>OV816027.1:41929281-43265634 GCA_929113105.1 Agrypnus murinus | reverse complement strand
ATATATATATATATATATATATAATATATATATATATATATATATATATATATATATATATATATATATATATAAATATATATATATATATATATAATATATATATATATATATATATATATATATATATATATATATTGTTGAACTGTCGATATATGAATGACAATGTGAAGGAGGCAGAGAAAACACTCAGATATCTATGTATAGATAAGCCTACCATAATAGAAGACCAAGGAAGTACTGATAACCCCTACGAAGCTGCTCACAATGGACCAAAATCTCTTCAGAAATCTAGCCCGTTTTACCAACGATTTTCATCTTTGGTTGAAAATATTACTCTAGATAACTCGATATCCAAATCTGTGAGTGATTTCTCAAACGAAGAGTTATGGGAAATAATTCTTTGCAAATATTTAGCTTTTTGTCCCCTCTGGAGTGCTCTGATGTTCGGTAATTTATCTAGAGTAAGTAACGCTTTTGTCGAAACATATTTTGGCCAACTGAAACAGTATGTATTAGATGGACAACGAAACATGAAATGTTCTAGATTTATAATAAGGTTACGAGAAGATATACTGGCATTGAAGGTAGAAAGTGACATTGGTATCAAAAAAACTAGATTAACCAAACAGGATTCTACTGATGAAAAAATTTCTAAAGAAACATGGAAAAAAAGGAACAGAAAGTATGAATCACATTTCACCGGTAAGTTCCTTAAGAATGTCAAACCTATCAATTCTCCTACGTCTGTTAAGTCTATGAATCTACTTTTTCCCGATAATGATGAAGATCTAGCTTTATGTTCCCATTGCGGACGGGGTATTCTTGATGAAACGATTTTATGGGTGCAGTGTAGTAACACTGAGTGTAATCGTTGGTACCATCAGCTATGTGTCGATCCGACCCAAACGATGGATTTTTCGAAGGATTTTCTCTGCACAGTTTGTTTAACATCTATGAGCATTATTCCAAAAACATTTGATTTTCAAAACTCATGTTCGAACTATCTGGAAAATCTGTACAAAAGCCAAATTGAATTGGAAAAAATTGAGCATGAAACGCTTTTCCAAAGAGATAATGTGAACTGGATAGAGCAAAGGAGAATTCGAGTTACATCATCCATTTTCGGTCGCGTATGTAAGGCGTATCGAAATAAAGACTCAGATTCTATATTCCAAAACATTGTCAAGGACATTATAAATGCCAAGAAAATTAAATAAGCTCCAATCGAACACGGTATTAAGTATGAGACTTTTGCAAGAAAAGCTTATGAAGAAAACACTGGTTCCTTATGTTCATCGTCAGGATTAGTTGTTCATCCTAAATATCAGTATTTGGGTGGCTCTCCCGATGGTTTAATCGATATCGATGGTTTAATCGAAATCAAATGCCCGTACACAGCAAGGGAACACGATGCTCAAGTATATCACTTTGATTTTTTGTCTTCTGATGGTACACTGCGAATCAACCATAACATCTATTTTCAAATTCAAGGATTACTTGAAGTCACAAATCGTCTTTGGTGCGACTTGGTCATATACACTTTCAGAGGGATAAAGATTCTCAGAGTCAATCGAAATCCTAAATTCTTCATAAAAAATATGCTCACACCTTTAAGATATTTTTACTTTTTTTATTTACTGCCAAATATAGTCTCTCCCAATGAAAAATTCCTGAATAATGTCCGCCGACGTTGGAGAACAATTATTGACATAACATTCCTAGAGAACGGTCTTGTAGATAAACCAAATTTTTATAAAATGATGCCTAACAGAAGAGACTATGTGGTTTCTAGACGTCCCGATCTAGACTTTTCTATTCAAGAATTAGGTACTATCTAGCGATTTTTATACGCTGAACTCTCCAGAATATTTGAGTAGTTTTGTTATTGATCATTGTCTCCATGTTCTCAATAAATTATCTGGTGAGAAATTTCAAATAGTATCTGTCGAAAAATCTTCAATAATAGCTAATAATGGTGATAGCAGTTCAAGTTTTATCAATAGTATCAACTTTCAGAAGGAACATATCATTTTTCCGGTACATAAATCAAACCATTTTGTTTTATTCTACATATCATTAATCGAAAAACAATTGATTTTCATTGATCCAATGGGAAATGAACAATGCAGTCTGACTACATTTACGAAAAATCTTCGAAACTTTTTTCATTCTAAAGGAATCAACCTAGATGACTTCCCCTCACTAATGCCACAACACATAATTCAAAAAGATAATTTTAACTGTGGTGTATATGTGATTTATTTCTTTAAATGTTTGTCCCATAATATAGATTTAAAAATCTCTCAAGATATGAATAGTTTTAGACTACAGTTGAAACAACTGTTGTTACAAAATTCGGCAGATATGAGGTCGAAATGTTTATACTGCTGCAACGACGTTGCAGGTCTAACTGACGAATCCGTCCAATGTGCAAGCTGCCGTCGTTTTTTACATTTGAAATGTCTTCTAACAGCTGAAGAACTTAAAATGGGACTTCAACCTGAAGAAAGAATTATAAACAAAATTTGCGATTTATGTAGAATGAATTAGGAATTCAGAAACATACAAATTTTATTTTAGAAAATTATTTTCTTTTTCTAAAAAAAACATTACAATATATTTTTAATCTTAACTAAAGACTTAACTGACAACAGAATTTAATTTTGTTGAAATTTCATGAAACATATTTTTTGTTATTTACATACTAAGGTTTCATGTACAAATGAACATGCATTTATTTTATAGTATATATATATAGTATATCAGGCCCATAGCTTAAAAATATTATTCCATTCTTCTCTGTCCTAGGCTTTTTTCTTCCTATCACTTATGCTTTTTTAATCACTGCCTCGTTCCATCTCCTTCTGAATGTTCCTCTTTCCTATATACCTTCTGGTATGTACTGTATGTACATGAGTGCACTGGTACACTTCCTTCTGTATGCCCTAACTTTTGTTATGCGTGATATTGGTTTTGGTTTTAATATACTGTATAAATAATACTGTTTGATTATTATTTAAAGTCACTTTAAACTGCTCTTTGATATCTGCTTCCTCTGTCACGTATTGATTTTTTGTGAGTTAATCTGTAATCCCATCTTTCTTGCTGCTTCTATAAACCTTGTAATGTTTTCCGATTCTGTTTGATTCCTAGCTATTACTACCATTTACATCATCTGCATACACTCGGTGCTGATGGCTTCTATTCATAAGTGTTTATTTATGTATCTTGCTTATCTTCTCGAATACTATATTGAGCAATAGTGTTTACAGTGAGTCACCTTGGTGTAAACCTTTTTTTTAACTTCAAACGTATCTGATAGATTTCCATTTATTGTGACTTTATTTGTTCTACTTTGTGTAGTTACCGCTTTTGCATAATTTTTTTCTATCGACTGATAAGCTAGTTGAAAGTCACTGAATAACTTTTGCATAGGTATCCTGTATTCATAACATATTATCATTGCTTTAGCAGGAATATTAGGCCTGTTCTTTCTGAAACCGCATTAGTAATCTCCTAATATTCATTTCGTGTATTTTTCTAATCTATGTTTAATTATGGTCCGAGATATTTTGTATATTAACAACAATCCTACGATAATTTCAATATTCTATTATCTCTTTCCTTGTACCCACTGGAAATATTACTACTAGGCATATTTTCTTTTTTCAAACTTCTGTTATAAAATTATAGACCTTAACAGATCTTCCACCATTCTTGAAGTTTTCTGTTGTCACTTTTTTCTTTCTGTCATTTTCTCCTGGACTTTTGTTGTTTTTCACAGCTTGTATTATTTTCCCTACTTATTCTCTTGTGGAATCTGCAATTTTTTCTTCATTTGTCCTACTTTATTTTCGCTAATTGCTTGCTCTTTTATGCCTTCGTCTTAGTTCATCAGTTCTTAGAACTATTGCTTCCAATCTGTTCATCAAGTGTTTCTCATCTGCTATTAGCATTGCTCTTTTATTTTTGCAGTTTATTATTTTGGGTTGGAAACCAATTTTCTCCAGGAAATGGTTTTATTTCATTTTAACTTCTTAGTTTCTACACTTCTCCTACAGATCCTTTATCTCTTCTTCTTGGGAGATTTCATTTTGATTCCTGACCGACTTCATCCCCAAATAACGATTTTAAAAGTTAGGGGCGTTTTTTACCCCCATGCTAAGGAGATGTAGTGTATACCATTTTATTTGTATCCTAATTGCAGAACTTTATGGAAAATTGAATTCTGATTCCTGACCGACTTCATCCCCAAATACCGATTTTAAAAGTTAGGGGCGGTTTTTACCTCCCTTAGCCCAATGCTAAAGAGATGTAGTGTATACCATTTGATTTGTATCCTAATTGCAGAACTTTATGGAAAATTTCATTCTGATTCCTGACCGACTTCATACCCAAATACCGATTTTAAAAGTTAGGGGTGGTTTTTACCCCCCTTAGCCCCATGCTAAGAAAATGTAGTGTATACCATTTGAGTTGTATCGTAATTGCAGAACTTTATGGAAAATTTCATTGATTCCTGACCGACTTCATCCCCAAATACCGATTTTAAGAGTTAGGGGCGGTTTTTACCTCCCTTAGCCCAATGCTAAAGAGATGTAGTGTATACCATTTGATTTGTATCCTAATTGCAGAACTTTATGGAAAATTTCATTCTGATTCCTGACCGACTTCATACCCAAATACCGATTTTAAAAGTTAGGGGCGGTTTTTACCTCCCTTAGCCCCATGCTAAGGAGATGTAGTGTATACCATTTGATTTGTATCCTAATTGCAGAACTTTATGGAAAATTTCATTCTGATTCCTGACCGACTTCATCCCCAAATACCGATTTTAAAAGTTAGGGGCGGTTTTTACCTCCCTTAGCCCCATGCTAAGGAGATGTAGTGTATATCATTTGATCTGTATCCTAATTGCAGAACTTTATGGAAAGTTTCATTCTGATTCCTGACCGACTTCATACCCAAATACCGATTTTAAAAGTTAGGGGTAGTTTTTACCCCCCTTAGCCCCATGCTAAGAAAATGTAGTGTATACCATTTGAGTTGTATCGTAATTGCAGAACTTTATGGAAAATTTCATTCTGATTCCTGACCGACTTCATCCCCAAATACCGATTTTAAAAGTTAGGGGCGGTTTTTACCTCCCTTAGCCCCATGCTAAGGAGATGTAGTGTATACCATTTGATTTGTATCTTAATTGCAGAACTTTATGGAAAATTTCATTCTGATTCCTGACCGACTTCATCCCCAAATACCGATTTTAAAAGTTAGGGGCGGTTTTTACCTCCCTTAGCCCCATGCTAAGGAGATGTAGTGTATACCATTTGATTTGTATCCTAATTGCAGAACTTTACGCAAAGTGTCATTCTGATTCCTGATCGACTTCATACCCAAATACCGATTTTAAAGGATAGGGGTGGTTTTTACCGCCCTTAGCCCCATGCTAAGAAAATGTAGTGTATACCATTTGAGTTGTATCGTAATTGCAGAACTTTATGGAAAATTTCATTCTGATTCCTGACCGACTTCATCCCCAAATACCGATTTTAAAAGTTAGGGGCGGTTTTTACCCCCCCTTAGCCCCATGCTAAGAAATTGTAATGTATACCATTTGAGTTGTATCGTAATTGCAGAACTTTATGGAAAATTTCATTCTGATTCCTGACCGACTTCATCCCCAAATACCGATTTTAAAAGTTAGGGGCGGTTTTTACCTCCCTTAGCCCCATGCTAAGGAGATGTAGTGTATACCATTTGATTTGTATCTTAATTGCAGAACTTTATGGAAAATTTCATTCTGATTCCTGACCGACTTCATCCCCAAATACCGATTTTAAAAGTTAGGGGCGGTTTTTACCTCCCTTAGCCCCATGCTAAGGAGATGTAGTGTATACCATTTGATTTGTATCCTAATTGCAGAACTTTACGCAAAGTGTCATTCTGATTCCTGATCGACTTCATACCCACATACCGATTTTAAAAGATAGGGGTGGTTTTTACCGCCCTTAGCCCCATGCTAAGAAAATGTAGTGTATACCATTTGATTTGTATCCTAACTGCAGAACTTTATGGAAAATTTCATTCTGATTCCTGACCGATTTCATCCCCAAATAACGATTTTAAAAGTTAGGGGCGGTTTTTACCCCCCTTAGCCCCATGCTAAGGAGATGTAGTGTATACCATTTTATTTGTATCCTAATTGCAGAACTTTATGGAAAGTTTCATTCTGATTCCTGACCGACTTCATCCCCAAATACCGATTTTAAAAGTTAGGGGCGGTTTTTACCTCCCTTACCCCATGCTAAGGAGATGTAGTGTATACCATTTGATTTGTATCCTAATTGCAGAACTTTATGGAAAGTTTCATTCTGATTCCTGACCGACTTCATACCCTAATACCGATTTTAAAAGTTAGGGGTGGTTTTTACCCCCCTTAGCCCCATGCTAAGAAAATGTAATGTATACCATTTGAGTTGTATCGTAATTGCAGAATTTTATGGAAAATTTCATTCTGATTCCTGACCGACTTCATCCCCAAATACCGATTTTAAAAGTTAGGGGCGGTTTTTACCGCCCTTAGCCCCATGCTAAGGAGATGTAGTGTATACCATTTTATTTGTATCCTAATTGCAGAACTATATGGAAAATTTCATTCTGATTCCTGACTGACTTCATCCCCAAATACCGATTTTAAAAGTTAGGGGCGGTTTTTACCCCCCTTAGCACCATGCTTAGTAAATGTGATGTATACCATTTTGATTTGTATCCTAATTGCAGAACTTTATGGAAAATTTGGTTCTGATTCCTATGAAAATATTTTATGTGCACGTCTATGTATGTTCGGGTATTTCCGGAAATTTTACCGGCCAACTTTACAGGCTAACTTCACACTGGTCTTGGATATTAGTATGACACTATAGTACAGACATATTTCTATTTTAGGAACAAAATTTTGAACTCATTCCAAGAACCTCAGGCGCTTCCACGAGAATCTATACAAGACCTTCCGTGTAATGTCCCTGAAAATATAAGAAGTTTTGATTGCAAAGTAATTTCATTTTATGATAAATTTAAAAATGAAATTTTAACGACTGATTTTCTAAATTCCTTACCTTGTAATTGGGGAATACATAACAGCCCTCACTCTATTACCATTAGCCACATACAGAACTCTGAAATCCCAAAAATTGATAAAGCTATTTTAATAGAACAATTATACATCAAAATATTTACTGGTAAAGTTTATCATAACATAAGCGTTGATCTTACAACCTTAGAAGATCTTAGAACTCTTATAGTCAAAATCCATGCAACAGAACTTTGTAATGGCACGGGAATAGAGAATAAAGTTAGTCGTCACTGCAGTGGTCAAAACAAAAGGACCAGGACAAACCGTTGTTATTTTTGCTCAATGATGAGGAAAAGATTGCTTGAAAAGAGAAAGAAAGTAAATAAAACAAATTCAAAATCAAACCTTCAAAAAATTAAAAATAAATACTCCCATCTTAAACGAAATCAGAAACGACATAAAGCAACAATGATAAATTTGCAAAAAAAAATGGCCAGCTTAGAAGACATTAACAATTTGATATCAAAGTTACCAGAAAATCAACAGCTTGTGGTTAAATCTTGTTTCGATACAGCAGGTCGAAAACTAGGTGGACGAAGATACCAGCAAGATTGGATATATACTAGCATACTGATAAAGATTAAAAGTCCAAAACTATACAGACATTTACGAAACAGGGAACTGCTTCCACTCCCTGCGCCTAGTACGCTGCATAGGTATATTAGTAATATTGACAGCACCTATGGATTTCAAAACAAAATTTTTGAACTTATAAAAATAAAAACTCAAAATATACCTCCATATGAGCGTCATGGTACCCTAATGATCGATGAATGCAAAATAATACTCCAGCAGAACAAGAAAAACAGTTAGGTGATCATGCTCTTGTTATAATGTTTCAATCTTTTGCTGGAAAGCACATGCAGGCTCTTGCTTGCTTCTTGTCAAAAGGCAATGTTTAATTTAATTTAATTTAATTTATTATTCTGAGATTACAAAAACATATAATACAATAAAATTACAATATTAATTCATTTGTTATAATAATGTATCTCATATGTATGTTATGGGGACCATTCAAGCAAAGTTAATATTAGAGTGTGTTATTTTGTGTGAAGCAGCTGGGTTATTTATAGATGTAGTAACTTCTGATAGTGCCACCTGGAACAGATCAATGTGGAAGGCGTTTGGTGCAGGGAATCCAGATGAACCATGGTGCATCCACCTCTGTAATAAAGATAGAAAATTAAGAATGTGTTCTGATTTTCCACATTTATTAAAATGTGTCAGAAACCGTATTGTTGTAAAGGGAGAGTTTCATGTACCTGAAGGTATTGTTAAACTGGTGCACTTTGAAAACCTAATAGAATATGATGCTGTACATGAATTTAAACTTGCTCCAAAGTTGACTCGCAAACATGTGCATCCAGAACTTCATGAAAAGATGACCACTAAATATGCTTTTCAACTATTTAGTGCTACTGTTGCTGACTCCTTAAAGTTATTAAAGGAGAGAAATATTCCTGGGTTTATTGATGTTGAACCTACTATACAATTCTGTAGACGAATCAACCAGGTTTCAGACATTTTAAATTCTAATAATTGCTTTAATGCTTTAAGACCAAATTCTCCAGAACAAATGCAATTAGAAGATTTTCTACTTTATATGGACTTGTGGGAATCGTGTACAACAACGGGATTCTTTTTAACAAAATCCACATCAGAAGGTCTTAAAGCTACAATGAATTCTACATTAGATTTGCTGAAATATTGTACTGCAGAATTATGTTTTAAGTACCTAATGACTACAAGAATTAACGAAGATCCTCTTGAGCATTTTTTTGGATTATTAAGACTTAGTGGCGGTGCCAATAACAACGCAGAATCCCTGCAAATAGCTCAACTTTTTCGTTTGATGTCTCTATATTCCCTTATAAAACCACCTGTGGGTAGCAATGTCTCTGGTGGAAATATGCTCAGCGCTTTGGTGAGTAACACAGAACTCTTGAGCTGCAGTGAAACCCCTAAAACAAATGTAACAAAAGAACAAGTTGATATACAACTAGACAACATGTTAAATCAAGATATTGGTTGTGCTGCAAGCATAGAAATTTCTGATTAACGAAGAAGCATTTGCTTACGTTTGTGGATACATTGCCCGTAAATATAAATCCGAGAAATGCTCACAATGCATACAGACTATCATTGGCAATGGTGTTGAATCATGCAACGCATTTATAACTTTACGTAGCAGCGGACACGTGACTTTTCCATCCAAAGAACTTGTAGTAGTACTCAAGATTGTGGAGGCTACCATTGTCGAACATTTAAAGGCTGAAATTGGAAGAAATACGTTGTTTAATATTGCAGAAAAACTGGGGCAGGCAAAACTCAACAATTTTATTGGATGCGAAGACCACAAGTTGGATTTTACAAAAAAAAATATATTTACCTTTATTATAATACGAATGGCGTTTTGCTGTCGAAAAGAAGCCAGAAAACGATGTTCAGAAAGTACTAATGCAAAAAGACATGCTAAATTAGCAAAAATAGTTTAAAAATAGTAAGTGTTCTTTTGTACTTACCTGTATATTTGAAAACGCACCATTTTTTTTTAATTCTGGGTTGTTAATTGTAATGAAAGTAAACAAAACTACATACTAAACGAATTAAACTCTTGAATATCAATAATAAAAACATAAATTGTTATTAGAAAAACTTAATACACTTTGAAGGTTAACACACGTGGCTTGGTTTGACAATCATGGATTGACTTGTCACGGCATCTAGCGGCGACTTTCGAACTAATGATCTCGTTTCAATTTTGGGTGAAAAATGTATCATGGCAAGCATAGGGGAGTTGAACTACCAGTGTTTTATATATCTTGGCTCCAGGTAAGCTTTGTAATAGATTTTCTCTTTATATTTGAAAATCTGAATTCGAGAAAACCAGTTTTCAGATACAATAACGAACCATAAATGCGGGCGTCATCATTTTTTATAACATAATAAAGGGATGTTATGGATTATCTGCTCAAAAAGCATTCATAGAAATTCGTAATTGAGGTGAATTGTTTTGAATATGTAGATGTACACTTAGTTGTTGCATTAATGGTTATTACTTGCAGGTGCTTAAATTCTAGTTTGTATGAAGATTATTCTAACGTAAACATTGTGACTGTTTTATAACATCAGGAAAGCAATTTTAGAAAACTCAAAAGTATTTGATGGATCCCCAGCATGGTAAGCTATAAATCGTATATATTATCTAATATTAAAAACTTTTGCAGATATTAAGCTAAAGATGAACATAAGGACCCTATTTTTCTTATTGTCCGTCTTGGTGTGTTTTAGAAGACATAAGGCATTTTTGGAAATTAACTAGTTTGAGAAATCAAAACTATTAGATTTAAGATTAGATTGGTGAATTTTGCAAATGCTACTATTTGTTTACGTTGACTGACATAACCTATAAATTCTAATAAATGGTAACTTAAGTAATAATGAATTCACATATAAAATTAACTAGGTACTGTTTATTCAAAACCTGTTTAGCCTATTGTTCATTTAATTAAGTAAAAATATGCATTCTTTATTAAATAAATGTAGCAATAGTTCTGAAACTATTTCTCCCCTTGGTAAGGTTGTCAAGTTTGAAAGACTTAAAAGTGGGGCTAAAATCTTTGAGGCACATTTGAATGAATATTCAGAATCTCAGTTGGTAGCAAACAAATAAAAATTTGATTGCAGCATTTTGCTGTTATACAAATGCAATAAAAGAAAAATAAAGTTTAAAACAAAAACATAAAATAGCACATATTTTATTCTTGGCCAAAGCAACATCAGAACATTACATTACAAAAAACTACAGCTACAGATATACAAATGATACATATTGAGAGATATTTCATGAATTTTATCTCTTAGCTTGTAGGTTATTTACGTGTTATGTGTTTCACTTCACAGCCTGATGCTCCTCTGTCTTTACTACAGTCCAATCAGTTTTTATCAGGTATAGAACCCCTTGACGGAGGTACGTGTGTAATTAGAAACCCCGTTTATTATAATCCAACAGCCTACTACAGTCTAAAACAAATGAAAATATATGGGGTGTCTTTTAATTTTTTAGCATAGGGGTCTCATAAACTAGCGCAGATAGAGAGATGATGAAATTGGGAAAGATTTGTAGTTTTATGAGCCCAATTTAATGTAGTCTTTGCTTTTGGAAAAAAGGTCATGGCTAACTAGATATTTAGAAACATTTGATTTCTTACAATTTCTTTATGTGCACATATTTCTCTTAATACTGGTTTTACAGAAAAAGTTCAAAGGAAAAAGTATGTTCTTAATAATATTTTTGTATTGGAGCTTTTGTTTTTGAGTTATGTAACAAATTTGAATTTTTTTAAATGGAAACCATAGTTGGCTATGATTTTATAAAAGAGGTATTTTTTGGTGATCCAGCGATATGACATTTGATATGTTTATTTTAAAAAATAATTGTAGCCATTTTTCTCTTTTTTGATATCGGTAGGTACTGTTAATGTGTAGTAAACGTTGGAAACAATTGACAAGTAGTAAAACCAACTGATAATTGCGATAGTATAATTTGCCATATTTTGACGCTTTGCGTACATTTTGCAAGTTAATTTTTAAATTAACTTGTTTACAACTAGATATGTATTCTAATGAAAAATGGGATATGGTTGAATGTTATATTTTGTGCAATAAGCGGCAATAAGAATGGTTTAGAAGCTGCACAGCTATATTTTGAGCAGTATTTTGATCGCCACCAGCCTTCCCCACCCACATTTCAAAACCTGTACAAGAATTTAGGAGAATATGGACCATTTCGCTAGCCAAAACCCAATTCAGGTAACATTAATGAAACTGCAGAAGTAAATGTATTAGGTAGCTTGTGTAATGCAGAATCCATCGACTTCAACTCGGCCAATTGCAATGGACACAGGCACGTCAGTGGCGGTTTTTCAGGTGCAGTTACTGAAGTGGTACTTCACCTAGTTTTTTCGTATATAACAATGCTTTTTTTTCTTAATAGGTTCTCAGATTTTAATCATACTTACTAATATTTTGCTACTAATAATTATAAAAAAAAGAAAAACTTAATGAATAAAATAAACCGTCAACATAAAGCGCACACGGTGCCGCATAAAAATACACAGTATTGTACAGAAATATTGCAAAAATGCAGCAAAGAGGTTATTGAGGGAGTATTGTACTTAGCTAAATAAGAACATCCTTTTTGCGGTCACGATGAAAGTAATACATCAATGAACCGGGGAAATTTTAAGGAATTACTAAAGGTACTGATTGGAACTAGCAGTTTAGAAATTCAAAATCAATACGCAAAAGTTAAAAGTGTATTTACCGGTAATTCAAAAATAATTCAAAATGTTGTATATTAAAGTAAAGTTGGCAACACTGAATGAAAAACAAAAAGGAAAGAAAAAGAATTGAATTTATGATGTGTGGTTGTATTTAATTTGAATAAATAAGTTATATAAATTACTGGATTTTATTGATTACATTATCAACAACACATACAATATGGCGCAGTCGAATTAATAGAAACAAAGAGAAATAAAGAAGAATAATTTGTAAAAGTGAATTGAAATCAACATACCGACATAACCTAAAAAATTACAAGAGAAGGAAGTTAATGTCAAGAAATAAAAATAATATGAATGAGTTAGGATTTGAAATATTCAAGAATTTTTCAATAAGTTTGTATGTAATTAAAGTTAAAGAAATAAAATAATTAAATTAATTGAAGAAAAATGACGAACAAAAAAGGTAAAAATGCAAGTTCCACTGAGTCGAAGGTGACAAACGAGCCTGGTGCATCACAAATTACAAATGAAAACATATTAATTAAAAATGAATTTAACACAATAGATAATTTAAAAGTGCCGCATCCCTTAGATCTTTCAGGAAGTAATTTAAGTGAGAATTGGAGAAAATTTAAACAACGTTTTGACATATACATGAAAGCATCGAATTACACAGCATTTAATGAAGAAACGAAAATAAATATTTTATTAAATATAATTGGTGACGAAGCTTTAGATGTATATAATAATTTCAAAATAATAGAGGAAACAACATTAACATTAGAAACAGTGTTTGGTAAATTTGAAGAATATTGTAATCCTCGGAAAAATATTGTTTATGAAAGATTTGTATTTATGAAAAGGAAACAAAAGGATGGTGAACCTTTTGATAATTTTTTGAAGGACATTCAAAAACAAATTAAACGCTGTGAGTATGGCATCGAAGAAGAATCAATTCTAAGAGACCAAATTGTTTTAAATAAATCTAATAAGAGATTGCAAGAAAAACTACTTAGTGCTGAAGATTTAACCTATCAAAAAGCTGTTGAGATGTGTAGAACAACTGAAATTACAAAGGAGCAAGCAAGAAGAGTTCAAAACAATATCAAAGACAATGTACAAGTGGATGTAATCAAGAAGAAAAGTGGTCTTCAATCGAAGCCAGGTAATAATTCGTTTATGAAGAAATTCAATGGTCCCGTTCAACAAGTCCAATTCAACAGAAATAAAGAAAAATATGAAGCAGTACAAATCAAGAATTGTACACGATGTGGGTATAACCATGCTATTAATTCTTGTCCGGCCTATGGTAAGCAATGTATGAGGTGTCATCGAATGAACCATTTTAGTAAGAAATGTCAAAATAAAACAAATAATAATAAAAATGTAAATCAAATTAGTGAATTAGATGAAAATTATGAAATAAATAATGTTCAGGTAGATAATTGCAATGCAATAGAAAATGGTTGGTATGAAAATGTCATAATCGAAAATGTACCTGTTACTTTTAAAATTGATACTGGGTCTGAAGTCAACATACTTCCAATTGATAAATTTAATAAACTTAAAGTTGATAAGGAAGTACAAATAAAGCAAAATGAAGTTAAATTAGAAGCATATGGTTGTTTCAAAATTGACACAGTAGGTAAAATAAATCTAATTTGTGAAGCTAATAATGAAAGCTTGTTACAAGAATTTGTGTTAATTGATAAAAATGTTAAACCTATTTTAGGATTAAGTACTTGTGAATTACTAAACTTTGTTAAACGTATAAATATTATTGAATTAGAGAAAGAAAATTTTATAAATAATAATGAAGATATTTTCACAGGTATAGGAAAATTTAAAGAAAAAACTAAATTATTTCTCAAAGATAGGGCACAACCTGTTATTAAAGCTGCACGTAGATTTCCTAATAAGGTTAGGGATAAATTAAAATTAACAATTAAAGAGTTGGTTAAAAACGATATTATTGTTAAAGAAGATAATCCTGTAGAATGGATACATAATTTAGTAGTAGTTGAGAAACCAAATAATAAATTAAGAATATGCTTAGATCCAAAGGAACTAAATTTAAATTTGTTAGATCAAAATCATCCTTTACCTACTCTAGAATCTATCTCTCAGAATCTAAATGGTAAAAAGGTATTTTCAGTATTTGATTTGAAAGAATCATTTTGGCATATTCAATTAGATGAGAGTTCAAGTAAATTATGTTCTTTTAATTCTCCATCGGGTGTCTATAGATTTAAAAGATTACCATATGGATTAAAAGTTGCTGCACAACTATTTCAGAAAATTAATGAAAAGAATTTTGGGAATATTCCTAATATATATATTTATATAGATGATATTTTAATTGCTACAGATAATGAGGATGAACATGATAAAGTAGTGAAAATGTTAATTAATAGAGCTCGTTAGGTTAATGCAAAATTTAATAAAGAAAAATTACAATACAAGGTAGACAAGGTAAAATATATGGGCTATGTATTTTCAAGTCAAGGAATTGAAGTAGATCCAGAGAGAATTGAAGCTATAAAAAATTTAAATGAGCCTACAAATAAAAAGGAACTGCAAAGTATCCTTGGTGTAATAAATTATTTAAGAAATTATTTTCCAAATATGGCAGAAGCTACGACTACATTAAGAGATTTAATAAAAAACGATAAACAGTGGTTGTGGACATCAAGTCATACAAAAGAATTAGAAAAAATTAAGGAAACACTGTGTACAGCGCCTACGTTAGGTATATTTGATGAAAATAAATGTATTACCTTACAGGCTGACAGTTCGCAAAACGGGATAGGTGGTTGTCTTATGCAAGATGGTAAACCTATAGCCTATGTCTGGAGATGCCTTACAGAATGCGAGAAAAGATATGCTCAATGTGAAAAGGAATTATTATCTATTACATATACATGTAGAAAATTCCATAATTATATTTATGGAAGAAAGTTCACAATGGAAACAGATCATCAGCCTTTAATTGCCTTATTTAAAAAAGATTTATCTAAGATTAGTGCATGTAGACTATTAAGAATGCGTTTAAAGTTGACTATATATGATATGAATTTAATTTATAAACCTGGGAAATATATGCATATTTCTGATCTTTTATCTAGATCACAAAGATCTATAAAATTAGACTATAAAGATGAAAAATCACTTAAAGAAGTAGTACATTCGGTCAACATAAGCGAAGAGACTAAAAGAATTTAAAACTGAAAACAAATCAGATAAAACATTATCAAAAATAAAATCATATTGTTTATCTGGATGGCCAAATTCTATGACAAAAGTAGATGATGATTTGAAAGAATACTACAGAAATAAAAATGATATTTACCTAGAAGATGATTTATTATTTTTAGATAATAAGATCATTGTACCAACAAATTTAAGAAGATACATATTGAGCCTATTACATGAAGGACATATAGGAATACAAAAAACCAAAGACCGAGCTAGAAGCTTAGTATATTGGCCGTTACTAAATGCAGAAGTCGAAAAAACAGTAAAAAATTGTGAAATATGTGAAAAATTTAGTGACAGAAACAGAATTGAACCTTTAATTCAACATAAAATTCCAGATAGGCCCTTTGAAAAAATTGCCGCGGACATAGCAGAATTTGGAGGAAAGTCTTATTTAATAATAAGTGATTATTTCTCAAAATGGATTGAGATTTGCCCGATTATGGACAAAACAAGTTCTAAAATAATTTTAGCTTTTAAAAAAGTATTTTGCACGCACGGAATTCCAGATACTTTAATTGCAGATAATGTACCATTTTCATCTTACGAAATGAAACAATGTGCTAATGAATATAATTTTAATATAATCACCACTTCACCAAATTACCCTAAATCAAATGGTAGGGCAGAAATAGGAGTGAAAATTGCAAAAAAGATTTTAAAGAAATGTAATGAAACAAATACAGAATACTATATACCTTTATTGGAATATAGAAATACCCCATTTATAGGTATTGGTTTATCACCAGCTCAAATGCTAATGAGCAGAAGATTAAAAACGAAAATACCTGTAAAAGATAATTTATTAATTCCAATTACAAATCAAAATATTAAAAACAAATTAATGGAGAAAAATAAAATCATAAAAAGGAATTATGACAGAAAAGCACATAGATTTGTAAATTTTCAAAAAGGAGGTAATATTGTATACAGAAAGAACAATACATGGTATAAGGGAAAAGTCGTAAAAGAGGCAGATACCCCTAGATCGTACATAATTAAAGACAGTAAAAATAATCATTTATACAGACGAAACTCTTTTCATTTAAAAAATTCCAATGTAGTTAATGATAATAAAATAAAATTCAAAAATACAGTTTTAGATAAAACACCAAAAAGAAGCACTAGAAAGAATACAATGCCAAGTTGGTTAAATGATTATTATGTAAATTAGTTAAGTTGATTATAATAAATTATAAATATTATGTTTTATAAAATATGTATTTAAATATTGTTTAAAATGTCTTAGTTGGGAAGGTGTTGTATATTAAAGTAAAGTTGGCAACACTGAATGAAAAACAAAAAGGAAAGAAAAAAGAATTGAATTTATGATGTGTGGTTGTATTTAATTTGAATAAATAAGTTATATAAATTACTGGATTTTATTGATTACATTATCAACAACACATACAATAAAAACGAAATTATAGAATGCATATCAGATTATATACATGATTTTGTTCGGAATGAAATACAGGAAACTAATTTTTTTTCTATTAAAGTAGATGATACTACAGACATAAGCCATAATAAGGTATGTGAATTCAAATGGGCTTGTTGTAGAGAAATTTTTTGGCTTTCATAATGTAAGCGAAGATTGGTCATCTGAAAGCTTATATAATCTCTTAGATAGTCTTTTAAAAGAATATAATTATGAAAAAAAAATTAGTAGGACAATGTTACGATGGGGTTAGTGTAATGACCGGCCATATAAATGGTAAAAGACACGGTTCCTCAAGCGGTTTTTGTTCATTGCCTAGCTCATCGGCTTAATCTGGCATTGCAACAAAGTGTTGCAAACATTTGAAAATGCCGCATTTTCTTCTGTAGCATTGGCGGCATTCCTCAATTTTTCCACAAATCGGCGAAACGTACGCAGGCCTTAAGTTCTGCGTCAACAAGAAGGATGCCGACTGTAGCACAAACACGTTGGTCATCCAATTCGAAATTGCTAAGAGTACTTGTTGAAGATTGGGACCAACTTAAAATAGTATTCCAGCAAATCATTGATGATAAAACATCAGATAATAATTCGGTGCAACAAGCTAGAGGATATTTATATGATATGAACAACTTCGAAATCACCTTTTTGGCCATTTTTGCTTTTACAGATGTCCTTTTCGATGTTTTGCAGAAAAAATCCTTAGACATTCAATATTGCATTTCAAAAATTAAAAGTACATATAGTATTTTAAAAAATAAAAGAAATGAGCAGTTTTTTAGAAGTATTTTTGATAAAGCCCAACAATTAACAGTGATTACTTCAAGACAAAATTTAAATGAAGATGATGTATTCAAAACCTATAAAATCTTATCTTTTGATATAATAGACAACGTCTTAAGGCAAATGGATTTAAGATTTCAAGACTGAAAAGCTGGAATGTATATGCCTTGTGGATAATTCAAAATTTGAAAATTACACTTCTAGTTTCCCGTTCAAAGCTCTTGAACTTATCGAAAGTCGAGACATTTTTACAGAAGCCTTTTTGTTATTTTCTTTAATTCTGACGATTCCATCGACTACCGTATCCACGGAAAGAAGTTTTTCGTGCCTGAAAAGAATAAAAGTATATTCAGGAAACACTATATCACAAGAGAGATTTTCTTCTTTGGCAAACATTGCAATTCAAAAAGAACTGTTACGAAGTCTCATCGAAAAACGACCCTTCCGTGAAGATATATCAAATAATTTAATATACAAAAAATAAAATTGTATTCAGTTATTTATGTTGTTATTTTATTTCACCTTCTTTGGCACTTCACCTGTTTTAATAGCACGAGCTGCCACTGAGGCATGTCACAACATACGTGCGTACGAGTATTTAAGAAACACTGATTACATCAGCTAATCATATCAGTCATCAGTTTCACACGAGGGTGATCGTGGTAAACATATTGAATTTTGTAATTGGTTTAAAGGCATGTGCAGTGTTAAGTTTTATGGGCCGATGAAATACAATTTACGAACTGTGTTATGTTCAATAGACAATATGAACATTTGTGGGCACTAGAAAATCCCCATCACGTTGAAGAGAGAAGACCACAAGTGAAATTTAGGTTCAATGTTTGGTGCAGTGTAATTGGTTCTACAATTCTTGGTCCGTATATTTTTGATGGCGCGCTAACTGGTAACCGCTATCTGCATTTTCTTCAAAACGGTTATGTTGATATGTTGCATGAATAACTAAACTTAGAGGATCGTATTTTCCTAACATGGTTTCAACATGATGGAGCCCCTTCACATTCTCACAAATAGCGAGAAATTTTATTACTATATTTTATTACTATATAATATTCTTTTTTTATACAAATTATATTTTTTGACGTTGTTTGATTTATATTTATGGAATAAAAAAATATTTAAATTTTTCTTTTTTTAAAAATTACCCCTCCTAAGCCAGTTTGCTGGAAACGCCCCTGGCTAGTGACAGGGCAGAATTGTTATTTAAAAATTTAAAAAAATATTGTAGTGATATATTTACACTATTTTTTTATTGAATTTCACCTCAATTATAATTGGTGCCCAGAACTTGGAATTTTCTTTTCATGAGTATATCACTGCAATATGTATAATGTAAAATGATATTAGATATTTCACCTAATTACTAATGGTTAACCTAATAATGGTTGCCTTGTAAAATATAAATGACATACGGTAAAATAATCTAAGTAGATACAGTAAAATATATACATTATTTGTATCTAGATACATATAATAGATACTTTGAAAGACTGGTATCTAGATACCTATAGCACCATGTCTGATATCGTATTTAGATACTGCACAACACTGCAGGTTATTTGTAAATACATGTATATAGATAGGTACCTTTTTATTTTTTAAGTTCAAATTAATAATAATTAATTTGAGTATGTTATCGAATTTCTTTCTAGTTTTCATAGGCAAGTTTATAAACATTTGATTTTTGAATATGTAAATAGACAACATAACGTATGCTGCATTTTATGACAGTAAATATAAAAATTTCTGAATCAATAATTTTATCATTAAGTATACATATATGCATTTTTTAAACATATAAAACATAAACAAAAAAAACATATAAAAACATGTAAATACCTATCTTTTAATTTAAGTTATTCTTGATTTTATAGGGTTAGAGTATATAGATATTATTTTGGGACTGATTTATTATTGTATACATCTTTTTAATCAGTTAATTTGTATATAACTCACATTATGTAAATACAAACGTATTAATATTATCTAGTTAAGGCCCATTTTGTGGAATGTGTAGTTGTTTTTTTAATGTATCAAATTTTCTAAGCTTATAATATCAAAATACATATTAAGTTCCATTTTATTGGGTCTATGGACATTTATTTCGATAGGTACCTAGTTTGTTTCAGTAATTTGTAATATTTACTTTGTTCTATTACTATTTGTTCTATACTATATCTAAGCACTATTTGACTCGTTTTGATTTATTATATTGTAATCCCGCAATAGTATTTAAATTTAATTTTATGTTTTATTGCTAAAATTTAACATTTTAATAATTTACACTTACTTAGATATTTACAAATAAACAATATATACATTAGATGTTTTGTTTTTATTCCAATAACTAATAATAACATACTTATTACAATACATATTTTTTATTCAATGCTGCTTGCCTACATCTGAAAAGCACTAGCTCACATTTGTAATCAATAACTTAATGCAGTCTAATAACTGGTGTAATAGATGTTAATATTTATGTACGCTACAACACTGTAATACACACAGGTTAAGTTGGTTGCATATACTACAATATGCATGATGTATGTTCTTTGTAAGAAATGAAAATAAAACCAGTTTAAAGATGACTTGTTGATATGACATGGCGCTGCGACACAGCCATAGACAAATTATCTATGGACACAGCAAACAATGTAAAGTGAAAACGGAAATAAAACAAATTAAATAAGAAAATCTACAACAGCTTTGTATTTACACAAGCAGTTCTCAAACAGAAATTTGATAATTATTTCGTTATAAAGCGAAATGTAACATATGAAAGATATAAATTTTTTTACTGCACGGCAAGCAAGTGAAAGTGTTGAGCAATTTGTAACCTATTTAAAAAATCAAATACACCAGTGTGAAATTGGAAACAACGAATTGCAGGAAGAGTTAATTAAGACTATGCTGATAATTGGCATAAAAGACAATCCGACAAAGGAAAAATTACTTCAACAAGAAGATTTAAAACTTTCCAAGGCCATCGAATGTTACGTCATTACAGAGGTATCACGAAAACAGCTGTTCGACATGAAAGAGAACAAGAACGATTCTGCAGCGGCGATCTCTATCATAGGAAGGAAGGAACATGCACAACATTCAAATTCGTAGTCAAGATCACATCCAGCGAAATCAAGATCAGGTCAATCTAGCGGAAAATATCATAGGAGAAACCGTGAATTTATCCAGAACGAGAACTGCTTCTTCCAAAAACAGTTGTTCTCATCAAATATGTGTCCGGGAAAAGAAACTCTACTATTTATAGATACGTGTGTAGAATTCGAGAACAATTTTCAAAAGATGAATGGACTGTTGTTGGTCTAAAATCTACGGATGCAGAAAAAACCAATTTTAAACTGGTTGAGAAGGATATCTCCACCGTTCCCATTCAGATGTATTCAGATGCCGTTTTACCAACACCGACGCAAGAAGACAACCAAACTTTTACATTTGAGCGTAAGGTGGATGTGGTTGAATTGTAACTTTTTGTAAACATTTGTAATAAAAATAACAATAAAATTAATTGTAACGGATGAGTTAGGTACTTTCTACAAAGTTACATGTAGAAACTATAAATTTTACTTTTGTAGAAACATGACCTAATTTCAAGAACAAATGTCAAAGTTGAATTTTCAGTGTAGCCAACCGTCAAAAGTACTTGACGAAATTTCACTAACAAATCTTATTTAAAACTAATTAAACTAATTTTTTCCCCCCCGAAACAGCTGTTCTTAAATGTCAAACTTATTATTATTATTATTATTATATTCAAAAGTGCGGTTACGTTGTTGCTTGATAAAATGCCAAACTTTTATAAAAACATGACCTAATTTCAAGAACAAATGTCAAAGTTGAATTTTCAGTGCAGCCAACCGACAAAAGTACTTGACGAAATTTCACTAACAAATCTTATTTAAAACTAATTAAACTAATTTTTTCCCCCCCGAAACAGCTGTTCTTAAATGTCAAACTTATTATTATTATTATTATATTCAAAAGTGCGGTTATGTTGTTGCGTGATAAAATGCCAAACTTTTATAAAAACATGACCTAATTTCAAGAACAACTGTCAAAGTTGAATTTTCAGTGTAGCCAACCGTCAAAAGTACTTGACGAAATTGCGCTAACAAATCTTATTTAAAACTAATTAAACTAATTTTTTCCCCCCCGGACTCGACTCGGAGTGTCGTGCTGCGTGCCGTGTGCCGTGCCGTGCCGGCACATATTACTTTAATTTTTGCTTCTTGATATCGTTTTCAAAAAAAAATATCTTTCTGTTCTTTTTTTTTTCGTTTTTTGTTTTTGGCCTTTTGCGTCCTTGTGCGCGTGTTTTGTTTTGTCCCCGGAGTAGTGAACAAGTAAAAGAGAGATGTCTGTGTCTTGGAATCTCGAATGCGGCAAAATTTTTAAAACCTTTTTTTTTAAGCAACCAAAACAAACAAAAACGAAAAAAAAAACGAGATAATTATGCGTGCTACCACACCTTGCGGTTCAATTTTCAAATTCTCTCTCTCTCTCTCTCTCCGTCTCTCTCTCTGTCTGTTATGTCATTGTATGTGTGCGTAATACACGCATACTACACCGTTTTTTTTAGTTGTTATGGTAAATAGTTTTCCTTATATGTACTCTTTTTTTTAAAATACCCGAAATCGATCGTTTTTTTTAGCCGACATAAACAAATGTTAACCATGGTTTTTTTGTGTTCTGTCCCGCAGATTTGCGTTGCCGTTTGATTCGGCAACGTTGTTTTGTTTGAAGCGTCCCCCCCAACGTCCGCGATGGAGGATGAAGGAAATATGAAGACGGGAAGCGGCGAGAGCGGGTTCAACAAACGTGCGTCCGACGAGGATTGGGGCGCGGGTCCGAGCCGTCGGCGCACGAGCGCCGAGCTGCAGTTCCAACCGGCCGAGGAACGATCAGAAGTCCCGACGGTGCGTGCCGACTACCAAAGGTGAGTGTGCACTAGCAACGACGTCAGCAGCAGCGGCTGCAGCGACAGTGGCACGAGCAGCACGGGGAGGAGGAAGAGAAAAGAAGGAGGCTTACTAACGTGTATTCTCTTTTCGTTTGTTCGCAGGAGCGTCGGCATGAGCAGCACCGGCAACGACGTGCCCTTGCCCACCGCCACCGTCACGACCAGGACGACGACCCCCGTCGTCTGCACCACCACGACAACCTTAGCCGCCGACCCACCGCCTACCGCCGCGACTGCGACGCCGTGTCCGTTGCTTCCTCCGGCTTAGCTTCGGCGCGAGGCGGAACGCCGACAACACCGAGGATCAGAAACTGGACCGCATATGTCTCCGTGGCCATCGAGGGGTTCGAGTATGCGGAGGAACTGCTGGGCCGTCTCAGATGGGAGACCGTCTACGGGTAGGGCCAGATGGAGACGGGAGGCCCGGCGTTGGCGATCACCGGCGAACGACCGACGAAGAATAACGACGAAGACGTCGTACAACAACAAGACGACCACGACGACGGCGACCGCAGTGACCGACAAAATCGACAACACGAGCGGCCTACAAACACGCATTATCATGTGTGCTTTCACACCACGAACCCGATGTCGGTGACCGCCTGCGCCCGTTGTTACGGGCTCGCTAACGTGCACGCGGTCCGGAACATGAGCGCCTGTATAAAGTACTGCACGGACGCGAGACGGCGCGTCCGTGGTACCGACGTTATAACGTGGGGCGGCCAGGACGCCACTCACCCCATCATCGCCGCGACGACGACGACGACTACGGTGGCGACACTCACGACGGTAGCTTCAATGGGAGCGCCCAGGGCGCCGAGGCGACGCGCGACAACAGACGAAGAGATATGGGAGTGCATGGTGTCGCAACCGAGCTTCGAGGAGGCCATCACTTGGTGCAGGACCAACTATCTCGTGTACTACCTGCGCCACGCGCAGTCAATCAGAGCCGCGCTGTTAGAGCACTACGACGCCAGCGATCGGCCCGAGTTTCGTCTCGATCAGTTTTGGGCCGAACCGATAGCGTTCGACGGTAGGCGCTGCGCGGTGAGTGTTAATCATGTGTATTGTCGTTAGTGTAGTTGTTATTGTTAGTATTTAGTAGAGCGGGGTTGGTAGTTGATAGTCGGTTAGGTTAGTAGTTAGTAACAGTAGCAATTGTAGTACTAGCAGCAGCAGCAGCTAACACCACCGCACTTACGTTTGTGTCGTTCTTCTTCTTCTTTTCGACAGGTGCTGATAGGACCCACGTCATGTGGAAAGACGGAATTTGCACTGGCCCATTTTCGCCATCCCGTTCACGTCCGCCACCCAGAGGACCTAAGGAGGTACAGCTCCTGGCGGACGGACGGGCTGGTTCTGGACGATCTGCCGTTTTACAAGTAAGTAAACTACCCCACCACTTACTCTACTTACTACTTACCATTTACTACTTACTACTTACTTAATACTACTACCTACCACTTACTACTGACATATACGTCTTTCTTGCTCTCTCTCTCTCTCTCTCTCTCTCTCTCTCTCTCTCTCTCTCTCTCTCTCTCTCTCTCTCTCTCTCTCTCTCTCTCTCTCTCTCTCTCTCTAATGTGTGTGTGCGCGCGTAAGTGTAATCGTGTGTTCTTTGGTCCGTTTCAGATGGGAACCCATGCAATTCTTGGCGATGCTCGAAGTGAAACGGCACATCACGATGCCGGTAAAGTACGGTGCGGTAAGACTACGTGCGGGATTGCCGAAGATTTTTATCTGCAACGATGACAGCCTCCTGTGGCCGGCGAACATGGTGCCGGCCACAAGGGCCGCTTGCCTCACCCGCATGAGGCTGATGCGGATAGATCACCCGCTCTTCGGCGAGCCGCCGGCCCCAGCATTGACATCAGCAGCACCGCCGCCGCCGCCCCCACCACCGACATCACCGTCACCGCCGTCACAGCCGACACAGCAGTCGCCTCCACCGATGCAGCGGACCTCGTCGCCTCCTTCGCCCGCCGCCGGTGCTTTACCGACGACGCCATCCTCCCGCGCAGACGACGCTATCGCGTCGTGGCTGAACCAACTGCCCACGCCGCCGCCGCGGCTTTCCTCTGAATGTGACTTACCGCAGCCGCCGCCGCACGACGACGACGATGACGTGGACGACGGTGTCCGTCGCGAAACCGTCGCCTTCCCTTCCCACGACGACGACGACGACGCAATCGTCGACCACCAGGAGAAGGAGCGAAAGGTTGCGGGTTCGGCGGTTGATATACTCGCCGGAGGGCAGTCGCGCTCGGCCCTGCAAATAATTCGTCGATGTTTGTGCAGTTGTCAGAGTTCACTGTTTATTTTTTTATTTTGATTCTTCGGTTTCGTTTTTTTTTTGTATTTGTTGCACAATTTGACAACTGTGCGATGGCGTGTGTGCGCGTGTGTATAGTCGGTAAATTTGATTTTGTTCTTTTTTTTTCTCTGTTTTTGTATTTTTATACTTTGTGTTGTTTTGTATTTTTTTGTATTTGTTGCGCAGTTTGAATGTGTGTGTGTGTGCGTGTGTGTGCGCGCGTGTGTGTAATTGGTAAATTTGACTTTGTTCTTTTTTTTGTTTTTAAAATCATTTAGTTTAACCGTTGAGTGAGAAGTTTTAAAGAGGCGCAATGTTATAGGAAAAGACCGTGCCTGCATCGTCTCCACCCGCACTCCACGAACTTGAGTACCGTATAATGCTACCGCAGCGGACAATAATTGAACTATTCATTTAGAACGACTAGACCGGATCGTCATCAAACAAATCTTTAAATGTCAACTATAATATTCCCAATGGAGCAAAATGAAGCAAAAAATGTGGGTTTTGTTTTCAACGTAGAACCAGATCAGACTTACAGGTTTTATAAAGTAAACAATTCTACATACGAAACGGTTATTTACAACATTTTATTACAGTACATTCGTTTTCTATTTCAAAAAACGTCAACAATTGATCATTTTTAAAAATCGTGCTTTTTAACTTTAAAATCGTCATACCTTCAAAAGTAACCTAGCTATCGGATTGAATTTTTTTTTAAATTGAAGAACACACGTGATCGCATCTAGTGGTATCCGTGCCGTTACCGAATATTGTTTATTGATATCCTTAAATAGCAGTTAATGTTAGCACTTCATCATGAATGTATTCATATTTTGACTGTGCTAGAAAAATTCTTATTTGTGTGAATTTTTCTATACTTACAGCGAAGCACTTGAAGACTAAAGAATGCAGAAATTTTTAGAAAAAAAATATTTGATCTAGGACCTATAGTTTTACAGTTATGAATAGTTTTGTGACGCACTAAACTGACAGCGGGTGATAGTCGCATATATCGCAAGGCAGGCACGCGACTACCATTCGATAATCAATAATTTACAGGCAAAAGGTAGTTTTTTTAATTAAATGGCGTGCTAACACAAATATTTATTGTTTTATTAAGTCTTAAAACTGCCAATTGATAAGCCAATATGTATAGGTATTTATTGCATACGTGCCATAGTAACCTTTTTTGCTAGTTAAAAATTCTAGAACTAAATAATGTTTGTCATGAGCTGACGAAGCTCGGAAAGTTGCTTTTGTTTTTATAATGCTATATTGAATTTTTGCATTTTTGGATAAAGGTTTTTTATTACAATACATTACAATGCGTTACATATACATTATGAGTTACTTTTTTGTTTTGCCGAATTGTTAAATTATTCATTTTTGAAATGAGTGCTTTGGAAACGAAATTGTCAATAATAGCAGATTATTGACCAGAGAATGAAGAAATTCTTAGAAAAAAAAAATTGATGCAGTACCTATAGTATTATAGTTGAGTATTTTTGTAACGCACGAAATGACTAAACAGATCCATAGCGCGAGAGTAGAAAAGAGTACGTTGGAAACAAAATCGTAAATATATCGTAGCAAAGTTTACAATAAAAAATGAGAGCTTTAATTGGCATAACAACAAGTAAACTTTATTAGGCAGATAGATAGGAACAAAAAATCTAATAAAATATTAATAACTTATTAATAAGACTTCTAAAAGATGTTGGTATTGGCATTTTACCTCTATTCAAATACAGCTCTGTTCGTTGTCTTAAATTATTGATTAGGTACTCTTCTAAGATAAATAAGAAGAAGGGGTGTAATTCTTCTTATTTCTTGTCAAGTCGAAATATTCCTTGTACACAACTCATTAAAGTTTGCGAAATTTTATCTTCCATTGCACCCATCAAAATCTAATCCAAGGGGAATAAACTATCACCATTATATGAAATGACTTCTCTGACATTGTGTGCTGGTGCACCGTCTTGTTGATACTACAGATTATTTAGATATGTAAGGAAAATGTTCTTGTCGCTGTTATCCGCAAGAAAAGTGCTCCAATAATATAAGTAACCATCAGCGGGCAAAGTCTCTTCGTAAATGTATCTTGTTCCCAAAGCACTTTTGTGATCTGTTTTTCAAAACTACCTACCTACTAAAACTACCAGGCAACATTAATTACTTGTTAAAAATGTATTCCAACTTTAACGGCAAGAAATAGGCAGGGATATAAAAAAAAATAAATAATTTAATAAAACTAGTAGAATTATGGTTAGATGTAGAAGGCGTGCAATTTGAATACCTTTTGTAAGTTTATTAAGAAGGTATTAATTACCTAAATACTATTGTTTCATTGGATTCTTCGTTCCTATGTACATACCTAATAAAGTTTAGCTGTTGTTATACCTATTATAAATGATTTGTTTTGTTTATTATTGCTAGTCTTACTTTGTGGAATTTCATAATCATGAAATAAATAAAGATTAATAAAAAGTTTCACAGTATTTATTAAATTATAACCTGGCAATATTCGCTTTGGACAGCTAAGCTGTCATTATCAAAGGTAATATAAATATAAGCAAACACGTCGCTAAGGTAAATACAAAAAATAGGTAACTAGATAAAAAGGTAAAAATAATAAGAATTAAATATCTAACACTTTCAGTAACGGAGAATTACTGAGCTCAATCTGTTCATTCATTAAATGTACCCAGAGTTTGTGTTTGTATATCTCAAAACCTTCTAAAATGTCTAATTTGCGTTTGTTATTACAAAAATGTAGGAATTTAATATTATTTTGACGACTCATAGCGTGATTTTGTTCTAAACGGTCTTGGCACAATTAATTTTTCAGAATGTGTATTTCTGTAGCAACGCATGTGCCCTTTATATCTTATGTCAAAATGTCGTGTTTGACCAATACATACCGCACTACAAAAAGAACAATTTAAATTGTTTCTCAACCTTTCAATTGTCAAATAATAAAGGACTTTTAGTTTAAAGGACGTTACTAAGAGTAACGTCCATTAAAATTTTTAAAGTCCGTTACCCTTAGTAACTGCCGCGAAGTTGCATTTAGCGTCCTCTATATGGCGTATGCGATGTGCCCATTTCGCGTACGGTTGCACATAATAGTATATTAAAGTATTAGTTTCATAAGACACGTTTTTGCAACAAGTGCACTAAAACGTCTTATAAAAAGAATACTTTATACTATTTTTTCTATTTACGTTAGTTTTTGTTATTAAATAATTAAAAAAACTGCTTAGTTTTATATAAAATTTGTTAGGGATGTTTTGGTAAGTAGCATAACAGTTGGCAACACTAGATATTATTGAATTGTTTTTAGATAACCTCACTTAATCCGCGCGACGTGGAAATTTTCATTCTTATCTCATATACACAAATACCGCTAGCAGCGGGCCGCTACTAAGCAGCTGGACCTCGTTCAAATTTGCCAGGTGTATTATACGTACAGTTACGGCCAAACAAATCTGGGCGCTTATTTGAGGTTACATAACTTTTTTTGTAAATTTTTTAATTTATAGATCAGGCTTTTGATCTACTAATATACTATCGACACACAGTAGCGTCGCCTACCTAATAATTTCCAATGAGGCTTTGAATCTAAGATTCTGAATTTTCATTATGTTCCATTGAATAACAATAATCTAAACCTCTTGCCCAGGTTTTTTTGGCTGTAACTGTACTGTTGAAAATGATTATAAATTCAAAGTAGAATGTATGCCAATATATTTGTGACATAAATAATTGCTACTTAATGAATTAAAAACTTGGATGAAATAAGAATAATTATATTTCATTACATAGAATAAATACCTTGTTTGTTAAAGAAATTAATGAGGTATAAATGCAATAGTATTTTCAGCAAAGAATGATTTTTGTTAACAAAAATAATTATTCGTTGGATCTTTTGGATATTATAACTTATAGGGTAAAGATATATAATTTTATAAAACTGAATTTTATTACGTTTAGTTTATCGTGAGCTATTATACCAAAACACAATGCATCCCATATGATGACAGTATCAAAATTTACAATTTCGTTAATAATAAAGTAAAAACCGTTACCCCCTTAACAGGGTTATTTATTATTCGGCGCAATTATGTGGCCTGCAAGACTAGTTTTGCAAGCGTTGCTTTCCAGTTATAAGAGTTCACTGCGTAAATAAGATAAGTTTGACATTCTAAGAACAGCTGTCCAACAATGATATCAACTTTAAAAAATAAAATGTTACTGTTTACAATATTTTAAAAAATTTCATTAGAACACGCAAATATAAAATAGTATATTATATACCCAGGGACTAAAGTGCATCTTTTAATCCCGAATGAAAGTTTATTTTCCGAGCGTTAGCGAGGAAAATAAACACGAGGGATTAAAAGGCACTTTAGTCCAGTGGTATATACGCTATTTTTTGCACGTCCTAAAGGAGTTAATCGCAAAAATTGAAAATTTCGAAAAATTTTTCCGAAAATTTCGTTACATGTCATTCTGACAATTGAATTCTGCAATCGCCAAAATCACATAGTTTCAGGATAATGAATCCTAACATGTACCGCGATTACTTTTTTTTGTTGTTTACTTGTTGTTGTCATGGAAACACTTTACTCCCTCAGGGAGTAAAAGTGCTACTTTACTCCCTCTTTTGGTGGACTAAAGTAGAGCCTTATATATAGGACGTGAAAAATATTTTTTTTACGTGCAACTCACATTCGGGCTTAGATGCACTTTAGTCCCTGGGTATATAATATACTATTTCTACTGCCGCATTTTAATTGATTTATTAAACACTTACTACTTATACTGTAATGAGATATATTAATATGCAGATTTTTCATTAAGATAGAAGTTTATGGGCAATAGAAATGCAACATCATGATAATATTTGGTCAATATCAAATATTGCCATGACCATCTGACACATGAAATTTATCAGTTTTGACAGTTCAGTGGTAGTGTTTACCTAGTTAAATATCCAAAAATTGAGTACTGCCAAACCAATAATTCAATTTTACTCCATTACCCCATCAACATCAACAAAATGCCATCCACCAATGCTGTTACAATTTCGACAAAAGCGTCGCAGTTGCATTTTAATAACTGTACCATTCAAGATATAACTATAAAACAAATAGAATGATTCTAAAATTTGTGACGTGTCAATGTTTTGTTTGTTATAAAGTTTCCATAAATTTTTCCGTAGTTATAACTCATAATTTTTAATAATAAAAAGTTTAATAACATTTGAAAATGCTTGTTTCTCATTATTATGAGTGGTCGGTAGAAAAAATAATGTATGCAACTCATATTTAATGCCTATTAAGACACTCGTATTCATTACATAATTTTCGCACTCGTGCCTTAATAGCTATCATTAAATACTCATTGCATAATATACTATTATCTACTCCTATTGGGTTATATATTCACTATTCAACTGCCTTGAGGTTGCCATAGTCACTACCGAAGCAATGGTATCCAATTAGCCGATATTCTATGACTAATGTTTAACGATTATTGTTAATTTCAAGGCGCAATTCTTGAACAGAGAGAAATAATATTTATAGTGAGTAAAATACTTACGTTAGTTCGGAGAGTAAATCAGAAATGTGCACATCGCCAGAAGAGAAAGTGAGAGAAGCCGTCACAGTAACAACGCTTAATCTGCCACCTGATAAATAAATTACACATAATTCTACACCTTCCATAAAGATCACAAATTGCTTGCCTTTTGCAATTAATTTTTATTAATAAAAGTGATGCCCAAGAAATACCTAGTATTAAGGTGTGTTAAATAGCATTAAATGTTTAATGGCATTTAAATACTCATTGTCACTCGCGTCTTTTTGAAACTTTGCGTTGTAATTGTTTTGAAAATTGTTATAGTCGTAGATAAAGTATAGTATTCAACTCGCTGTAATCGCAATAACTCACTTGGATGATTACTGCACTAGTCTGCGGCTGACGCTGCAAACTTCATTCGCGTGTGCGATTGCCTACATTACCACTCGATCAATAATCTACTATTATTGGCAATTTTGTTTCCAAAGCACTCGTTTCAAAAACGAATAATTTAACAATTCGGCAAAACAAAAAAGTAACTCATAATGTATATGTAATGCATTGTAATGTATTGTAATAAAAAACCTTTATCCAAAAATGCAAAAAATTCAATATAGCATTATAAAAACAAAAGCAACTTTCCGAGCTTCGTCAGCTCATGACAAACATTATTTAGTTCTAGAATTTTTAACTAGCAAAAAAGGTTACTATGGCACGTATGCAATAAATACCTATACATATTGGTTTATCAATTGGCAGTTTTAAGACTTAATAAAACAATAAATATTTGTGTTAGCACGGCATTTAATTAAAAAAACTACCTTTTGCCTGTAAATTATTGATTATCGAATGGTAGTCGCGTGCCTGCCTTGCGATATATGCGAGTATCACCAGCTGTCGGTTCGCGCAGAACGGCGTCCGGTAACTGTCATATCGCGGACCTGACCCGTAAACAAACTGTGCATTCCAACAATAAGAAATAACTAATAAAGAAAGTGAGTGGTAAAGTGAATATTGCTAAACAAAAGGACATAATAAATATAAACTGTAAGTACGAAAGAAGGAATTATAAAGACAATAAAATCGTAGATTAAAGAAGCCATTAAAAGTGTCAAAATACGTCATAAATACATCATAACCACGCCCGTAAACGTCATGAAATAAAGTAATATAATTGGTCCATTTAAATAGCGAATAAATAAGGAAACCCACACACGTAGCCAACTAAAGGGGTATATAGACGATCATATACGCAAACAATAATAAAGTTAAATAAAATAAAATGGAGAGTGAGGAAATGATCGAATTAATACAAAACGTGCAAACCGAAATATTAAGAACCCATAGAGATATACAAAATGAATTACAGAAAAATCAAAAGACCCTACAAAGAAATATAGAAGAATTAAAGGATTTAAAGGACAAGATTAAAAGAAGGGATGAAGAAATCGATAAGGAAAGAAAATGTCTTTACAAAAGATTGGGAAAATTAACAGAACAAACGATAAAACATAAAGAATACAAAAAACACAAAGAATATACCAAAATAACGTATTCTAAGGAAGAAATATTAAGTATACAAAACAAAACGGACAGTAATAAAGAAAATTATAAATGGATGAAAATAACGAAAGAGCTAAAAATTAGGTCAAGCAAAGGAAACCAAAAAGAAGAGACTCGTAAGCATAAAGACGAAGGCAGCAAAATAAAAGAAAATAATAAAAAGAAAATGTACCTAGCAACATGGAACCTACAAGCATCAGGAGCCATAAAAAATTTAGTTGAAGAAGCAAAGAAATACAACATCCAAATAATGACGTTACAGGAAACAAATATTAAAGGGGAATCCGAAAGTGTGAACAGTGATTATGTTTTTATTAACTATGGTGGAAGTGAAAATAGATTAGGAACCGGGTTTTTAATACAAAAACAAATTGTCGAAAAAATTATAGACATAAAAGGGATAAACGAGAGGCTAAGTTACATAAGAATAATAGGAAAGCAAAGAAAAATGAGTATAATCAATATACATGCGCCGACTGAAGAAAGCCCTGAAAACCAAAAAGAAGAATTTTATGAAGAACTGGAAAAAATCTATGACAGCTGCCCAAAATTTGATGTGAAGATAGTAATCAGCGATTTCAATGCGAAACTGGGGAAAGAAGAAATATATAAAGGTATAATTGGTAAACATAGTAAGCACAACAAGACAAATGACAACGGAGAAAGGCTTATAAACTTCGCCGCAACAAAAAACTTACAGATAGAAGCCACCTACCTACAACATAAAGAAATACATAAAGGGACATGGCTCAGCCCCAATGGCCACACTGTAAATCAAATTGATCATTTATTAATAGAAAGAAAACATACAAAAAATGTGACAGATGTAAGAAGTCAAAGAGGTGCCGATATAAGCAGCGACCACATAATGGTAAGGATTACTTTAAAAGAAGAAATAACGACAGTTAAAAGTTTTTGGAAAAAGAATACGAAATTAAATATAGAATCCCTAAAAAATGAAGATATTAAAAATAAATATAAAAGAGCTATTGGGAAAGAGTTAGAATCATCAAGCGAGGAATCAAACATAAATGAAGAATGGAACAAAATAAGTAAAATAATAAAAGGAAGTGCAGAAAAAACAATAAGGAGTGTAAAGAAAAAACGAATGGTTTGACGAAGAATGTAAAAAAGCGATAGAAGACAGAAGGAAAGCCAAACTGGAGTATCTAGAGTTAAATAATGAGGAGAACAAAAACAAATATCAAGAGACCAGAAGAGAAACAAAGAAGAAAATCAGAATTAAGAAGAGGCAACATGAGAATGAACAAATAGAAACAATGGAAGAAAACTTGAAACAAAATAAGCTAAAGTGGTTCTATGCAAAGACGAGAGAAATAAAAAAGAAGAGATACTGTGACGAAGTATAAAATAAAAAAAAAAACTCATAACAAAATTAAATCAATTCATTATTCTAAAAATTTATTATTCCAAAAATATGTTACAACAATTATTACAGAACTCATTTCTAAATTATTTGACCCAGTAATAAAGATAAACAAATTGATTTCAAGTATGACATGAAGCTACTCTGCAATTTGTAAAGTGTGTCATAATACTAGCACAGCATTATTGCTCACAAAAGTAAGTAATGCTGACTCTAGCATTATGACACTGCCCTGATTAATTGGGACAAGTTGGCCATGCTTGATTGCAAGAAGAAATGAGAGTAGGGATGAAGAGTCAAGATGGAAAGTGACAATCGAAAAGGATAGTCAGTTACATGGTGAGATACAAGCAGTAAAGTCCTTCTCGATTGTCATACCAAGTGTGAGGGAAATGGCCCTAAAAGTTATAATTAGTTGGTAAGTAGAAATTGTGTTAATTATATTTAGAATTAATCTTAGTTATAAGTTAAGTAAATTTAAGAAATAAAATCAATAGATTAGATGAAGAATGAGTGCATTTATTTTTATTCATAACATGGTGGAGACAAGTAAGAACGAAGCGAGCCTAGCTTCGTAACAATAAAATTATTATTCGTAACATGGTGGAGGCGCCGAGTTCCTGTTCCGGTGTTGAGGATTCTTCGCAATCTTCAACAGACACCTCTTGCAAAGTGCAGTAGTTAATTCTAAAACAAAGAAAACATGTTTTAATGTTAAGAATCATCATCAGTTTGTTCATAGTTTAATGTTTTCATGAATTTTTTTAGTTTAGTGCATAATTTTAAACAATGCACTTAGTATAAATCTTGGAAAATTACAATGCACTCACACTTACAATAAATTAAATTGAATTAAATAGATAGGAAGGTTAGGGTACATATTGGTGAAGAATAACATGAAGCACTTATGGAAATCCCTGCATATAACACAAGGCAAAAAGCAAAAAGAGTACCTGTTAAGATCACAATAGTAAGTAACCAACAAGATCCAGAAGACACTCTTACTCCATCCCCGAACCCAGACTTCTATAGTCCTCGACCATCAAGCGAAACCTCTTTTAACCCACAACTGTCAAGCACCGTTATGCCATTAGAACAAACGCCAGCAACATCAAACAAAATGAGTCACAACATCACCATCACACAAGCGTCCCAAGCGGAAAGGACACCGACAATGCCACAGTTCATTTACCCGGAAACATTCAACCCGGCTACAACAAATCCAGTATCGTTCATACGGAATTTCGACAGAACAGCGATTGCAAATGGATGGGATTACGTACGTAGAATAAATCATTTCGGATCATTCTTGGACGGAGCAGCCAATATATGGTATAGGGATTACTCAAGTAGCGGGATCAATGCAAATAAAACATGGAAGGAAATCTGCGATGATTTCACTGCATAGTTTGGTGGCGACAACCCCACAAGAAAAATGAAATTTCGCTTTAATACACGACGACAACAGGATAACGAAGACATAAAAAGTTACTATTACGACCTAGTCACATTAGCAGACGAATACGACCCGAAGATGAGCGACGAGACGTTTGCTGACCATTTTGAGAATGGCTTACATCCAAAATTCCAACGTGATTACTTTCTTTCCAGCTCGTCAAAAATGTCGAAAAAAGAAATAAAAGCAGTGGTGCAAAAGTTAAGCGAGATGTATGAACGTTCTACAGTTAATGAACTAGTAGCACAAACATCGTTACTAACAATAAACAATTCACAAACCAACCCATCACGGCAGACCCATAAGCAGCTACAACAAAATTACCAGACACAAACGCATCGAAGGGGTAACCAAAGGAACTACGAAAGAAATCACTATGCATGGCCAAACAGCAGAACAAGGGATGGCAAGCCCAAATGTTTCAACTGCGGTAGGCAAGGGCACTATGCTGCATCATGCCGCAACAGGGCACCACGATTTGTCAACATGAGAAGGGAGAGAAATGGGTACTACAGACCCAGGTCAAGAGACAGAAACCAGAGACGAGAATGGCAAAGAGCAACAAACTCGCCAGGACAGAGAGGACGAGAACGTTCTAGTAGTAGGAGCACAGAAAGACAGGTATCGTTTAATAGAGGACCCTCCCCCAACCCAAACGCCACAGGACGACGCGAATAAGCCCTAGCGCCGTCCTCTACCAAATTTATGAGGATAGGGCTCGTAAGGATAACATTTTAATAATAAAAGGGCAAGTAAATAATAGAGACTTAGAAATAGTTTTAGACACTGGTAGTAGTAAAAATGTTGTGTGTGAAAAATTTGTCGAATTTTATGAAGTATGTGATAGCCACCAAATCTTACAAACTGCAGGTGGAAATAGAGTATCAGTAATAGGAAAGACAATCTTAAATATTAAGTTAGCCAGTGATTATAGGACCAAGTGTGAAGCATTAGTAATAAGAGATTTGCCCAAACCACTAATTTTAGGAACTGATTTTCTCATTAAAAATAAGGTTAATATTAATTATGAAACAGGTATAGTAATAATGAAAAATGATCGTGGAGTGAAAACTGAATTTAAAATACAACACATGGAAGACTGCTTACTTCTGGAAAATATACAAAAAGAAGCAGAAAAATCCACCTTTCCCCTGAAATCATGTCTAAAGAAGGTCGAGCCACAGGAAGAGAATATCAACTGCTTCAGAGATTTCCCCAACCTGGAAAGCGAAAGACAAAAAACCAAGCTTACATCCGAAAAGGACTACACGATAAAACCAAATGTGAAGGTAACAATAAAAATGGAAGTGAAATCACGTGATAAGCCAATTGTAAATGAACATGAACATTACATACATGAGAATGAAAAGCTTTTAGGACCCAGAAAAATCACTATTGCTTCAGAATTACGTTTAGTTAATGAAAAATTCGAAATTGACCTGGTATCTTACTCAGCAATACCACGGCGAATATTTAGAGGGACAACAATAGGATTCCTGTGTGAAGATGCAAAAGTGGAAAAAGCAAATACCACATTAATAATGCAAGAAACAAAGACAAAGGATATAAACACAATTAAACCCAACATCAGTGGGAACCTAACAAATGAACAAAAAGAACAACTTGAAAAATTGGTGGAAGAATACAAAGATGTCTTTGCAGAAAATGCAAAAGAAATGGGAAAAACTAATCTGGCCGAACACACTATAGATGTACAGGGAGCTTCGCCCATAAGGAGTAAACCTTATAGAGTATCTCAAAGAGAGAGGGAAATAATTGATTCCCAGATTCAGGAAATGTTGGAAAACGGTGTAATACGACCTAGCCACTCCCCCTGGGCCAGTCCAGTTGTATTAGTGAAAAAGAAAGACAACCAGACCAGGTTCTGCATAGACTATCGTAAACTAAACGAAGTCACTAAGAAATCTAGCTACCCCTTGCCTAACATCGATGATGTTATGACGTATTTGGGAAATTCAAAGTTCTTCTCAAGTTTGGATCTGTATAGCGGTTACTGGCAGGTAAACGTCGCTGAGGAATCAAAAGAGTTCACTGCGTTCATAGCTCCAGGACATGGTCTGTATGAGTTCAATGTTCTTCCTTTCGGATTGTGCAATGCCCCTTGTACATTTCAACACCTTGCAGATAGAGTCTTTGAAGGAATGAAGTGGTCTGAAGTCATGATTTATGTCGATGACATATTAGTTTTCTCAAACACATTTCAAGAACATCTGATTAGACTAAGAAAGGTATTCGATAGACTACGAGCTGCAGGACTCACACTGAAGCCCAGTAAGTGCTCATACGCACAACCAGAAATAAAAATTCTTGGGCACCAAGTATCAGCCAATGGCATAAGTCCTGATGAAGATAAGCTAGTGGCAATCAATAATTTTCCAATTCCAAAAACGGTGAAAAAACTGCAGAGTTTCCTCGGATTATGCAACTATTATCGAAAATTTATAAAAGATTTCTCTAAAATAGCCCGTCCGTTACATGAAGCCACGAAAAAGGACACAGGATTTGTTTGGCATGAAAATCAACAACAAGCTTTTGAAAAATTAAAACATAAATTGGTAAGTGCACCCATTTTGGCTCATTTTAACCCCAATATAGGATCAGAACTGAGAACAGATGCATCAACAGAAGGATTAGGCGTGGTATTGTTGCAGGAAACATCAGACAAGCAAATGCATCCTGTAGCATATGCTAGTCGCAGCCTAACCAAGGCAGAACGAAATTATACAATTTCGGAACTAGAAGCTCTGGCAGCCATTTGGGGATTACACTACTTACGACACTTAGTGTATGGACGACCAGTAAAAATAGTCACGGACCATCATGCACTGTGTTGGCTGAAAACATTAAAAGAAGCTAGTGGCAGATTAGCTCGTTGGGCAATCAAACTCAGTGAGTATCAGTACACCATAGTTCACAAGAGTGGAACCGCGCATCGAGATGCGGATTGTCTTTCAAGAAATCCAGCTACAAAGGGAACATCACATGATGAAGAAACTGCTCAAGACATACCAACATATCTATTGACAGAATTAGACATTGGGAAGATGCAAGACAAAGATAAAGAACTAAAACTCCTGAAAGAAGCTATATTAAATCCTCAGAATCCAGACGTCAGTATAGGATTAGCACGCAGAGCAAAAAACTTCCAAATAATCAATGGAGTCCTTTATAAGAAGAACCCATCAGTTGAAGGACGAGATAATCTGTTAGTAGTGCCTAAAAGCCACGTACATGAAATACTATATACACCTCACAGTGAACCTCTTGCAGGTCACTTAGGCATTACCAAAACCTTATATAAAATAAAAAACAGGTTTTATTGGGATGGACTTCAAAAAGATGTCGAAAAATTCGTGAAAGGTTGTGAAGACTGTCAAGCAAGAAAGGGACTCAACAACATGAAACCTAGTGGATTACTACAGCCCATACCAGTGGGTACTCCATTCGAGCGAATAGGTATCGACCTACTAGGACCAATCCACAAAAGTCGCAGCAATAAAACTTTCATAGTTGTGGCAACAGATTATGCAACCCGTTGGGCAGAGACCAAAGCCCTTCCAAATGGAAAAGCAGAACATGTGGCACGATTCTTGCTGGAAAATATCTTTACGAGACATTCGTCACCAAAATACATCCTAAGTGACCGCGGGAAAACTTTCCAGTCACAGATGGTGGAGGAATTACTGCACATTATGGGAAGCCAAAGTCAGTTTACGACTGCTTACCACCCGCAAACGAACGGATTGACGGAACGATTCAACAAGACACTCGTTGACATGCTTTCAAAGTATACAAACACTCAACAAACAGACTGGGACGAGTACCTTCCCCACGTAACGTTTGCATATAATACAGCTCGACAAGATACCACAAAGACATCACCTTTTATGCTGGTCTATGGTCGTGAACCAATTCTCCCAACAGAGGCTATGCTAACAAGCAATGTTTCAAATGACAACACAATAACAATCAGAGAACGAGCATTAGCTGTTAGAAGTTTAGCAGCACAAAATGTGCATGAAAAACAACAAGGTTCAAAAGAAAGATACGACAGCCTACACAGACATGCAGAATTCAAAAAGGGTGATCAAGTGAAAGTATTCTTCCCTATACGGAAGGTCGGACGAAGTGACAAACTAATGCTACGGTGGTTTGGTCCATATTACATTATGGACAAGGTGGGAGAAGTCAACTATAAAGTGAGACTGGGACCATCGTCAAAGTCAAAAGTAGACATAATTCATGTTAGTCGCATACTGCGACATGAGGACCCATGGACGCCAGAGGTAGAACCAGTTTACAACTCAGACGAAGATTAAACATAACACCATAGGAAAGATCACTCCACAAAAAACAATTGTAAGTATAGAAGTATGAATTAGAATTGGATAATTAATTTTATAGGACATTTAACTATAAAAGGGGATGTAATTATAATAAAGATAATAGTTATAATAAATAGAGTAGGATGACATTGTATAGATAGGATATAGATTAAATATACAACAAAAAATTAAATGAAATTTTTTATTCTAAGTACAATTGGCGATGGGGTCAAGGGAAGAAAACAAGTTTCTTCATTTCAGGATTTTCTTTGGAGCTATCACGGCCCAGGTAGGACCCCATCCATATGTCCAGGTAACGGCCGGAGCATTCTGGAAGGAATTACCCAAAGCAGTAATATATGAAGCCACAATACCTTTAGTTTACAAAACAAAATGGATTCGAATAAACCACAGCAGGCCTAGTCGCAGTGCTACCACTGATTGCACTTCTAGTGATGTCGAGTGTTCTCTGGCTCAAGGTATAAATCAATTAGGTCAAGTGTATGATAGAAACCTGGCAATTTTAAAAAGGAATTGGGATATAGAAGAATTCAAAATTAACGACAATAACAGAAGAAGACGTGCACTAGATTTCCTGGGAGATGGATTGTCATGGTGCTGCGGAGTAGCCACCCAAAGAAAACTCGATTCATTAGTGAACAATGAAAATACACTAAATACAAACATAAAGGTAATGCAGGAAGGACTAACAGAAACCCTTAAAAGAATCGGTGAAGATTCAACACATTTCCAACGTTATGAACACGAACTCAGCTCATCCTTAGGCCTACTTGAAAACAAAACACACTTAATCGAAAATATTACTGCCAGAACTGTGGAGGAGGTGCACCAAATGACCAATGATCACAAAAAATCAACAGTTCATTTATACAGTCAAACATATCAAAATTTAAGAAGGATCATCGATATAACAAAATTAATGCGGGCTAGCAACATTCTTCATTCATGCAAGCAACATCAGTTACCTATTAATGTTCTGGAGCCAGTCAATTTGCAAGATGACCTCCGTAAACTTCAAGAAGAACTTCTAGATGCAGATCACTTGCTGGCAATTCCCATCACAGACTTAAGCAAGTATTATGAACTACCAATCTGTGATTGCACCATAGTGAATGCAGACACTCTCACCATTAATCTTCGCATTCCAATCATCCAGAAGGACAACAGCTGGCGATTATATCAACTCATCAAGGCTCCATTTGCATGGCACGATAACACCTGCACCATCAATCATGGCAGCTTATTTTTGGCCATAGCTGAGTCTTCAACAGGACATAAGCCAGTAATTCGATCCATTACAGGAGCAGCCCTACATCAATGCCGTCCGTATCATGATAAACTGTGTTATCTTCCTCGCTTCGCATCTGACGATTTACGAGGACCCTCGTGTGCAATCAAAATGTATTCAGGCGCTACTGTTGAGGAGCTAGGCAGGGCATGTCCGATGACTTGTTTACCTACGCAAGAAATGGAAATTACAGTTGTCAATGAAGAGCAGTACCTCATCACACATCCACCTCCCTCAACAGTTATTAAATGTCCCAGAGAATCACTATTCCTACCTGTACAGATGCACAATAAGCCTGGTGCTATCAAAGTCAATCTTCCATGCAACTGTCAACTTGGAGTCAATGGTCAAATTTATATTCCCACGAGATACCCCTGTGGAACTAGTGCACCACATGAAGCCAACTTTATACATATCTTACCAGCCACATGGTCATCCTTAAAATCGTTTGTGATAAACCCCATAGAATCAATTAATGTTCCAACCTACAAAAATTTGTCAGAATGTTTGAATCCAAATTGGACGCTTACTATCCCTCATTTAAACTTAAGTACCACACAAGAAGCTATGGAAACCATGACATGGAAAATTAAACAAGAAGTTTCAGAAACAAAGTCGTTCAGTGATACACATGGCTTTCATATGAGCATGGCATCCTTCATATGGCATGTGATTAATTCCACGATCTTAGCTTATTTCATCTTCAAGAGAAACCCAGCGACTATATTTGCCGCTGTACCAAGAGCAGAGGCACTTGACAACACCAAAATACATCACCACATTCTTATCACTTGTACTTGGGTAACTCTAGCAGCATTTGTGATAACTGGAGCGTTGTGGTTCATCTTCCACATGATAAATAAAAAACCAAAATTACAAAGAGTATTGCAACACGCCCCAATAGAGAAAAAAACTCGAGGCACACTAAAGCAAGAGAATGAAGGTCACAGAATACCTCTAATGCCCCGATCTAAGTCCCTCGACTATGTGAACAACACAAAGAAGTGGGAAAACTGCGAGTCTATTCACCAATTAATGGTTTCAGAAGATGGAAAAAAAGTTATCTTAGAGATAACGGATCACAATAACCTCTTATCCCTGTCCAAAGCAAAGAGCGTTAGCGTAACCTTTGAGCGGTATGGTTCAAATGGAAATTTCCAAGTCATACAATAACCTGCAGTACCTTAACAGCCTACCTTGGTTGACACCTCTAGGATAGGACCTTGGACTGTATCAGGTGTTGGTTATATACTGGATCAATTAAAGATAAAAAAAAGGTAATTATAATTTATGTTTATTATGTATCGAAATGTGCAAAAAGGAATAATGTCAAAGTCAAAATAAGAATAACTTGTATAGGAGTGATTCATTGAAGAATGGGGACCCCATGACATCACTGCATTGCAAATTGTCCAACAGCTCTTTGTGTTTTAGTGCGCACAAATTTACATCTTACAAAAAAAATACAAAATGCTGTGGAAACAATTTATAATTCACTGATAGTCAGAAAATATACAAGATGAATGAATGAATAAATGAAGAAATGCACAAATGAAAGTATGTCCACTGAGTAATATGTGGGACAATAGGAAAAAAGATGAATAAAGTACGTCCACTGAGTAATATGTGAGACAATGAGAAATTAGATGAATGAATGTAATTTGAAATATACTTGGACATAGGTGTCAAATTTTGAGATAGAGGATTTAAATGAAATGTGTGAGAAATGATACAAATTTGGGTAAATGACTGATGAGAGCAAATAAAGAGTGAATAGAGTCCAGTTTCAATGTTTAAATTATTAAATTTTAACAAAGATTTATCATGGATAAAACAAATTAGGTTTTTAAAGTTCGCCAAGAAGGCAAGTATAAATTGTTTAAAAATGTAAAACATGTGTTAGATACACCAAATAGTGTAAAACTCTAAACACCTAATTAAGCAATAAAGGTCAAACAATATTCATAAGTATTCCATGTCAAATAATTACCATTTTCAAACCATTAGTTAATAAAATTCTTATAGTGCTTGTATTACTTTTGCTAAAATGTAGTAAGATATATAATTATTAAACATTAACAGAAAAGTTGAAATAGGTAATATTTGACGGTTAATAGAATAAGTAGCTAATTAATAAAATAATTAAGGAAAAAATATTATAACTCTTTAAGTTAAGATAAAACAAATTTGTAACACACTTGTTTCTTTGCATGAAACGACGATTGCATGGAACTTACCATCTGCGAGTGGAGCAGACAACATACCACACAGCACCAAGATCGCATCATCACAAAAAGGGAATAACCATAATGCAACCAATCTAAGGGTGGAAAAAACGCCTTCTGAAGTTCATCACCGATAAACACCAGCTGAAATGTTGCCAATACATTAAAGGAACACAGATAAAATCATACCTACCTATGCCGAAGTCAACAATCCAGTAGACACATGTTTGTCTACATTGTATGAGGAAGCCAGTTACTTCATTACAAATCAGTGTTGGCAATTCAAATCTTCATTTCAAGCAGCATCACTTCACATTCTGGATGGACTGTTCATGAATTTTCATAATTACCGCACATTTAACATGTTCAATGTGCATTGGGATTTGGCATACACATATTGGCACCTGAAGACAAGAAATAATGGATTTTCGTAGAAATCGTTGCGTTGTATTTGCAACGTGTCATACAAATATATACTTTGGTAAACGACATCAGCTTTTATGTCTAACTTCAGTTAAAGGCATGCATTATTAAATTCTGAATTTGTGATGGACGAAAACAAAAAACTTAATCAACTTACCAGTTCGTGTGTGATTTTGTGAAATTATCTCGAAAAATTGCGTGGAAAAACTTACTAAAACTGTTCACGTAGAAAGACATTTGAAATTGTTGATCTTGCACTTTTGAATAAGTCGCGTGTGCGCAATAGACAGAATGACTGTAACTCGAAAAATGAAGTGCGTTCCGTAATGTACAGTGGTAGACCATAAAGACAAAGGTTGCGTTCCATGCATAAACTGATAAATATTAGATTTAATAAGTTCTAATTTAAAATTATTAATAGACGTTTTAATGCAACACTAGATATTGTTAATTTTAATTTGTTATTGTAATCACATCTATTTCCATTTTTTTTCTTTTTTTCATGAAAATTGTGTGTTATAATTATAAGATTTTTTTTTTAGGATAGGTTTTAAATTAAAATTGTAAAGGGCCAATTCTCAATTCCTTTTAGATGAACAATAATTATTTCAAATTCAGTTACATCCATATTGATGTATGTATAGACAAACTTGCAATCAGGCTACAGAAGTTAATTGCTGAAGGAGCGGAGTGCGTGCCAGGGGCGTCACGCTTACCAGGCCGGGTCATGTGACGAAGTATAAAATAAAAGAAAAAACTCATAACAAAATTAAATCAATTCATTATTCTAAAAATTTATTATTCCAAAAATATGTTACAACAATTATTACAGAACTCATTTCTAAATTATTTGACCCAGTAATAAAGATAAACAAATTGATTTCAAGTATGACATGAAGCTACTCTGCAATTTGTAAAGTGTGTCATAATACTAGCACAGCATTATTGCTCACAAAAGTAAGTAATGCTGACTCTAGCATTATGACACTGCCCTGATTAATTGGGACAAGTTGGCCATGCTTGATTGCAAGAAGAAATGAGAGTAGGGATGAAGAGTCAAGATGGAAAGTGACAATCGAAAAGGATAGTCAGTTACATGGTGAGATACAAGCAGTAAAGTCCTTCTCGATTGTCATACCAAGTGTGAGGGAAATGGCCCTAAAAGTTATAATTAGTTGGTAAGTAGAAATTGTGTTAATTATATTTAGAATTAATCTTAGTTATAAGTTAAGTAAATTTAAGAAATAAAATTAATAGATTAGATGAAGAATGAGTGCATTTATTTTTATTCATAACATGGTGGAGACAAGTAAGAACGAAGCGAGCCTAGCTTCGTAACAATAAAATTATTATTCGTAACAATACCAACCAATATTTATGGAAAAAGAGGGAAAGAAAATAGGAAATACACAAAAAATTAAAGAAATATGGGTTGAATACTTCGAAAATATGTTCAAAAGTGAAATACAATGGAGAGAAACTGATATGAAAAGAGGCGAAGACGAAGAGGATGAAACCACAAAAGCACCTACCCAAGAAGAAGTAAGAAAAATAATAACAGAACTAAAAGATAATAAAGCAGCTGGAGGAGACGGAATCCACAACGAATTTATAAAATACGCGGGACAAGAATTAGCAGATAAAATTTATAAATTAATAGCAAAAATTTGGGAGAAGAAAGAAATACGATAGAAATAAGAATGGAAGGAATCAATAATTATTCCAATATTTAAAAAAGGAAAACCTGAAAAATGTGAAAATTATAGACCAATAAGTCTACAAAATGTAGCTTACAAAATACTAGCCAAATTAATTGATCAGAGATTAAAAACGTTTACAGATTCAAAGTTGGGCGAATACCAATGTGGATTCCGATCGAACAGATCAACAATTGACCACATATTTAACATCAAACAAATACAAGAAAAAAGCTGGAAAAAAAATATTAAGTTATACGCATTCTTTATAGACTTTCGTCAAGCTTTCGACAAAATAAATAGAACCAAAATAATAGAAAATTTAAAACAATTCAACTGCCCTAACAAACTGCAAAGATTAATAGAACTAACACTGAAGGAAACCGTAAGTAAAGTGAGAGTAAAAAACGAACAAGACAATTTATAACCAATACAGGACTAAAACAAGGGGACCCTATGTCAAGCACATTATTCAACTTAATATTAGAATCAATAATTAGGAAAACCAATATCAGAAGTAACGGTAATATACTTAACGGGCCCCATCAATGCTTGGCATTTGTAGATGATGTCCTGATCCTAACAAGAACCAAACACGCACTACAAGAAATCATGACAATAATCAAGAATGCACAAGAAGGACTAGAGTTAAACGACAAAAAATCACAATACATAATAATGGGCGAGACAAAGGAAAACGAACCAATTTACATCCGTATAAGATATAAAGAGGCTAAAATAAATCCAGTGGAAAGAGTAACATACTTAGGAACAGAAATAACATCAGATGGCAAAATAAGCAGTGAAATTAAAAGGAGGTTAATGTTAGGCTCCAAGTGCGTGGGTGTATATAAAAAATTGTTAACGTCAAAAGTGCTTTCTAAAAGTGCTAAAACCAAAATATATAAAACGATAATAAGACCAGTAGTTCTATATGCAAGTGAGTGCTGGGTGATGACAAAACAAGAAGAGAATAAAATCGAAGCATGGGAAAGGAAAATTTTAAGATTAATATATGGAGGAATAAAAGAAAACAACATATGGAGAAGACGTACGAACAAGGAATTAGAAGATTTATACCAAGATACGACAATACTGAACATCATAAAACAAAATAGGATAAGATGGATAGGTCACCTAACCAGACTGCTAGACACAAGACTAATCAAACAATCACTTAAAATGGAACAAGAAAGAAGAAACAGGCGAGGAAGACACAGAATGAACTGGAAAAAAGAAGTTCTAACAAAGAAGAACAAGAACAAGATCTAACAAAATTAGAAGTTTATAATTGGGAGGACAAAGCGAGAGATAGGAAAACATGGAAGAAAGTAGTTCAAAAAGCCAAGTGCCTATAAGGCCTGTAGCGCTGATTTATATATTATATATCACCCGCTGTCAGTTTAGTGCGTCACAAAACTATTCATAACTATAAAACTATAGGTCCTAGATCAAAACTCTTTTTTCTAAAAATTTCTTCATTCTCTTGTCTTTAATTGCTTCGCGGATAGTATAGACAGATTCAGACAAATAAGAATTTTTCTAGCATAGTCAAAATATGAATACATTCATGCTGAAGTGCTAACTTTAACTGCTATTTAAGGAAATCAGTAATTAATATTCGGTAACGTCATTAATACGACTAGATGCGCTCATGTGTTCTTCAATTTAAAAAAAAATTCAATCCGATAGCTCGGTTACTTTTGAAGATATGACGATTTTAAAGTTAAAAAGCACGATTTTTAAAAATGATCAATTGTTGAAGTTTTTAGCAATAGAAAATGTCTGTACCGTGGTAAAAAGTCGTAAATAATCGTTTCGTATGTAGAATTGTTTACTTTATAAAACCTATCAGTCTGATCTGGTTCTACGTGATTTTTTTTTTCAAATCAAATCAATTTATACTGAAACGGAAGCGCGGAACTGCGATATGTACTCTCCAACTGCAAACGAGATACTGAGATCTCGGTACCTATACCGCCTATACGGATGTCGAGTTTCTCGGTACAAAAATACACACAGCGCCGTCTAGATGTCCGCTATACTTTTGGTCACGGTTCTTAGTTAGACGATTGCGTCTCTTTAAAACTTCTCACTCAACGGTTTAACGGACTTCGAGCAGTCGAAATTCTAGTGTATTGGTTCAGCACGTTTTATGAGCAGAACGTTTTATTTACAAAGAAATGTATAGGTTTGAAGGAAGGAATTTATTATCCAAAGGAATTTTTAGTTTTGAAAAATATAATGAACAGATGTCTGTCGGTAACTTGGAACATAGTAAAAGGAAAGGTTCAAATTTTAGGGGAGCAGTTTTAGCAAATATTATTGCAGTTCTGTGATGTCGGTGTTTTTTTCACACGTTTACAAAATTCCTGATGCCAAAGTTGAAATATGGCTACATAACAATTTGTCCTAAATTTCAGACAAGCGTGGGACCGAAGTAACAAAAATTAAATCAAATACCATTTATTCCTTCCTTGAATCTCAATAAATTGTATTTGTATTATCTAATTTTCAGGCATTAAGTGTAAGACCAGAGCCAAGGTTTAAGTATATTAACTTTTTAAACAGATTACATAAAATAGAATTTAGTCATTTAAGTATAACTACCACAGGGTAATCATAATTCATAATAAGAGATATTTTAGTACGGGTACATTATCAGCATATCATATCATTTCAAACTTATTTTTTCTATTGAGATATGCAAGGCCGTATCTTATTTATAAATTTCATTTGCGATCATTCGCACTTAATATAATTCAAATCTAACAAGATTGTTGAGGGGATGCAAATTTCACGTTAAGTAGAGAGGGATCTTTCATGGGAAAGAATTAGCCAATCAGAGGAAAGCTAAGCGACTTAAATTGTAAATGGGGTAGATGCTGAGTCTAGAGAGGGTGGAGTTTGAAAAAAAAGGTTGCTAAGGGAGAAGAAAACTAAACAAGGAAAATAGCAAGGAGTTAGTTTTTGATCTCTGATCAAGGCAGACCGGATAAAGTGGCAAAAGAAAAAGTTGTGTAGAGTTAGTGGAAAGACAGGGTAGTTAAAATTGTGTTCAGTGAACTAAGTGAATTAGTCAAAAATTAAAGTGAATTTAGTTAAGTGGAGTAATTAAGTTTTAGTTAGGTAGAAAGTTAAGTTTAGTACCGTTAACATTAAGACAGGAGAGCTAAAGTCACTAGATAATATAAAGTACCGCAATTGGTTTGTCCCATTATAACGGCGCCAAAATGGCGGTGATCTGGTGAGTTTTGCGGACTTTAGTGATTGAGTTGGCAACCAGCTGATCGCTGTTGACAGTGTTGACATATGAATATTATGAATGACATGAAAGAGTAATTTTTGTGAATTTGTTTGTGTTTGCGTGCGTTGGAACCATGCCTAGTTGTTGTTTTACTGGATGTCGAAACCGTGGCGAGAACGGTTTTCGGTTTTTCCGAATACCAACAGCAAAAAATGATGATCGGCGTAAAGCATGGATTGCATTTATCAATCGAGTTGACTTACCAGAACGAGCTTTATTATGTGAGGTAAGTATCCTATATCCTATAGGTATTTGCTCGATTCTTTCATATTCTTGTTACCTAATGTGAAGATGTAGTTTTTGTAATTTTCAGGCACACTTCGAACTTGACCAATTCGAATTAAACAGGTTGGATAATCGGAAGTTGTTAAAAAAAACTGCAATTCCAACGATTGCAATAGCTGACTTTCCACGAAATGAAGGAATCAAACGAAAACGATTAGGTAAGATGCCTTTTGTTCTGTTCCAATTGTTAATCATATCTAATTGCAAATGTTGCAGACCCGAGTGCTAATGAGACAACTTCTCCAATTGTTACCAATCAGGATCAAGAACATTTAGAAACAAATTCTGCACTACACTCTGGTTAGTAGAACATTAAACATCATAATCATTAATACTACAGACACTGTTTATCTATAGTTGAATGCATCACATGCAAGTAATTATTTAGTAATTCGTAATTTCTGCTGAAATTTATCTAGTAAAAACTGATGATAAAATAATTATACTTCTATATTATTTCAGGTACATCAGCTGACTATAGTGAGCAAAATGAAAATGATCACTTGAAATGTCTACAAAATGAATTAAGAGCAGCTAAAGCACAAATTCAAGCTATGCAAAAACAAATTAACAACCTTGAGGAAAAGTTCAAAATGCTGTTTTCAGAGGATCAAATTCATTTATTAAAATATGGCAATCACCGCGGAAAAGAATGGTCAAATGAAACTATACAAAAATCACTTAAGCTGTACATGGCATGTGGAAGTAAAGGTTATGAAGAACTTATCAGACAAAAATTTCCTCTACCATCAATCAGGACACTCCAATTGCGTATTGAAAATCTGAAATTTAAACCAGGTTTGCTTGAAGATGTTTTTGAATTGCTTAAGTTGAAGGTGATGTAACTTTTACCCCCCGTTGCACAAAGGTTTATCAAAATTAATCATTGATCAACGGCTCATCAAAGTCTGGTATACTCCGCCCAGCGATAGATTGTGGATTTTTAAACCTCCCGTCATACGTATAAATACTCCGTAGCGTTTCAGTTAAGTCTCTTAAAATGCCCGGTTTTTCAGTCGTTAGTTAGGATTAGTTAACTACTATTTGAATTCTTGTTACAATTTAGTTACAATCATTGCCATGGATATTAACGAACAAAAATGCTCTTACTTTTAACGCAAATTGCGACCGATTTAACATATTTTTACAACAAAAAACATCATTAATAATTTCTAACCTCCTCACAATCTATCGCTGGATGGAGTATAGCCATTGTTGCAACAGTGGGTACCTACCATGGTTTGATGAGCCGTTAATCAATGATTAATTTTGATGAACCTTTGTGCAAACGGGGGGTTAATTTTACTTGTCAATCAATACATTGTCTTTTGTTGTAGGTTGCCACATTTGAGCCACACTCAAGGCATGCTGCACTATTGTTAGATGAAATGGCTATCAAACCATCGCTTCAGTTTGACAACTCAACAAAGTCTGTTGTTGGAAGGCCAACAATGTTGTTATCTGGGAATTTGGACAGTTCTAAGGAACTAACATCACATGCGTTAGTGTTCATGCTCGCTGGAATGAGTACTAGATGGAAACAGACAGTGGGGTATGAACTGACTGCAAAATCATACAGTGCTGATGAAGTGCTGAAAAAACTATTTCAATACATTAAGCGAGCTAGTGATGTAGGTGTAACAGTGAAAACTATAATTTCGGACATGGGTCCCCTAAATAGAAGTTTCTGGAGAATACTTAACATTTCAGCCAGTAGACATTCTAAAATAGTTAATTTTTGTCCACATCCCTTGAACAAAGAAGAAAGGTTGTATATTATGCCAGACCCTGTTCATGTGTTTAAAAATCTGGCTATATCACTGACTACGCACAAAATTTTTGAAATTGATCTAGTAATTCAAAAAAAATATAAGCTTGGCAGTGGATGTATTGACATTGGAGCCATAAGACAATTATTTGATTTAGATTCAGAAATGGATTTAAAAATCGCTCCACGACTTAAAGGACACATGTTTCATCCTACCCACTTTGCAAAAATGGATGTCAGTACAGCACATGCTCTTCTGCACCATGATACAGGTGCTGGCATTGAATATTTCATTGCGAAAGGGAAAATTCATCAGGCTCATGCAACGACTGCTTGGTTTTGTAAGACTGTATTTAAGTGGTTCAAAATAATTACCAGTAGACATACAAAACTTGCTTGGTCAAACATAGACGAGAGCATACATGAAAACACTGTGGAGTTTATGAACGATTTCATGACCATTATTTATGGTCTCAAAATTGGAGGCAAGTCTGAGTGGAAACCTGTCCAATCGGGAATAATATTGGCCACAAAAACTGCGCTATGTATCCAGGAAGAATATTTGGAACAATATGGGTACAAATATGTAATGGGAGGTCGTCTAACACAAGATGCACTGGAAAATTTATTTTCAGTAATCCGCAGTGGAACGCCAGTACCTGGACCTCATGAGTTTAAGGTTGCATTGAGACTGGTCACTCTATCCCAATATGAGTGCCAGATCGTACGGGGGAATTACGATACTGACACAAGAGCTCATTTAGTAGATTATTGTAAAAATAAAAACAGGGATTTTGACATGGTACAGAACGACACTATTTGTTCAGAAATTGTTACAATAGATACTACCGAAGAGTCTGATATATTGAAACAAACCTTATATTATTTGCTGGGAAGTTTAATACACGGTTTAAAGATACGCTGTCCTAAGTGTATTTCCGCCATAACTCATTTAACCGACGAGAAAATTAACCCTTCATTGTTAACGCAATATAAGGAGTTTAAAGAAAACAAATTGATGTATCCAAAACTGGAAGTGTTTTCATATTTTCTGGGTGCAGAAAATTATTTTAGACAAATTAGATCAGATTTGATTCACAACAATTGCAATTTTGAACAAGCTGCGGACATATTCATAACAAAACATGCATTGGATTTGTCACAGTGTCACGACTTTAAAAATAACTGGAAAGCCCTTGTGCGGGTTTTTTTCCGAACACGCTTTTTCTTTGCTTTGAAGGAGTTCAACAAGAGTACACAGGAAAGTGTCGACACCACAGACAGAAGTTCTAGAAGCGTTGCAATGCGTGACTTGGTGAACAAAGTGAAATAATTTGCTCCCCTACGTTATTTTATTATAAATTTAAACTGTATTTTTTACTGTTTTCTCAATAACATGAATAAATTCTTTTTGATCACCTACTGTCCTTTCACGATTTTTCTATTATTTTATAAAATATACAATAATCTGTGCACATATTATTGTATTTTTGTAAATTTAAAAAACGGGCAGATTTTTAAATTTGCCGCTTATTTTGGCGCCAAAATGGCGGTAATTGCGGTACTTTATATTATCTAGTGACTTTAAGGAGAGCCATTCGTCAAAGTAGGACTTTGCCAAGGGAATCTGCGAACGTTTAAGGCATTTTACAGGTATGCTAATAATTACAAACATCAACTTGAATTGATTTGATCAGACTGATAATATAATGTGATAAAACTGGTCCATTTTCCTCTAAGTTTGGATATTGATAATGTAATTAAAAATATATATAATGGAGTTCCATTTTGGTCTGGTGAACGTGAAACATGTTCACGTATTATAAATGCAAAATGAAAAAACCAATGATAATTACATAAATATTTGTTCAATGTAGTTTTTAAGGAGGTTAGATAACATATTTTAGTTTTATCTTTTTTAATACGGGAAGCATTAATATACAACAACAATGATATTAAATATTTTGATTATTATTATAAAAATAAATATATAAAAACACCAAAAACCAACAACAATAAAAAGCTGCCTGAAGATGGCCTTGTAAAAATTAAATACTATTTTAACTATTTAAATACTATATTATATATAGTTTATTTCAAACCTTAATATTATCTCCCCTAATTACTTTACAGTAATGATTACTTTACAGTTAAGGAGTGCTGAAAGATGTTAGAATCAAAATTGAAAAAAAGACAAGCCCACTAAAATTAGCTTATTAGGTCTCATCAGTCGAATATAGCACGCTCGTTTATTTCATACATCTAACAGAGCGTAAATATGTGCTCTGAATTAATTTAATTAATGGTAATTCAGACCCGCGTATTCATCTTTAACAGAGATTCCGAGTTTTTCAGTATTTTCAATGAACTTCAATTTTAATCATAATCTGAAGAGAGCGATGTAAGTCCTTCTTCTTCATTCAGAGTAGAACTGAAGAAGACGAAAGAAATAAACAGATGTCTTATCCAATCGAATTGTTCAGTGTTTCACAATACAAAATATTCTTCAAAATTTTCTTGTATTGTTGTTAAATGTTCGATTATTTATTAAAGAAATGATTGTCTTGTTTGTATCCTGCGCAGAAGCGAACATTTTTTCGCCCTTAATAGAAACAAGGGCTTTCTTTACCTTAATACTGTCAATATCAGTATGCAAGGAAACAACGAAACCATTCTTACATCGACTGACAAATTATGTGCAATGAAAAAAAAACTTTTACTATGGAAGAGACACAAAAACACAGAAGAAATGTTCCTGATAAGTTACCAGGAACAGCATTTCGGAATTTATGGCTTCTTACTATTTTAGCTTATGCTCTTACTGAATTTGTAGATATATTAGAGGAAAACAAAGTTTGGAAATTAATATTAGATTTAAGAAAAATCTTAAATCTTCTTTTAGCTTTTAAAATATCTTTAGGTCAAGTAAGTTTAACACTTGCGTATTTGGATAGTCGAATTGTATTATTTCCTGATATAAAGTTAAAGCCAAAACATCACTATCTTTGTCATTATCCCGATCTAATTATAAAATTTGCTCAGTACGACATTTGTGGACAATGCGTTTTGAAAATAAACATCAGCATTTAAACAAATAATTAGACATACCTCTAACTACAAAAATGCTTTGTTTTCAGTCTGTCACAAGCATCAACTTTTTAAGATCCTATTGTGTACACAAGAATCGTTATTCGACTGGAAAGTAGTTTCTGATAATGCTTGTGGAGAACTTCCGGAAAGAAGTTGCTGCTCTAATAAAACAAAATAATGGTATTTTTAATAAATAATACGCTGCTAATACGGTTACGTTCAAAAAAATCATTTATAAAAGTGATATGTTGGATTGTTACTCTAAAATTGAATTTGAAACTTATCTTTATGTAAAATTCAACATATTAACATTGATGAATCATGAAACAATGTTTGCAATGTATTTTATTTTTAACCTGCAGTTCCCAAAAAATACTCCGTGCATGTTCAAATTTGTGCAAAGGTATTTTCTGAATATTCACCCAGTATGCGAACAAAATCGCGGAAAACGTCGACCACTAAAAGAAAAATTATCAAGTTTATAAATTTATTAGCTAAAAACTAAAAGTCACCCTATGACTGATAAAGTATACAGGGTGCATCAAAAGCACTAGATTCTGCCTAGTAGTATACATATCTATAATAAGAAATCTTTAGATGGATCGAATTCAATTTTTCGTTGGATCTAATTTTAGTTGAAAAATTCTAACTTTCAAGATGGCGGCCGGCAGCATACTTGGAACTATGGTAGGAAATAACCAAATGTTATTCAGAGTAATGTTACAGATTTTTTTCAGTGAAGCCGTTTGAATAGGCCAACGCTTCGAAAATGATGAGTTGAACACCCCATGCCATGAGTCGCACACAAAGTAAAACTTGCAGTATTAAAAAATATTATCGGAATGAATCCACAAGAATCATGTCCACATTTACAACTCCTGATGCAGAGCCAAATAAATATGAATATATGATATCCTTCATTGACAAATATGTTAATCTCACAGTTAATGAATGCTTTGATCGTTATAGGTTGAAAGAAGGTGTGTCTTTTGAACATTTTTAACTAAATGTAAACATTTGATACGTACTTGTAATTATACCGATGTGGATGTCAAACAGCCGAAGAGAGAGCTCTTAGGGACAAAATTGTTATGAGTATTAAAGATTCTGTAACCCGTCAAACACTATTGAGAATTGAAAAGCTCACACTCGAGAAAGCTATTGAATTTTAACCAAAGAACCAAAATTTACAATTTGAGAACGGTGCGGGTATATGTAGATGCAAATGTAGTAAACAAATATAAAAAAGACAACCGGTGGTAAGTGATAGTAATAAGTTTAAAATATAAAACAAAAATAAATCGAGTGAATTGAAATACAACTCAGATAAGAAATATAAATGTAGGCGTTGTCAATTAACACATGGTGTCCGAGCATGTCCAGCATTTGGTATAGGCATGCATAAAGTCATCATTTTGCAATTTCTTGTAGATCAAGATAAAAATAGTGATATATTTGTAGGAAATGTTACTGTAACGGTATAGAACGAAAAAGACATAAAAGTATTTGGGATGAAAGTGTACAAATAGAGAATAAAAATTTAAATTTAAGCTTGATATAGGGGCCGATATAAGTAATACCTCAGAAAGTTTGTCCAACAGACTATATAATCAAAGGTTTTAAAGGCATTCAAGAAAAAAACTGTAGGGATTGTTAATTTACATTATAAGTTAAAAAATAAGAATATTTATGAAAATTTTGTGATCGCTGATGAAGCAATTCGTGTTCTGTTAAGTGGTCAGGCATGTAGATCTAGGGTTAGTTAAAGGAGTAAACAAGGTTGAAGTAAAAGCTTCAAACGCTTCATCTGAGAAAAATATGTTTTATCACACAAAATTCTGATGTACTCGTATTTAGTGGTGATGGTAGGTTTGAGGGCAAATATAAGATTACACCATTTGAAAGTTTTGAGCAGGTAAGTCACACTCCTAGTAAAGTACCGATGGCTATAAAAAGTGCCTTATCACATGAACTAAACAGATTGATAGAAAGGCGATTATTAAGGTTAATGAGATTCATCCTCGTGCAAATATAAACCATACAGTAATTGTAAAAAAAAACAAGTGGTAAATTGAAGTTATGTTTAGACCCCTCAGACTCAAATGAACAAATAACACGTAAACCTAAAATAGTTTACCAAATTGAAGATATTCTTTCAAATATGATAGGTGAAAAATATTTAGTTTTTGATTAAGCTGAAGGTTATCACTATCAAGAATTAGACGAAGACTGTTCATGGAAATGTTGTTTCGCAACACCTTTTGGTATTTATAAGTATGTAGTTTTACCATATGGTTTATTAAACTACCAAGATTTATTTCAAGAGAAAAGCAGAAAATAAGTTTAGGGATATCGAAAATGTACAGATATGCCATGATGATTGCGACAGATTCTACAAAAGAAGAGCATGATAAAGGAGTAGAACAGGTAGTGAAAAGAGCTAGGTGCAAAGGTCAATAGAGAAAATCCAATTTTCTCAAAAACAAGTAAAATTTATGGGCCAAATCTTCTCAGAAAAGAGAATGGAGATATATCCAGACAGAGTAAAAATCACTTTATAAATTAGAAAGTCCAAAAAATAAATTAGAGTTCAGTTGGAATCAATATCAAAAGGCAGCCACGTCCATAAGAACATGCCTTCTTTTAGAAACACGGGGGTAGTGTAACAACCCGCCGATAATCATTTATTAATTATCGTACTCAAATATTAGGACACCAGGTATATTTAATTAAATTGGTTAATTTTTATTAAGTCATAAATTACTTTTATAAAATGGATGTATAGCTGACTCGGTGTTTCACAGGAATTATATCTTTTGAACTTTGTTAAACTTCAGACAGGAAACACTAAGCTGCATCAACTTAACCCTCTATTGCATATTGTTCCCAATGAGGAACACAAACTTTGACATTTTCTATCTTATTCGCATAACATTATTCGTTCACTGCATGCATGGAGTTCCCATTTAGGAACATATCAAAAGTCAGCGTGCGGTTTCATAGGTGGCGCAAGTTGTACCAAATGATGTATTTATTTCTTCGCGCGGCCATTGTGCTGCTGTTGTTGCAACGTGAGTGTGTTGAACGCGACGTTTTCAATTTTTGGACGTTGAATAAAGGTAAGATTATTATAGCAAAAATTCCAAATGGCCCTATAAACCTTCAATATACAAGCTTGAGTTGTTCAATCTTTACTTTTACATGAAGTAATGCAAAAACTGTCGTGTTCAATCATTGTACCTGTTTGGGAACATAATGCACTGACAGATCAAATTTATGACGACAAGTCAACAATTCTCGATGGTTTTATTTATTCCAGATTATGGATCCTAAAAAATTTTATGGGAAAAAAATCAGCGTACAAAACTACAAAATTCGAGATATTCCATCTGACAGTGAAGACAGTGAACTTTCAGGTTTTCAGAAGAAGACGACATTCCGCTAGTTCAATTCAGAAATCAGGAAAAACAAAAAAATAATAGAAAAAAAGTTACAAAACAAAAACTGAAATGGAAAAAGTCAATGACAAATACAACTGAAGCGGATGTCCAATTTTGTGGAAGTGAATTACTTTCTGATGAAATCTTGAAGTTAGATACTCCCTACAAACTTTTTACTTATTTTTTGTCAGATTTTTTTAGTACAATCGTTCGTCAAACTTGTATTTACAGCACCCAGGTACGACCTAACAGACCAATATGTACCAGCGTTGACGAAATACAACGTTTTGTGGGGGTCATAATTTGGATGTCGCTTATCAGACAATCTACCACAAAACGTTACTGGTCCCCTCGAACAAGAATACCACAAGTTGCAGATGTCATGACAGTGAATAGATTTGAGCTGATAAAAAGTTTTTTACATTTCGCTGACAATAGCGAGAGTTACCAACAGCTTGGATAAAATTATGCCAGTTATAGAAACAATAAGAAAAGCCTGTTTGACCATTCCCTTGAGCAACATCTTTCTTGTGATGAACAGATAATTCCATTCAAGGGAAGAATCAACCTAAAAACATATAATCCAAAAAAGCCCCATAAATGGGGGTACAAGATGTGGGTTCTCAGTGGAGTATCTGGATTTTCTTACAATTTTGAATTATTGGCTGGAAAACGCGGTTATACAGTTGATGACAACGAACCGGACTTGGGAGCTGCAAGTAACGTTGTACTTCGACTGTGTAGGCCTGTTCCATGTGACAAGCACCATAAAATTTTTTATGATAATTACTTCTCATCATTGCCACTGGTATCATACTTAGCAAAACGTAAAATTCATTCAGTTGCTACAGTTCGCCAAAATTGATTGCCCAATTATCAAGGACTGACAGAAAAAGAGATGAATAAAAAAGGAAGAGGTACAATAAATGAAGATACAACAAACTTTGACGGGATTGATATTCATGCTGTTCAGTGGTTCGACAATAGAATAGTGAATCTAATTTCAGAGTATTGTGGAACTCGGCCTGTTATCAAAGTAAAGATATTTTTCAAATCAGAAAACACAAAAAAAGAAATAGACTGTCCGAATATAGTAAAGGAATATAATCTCCATATGGGAGGCGTTGACTTGCAAGATTCTCTCATAGGACTCCTACCCCATAAAGCTAAAAAGCCGGAAATGGTATCACCGAATATTCTATCACATGTTAGATGTTGTGGTGGTGAATTCCTGGCTACTACATAGAAGAATAAAAAGACAGCAAGGTTCTACGGACAAAATTGTGCCCCTTCTTTAATTGAAGACTCTTTTGGCAGAACAGCTCTGCGCGGTAGGAATTCAAACGTCTAACAAAAGAGGACGACCAAGTTCTTCAACACCAGAACCACCTAAAAAAAGAAGAAGATGTCTGGAGCCTAAGCCAAACCAATACGTTCAGAGAGACCACATTAGTCATTGGCCAATATGGACAATAGAACGAGAGAGATGCAAGTTTCAGGGTTGTAAGGGGAAGTCCAGTGTGAAGTGTGAAAAGTGCTTGGTTCATCTATGCTGTAATTCAAAACAAAATTGTTTCAGAGAATTCCATAATTAAATTAACCTAATTATATTGTTTTTGTACTTTGTATTTTTTTCTGTTTTATACAGCGTTTCTATAAAAGACTGTCGTCAAAGTGTGCATTGGAAATATTCGTTTTGCCGCTCTCTACATAAAAAAATTAGTCAAATTATTTGTCTGTCAACTGTGACATTATCATAAATAAAAAACACTTTTCAAAAAATGGTTTATACAGTAGAGCAGAACACCTTCATAATTATGTCCTACTATCGAAACGGGAAGCTCGTAAATGGTGAGTGGAAGTATTCCACAGAAGCTTGTATGAACGAGTTTCTAGACAAATATCCGGAGGTTGAAATACAGGAAGCTTCTTTAAAAAAACATATTGGCAGAATTGTTATTAGGTTTACAGAAACAGGCAGCGTACAAAAAGGGAAATCGACTGGAAGGCCCCAGGTCAGCGAAGAGGTTGTTGAAGATATACGAGAAAGAATTGATGACAATCCTCGACTGTCTCTACCCAGACTGTCTCGACAGTCAGGAGTACCTTTAAGCACGGTTCACAAAATTGTGAGAAAACGACTAAACAAATATCCTTATAAAATAAAAACTCTCCAGCAACTGTTACCTATAGATCCTCCGCAACGTGTAGCTTACTGCAATTGGTTTCAGAATACCATGAATAATAATGAATTGTTGGATATAAGCTTTTTCAGCGATGAAGCATGGTTTCATGTATCGGGATACGTTAATTCCCAAAACTGTACATACTGGTGCTCCGAAAATCCACACCAGTTTATTGAAACACCTTTGCATCCATTAAAAGTTGGCGTGTGGCTAGCGGTATCTAGAAGACGGCTTTATGGACCTATTTTTTTCAACGGAAATATAAATGCAGAAAGATACCGGAATGAACTCTTCCTATTAACCTTTTATTAATCAGCTTGATGATCAAGAATTGCAACATGGTTATTTCCAACACGATGGAGCTAGAGCACATACTGCGGGAGCAACGTTAGCTTATTTACAAGAATTTTTTGGAAACAGATTAATTAGTATTGGAACGAACTCTGAATTTCCGCCACGGTCTCCTGACCTAACGCCCCTAGATTTTTCAATTTTCGGTTATCTGAAAGACAGAGTTTTTGAACGGGAGCTGAACACGGTGGAGGAAATGCAAGAAGAAATTGTAAGGTGTTGTCGACAAATTAATCAAAATATGCTAAGAAACATATTTGAAAGTAAAAAACGAAGAGTTGTGTTGTGTTTAGAAAATAATGGTGAACATTTTGAACAGTTTTTGTAGTTATTGTTTCTATTTAATTTTTTTTCTCGTTACATTATCCAGTTTATGAAGTACCTTAATCTTTTATTAAAACTGTTTAATTGGTTGCATAAGCATTAATTTATTTCTATCCACTATAGAGAGCAGGAGGCACAATTCATAAACCACTAGACCGGACAATCTTTTATAGAAACCCTGTATTTTCGTGTGTTCAGTTCATAATGTGCCTAAATGGGGCCAAAAATTTTTTTTTTTTTAAAAGGGTTTTTATAGAGTGAAAATTTTTAAAACCCGTTAACTATTATTCCTCAAGTCAAAATTATATTATTCCAATTTTTTCAAGACATTTTTAAAAAAATCACACGAAAATACAATAGTTGGGTTATCATAGCAGGAAATGATCTTGCAAGTTTCACTCAGCATTTTGATAAACAAAATAATGTTCAGGTACAGTTTTGCGAGCTGGCAGAAACTGCTGGAAAAATACGGGAGTTTTTGAAACATCAGCTTTTTCGTCGAGCTGTTCGAAAAGCTTGACTTAGGGAGTAGTTCCCGGGTAGATCTTCAACTGAACGGTTTTGGCACTAAATTAGCTCCAACCAAGAGAGCAAACATTCGGGACTCATTTATTTAATAGTGAACTTAAGAAATTTAATAAAGTTTTAAAATCTAAATAGAGAAAATTATAAATAATATAAAATTAACGAGAAGAATAACGGATACCTTGCAATCGGGCGCTTAATCCAAAAACCTATTAATTAAAGTGAATTTAACAAGGTCCAGACGGAGAATTGGATTATTTTATTACTTACGCAAAGGGTAAGAAACTTGCACAATCATATATCTTGTATTTGTTTAAAGCTTGAAGCTGAATTGAATAGTTGAATTTACTTTTATGTAAAAGATATGATTCACATTGATGTTATTTACAATCAACAGGGAGATAATTCTTAGATCTCTCTATCACATATTAGTTACCTAAGAACGAATTTAAATGTTTTGATTATGCTTTCATTTTCAGTTTTATTTAATTATTAATATTAATTCTTTAAATCTGTAGTATCATTGTGTCTTTACCACAACATTCCCCAATCAACACAATAGCGGAATGAATGTAATACTGGTGGCAGCGGTAACTACCCTTAACGTCCTCCGAAGAAGTAAATACGCTGTTCCACAGGTTATACTGGTGGCAGCGATAACTACCCTTAACGTCCTCCGAAGCAGTAAACTACGCTGTTCCACAGCTTATACTGGTGGCAGCGATTTTAACTACCCTTAACGTCCTCCAAGGAAGCAGAAGAATACGTTGTTACGTATATTTTACTGATTACATTTTAAATAGTTTTTATTATTGCAACTAATAGTCTCTTAGGTGAACGCGAAGCTATAGCGCAAGCAGGTTATTTTCACGTACCGTACTCTGGCAAGACTCCCTGCGACGTTGGTAATGAAACGCCGATCATTTTAACGTTTTCTTTTCAGTGTAAAACAACGATAATTAAAATTAATCCAGGATTTTTCTTTTTTTACAAATATACTAACACATCGAAGTAGCAGTTCCATTGGCAGCAGCCAATTTCAATTTTAGGTCATCAACGAGGTACCAACGATCACCAAATTTTCTTTTTAACGTTTGAATTGTTTTATTACAGCCTATCTCAGGAAGAAGTGAATTAAAAAGTCTTTGAATAACTCTAATTTTGTTTTTGTACAGCAAAGATTTAATTATTCTTCTTTTAAGGTCCATTCCCTTTTATTAATTAAGACACACATGATAGTACAGTTGAAATAATTACAATAGCTTCAAGCATTAATTAACAATTGCTTACCTTGTACTAAACCATTTTTGTTTTTGTACATAGTTCGTAAAAGACGAATACCTTTCCGTTATTTTTGTAGACTTTTTGTATATAATTCGCAAAAGGCGAATATATTTTTGTGTAATTCTTCACAGCTGGTCAAGTGTATAAATAATACTTAAATTTTCTTTTTATAAATTAATTTAAATTTTGTTACGTGTAACCATGTCCACAACAGCGTCAGCGACAATTCCGACGGGAACGCCGTCATATGCATCAGCTTCTGGCGCTACAGCAAATCCTTTTGCAACCCCTTTTGTCAAATTAGGGATGATAGCAGGAACTGTAGAAAATTTTTCAGGAAAACAAAATGTAAAAGATTATTTTGAGAAAATTGAACAGAGGGCTGTTTTGGATAATTGGTCCGAAACAACTACGTTAAGAATTTTAAAATATAGATTGTCAAGGGAAGCTTTTAAATATTTTAAATCGGATGCAGCTTTGCAATCTGATACAATTACTTTAGCACATTTAAACAAAATTTTATAGAAAAATTTGCGCCTATTAAAGTTCCAGGGGAAGCGTTAATGAAATTACATCAATGTTATCAACGACACGATGAATTAGTTTCAAGTTTTCAACTAGAATCAAAATGTTAGGATGTGAAATCATGCAGGAAGATTTAAAGTCGGCCAGTGACTTAGAAAAAGCTGGCTTAGAAAAGAAATGTAGGGAGCTCGTTTTAAATCAATTCAAAATAGGACTTCGACGCGATTATCAAAAACAAATAGGTATCCAATTAATGGGAACGAAAAATTTAACAATAGAAATTGCAGAAGAAATAGCTAGACATTTTGAAATTTCAGAATCTCTTAATAGCAGTTAAACAACAATCACCTTCCGTTATGACTGTTCAAACTCGCAGTCCTTCAAATTGCTACATTTGCGGGAAAAGTAATCACTGGGCTCGCACTTGTAGATTTCCACAAAATTCAACCCCTACATATTATAACACATCTAGGGTTGAATCAGCCAATAATCACAACCAATTAGATCATAAAAATTATTCTAGAACTAATCAAGTTTCCAGACCAAGCAAAAATTATTCTACTTCAAATAACTATAGTGCCAGATCATTTTCTCAAAACCGTTCAAATAATTTTCAATATGGTCATAGGAAACCGCTCAATAAAGAACGAGATCGTGGATATCAACGCTTTAATAAATTTTCTAATAATACTAATTCTCCTAATCAGGTTAATAAACAAGCGTCGAACCACATTCAACGAAATTATAATTATCCTCGCAGCAATACGAATCTGCGACAAGGGGCAGCTATGCAAGCGGCACCCGCAACTTACAGACCTGGAAATACCAATAGGGCAAGTCAGAATCGTACTCGAGAAATTCATACAGTCGATAATTTAAACTTACAAGGGCTTCACTTATCGCCTCGAAGCGAAAGCCCCAGAACAGTTTAAACTCTTATATTTTTAAACATGATGACATCTGCATACCTCAAATTAATTGGGAATTATCAGAAAATCTCCAATGTATAATTTATTTGTTTATTAATGGTAACTTATGTAAATTTTTATTAGATAATGGATCCGCAGTAACGTTAGTTAAAAGTGAAGTAGTAAATCTTCATTTACTTCAGGACGAGCCTGATGTTTTTCTTACAGGAATTTCAGGAACAAGAATCAAGACCTTAGGCAGTGTATCTTTGGACTTTGGTGTTGTTCAAAATTTAGTAAATTGTACTTTTGACGTTTTAGTTTGCGGTAATCAATTGAAGATAAATTCAAATGGTGTCATTGGTCGCGATTGGCTAATTGCAAACAAAGCATTAATTAATTATGAAAATTTTACTTTAAACATTTGGAATTATAGTATACCTATTTATCGCCAATCAGATCAAAGAAGTATAGATTTTGAAACTCATATTCAGGGGCATATTTATAATAATAATGGTTCATTTGCAAATAATAATGTTTTCAATAATCAAGGTTTAAATATTTCTCGTCAAGCTAGGGACACTCCTAGGAATGCGGGAACCACGCATGCTGCACGCACTGAGAATATAGGGGAAACAACCAATGCATGTGTTCATAACTTTCTTTTTAATGCACCTCCAGCGTATGAGGGCATACGTTCTCAAGCTCTAGAAGATCTTGTAGAACCAATAGTGGAATGTAATACAGCTGATTCCTCGGGAATGAGGGCTCCATGGTTAGCTGACCACTATTTAGTATCGAAGCAGTTGGGAGTCAAGTCTACCCCACCTTCGGCGAAGAAGATATTTAAGATTACGGAAGAAGGTCCAGAAGAGACTTCTTCTAAGGGTTGCAAGAAACCACACCCGTATTCAAGAGGAATACGGAATACTCAAGAGAGTAAGAAAACGGTTAGTTTTACGGATCAGTGTTATCCGGTACCATCAAATAAGAAAGAAAGAAATTTTCATATAGAGAATCCAGTAGTTACAATTCACAGTTATGGTGAATTAAAGTCAGATGAATCTGAAGGAGAAGATTCCTCCATACCAGATGGCAAGAAGCCAGGTGTTACCAAAGTACAGGAGATTCATAGTGAACCTGTATAACAGCACTCAGAAGTTAGTGCGAAGTTTGAAATAAATACGATGGACGAAAAGTTCCAAAGTAATGTTAAGTTTGTTACGTGCTAATTTCGTAGCACCCTGTATAGCTATGCTTATGTATTAAGTTGTATAGCGTTTAGGGATTTTTTGCATTTTCTCTCCTTGTAGTTGCCATTTTGTTGTGGAACCAATTTCCTTTTTTTTTGATAAGAGATTCTCACTTTTTAGTTTGATCCGCTCGTGAAGCTAGAAGTTCCTTGAAGAACCTTTTCGTGGACATCGCCGTCCAATTAATCTTTTCCTTTATGTTAAGTTATGGGAAATGCCTTAGTGCAGATTTGATGATTGATTGTGGCGTTAGTTTTCCGATTTAGTTTATTGGAAGCCGTTTATGGGATGTATTTCCACTTGTTCTTTTGAGGTTATGGAAGCACACCTTTTCGTAAGTTTATCGATTAACTTTTCTATCATTCAGTCTCTTATACTTAATTCTTTCGATAGGTTTTTATGTATAATCGTCGTTATATGCAGGCGATATAAATCTCTCTTAAGGTCAACTTCCATCGAAGGTACTTATGAAGTGTTGTGATGGTCATTCTGTTAATTTGATTTATTTGTTACAGACCTTTTTTATGTTTTTCTCTAAGTTTGGGTTTATCCTTTACTAATTTTATTACTTGCCGTATAACAAGTATACGTTGGATATTTGGGTTGTTACAAGACCTGGTTGCTGTTGTCGGGATCACGTTACGTTCGAGCTTTGGTGACGTTCCTCTTCAGCTCTAAGAACAGACACCGTATCGTGAGTTGGTTATAATATCGCATCTGGTTACAACAACAGTAACGTGCCCAACTCTTTATTGTATATAAAACATTTATGTATATTTGTATATTATGATTTTGTGTTAAATGGTTTTTCACCAGTGTGCGTGTAGCACTCATTTCTAGATATCTGCTTCATATTTATAATTCTATCACTACCATTTATTGTATGATATTGTTAAGAATATTTGCGAGTGTGTACGTATGTCTTTGCTCCGTAATAGATGAATAGCTAACTACTGGAGCTGATGATTGCGCAATCTGATTGGTACCTGTAGTCGCGTTAAATTTTACCGTGCCCTTTGCTTATTGCTTTTGTGACTTTAAATCAACTTTAGAGTAGTAATCGCGCTCGCATTAATCTCTTTTTCCCTTGCAATTTGTGTATAGCATTCAATAACCACTATTCAATTTTTGCCAAGGTTATTTCTCATTAAATAATTTGCCCTACTTGATAATTTGAATTAATTAACTAATAATAAAGCACTGTATATAACTTACTTGAAGATTTAATTATTTATATGTGTGGTATCTGGAATTTATATTTTCAGCTATCAAGGAGTCATTATTGGGGAAAATCGACCACATTGGTAGTAGTCGCAAGTGTGTTGTTCTTTTCAGATTTTGTCGGTCAATACTGTAGCTATCTTAGACGATTCTTGGCGCCCATTACAGAAGACCTTTAGTGAGACCCACGACCTCCCACTAGTTAGCTGGCAGCCGACAGATTTAACTGCGGTTAAAGTTTGTTACCGTTTCCCAATAAGCAGTCCCCATTTTGTTGGTAACAGGTTATTAGAAGATATAGTTTTACCCCCTCGAGCGGAAATAAATTGCGTAGCTAGTAATGGTAAGTTTAATAAAATCTCTACGGAGAATATTGTATTAGAACCGGTTTCTACGGGAAACCAAGGCGTTTTTGCAGCCAGAACTTTAACTCAAAACAGTAAGGAACTTATAGTTAGACTTGTAAACTTAAACAATAAACCTATTTCTTTGTCAAAAAATACTAAAGTGGCAATCGCGGAACCACTAAATGATTCTTATCAAATACAAGGTCATACAACTACAGTAAGTACTATTGATACAGCCTATTGGCTGTATTGGTGGTGATTGGATCGAAACTCATTTTAATTTATCACATTTAGATAATCATGCTAGAGGTTTGATGCACGAATTTCTTTCAAGGTATAGTGACATTTTCACCGATGGTGAAGGTGAATTGTCCACAGCACATAAAGTGGAACACAAAATCATAGTCGAAAACGATCAACCTATCAATAAACGTCCATATAGAGTACCTTTTAAACAACGTGAACTTTTGCGTAAAGAAATAGATAGGCTCTTGGAAGCCAAAATCATTAGGCCCTCCAATTCATCTTGGAGTGCGCCAGTCATTTTAATTGTCAAGAAACAAGAAAACGGCGAAGATAAAATGCGTATGTGTATTGACTATCGAAATTTAAATGCTATTACAAAACGAGATGTTTTTCCTTTACCTCTTTTACAAGATGTAGATTGTTTATCAAATGCAAATCTGTTTAGCGTTTTTGACGTTATATCAGCATACCATCAGGTCCGCATGGAATCAAATAGCATTAAATATACAGGTTTTTCAACTCCAGATGGACATTATGAATTTCTTCGACTTCCTTTTGGGTTAGCAAATTCTCCAATGACTTTTCAACGTTTTATTTCATGTTCTTTAGCAGGTTTAACCGGAGACATGTGCTGGGTTTATTTAGATGATATTGTAGTGTTTAATTCCACAGGAATTGAAGATCACATAAGCAAATTGCAAATAGTTTTTGATAGATTACGTCAAGCTAATATAAAATTAAAACCAGATAAATGTAAATTTTTAACAACAGAGGTTAAGTATTTAGGTCATATTATTACCCAACAAGGTATACAACCAGATCCGGAGAAAATATCAGCAGTTAAAAATTTTCGATTCCAAAAACTGTTAAAAATATTCGTGAATTTTTAGGCCTAGTAGGTTGGTATAGGAAATTTATTCCAAATTTTGCTCATATTGCAGAACCGTTAACAAAATTAACTAAGAAAGATATACCTTTCCAAATTGGAGAAGCACTTCATGCTGTTAGCACTTTAAAAGCGGCAATAACGTCCGACAAAGTTTTAGTTTATCCAGATTTTACTAAGCCATTCATATTGGCAACCGATGCTAGTAATGTTGGCATGGGAGCTATTCTCAGCCAAGTACATAATGGTTTGGAAAAACCAATTGCTTTTGCAGGCAAAGCTTTATCAAAAGCTGAAAGAAACTATTCGGCAAGCGAACGAGAACTTCTCGCAGCTATTTTTGGTATCAAACAATTTCGCTATTACTTATGGGGAACACCTTTTCTTTTGATCACAGATCACCGACCCTTAAAATGGTTAACAATAAAAAACCCTACATCACGCTTAGCTCGTTGGCATTACTTTTAGGCGAATATAATTTTGAAGTAATTCATAGGCCAGGTAGACTACACGGGAACGTAGACGCATTAAGTCGCATGTTTCCCGAGCCCGATCAGTCTTTAAATGTTCATTCCTTAACGTTTGAAAACTTTACCAAAATTGTTAGACATAACGTAATTAATACAGAAAATGTTAAAATTATAAAAGGAGATTTATTTACATGTCCAGAATACTATGCTTTGGCTCATTGTGTTTCACAGGACCTTGCCATGGGAAAAGGCATTGCAATAGAATTTAAGCAACGTTTTGGTTCACTTTCTGAATTAAAATCACAAAATAAACAAATTGGCGAAATAACTACTTTACAATTACCTGATCGTAATGTTTATTATTTAATTACTAAAACTCGATACTTTGATAAACGTACTTATAAAATTATTTGGCATATTTTACATAAGTTAAAACACTTAATGCTTAGTAATAAGGATAACTTTTTAGCTATCCCAAAATTAGCTTGCGGCCAAGATAAATTGAAATGGAAATTTGTTTACGAAATTATTAAATATGTTTTTACGACACTTCAATTCAAGTTCTAATTTATGATTTCCACCCAGTTCCACCTCAAATTAATGTTATCACTCCATCAGAACCAGAATCAGTTCCGGTATGGGACAGACAGGAACTTAAAATTGCTCAAAGTACTGACTCTTTTTGTAAGAATATCCTTTTGCAATTGCAAAATGAAGAGGAAATAAATTACTACTTAGATAAGGAAGGTTTGCTTTATAAAATAGATGGTAATCAGGATACCTTAGTTATTCCTAAATCTCATGTTTCCAAAACAATTCATGATTTTCCTTTATACGGACATCAAGGTCAAATCAAAACCCTTCAGATAATTAAAACTAGATGTTATTGGCCAAATATGAAAACTGATATCATTAATTATGTTGCTCAATGTCACTCTTGTAATCAACGGAAAACATCGCCACATTTGAAATCGGCACCTTTACAAAATTTTCCCGAAATTAGGCGACCTTTTGAGCGTTGTTCTATGGACATTACAGGTCCTTTTGTAACTTCCTATAAAGGAAATAAATATCTATTAACTTTCATCGATCATTTTAGTAAATATATTAAATTAATGCCATTGCCAGATCAAAAGGCTGAAACAGTAGCTAAAGCTCTCTTTACTCAGGTTATAGCTAGGCATGGTACCATGAAGCAACTAATTTCAGATCAAGGTACCAACTTTTTATCAAAATTAATGAAAGAACTTTTAAAATTTTTACATATTGACAAACATCAAACTACGGCGTATCACGCTGTCTAACGGCAGTAGCGAACGCATTAATCGTGTAATCAAAGATTTTCTAAGCCATTACATTAGCAAAAGTCAACAGGACTGGGATGACTGGATCCCATATATCCAAATGGCGCATAATATGCGTAAAGTACTTCTTTTTCTCCTTACTTATTGTTACATGGTCGTGAACCAAACCTACCGTTAGATGATATTCTTAAACCTCGTACCATCAAATATAATTACAGTGATAATTATGTATCGGAATTACAAGCCCGACTAAACATTGTTTTTCAACAAGCACGTGAAAACATGCAAATCAACGCCGGAAGAAGAGCTCATTATTATAATAAAAAGACGAAAGAGGTAAATTTTCAAGTTGGTGATTTAGTTTATCTATATGATCCATCCACTAAGGAAGGAACTTCAAAAAAGTTAGCTAAACCTTGGCTAGGACCGTTTCAAATTATTGAACAAAAAGATCCAGTAAACTTTAAGATAAAAGATTTAAATAAACCTACTAAACTAAGTGTCGTACACGCAAATAGGTTAAAACCTTGTAAAGGATTCAAAACAGAACAAGCTGAGGAAGTTCAACCAAATGACTTAGGTGATAAGTTTTTTTCAGTAGATAATAAGCTTAACGAGGAAGAACTCTTCAACGACCCAAGTCCAGAAGAGGTAAGTTTACACATTTTACAAGGGCTTGATCAGCAGCGCTTGAATCAACCTGTGAGGAGACCACGTACTCCTCGCCGACGAGGGCGAGTTATCCCTCATTGGCAGAACCGTCAGTTAGTCACAGATAATCGAGTGAATTTCCACACTTAGATCAGTGGGGTTCTGTTAACAGAAATGGCCTTCGGCGCTCCGCAAGAACTAATAACTAAGCTTACTAAGGCAACATTTTCGGTACGGCGATCCTATTTTTTTTCCTTTTGGCCTAGGATCGAAAGGGGGTCACGTCCCTTCCGCCCGAAGTACTACTTAGCACCAATCATAATTTATCAATTAATAGTTATTTATCCGTAACTTGAACGGTTCACGTTATGCCTTACTAAGCACTATCTCAGTACCATAAGCGGGTACAGACTTCTCAACAATATTAACTCACTTTACTTCATGCGATAACTTTTGGTGGACTACATGAAATTCATTGCGCATGTTAATATTTTTTTAATGATTTTACTTTTATTATATTCTAACTTTTACATTTTGATAATTATAGCCATTCATGGGCTCAATCATGAACTATTATAGCCAATCAATGTGGTCATAGGCCGTAATTGAATTGAGAAGGGAAGCAGACTCTAATAGTCAAGTCCCCTTCTACCTTCCCACCACTGACATACCGTAGAATCGCTATATATGGGACACTGCTGCCTTTATGGGACAAGAGGTAACGTTTTTAAACTTTGCGCCAAATTTTTGTGTTGGTATTGACAAACCTGCAAATAAAATATCACTGGCCATCTGTCATAGTGTTGAGGTGTACTCGCCGTTTTTGTAATGGTAAAAAATATTACACAGTAAGTATGAAAAAACAACCATTTTAATAGTTATTTTGGTGGATTTCAAATACCTGGAAAAGTCTCCCTTGTATCTAGTAAACGAATTGTTCCACGATGCTGCTCCAATTAGTTTTATTTAAGAACATAACCTCAACTAACATTTCCCGCCGTCGAAACGTTATTATGTTTTATATTGTTTTTTGGGGGCATAATTATTTAAAAAATTAACTTTTGCAGGCCAATTTGGGACACATGCCGTACAAACATAAGCACAAGCTTGGAACGCCGTACAGGCAAAACTATCCCTCAGAAAATGTGGAAGCCGCTTTGGAGGCTGTTATTGAAGAAAGGATGTCTTTTCGTCAGGCAGAAGAGCGTTTTGGTGTGCCCAGAAATACTATCTACCGGAAGTATCGAGGTCTTAACTCTGACCGATTAGGGAAACCTCCAGTACTGGACAACACTGAAGAAAAAAATATAGTGGTGGCACTTACAACTGCTAGTGAATTTGGTTATCCATTTACAGTTCGCATGCTGAGAGAATTCGTTCAACAATATTTAAACCGTAAAGGTGTCCGCATAGCTTGTTTCACTAATAATCTACCCGGGAAAGATTGGTCTAACGCGTTTTTAGCACGGAACCGAGAACTGTCAAATAGAATGTCTCAAAACATTAAAAGGGCCAGGGCGGATGTTAATGAGGAAGTCATTGTCAACTATTTTAGAGAATTAGAGGAATCCATTGCTGGAGTTCCAGCAGAAAACATCATTAATTACGATGAAACAAATCTATCTGACGACCCAGGAAACGAAAAAGTTTTGGTAAAAAGAGGTTCAAAACACGCTCACAGGATCATGGACACATCAAAGTCTTCTACATCCATTATGTTCGCTGCTACAGGAAGTGGCATATTACTCCCTCCATATGTGGTCTTCAAGGGGAAAAATTTGTATGCGGAATGGGTCGAAAATGGGCCTCCTGGGACACGTTTCAACAGAACGGACAGTGGTTGGTTTGATACGGACGCATTTGAAGAATGGTTCACATCTGTTGCTTTACCATACTTTCGACGGATCGATGGTAAAAAAGTGCTGATTGGCGACAATCTAGGAAGTCACCTTTCTTTTGATATTATCAGAAAGTGTGGGGAAAATAACATATCGTTTTTATTTTTACCGCCCAATAGTACTCACGTGTGCCAGCCACTCGATGTGGGTGTCTTTGGCCCTATGAAAGGAGCTTGGAAAACAATTTTAAGAGAATGGAAGCTAAAGAATCGTGGAACCATACCAAAGGCAAAATTTGCTCAGAAATTGAATGAGTTATTAACAGCACTTAAACCTAATATGTCTGCTAATATTTTAGCAGGATTTAGGAGTTCAGGCATTATCCCTCTTGATTCTACTCAAGTTTTGCGTAAAATTATTCCAAGGGCCAATAGCACTGCATTTCGTAACAACGCTTTAACTGAAACTTTTACAAACATATTGGAAAGAACCACAAGAAATGAAGATAATCCCAGGCCAAAAAGACGAAAAAAAATCAACGTTCCAGCAGGAAAGTCGATTTCTTCAGAAGATTTTTTAAATCGTTCTTCTCAGAATAGTGAAGAAGTGTATGAAGACCTACCACAAAGCTGTTCACGTGCTAACTCACATGATTTTAGGGGAGAGATTTTGGAGACTGAAGATTCAGAAAGTGATAATTATATTTTGGAACAAAATCGTGATAACGTTAATCTTAAGACGTCTATAACGAACTGTAATATTTTAAAACCAAACATGTTTATAATTGTTTCCTTTACTTATAATGAGGACACCAAAAAAGAAAAAAATAAAGAATTTGTAGCACAAATTTTACATGTCCAAGAAAATCACATGTTTACTGTAAGTTGTCTCAGATGCTTTAAAGAGAGGAGAGATACATTTGTATTTCCAAATGTGCCAGATATAAATGTGATAACCCAAAATCAAATCAAATATAAGCTGACAGAACCAGTTGTATGCCGTGGAAAACACACGTTTGATGGCAATGTTTTCTAATTGCTTTCGACGGCATATAACTGGTTCAGCTTGGTTTGTTTAGAATATATTTTTTTGTTTTGAAAGTTTTTTATTTTTTAAGAATTGTTTTCTGTTTTTCTTTTCATTTTTTTTTTATTAAAAGTGTTTACAACATGTTTTTTGTTAATTTTTACACGTCGTCCCATCCATTTTGTGATACCTTTGGAAATTCTAGTATTTTCAATGTGCACTGAAAAGTGCATTTTTTTTTATTTTGTTCAAAACTGTCCCATAAAGGTTTGAGACTATCAGTTATGGGACAAACTAATGTTTCCATAAGAAATATGCCAAAAACTATAAACGTCCCATATACACCAACAGTACGGATTATATGGGACACACAAAAAAAAATAAAAAAAGTAAAATTTATTATTATTGAAGATTGTTTACGACGAAAAATGGAGGCCTGTACTATCCTTTATCAGTTAGCGTAATTAGTATTTACAAAAAAAATTGCAGCAAAAATGACAAATGAAAATGTTCAAAAGTCGTCCCATATATACCGGTTCTACGGTACTTGTCAAATATACTTATATAGTATAGGTTATATACATACTTTTTTTTATGGGAATTTTGCGCTTATGGGTATATTTTACTGTTCGTTTATTGCTTTTTATTGAAGGATAAAAATATGTCCTTGCATTGTATTTACTAGTAGACAAATTGTAATTTGTTTTTATCTCTTAGATTAACCGCGATGTAGTGCGTCGTCCTCTTACCGCTGACAATTATGTGCGCACTTTTTAATCCAGTGTTGGTGTTAATCGCGTATGACTGCGAAAGTCGTCATAACAACATGACCGTCGTTTCCATCCGGAATGTTCAGCCATGTCCAGATGTACAGTCAGAATATCAGGAAGAAGAAATACACGTAAACGTTATTCAACGCAATGAATTCAAACTGCAAGAAGTGTACGCTTGTTTAATAGAAGAAACCCGTTTGGTTCGTCATTGTGGTAAGCATAGTCACTCATCGCCTGTAGCAGGAGGATTATCCACCTCTCTAGTGCCTATTGGCAAAGAAGCATGCAGAAACATGCATAGATTTCAGTCGTTACGTCTTTATAATCAATTTTTGGGCAAACTTATTTTAAATGGAACTACTTCAGCAGCGATAACGGTCATAGGTCATGTAACAGACAATGCAAAATGCAAAAGGCTCTACATATACTGAAAACGGTCACACATGGGAAGATGTAGTAGTTGTAGCTGCATTAAAAATTCATCTTCGAAACTACAGAGCTGCACTCCAGTTGGAAGATAATCAAATCAATTTATTAAATGGAATCACCTGTGAATATCTTAAGGGATATTGCGTAGATTCGACATATGGTGAGACAGTTTGGGATTTGGATATAGACACAAATTGTGATGCAAAGTTAACCGCCTTATATAAAGGGCCCGCCGAATTGGTAAACAGTAAGTCATCTATGATGCAACCCGTTTTAGTCATAGAACAAAACAAAAAAATTTTTGCTCTGTCGTTATTAAAGAAAACGTTTTTATGTGGAATTGAAATCTGGCAATCAGAACATCCACGTATTTTAATCATGCAACAAGGAAATTATACTTCACTTATTCCGCAGATGCCGGTACTTGCTGCAAATACAGATCTGACCTATTATATCAATAGTAAATTGTTGTATGTTGAGCAAGCTTATAAACGTGCAATTCATAAAGTATACGTCGATACAGTCCAACGTCGTTGCCTGACTCACAGGGAAATCTTACAAAATAGATTGTTGTTAGCACCTTCATCACCTCATGCTCTAGGAGCAGTGATACAGCACAAAATGGGTTATATTGGACGAGTGTTAGGCGAAGCAATTTATATTATGCAGTGTACCCCAGTTCTGGTACAAATTCGAAAAACCGATAGCTGCTATCAAGAACTACCGATAGTAGTCAACAATCAAACTAAATTCATGGCACCAATAACCCATATGATTCAAAATTACGCCAGTCAAATCGAATGCAGTGGGCTTACACCACCGTTATACTACATAGAGGGCAAGTGGATAGCTTTACATCCATCACCCTTAGAAACTTCTGCCCCACAGCAGTTGGCCGTGGAAGCAGAACATAAATTAGAATTTAATCCCATTCAGCCTATTGGGCTACATGGTTTATACACTCAAGACGATCTTTCAAAGCTACATAGAACTTTAACTTTTGGCACACAACTAAAGCTGTAGAAAACTTATTAACTATGAAGTTAGCTGGATATCAACCAGATAACCAAGGATTATCCTTTACTCATATTTTCGACGAAGCGGAATTCAAGAAATTAGCTCATAACACTTTACAGTTTATTTGGGGATGATTTACGGATATGGGAATTTTCATGAGTGGACTCGTAGGCTTTTATGTCATACTCCGAGCTATTAAATACATCTTAGGAGTCATTTTAAATGGATTCGCCATTTATCAAGCACTAGGCTGCGGTATACAACTCCTAGCCAGTGTCTGGAATACTCTTACGATGCTGCTAGTTCAACATCATCATCGCCGACAACAACCTACTGATGAGGAAGCCAATCGTCCTTCCGCACCTAGGGCAGAACTAGAATCTGCCGAACCTGTTATCTCTAATCAACGCGGAGCACATTCCGTGTTTCCGGTAGCAACATCTTCAGCCATGCCCATTTATCCAAATATCGCGCAATACCAAGTTTAAACCTTATATATTGTCCCTCCTTTTAATTATTCCTACGTTTACTTTTATTTTATTTCATTGTTGCCTCAACAAGACATTCATTTCTTTTATTGAATTTTATTTTTATCTCCATAATATCCTTAATGGGGTTTCAACAACTATCGACCACCATCACATTGGACAAGTTCAACTGGATCATCTGGACCAGGGAGCAACTGTGCAACAGTGAGTGCACTTAAATCAAGTGATGTGCGCGTAAATTTAAGTGAATTTAATGTCATTTTCCGTTAATAAATAGTGTCGACGCAGCGGTAAGACGAGCACCACATAACATAATACTACTAGTTAAATCTGTATTTTTCATTCATCTATTGGATTCATGTAAGAGTTAGTTACTCTTCATACCCGAAGAGGGATATCATGTAGTCAGCAAAATTCCTTCTGAATTTGCTTTTGACAAGTTAGCTTCATATAGCACAGTCGGTGCTTTTTGTTTGTATTGCTTATTGCTTTAATAGCACAGTCGGTGCTCATATACGGTTATGTAGATTATTACTCAGGTTCTGTCGGAACCACTATTAGTTAATGCATATGTAGATTACATGCATATATACTTTCATTTTTATTGCTTATTGTTACTAGCACAGTTGGTGCTTAGATATTAGCCGTAGACTTAAGGTTGGTCATTTTATTATATTCTGTATTCACTCTCATACCAAACTTCAAACTGGTGTCCATAGGTTCAGTTGGAATCAATATCAAAAGGCAGCCATGTCCATAAGAACATGCCTTCTTTTAGAAACACGGGGGTAGTGTAACAACCCGCCGATAATCATTTATTAATTATCGTACTCAAATATTAGGACACCAGGTATATTTAATTAAATTGGTTAATTTTTATTGTCATAAATTACTTTTATAAAATGGATGTATAGCTGACTCGGTGTTTCACAGGAATTATATCTTTTGAACTTTGTTAAACTTCAGACAGGAAACACTAAGCTGCATCAACTTAATTTAATAATATGTGATAATGTCAAATGGACACTTCACACGAAAATACAATAGTTGGGTTATCATAGCAGGAAATGATCTTTCAAGTTTCACTCAGCATTTTGATAAACAAAATAATGTTCAGGTGCAGTTTTGCGAGCTGGCAGAAACTGCTGGAAAAATACGGGAGTTTTTGAAACATCAACTTTTTCGTCGAGCTGTTCGAAAAGCTGGACTTAGGGAGTAGTTCCCGGGTAGATCTTCAACTGAACGGTTTTGGCACTAAATTAGCTCCAACAAAGAGAGCAAACATTCGGGACTCATTTATTTAATTGTGAACTTAAGAAATTTAATAAAGTTTTAAAATCTAAATAGAGAAAATTATAAATAATATAAAATTAACGAGAAGAATAACGGATACCTTTCAATCGGGCGCTTAACCCAAAAACCTATTAATTAAAGTGAATTTAACAAGGTCCAGACGGAGAATTGGATTATTTTATTACTTACGCAAAGGGTAAGAAACGCACAATCATATCTTGTATTTGTTTAAAGCTTGAAGCTGAATTGAATAGTTGAATTTACTTTTATGTAAAAGATTCACATTGATGTTATTTGGAATCAACAGGGAGATAATTCTTAGATCTCTCTATCACATATTAGTTACCTAAGAACGAATTTAAATGTTTTGATTATACTTTCATTTTCAGTTTTATTTAATTACTAATATATTGGTTAATTCTTTAAATCTGTAGTATCATTGTGTCTTTACCCCAACATTCCCCAATCACCACAATAGCGGAATGTTATATATGATTATCTGGATCATATATGTCTTTGTGAATTATTAAAATCTATCACTGAATCAAAAATCAAAAATGGTTTGAAAATTTAAAGAAAACTATATGTAACTCTTTGACACTTGTTCCATTTGGCGTCTTCAATTGTAAAATGGGCACGCTCTTATTGAACGAACTGCTAAAAAAACCTACACTGGAAATTATAACTCCTTGGCACTGGAAACAGCTTATAAGATCAACTGGTGCCAAGGTTTTTGATATGGAATTACCAGATTTCAAAACATTTCTGTGTTATACTTAAACAACGAAGCCCCGTTTATACGACGGAAACAAAATGTTAATAAACAAGAATTTAAACTGTCATCGTCGGTATGGTTACAAGTACGAAAAGATTCGCCTGGGTTCCTACACTACAAAACCAATTTTAATAAATTAATAACGTCTTTCAGCAGATCAATTTAAATAGATTTACACGAAAGACCATTAACATGCCACCAGAAGTACCTGCTGCTCGAACTACCCTAACACCTATCAGTGTCATAAAGTATGAATATATCAATATGAACATATCAAATTATATCATGCTGGAGCTGGACCACAATTGTTATTGTCGTCAGCTCGCACACAAGTTGGGGTAGTAAACGGTAGAAATCTTGCCAGAAAGGTGGTTCGTGAGTGTACAAGATGTTTTCCCGTAAATCCTCGCTCAATTAATCCCATCATGGGAGACTTGCCGGCAAACAGAGTACAACCTGTTTTTCCATTTATGATTACGGGCTTAGACTACGCAGGTCCATTTTTAATACGTGAACGTCGAGGGCGTGGTGTTAAAAGATTCAAATGTTATATTTCGTTATTCATTTGCATGCCAACCAAAGCGTTACATCTCGAGGTTGTAACAGATCTAACCAGAGTCATTTCTAAATTCTTTTCGCAAATTTATTGCTAGAAGAGGTAAATCAACACATTTGTACTCTGACAATGGTACTACATATGTAGGTGCAGACAATGAGTTATCACAATTACGAAAATTTTTGCAAGATAATCACAATGATTTATCTACTCAATTAACGACTAAAAACATACAGTGGCATTTTCTTCCACCCTATTCGCCCAATTTCGGTGGTATTTGGGAGGCCGCGGTCAAGAGTACGAAATATCATTTGAAACGCGTTTTAACTAATAGCTTTAATACATAGGAAAAATGTATGACTGTTCTCTGTGGAATAGAAGGCATCCTAAACTCTCGTCATATTTCCTCAATGTCATCCGATCCCAATGATCTAGAACCATTAACCCCAGCGCATTTCCTACTGGGCAGGCAAATGGAATCAATACCGGAAGAAAGCAGATTTAAGTTCTATATCATGTCACCATTTATTTTTACCTCATCCTATCTTATATTTAACAAATATATTACCAAAATATTAATAATTAAACATACTCACGTACAAATTAATATTAACCAAATTATTAAAATATTCTAAAAGTCATCTAGTGGTCATTTTGAGACTTTACGGCTTATCTTCGAGCAGGCGAATTTCGAAATTTGTCAAATGTTGGAACGCAGCGACATTCCTCTTCCGGTTATTCTCGTTATATTGGGAGAAAATTGCAACGATCCCGTGGTTGAGCTGGTTTTATTAAGAAGTTATTTAATCCCACCCCTATATGGATATGGTATTATAGAAAGGGGTGCACATTTATTGTGGATTTTGGGTTGTTTGAATTTCGCAAGAAAATAAGTAATTCACAGAAGAATTAATTATTCCCGGTGTAAAGCGGATTCATTGCAACCGGACGCCATTTTCGGATTTTGTCTTTAGGAAAGGGTGTCTATTTAACACGTACGTATTATTATTTTTAATAATGAATACGTTTAAAAATAAAGGTTTTTGATTTTCGTTTACTAATAGATTTCGTATTGTAGTATTAGCCTTTTAATGTATGGTTAAGTTGCGTAGATTTGTCGTTCAAACTTCTAGAGGCCGTAAGTCAGGACCATATTGCAAATTATTATCAGTAGCCGAGATATGGTTATCGAATTAATTTTGAGGAATATATGAAGTAGTAATTATTGGTACTCTACAGGGACATCCGAGATCCGGTGAGATCTTTACTTTTTTCCTGCATTCTTGTGCGTCTGTTGTACGTGTGTTAAGATAAAAACAGCTGATAGTTTTTGTTAGTTAACTTGTTTAGTAAGAATTAAATGGTGGAATTCATTTCCTTTAAAATAAAACAATTGATAAATTTTCATTTATTGAATAATTTAGCAGAAACTGCATTGTTGAGTTCATTTGCTTTAAAATAAAACAATTGGTAACTTTTCTTAATTTATTGAATTACATATTTAGCAGGAACTAACTGCATGGTTAAATTAATTTAATTAGAAAAACAAATGATAAGTTTTCATTTAATTTATTTTTGTTTAAAAATAAAACAGCTGATAAGTCTCTGATCGATTCAGTTACCAGAAATTGAAGTATGAGATCAATTAATGTTTGAAGAGATTTTATTATTATTCAGGAATTCCCTGTTTGGGGTAACTGTTTTGTGACGACTAAATCACTTTTTTTTTGTTGGATAATCGCGATAATTTTTTTTTGATTATTTACTCATATTTGTAACTACTGTTGTGTTTGGTTAAACTGCCATATTGACACATCTCCAGATTCACTGTAATTTAATAAGTTATGTCTACATGTGTTCAATTTCATTTCATCTTATGTTTATTAGGTATCATACATATAAATCTTGTTAGGACCGCTCAACGTATTTGCGGTACAAAGGTAAACTGCTAAGAGGCCCCTTCTAGTGCGCACGCTCGAAATATAAATTAATGATATTAAAGGGCTATTTGTTTTTTTTTAATTTATTATCCAAATATTATAGGTACGTTACGTTGCTTAGGTCTTAGTTCATGAATTGTTTTAACTGAATTTTTATTGATTATTTAGTATTTCGGCTATTTAGTCGTTATGTCATGTAATACCAAATATTTTCTAATTTTTTTATATATAAATTCTATAGGGTGTATTTACTTGGTATAAAAAATTAATATAAAATATTTCCGTTATTTCTGTTTTGACAAGAATCTCGAGTTGAGAACTCTTGCCTGTAGTATTTATCAACATCTATTTTTATTTTGTTTTAATAAAGCAACCTTTTGTTATTGCGGAATGAACATTTGCCTTATTGCTTTTTCCCGTATTCAGGAAACATTACCTCTAATTATTTAGTTAGCTACATCCTGGGACAGGATTACCGACCCGACAAGTTGTTTACCGCTAACAGTAAGTCGTATACTGTCACGCTCTAAACTTTGTTTTCACTATTTTTATTTATTTGTTCGTATGGCGGCGCGATTTAACAATTTTTGTTCCGTGAGGTGCTGCCCTCGCGGTTAAAATTGGTACTTGGAGTATTTTTCGAGTTTGTGCGGGGTCTCGCGCTTGACAGGTAGAAGAGAGAACGTCACATCTTCCTTTTTGAGGAGAAAAATCTTTAACTGTGATGGTGTCGTACTTTATTCAATTCTGTGGAATGTAATTTACCCTAGGAGGTAGGGGAGTCTTTTGGATAAAGTTTGTTGTGGGCAATTGTTTGAGTCGTCGTTGGTTGTCCACTACCCCGGTGTTGGGGGGAGAAAAATTGAGACGCAGCCATCACAGAGAAGTACATTTCATGAATCTCAGAGGAAATCCCATCTACAGCTAGGAAGTCCTTCCGACTATATTAAATATCTGTCAAGGCGCCATATCTTCCGGGTTTTGCAACCCTTAGGAGTCCAGCTGATCCCGTATTCATTATCAAGGTACCATCTTTCAACAACTTCGCAAGGTACTGTGTTTTTGTGATTAATTTCTTTATTGTGGTGCGAGTGCTGATAAATAGTCAGACTTTCTGGACATGGTGGAAAACGAGTCCAATATTAGTACTCGTGAGGCAGCACGGCGAACTGGACTGCCACAATCATCAGTATCGATCAGTTCAAAGTTTGGAACCGCAAGATCATGTTTCTTTTCTATTCAATGTATAAACTTCAAATCTATTTATCGTTTGATATAGTTAATTAATGATTAGTGACTAATGTGTTTGATTCATTTAAGGTCAATTTTAAATGAGAAGTTATTCCCAAACTGACGACTTCTCGAATTATAAAACAAAAAAAATCTTATGAACATCATTCAGTTTGGTGGCGCCCACTACTTTATTTTTTGTTTCTGACTCAATTAATCAGAAGCTTTTGTGGTCAACACCCACACCCACACCTGTATTGAAATCTGCAGAATCTGTTATAAGTTTAATTGTTAGAAATGTCGCCCAAGTGTGGGACATGAATATTTTGTGTTTTAAGAGTAAAATCTAATTGCTACAAATGGCGCTTGATCGTGGGGCTTTTGTGTTCAGTTTTTTTTTTGAGCTTTTTAATTGTTACACGTGAAAAAGGTTGAACGTGATAAGCTCGCAAAACGCGTCGTGCACTTTTATGTAGATGTTGCCGACTATGATAGAACGAAGACGTGGAAACATTTAAAAAGAAGAAGCCTATCATTTTAATACGATTAAGAGGATAATATAACAGTATGAAGATACAAGAGAAAGTACAACAAAGTCGCCACCAGGACGAACACAGGTAATAGTAATAGGTTGTCGCAAACTTTTAAAAGCAATAAAAAATACACTACAATCAAATACTAGTCTTTCAGAACGTCCCGCGGCTACCAATTCAATATTGGTAAATCACATTATCACGAGAAAAAAGCTACGAAATTGGGCTTTAAATTATCGGAAAAGAAACCACTCCAAGGTACAAAAACAATCAAGAAAGTACTGTAAAGAAGAACTGCCGCAAGATCTATCGTGTTGGGAGCGAAGTCGAGCATCGTCATCGTAGACGAGACGTACGTGTCAGCAGACCCGATGAATGTTCCTAGCATCGAATATTATCATTGCAGACATAATAGTTCATAGTTCATCAATGAAGTATGGTTTAAAACAAAAGAAAAATTCTACAAAAAGTACTTGGCAATGTTTCAGCACCATTTATCTGCGAAGGTACTATGAATGGAGACATGTATTTAAGAGGGTTCGACCGCGCGCTCTGCATAGTTTTCCAAATAACTTTATTTAGAAGCAATTTATTTAAATTTGGTTTTCACTACGATAAATGATGCACTGTAATATTTAGACTAAACTTATATTCAATCCAATAACAAAATATTTCGGAAATTACTTTTTTATTTCGAGAAAAAGCACGCTTTAATTTACTTACGCACAACGCGCATTTTTGTTAAAAATTTTCCACCTAAAAACTTTTTAAATTAACATTACAATTGAGAAATAAATAGAAAATTGCATTTGATAACTTCTAAATCGACAAGTGCTGCCACCACGCACGGATAATGCTGTTCAAACATGTGGCAACACAGGACCTGCCTGGTCATTGATGAAAGGTGGGAATTAAATACGCAAAGATGTTTACGCTACGAGGGGCGGCAACCGATCACCCCAATGAAATAAAGATAACAGCTATTGACGGAAAAAACACTATCACGTAATGTTTGAAGGACTTAAGGTTCATTCAGAAACAGCACAATTAGCAATTTGCGATCAACATTTACAATTATTAGTTGGACAATTTGTTATATTCACATCTAATTTGTTTTAAAATCGCTTAAAATGTATTGAAATTTTGACGTTTATTGATAATTTATAATTTCACTTACTAATTGACCGGTTCAGAATGAAGCATTAGAGATAGATCATTTAACTTTCTGTAAAAATTGCTTTTGTCGTTTCTTATTTATTTGACTTGGCAATGTACAATGTACATTTTCTCGCTAATAAATTTGAGTAGATTGCCTTGTAGATTACCTGCAGTAAGTGCGATAAGTATTATTTAACAAAATAAAAGTATTTATGGCTTTTATTGTAGATCAATGATTGTGATAGGTGTAAGCATTTTTAACAATAATTTATTAGGAGTATTCTTGAATTTCCCTTACCTATGCGGAATTCTCAAAGCAGTATTTTTGCTATTTTTTTCTGAAGCTCGCATCCTTTGAGCATGGCCTTTGAGAAACTTCCGACTTTTGAAGTTGCCGTTCCAACCTATCTAGTAACGTTGCAAAAAAAACTGATGATCTTGGTGAAAAATTCTCCAAAATCAGTTTGCAGTTTTATTCCAAAACGTGTAGACGTATGGTGTGCTGTTCATACTCCGGTGACTTGGTGAAAATTTATATTCGGATACAGCCAGTACAGACTTTTTGACAAAGGTATTAATTATTTGACGGATTTGATTTTCTTTTTCTTGTTGTTGAGGTTTTAATTTTATCAGGCTTGTCAAAAACAATGATTTTCTCATAAATGCCTTGGATACATATTTTGCAAAGATTAAAATATAAAGTACATACCTATTCTGTCATTCTAAAATTAATTACAATCAAAGTTATAGTAATGTTATCATTTAAATCAAAAGTCGAATAATTACGCACATTTACAAATGTATTGATGGCCTAGGGAATTAATTTTAGCGCAAAACTTTCTTATCATAACAGAGTGTACTCGTATTAGTGTGTAGTGTGGTGGAGTGTTTTGAAGATACAGAACTCGAAAGAGACATGGGCGGTTATTGTAAAAGGGCGAAAGCAGGCAAAGGCAACAGGACTTTATCGAAATCAAGAAAAAAACGGAGATTGGTTCAACTTAGGTAAAATTTATTCTCAGGGGCAGAGGACACACTGACTACAATTTATTTAAGTGATGATTTAGAGCTAGAAAACTCAAGAATTCCGTCCAAGCAGTGGAAAATGTAAATGAGCAAGTCTTGTCGCAATTAAATATTTCTGGAACTTCCATTCCAAAGTCCAACAATGACGACCAAATAGAAGTTGATAATAATGTCGGTATTAGGTATCCTATCCTTGAAATTAATTTTTTCCATTTCGTTTTCCAATTTTCTTATATTATAGTGATTTTGATGACAATTCTCCTGAGGAGATCGAAGATGAAGTTGATAATGAAAACGCAAACCATAATGGTACAACGTAAGTGGAGATTTTTCTAACAATTTTTCGTTTTTTCATCACTTTCCTCTAGTAATGAAACTGAAGATGGTATTCCCTTATATTATAGTGATTCTGCTGACAATTCTCCTGAGGAGATCGAAGATGAAGTTGATAATGAAAACGCAGACCATAATGGTACAACGTAAGTAGAGATTTTTCTAACAATTTTTCGTTTTTTCATCACTTTCCTCTAGTAATGAAACTGAAGATGGTATTCCCTGTGGCAGGAGAATTTTTGACGTAGGATATTTATTTAGTCAACTGCTTTCTAAAGAACGACATGAACCATTTGGTTGCACACTTTCCGATATGTATGTAATGAAAGAACAAAGGAAAGGTTTGAAAAGTATTTTCACTTTGAAATGTAAAATGTGCGGTTTGGTGGATAATTTAAAAACCGAGTCGGACGATTGTTCTGACACATTGGACATCAATAAAGCTGCGACATTGGCTTGCTTATCGACAGGAATTGGTTACAGCGAATTTGAAGAATTTACAGCCTCAGTTAACATGCCAATGATGTCATATAAAACCTATGCCAACTGCGAATCTCATGTAGCAGATTCCATACGTCAAACTGCTTGGAAAACTATGAAAGAAGCTGCACTTGAAGAAGCTCAATGGGCAACAGATCTAGGCGAAGTAGACAAGGCTGGCGTACCTTGCATTACAGTAGTTACGGACGGAGCATGGTCGAAACGCTCTTACAATGTAAATTATGATGCTGCTTCTGGCGTAGTGAGTAAAAACTGCTTATAATCATGGTTTCATTAACTCATTGTAATGTTTAGGCTTGCATAATTGGATATAGGACAGGAAAATTGTTATATCTGGGTGTCCGAAATAAGTACTGTTCAATTTGCTCGCGTGCCGTTGCAAAGAATTTGGAACCTCTTGTTTCCGTAATTGGAAAGGACCTTCAACAGCTATGGAAACAGATATCATTGTTCAGGGATTTCAATGCAGTGAAACCATGCACGGCCTAAAATATACAAAAATGGTAGGCGATGGAGATAGTTCTGTCTTCAGGAGCTTGTCTGAAAAGAAGCCGTACGGTAATCAGTTGGTGGAGAAAGTGGAATGTCGAAACCACTTACTGAGCAATTTTTCATCGAAAACTCGTGTTCTTACAAGTAATTTACTATGTATTATTATTTAATTTTATTGCATTTATAAGCAATAGCGAGTTTGCGGGGAGTGCTTTTTTCTTACATTGAAAAATAAAACTTATGATGAGCGAATCAAATTTTCAGAAATCCGACGTTTTTAGGCAATTTGCTCCATTGTACCGTATAAAAATAGCGAAAACTACATACCGCAAAGTCGCTATTAATAAGTAAGAATTTCATTAATTAATAAATAAATCCGCAGTTATAGCACAAAAGCGCAGTCAGTCCAAAAATATTATGGTCCCTCCGCAATTACGAAAATATTTAGAATCCAACGCTCATCGCCTTAGGATTGCTGTGGTAAAAGCAACGCGTCACAGAATTGCCGAAGACACATCACTGGAAGAAAAAAATGCGTTGTTTGGAAATGGATCTGAAAAATATTCCATCACATGGTTTTGGAGAACACGCTCGTTGCGCTGAAATTGGTTACTTTGTCTGCAATCCCAAGGAAAATGAAAAAATTGGGTTCCAGATTTCAAAACATGTGGTCTTGATGTCTTTGATGTCTTGATACACAAGACATCGAAATCTGTTTCAATCGACTTCTCCAAAATCTGCCGAGTCTAATTTCCAACATGGATAACAATTTAGCAGAGCACTACAACAGCGTTGTGTGCAAATTTGTTGGAGACAAAAGAAAAAACTTCTCCCTTCGTCGAGGGTATCAGACAAGGTGTGAAGCAGCAGCCATATCATTCAATACAAACGGCAATTATTATCGTGCTGTACACAGACCCTGACTAACAGCACTCCTAAGAAGTACACCAAAAATTATATATCTAAGAAAATACGAATTCTACATAATAAGAGTACGAAGAAGTTTGTTTAGAAATAAAAAACATCAAAAAGCACCCGCACTACCAGACATGAATTATGGACGCGACGCAAATTCTATCGCGGACGATATGAGTCTAGAAGAATATGAGTTGGAGAAAAATCAGTTTTTGCAGGACTTAGAAAAGAATGACCAACAAATTGTAGTGTTTAGAAAAGGCAACCATGCAACAAGCAGGGTGTCAAGTGTGGATTCAGGAACGGCACATACGAATTACAGCCTCCAATTTTGGTAAAATCTGTAAAATGAGGCAAAATACATCCTACATAAATACCGTGAAGAACATGTTGTACACTAATTTTAAAGGCAACAAGTGTACAAAATGGGGCAGCGATCACGAACCTTTAGCAATTGAAGAATTTCAGTTGCAGTTTGGTCACACTGTTGAAAAATGCGGATTATTTGTTCATGGAAACAACTGTTTTATTGGTGGACGTCCAAATGGTATTCTTGATGGTTTGTAAAGCAGCCCCGTCTTTCAAAAGCAATTATGTACAAGACAAGAATCATTTTTTCGTTCGACGCTGTCATCATTGGCGATTATTCTCCTGTGTGGGCGACCTTTTGAAAGTCAAACTTGTGTCAAAACGAAACATTAAACCGTGTCAAAATAATTTTCTTAAGAATTTTCAGCCTTTAAGACCTTGTACCGAACGAAAAAATGTTGTTTTCAATTCGTTCTTATGAAAAAAAAATTTTTCAGCTCGCTTCATTTGCGTTTAAAATGGCCCGCTCGTGAAAAAAATAGTAGTTTATGTATCAAGTTTATAAAGCATGTCTTTTGTTGTAAACCCACGAGTAAAAAATGTCGCTTTATAAACGAGATGCATACACTATTTTTTGTAACACCTCTCTTGGAATCGAAAATATTAACAAAAAAGAACTTTCTGGTGATTTTTTTATTTCATAGTAATTTTTTTATTTCACACTTTTAGGCATTATTTCACGCTTTCTTCTTTGTTTCCATGGAATTTGACGGTTTTCAATAATGAAATATTTTGGACGTTGAAAAGTGTCAAATAATGATTACTTATCAATGAGGTGTTACAAAAACCAATTTACACAAGAACTCGTTTTTTCCACTCTGTAATTTTTAAATAAAAGTGCTATTCTGGAAGTGAAATGTCCGACGAACTGTATTGATTTGCATCCAAAAGACGCCATTAAGCAAAAAATTATCAAATTCGCTGAACTATGGGGACAGAAATTGCACCTAAAAAAGAAACCATAACTTTTATTACCAAATCCAGGGCCAACTGGCGATTACAAATATTGAAAAATGTTTTTTTATCGTTTGGACACCAAAAGGCATGATGTGTGAAGAGGTTAGTTAGCTTTATTTAACACAGCAACTTACTAAATGATTCTATTATGTATTCCAGATAGTGAGAAATCGAGAATTTTGGGAAGAAGATGTTCTTCCTCATTTGGAAATATTTTATTTTAATTGCCTCCTACCGGAGCTGATAGATCCCAGGCAAAAACGTGATCGGAAAATTACAAAATCCTCCACGAAACGAAATATTGCCTTATAATATAATTAGTATATCTCTTCATAATGTCCATACTTGGTAGGAAATAATTTTTACATGAGTTATTAAGGGTGCATGTTTGAAATTTGGAATTGTTAGGTAATTAAAAATTTTTATTCTTTTTTCAGGTCCCTCATGTCGACTTAACAAACTAAACCTTCAGAAAAAATGTTTTGGCAAATCGAATACTCTCCCGCAGCTGTTGTCACAAATTGAATTGTATTATTTTTCTTTTTTGCCACTAACCGATGCCAACCAAAATATCATCACTATCATGTTAGGGATAGATAAACATTGTGCCCAAATTTCAACATTCTAGGCTTATGTATGTTTATATACATAGGTTTTCAAAACAAATTTTTTACTGCAAATACACACCAAATTCAACATTGGAATATATAATTTTTTATAATCATAAAATTTCAAACCAGCTAAGGTAATAGATAAGATGTCAGTTATAATACCTAGGTACAGTGAAAGCTCTCGTTACGGACAGCTCTTATAAGCGGACATCTCTATTGAGCGGACAATTTTTCTAGAACCAAAATTTCGGCTATCAATTCCTATGTTAAAAGCGTTCTTTTAACCGGACGCTCTGTCGGACGGACGCGGACAGAACAAATTTGTCTCATCGGACTCGAAATGCTCTCATCAGCGGACACGGAAAAGGACAAATCGAAAGTTGTCGTATTTCTTCGCAGCTTAAAATTGAAACAGGGGAACCAGGGGATTTCCCTATGACAGGGCTTCCAGCGATTCACTTAATTCACTTCAATTCACTTAATGAAAAAGTAACACACTTAATTCACTTAATTGGAGATTCATTCACTTAATTCACTTTATTTTGGGCCCAAAAAAAAGTTAAACAATGAGAACCAAGTACATAATTATATATTTTATGAATTTACAAAATCCGATTACAAATCTGAGTCCAACCCTGTCTGAGCAGCACACACTATCTAGCACAACCAACGAAACAGCAAAAAAATATTCTGGGAATAATACGGCGGACCAATGCAGCATTGTAAGCTAAATTATTTGACGCATGAGTTTATATGCGTATGCCCAATCGCTGGGCTGGTCGTCTGCATCACACCACGTGCTAGCGCCTCGAACACGGTCGCAAAAAAAAAGATTTTGTTTTGCCTTCACAGTCTGACTGCTATAAACATCAGAATTTCCAACAGTTTCTTGTCGACCGTCGTTCTTTCTTCTTGCTGAAGTTTTGAATGGTTGTGAAAAGAAAATTATCTTCGTTGTAAAACATAACAAAATTTAATTTCCGCATTGTAATAAATATTAATAATAGTTGATAATAAATAATAATATTATGTCGCGGAAGTGTTGTGTGCGTCCGGAGTGGTTTTCGAGAAAAGATGCCACTGGACATTTAATATCCGAATGGTGCACAAAAAGTGCTGAGTCTGCTGTATTTTGCAGCCTATGTCATCTAACGTTGTCATGTAAATCTAACGGTACGTTAAAATTCGAGTGTGGTAAGTTGACAATATTATAGGTGATTTTCAGGATACCAATCTTTGTACCAACACACTCAAACGAAATCTCATGTCAGTAAAGTAAAAGTAGCACTAAATTCGTTGCAATTAAAATTGGAACAACGGGCGAGCGGGGATGTTATACAGCCTAAGACCGACATCGCTCTCGGAAGTAATTTATTGGATGATGCCACTAAAGCAGAATTATTATGGACCATGAAAGTGATACAATCAAATTATGCCGCCGCTTCGTGTGATCATATCGGAGACCTTTTCAAAACCATGTTTCCCAATAACAACTCGTCAGAAAACTTTCGTTTGGGACGTACAAAATGTGGTTACTTAATGACTCAAGCATTAGGGCCTTATTTTAGAAAAATACTCCTAGATGACATTGGTAACTTCTTTTTTACATTGATGTTTGACGAAACTGTTAATAATGAAAAAGTCAAAGAATTGCAAATTCAAGTCCGGTATTTTTCGGAAAGTCAACGAAAAATTGTAACTACTCATTTAGAAACGTTTTTCATTAGTTATGCTACAAGTGATGTTTTAAAGACAATGCTAAAAAGTGCTACGAATAATGCAAATTTAGCTTTTATAAAATTATTATCTTTGGGAAGTGATGGACCTAATGTAAACAAAAGTGTATTTAAATCATTACATGAAGAAATGAAAACTATGAGAGATTGGGGCTTATTAGATATTGGGACTTGTAATGTTCACATAATGCACAATGCATTCTTAAAGGGTCTCTCTCAGTTTGGAGAAGATGTAAATGATTTAATCATTACTATTTATTACTATTTTGATGGATGGCCTACAAGGTGTGATGATTATAAAAAAATCCAAATGAAAGAAAAAGTCCCCGAAAATAAATTTATTAAACATATAAGCACAAGGTGGCTTACCATACTGCCAGCTTCCAAAAGAATTCTTGAACAATAGCCAGCACTAGTGCATTATTTTTTACGTTACATACCTACAAAAAAAACTTCCACTATGACGACAAATAAATATAAAAGGATTTGCAACTATCTAAAGCAGCACGATATGAAGGCCCAAATTCTTTTCGTTATTGAAAGCTCTAGCCTGTTTACCGAATTTACGTCAATTTTTCAAAGCGATAAGACGATGATCCACCTGTTACATGACCACTTGGAAAAAATTGTACTTACTATTGGAAATCGAATTTGTAAATCGTGCGAATCTGCGAAGATGGACAGCTTTCATCAAAATAATCTGAAGTCTGTTGACACAGTGATTGTAAGTGATGACATTGCAGAAGAATTAAAAAGATTGCCTGAGAGGAATAAATTATTATGTTTTAAAAATATTCAGGATCATTACAAGTCGGCTGCAGAACATCTTATTTTGAAATCGGCTCTTAAAAATTGTGTTGTCAAATACTTAAGATTCTTAAAGCCGGATAAAATAAAAACCAAAACATCGGAAAAAATGATCAAATATTTATTGCAAGATCACATAAAAATAGAAGCACTACCGATTTTAGATGAGTGGAGACTGTTACAATTAGAAGATCTTCCAAAATATGATGAGCATAATATGAATATTGACACATATTGGGATCAATTATTTCAAAATTGTCAACGAGGCCCTTTTAAAAAGTTGGAGCAGTTTGTTAAAATGTGTTTGAGTATTTCTCACGGCAATGCAGAGGTGGAGAGAGGATTTAGTAAATCCAAATTACTTTTGGATGAAAACCAAGCCGCTATGTCAGTAAGAACATTAAATGCCAAATTAAATGTTAGTAGTGGGTTAAAGTTATATAATAATCGTCCTGAACGTGTGCCCATTACACGAGATTTATTAAAAATGAGCAGGCTAGCTTACCAGAGTTACAATAACTACTTGCAAGAGCAGAAGGAGTTGGAAGAAAACAAGAAAAAACAGCAAGAACAATATGAATTACAAGAGGAAATAAAAAAACAAAGAGAGGTAAAGTACCTACTACTCATATTATAATAATATGTTGCTATCATTATCAAATGTATTTATTTTAATTTCATAGATGGAAATGCAACAAAAAACTCAAGAGTTTGCCACCATTAAGTCATTAGTGGAAAAACAAATTAAGGAGAAAAATGAAACCCAAACTTCCACTAATGAGCTGTTAGAGCAAGTGTCGCAAAAACTAGATTTGGCCCTAAAAAAAGAAAATGTTCATGGTTTACAAGTTTCCCAAGGTCTTTTACATGGTGCTCTTAGCTTAAGAGAAAAGGAGCAAACGCTGGACAAGAACATTAGAGTGGCGGAAAAGCGGAAGAATTCGTTAATTTCAGAGTATTTCTGTAAAAAACCGAAGCCTAATTAGTGTTAATTTCATTGTATTCATTTTTCAAAATATTTTAACCATATTTTTTATATTAAATTAATGTTTAATAAAGTTTTTTATTTGCAAAATTGCTTTCAATGACAATTCACTTAATTCACTTAAAAATTTATTTTATTCACTTAATTCACCTAAAACAAACAGGAATTCTGCTGGAAGCTCTGCTATGAATATCGTTGCGTTGTTCCAAGCATATTTAATTAAAATAATTTTTCTGCCTGCTAATACAACATCTGTTTGTCAGCCCTTGGATCAAGGCATAATTCAAAATTTTAAATTTTTTTACCGTGGTCTGATTTTGAAACATATTCTTTCAAAAATGAATGATATTTCCTCCGCTTCAGAGCTTTCAAAATCGATTAACGTCCTGGAAGCTCTGTATTTCATTAAACAGGCTTGGAACAATGTGACTCCACACACTATTCAAAACTGCTTTGCCAAAGCAGGTTTTAAAAAAGTTCAAAGAGCAACTGTGGAATATGATGTAAAAGATGATCTTCCCTTAGCAACCCTGGCGGAATTTTGGAGAAACCTAAGTGAAGTTAACCAATCTGAGACGCAGGATGACGACTTTATTAATTTGGATCAAGAACTGTTAACTGAAGAGCTATTTCATGAAAATAAAGAACATGAAGAGAAAAGCGAAAATAATGTAGCAGATGAAATCATGATGGTTACCCACGAGAGTGATGCAGAAGAAGAAGAAGAAGAAGAAGAAGAGGAAGAGGAAGAGGATACTAGTTTTATCAAATCTTATGCAGATGCTTTACATGTTGTTGAAAATCTGAAAAAGTTTTCAATTGGAGATTTTGTTGCCTTCGAACATCTAAAGAACATTGAATCCCATTTTCAAAACTGCTTTCTACGAGAAAAGTGTAAGAGGATGAAGCAGTCAAAAATATCCGATTTTTTTACAAAATAAAATTTTTGCGTATGTAAATACATTGTTAGGTTTTTCATTTTTATGTTTCAAGTAGGACCTTATTATAGGGCATACATAATGTATTTTTATATACATACATGGATATAATATGTATACATACATATGTATATATATAAATTTAGTTTTAGATGCATGTACAAATGTTGTAAACGTTAACCAGTTTTCAATAAAAAAAAATATTGAGCACACTTAGGAAGTATATTTATGATTTTGTATTTTTTGTTTGTCATTTCAGCTTTCTTTCTCATACGCGGACAGTCCTCATAAGCGGACAAAACAAGTGGAACCGTCGGTGTCCGCTTATAAGAGCTTTCACTGTACATACTGCTATTAATCTATTTTGATTAAATTTTAATTATTTTTATAGTTATGTAGATATACCTAAATAAGAACGTTGGTTTTTAGTTCAGACTTCATACATTTCGAAAAAATTGTGGAACAAATTTATTTATACTTATAGTTATGTATCTACGTTAGGTCAACAATTAACTAAAGGTTGGCCAATTGCAAGGAAAACCTAACCGTTTCTAAAATAGCTAAATAGAATAAATATTCTAATCAAATTGAACATAGAAAGTCGACGACAAAATTATACTTACCCGTTTTTGTCACATATTTACTTAAATTGCAATGAAATGTAAGTTTTTATATCAATGTTTAACGAGGATACCTATTTGTCATAATTATTTCATCAATAATAATCAGTAAGAGTGTTTTTTTAATTAAAAAAATTGATCTAGATGTTTTCGATTTTTTAAATTAAGGTAGATCATTATCATTTAAAATTTAATAATTTACTAAAACAGAGTAGATACTTTTAACACTTAGCGAACTTTAAATTCGGGTTTAAAATCCATTAATTTTTCTTCTATTCCAAGTATACAGGTGAAAGAATAAGGGAAAACAATGAAGCACTAATAAAAGGACGTAGTCTGGTAAATACTTAAATTTGTCCGGCTTTGCATATTTTTTTCTCTGTAGGTATTTTAATGATTTGTTAAATTTCTTATATGCTTATGCATGTAATATAATGTCTTAAATAAATACAAATTATTATTACAATTGTGTTTTGATGCTGTATTTAATTAAGTATACCTCCTTTTTTGGTTGGCCATTTGGCGCTTATGAATCAAGAGTGGTTTGTAACTGATGAGTATGGAGGAATGTATGCATTTATTTTATTACTCAAATATAATAATTATTTCTAATTTTATAATGAGCACTAAATAATTTTTTGTAACTATTCTACAGCCATCAATCAATCTTTTATTAGGTGAACACACACTGCTTCGCCGATTCTTAAGGCGGATTTCCACCAAACGGACAAAACAGCAAGAAAACCGAGACTCGAGTCGATTTCGACAAAACAGCAACTTTTCCAAAACAGTTTACAAACTCGAGTCGCCAACGACAGTTGCTGTTTTGTTTTCGTAGTCCCGCCGAAAGCGGTAACATCAAAGGGTTTTTATGTGTTTTCCAAGACAGTCGGCTTGGTGGAAACGATCGAGTTGAGTTTTTGTTTTGTTTTCATTGCAATGCAGATTGATGCAGTCAGTAAACGGTCGAGATTAGTCTGTGTCATTTGTTTGCTATAGAAAAACAATTACTCCTATTTTAGTTGCTATTTAATTTTTTAAAACCTCAAAATGACGGAAAGTCGGCGGCAGTGAACAACTGAAGAAATTACCATTTTAATAGAGAGTTTTCATTCGCATACAAATTTGTGGAATCCACAAGTTGACGAGTATAAAAATCGTATTAAAAAAATGGATTCATATAAAGAGATTGCTCTGTTGTTTAATACTTCAAGCAGCGAAATTGAAAGGAAAATTAAAAACATTGTATCTCAGTACCAGCGGGAACGAAGAAATTATAAAAAAATTAAAAAGTCTGGAGCTGGCCACGTTTTTAAACCAAAGTGGTTTGGATATAATGCAATGAGTTTCTTACATGATAAGAATAAAGTAAGAAAAGGAACGCAAATGGGTTTAGAATTTGAGGTAAGTTTATATTTGTATATTTGTATATTTATATTTTAATTATATTAGTTAAGGTGTAAATACATATTATACGATAATTACTTAAGACAAGTTTGTTTGCCAAGGCACTTGTCCTATCTCTGATACTACATATTCACTGAATTCATCTCTTATTTCTTTGGCTTCTTGTACTGGTTTTCTTGCTACAAGCTTGAGAGGCAAAAATGATTCGCATGGTTGCGGATCTCTTCTCCAAGATCCTGCACGTATTGTACCGGACTCCAAATCTTCCGTATCAAAGGTGCCTGGTGGTGTATATCTAGCTTTAGTTTCAAAATTCCTACGTAGATAATTATGTAACAAAACACAGGTTTGAACAATTTTTTCCACTTTGTTCTCATCTATTAGTATGGGCTTACGAAAGACACGAAAAACAGATGCCAGTATCCCAAATACATTTTCTACTACTCTTCGAGCCCTGCTCAGACGATAATTGAATATTCGTTGTCTTGATCCACGTTCTTGATGTCCAGAATATGGTTTCATGATGTTTGCTGATAATGGGAAGGCATCGTCTGCTACTAACACATATGGGACAAGTTTATCGCGCCCAGGAAGGGCTGACATCGAAGGCAAATTAAGCATTTGATTGACCAATGCTTTTGCAAAACCAGTACTTTTAAAAACTCCCCCATTCGCTTCCGCTGTACTTGGGGGATTGTATGACAACATGCTTGCCATCCATACTACCAACACACATTGGAAAATTCCAAACTGTATTATAACTATTTGCAATTTTTGTCCACTCTTTTGCGTTTCCGGGAACCTAAAAAATATAAACAAAAACTCATTATACATCTCTCCAACTTTTTTTCAGGGTAGTGATTCGTCAGACTCTGACGCAGATACGCAAGAAACTCAAGCACATACTCAAAGTACAGTGGAGTTAGAGAATGAGTGGGGAGGTGAAACTGAAGAATCGCAGTTAAGTAATGCAGAACTCAGCACACCACAACTGGAATCATTTGACCATCTGAAGAAATCTTAACAGTTACTCCAACGCAAGTTCCGAAGAACAAACGCGCACAACACTCTCAACCGTAGCTCAAAAAAGAAAATGAAACATGCGAGTGAAGACAAAAGCGAGAGTGCAGAGGTCCTTCATATGATGAAGACTATCGTTGACAACCGACAGGGGGAGGGAAAATTAACTCCAAAACGCGATGAATACGATGTATTTGCCGAAATGGTGGCCCACAATATCAGAAGTTTAAAAACTGATTACGCTAAAATCACTGCTCAACACCACATTAACAATTTGCTATATGAGGCCCGACTTGGAAATTATGATTTCCCGCCAAATTCGCAGCGATTGGTTATGCCATCACCTTACACTGATACTGCCACATCAGATCCATCAACACCAGTCTCAGTAGAGAACATGACTTCTGGTTCAGCAAATTTGCAATGGGCTATTGCATCAACTTTTGGCATCGACGGTAGCCCCACAAATCAGTAGAATAGTAGTTAGTAGAGTAATAATTATTATAAAAATGTATCTTTCTTGTTCATTTATATTCATATTTCTTAAAAATAAAGTTTTTGTTTGTATGAACTTACCTTTATGTAGTTTTGTAGGCCGTTACATAGGGCACTGCATACTTCGGGTATAATCCGTGATATAGAAGAAGTAGATACTTTACACAAATACATTAAACTTTGATAACTATCTCCAGTAGCAAGAAATCTTAAAGTTATTGCTAACCGATCCTTCACAGAAATTGCATCTCTATAATTTGTATTTTGCTTGTAAATCTCGCAGCCAATTAGGTTTATTAAATTTTCAAAATCATTGCTAGACATTCTTACGAAATTATGGAATGATGACCGTAGTTCTCCGTTCAATCCAATATCATCGGTTTTCAATTCTGCCAGCATTCGCGTGGGTCCATCATCTTTTCTTTTAAGTAAAAGCGATCTCACCCAGTATCTGTGAGGTCGTCGCTTTATTCTTTTTTTTTTTTGAGTGAATTTAATATCAACCACCCACAAGTAAGTAGACAAAAATCGTAGTCGTCTTCAGTATACACATTCATTCTTGAAACAGTTTAGTTTCAGTGGAAACGGCCAGAAACTTAAACACAACTGCGACAAAACTGCGACTGACTTTAGTCCGTTTGGTGGAAACAGTGTTTTGAGGTCTTTTTGTTTTGTTGCAGTTTTGTCGGAATTTTCAATTTCCAAAACAAAACAGAGACTCGACTGTCCGTTTGGTGGAAATCCGGCTTTAGCAAAATTTAACGCAGAAACCGGCAACTCTTCGGCTGTCTAATATAAAATGTGAACGAGTGCCGATGGTTGTATTTATCAGAAGCGGTGTTACAAGTTCGCATTATGGGGGGAGATACGGTGTAACTAACACAAATCTTCCTCCTCGTACATTTTTCCTTGTCTACCGTATTCACTTGGTTCGAGCTGCAGATAGTCCCCGTATGTCCTAACTTTAACAGGCGCAAAACATGAGGGCATGCACTAGAAATGGAGACGCAAGGTGTGGGTTTGTTTACATCGTGATTTTGCAGCCGGCCTCGAACCCTCTTAACTGAGTGTTTGAAGAAGTGACTGCTGCCCTTTATTAAAAAACACCATGATATAAAGGATGTCATCTTATGGATGGACATGGCTACGTGTCATTATAAAAGAGAAGTGGTAGAATGGTTAACACAAACAAAGCTTAAGTTCATCACTAAAGCAGACAATGCACCAAACGTTCCCGTGGCCCCTCCAATAGAGTGATTAATTCTGTGAATTTACTTTATTATTTGTTATAAGATTTAACAATGTCAATAAAGTGGTTTTGGATTTATATTATTTCTTCATTGGTACTATTCACCGACCATCCCCTAGTTTAAATGTGCAAGCCATTTGCGATTCAAACCTCCAATTGCGTCATTTGATTGCACGCTGACCAGGATCGGTACATGATAGTACCATATATTTAATAATTCACCTCTTCCGGACGAATTCACAATGGGGGTTTATGATAATAGCTTTTTGTTTGGCGATGGTGGCTATCCTTGCAAGGCCTACTTATTAACACCACTTGTACATCCATACACGTTTTGAGAAGCTGAAGAATCATACAATAGGACACACATTCGCACTTTTAATACAATTGTACGATTTTTTGTGTGCTCAAAGCAGGTTTCCTTGAGCACAGTTAGGCCTATATTTCCAGAAATTGTGAATCTATAGGAATCTGAAAAAGATTCTGTTGTTAAGCAAACTCTTGGCCTTGTAATATGTAAATGTAAAACTTGTACTTGCTATTTTTGAAGAGAAATTAATTTCTACCATGAGCGACCTAGTGGCAAGAGGAGGTATTCAGATTATTAGTCACTAGTGGTCAACAATAAATGTAAAACATCCGAAAAAGGGAAAACATCATCGTAACTTTCAGGTAGACCCCATTCGAAGCATGCAGCAAGCTAAAATAAATTATTTAAAAGAATTCAGGAAATGTGGAAGTGGAACGAACTGTTCAATTTAACAATATACTAGGAAACACGATTACTACAAAACTGTATAGGCATGAAGGGGACCTCATAAATGGCGTGCATGCTAACTCTAACGCCAGGGTGGTCGAAACCTCCATAATAATACTACGACTAAGCTTAGGAAGACCAGGTAAGCGGCGTCCCAGGACGATAGCTTCTAGGCTCCTAATAAGCCAAAAGACCTCTGCTGTTATATCTTTGTAAACTGCGAACATCAGCAAAACGGCGTAAGGGGTACAGGGTTACAGCGGATGCAGCTGTGGCTTGCGAGATAAGATATCGTCGGACCTCTGCCAAAACCACGAATGTCCAATTTTATCGGTTTTGACTTAAGTGCACCACCCGATGCTGCAAAGTCATTAACATGCAATGCCAAAACACCGAAACTCTGCATCAAATTGTAGAGGTAAGGTGGTGCGATTCTCATTTAGCGTATGTGAGATTTTGTACGATGTTCCAAAGCCAAATTCGCGTATGTACCACTTTCGTGCTTTGGGTATCGGAACTTTCTCACTTAGTCAACATTTATAATACGATAATAAGTTTTCGGTAATGCCCCTAATTCGAGAATGTACCACTAACGTATTTTTAGCGTTCTGCAGTTTGCATTTAATCAGCATTCGTGACGTATTGCTGTAACCAAAGTGACTTAACAGCAGTGTATTGTAAGCTGTAGTGAACAACAACTATCTCTTTTAGAACTAATCGAATATTAATTATGCAAAACAGTGGCAGGAAAAGGTAGGAATGCGTTATAAATTTGTTAGGTTTGAGACTTATTAGCTAACAAACAAAGACGGTATGAATTTTTCATTAACGCGGTTTTATTAGATAAGGTACAGCTGTGTTGTTTGTACCTTATAAGAATCAGATGATATCAATATTTTTCGTTTTACGTTGAATAACATTAGTGTTGATATCAATTTTTACTTTATCGATTCACATACTGGGGGAAATGCAGACCTAGGACACAGCTCAGCTGTTTTTAAAACGACGGAGTCAGGTATTAGATAATTAAAGTAACATTATATTTTTAGTTGGTATATTATTAATTTTATGGTGTCAAAGGTAAAAGTAATTAACACTTTCATTGTTAACTATTTTAGACGACCAATTGACGATGTTTCAAGTACAGTTAGCGATTTAGATTATTTTGACTGATAATTATGAACCTGAAAGTGAATCTGACACGTCCAGTGATGATTCTGGCCACATTGTCAATTCACAGAACAAACAGTACAAGCTACAGGTAAGAATTGAAACTTGCCGGGTTAAAGAGTTATGTGTTGGGCACCAACTTGCAAACATTATAGTGAAAAACAAGGATGTAGATTATGTGACAGATGCTTTCATGAGAACTGCAGTAAAAAAACGCTCTTCCACAGGAATGTTGGAAAAAGATAAACGAGGTAAACATGCCCCTTCTAATAAATTAGATCATTACAATGAACAACTAATACGTGATCGCATTAACTCATTTCCGTGTTTAGAATCTCATTACTGCAGCAGCTCTACTAACAAAGTCCGATAGGTGTGGTGGCCAGCAAAAGAATTCAAATTTTGCAGCAATGTGTAAGCATTTGATTAATTCTCATCCATCATTGAAACAATTGATCGTAAGTTCTTTGAAACTGGTCATACAGAAATGGAGTGTGATTTCATATACTCTAAGATAGAGAAAAAAAGCCAATATGTGCCGTTGTGTACTCCAGAAGGTTGGGCACAAGTGATTAGAGATTCTTGTATAAAACTTTTATAGTTAACAACATGGTTTTTGACGACTTTTTTGCTTTAAAACCTTTGCCGTTGATGGTTACCGTATTACAGGAATTCCATGGCAGAAAGTTTGTTGGCAAAGCTACACCAAGGAACAACCTTTGAAAACATTGTATAAGTTAACTTTTATTGCATTAGAGTTGACTGAAATACAGTGTAGCAAACAGATTTTAGACCCATATCTGTAACACCTCTGCTCTCTAAAATTTACGAAAAAGCTTTAAAAAAGCAACTAGTAGATTATTTTGAAACAAACAACCTGCTCTCATCTGAACAATTTGGTTTCAGGAAATTAAAATCAACTACTGACGCCATTAACAAGATCATCATAGTGGATGGTTTGGAAACTATAGATTTTATAGGAGCTATTTTCTGTGACCTCTCTAAGGCTTTCGATTGTGTCTGTCCGAAGATACTTGAAACAAAATTATTTCATTATGGATTCTCTGAGCAAGCATGTGATCTCATCATGTCATATATTTTAAATCGAAAGCAAATTGTATCAATCAATAATACTTCTTCTAATGTGGAAGAAATAAATATAGGTGTGTCGCAAGGTTCAGTACTGGGCCCCGTAATCTTTCTTATTTAGCTAAATGACATTATTCGATGTGATCACGATGCTGAGTTCATCTTGTTTGCTGATGATACCACACTTATAACAAGAAATAAAGACATTCAAAATCTATCAACCAACATGTGTCAGATGCAGTCGAGAGCCTTGGAGTGGTTTTCATCAAATAAACTTGTAACAGCACTTTGTTCGTTACAATTAATTTAAATATATTAAATTAATATCTTGTTTACTCTCTACTTTGTTAAAAATCATGAAGTGATACTTTATATTACTATATTATAAAACTGTAATTGGTACTTTAGCCACTTCCTTATTTAATTCCCTTTTGTTCCGCAAGCGTTTAGGAGGCGCGAGGATGATAGCAATTTTTAGGTAGCAGGGCTCGTGAAAGCTGGTTTTTTGTGCAGCATCTAATCTAATTTACAAGGTAGATTTTAGTTTCTTAAATTTTGTTTAATGAACTAATATTTATATTTAATCTTTTACTATGTAAACTCATTTTTGATATAATTTAGCGTTGCTCCCATAATTCAGGGATTTAATTGAAGTTTTGCGTTGTAGAATTTTGAGAAGAGATTGGATGTTGAGCAGATAAACCAGTTTTGTTTCAGGTATTTTCACCTTTTGTGAAAACCATTTAGGCTACAAATTATGTATTTTTGGCTATTTTGAAGTTGCTAATTAATCCTAATCGGTTCTGTATTTAGATAGTTTCTTATTCTAGATTATTTTATTTGGTTATCAAAATTTCGAGTCCGCAAATTTACCAACCTGTAGCACGGTAGTTTTGCGGTTGGAAGGTTTTGGGTTTACTTCCACCGTTCCCTGCTCCTAATAAAAGGATTGTTTATAGAACATTTGTTTGATCGCTTTATTATTAATTATTATTATTCTAAATTTTTAAAACCTGTATAATTTTTTTAACTTTGATTATATTGAAGTTGTATCCAAGGTTGATCAATTTTATCTCTAATAATTTCTTATTACTTAGATTTATTAGTTACCTACCGATTTTGACTTCCCGATTGTGACAAAATGTAATGTAACGACTGAGGTTATCTTAACGTATGTATTTTTGAGTTTTCTGTCAGTTTTTTTACTGAATTTTAGTTTCTTTAATAAGCTCGATTTATTTTGTTAATTATTGTTAATACTATTATGTATTAATTATTCATTTATTTACGGTTTAGGAGTTATTGTATCCTCATTTTTATAAACGGAGTTGTTTTGAGCGTATTAAAGAAAATCTTAATATCTCATACATCAGACTCATTAACAGTCTTACATTATCCTTACTAGGGCTGTGCATAATAATCGATTAATAATCGATTAATCGGACCTTCGATTAATTTTTTTAAATAATCGATTGATCGATTGATCGATTTTTAGGAAATAATCGTAGTTACGACTAGGGCTGTGCATAATAATCGATTAATCGATATTTTTTAAAATAATCGATTAATCGATCGATCAATCGATTTAATCGATTATTTTAAACAAATAATCGAAGGTCCGATTAATCGATTGATCGATTAATTTAAAAAATAATCGCACGTCCGATTAAGCGATTGATGTATGTAGCATTGTAGCAAAACTTAACTCATAAAAGTGGTCATCGAAACAAAAACGAGTGCAGACTGTTAGCATAGGGGAAATTTGCTAGAGATAACAAGCACACGTGTAACACAAGCCTGAAAAAATTTCAAGCATATGCTTGCATCCTTGCATAATGGTATTTGATCAGAGGATCGAGCAAACATAGCATTTCAAACCCCAACATTTTATTACAAAAGAAAATTTCTGAAAGGTTAGTTCGGAAATTCTAAAACAGTAATTCTACCTTTATTAATTACTTTGGTTCTAAACGACAGGGACAGGACTGACAGGAGCTTTTAAAAATTAACAAAAAGTAGGACCAGCGTTTCTTTTCTTCGGCCTAATAATGAGGAGATTATTGCTTATTTATTTAGATACATCTAATTACTTAGAACGCGACTCGTGAAAATCCTTTAATAAAGATACATAAGTACGAGTATTTCTTTAATTTCTATGAGCAGATCAGTTAGTAGTTTTATATTTATGAAATATTACATTTCTGCTGCAATGTTGACCTATAATAATAACATGCACTATCGAATTACTAGTAGTCTTTTGGTTGCTTCATTTTATATGTCGAGCACACACGGTCATCCGCGACCACGTCCTCGACCACATCGTGGAACACGTCCGGGACGTTTACAATAAAATGTCTACTGAAATCTCTTTGTTTAATTAGAAATATTTAGTATTATGCACTCAATAATGATTTCATAATCAGTTATTATAATAGTTATTATTAATAATAGCCTAGAGAGTAGAGAGTAGACATACATTTTGGGGGTGACCTCGCTTAAAAAACCCTTAAAAAGCTCTTAGATCTTTCATGACCGCCGTCGCTATAAACCCACCATTTTCAAGCGTCCGCTTCTGTTATGTAACAGTACATGTACATGTGCAATAGTACATGTGTACTATTGCAGATTAAATTGTTTCGCTCCGTTGACATAGTGATTTAATGCTTTACTAAAATGCACGACTCTATATAATAACTTCAAAAAATCAGCAACTACAACCTGTTTATGCGTTTCTATACAGTAAAAATTTCTTTGTTTATTAAATTCAAGACTTTGTCGCACCATACTTTTCTACAGACCATCAATTCTTTTCTAATAGATCATAAATCTAAACTTTTGTTTGGTCAACCTTCAATCATTTACCGCTATATTTCGTGGAAGTGATAAGAATAGAGATTTTAAAGCAAAATACATGAATGTACAGGCAGAATTAACGAATGAATGTACGAACAAAAAGATTGGTGTCGAATTGTCGAGACAACAAGATTTTAACTGTAATAACTTCATTCTGTTACCAACTATAATCTGTTTATGCATTTCTACAAAGTAAAAATAGAAAAAGGTTTATTGTTTACAAAAATCTAGGAATATTATATACACGATTTTAATCTAGTTATAGAACAAAATATTCATAAAATCACCTAAAATGTGAATGAAAAGTGAACACATTTTTAAATACATAAGTACTTCAATCAGGCCACTACTGTTTCACTTTAAAATGTATTTATTTATACATAAACTAAAGAATGCACTTTCGTGTCCGTCCCCCACATATCATATCCTGTTTTCGAAATAACCATACAAAAAGAATATTTTAAAGGAAAATTTTTCCATTTATTTGTTCAACAGTAATCCTCAATTTCCAGAAATTTTAATCCCTATGCCCGATTTTGGGATTATATCTAAACAGGTAGTTAACTGGCCATAACCCACAACACCCGTATAAAGAGGTGCAAAATGCATGCTACACATTCATTGTTCAATAAAAAACGTAAGTGTTGGTAAGGTGTACGAGTTCACAATGTCTTCAAATCGAAGCATAGTATGGAATTATTTCAAAAAATATCTGAACATGTCGCGCTGTGTAAATCATGTAACAAAGAAGTTTCGAATAGAGGAAATACTACAAATTTGAAAAATCACATTAAAAGTCGACATCCATTCGTCTACGCCGATATGGAAAGACAAAAGAAACGTGAATTGCAAGAGTCAAACGACGAAGATGCAAATATTGTCGAGGAAAATCGTAGACGGTGAGTGTGGTATGATTATAAATTATAATAGTATATTTTAAATAATTTTATTGTATCGTACGGCTTTGTACTTTTTAAATTACTGTCGTTTAGGAACTGCATTAGCTAATACACTGACTGCTCTCTAAGCAGGTCCTACTCCTATCTGCAAAATACTGGTTTTGGTTTTGACATTTTGAGTTATTTCAACTTTTATATATTTTTGAAGTTTAATTTAGAACGTTTGATAATTTAAGTTTTGCAAAAAACTGAAATTATCAAAATGTATTAAATTACATAAACTTCAAAAATATGTTAAGCTAACTCAAAACCAGTATTTCACAGCTAGAAGTAGGAGTTAGGAATTTAGGATTAGGACCTTGTCCCTTAGGAGCAGGGTAGGAAAAACAAAAAAACTTTAATTCGCTTGCAAAAGAATAATTCTTATAAGAATTTAATTTTTCATTCGTTCGGGAATTTTATTTAATTCTCTGGTTAAATTTTCGTTCTCGATTTTATCTCATATGAATCATTCGTGACTCGTGAATAAAATAACAATGCAGGTTTATATAATATGTAAAGATGCAGTTTTATTAATACACGGAGGATTGCAAATCTTCATCTAAAGAGATTTCGTGTAAAAGACTATTGCTATTTAAATTTATTAACAATACGTATTTGTGGTCTCTTTCGATAGTTGTCAGCTGTGTTTAATTAATGGGTGCTATGCTATGACTCGTATGAATAGAGTAAAATCACTTGGTACAATTCATTCGTATCACCTAATATTAGGGAATTTTGGATGTATGCGCGCTGTCGAATTTTGTTTGATAATTTTTCATTAATTGATATTCTGTTTTAGATTTAAGGTGAAGTGGGGTAAATGTAATAATGGGGCTAGTGTAATAATGTTTAGTAAATTAAAATTCTGTAGTTTTACAACCCCGCCATCTTGTATTAGAATACCAAAAGTGTTCTTAAATACCACCACCATTGCAGAAACCTGTAAAGCGTGAACGTTGCGTAAATTTTGCCGGCAAATTTTTCGTGAGCACTGCACTTAACCTCAAAAGACGAGTTGACACGTGGGTGGTCTCGTTGTGCGCTGTTGTTTAACTAAAAAAAGTAAGTCCTCAATAAGTGATTTATATGTCTTTTATAACTTCAAATAATGGGTCAAATTGTTATTATTAACTTAATTGCGCATTTTCTTAAAATTATGAGATGTATTATAATTGCCCCATAAATATAATACTGGGGGTTAATGTAATATATATCGAGTGGGTTATTGTAATATGTATATCACATTTACCCCATTTTCAGAAACATCATGGTACGAAATTACATTCGTAAGAAATCTCAGTCTTCAACGACTTATAGCAAGGAAATGTTACAAAATGCTATAGACGAAGTGAAGAGTGGTAGGACAACAATATATAGAGCCAGTAAAGCTTATAATATTCCATATCCAACTTTATATACAAATGTGAAAGGAAGTCGAGGAAGAATTCATAAGAAAAGTAGTCGTCCAACGTGTTTATCATCGTTCGAAGAAAACAAACTGGCAACGTGTTTGAGAACAATGGAAAAATGGGGTTTTGGGATGACTCGTCGGGAAGTTTTAGAAACAGTTGGAAATTATGTTCGTAGCAATAATGTAAAAACGACGTTTAAACATGGAATTCCTGGAGAAGATTGGTTTTTGGGCTTCAAAAAACGAAATCGTCTAAGTCTAAAAGTGCCTCAGAACGTAGAATATGCAAGAAAGAAAGCACTGGACCCATTTGTAATCTACGAATACTTCAATCTTTTGGAGGAAACTATAATTAATCTTCACTTACAAGATAAACCTGAAAGAATCTGGAACCTAGACGAAAGCAGTTTAAGCATTGATCCTCGAAAAACTAAGGTAGTAGGAGGTGTAAACAAAGCGGCGTCACGAACAATAAGCACTCCGGGAAAGGAAAATATAACAGTCTTATTGATGTGTAATGCAGCTGGAGGCAAAGCTCCTCCTTTAATCGTTTATAAGGGGTTGCACGTTTGGGATCAGTGGATGACTGCTGAAGGCCAAGGATATCCAGGAACAGTGTACGCGGCTAGTAAAAATGGATGGATGGAATCCGAAATTTTTGCCAATTATTTTATAAAGACTATTTTAACCACTGTTGGAGAAGAACGTCCTGTGGTAATAATTATTACCACAGGACGTTCCACAGCCCCACAAAAAAAATGAAAGTTCATACTCCAGAGTCGGACATATGTATTCCTATGTATTTTTCGACGCTGAATCCGATCCCGAGCTCAGAAATGGCCCTCCACGTCTGGAATTGGCCCCACGGGGCCAAAAATGGCCTGAGAGGTGGATTCCGGGATGGGGCGTGGTTAAAGGTGCATTCTAAAGCCAAAGTCGAGTTTGTGGTCGAAAAGTCCACGACCAACTGAAATTTCGCGTTTGGGGCCGGAAAAATGGCCCCTTGGGGACGGAAAATCGTGTTTCGGGCCTCGCAATGGCATCAGTGGTATTTTCGTGTACTTTTGAATACTGGAATGAATACCGTGCTTGAAAAGTTTATGGCCAACTTCAATTCCCCGTTCGGGACCAGGAAAATGGCCCCGAAGGGATCAGAAAATTGCGTTCCGGCCGTGGCACTTGCAACTGTGGTATTTTATGTGATGAGACAATGGCCTGAAGGTAAAAATGATTGGACGCTTTACATGCATTGCTTCTCCCTTCGCATATGAAGGACTGATAGCGGAAATTTCAGAGGTCCTGGATGAAGAGAGTTTTTGTTTCTAGTATCAGTCATGACAGAAAACGTGTGAAGTCCGTGAAGCCCCTTGAAAAAAGGTCTGGCTGAACCTCAAGTGTCCAGTAGGAACCTCATGGACGCTATGGGTGCAGATCCCGTCTCATGGAACGTGGGATTCTTATTCTACACTCTCTTTTTGTAATATCTTTGAACTTTATATTCAAAAGATCGCCGCACACCCTGGCGTTTATGGCTCCCTGTTGTGTCCCTCTTCAGTGACCAACAGTAATCCGCCATCATGTGGATATCCCACCTTCCTTGATATCGTTGTTCCATTTCGGATATATCCTGGAGAAATCTTTCTCCCTGTTGTTCACTGTAGTCACCTAAATTTTCTGGAAAATAGTCCAAGTGTGAGTGCAGGAAATGCAGCTTAAGGCTCATTCTGCACCCCAACTCCTTGAAACTATCAAGCGTGTTTCTCACGATTTCCTTGTAATTTGCGGCTCTGTGGTTACCCAAAAAATTTGTCGCTAGATCCTTGAAGGCGAGCCAGGCCTTTTCTTCAACGGGATTCATGGACTCAACAAATTCTTGATCTTTCATGGCTGCGCGAATTTGGGGCCCATCAAAAATTCCAGCCTTAAGCTTCTCATTTGAGAGTTGAGAAAATTTTCGCCCAAGATACTGAAAGCAAGGACCCTCTTTATCTAGAGCTTTTACAAATTGCTTCATTAGCCCGAGTTGAATGTGGAGAGGTGGAAGCAAAATCTTGTTTGGGTCCAGTAACGGCTCAGTCAGGACGTTATGCTTCCCCGGTGTCAGTTTCTTGCGCGCAGGCCACTCTTTCACCAAGTAATGTTGCTGATCCGCCCGACTATCCCACAAACACAAAAAGCATGGCCATTTAGTGTATCCGGATTGCTGGCCCAAAAGGATTGTTATCATTTTCAGATCACCACAAATCAACCACTGATGTTCACTGTACTTCAATTTTTGTAATAGAACCTTGAAAGTTTCATACGATTCTCGGAGAATCACAGAATGTCCAACAGGGATTGAAGCATATCGATTTCCATTGTGTAAGAGAACAGCTTTCAAGCTTCTTTTACTCGCGTCTATAAACAACCTCCACTCTTCATCTCTATAGCAAGAATCTTTCATTTTATCCATCAAGCCTGGAATATCACGGCAATACACCAAGGACTCTTCTTGAGCAAAATACTGGAGGAAATCATTTTCTCTCTTTCTGTACAGGGACACTTTAGTTTTTGGCGCCAGAAGACGATCTTCTTGCAGTCTGGACGCCAACAATTCCGCTCTGTCTTTATCTAATCCCATATCTCGAACCAGATCACTGAGACGTTCTTGCGTGAATAGCCGTGGACCGGGTTTATCATCTTCATCACTGTCGCCTGACGAGGAACCACTGTACACCGGTTCAATGGCCTCGGGTATCGCTCTAACCTCAATTTCTTCGGGACCATCAATGGCCATCGCTTCTCCTGGATCCACCTGTAGGGCATAATTGTCTTCTTGAATAAATGTCGGCAAAGTAACGCTATCCACATCAGCATAAACAGCCTTACCTTTATTTTTTTGGTTGAGACCTGAAACCTTGGATTCACAAAAATAACAATTGGAATGGTCAGGCCTCGGCTCTCTCCATTCCATGGGAGTCTTCATTTTGAGCCACCGCTGGTCGCCGTTGTTCCAACGATTCAAATACATAGAGCAACAGTTACACATATATCCCGGGATCCACCATTGCCGAGTATCGGGTGCATCGATCGCAAAATATTTTCTGTAGATTGTCTGCAGATTCGTGGTAACTAGACGGCGAGTCGTTTGAAAAACAAGGTGCCCGCACATGAAACAAAAATTGTCCTTGTTATTTGAACATTTCCTTGAAGCATGGCTGTCAGAAGAACTGGTGCCAGCTTCTATACTCCTTAACCTACCTGTTTTGTTGTTAGATGCCATATATTTGTTGTGCCAGCGCATCGTGCGGCAAGGAGCGGGCTGTTCGGTTGAGAACGGGTATACCCTCGGACAAGTATCCTACCCCAGTTCCCTGAGGCCCAACCTACATTTAACCAGTCCCGGAATACACGGACGAACTGGCACCCGCCCGGGGCAATAAGGACTCCGACATCCTTATCCATGGCGCACTCCCTGATCAAGGCTCGAAAGGGCTGGTTTCTGGAAGCCTAATGATCAAAGCTACGTCGGCAGAGCAAGCTCACAGCAGCAAATAGCACTTATTGGGTAAGGTTTTACTCAATAAGGCTAATTGCACTCCCAGTAGTTTGATCACAGGTCCGATCATAACAATAACAATGAAAAAATATAAATAAATAAATAAATATAAGAAAATATAAATAGATAAATAAATAAACAATAAAAAAAAAGAAAAAAAGCAGAAAAAAACAGGACAACAAAACATGCCAAAAAACAATAAGGAATCATGCAACAACAAAAAACAATAACAAAACAGGGAACAAAAAAACAATAAGGAAATATGCAAAAAATACATGCAATAACAAAATTAACAATATGCATTTAAAAAACGGGTGCGTTATTAACAAATCGGGAATCAACAACCACAATCAAGAACAAGTAAAAACAATAAAGAAATATCATCATGCAATAAAATAGGACAAAATCAAATACAAAAACAAAATAATGTCCTTCAATAAAAGAGAAGGGAACCCAACAAAAAGGGTATACAAGCAAAAATACGACTGGCTACTTCCGAAACCTCATCTTCTCTTAACTTCTCAGAGAAATATTCTTCTAACGAGTTACTCTTTTCGGGTGGCGCGACATCTTCCGAGAGAACTTTAATCTCCCTGCCTGTGTCATATACAAGGATCCTCATATACTTCATTGCATGTATACTCATACCTCGTGTTATCATCAGGTGTTTCTCTTTGCTCGGGCGCTGCTGATTTTTCTTGGCGCTGGTGCTCACAAAGTCCGTTACAAATAGTTCCCGGGAAGCAAATAAGAGGAGTTTTCGGGCGCTGCTGCTTGCTGCATTCTCATTGGTGCGTGTCTGCTTGGATGCTACTCTAAGAGAGCTGGCGGATTCTTCCTTGCTCACCTTCTGTTGATCGAACTCCGAGACACCATCTTACTCTCTGCAGCGATTCCAGGCAGTCTTCAAACCTTTCGTCGTTTGATTTCTCTCATCTTTATCTTTCGTCGTCATCTTTTATCATCCATACGTCCTTTATTCATAAACATAGAGAACGTGAGGGAGTGCTGGACGACACGGTGGTAGCCAGGTCTGGAGGCAGGCACCTCGTGTGTCAGGATTGAGGCCAGGTCAAGCAGACAGGCGGAAGTTGTAAGGAAGTTTGACAATTGCTCACTCTCACGTATCTCTTGACGACATAGACCTGTAAGAATTCCTCTCCGTCCTCATCTCTTTTCATCTCGTGTGTGCGTCACAAGTCTTCAAGCCATTGTCTCATCACATAAAATACCACAGTTGCAATTGCCACGCCGGACCGCGATTTTCTGGTCCCTCCGGGCCCATTTTCTTGGTCCCAAACCGGGAATTGAAGTTGACCATAAACTTTTCGAGCACGGTATTCATTCCACTATTCAAAAGTACACACAGACAACACGGATGCCATTGCGAAGCTCGAAACACGATTTTCCGGCCCCAAGGGGCCATTTTCCCGGCCCCAAACGGGGAATTAAAGTTGACCATGAACTTTTCGAGCACGGTATTCATTCCAGTATTCAAAAGTACACGAAAATACCACTGATGCCATTGCGAGACGTGGAGGGCCATTTCTGAGCTCGGGATCGGATTCAGCGTCGAAAAATACATAGGAATACATATGTCCGACTCTGGAGTATGAACTTTCATTTTTTTTGTGGGGCTGTGTAATTTATGGCTGACACTCAACGCACGTTACTTTATCCGTTATTGAAAAAGCCTTACAGGAGAATATTACGATCATCAAGTTACCTCCACACACCAGCCATTTACTTCAGCCGCTCGATCTTGCAGTGTTCAAGTCCTTTAAGACCAGATGGGACGAAAAACTTGTGAAATGGCAACGCCAACATATAGGACTTAAGCTACCAAAAAAAATTTTTTCACAATTCTTGGGTGAAACATGGCTGGAAGTTCCTTCTCAAGTTATACAGAATGGGTTTAGAAAAGCAGGCATAGTTCCCCTAAACAAGAATTTCCGAGGATCAGTATCCATCGGAAACCTTGCAAAAATGGAAAAACAGAAGTGTAAATACAGAACAACTGCCACAGTCGTCATTAACCAAAGAAGTTCTGTCTTCTGCAAATATGTCCATTGCTCTTCCTTTGGCAACAGAAACTGTCCTACTTAGTGATGATGCCATACCTGGCACATCAAAAGAAACTCCGCTATCATCTGACTCATTAACTACATTCGAGGACTTGTTATTATCTAAAATTAAACAAAAACCGATGCCTGAAAAACAAAAGCGAAAGAGACTATGCATCGGGTCAGAATTACTAACATCCGAACAAGCTGTTGAACGTTTGAAACAAAATGAAAACAGCAAAAAACCGAAACCAAAGGACAAAAAAGGTAATAATGTGATAAGGCGACGAGAATTGTCTTTATCAGAGAGTGAGGGTGATTTGGAACGTGAAGTTACCCCAACCTATATCGATACAGATGATGACGTTGATCCAGAGGACCTAACAGAGTATGAAGATAATGAACAAGATGTTTCCTTTGTAATTCAGGTAAACTCCTGGGTATTAGTGCAATACACTACGAAAAAACGTGTAAAACATTTTGTCGGGCAAGTTGTTAACAAACACGTAGAGGGCTGGGTAATCAAATTTACAAAATATTCAAAAGAACATTTTGTATGGCCAGCTATAGAAGATTCTGACATTATAGAAGAATCTGATATTTTGAGGGTTCTACCAGAACCTGAAGTTACAAGAAGGGGTTGTTTTAGTTTTAAGGTTTCGTTTGATGGATACAATTTAAAATGTTAAATCGCGTACATATCTCAGCCCTTTGCTTCTTTTTTTAGAGATTTTTTTTCTTTTTTTTAGATTACATACTATATGCCTAAATTTCAAGACAACATGTTCTTTTATAAAAGTTTATAACTTTGTTACGAATTAAAATTTTTGGTTAAAAAAAGCCAAAATGTGTATTTTTTTGTGTATTTTTACAATAACCCCACCAACATATACTTGTGTTTACACATACGAATATATCAGCGATTATTACATTAGCCCCAAATATCGGGGCTATTGTAATATAGTAACATGTTTAAAAAAAAATCATAACTTTTTTCTAAATTAAAATAATTTATTTAAATTGATGCAATCATTAGATAAGTCTCCAAAGAAGACATCCGATTTTTTATTCTTTTTTTTTGAGCAAAAACCTAAAGTACAGACCCTTATAAATTTGAACTAATGAAAAACTATATTACTTTTACCCCACTTCACCTTATTTGTTTTTCTTTTTATCAAGAAATTTTAATATATGTACTTTAGCATAAAGCCGCTTAATATTTCAAGTTTTCTTTTAATTTCTTTATCACTCTAAATAAGTGGGAGTATTTGTTTCTTTATCATACACTGAGAAAAGGGTTTAGTTGGATCAATTAACTTTATTTACTTCAACTAAATATTTAGTTAAATCAAATAAAACTTAATTTATTAAATTTTAGTTTCGTTGAGTTAAATAAAATTTAGTTTGTCCAGCTGAATACTTTTCTCAGTGTAGGAAATATATTTGATTACATTACAATTTTTGTGTCGGTCTATATTGTATGAAATTGGCTAATGAAGTAATGTTTTTATAAATTATAAATAAAACTGTACAGCAAGTTACTGTCCTGATATTTTAAGTAAACAGAAATACAATACGCAAAATTTCTTATCAAAGACTGAAAGAAAACGGGTGTAATCGTTATTATTTATTAAGAAGTGGTAAGAAGCGAAAACGAATGATTCATTTCTACACATATTCACTCACGAATGGCGAGCCGTTTTCTAAACAGCTGATTTTGCATTCGTTCGCAAGTGAATAAAATTCTCTCCGATAAACTTTCATTCTTAAAAAGGATGAATAATAAATTTTTATTATTATAATATTCGTCCGCGAATGATAAAATAAGAAAAGAATCAAGTCTTTTCATTGGCGAGTGATAATTTCCTTACCTTGCAGTTAGGAGGATCTAACTTAGTTAAAATTATTAAGATTTTTATTAATTGAGGATTGTATTGTAAATTTATGCGTCGACAATTCCGAAGTGTACTTATTGGTTATTGCTATTATCTGTAATAGATCTGGTGAATATGCAGAAGCAGGCACCGAACGAGATACACATCAAGCTGATTCCGAAGAAGCGCTGTCTGCAGTGTCATCAGGTTCCAGGTCAACATCTCCAACTACATATCGAGTAGCATTAGCATCAGCTACCAAACAAACGTCTATGAAGGGCTACACATTAACAAAAGGAAATCAAGAAAAAATAGATAAGGCATTAGCTTACTTTATAGCCGTAGATGCAACCGTATAACCTTGTGGAACAAGACGGATTCAAAAAGTTTGTTGAAACTATTAACGCCAGTTATAAATTACCCGGTAGAAAAAGTTTAACAAACTCTAAAATACCGTTACTATACAACGAAACTAAAATAAGGATTCAGCAAAATATAGAAAATGTTAAATACTTTTCATTCACCACTGATTGTTGGACATCTGTTGCGAATCAACCATTTATTTCATTAACATGTCATTTTATAAATGACCAATTTCATTTAATCAGTGCATGTTTAGGTTGCTATGAAATGGTGGAAGATCACACCGCAGAAAATATTTGCGACGTTATCAACGTCTTTCTAGGAGAATGGGATTTGCAAAACGAAAGTAAATGGGTAGCATTTACTACCGATTATGGTGCAAATATCGTTAAAGCGATAAAAAATCTTCAAGTATCACAAATATGTTGTTTTGGACATGCAATCAACACGGCTGTTAATAGAGCCCTAGCAGTCCAGGAACTCAAAAATATTATTGAAAAAATAAAAAATATTCAGAATATTTGTTCTCATAGTTGGAAAATTAATCGGGAATTTGCCAAAGAAGAAAATCCCTTCTTTTTCTAAAACCAGGTGGTGGTCCCTTTTGAAGCTTATGGCAGTAGTAGCTGAACAAGAACTTGCTTTGTTTTCTTTATTAACAAAATATAAGAACGGAATTTACAAAAGTTATATTTTAGGTGATGCTGAAATTAATTTGCTAAAAGAAATTGTTCAACTACTGACACCCATACTAGAAGTTTCAGAGCATTTAGCAGGTGAAAGGTATGTAACAGCTAGTGCTATTTTGCCAATATACAGAAATTTCACAGAGAAAATTGAAAATATGGCTGAGGAAACTCAAATCAATGAAACATTATCCACTGTTAAAAATCATATCTTCGATACAATTTTGTCGGTGCTTAAAGATAGATATTTTAGTAACAAGGAAACAAAAAAAACATTAATGCTATGTACTTTTTTGGATCCCCGCTTTAAGAGTTACTTTGTAAACAACGACATTGACACGGAGTACGTGTTTCAAACAGTAGTTGAAGGATGTGAGAATGTAGCTTTAGAACATATAACTACGACTGTTGCTGCCAAAAAGAAAAAAAGCGGTCTCGCAGCGATTTTGAAACCATCAGTTTCAGAAAGCTCAAAACAGGTACAAGCGCAGTAACAGAAGTAGAACGGTATAAAAGAATTCCAGATCTAGATATAGAAGACGATCCACTGAAGTGCACTATGGTTTATGAGACCCGATTTTAGATTACCGCCTAACTCCCCAATTTTTTTATAAATCAATCCAAATTTACAAATTTATGTTACACAAAACCAAATTTCATACAAATAATTTTTATTTTATTTTTTATATTACAAACAAACTTATGTGTTTTAACTTAAATATACCAAAAATACATACTCATAGAATAACAAAACAATTTATTCCACACAAAAATAATGAAAAACACAATAATAGCACACTTTCAAACTTGGGAGTTGCTTCAGAATTTACACTGGACAACTGAAGCCGCACTCGTAAATATCAACTTCCCCAACCCTCAACAGGTAAAAGGGGCGCTGACCCGGTGAAGCAGATACAAAACCGTTATCTTTGGGATGTTTAGTCTTTACAGTAGTGCACAGAAATGCATTTTCTAAGAATTGAAAAATTGGATTTTGGCCAGAAAAACCCTTTCTAGAAACCATAGTGCAGTGGTGGAAAGCTAACAATAATGCTTACCCAAGATTGGCTCAACTTGCAGTAAAGTATTTATCAGTTCCAGCTACAAGCGTACCGTCCGAAAGAGTTTTTAGTAAAGGTGGTAACATTATCACAGTTACGCGTGCGTCTTTAACAAATCAACATGCAGGTGAACTAATATTTTTATCAATGAATAAAATATTTGTACCTATATAATATTTAGATGCCAATCTTGGAAATATGTTAAGTACCTACATTATAAGTTTTTATATCTAATGATACTTTTCTTCAATTTTTATAAAACTGAGCAAACACATTTGTTTTTTAGTTCTTAGTTCTTACTTCCTAAGCAATTTTATATATTTTATTTGTAATAAATTACGATTTTTAAATAAAACTATGTTAATAAATATTATGTTTAGTTTTCAATTTAGGCAAATGTGAGTGTGACCTTATCTTCACCAAGGACATAATTGGGAATTTGGGATCTTGTTTTCTTGTAGAGAATTTAAGGCCGAAAAAATGGTGTTATCGTTAACTTTCTATCATTATACGTTAATAAGTTACAGGACTTTGAAAATTATATTTTAAAAACACTCGTTTTTCAGCAACAGAATTTAAAGACTGCCAAATACTATTACAGTGATGTTATTGTTGTTTGATTTATTATGAAATTCTTCTATTTTGGCCAATAAGAAATGAAATAGTATGGTTTTCCATATACAGAAAAGAATGAAGAACAGTAATTTAAAACAAAAACGCCATGCCTGGTGTTTCTATTTATTCTCATCTTTTGCTCTCCTTAAAATATTGTGTCGTGAAGATGAGGTTTTTTCGGATGGACGATCACAAGCAGGGATTGAAACTGCAACGAAAATAACTGTTTGAAATAGTTATTTATCAGCCATTTATAAAACACTTCTAAAGGCCCAATATTTATATTTAAAATCTGCACAACTGTTCTCTAAAATAACTCTTAAATTAAAGAACCGAAAAACCAAATTTCTCTTCTTTCATAACTTTTTCAAAAAGGGAAGATTTATAATAACAGTTATTACTTATTAATGTTATTATGGTTTGAGATTGAGAACCCAAAAAGGATCGATATTGAAAGTCTGTAATAGGATTAGAAAAAGTTGAGATTTGAAGTTTTACAACTTACAAGTGCTATATGTAAAACTGCAATTAATAAGACTATTAAAATAGTTTCAGAGCAGCTCTCGTTATTCATTACATATTTCAAGAAGGAGTCTATTTTTGTATCATATAAATAAGCAAAAATTATTTTTTTAAACAAAGCTATAAACTAGAGATGCCACGAATAGTGATTTTGCCGAATACCGAATACCGAATATTCGGCCACGCTCTCGGCCGAAGCACCGAATATTCGGCGGCCGAATGTTCGGCAAAATATGTGTAGGTGTACATCTGTACATTTCGCGGGTGACAGGTTACGAGTGTTACGACCTGTCTGATTGCGGATATTGCGGTGAGTCGCTACTGCACGCTACTAGCGACGACGCGACGCCGCGTGGTATTGCTAGCAGATCGTGTCACAACACGCATTATTTTTATTTGTTCATTGTTAGTTGTTACATCAAATTGTGTTAGTAATAGTTATTATTGGTATTACTAAAAATATCACTCTTTGTTCGCCAAAAGCTTTACAAAATGGCACCATTTATTAAAAAATCGCCTGTTTGGGAATATTATGAAATTTGTAGTGAAGATAATAAACTGGCTGTGTGTTTGCTGTGTAACAACAAGATCTCACGTGGTGGAGAAGGAAAGACAGCAAGTAAGTAAAATCTTATTACGTATTAATTAAGTGAAACAATTTTAGTCGTATTTTATTTAGTATTTAGCGCTTGTAATTTTTTATTTCTTGTTTTTTTGCCCGGCACTTTATTTCACACGTAGTATTTCGTTGATAAACTTGATAAAATAAGTCCTATTTTTAAATATTGATAACTTGATAATTTATAAATTGATTTCAGAAATTGATTTGAGTTAATTAATTGCTAACAATTTGAGTGTTGGTTTGAGTTAAGCAAATTATAAATTATTCACTTAATTACTGTGTTAGTTTTTCTTTTGTTTACAGCTACAACTTCTTTGAAAAACCACCTTAAAAGCAAACATGCTGAGCAGTACGCTACGTTAACTGCTGCTCCCTCGCCAAGTGACAGCAAAAATGATGGCACTCTTACTTTTACCGATTCCAAGATACTGAGAGTACCAGGTATGTCAGGAAAGAAACAGTTAACTCTGAAGGAAATAACTGAAAGGAAATTGTTATGGGATATTAATGATCCGAAATCAATAAAATATCATTATTTAATTGGTGAAATGATTGCCTTAGACAACGAACCATTATCACTTGTTGAACGAGTCGGCTTTAAAAGGCTTATGGAAAAGGCAGTACCTCAATACAAAATACCTGGTCGCACTTACATGACCGAGAAAATTATTCCTGATATATATAATAAAATTTGCTCTAAAATTGAAGCTAGTACTTCGCAAGCAACAGCAATATCAGTGACATCTGATATATGGACATGTCAGCACAACAACCAGAGTTTCTTGAGTTTCACTGCGCATTGGATATCTCCAGAGTTTATTCTTGAACATGGCGTTTTAGCGATGAAGCCGTTTGCCGGCTCACATACTGGTACCAATATCGCAAAAGAACTCAATGCTATTGCAGAAAGATGGCATATTCCTCATAGCAAGATCCATTTACTTGTCCACGACAGTGGAGCCAATATGATAAAAGGTGTACGAGACGCAGAATATGATTCTGCCAAGTGTTTTATTCATTCACTGCAACGAGCTGTCCAGGAATCGCTAAAGTCTCAAACGGAAATAACACAGATGTTAGCTGCTGCGAGACGAATTGTTACCCATTTTAACCACTCTGGTATAGCACAAGAAAAGCTGAAACTGATTCGCCAAGAACTTAACTTGCCAAACCACCAACTAATACAAGATGTAAGCACACGTTGGAATTCTACATATTATTTAATGGAGCGATTATTAGAACAAAAGCGAGCTGTTTCTTTGTACATCACTGATCACGAGACTTTAAACAATTTAACACCTTCTGAGTGGGAGCTAATGGAACAATGTATCAAACTCCTCAAACCGTTCGAAGAGATTACGAAAATAACCAGCTCAGGTATTTCCTGCATCTCTGAAGTGATTCCACATGTTGTCACATTGTTGAAATACCTGGGAAAGAAAGAGACTGCAGATAGAACACCAAATTTATTGAGAATGAGATCTTCGCTACAAGTTGAGCTTGAAACACGGTTCAACTTTGATGAGAATGACAAATATCTAGTTGCAACTTTTCTTGACCCCCGTTTCAAAACCAGTTTCCTGGGATTAGTTCAAGCGCAAAGAGCAAAACAAAAAATTCTTTTAGAAGCTCTGAAAATTAGTTGTGATGAGTCTAATAGTACCGATGATGATTCTTCTCCACGTTGTAAGAAAAGACATATCAATGAAAATGATAAAACCATTGAAATACACGACAGTTTCTGGAACTGTTTTGAGGAAGTCGCTACAGAAAATATACAAATTGATGAGGATGTGGAGAAGAAAAGTGCTACTGCAAATGAGATTGATTTCTATATGAAAACTGTTCGCCTAGATCGGACGGCAGACCCTTACAAGTGGTGGTCAGCAAACGCAAAACAGTATCCAAGCCTGACAGAATTCGCTAGAATTTATCTATCGTCTCCCGGCAGTAGTGTATATAGTGAGAGGCTATTTTCAGAAGCAGGTATAGTTTACGAGGAAAAGCGCAATCGTTTGCTATTAACAAATGCTGAAAAGATTGTTTTTATTCATCACAACTTACCACTGATAGATTTTAAGTATTAAATGTAATAATTTGTGATTAAAAATTTATACATTTTTACATACAAAAATAAATACATTTTTGAGTAATATGTGCGTTTTTCTTCTTTCTTGATTTAGTATTCGGTATTCGGCCGAATAGTACGCAACATTCGGCCGAATACCGAATATTACAAAAAGTAGCCGAATAGGCCGAATACCGAATAGTAACCGAATATTCGTGGCATCCCTACTATAAACTATTTGCAAAGAAGGTTTAATCTTTATTAAAATCCTAACCTCAACAAAAGTTAATTAAACATACACTATGGTTCGCGATGTAGACGCGGATGACATCCTATAATAGTAGTAATAACAGATGTCATCCCGACGTAGTCCGGATAATGACGCAGTATTTAAATTTAGGTAATTTATTCCATAAACAAGTTAGATTTCGAGATTGTTTAATAATTAATAAAATTAATAACTAAGTATTGTATTGCTTTAAAACGTGTATATCAAAATGAAAGACATTACTGACTTCATAATAATAAATACTTCTAAGAAAAATTGAAGAGATTTCAGTAGACATTTGATTGTGAATTCAATAATAATTTCTTTCATTTTGATAAACACGTTTTAAAGAAATATTATCCCAAAGCTGAACCTGTGTAAAAAATGCATTTATGCAATAAATTACAGCAAATCTGAACATTGTGCCATTAATGTCATTATCCGGGCCACGTGGCCACGTCTCGGATGTCATCCTCGGCGTGATCGCGGCCCCGCAGAATATAAGGTTGGATTTTTATAATAATAAATAGTGCTTCTAATTTTAATAAAGATATAAGAAAAATATTATCTATCGTCTATTTAGCAAGCTATGAAAGGATATACATTTAATTCATCTATTAAATGTTGTTCAAATGAATGCATACGTGTTGCTGCAGCTACTGGTATTAGTTTACCTGTTGTTAAGAAAATAAAAAAGGGGCAAACAGCAATCTGCAAATGTAAAGTGTCTGAATTTTCTACGCCAAACAAGAAAAGAACCATTGCCAAGCCTAAGACTGCAATAGATGATATGGATCAAGACATCTTACGAATAATGCTTAACAATTTTCATATAACAGAAAAAAGTACCTACTTTAAGGAAAATTTATAAGAAAGTTACGGACGAAGTGATATCACTGGAAGTGTACCAAGCATAAATAGGATAGTGAAAAACATGGGTTTTCGCTGGAGAAAAACGCGAACAAATCGAAAAATTCTTATAGAACGCTCCGAAATAAGACAATTAAGAATTGCATTCCTACAAAAATTAAAAAATGTAAGCAAGGCAAAATATATATGGATGAGACCTACATTCATGCATAGCACACGAATAGAAAAAGTTGGAATGACAATAGCGAGAGTAGCGGTGTGTTGCAACCAATTTCCAAGTGACAAAGGTTGATTATTGTGCATGCTGGTAGAGAAAATGGATTTATACACAACGCTGGACTAATTTTCCAGTCTAATCGTAAAACAGGCGATTGATTACCATGACGAAATCAACTTCGCAAATTATGAAAAATACTTAAAGGACCAATTGCATTGGAAATTCGACCGACGGGGCCGCCAACATGAGAGGAGAATACAGTGGTTTCACTTCATGGCTTAGTGAAAAATCTACTAATCAAGTTCATGTGTGGTGCTATTCTCACATTTTAAATTTAGTATTGTGCGATGCCACCAAAGCCCCAGTCCCTGCCGCTTCTTTTTTTCACTTGGCTAATTCCTTGGCGGTATTTTTTAAAGAATCATATCAGCGAATGAATATATGGAGAGAGATTAATAAAGAACAAAAAATAAAAATGAATCTTCAGCTCATTGGTGAAACTCGGTGGTGGGCCAAACAAACGGCACTTAATCGCATTTTTGGAACATTTTTAGATTATAAAAAGTCACTTTATGTGGACGTAATTCTGGCACTTTTTGAGATTGAAGATACCAAAAAATTTAATGCTGATGTCAGAGTGAAAGCTAAACATTTGAGGGAGTCGCTGCAAAAATATGAAACAATAATGCTATCCCAAATATATCTGCGAATATTCAGCATTACAAACCCACTATCAAAATATTTGCAAACCAGTGGACTTGACCTTTTAAAGGCCCAGCAACTTGTAGATTCTACACTTCTTCAATTAAAATCAATTCAAAGAGATATCGATGGAGTAAATCAGCAACAGATTCCTTTGTGAACTGGGCATCTGAGGAGCTGACTCGGAGAGGTGCGGATGAAATGATTGTTATAGAAGACGACTTTCCCAAAAAGAGAGTCAGAAAAATTAAAATAATGCCTGGAGAATTGACCCATGACAATCCTATTGCAGACAGCTTTCTTAAATTTAGTGTAGATGTACATAATATAATACTGGATAATGTAGTAGAGAGCATGACGAACCGATTTGCTAAGAACAAAAAGTTATATCTAGACTTAAACTTTTTATCGCCGCTGAATTTTCATCAGATTTGTGATAAAAATAATCTACCCTCCGAAGCTCTTGCTACTCTAAGCTCAAAATTATTAAAATTTAATAAAGATGCGACAAAAGAGAGGCTTTGCGAAGAGTTAGTGCATTTCGCTAGCAGTTGGGACAAACTTAAAAAAACTGTTTCAGACGAATTTCAACAATATTTTGAAAACGAAAGAAGTGACGAAGAGGTAGACGAACCTAAAGAAGAAAATAAAATTAATTTAAAATCCTGCAAAACTTGCAAAAATTGTGCTGTTTGTTGTTATAGTGTTCTTGTCAAATACAATTTGCATAGTGAAGCGTACAGTGTATTAGCCTTAGCTTATAAATATCTACTAACACTACCAATAACACAAGTGGCTTGCGAGCGGTGTTTTTCTACTCTAAAATTTGTGAAAAATAGACTAAGAAGTACACTAAGTGAAAGTAATCTTGAATCTTTTATGTTGATAGCTGTCGAAAAAGACGTTTTGAACAATTTAAACAGTGATGAAATAATCGACCGCCTATCTCAGCAAAGCAGCTTACTGAGGAAGGAATTCAATGTATAGAATGTAAGTATCTACTATTTATGTATATTATGGAATAATGTAGATTGGCCTAAGACAGGTTATGTACAGTATTTATTTGAAAAAATCTACAATAATTTGACCGCAACCTAACTGATGTTTGCAAAACTCAAACATTGAGGTTTTCAAAATGTAGGTATAGGTATTTAATAAAAACATGCGTGAACCTCTGGCCTGAGAGGTCCACTGTCCCGGCCCGCTAAACTATTGCCAGTCCGCCCCTGCTCTAAGGTCATTTTGTATTGTTCAGATTTAAACTTAATTATAGAATCTAATTTATAGTAAATCTTATTCAAATTTTTCTCTTTATCTAAGACTATTGTAAGTTTCAGGAAACTTTACGTAGGGCTTTAGGACCTACTGGTAACTGTTCTATTTTGGACCATCCATCCAAGTTTATTGCTGGCAGAAGGTGAAGATAAGTGAAGCTGTCATAGCTGCATTAACCGCAATTGTACTCTAGCCTATGGAGCAACTCACTCAAACCACATTCAACTCTATAATCATCTAGTTGGCATATTTCTCTGGTTTCACCACTAGTATAGTTGTTCCATCTAAAGCTATACAATCTTACTAATGGGAAGCAGCAAGCAGTCATCCTTTTTTTACTAAGTCCTTCTCACGAAGATTATAACTGGCTCCTGGGACTTACCAGTGGGTCAAGAAGAACCTTAGCTGGAGTAGGAAGTATTTTATATTTCCTTTCGTCTGTAATTGATAGCTTTTATATTAATCTTTTCATGGTATATTTTGTCATTCAAGTTAGTTCATATTTGTATTTCAATTTTTTTTAACTTTATTAATAGTTCTGCAATTTTTTATATCGTTATATTATTTATTATAACAACTAACCAACTTTGTTACAATTATATGTTAAAGTTTACGTTTGATTACTTTATTTGGTGCAAACCTAATAACCTTCCTTCTTATTGGAGTGTTGTCCGTGACTCACGGACCCAAGACTTAAAGCTCTTAGTACTGAACTACCAGCTTAACTTTTTTATTTGATTAATTTAAAGAAAGTTACAAACTTAGTCTTAATGCATCCAAAACTGAAACTATGGTATTTACACTTAGAAATATAATTAACTACATAAACCCCAACTCAATACGTTTCTTGGGCGTTCATTTGGACACTTCCCTTTTATGGAACAAGCACATAGATTATGTGGCGGCATCTGTATCTAAAGCTACATATGCTTTACGCAACCTAGTAGGCATTGTCTCAGTTAATGTACTTAAAACGGTATACCACGCCTTGATACACAGTAGATTAAAGTATGCACTAATTGTTTGGGGACATGCAACCTGTGCAACATATACTGACAGACTATTTCGTCTACAAAGAAGAGCCCTTCGTATCATATGTAATATGGGATACAGGGATGATTGTAAACAAAAATTTAAAAATATGCATATACTTACCTTACCGTGTCAATATATGTTAGAATGTTTGGTACATGTAAAGAAAAATCTAGATAAATATAACAAACACACTATTATCTCTACAAGAAACTATAGTAATATAAATATTGATTTCTTAAGACTCGATAGAACAAAAAATGGTATTAACTACTATGGTCCCACCGCTTACAATGAGCTACCTTTAACTGTAAAAAATCTACCAATAACTAGTTTTAAGTTATGTTTAAAAACATTTTTTATAAATAATGCCTTTTACACTATTAGTGCAATTTTGGCTAACTTAAAAAGTATGGTACCATTGCTTTAATAAATAGTAGCTAATAGTATTATTGATAATATACTTAATTGTATTCTCCAATATTTATTTCAATTGTATTGTTGCATATATATATATATGTTTTGTAATGTTTGATACTTATATTTTGTAATGTTTGATATTTATATTTATTCCTATTTTTTTGATATTGATGCTGATTGTTTTAGGACGCGTGTAAAATATTGTAAAATTTTTTTTAGCACAATAAAATCTCTTATCTCTTATCTTAATTAAAGTGCGTCCTAAGAATGTCGAGTTAAAGAAGGCGTACAACTCAGAATTGGCTATTTCTCAATTGAAACTGAGAAAGCTGAAGCAAATGTGTGGCAACCTTACTATACCAAACGCCTACCACAAATTTTACGGAAGTTTAAAAACAAGCAAGGCTATCCGCGATAGTATTCCAAAACTCGATGTCGAGGAAGAATGTGAATTTGAAGACGATGAAGTTTAAGTTATATTTCATAATACTTATTTTTCGTTGACGTTTACTCTTGTCTTTGATTTTTTTTTGTTTATGAAGTTCTAAATAAATAGATATTAGTCTAATTCTTATAGTTTTGCATTTTTGCAAATATGTGTTTTCGTTAAGAATATTCAAGATCAAAACAGCGAATGTGTCATGTTTTAGTAAAATGATAAATTCCAAACTATTATAGTAACTTGTCAAATTGTATCACGCCTGTATATTGAGGTGTTATAGATTTCACTGTTTTTGAAAATTTCATCGAGAGATGTTCGGAAACGTTAAAATGAATATTTTATCGGTTTTTAAGTCAATAGAGGGGCATGTTATGTCTTGGCCACATAATTAATAAAGACTATAGTTTGGAGCTTAGTTAGATTCATCAATGTTTAAAATAAAAACGTATGATTAGATTTCGTGCAAATATAACCTTACTCTCCTAATATTTCATGCATAAATAAATAAATCACATTTATAAATAAAATAATTTAGCTAGACTGTTTGATCACAATCATGTATAGGCAACTTAAGTTACACTTTAGGTCAGGTTCCCACTTGCCAGGGAAAATCATTTCCATATTTAAGATTTTCAGTTACGATGATTCAGCGTTAAGCATATTCTTTGATATTCTTAGAGGCCAGCTCAAGTTTACATGGTTATTTTTCTGTAAATAGATTAAGTAGTACAATAATCTAGTTATGATTGATATAACATAATGTAACGGTACATTTTCCATCGGCATTCAGTACGTAAGATTTTGCATTTATATTTATTAAAAATCTAAAGTCCGGTCCTGTAAGACTGCGCTTTATTCAAAATAGAATTTCGTCATGCAAATATTTCCTATGAAAACATCTTAAGAAAGGATTGTTTTATATTTGATATAATTAATGAACGTAGCGTCATAAAAATGATGTTTTTTTAGTATTTTGTTTACTTATATTCTGGTGAAATATCAATTACATCGTGAGAGATCTTGATACAGAAAATTATGGGAAGTACTTGATCATCAATTTCATAAAAATATTCCTGTTAATATTCCGAGAATGCAGGACTCAAAAACAAATTTTTCTTTGTTTGTCATATGCGTTTTAAATTTTAAGTCAGGTTGTCGCGTAGCGATTTCAGCTAGACACCAGATGGGTGTTATTTTGTACCAGTTTGCGCGCATATTCTTTCAGTACTACTTTTCATTCCTTTAGGTCGCAATCTCTGCAGACGGTTAGTTAAAAAACTTCGTTACGGCCAAATAAGACGCATGTTTTTGCGGGTGATCAGGGTCACAGAGGCTGGCTTCCTTCGCGCCTCGACAGGTTAGCGTGAAGACTTGCTTCCCGTTTGCGCTTCAAGCTAGACCACCTGGGTCAGATCGCGCTATGAGGGTCGATATTAAGAAACATGCGGTCCATCTTTGAGAATAGTTAGTCGATTTTGAAGTCGGGTTTATTGTGTTATAATTCAGTATTAATTATACAAAATTAATGCAATCTGTTGAGTACAGTTCTCGTACAGTTTAGTTGTGATTTGTGGTACAAGTGAACTTTTGAAGTTAACTGATTTTTGAGAATTTTCGTTTGAGAAGATTGATTAATATCGTCTCGTCAATAAACATTTATAGTTGGTTTATGTGTAATAAACCATTAAAAACAATTACGCTGTTTGCCTGCGTTAACAGAAGAAAGTGAAGTAGAGTTTAAAAATTACGTAAATTGAGTATTAATTTAAATTGTGGAGTGTCATTTTATCTGCCGATAATGACAGACAGTTATTTGGTTTAATCCGTCGAGTTTTAAATAAAGGAGATTACAATTACTCCTCGAGAATAAATTTTAACAATAAACATTAACTAAATAAGATTGTTTAAACTGTGTTTAACGAACATTGGTGCTGAAAATTGTATGGATGATTGACTATTGTTATAAAGTATTTCTTTGGACCTGCTACCATCAAACTGCAATTTAATACTATCAAATCATCGAGAAATAACTACGGTTTTTTACAAGAGAGGCCTTTTCCAATTTCTGATTGACCAGTATGATTTGCTTTGTACAGCAAATAAACCAAGGTTTAAGGTATTGTACTTTAAGAATTGTTTATTTTTATTATTTTGAGGTTGGACTATTTTAAATAAGTGAATTTTGTTGTTCTTTACTAGAAGAGAGCTCTCAGTAGTATTTAATTTTAGTTCATTATTAGTAGTGAAAATTAAATTTATAAATTTTCGAAATATTTAATTAGATTTATTTTAGTTTAAAGTGATGGATATTTGTTCGTCAAACTTTTCAAAAGATTTCTGGTCTAAATAAATTCTTGAGTCTAATATTATGTTGAAATACTTTTTAGCTAATAAATCCGGATATCCTTCAGATCTTGTTGAACTTTTGGGATAATTAATACTTATTAAAATTCTAATAATATTTATTCTAGACTAATATTCAAATTATCTTTGGAACTGCCGTACGTCTATAAATTTTAACGAAATAGACGATTATTTACTAAATGCTTAGTTTTAAGTTTAATAAATTCATACTGTTTATGTGCTTTTTATGTGTTTGACTACTTTTATACCTGTGTTTGAACTATTTTCTGCTTTTATTATTTAATAAATATGTGTTTAGTTTATATCAATGATCTAAACGGAACCATATAATTATGAAAGTTTTGTTCAAATTTTACTTTAAAATTTTCTAAGCATTTCTAAATTTTTATTCAAAAACCTATTATATTTAATTCATATTCTGATTAATGAATTTAATATCAAATCAGGCTTAATTAAACATCAATATTAAGCTTCATAATCACATGGCGCCCTTTTAGTGTTTTTATTTGTGTTCTAAACCCTTATCTACTCCTTTTCACAAAATAAGACAACTGCAGAACCAATACCTGCGACCTGAACATTTCAAATTTGTAAGAGCGAGTTTAAATCTCAAGCTGTGGCAATTATTTTGAGCATATATGATAATGTAAGTATGATAATTTTTATAGTTGTGTTCTCGTGTAGAATAAACCTTTGTTTCACTGCCTGTCCAACGTGAGACAGGGTTTGGTGTTGTTGCACTGGCGCCCAATCGCGGGGCCTTGTTACGTTTGTGAGATTTTTTGTTGTTGCAATAATTAAATTTTGAATTCATTTAATAGAATTCTGGTCATTTCAATTACAGGAGGTATTTGAAATCCTCTTGGTTCGCGAAAATGACTTTTGTAACTTTTATCCTGGTTTTCATTGTCATTGTTTTTAAGTGAGTTCTTAGTGCATTGTACACTGGACATTTTGTGCACAAATTGATTAACGTAGAAGTTATTTTCAAGCTGGGGTTTGTGTAAGCATCTTTTGGTGTACATCGATGTTTGTACTATAAGAAAAACATGTTTATATTGATTTGTAAAGATATTTTCATGTATAAAACAATTGTATCACACACATTGTGTATCCTTATAGCTAATTTGTAAGAGATGAACTCTTGTTTTGTTAATTTTGCATATGTAATTATCTGTAACGAGAATCTTCATTGTCAAGTGTTTTTCGTCCGTACCTTCTTTATTATTCATTTTGGGACTATACATGTATATATGTTTTTAATCAGCGTTAAAAGATCTACAAGTTTATCACATCAGATCTGGGATCAGTGTTAATCCGAATCACATGTTTTTGGATAATGACGTCACACGCATTTTGATTGTCGTTTGTTTTTGAGAAACTGTCATGGAGTTCATTTGTTTTGGCAGAAGATATAAAAGCTGCTGCATTTTGAAACAAATTTAGTCGATAAATTGCGTTGAAAGAATCCACGCTCGGCTCCAGATTAAAATCTGTAAAAATTTGAGGTTATATGTATAACTATATGTTTGACAAGTGTCATTTGAAATAAACATAATTGAAATTAAAATAAAAGGTGATTACCTGAATCATCTTCAAGAGTTTATTGAAGATTTAATTATTATTGTGCTACGAATAAATAAAAGTAAAAGTGTTTTTGGTTTTTAATTAAATTCAAGTGAATTGAATTTGTGTTTATCGATCTACGCATCGATATTTTTATGAACAACAATCAGCTGTTTGGTTGTACAGCAGTCTTGCCAAAAGGATTATTTTTATAGGGAATATTATTCCATAACATACCAGGTTGGTTAAGAAAATAATTGATTCTCATAAATAAAAAGAATTATATAATTTGATTTGTAAAGTTCATCTTAGGGTATTTAAATCTATTTGTCTTAACTCATTAATTTCTTTTTAAGAATTCATTTAATTTTCAAATAAAGAAAACGATAATCTAATTTCTTTAATAAAGATTTATTTATTTTGAATAACATTTTTAGTTACATTTAGTTAATTATTATTATTATTATTATTATAATTGATGCTAATACAAGCATACAGCATTATTCTCTTTCAAATTCAGATTACAGTTACAGGTGTCCAGTTTGCAGAAGCATAAGTGCTTACAGTTTAAGTTTTTTCTTGTTTCCAGGCATAAAAGAATATAAGAGTCTCGAAATTCAAATAATTTATGTTTTACCGAACAAACCTGAGCTAGCTGAGATAAATAAAGAATATGTGTGGTGTATTTTAATCATAATCCATCGTATATAATTTATACAGAACGGTGGATATTTTATTTAAGTATTTTTATATTTTGTATCAGGGTCACCGCAATATAATACTGAAAAAACCGTTCTAATAAACTTAAATGCCTATTTTTGGCAACATAGCTAACATTTTAACTCTATTTTTCTCGAAACTATCATTTTGCACATTCATGGTTCTGGCAGGACCGACGATATGATATGGGCAGCAACCCTGAAGAACATGTTGCGTTGAACGTACGAATGTAACTTGAAAAATAACATAATTAATAATTTAATTTGAAATTATTTCGTCTGTGACAATTCTATAAATATACGTTATACCGTTTACTGTAGAAATAGTTTAACTTTATACCAAAAACTATTGACTACATGGAGAAACATATTATTAATTTAATTATGCAATCGGTTGCGTGGCTTAGCGCTATGAGTACTGGTCAAACGGTATTTGTAGTTAAGCAACGTTTGGCCGGGTCAGAAGTTGAGTGGGTCACCCCTATAGTGGTTCGAAGATCGCAATCGGTCGTGCTTCGGAGGGCACGTTAATCCGTCGCTCCCGGTTACCAATGTTATACTGGTAGTCGCTTAGTCATGTCAGAAGCGCTAGCGCGACCTGAAAATTCTAGCAATCAGGCTTCACTACGGCCATACGATATACAGCTTACGCCAAACTGCTGAAACCGCGACTACCGACAGTTAGGTGGGGAATTCTCATTTCTAGCAGTAGCTCCTCATGTTCAAACCGGTACATTCCCGGAAAAAGTTGCCGTTAACGTGTTTATCGTTTTTTATTAATTATTTTTGTTTGTTGTTTCTGTTTATTTCTTGTTGTTGTTGCTGCTCTTCTATTTTTTCTTGTTAATAACTATTGACTGTTATTTGAGATGGAGTTTAAATCAAAATTAAAGAAGCGTCTTCTTCACAGGCAATCGCAAGAAATAATTGCAAATGTGTTATTTATGGAAGACGATGCAAGATTGGGCGCACCAGCAATTCCTTTAGTTAAAATTGAAGGACGTGTTGCTGCAGCTACTGGTATTAGTTTACCTGTTGTTAAGAAAATAAAAAAGGGGCAAACAGCAATCTGCAAATGTAAAGTGTCTGAATTTTCTACGCCAAACAAGAAAAGAACCATTGCCAAGCCTAAGACTGCAATAGATGATATGAATCAAGACATCTTACGAATAATGCTTAACAATCTTCATATAACAGAAAAAAGTACCTACTTTAAGGAAAATTTATAAGAAAGTTACGGACGAAGTGGTATCACTGGAAGTGTACCAAGCATAAATAGGATAGTGAAAACATGGGTTTTCGCTGGAGAAAAACGCGAACAAATCGAAAAATTCTTATAGAACGCTCCGAAATAAGACAATTAAGAATTGCATTCCTACGAAAATTAAAAAATGTAAGCAAGGCAAAATATATATGGATGAGACCTACATTCATGCATAGCACACGAATAGAAAAAGTTGGAATGACAATAGCGAGAGTAGCGGTGTGTTGCAACCAATTTCCAAGTGACAAAGGTTGATTATTGTGCATGCTGGTAGAGAAAATGGATTTATACACAACGCTGGACTAATTTTCCAGTCTAATCGTAAAACAGGCGATTGATTACCATGACGAAATCAACTTCGCAAATTATGAAAAATACTTAAAGGAGCGTCTGATTTCCATATATTCCATTTTGCTCTATTCTACTCAAGCCTGAGGTGTATCGTTTAATTTTATTAAACAAACCAAAATACAAAACCTACACAATTGACAAAAATTTCTGAAAAAGCTCTACATGAAGTACTACCAGATAATTTAGTTACTAAATTCTTAGATTTTGAAAACATTAAGTACGAAAAACTTTTTATTTACATTAAAAACAAAAATCAGGATAAACTAAAAAACTCATATCCACTAAATACAAAACTGCTGTTGAAATAAATACCAATGATTGGGTAGATAACATTTCCAACATGCAGATTCCTGACGACATTAATGAAATATTAGCTTTGGGGAAAAAATTCTCTCTACCTATAACCAATGAAAAAAATTTACCATGTTCAGACTTAATTGCTTCCATAGAATCGGCTATTTATGACAAACCGAATGAAATAAAAGACGCGATCAGCGCTGGCGTAGTAAATGTTATCACCAATCATAAAATTAAAATTAAACCCAAAAAACGAAAAGCAACAATATACAAAGGAATGTTCAAAAAAACTTAAATAAAGCAAAACAATTTTTGAAAAATAATCCGCAAATTACTGTTCTCCAACCAGATAAAAGCAATAAAACCATTGGTTGCGCCCCTTAATAAAGTATCTTTAAAAAGATAGTCGCGTTTAAATAGGTATACGAATATGTAGTATCGACTATCTTTTTATTATCATTTTTATTATTGTTTATCATTTTGCGCCAGTCGTTGTTGTTTGGCTTACTTGCGTGCTCGTAAATTTCGTGCAAATAGACAGAATTCTGAAGACGCCAATTTCATCCTTCTATTCTTTTTTTTCCTTTTCCCTGTTTGGTTTTAAGAAGCTGTTCTTCATACTAGAGACAAGAAGAATCGTCCCGGTAAGTTTTGATTTTAACTTCTTTCGTTGTACATGAGAGATGCGCTAAGGTCGCTATCCACACCGCTACAACCGTAGTTATGAACACAAACGATTATGAGTAAAAACAATTATTTCCAATATAAAAACACTTGTTACCAACAGCTCGATGGGTGTGCAATGGGTTCTCCAATTTCTTCCACAATAGCTCGAATTGTTATGGAACATTTAGAAGAAAACGTAGTTAAAAAATTAGATTTCGACAATATGTTTCAAAAGATACGTGGATGACTGCTTAACAGCCATTCCAAACAATAAAATATGCGAAATTCTTAAGGCATTCTACAATTTCCATCCAAAATTACAATTTACTTCCGAACTAGAACAAAACGGTCAAATTAACTTCCTGGATTTAACTTTAATCAGAACAAAAAAAAGAGCTAAAAACGAAATGGTTCACTAAAAAACATGATCAGGACGATAATATGTAAACTACAAATCTCACCATCCTCAAAATCAAAAAAATTGCGTAGTAATAGGTTTAATCGATCGAGCAATTACATTAACGTCACCTGAATACCGCCCTGAAGTCTTAAAAGTAGAAGAAACCTTAAAAGAAAATCATTATCCGGAGAAACTTATTAAACGAACACAAGAACAACGTATATTCAAATTTTACAATAATCTTAACTCAAAATGAAAAACAAAACTACTAACCCGACTAGATACATAGATGTGCCTTATACAAATGAATTGTCTGAAAAACTAAAACATATTTTAAGTAAACGTAACATTTCTATATGCCATAAATCTCAATTCTGGGATTTATGGCATATAATAACAATAAATAGAGAAGTTAGTGTATTCACACTAATAACTTCTCTATTTACCCCATTAAAAACTAAAATACCAAAAAAGAAAACATCGAACGTTGTTTATTCCATACCAGGGGCGGACTGGCCCACCGGGATACCGGGACAATTCCCGGTGGCCTGCTGCATGAGGCGCCGCTGGGCTGATACTACCGTATGTACTGGTACATACTACCGTATTAAAAAAATAATTATACAGATTGAAAATCAAAGTCAAAGAACTCAAATGAAATAACCCGTAAGTGAACGTCAACGGCCGGAAATGCAAGAGTGGTCGGGCCACATGTCGGGCTAACTGACCCAAACCCGTCAAACCCCCAATAAATTACATACCTACTTTATGAGCTCTTTTTGTTTGAAAGTTAGTTTTTGCTATGCAAGTGACAAGTGTAATATAACTGTTCCAGTTCAGCAGGTCCAGCTTACTTGAATTATTTGAAAATAATGTTAGTTTTAGTTAGTAGTGATGGGCATAATCGAATGATTCTGATGATCGAATGATGAGTATTCGAGCGATTCCAATAATCGAATGATCATTCGAATGATCGATCACTCGTATATTATTATTGACACATTGCGAGTGCGCTGAATGATCGTTTTCACTTTTCTGAAGTCTGAACTCGAACCTCGCCCTCGAGCTATATTAACGTCGTTTCGTCGTTCATAAATGACATTAAACATAAACATTAAATGGCTGTTTTTCTCCAAAAAATAAAAATGCATAATTATTATTTAGTTTTCGAGCTTAATAGAGAAGAACTTCCACTTTTCAGTTTTTACCCCTTACTATAACAACGTTTCCCGAAGGTCTATCGAAGGCTACCTACTTTTAAATTTGAAAAAAAAATCAAATTTATTATTTTGTTCAGTTGTTCTCACAATTCAGGGAAATCCGTGGGAAAATATAAATTCAAAGTACGAACATCTTTTATTCCTGCAATAGATGAAGGCATGAAGGAATGTTTTATGGTGACCCGGCCAGTCGGCCACAATAAGTCGCCAATCCATAAAGTACCAAATGTTTTTATGCCGACAAAGTGTCGGCGTTCCATAATTGAAACATCGGAAGATTGCTTGCACATTTCGGAAAAAAACCGTGCGAAAACTTATAATTTTTTTATTCTTGCAATAGATGAAGGAATGTTTTATGGTGAACCGGCCAGTCGGCCACAATAAGTCGCCAATCCATAAAATACCAAAAATGTATTTATGCCGACAAAGCGTCGGATTCTTTTTTCTTTTACGATTGTTATTTTGGAATAAATAAGTGAACATTTTTCCTTTTTCGTTTTTTGAAGTATTCAATATTCATTCACAATTCACATTCAGTTCTCACAATTTTGCGGAAGCCCTAGAGTCTATATAATAGTCCAGAGTAAAGTCTTCAGATAGTTAGTCTTTTGATTTTGACGTCGTCGGTTGTCGTGTTCTCGATCAAGAATAAAAATGAATAACGGTACTAAACGAAAAGGGGGTGCGGAACGTTTAAGAGACAAAAAACGAAAACTAATGTTAAAGAAAGCTGAAAAATGCTGCAAAGTGAGTGATATGTTTAAAGTTGTTGCGGACAAAAGTGCAAAATTACCTGAACCACCTGTAGGCTCTGGAGAATGTCAATTACTGTTGGACTCGGTGGCAAGTACGTCAACGTTTTCTTCTCACTTAGATAATATACCAAGTACGTCTAACGATAATATTAATTTAGAAGTAGAAAGTGCTACGATTTTAGAAGAAAAAAAAGTAGAAAATGCTACGATTTTAGAAGAAAAAGAAACAGAAATAGAGTCTTCGCCTCCAATACCTTCATTATTTAATTTATTTACTAAACCGAAAGATTACGAAATCGATTTATTTTTTAAAAATCACCCCATTCAGCCCTTGAACGATAAATCATTACCGTTTTTGACTAGAAAGGTGTTCTATCGTTCGGATGAGACAACCCGTGTTTGGCTTAGTTTTGATTCAGTTACATCAAGGTTATATTGCACTTTCTGTCTAGTTTTTTCGAAATCTCCTGAGAAAATCTCATTTTGTGAGGGCATGAATGAATGGAAACATATTCATCAGCGTATACGCGAACATGAAAGCAGCAAGGCACATTGTAAATCCACTGAGGCATTTTTTTTTTAGAACACAGAATACAACTATTGGCGATTTGCTGTTTAACAAACAAAATGCGATTCGAACATCTCAAGTTAAGAAGAAACGTCAAGTGATGGAAAGAATCATAGATACATTAAAGTTTATTGGCAAAAGAGGTTTAAGTTTCCGGGGAAAACAGTTTGAAGCCGCTTATACTTTAGACGATCCATGTTTAGATCACGGAAATTTTTTAGAATTAATTTTATTACTAAGTAAATATGACGTAATTTTAAAGGATCATGTTACTGTAGCCATTAATGCAAGCAAGGCTGCACATCAAAAATCTGAGCAAAAATATTTGGAAACAGGCAAGAGAAGTCAGGGCAGAGGAAGTCTGTTAACTCTTCTCTCAAAAACTACTGTCAACCTTGTTATTGAAACCATATCTTCATGTATTAAAACATATATTTCAAACGAGATCAGGGAAGCAAAAATATTTTCCGTTCAAATAGACACCACTCAGGATATTTCTATAAAAGAAAGATTGTTAGCAGTGGTCAGTGTCAACGATTCAACAGGAAAAGGGTTTATGAACTTGTTAACAGGTGTTTTGGAAAAAAATGATTTAGATGTGACCAATTGCATTGGAAATTCGACCGACGGGGCCGCCAACATGAGAGGAGAATACAGTGGTTTCACTTCATGGCTTAGTGAAAAATCTACTAATCAACTTCATGTGTGGTGCTATTCTCACATTTTAAATTTAGTATTGTGCGATGCCACCAAAGCCCCAGTCCCTGCCGCTTCTTTTTTTCACTTGGCTAATTCCTTGGCGGTATTTTTTAAAGAATCATATCAGCGAATGAATATATGGAGAGAAGTAGGTATTGGTCCACCTGGGCCAGACATTTTTGCGGGGGATGCAGTCGTCGTTAAGTACGGAATCTGCATTACCGACATTCTGTATTACCGGCATTTGGTTCGTCACTCGGCTAAATGGCAACGCTGTTGCTAGGGGAAAACGGATGGCGCCAGTGTCGTTTTTGTACCGATATTCTGTATTATCGGCATTTGGTTCGTCACTTGGCTAAATGGTGTTAGTGTTTCTAGGGGAAAACAGATGGCGCCAGTGTCGTTTTACGTGCTTTTTGTACCGACATTCTGTATTATCAGCATTTGGTTCGTCACATGGCTAAATGGTAGCGTCGTTGCTAGGGGAAAACAGATGGAGCCGGTGTCGTCTGACGTCGTGATTCTCGAAGTACGGAATCTGTATTACAGGCATATGGTTCGGCGCTCGGCTAAACGGTGTTGCTAGGAAAAACCCAGAGGACTCTGTTAATAGAGGGTGTCATGCAAAGGGGTCTGTATTACCGGCAGCCTGTGTACTACTACTAGGGGGCGGCCTCATGAAGAAATCTGTATTACAGGTATGTAGAGAGAGGTCGCGTAAAAGAGAACTGTATTAGAGAGAAGTCCCTTCAATTAGAGTCTGTGCAGCAGAAGCCATTTTATATCACAACAACATGTGGCGCTAAATTTGAAACTGTACTGAATCTGTCAGTCATACCGTCAACAGAGGTGGCGTCATGAAGAAGAAGAAATCTGTATTATCCTACTACGTACTGATGCTATTAGAGGTCGCATTAAAGAGCCTTCCGTATAAATCATTCGCGATTTAAATAACAACGCAGGTTTATTATAATATTTATGCTAAGATGCAGTTTTGTATTGCAAATTGGCATGATGCTGACGAATTTTGTTTGCTAATTTATAAATTGATACTCTTGTTTTCGAATTATTTGATTGCATCATCAAGAAATTTTAATTGATTATGTACTGTTTGTTTCTGTACCATTTTTATTTAATGCTATAGATAAATGTTTGTTTTATTTTATTACACACTGTACTGACTTTTTTCGACTAATATTAACCAAACACAGGTCGAAACTGTCGAAAGAAACGATAAATAACCTATTGTTAATAAATTTAAATAACAATATTTTAAAAGAGATCTCGTTAGATGAAGAATTGTAGTTCTCTGTATATTAATAAAACTACATATTTAATTCTTTACACTTTGCGTTATTTTTAATTCTCAAAAATATGATTCGTTAGCGAACGATATTTAATTGACCTATAAGAGAATTAAACTATAAAATAAAATTAAATAATAAAATTCCGGAACGAATAAAAAATTCAATTCTTCGAAGAATTATTCATTGCGAGCGAATCAAGTTTTTCGTTCTCCCTACCCTGCAGTTTATTTATAATTTATGAAATCAACCAATTTCATACAATATGGATCGACAGAAAATTTTTAATGCTAATATAATGATAAAGAAACAAATCCTTCCACCTGTCTAGAGTGTGCAAATAAATTTAAAGGAAATCTATTAACTTCTTCATGCAAACAAATAATTCGAAAACCAGACTATCAATTAATAAATTATCAAGCAAAATTCGACAGCGTCATACAAATTTGCAATACAAAACTGCATCTTAGCATATTATTATAATAAACCTACGTTGTTATTTAAATGGCGAAAAATTTGTGAACGAAAAATATTTTAACGCTCAAGTATGATAGGATCGGGAACGCTAATTTAAACTACTAGAGAATTAAAACAAAGTTTATGAACGAATGAAAAATTAAATTCTTTTAAGCGAGCGAATCAAACTTTTCGTTCTTCCTACCCTGCTTTTCGACTACATTTATAGAATCAATATTTTTATTAAATTCTTTTTCATTTGGTTGTACAGATTGCTTAAAATTGGTCATCATCGAAAATTCTCAAAGGTATACCTTTACCGTAACAAGTCCAATACAACACAATAGGAACTAGTCCGACAAGACATCTTGAGGTAAATCTTTTCCAGAAATTTATTACCTACTGTTAGGAAGACAACCCTAATTTTAAGGTCTAATAAAAATAATATAATATCACCACTGCATTCTCTATTCGATAGACGTGGGAAAAGCACAATACGTAGAAATTTATTATCTATCTGCCGAACCCTTATTTTTATGTCGATTGTTCAAAGTTGAAACGAGTACTCTAGCCTATTGTACAGTTGACTAGGGTCATAAAACATAACATCGGCTATACAAACACCATTTTGTTCACCGTATGCATTTCGGGGAAATCTTTTGACAGAAGAAGAATTTATCAACCCTCGTTAATAACGCAAGGTTTGCTATATAGTTTATAATCTATAATGGTTAAAATTCTTTCTTCGGTCAGATGGGACTATCAGATAAGCCCACAAATAGAACTAATGTGTCAGTTTTTACATTATTACGCATTTTTGTAAAACTAGGCTATATATTTCGAAAACGCAATAAACTATGATATGTTTAATTATTTTTGCAATAGCTTAGTGGTTACAGGTCACAACCAATCCGAACTAAACAAAGCTATCTTAAAACACCCTGTTTAGGGGTGGGTCTACATATTTCGTTTTTAGATAAATACCGAGGTTACTACCTGTTAACGAGCAGTAAATAAAATCTTTGTTGAACGACGATATAAATATTTTAAAAATGGGTAAGCTGTTTTTCTTTGATTACAAGCACCTAGTTATATATTTAAAACCGTAAATTTTTACAGCAAATGTATCAGCTCACGTTCGTGCTTGGGCCCGAAGCGAATTACAGAGGCTGTACAGCAGCACTAGGCACAGGGGCGTCGTAAGTAGACTTTTTTTTTATCTATAAACAATATACTAAAACAGTAATATTTTCAGTTCTTGATGCATTGTATGGCCGGCGGAGACCCTCTGCCCTCATACCCGACGGCTGTAGCGACCGAGGCGGCCTCGGGTCATATAGACGTCGGGGACTTCGCAATAGCGGCTAGACTGTACGTGAGACTTGACCAGCGTGAGGGATGGGTAGTTTATGTATGTTTATCAATCTATATATGACGGTGTAAATATATGTAACTTTACTTTTTGTTTTTCAGGATATATATCAATTAGTTTTGAATGATATTTGAAATCATAATAAATACATTAAATCGCTATCTGTCTTTTTTTTTTTAATTAGTATCCATTCTCTCCCTTTTTACAGTGAAAAATAGGTGGTGAAAAACCTTCTCAATAAAGCTTCTTTTCATTTCATATTTGAAACTATTTACTAGAAGGCTGGTAATTATGAAATTTGGTTTTTAATAAATTAAACTGGTAGTGCGGGAATTATATAGAGCTGAAATTTGGTACAAATAATGCTTTATTAAAAATTCTCAATAAAGCTTCTTTTCATTTCATATTTGAAACTATTTACTAGAAAGCTGGTAATTATGAAATCTGGTTTTTAATAAATTAAACTGTCAGTGCTGGAATGATATAGATCTGAAATTTGGTACAAATAATACTTTATTAAAAGCTGTCTAATTGATATATGTATTGTAATAGTTTTAAAAATTCTCTACAAATAATAAAGGCAAAGGTGTACACTAGAATTTACAGGTCCTTGAAGAATGCAATATTAAATACAGAGATGCACTGGGTCGGTTGTCTTTCATTGACAAAATTTACATTGCTTTACATCCTAATACATACACATTTTTCTTTATATTATTAAATTAGCTTAATAATAATATGTATTTTTATTAGTAAATAAATATTAAGAGTATTATAATAACGGAGTGTCATTGAGTTTTTACTGACGTCGATCTTCATTTTTGTCAAATCAAACAACTGAAAGTTGATAGGTGAAAATACTTCATGAGAAATCAAATCGTTCTTGACACTGAATCCACATGTCCTAGCTCTTAACTTATATAGCCTATTATTATTATTATTTAGGAACTCTGTAATAACCATAGTGATATACGGGTAAAATCCAGCCATTATTTTAAAGGTTTAATTTTTATTGCAAACAATTTTTGACACTTTTGAGCTTTTAACATTTTTATCGGGGTTATAAAGTTCTATTTTTATGTGTTCTGTCAATGAGTTTGAGAATTATCGCCCCATTCTACTAGGTGATAAACATTTGAAAGCTTCGTTCTAGAGATTTTTTATCTTACCGGTCATTGTTAGACAAGACAAGTGTAGGAAACCTGTCAGAAAGGTATTTTGTTTCTCGGCTGTTATAGAGCTGCTAATCAGATTTAAAAAAGGACGGTTATACGTGTAGCTTATTTTACGTAATCAAGTGTACTATTGTATTAGAATTTATAGACATGACCATTTTCCCTTATAAATATAAACTGTTGACCCACGGCATAGGAATAAAGGAGGTATGCTGCGCAACACCTTTGATAACCCTATGGGATATTGCGCAAGATCTTGTAGTTTGGTAACGCGTCCACCAGGGGTCTCGTTCACTGTTTGGATATAAAAACCCAAACTCATAGCAATACCTGCTATATAGATGCTCGACTACAGTTCAAGAGCTTCATTACGTTTAGTAATTGTAAAATAAAAACTGTGTGTATGTGTTTGTGTTAGTACCTGCCTAAATCATCAACTTTAGTCAACCATAAGGTAGGATTTTTCTCTTATTTTTGTAATATGAAAAACTTAACATTATCTTATATCTAAACTTAAGTATTATTTTGTACAACTATTGGTAGGTAAGTGATAGTACCATACGGTAGAGTGTCGTACGAACTTGAGATGATATAGCGCTTATCGTCGTGATGGCTTAGTGCGATTTTAATCTGAGAGAGATGTTTGAAACCTGCTGTTTATTGGATCTGAACAGTTTTTGTTGCATAGATGTTTCCTTGCCTTCATTTAATCAGTTAGCATAGTCGTCGAATGTGATAGTGTTTTTCACTATGTGTTTTTAACACCCTTTGCCTTCTTAACTGTTCGCTTATTTGCCAGAACCTGCTGAATCTCCATTTCACTTTTACCTGTCTGAGCCATAGGAAAATCGTGTACCTGTTTTACCTCGTACCACTTTAGGAATTCTTTACGAGCTTTTGGTTTCACGGTATCACTGCTGTAGAACTTGATATGCGGAAGAGGACCGGTGTAGTTAGCGTTAGAATGATCCACATGAAGCAGTTTTGATCGGAATTTTGAATGTTTTCTGCTTGGGTAGATCGATATATGAAGAGCCATGCTACTGGGTAAACTTGTTGATGTTTACTTGGAGATTGATTATTGTTTTTAGCGTCCAACCGCTTTGCTTTTTGCTGTAAAAAGTATACGCGCGCGTTAGTTTATTATAAATGTAACAAATGATACTTTTGTTATTATATTCGAAAAAATTTTTCTTGGCATTCCTCTAACGGCGTTACGAACCATTGGGGTATATAGTTATCCTGATAAATGGCCTCATTTCTCGTATTTATGTACTTTATTTCCTCTATGATCACATCTCTCTATCTCTTCTTGACCTCCTGTTTGAAATTGCGCGTGTTTATGCTTTATTATGTACGTCTGTACGTGTATCTGTTTGAAATTGCGCGTGTTTATGCTTTATTATGTACATCCGTGCGTGTATCTGTTTGAAATTGCGCGTGTTTATGCTTTATTATGTACGTTCGTGCGTGTATCTGTTTGAAATTGCGCGTGTTCATGCTTTATTATGTACGTCTGTGCGTGTATCTGTTTGAAATTGCGCGTGTTTATGCTTTATTATGTACGTCTGTACGTGTATCTGTTTGAAATTGCGCGTGTTTATGCTTTATTATGTACGTCCGTGCGTGTATCTGTTTGAAATTGCGCGTGTTTATGCTTTATTATGTACGTCTGTGCGTGTATCTGTTTGAAATTGCGCGTGTTTATGCTTTATTATGTTCGTCTGTACGTGTATCTGTTTGAAATTGCGCGTGTTTATGCTTTATTATGTACGTCTGTGCGTGTATCTGTTTGAAATTGCGCGTGTTTATGCTTTATTATGTACGTCCGTGCGTGTATCTGTTTGAAATTGCGCGTGTTTATGCTTTATTATGTACGTCTGTACGTGTATCTGTTTGAAATTGCGCGTGTTTATGCTTTATTATGTACATCCATGCGTGTATCTGTTTGAAATTGCGCGTGTTTATGCTTTATTATGTACGTCTGTACGTGTGTCTGTTTGAAATTGCGCGTGTTTATGCTTTATTATGTACGTTCGTGCGTGTATCTGTTTGAAATTGCGCGTGTTTATGCTTTATTATGTACGTCTGTGCGTGTATCTGTTTGAAATTGCGCGTGTTTATGCTTTATTATGTACGTCTGTACGTGTATCTGTTTGAAATTGCGCGTGTTTATGCTTTATTATGTACGTCTGTGCGTGTATCTGTTTGAAATTGCGCGTGTTTATGCTTTATTATGTACGTCCGTGCGTGTATCTGTTTGAAATTGCGCGTGTTTATGCTTTATTATGTACGTCTGTGCGTGTATCTGTTTGAAATTGCGCGTGTATGTACATGTAACTAGACTATATAAACCGGAACTTTGTTCCTGATCATTCATTAGACGTTATGGAACGACGCTTGTGTGATGTATGCGGTCTGAACATTCGACGCTCCGGGTATGCAAGCCATATGAATATACACCGTGGACACAAAGTCCCATGTACTAAATGTTTCAAATCTTTTTCACGTAATAGTAGTTATAAAAGGCACTTGAAAACAATCCATTGTACTACCATAGGTGCGAATAATAATAATGATAATAAGACAAAGCCTAGAAATGATTTAATAATTAAAGACGCTGGTCTGAAACGTATGCATACCAATGAACCCTGTGACACAAATAAAGAAATAAGGCTCGATGATGATGATGAAATAATAAACGCTCGTAATGCTATACGTAATAAATTAGCCTACTTTCACAGTGATAAAACTGAATCTCGACCGGGGACCGTTTATCTCTCACCGAAACTTGAACAAGCGTCTTCAGTTACATCTGTTGAAGATGACGATGATAATTATGAGCAAGAAGAAGAAGAATGCGATTCCGACTTAAGGATTTATCAGGAATTCTCTAACTATTATAGAGCATTATTAGCTAGCGGAGAAAACAAAAACGTAGATAAAACTAGGTACGGTCTATATAATGACATCGATAAGTGGCGGTTTGCTTGTTCACGAGTACAGTTTCAAGGAAAAGATATTTTAATTAAAAACAAACTTTTCAATGGAACACCTGGTCTGTTTACTTTACTAACGCTTAAACGAATAAGCCCTCCTAGTCCAACAGAGGAAGATATCGACAACTATATGAAAATAATCTCACTTACTAATGCTCATAAGAAAGACTATAGGCGCAACGGTCGACTAATAAGCGTTAAACATTGGAAATACGAACATGTAATCAGACCAAATTTATACAGAATTACAGACTTTGAGGTTAGTCTTCCCAAAAAGTTAAACAAGATGATGAAACCGGATTGGATACATCAGAGTACGCCTGATCAACTAGTGGATCGACTACAATTGTTGTATGCCGTAAAGAAGGCTCATAGCAACAGTCTCGAAAACGACAACGAAATAATTTCAGTCATCACAGAGCTTAAAGCGAGAAAAATCATAGAATAAGTAAATATTTAATTTGTACTATGTAATATAGCCGTATTGTAATAGTATTTATTTGTAATATTTTTGATAAGATGATAAAATAAACGAAATACATTCTATAAAATCTTCTTATTTCTCAACCTCTCTCTGTCTCAGTAAACGTTCTGGTATGTCTGTTTCTAGACTTATTTAATAAGATTGTATAATTCTCTATGGATTTCATAAAGCGATTGATTAATTTAAATATTTTAGAAGAGGTGAACCTGCAGAGTTTTGGGTAGAATACCTTTCAGAGCGCGAATTATAACAAGCAATACATTTCTTAATTTTTAATAATAATATTTTAGAGTGATTTATGTCTCCAATAGCCGGGTTGTTTTATAGAAAGAATAGAATTTGAAAAAAAAATATGTCGCGCTCTTTAAATTTATAATAATATCTCAAGGTCATCTTGAGCTGGTATATGTTGTGTTTTATCGAACCGTAAACCAAGCCAAACATCAGGTACTACTGCCGACGTAAGAAAGTGAGAAAGATTCTCATAGAATAAAAGATTAATGTTCTATCATGGTTATCCGAGAACAGATAGTTGTTTAGTTATTTAATTATTGTTGTTTTGTTGTTGTTCAATACAAATTTTGAGAAAGATTGTCATAGAATAAAAAGATTAATGTTCTATATGTGTGTATTATTACTATTCTCACCCATCTGTACCATGGCATGAAAAAGTGATAGCTATAACTAATATGAGAGAGAAGCAAGAATGAGGTAATTCATACCCATGTGTATCCGGGTAGGGTGTAGTAATGCGATGGGTCTAAGCCAATGCTCAAAACGTCGGCTAGAAGTAATACATCTGTTTTCAAATATAAATCGCTGTACTCGCCTAAATTTTTGACAACCGAAAGAGTCGGCATGTGTATAGCATTCATCTGTTATAGCTATGTCTGTTAAACTATCGTAGAATTTGGATTTGACCGGTAATTATGTCTCGTCAAGTTTCGTAGTCCAGTCGTTAATGTAATTATAAGGGAAGACCCCCCCTTCCTAGTCAGAATTTTGAATTTTGATTCGTCTAATTCGTCTGGGAATTGTGATTTTAAATTTGGGTATACATCTAAATTTCTAAAGGTTTTTTGTATGCTAATTTGTGTCTATTTACAGTGAAGCCGCGGTCAGAGTTCCTATTCCAGTTCATCAGACACGATGGAACAACAATTGTGTGATATATGTGGCCTGAGCATTCGACGCTCCAATTTCACGCGTCACATGCAGATTCACCAAGGACCCAAATTTCAGTGTATTAATTGTCCCAAGTCTTTTTCACGTCAAACCCATTATAAAAGGCACTTGAAACATGTACATGAAATAAGTAACATACAGTGTACTAAATGCACTAAGTCTTTTACACGCCCTGACAGCCTCGAGAGACATATGAAGACCGTTCATGCAGCAGGCAGAATATACTGTACTAGATGCCCAAAGTTTTTTTCAAGCCTTGATGCCTACAAGGGCCATCTGAAAAACGACCATGGAGCCTAAGACATAAACATGTTTAAAAGTGTATCAAATGTGTAATTTAGGTAATTGTTCTCAATGTAGTTATACTGTCAATTACGCGTCTGTCATTTTTTTTTCTTGATACTGATTTTTATTATTACACGGTTTCAGGATGCTCTCCAAATCAGCATATACTACGAAAGGAGTCTTCTCTTTATTTTTTAAAATTCTTAAATTTTAACAGGTTCTCGCCTACTTTAGGCATTTTGATAACGCAATCGTTTAGCTGCTGACAGTCTTCAATATGTATATTTAGCTTTTCTTGCGATCTAAAGTAATGCAAACATCGATCACAGAAATATTTTCTACAATTTTTCTTACTAAGTTGAGAGGACAACAGTCGGCTTAGATTCTTTATCCAAACGAAATGATAACGAATTGGTGTAGTATAGTTTTCTGTATCTTCATCACCATCAAAGTACTTATCTTGAACGAGTAGTAAATTCACATGTCGTTCTACTTTATTTTTTAGTAAGAAATGTTGGTAAAATTACTTACGTATAATTACAGTTACATATGTGTTAGAAACTACCTTATAGTGGCTTGAATGGTGTTTTAATCAGTATCTAAAATATGCAGTTTTCTGAATTAATTTAATAGTGTTTATAAAAATATTCCTACCTGGAGGTAAGTCTATTATTATATATTTTCTAAGGAGTTAAAAAATCTGTTGTTCACACAAAAATTACCTTCGAAGACTACGTAGAATGTCTTGAAAACTATATAGAAAAACGTGTACATCAAAATATAATCCGATCCGATAAGCATAATGTCCATTCAATTACGCAGCAAAAGATTGCTCTTAGTCCGTATGATGATAAACGTTACCTCATACCTGGCTCCTATGATACCCTGCCTTTGGGTCATTATTCGATATTAGAACAAATGTATGTAGACTGATGTATGTCCTCACCGCAAATCTTATATGTAATATAAAATTCTGTAAGGTTAGATATTAATGTACTCTGTGTATGTTTTTTTTGTATATTGTATGTATGTTTTTAATATGTAATATATTCATTATGATATCAGACTTCAATGTTAATGTTATATGTTTCAATTTGAGATAATAGATTGAATGATATCTTCTTTTCATGTAAAATATTATAAAAGCATTGTGCTCCGTAATTATTGTTTCCTAATAAGTAGTTTAGCATAAGATATTGTTAATCATATCATCCAGTATTTTAATTATAATTAAGTATATTTACTTACTATTGTATATTTACTATATTTGTTTAGTTTGATGTTTCTACATTAATGAATGTCTATAATATTATTTTTCCAGTAAGATATTACTAAAAGTTCTTACTCAGGCATGATAATTAGTATTTCTTAATAGGTAGATTAGTTTAACAAATGATGATCTTCTACTATAGCATTTTAATTATGGTTAGTTGAGTATATATTTAGCTTGAAATGTACAATAGCTAAATAAATAAAATAAAAAGTGTATAAACCATATTTGTGTGTGTTTTATTTACTAGCATTAGGATGAAGGGGAGAGAGAGAGGGCTCTTTAATGCGTCCTCTAATAGGAGGGAGTAAGAGAGCGAGAGAGAAGGTTCTTTAATGAGTCCTCTAATAGATGATAAGGAGAGAGTGAGAGAGTGAAAGAGAAGACTCTTTAATGCGACCTCTAATAGCATCAGTACGTAGTAGGATAATACAGATTTCTTCTTCTTCATGACGCCACCTCTGTTGACGGTATGACTGACAGATTCAGTACAGTTTCAAATTTAGCGCCACATGTTGTTGTGATATAAAATGGCTGCTGCTGCACAGACTCTAATTGAAGGGACTTCTCTCTAATAAAGCTCTCTTTTTACGCGACCTCTCTCTACATACCTGTAATACAGATTTCTTCATGAGGCCGCCCCCTAGTAGTAGTACACAGGCTGCCGGTAATACAGACCCATTTGCATGACACCCTCTATTAACAGAGTCCTCTGGGTTTTTCCTAGCAACACCGTTTAGCCGAGCGCCGAACCATATGCCTGTAATACAGATTCCGTACTTCGAGAATCACGACGTCAGACGACACCGGCTCCATCTGTTTTCCCCATAGCAACGACGCTACCATTTAGCCATGTGACGAACCAAATGCCGATAATACAGAATGTCGGTACAAAAACGACACTGGTTCCATCTGTTTTGTCCTAGAAACACTAACACCATTTAGCCAAGTGACGAACCAAATGCCGATAATACAGAATGTCGGTACAAAAACGACACTGGTTCCATCTGTTTTCTCCTAGAAACACTAACACCATTTAGCCAAGTGACGAACCAAATGCCGATAATACAGAATGTCGGTACAAAAATCACGTAAAACGACACTGGCGCCATCTGTTTTCCCCTAGAAACACTAACACCATTTAGCCAAGTGACGAACCAAATGCCGATAATACAGAATGTCGGTACAAAAACGACACTGGCGCCATCTGTTTTCCCCTAGCAACAGCGTTGCCATTTAGCCGAGTGACGAACCAAATGCCGGTAATACAGAATGTCGGTAATGCAGATTCCGTACTTAACGACGACTGCATCCCCCGCAAAAATGTCTGGCCCAGGTGGCCCAATACCTACTGAGAGAGATTAATAAAGAACAAAAAATAAAAATGAATCTTCAGCTCATTGGTGAAACTCGGTGGTGGACCAAACAAACGGCACTTAATCGCATTTTTGGAACATTTTTAGATTATAAAAAGTCACTTTATGTGGACGTAATTCTGGCACTTTTTGAGATTGAAGATACCAAAAAATTTAATGCTGATGTCAGAGTGAAAGCTAAATATTTGAGGGAGTCGCTGCAAAAATATGATACAATAATGCTATCCCAAATATATCTGCGAATATTCAGCATTACAAACCCACTATCAAAATATTTGCAAACCAGTGGACTTGACCTTTTAAAGGCCCAGCAACTTGTAGATTCTACACTTCTTCAATTAAAATCAATTCAAAGAGATATCGATGGAGTAAAATCAGCAACAGATTCCTTTGTGAACTGGGCATCTGAGGAGCTGACTCGGAGAGGTGCGGATGAAATGATTGTTATAGAAGACGACTTTCCCAAAAAGAGAGTCAGAAAAATTAAAATAATGCCTGGAGAATTGACCCATGACAATCCTATTGCAGACAGCTTTCTTAAATTTAGTGTAGATGTACATAATATAATACTGGATAATGTAGTAGAGAGCATGACGAACCGATTTGCTAAGAACAAAAAGTTATATCTAGACTTAAACTTTTTATCGCCGCTGAATTTTCATCAGATTTGTGATAAAAATAATCTACCCTCCGAAGCTCTTGCTACTCTAAGCTCAAAATTATTAAAATTTAATAAAGATGCGACAAAAGAGAGGCTTTGCGAAGAGTTAGTGCATTTCGCTAGCAGTTGGGACAAACTTAAAAAAACTGTTTCAGACGAATTTCAACAATATTTTGAAAACGAAAGAAGTGACGAAGAGGTAGACGAACCTAAAGAAGAAAATAAAATTAATTTAAAATCCTGCAAAACTTGCAAAAATTGTGCTGTTTGTTGTTATAGTGTTCTTGTCAAATACAATTTGCATAGTGAAGCGTACAGTGTATTAGCCTTAGCTTATAAATATCTACTAACACTACCAATAACACATGTGGCTAGCGAGCGGTGTTTTTCTACTCTAAAATTTGTGAAAAATAGACTAAGAAGTACACTAAGTGAAAGTAATCTTGAATCTTTTATGTTGATGGCTGTCGAAAAAGACGTTTTGAACAATTTAAACAGTGATGAAATAATCGACCGCCTATCTCAGCAAAGCAGCTTACTGAGGAAGGAATTCAATGTATAGAATGTAAGTATCTACTATTTATGTATATTATGTAGAATAATGTAGATTGGCCTAAGACAGGTTATGTACAGTATTTATTTGAAAAAATCTACAATAATTTGACCGCAACCTAACTGATGTTTGCAAAACTCAAACATTGAGGTTTTCAAAATGTAGGTATAGGTATTTAATAAAAACATGCGTGAACCTCTGGCCTGAGAGGTCCACTGTCCCGGCCCGCTAAACTATTGCCAGTCCGCCCCTGTTCCATACCCTGCATAAATTGCCCAAAATGTATATAGGAATGACAACCCAATATTTAGACAGTCGATTAAATGGGCATAAATATACCAAAAACGCATCAACGGCTTTATATAAACATGAAAAAACCGAAAAACACGAGTTGGATTTCAAAGAAACCAAAATTTTAAATAAAGAGAGTAACTACAATAAATTAACAATAAAAGAAATGTTTCATATAAAACAAGATAAGGAATCCGTAAATGACAGACAAGATACAAAAAACCTAAGCCAAATATACCATAATCTAATAAAGTAAACAGTCGTAATGTACATTCCAATAACCCATTCATATACGTATATAAAAAATTCTTAATAACATTATAAATTCTAGCCGTCGCACAGAGGGACAGGTTTGAAATCTAATGGTACATTAGCAGTAAAGGGCATTAAAAAGAAACGGCATCTAATTGTAGGGGTAGTGTACTTTATTACCTGCTACTTCATAAAATAGCTCAAAAACAAACAGCCAGATAGACGTATCCTAGTAATGACAAAGGAAAGACGTCTCTCTTGACTAAACAAAGTTTCCAGATAACCAGTTCAGTATTATTTGTTAAATCTTGTGTTCCAGTAAAAGTGTTTTTGTGAAATAAACATTATTTATTGGAAATGGATACTGAAAATATAAGTAAGTATAAGTATGTTTTAGTTTTTAAAATTAATTTTTCTGAAGTGAAAGCCCAACAGTATATTTCTCAACTTTTGTATAAGTACTCTTTGTTAAAGAAAAAATTCATTCTAATTTAGTTGAGTTATTCTTTTTTTATCTGATTGTATCTGCTAAACTACTGCTATTATCAGTCAGGTAGAACACTTCTCTAGCTTCTGTAAAATTTGTATGATCTACTTTTGTCTATTATTTAATTTATGTTTATTTTTCCAGAACCAGAACTTCTACACAAAAATTTATTTGAAATTTGGCGGAGTGCAAGTACCAAAAACAGAAATCGATATGTTTTGAATCACGTTATACAACATTTAAATTTAAAAGACTGTAGTGATAAAGTAGAGACTCGTGTAAAGAGAATAGTGACAAATTTTCTGTGGTCATTTAAAATCTAAATGGAAAGAAAGCCGGTGCATTTTACAAAGATTTCCCAAGAAACATGTAGACTGGCTGAATATGAGTTTATTAATTTCCCAAGATCTTCTCACATCTTCTCCTACATCAGCATCCAAAGAACCAAATCAACCTCGTAAGCCATTTGCTGAATGCACTGCTAAAACTAAAAGAAGATCTCTCTTACTAAAGAGGCTAGTAGTGAAGAACTCGCATTTGCAGCACGATTAAAATTACGGAAAGACGGTAAACGTAACGCTGCTGACATTATAAAGCAGGTTACAGAGGGCTCTCCAGAGGTAACTGTAAAACTTAAAAAAGCTCTGCGAAAACCTAATATTAGTTTACCGATACGGATGAGTCCAGAAAAAGCTGTAGCTTCCTTTGTTAATAAAGAAATGACTAAACAGCAGTACATTGATACCAGACTTGAAGTCAAAGAGCTAAATGCAGACGTATACCCCCCCTTATAACTACTTGGTGGACGCGAAGAATAGTATATTATATACCAAGGTTGTGAAGAGTTTTTTCTAGAGCCGAGCATTATTAGATCCCGAGATGCGCAGCATCGAGGGATATAAGATGAGAGGCTCTAGAAAACACTTCACAACCGTGGTGTATATATTATTTTTTTCACTACTAGTACTTTTATTCCTTTTATTCTTCTCACATAAAAAACGTACTATCGCGATCACGGATTTTTTCCTGGATGCCAGTGTATAATGGGATGAATTTTTGCCCCGTGTTACACTAAAATCTGGATTATTGACTAGTAGTCAATAATAAAAAATTATTTACCACTAGGCAAGAAGGCTAACTTCACAAGGTGACAACAGACTAGATAATAGTATGTTTTAAAGCTAGTAGTGAAAAAAGAATGTTATCCCGATGGCTTAAACATAACAGATATAAGTGGTGAGATACCTTTACAATCTCTTCTGGATCGCACAATCAGGAGATTAATAGCTGTACAACGTGAAGTCTTAATACAGCAGAATGTCGGTGTAGATGCCAGTCCTCAATTAAATATCATTTTTAAATGGGGATGTGACGGCGCAGGAGGGCAAAGTAATTACAAACAAAGTTTTTCGGGAGAAACTGAAACTGAAAGATTTGACGATTCAAACTTATTTTTAATATCCATTGTTCCCTTGCAACTGACAGCCCAATCTTATGTAGGTACTAGTAAGGGTCAAAATAAATTGATTATTTGGCAAAATCCTCGCCCATCATCTACACGATATTGTTGGCCAATTAAATTAATATTTAAAAAGGAAGACAGAAGTACAAAATATAGAAAAACAAATATAATGTCTTTCTCCAACAACCATAAAGCTGGAGACAGTAGAAATTTCAGTAAAGCAAACACTTGCCTTAACAATGGTGGATGGCAAAGTCTGTAGTGTCTTAAGTGAACAGTCGTCCCAAAAGTGTTATATTTGCAAAGCAAATCCATCTCAAATAAACGATCTGAGCAGACATAAAGCATCGATAAGCGACGAATCTGCAATTTCATTCGGGATATCCAGTTTGCACGCTTGGATTAGGTGTTTAGAATACATCCTGCATCTATCCTATAGGCTCCAAGTCAAGAAATGGCAAGTAAGAAAAACTGAGAGAAAGGCAGTTGATGCTAGGAAGAAGCATATACAAGATCGTTTGAGGAACGAGCTGAGTTTACTTGTAGACATTCCAAAACCAGGATTTGGGACTACTAACGATGGGAACACTGCTCGAAGATTTTTTGCCAATCCGCAAGTTGTCTCGGACATAACAGGAGACGACTTGGTGTAATTTTAAGAACAATTGCGTGTGGTTATCAAATTAACACGGATGCTTTTAAAACTTATACCTTGGAGACATCGCAGGTCTATTTAAAATATTATGATTGGTATTATATGCCAGTCACTGTCCATAAGATTTTAATCCATGGAGTGGAAATAATAAAATCCGCAATCTTACCTATAGGACAGTTGTCCGAAGAGGCGCAGGAAGCCCGAAATAAAGATTGCAAAAGATTCAGAGAACATCATGCTCGAAAGTTCTCTCGAAAACAAACAATAGAGGATCTTATGCATATGCTGTTAATAACATCTGATCCACTGATTAGCAGCTTCCGAGAACCCGCTTCAAGAAAATCTTCGAGATTCCCAAAAGAAGTTTTGTCGATGTTGGCTGCTCCAAAGGTCTCTAAAGAAGATGGAGATTCATCTGATCAAGATGCTGAATTTGTATCATCGGATTCTGATCATGATAATGTTTGTACTAATTAAGAAACGTTGTACTTAAACTCTGTAACTGTATTTATAATTTCTTCTTTTGTTTAATTGTGTTATATTATTAGTATAAATAAATAACAATATTTTATTTCATTTTATATTTTTTATTAGCTATTAGTCATATTTAAAACTACGCTACTTTATTATTAACAAGACAAAAAGTTGAAATCGTACCATTTTTTTCATATTATAATCCTTACGTTGTACATGTCCCGTCACATTACAATCCTGGACCATAGTGCGTCGCACACAATAAATTCTACACGTAATAATTCTAGCTTTCAACAATAACCAAAAACACATCTTAAAATGAAAAGTAATCAATACCCAAGTTTATGTGACACATGCCTCAGAAAATAGTAAAATATTGTTTGGTTTACTCGTGTGAAATCTAATACGATTCCGATCCAATTCTCTATATTAGTGTAAAAGAAGGGATGTTTCTTTGTTAATTAATTTGTTCAAAATAGACACATATTCCTAGTTCTATTCATTAATAACAAAAAAGAAGTAAAATAATCTAAATCTGTGTAATCAGCATACCACTACAATAGAAAATGATAATGGGGAAAACCTAAATGCAAATTCAAACATATTGTTCAAGGTACGTAACTGTCAAAATAAAATATATAAAATGTGTAACAATTCATAATGATCTAATTTAATAAAAGGGAAAAAATGTTATAACAAAAATTTTTTTTGTAAACAATCAATAATAAACAAAAAGTCATCTTGAAAAAGCTCCCAATGTGAGAGCGAAACGTCGATACAACTATGTAAAAATGTGTTTGAATTAATGAAAACTTATACGCAAGAATAAAATATACAGGGCGTAAATTAAGTATGGAAACGGTGGTATTATTTGAATACCGCTATAGATAGAACTCTGAAATTTGGTATTGAAGTAAAACATACGGTTTTCTACTAATATTCGTGGTTCCAATTTTTTTATCGATCGTTACGCAGTCGTAACGTAAGTTGGCCGTGCTGCAGTCAGCACGGCCAACTTGATTATTTTTTTAAATTGAAATGGGGGTCGAAAGTACCATCATTAGAAAGCTGTTTTTGTGTAGAATCCAACGATGTAGCACTTGATATGGCAGTTTTGAAAAATACCTTCACTATACCAAATTAAAGGTTGTAAATAAAAATTTATTAAATAACTGAAACCGATAGTAAGCGCTGAAAACAAAAGAATGTCACTATTGTTCAACAAATATTGAACGTCAAAAATTATAAGTGTTGTTTGAATTTGCGTAGTTAGTGAGAAAGTACCATGGAAAATCTTACAGAAAAGGAGAGAATAGAGATTCTCATGTTGATAGGGTATGGTGATAGAAGACGTAGTTATGCGGAAGTATGTAATTTATTTAATGCAACATACCCTAATCGAAATCCTATTAGTAAATCTACGGTTTGTAAAACATTAAAACGCTTCAACCAGACTGGCAGTGTTAAAAATCTAGCAAAATCGGGCCGCCCAAAAACAGTTACTAATGATGAAAATGCATTAAATGTAATGTTGGACGTTGTTAACAATCAAAAAACTTCCCTAAAACAGCTAGCTGCAAATCACGATATGTGCAAGCAATCAGCATTTAAAATTTTGAAGAACCGAAAATTTCATCCCTATAAAGTTCGACTAGTGCAAGAACTAAATGAAGACGATTTCGATCGACGACTGCAGTTTTGCGAAATAATGATGGATCGCATGAATCACGATCCAAATTTTGTGAATAACATTGTATTCACTGATGAAGCTACGTTTTACTTACATGGCGAGGTGAATAGACAAAACTGTAGGTATTGGTCAGATAGCAATCCCCGGTGGATGGAAGAATCGCATACCCAATTTCCAGAAAAAATTAACGTTTGGGCAGGTATGTCATAGGCCAGAAGATTTTTCAAAATACTAAATACTTCCTGCATCTTAATTACAGGAATCATTGGTAGGGATATGATAGGACCATTCTTTATGGAATATACTCTAACTTCAGCGACATATTTACGATTGTTACAAAACGAAACTATTCCTGCCCTCACAAGATTGTACCCAAATCGAAACTTTCCTAACACAATAAGCAATGAAACTTGGTTTCAACAGGATGGAGCCCCTCCTCACTCCTCACTATGCCAGGGAAGTTCGTGATTATTTAAATACAGTTTTTCCCCAAAGATGGATTGGACGACGAGGACATATTGAATGGCCTGCGCGACCTCCGCATTTAACTATTCTAGACTTTTTCTTGTGGGGATACGTAAAAAGTCGTGTATACATTAACAAACCAGACAACTTACTTGAATTAGTTCAAAGAATTTCACAGGAAGTGAGAGATATTCCTGGTGATTTCATTGTCCATGCCGTTCGGGGATTTGTAAATCGAATCCATCACTGCCAAGAAGTGAATGGGGAGCAATTTGAACATCTTTTGTAAACATCTGCTAGGTTTTTAAAATTAAATGTTGTTTTAGTTATTACTAGTCAGTATGACGTTGATAGTTACTAGTATGTTGTTCATTGTTTGAAATTTTATAACAAATATTTGTTTACTCTCAACATCAAGATGGTTTCGCTCCTTGAAAATTCTTATACAATGGTTAAATGGGTATTCTTCATAAATGTACTGATTAAAGTGGAAAAACAAAACAAAGCATTCATCGCCAACTAGATTTTTAGCATATCTAGCAAACCATTGAAAGGAATATTCTCAAAGTTTAATTTGGTATAGTGAAGTTATTTTTCAAAACTGCCATATCAAGTGCTACATCGTTGGATTCTACACAAAAACAGCTTTCAAATGATGGTACTTTCGACCCCCATTTTAATTTAAAAAAATAATCAAGTTTGCCGTGCTGCAGCGTAACGATCGATAAAAAAATTGGAACCGCGAATATTAGTAGAAAACCGTATGTTTTACTTCTATACCAAATTTCAGAGTTCTATCTATAGCCATATTCAAATAATACCACCGTTTCCATACTTAATTTACGCTCTGTATATTATATCCATATAAAGTTAAAGAATAAAAAAAATTATATACACAATTACACAGAATCGCAAAGAGATGATTCAGCGTAGCCGTTCTTCCATCATCCCCTTGGAGTTTGAAAACTAATATTTACAGGTTATATCTTATCTACCTTTGATAATGACACAAAGTGTCGAAACAATATTGTCAAGTTAAGATATTAATAAAACTTGTGAAACTTTAACTAATCTTTGTATTTATATTATATTTCAAGGTTTTTACTATAACATTCATAAGGTAAGTAATTACATTTATAAAAATTATTTTTCGCCTCCTACATTAGAAAGTACAATTTTATAGTACCCATTCAACGAGAGAAAGCGACACTTTGTCTGTCTAGGCAGGTAAAGTGTTTTACCTGACTGTTACTAAGCCTACTTGTTTAGGCTTAATAACTGGAGAATTGGTTCTAATAACATCTAGGTATCTAGGCTCATGAACGAGGTCCAATTTATTGTGTTCAATTTTATTATCTTTCAATACCCAGTGCTACAATTATTATACCTATTGAAATATTTTATTTTTCTTTAAAAATTAGGAGTATTATTTTTATTAATGATTCTATTATTTTAATTCCTTGAATTCAATTTGTAAAAACAGTTGCATATTGACATAATTAAATGTCAAGTAATTAATCGTTCAATCTTCAAACGCACATAACCTCAAACCTTGTCCCGTTTTGTTTGTGACTGTTTGGAGGGGCCAGAGCCTTGAGACGACGTTTACAACGTATCGTAAGGTAAATTAAATAGATTTCCTAAAAATTTATGAATCTGAACAACATTGTTTCTTTTTAAGATTGATTTATGAACACAAACGCAAAAACAATGAGTGACATCGAGGAAAATATTGATTGCACCCCCCCGGAAATCAGAGAAAAGAGCGTTATTGCTAGTTTGGATATGCTACCAAAAAAGTCCAGAGACAAATATAACAGACAACATGAATTATTTTTGGAATGGTGTGCCAAAAATCGCATCACAAAATACAGTGAAAATGTTATGATGGGATAATTTGCCGATATGGCTCAAAAGTATTCGCCATCCACTCTGTGGTCTTACTACTCAATGTTAAAGGCCACACTAAATGTTAAAAATAATATTGATATTAGTAATTATAAAAAGCTCGTGCCATTTCTCAAACAAAAATCGAAAGGCTATACTCCTAAACGATCAAAAACATTATCACAAGAGGAAGTTATTACATTTCTATTGAAAGCACCAGATGTCATATATCTTATGATGAAGGTATTTAGCAATAGTCAAGTAGTAGGTATATTGACCTTAACATCTCATTTTTGATTATTTCAGGTTTGTACAATTTTTGGAATTGCAGGCGCTACTCGTTCAGATGAATTGATTAAACTAAGTATTGATGACATAAAAGATAAACAATCTATTCTTATTGTACACATTTCACAATCAAAAACAAATAAGCCCCGGACATTTATTGTAACTGCTGATTTTGAAGGAGGGATTAAACCTATTGAATTATATAGGAAATATCTAGCTTTACGTCCTTCACATGTAGACAACAGAAGGTTTTTTCTTTCATATAGACAAAGGAAATGTACCATACAGCCAGTAGGCATTCACACTATTGGTGGTATTCCGAGTAAAATTGCTAGTTTTCTGAATTTACCTGACGCCTCATTATATACCGGACACTGCTTTCGCAGAACGTCTGCCACACTATTTGCTAATGCCGGTGGTAGTAAGGAGAATCTGAAGCGTCATGGAGGATGGAAAAGTGATCATGTTGCAGAATGTTATGTGGAAGATTCCGTTTTCAATAAAACGAAAATTGCTAAAACAATTCTTGGCGGCATCGGCATTCATGAGCAAGAGCCAATACAATCAAATACTTTCCAAGTTAATGAAGAGAGAGGAATGTTAGAAACTTGTGAAAAGGAAAACAGTTCGACTAATAATAATAATTACAATGTAACAAATGAAACGTTTTCTGTGTCTGGTCCTTCAGCATCAGGTATTCATTTTCACAATCCCTCTGGTTGTACATTTACTTTCAATATACATAATAAATAATAATAATAGTGAAAATTTAATTCAGGTACTATGCAAAATGTAAATTCGCAACTTCAGATGCAAGCAGATTGACTTTCAAAGGTAGTAGGCGAAAAAACATTGTATGCACCACGCCAGTAAAGTGTCTTTATCGAACTCGTCTGTTGCTCAACTCGGCTCTCAATCTCCAAACTCGTTCGATAAAGTGCCACTTTACTGCCTTGGTACATAAATAGCTATTACATAAGAAATAAATTACATAGACTGTTTACTGATGTATCAATCGGTTTATAGCAACTTTTTGAAAAGAGCTTTTAGGTAAAGATTATAGGTAAAAGAACGTTGGTAAAAACTAGTATTATATCTGGGGATAGTCAACAGACTGCGAGGTTAACCCAGAACGGTTATAGGAAAAGGTTACGTAAATAGAATTACCTCACAAATGGCCGGTTTCAGAAAGCTTGATTAAATTCTGATTTACTTAATTGTCATTAAATTCAAAATTCAGAAATTTTATTGGCTATGATTTAACAGACCTTGAATTTTATCCAATCATATTTCTAGATTTCAAATTTAATCACAATTAAGTTAATCAGAGTTTAATCAAGCTTTGTGAAACCGGCCAAAAAGGTGGGAGCGGAACTTCAAAATAAAAGAAGTTCAAATTCGAAACATACTTACCGTCGTATCCGAGGTCGCAGTTGTCGCTTAAAAAATTATCGTTACCGGTATACGATTCGCAGTGACGATAACTCCAAAATGAAGGTTGCTCTTGCTAGATTAAGTAAGGTTAGCAACAACTTTGTATTGTTGCATGAAGCAAAACTTCCTAGAAATTTTAATTTTGGGGTTGCTATCTTACGATTTTGAATTTCTGGCGGTATAGATAGCAATATTTGTTTCAGACAATAACAATTTTTGGCAAAATCGCATTGCCGATGACGTATTTTAAAACGTAAAAAGAAAATAAAAAGTAGGCCTCCAGAACTGACATGTAAAATAAAACTAAATCTAAGATAAACTATAATAAGATTGATTTTTTTTCTTAATTACAAATATGTCAAAAGACAACGAATCTCACTTAAAAGCTAAACTGATTCAGACGGTGGACTTTGACGAAGAAAATGGCTCTACTATAAACAGCATCTTCACCAAAATAAAAAATACACTGATCAACAACACTCGAAATTTCACCCGCAATGTTAATAGGGCAATGTGTAACTGTATAAACACCGGAGTTTTAAAATGCCAGCCCAGCCGATACAAGTTGGATACATCGCAAAGTACACCAAAAACTACTACTCCAATAGAAAGGACGGCGAAAAGACGTAGAAGTGAAACCCTTCCTCCCACCTCGAAGAAGCGTCGGTCTGCCAAAACCAAGCAGAAACTACCCAGTCAATAAAAAGACCGGCGAAGGCATCTAGACGTGAAAGCCCAGGCAAATCAACCGTGATTCCATTAAAATCTGACGAGTCAGTAAAAGGGAACAAAAGGAAACGTAATCTATCCCCTGAAATGAATCAAGACAATGAATCAAGACGATAAATCATTCAAAAAACGAAAACCGTGACCTGTGCAAAGGTAACCAGATGTATCTTTAAAAGCGTAAGGTGAATATCAGAGGCCCCAATATGGATCCCTGCGGCACTCCTCTGATAACATCGACAGGTGAAGATACCTAATTAGTCATTTTAACTCTTTGTGTTCTATTACACAAATAGTTTCGGATCAGACCAATCGCATTTTCGCTGAATCCTAAGTAATGTAATATTTTGAGAAGTAAATCATGATTTATTGTATGGAAAGCTTTACTTTAATCTAATAAAACTAAAAAATTAGATTTTCCTTCATCGTATGCTTTAAAAATATCATCCGTAATGAACGATAAAGCAGTAGTACAAGTGTAACCAGATCGAAAACCCGATTGATAGATTGGTAATAATTTATTATTTTCTAAGTATTCACGAATTTGCACGTTAATAATCTTTTCAAATATTATCATGTTAGGTGAAGACAGTAATAGCAGGGAATCATAAACCAACGATAGTGACAGATTTAGAAATATCAGGCATTGAACCATTTTAGAATGTAACGGTATATTTTCTATCAGCCTTAAGTACGTGAATTTTGCATGTATACTTATTAAAAAAAACTTCAAGTTCGGTCCTGTAAAATTGTATTTTATTCTTAGCTAAAATTTTGTCGTATTATGACTACTTATGACTTTGTCGTACTTATGACGAATATCTTAAAGGATTGTTTTCAAACTTCTACAAATTTAATGGACGTGGAGGTAATAAATAATATTTTTAGAACTTTGTCCCCTCGTAGTAATAGTTGCGTTGCTAAAAAAATTAAAACTGACCTTGATAAAACATAAAATGTACTCAAGTCATCTCGCTTTATAAAAACATTTTCGTTTGTATTCTGGGAATGCGTTAGTGAGGGATCACTTTCTTCTTTGTTCAAAAGGTAACATCTACAAGTGTTCGAAATTCAGCTTGGTTTTTTGCGTATTTGTCTCGAAAATTGCACCATCAACAAGTCTAGCCAGCACATGTGACGCGGCGGTTCCCGCTTTATTTTCCGATCCCTACTTCTGTTCGTTAGGTCGAGACTTATGCGTGAATGTTAGTAGAAACCTCCTTATTGTATAGAAAAATATAGTTACTTCGCGCTAAAATAGGGGTCCAAAATGTTAAAAAAGACTTCTTCACTCTTGATCCAGCTTCTACATAGGACTGTCGACTCCGGTCGACACTACAGAAATACCGTTTCACTTTAGTCAAATAGAATTAAAAGAAAATTCTAAATTTAGTTTTCATACAGTTTAATTGATTGCCGGTTCTCGGATGCTGGTACAGTTAAATAAAATCTACAATTAATAATTATACCGTTTAATTAAGTGTCCGGATATTAATCAATAATTCGTGGTTAATAGAAATTACAGTTATTTCGTTAAACACTTTTCCGGACGTTTGTGTTTTGGAAGAATGGGAAATCTAGCTTTCCCTATTACAGTGTAATAATGTTATTACAACCTACAGTACCGTATTCTCGTTTAAATAACTACCGTACCGAAATACAGTAACATTTACAGACTTTCTCTTCTGTAATCGAAATCTCAGTGCAGCTGTGCGCGCACCAATGACATTGAAATGTTTTCCATTGCAATTCACTCATATCACGTTCCGCCTAATCTAAACTAGTGCATTCCTTCGTTCAGTTGCATAGTAAGCCCAAGTATTATAAAGTTCCTCGACTATTTGATTAATTTTAATTTCCCTTTTCTGATGTTCACGATCGTATCTCTTTCTTTTATTACTAATGTTTTTTCTTCTATAGTCTAATTAAAATATTTCTCCAAATATCTTTTTATTCTTTTTTTTATATTTAATGCCTTTCGCATTTTTTCTTACTAAATCTTATCGTCATTTGACGCGTTCTCTGTCAAACGTAAATAAATTCCGAACTAAAATTTTTTTTTCTTGTATCTGCTCCATGCACGTAGTTGTTCAAATCTTTTTAATATACTCTCAATTGGTATTTTCCCAATTAACCCCTATCCTGATGCAATACTCTTCCTTTCAATTTTTAGTAATCGACGTTCCGTCATAACCTTGATATGATTTCACTTGAATTCTAATCTATATATATCACGCTAAGCTTTTTTTTTGTTCCGGATTGTCTATCTTTTTATTTTCAATTTTTCTACTGTAGTTTATGGAAATTGAATATTTCTGCATTATTTTGTTTCAAATATTTCCTTTCGCATTTTTTGTATTATTTGACCTTACCTTACCACGAACTGTATCCACTTGTTCTTTGACGTGATCTTTGTTGCCTATCCACATAGGGTCAACGATGGTTGTCGTTTGGACATTTTTCTTTATACCTTTTAAGAATGTTCCCAACTGAATCTCTAGTAGTTTAAAGTTAGTAAAGTACTTATTGCTACCTTCCATTAAAGTTATTTCTTCTCTTTTGAATATAATGAATTTTAATTATGAATTGCTTCGAACTAAACATTGTTCGCTCACACATTATTAAGTAATGCTCTGTCTTTCTACACACAAGTTTTCTATACCGCCGTTTTCTTTTGTCTACGTACCCTTTTGAACGTTTATACCGTCACTTTAAATTTATATAGTGAATTTAACGGTAATTCAACGTTTTTGGTAACCTTCATAACCCCCCTTTCCTTTTCCTTTTTTTACCAGGTTTATTCTGTTTTATTAGTTAATTAACTTTTCCCAGGCCTAGGGTTTTCTTTCTTTTTGTAATTTTTGATTTTTGCCTGGAAGGGGAGATGTATATTGTATTGTTATATTATTATTATTATTTTGCCAAGCATGGGTAAATTATGATGCTTGAAGGTCGGTTACTTTTATTTTGGCTCTATTTATTCGGCTGAACCAGCCCTCCTATTGGGGAATAAGGCTACAATTGCAGGCTTGATTTTATATGTATTATTATTATTTGTAACTACGTAGTGCGATGAATGCATTATTTATGTTTTATTTATATTTTATGTGTTTGCGGGTATTGATGTATTCTACCCATGACAGGTCGACTTCGTTGCCAGTTTTGACCTGGTGCATTCTCGTTTTTCCACTCTCATTTGAAGATGTTTTTTCTATCCTGCGGGATTTGTATGTGAACGGGCCCAATGTAACTAACACGTACCGGGAAAGCATCTGCAAATCAGACTGAAGGGCTAATCAAGTTGGCCGGAATCGACATTTTGGAGTATAAGTGGTTTAACTTTTTGATTTATATATACTATGGGTGGTATTTAGTTTTCCTCCCGTTGGCAACACACAAGGCAACCTGGTAACCTACTTTTATGTAGAAAATGTTTAATTTATTTTTCTTTTTACAGACTTTCCTAGCAGTAACCTAGCAGTCATAACCGTTGTGACCACGGAAATTGACTCTTATTCAGTGACAAAACTTCATCTGTCAACTGAAATTCACTTCGAATAAATCGGCACGGTATAACCCTTTAGTGTTATTTAATTTACATTTTTAACTTATTGTTACAAATTGTTTACACTATTTGTTTCCGAAACTTCTGGAACAAATGGAACTTTAATTTCTGTACTTTGAGCCCTTATTCGATATTCAGAATTTCATTTCTCCGAATTATTACCGTTGCCAATTTTTATAATTTTTATACTTCAAAATAAATAATTTTTTTTTCATATATTTGTTCTCCGTCTGTGACCATTAATAACTGTACCGAGTTGTATCTATTTTTTATCGCTGTTCATTTCCAAAAAATGCCTTGGTTATAAACCCTACAAAATTTTTCTTATCATCTATAAGCCTTATGCTCTAATGGGAACACTTGCGTAAAATGCTTCGCATGTTCTCGATTCATATGCTAAATGAATCACAGAAATCAACCCTTTCATATCTCCTCAAACCTCATCAAACCTCTTTACATATCTTTGAATATTTAGATTTTTGTCAGCCCTTATTTGGACATCTTACCGTAACCAGTAAGACAATTTAATCACTGATCAAATATCACCCCTTTCTTTTTTTTTGTCTTCACCGACATTACAATCAATCTAATTTTGATTGTTACATCTTTCTTAATTTATCTTTTTTTGTCGCGATTGCAAAGTATTGAATTAATTACCTACATGTATTTCACACTTTTTTTTACTTTTTAGAATCTCTCTTAATCAAATTAACTAAATTTTTATGTCGTTTATGAATTTCACCTGTTTTATTATTATGTAAACTTTGCACTTGCCACGTTCAACTATTAAGCTTAACTACTAAGATTATTAAAATAATCTACTAAAATGGGAATAAATTGAACCAATTTGCTCTTCTTTTACATATTGTAATACTGACACTTTCTTTTGCAATCTACGGTTTATATTTTATATTATTACTTCTCAATTTGATTTTTTCCTTTTTTACTCTAATTGTCATATTTTTCCATTATGAAAGTTATTGTCAATACTCTTTCTTTCTTGACACGTATAAGTGTGAAAATAGTGTCACGCCCTTATGGTGTTTCATGAATTTGTGTTTTATTAATCTTGTATTTAACACTCACAATATTTATGTACAGATCTATTTTTATGTATGAACTTTTTTATTCAACATATTGACACACAATAAACATAAACAACACAATAAGCATGAAAAGTGTCACCTTTCATGTTTATTGTATAACTGATATTGAACTATTAGGTTATGGATTACTTCTTTTTTGACGCTTGCTATGAATACGGACCTATCTGTAGCTTTAATTATTTGTATTTTTAATTATTTTTGTATTTTTGCTTTACTTTACTTATAGACTTATATTATATACTGTTCAAAGTACGTTCATTGAATCCCTCAAATGTTCACTTTTCAAAATTTTTGTTTTTGCTGTGTTACTTACTACGTACTGTTTCTTTCTTCGTCTACACAAATGGGTCTTCTTCCATCGGCATTGGCTGATACTCAATGGTTTTCACCTGGATAAATACTATGGCAGTACCAACTGGTTCCAACCAACCATCACCTATGGTTACTATGGTAACACTTTGAAAATAGTCACGAAGAATCATTCTATAGAACATACGCTGTACAGATGTGTTCCTCTATATTAAACACATCCTATGTTATGACTATGGAACAATAATTTTTATGGAACCTTAACCAACAACCGACTCGTCACGCCACTATGGTAGCATCAAGTTGCTTCGCATCCATGCCATGCATACTTCGACATTCCAAGCCAAGCAGTTCTCATCTTCAATCCTGGAAACATCTTTATCTTTATACTTTTACTTAGCTATTAGTTACACATGTTGTGTTCTCTGAATTTTTTGGTTGTTTTTACTATCAACTTGGTCACACCTTCCACGACACCTTACCGACCACTCTTCCGTCGAAGAGGGGGAAAGTGTCACAAACGGAATTATTTTAAATGAAATCCTTTTTGTAACATTTCAACTTGCATTCATTTAGTATCAAAAGTAATGCGATAGCCACCCACACGCCGCCACGCGCGGTACACAATCTGCATTGCCTTGAGAATAATTTATACAGTTTGAATCTCATTAGAATAATTTATACAGTTTGCATATCCTTGAGAATAATTTATACAGTTTATATCTCATTGGAATAATTTATACAGTTTGTGTCTCATTAAAATAATTTATACAGTTTGCATCTCATTATGTATTCATGTGTTCTTCGTATCCCACTTAATTTATTCAATTATTCAGTAATACTTCCTCGTCCAGCAGTATATAACCAGCTTGCTTGAGCTCTTCAAACCAGTCAGTGACCATGGCTCGAATACTACAAGCAAGCTGGTGAGTACCTTTCAATTATTTTATGCTTAGTGCTTCGTTGAGTGGGTAGCGCTTAAACGCCCACTCTTTGCGAAATTATGGGGAGTTGTGACCAGGCTACCCGGCTTAGTTATAATTACTAGGAGTATAGCTCCTACGCTTAGTTAGTAGATTTAGTGCTAGAACAGGGTTGGTTCCGACCTCCCTTTGATTGTACCAGTTTTGGAGGACATATACGTCCTCACAATATGTATCAATATGTCAACATGTATGTTAACTTTTGTTAACTCTTTATTGTCTTTAGTATATAGTTGTTTTTTACAATTTGTGTTTAATTTCTCTCTACCTCTGACTACGTCCTCCAGTCACGAAAACCCCACGTGACAGTATACCGTTTTGTTTTCGAAGTTATTACTTTGAGGAACTTCTAAAACTCTGCGAACAAACTTATAAAATTCATCCATTTTCTTAGTATAAAGATTAACTAATGATAAATTAATAGAATAGATTAATTAATGATAAACAAAATAAACCACCATTTATATTTTAGGGAATTAATGAACGATAATCAGTATGGTTTTAAACCACAGAGCTGAACTGTGGCCATTATGACTGTTAGGAAGTACGTTAAAAGCAATTTACAACAAAAAATGTAGTAATAATCATAAGCTTAGATGTAAAATGCGCATTCGATGCAGCATGGTGGCCAGCTATTTTAAACGCTTTAATAGACTTCGATTGTCCAAGGAATTTGTATCGTTTGCGTACAGACTATTTTTCAAACAGAAAAGCTGTACTACAATTGAACAATAACCGAGTTAAAACGGAGATAAGAAAAGGATGTTCGCAAGACTCCTGCTGTGGGCCAGGACTCTGGCATATCTTGTATAATTCTCGGTTAAATTTGAATCTTTCAAAAAACATTAAAACTATCACATTTGCAAATGACTTCTTGGTAATAATAAAATGAAAGAGCATAATCGAGGTGGAAAAGTATGCAAATATAGCTTTACAAAAAATAAATAAAGATCTGTGGCAAATAAAATTATTTGTTAGTAAAAAAGATTATTAAAAATTCTAACATAGTAATAACTGAAGACCTCACAAAAATAAGGAATCAACTACTTAAGGAAGCAAGAGAAAAATTAGGTAACAAGAATGCCTGGAGCAGTAATGGAAACAGTTATGTAAAGAAAATAATAATATCAAACGCATTTTCTCTATTTTGGAATTGTAAGATGAATTCTACATACGATATCGATACAATGTATAGATATTCAATAGGTATTATATTTACGTACGCGTGGATAGACAAAGTACATAGAATATTTTTGTTCACATGTCACTTTTTTTTCACATTTCCTTTTTTGCTTTAGCTATACCTAATTAGTAACTGCCTACAAACGAAACAAAAAAAATTAATTATTTTTATTTCCATTCTGGTGGCGTTTTGCGGTACTCTGATGGACCAGTGCGGTCTAGGTGGCTAGATGTAGTGACTCTATACGAAAATAGAGGCCCTTCAATTAGAGTCTGGCCAATGCGTTGCCATGGTGCCCGCCATTTTATATCACAATATTTCTGATATATTTTGATTTTGACATCCTAATTTTAATGTTAAATAATGTTTTATATACACAATCCACTATTTCGTGTTTTTTAATCGAGTCAAATACCTTCACATACATGCCAATATTTGGTCGCGTAACCATTTCTGTACTTTTCAAATTTGGCGCCACGTGCTGTGATATCAAATGGCTGCCTTGGCCAGAGTCTAATTGAAGGGTCTCTATACTAAAATAGAGTCACTGCATCTAGTCATCTAGGCCAGCTGGTCGATCAGAGTAACGCAAACCGCCGCCATATTGGGGCAGAGAAGGGTGATTCTTAATAATGGACAAATTAAAACCACGTTTTACGTGTTTGACATATTAGAGGTTTGATCTTTCAGAATAAGAAAAACCTTTTAAAGTAAACGTGGAAGTGATTAAATTCAATACAGAACAAATAATGAACAATTTCGTGTTTCGTTTGCCCCAATATGGCGGCGGTTTGTGGTATTCTGGTCGAACAGCTCGCCTAGGTAACTAGATGCAGTGACTCTATACTGAAACTACTGACGACGCCATCTAGTTATAGGGGAAATACTAGAACGCGAACATACTTGATACAACTTAAGCTTTCGCCCCCTGACTCGGTATACATACAACCTGCTCAAGTTGTTATATACCGCGGCCGAATAGACATTAATAGCGAGAAACACGCACTGTAAAATAGAGCCATCTTATTGCCTTCGGAACGTACAACAGTATGTTTTACTGCTTGTTGTATAGTTCTAATAGTAATATAATTCTTATTTGTTTACTTGTTAATTTATGTAGATTTCAAATTTCGAAATTCCGCCATCATTTCGGGTTTCACAGAAAAACGTATGACAAGTTACAGGGTGTAAACTTCTTAGTTAAAAAGCATCATCCCGCATGTTATCTTAGCGTAGCATAGCTGCTGCAATTCAAAAAATTGGTTTGTTTTCTATTGTAAGAAAAATCCGCCGCCTGGCATCATTATAGATTATTTAGTAGGGGAGAAGTAGATCGATCGACGTATTGATTTGGTGTGGTTGTATGTGTACGCCCGGTGCGACTAATGAGTTACAATTAAATGGATATTTGTGGTGTTTTATTTAACAATTCAGAAGTGGGATACCATTAATAGTCATTGCACTTCAGTAAGTGGATCTATTGGTGTAGTCTATTAGTAATCTATTTCCATGTCAGTGACAAGGGATCACGGGGATCAAGGGGGAGTTTTGATGCAGACTGCGGTGAGTCAACGCTATACGCACGAACATCTTGAAAACGTAGCGTTTGGAATTTTTACAGTGAAATCACCGCTTGTGTTGTGGTGTTGTAACCTTTTGACCCCGAGGGTTAATATGTTTATATTACACTGAATAACTTTGAAAATCTTTAATAACAGTTATTAAAAAGGGTAGCGCTATATATTGTTGTGTTGTAAAGTGTTTTTTGCGTTCTCTTGTAGTAGTTCATTACCATCAATAATTTTGCAATCATGTCACTTAAACATAAACAAAGGCATATAAATAATAGCAGTTGTAGCTCTGCTAATTCAAGCTCGAGTAGTGATGAAAGCGAAAAGATTCGTACGCGTAGGAAAAAAGGGTCACTTAAAGACAAAATACAGTAATTAGAAGGTTAGTTAGGGAGGGAAAGCTGTGCAAACTTGTGAATAATGAAGCTGACTGTACCAAAATATGAGAGTTGATAAAATAACCATGATGATAGTGGCCGCATGTAATTTAAGAAAACAGTGAGGGGCATACAACAGACGTACTGGTTTTCTGAGATGGGGCGATTTTTCACGAAATTCACTTGGTTACAGGGGGTGTACCCCCGACGACATGAGTGCTTAAGCTTGTCATGTCATTGGTACTTTGCGACACAAGTCATCTCAATATAAGCAATTTTAAATGTTGCATGCAGAGCAAACTCAATGGAATTGTCTTTAAAACAAATCCCAACTTATATACATTGAAACAATAAAATGTTCCAAAATAGTCTCATTCGCAGATTTACATTGCTTAAGTAACATTTAACAAACACTAAATCGAATAAATATCCAAATTATACTAAATAAATGATCTGAACACGGAGTACACTAAAAATAACTTGACTTTACGATGTCAGTCGTATCACCACAGCACACCGCCTACTAACGAAAGCGATGGGGGCATCTTTCTCACTCCACTCCATTCACTGACACTCCAGAATATCGTTAATTTCCAACTTAGAAGTATGTCAACCACAATTCAAGCGCTTATTATACTTTTGTTGAATTTTCGAAAATTGTTTTCTGCAGATCTTGTTTTAACAAACGTGAATAATAATTATTGTTTAAGAATGATATAATTTGGAATACTAGTTTAAAAAATAAACATAGAATTCAAAAAAAGCTTTGTCAGATTGAAATGACTGATTTTTTGTTTAAAAATTTGAACTGTCCGAACATTTCATTATTAGGACTCATATATTCAGCGATTGCAGCTGAAGTTTCGGATATTACAACGGTGCAACCTACAGCTGGCAATGTTAATACTAATGAATCTTGTTTTTGCAGTCGCCAGCGTATAAAGGCCACGTACTCATGGGAGACTCGCAAATGGTGAGGTTCGCCAGAACCATGTTGGGTGTAGAGGAGAGCGAGTGCACCAGAATTGGTAAATTTTAAATAAACATACGTACATACTGGATGTTGCACAACAATCGAAATGGCATGTTATTTAGGACACGTCTAGGGGCCATTTGAATCTTATCTCAACTAAATATTTTCAACAAAGAATGTCACTAAGGTTCCTAAATTATATTCAAGGAAGGATTTGTTTGTCTAATTTAACGTTTTTCTATAGCCCCGTTTAAAAATTACACTTGAAAAATATATTTACGGTGAAATTTTCAAAAATCAGTTAATACATTTTTTAGAAATTGCTTTTCCGATTAGTACGCAACATTGCTACTGCATTTTGCTTTTCTTTAATATAAACTATTTCGGTTACAGAAACAGGACATCTACGAATCAATTTCTGCAAAAGCGGACAGTGCGTAGAAGGTTTACTCAAAGAAGTCGATTCTAATAAAGTCATCATCCCAAAAGCGGTTATTGTTTTAACTGGGACGAATGACATGATCCAAGTAATAAACTATTGTAAGTAACTATTTTTTGCTTTCTTAGGACACTACTCTTATTAGGTTTAAAACCAAGTACCAACACCTAGTGGGTGTATTACCAGTCCAGTGTGAAAGAATAGTGTTTTTGACAATTCCACAAACCCCAACAAAGAACACCAACATATTGGACGAGGCTATTCAGTCTGAATACCTTCATAAAGGGACTAGCAAACGGCAGTAAGTAATAGCGAAACACTTTGCAAATAAAAAACCTTAATATTCTGCAATTTCTCATTTTAGATACAATTTATACGATTGATCTAGCCAGTCAAATGTTATCCTATACAGAAGGGGGCAATCCTATACAACAACAGCAGATTTCTTAGAGAAGTGCACTTCTTCTTCTTCGCAGATCAAACCAATACTTTACTTAACGCTTTTCCAAATTAACGATACCTTTTAAAGAGCATAACAATATAAGATTTGCATAGACCATTGAGCAAAATTAACGGTAAACATTCATGATTAATTTAAATATTCGCTCGGTGACGTGAGCCTTGATAACTTGCAGGTCGGCATCGTGATGTCAGGTGTCGTTATTGACAATTGAATGAATGTATTCCTCAGGTACAGGAGGAAGAGGACGCGGCAGATGCAGGATGGCCGAATGTAAGAAAAATGCGCAGCCTCGCATTATAGAGGTGGTGGAGGTGCGGTGAGGGATCATGTTATTTTTTCTATTATTAGTTTTTTAACCACTGCACTCCTTTAACAAAATCTTCAAAAGTGGGATTAGTCTGATCTGTTCCTGGAAGTGCTTTATCATTGGAATTAATCAAAAACAAAGCAAAAGTGTACAAAGTAACGGACGAAAGCGGCAGCCAGCTTCCTCCGCTAAGGGTGAAGCGGACTTAATTGGGCTGACTGAAATCATTCAAACTTTACAAGAAAAAACTGGGACATGAACAGTATGCAAACCTCCAGCTCAAATCAACGTTTGCGTACCCCTGTTCGATCCGTCAGATCCAGTACAAAAGTACATTGACAACATTGAGCAAATGGCTGAAGTGTATGATTGGGACGAGCCAAGAACGATATACATGACAACGTCGAATTTAGGAGGTTTTGCCGTGTTATGGGTATAAAACCTCAAAAATCCGAACCAGTCTTGTGAAGAATGTAAAGTTTATATTCGTAGAAGAGTTTCCTGAACGGCACGATTATGAAACTCTACTTCGACAAATGCTTGGCAGAACGAGAAGACCAGATGGATCACTTATAAATTATTATTATTACGAGAAATTTCCTAATATCCAGTTCTCGTTTCAGAGTTGCTGTGTAGGGTAAATAAACCACTTTATTCTTCTACTATAGACTTCACAAGTTCTTATTAGCAAGTACCATTACGTGAGGATGATAGGAAATATACCGAAATTTTGGAATTATGTAATTATGAGTTTTATATAGTAATGTTAAGGCTTTAATAAAAAATTCACGTTGACGCATAATATAAATATTTGTTTTCAAACTAAATTTTAAAAAACTTTATATAGGAGGTGTATAGTACAAATAAAGGCCTCAGTTTGAAGCGAAACGTTATTATTTTTTAAAAAGAATTTTTTTATTATTATACCAGACTGTTAGTCCTCGATTTCCATATCCAATTTAACAAATAAGATTTGTTTGAAACGGTCTACAAAAGTTAAATAACTAAAATTAAAAAATTATCTTTGCAAATACTGTTTTACATTGAAACCGATGTATCAGATTTTGCAATTTGTGGACATATTTATGAAAAATCCTCCGATATGAAAAAAGACTATTGCACGAGTCAAACGTTGAATTCCTATGAGAGTAATTATATTATCACTGAAAAAGAACCATTATTACCTATTGTATGGACGGACGTAAGTGAAAAATGCTCTTACTAGGCCGAAATATTAAACTTTTATATGATCATTAAGCGCTCTGATTTCTTTTACGCCATATTATTAGATGCACGATTGTCTAAACAGGTCGCATTTCTGCAGAGATTTAGTTTTACTATCGAATATATCCCTGTAAACAAATGTATTTTATCGCGATATCCTGTAGCATATCGTAGGTGAGCAATGAAAAGTGGTAAGGTTATCGTTGCTACCGTCGAATTGAACTAGGCACACTATTGTACAGGAGTTAAAAAAGGTTAAGACTTAAGCAAAGGGAAGGTGATTGATTATATCCAAAAGATTTTAAATAAAATCGGGGCTGATGATTGTAAGATGTCTAAGCGGAGTTTCGAGTTCAAGTTGATAGATAATTTACTTTTCGCACATTCTCGGTTAACTGATCATTGATTCGTTGATTACTCACAAAGGAACTGTTGAAATCAACAAACTGACCTGAACAAACGCCTGTAGTGGTGATAGATCAGCAACCATGTTTTGTAAGGAACCAAATTTTCCTAAATCGCCAATAATTCTATCTCCCTTCGATATTTTGCCATTGCCTGTTATAAAACAGAAAACATCTACACGCAGAAGGAAACCTTGTAAGTCTCTGGTTATTACTTCGTCATCCTACAAAACTGAACAATCACTCGACAAAACTCCCAAGAGGGCAAACTGAAACGGCAAGTGTTTTCAAAAGAGAAGATTCAAACAAAAAATATCAACCAAAAGAAAGAAACCCGATTGCGAACACAACTTGGACTCTGAGGAAGAAGACGAACAATTTTTACCAGCATTTGTTGATTTGGCTCAATTGTAAAGGTGATGCCATCATCACCTTCGTAGTAACCTTCTTCGAAGAGTGGATAGTCAAATTATACCTTCAGCATTCCCATTTTCACTATCTTCCATAACATTTTCCGCTTTCCATTTGAGCAGATGTTCTAGCCATACTACTCGCAAGTTTGAGTATGGCAGTGTGGAAAAGTAAGAGAGAAATCAGAGAAAGACGTTAGATGCGAATGGACAAATACAATCTGACCATGTAATGGTGGTATAGCATCGATAGTAGTGAAGCTTGTCCCACGACTGAACGAAACCCTTATTAAGATAAAATAACCTCAGACCTCCTGGATACACTTCGAATTCTCTACAATGTTGAACCAGAACACTCAGTATTTGGCTCAACTGTAAAGATGATGCCATCATCACCTTCGTAGTAACCTTCTTCGAAGAGTGTATAGTCAAATTATACCTTCAGCGTTTCCATTTTCACTATCTTCCATCGCATTTTCCGCTTCCTTTGACATTGACATCACATTGACATTGATGACGTGCAGGAAGAAATGCCAGATGATGAAGATGCTGTTTGCCTGTTTTGTGAAAGTCGTTTCTCAGAAGATCAAAGGGGTGAGCTTTGGGTGCGGCGTCTAATATGCACACTATGTGGGCACATGAGCAGTGTTCTGGTGCAGAGAAAGACACTTATGTGTGTGATATTTGCCGCTAATGTTTTACGTCAGTGTTAGTTTGAGTATCTTTACATAAAATTAATGAAGTAAAGAGAAATTGATAAACTAAATTTACTTCACCAATTATTTATACCATCATGAGGTTAATTACTAAACAAATGAAAAATTTTCTAGATTATACCTGTAAATTTTCAAAATATATACTCATAATTTAAAAAACAAACGGAAAAAAAGATAACAGGGTTAATATCATGAATTTAAATATATCAAACAGAAAAATATAATGGTTAACTTTTTAAAATAGTGTAACAATAAAAAAAAATAAACTATGTTCAAAATTTTATACATATAACAAAAGATAATAAAATATTTTTGAAAAAGCCCACATTGAGGGGCGAAACGTCAAATTGATTTTAAAATAGATGTTTTATTAAAGGCTGCCAATCCTCACTGAATCACTGAAAAACCAAAAATTGTTAGTTTGAGTTTTCTATCATAATATAAAGTTTATTTTGTACTACTTATGCCCGTTTGCACCGCTTTGATCTTAGACTAAGAATAACTAAGGGCCGCTTAAATTATAAGGATAACTTAAGGTAAATTTGGTTGCACCGCCGCACAAACAAAGCTAACTTAACTAAGTGACGAAAACTTGTGGCAACAGCGCATTTTAAGTGTTGTTTTAGGGAGTTTTATTCTTTTTACAGTTATTTGGGTGAGAAACAAATATAATCTAACTTTATTTTTGTTGCATACATATATTTGTTTGAATTTGTGTTGTTTATTTTATAATATTAAATATAAAATTTAATTATGGCCGAAAACAAAGTCACGGCATCGGTCAGCAAACTACACGTTAAAGGAAAAAGAAATTCTTTTGAATTTAGGGATGCAATATAAAAGCATTATAGAAAATAAAAAGACTGACAAAGTTACCACTGAAGATAAGATCCGGGCATGGGAAAGAATCATGCTGCTGCTCCAAACAAACATTTCAGATCAACTGAATCTTTAAAAAAAATTATGAAAAAAAAAACAAAATTCGTCAATGAGCCTTCTCCTGGCAGGATTTATACCGTACAGGTGGACCACCAAGTTCTTCTAAAGGAGACAACATAAAAGAATTAATGCTATCGTATGCTATTGTAAATAAAAAATCAGTTTATGGGATGACAAACCAATACGATGGCGATAAGGTTTTTGCTGTTTCATCGGCTGTAGAGGATGATGTAGATTGTGTATGTTATTTGTTCTTATTATTTACTTATATTATTATAATAGCTTATTTAATGCAGAATGCCATAATTGAAGATCCGAATAATGAATGCCCTGATCAAACAGATGATTTTCAATCAAATGTGGAGATCATATTGGAACAGGATGTGCTCGACGAAATAACTCAATCATCAAGAAAACGGCCACATATAGCACAGGGTAGTGTGAATAAAAAATAAGTTTATACTTTAAGAATTAAGTTATAGCACTAGCGAAAGCTTATTAGTTTCAGCTATAAGCACTAGCATTTGCTGTTAAGGATGTGAATAACCTTCTGCTTATACTTACAAGCTTATGCTAGAAAATTTCAGTGTAAGCTAGAAACATTTCATTAAATCAGTTTACCCTCGCTCCTATATCTGTCAAAATTATGTCAAAATAAATTGTAAAAACAGAATTTATCACGAGTGGTCGCATCTCTTGTTGCATCAAAATGAGTTCCGATAGTGATAGTGATGTTCAGTCCGACCTTGTTGAAGTTGAACAAAGTACAAATTTAAGATTTGTAGAGGCTTTGAGAAATCATAAAGTTTTATTCAACAAGTCACAATTGCCAAAAATAAAAAAAGCAAAGGAAAATGCATTACTGATGATGCAGGAATCGTACCAAATAGCCTATGGAAAAAGTATTACCATAAAGCAGTTAAAAAAGAAAATACAAAACATGAAAAATGAGTTAAAGAAGAAAACAGACAGGAAAGAAACAGGAAATAGAAAAATTTTTCTTAAAGATTGGGAAAAGAAATTGTTGGAGATTGTAGACAGCGGTTTGCAAAACCCAGTTTTCCATAAAATACCTGGAGCTGAGATAGTAGGGTTGGAAGGCATTACAGAAATTAATCAATTACCAGAAAAAAACTACACAGAAAAGGTTGCATTGAGACCACCCCCTCCGTCTCATTCTACAACATCAAAACCAAAAAAACCAAAATTAGACGAAAAAGAAACAGAGGAGACTGTAAAATTAAGCACAGCAGAGTTACAAAGACTGGTTCTTCTTGAGCAGTTAAAACTTACACGTATGCAGATCGAACGAGAAAAAAATTTAATGGACAAGTTACGTCAAACTCAACCGGACATTTGTAATTTTAGTTTCGGCTTAGATGTCTAATACCTATATAATTAGGAGTATTATTATTGTATTATTGTGAACTAAACATTTATTGCATTTATGTGTTAACTAAAATAACTTCAATCATTATAGGTATAACTGATTAATTACATTTTTAATTTCTTCTCTCCTTTGTAGCCCTCGCCTACGAAGATTATTTTCGACCTCATTTTCTATTTCGATCTCCTCTTCTAAAACTTCTTGTACTTCGTCATTCCTGTTTTCATCGTCATCATCGAGAGGAACTTCATCGTTCAAATATTTGGCTATATTATGAAGCACAGCACAACTGATAATAACGGATGCAACTTTTCTTAGTTTTACTCTAACTATATACTGCAAAATTGGAAATCTTCTCTTTAGTTGGCCGAAACATCTTTCAATGATAACACGTTCTCTCGTGAAAAGTGTGTTGAATGCATTTTCTTCGCGAGTTTGGGGATTTCTATAGGGCGTCATCAACCAAGGAGTGATTCCATAACCAGAATCACCCAATAACAAGATATTATTATGCCGCATATTATTATTCATTTGAGCATAGATGTTGGATCTTTTGAGTATTCGATTATCGTGAACCGAACCTGGCCACTGTGCGTCAATAGATGTGAATTCTTCTTTTCCATTACACGTTGCCTGAACATTTATACTACAGTACCCTTTTCTGTTGTAGTATTCGTCTCCATGCCGAGATGGTTTCGTAATTCTTACGTGCGTGCAATCTATCGCACCAATTGCAGAAGGAAATTGGTACTTAGCACTCCACTCTTGCTGTGCTTCGTTAACATTATGTGTAGGAAATTGTATCCAGAGATGTGCCTTCTCAATAACTTTGATCAGTACAAATTTCACCGTTTTACTGACCGTTGTCCGATGAACACCTTCATCCTTTCCAACTCCAATTTGAAAGCCAGGATCGCTTAAGAACCGAAGAAATATCTGCATTTTCTGTCTTGAGTTTAATGCCCCTCCTCTTGTTTCTCCAGTATTTTCAAGAAAATGCTCTGCTAACCACTCGACATTTATTCTCGAAAATCTATATAATTTATGATAATCTTCATTGCGGCACTCAGTTCGTTGGGGGTAATATTTTCGAGTTCTAACATTCATGAATTGTGCCATTTTGACAATATTTGGCTGAAGTTGTACAAAAGATGATATTTCAAGCCTCCTATTATCAGGCTTAAGAAATTATAAGTTCTTACTTAAAAGTTGTAGTATTTGCTGTATTTTATTCACACCAAATTGAGCTTTTGCTGGAAAAACTAGAACATACTAGAACGAAATGACTTGAACTTATAAGTTTAAGCTAAAGCTAGTTATTATTCACATAAACCCCAGCTGTTGCTATAAAAAATAAGTTTTAAGTTCATACTACAGTTTTATTCACACGGCCCACAGAATACAAACACATCTATTCGTAGGCAAATAAGTTCTTCTCGTCGTCGTCCTGCCACAGTTGGAACTCTGACATCATCACATCTAGCAGACAAACATGAAGAACTGGCAGACAGAAAACTTAAGCTAATGGACTACTATGAAACGGAAGCAAAACTAAGAAATAAAAGCTTAGAATTAGATATTCAAATAAAAGAGGAGCAATTATTAAGCAAGTTTTAAATTAAACTATAAGTATGATTATAATGTAAATTAGTTACACCATAATAAGGGTCTAGAGTTACTATAATATTAATTTTAACTACTTTAATTTTATATTTTTTAAATAAAATGGTTTGCAAAAGTTTTTTGCTTTAGTTGCATTATACTATTGATTTCATAATGATCAAACATTTGTTGAAAAGAGCATCGTATTATTAGGCTTAGGTGTATATGTATTTTAATGCAATAAACATTTGTATGAACAAGTATTTAATTTATAATATTATTACTATATATTAGCAATATGTTGATTTATAAAATCATTCCGTGTTATATTTAATGGTATCTGTTGGTCAGCAATAACATTTGGTATGTCGCCCATTGCTATTAAATAATTCAACTGCTCTCTGTCAACTTCACCTGCATGTGGAGGTAAATCTTCATTCATTGCAACTGCTGAATCCAGGAAAAAGTTCCGCAGGAAAAAGTTTCGCCGGAAAATGTTCCGCGGAAAAAGTGCCGTGGGGAAAAAGTTCCGCAGGAAAAAGTTCCGCCGGAAAGACGCGTGAACAACCACGGCCGTGGAAAAGTTAAATAAGAAAATAATAACATAAGTTCGATTTCATACATAATGCTTTATTCATAAAAAAGGGCAACTTACTATAATTCAAACAAAATCAGTTTGGGCGCATTCTAATATTGTGGCTAACAGCCTTTAAAAACTGCTCAATATCCCTAACATTATCTTGGAATTCGATGCAAAGGGTTCTCAATGTTTCTTGCAGTCTAGAGTACGCTGGACGAATCCTTGGACGTGCAACCGGTCTGATGTTGAACTGTTGGAGTTTTGTATAATCAACAGCCAATTCTTGCTGCATCTTGGTGATTAGCACCCAAATAGAAGGATGCTTCATTCCTACGAGATGACTGAACCGGTTGTTCCATCCTGAAACAAAATCCAATTCAATTTTTGGATAATAGGTACCCATATTTTTTAAAAGAATATCAATTAAAATTTAAAAAGACAAACCTTCAGTGCTGTTATTGGTCTTATCATCCCTTGCCATAACAGCCTCGTGGACGTTCCATATCTCTGGTGGGAATGGGGGCAGGATTCTTCGAAAACGGGCACCTTCCTCCTGGTTACCTACTCTCCTGTATGTGCCAGTAACATATGTTTGGTCGAAGTAATCGAGGAGTTCTCCATATAAGTCTCCACCAGGATGATTCCTGAGGAAATTCATTCCTTCGGCGACCCTATCAAGCGGCAGAAAGGCTAGTCCATCTATCATTCCTACAAATATGCTGAAGTCCTGATCTTGAAGGTATAGATTCTGCATACCCAGCTGTTGCACTTTTCTGTATGTGCTCTGACTGAGGTGATAAAAACAACCTCTTACAGAAATATCCTCCCCCAACACCGACTTTGCGGCATTTATAGCAGCTTTCTCAAAATCTAAGTAAATAAACTGGGGATCCGGGTATAAATTTCTATGTTCGCATTCTTGCACTATGTAGCGAAACACTGCTTCATACGTTCGCTCTGTTTTCCTCTGGAGAATATTACAAAAACTGCATGTTTGTATAAGTAAATACCTACCTGATTTCTATTTAGGCTTTATTCGATTTCTTTCATGAGAATTTACTTCAAGAAAGGCTATTTATTTTTGAATATTTATTCAAAAAAGGTTAGAATAAATTGTCAAACCAATGTCAATCAAATTTTGAAATATTTAAGTATGTGCAACTTGAGAAAACGAAACTTACTAAAACCTTATATTGTTACATTCAAAATTTTAAGAAGTTTTAGAGCCACTGACAGGGTTAGTATCAGATTCTATTGTTGAGACGAATTGATTGACAGCAATGCATTTTAAATGGGAATTATGTTGCTCTAAAATCCCGAATTGCGGCTTTCCTATGAATTTCTCCGTGTTGGGCCAATGATATGAATTTTTCGTTTTTTCATTATCTATCCAATGGTATAAAAATCAACAAAATCGACTGGTCCTTAGATTTCCATTTAAGTGGTGCCTAGTCCTTTCTAATATTGGTAGTATGTGTTTTGAACAATTTTGTGGTCAATCCAATAAGTTTTCCTGTTTGTTTTCTTTATTAAATGAAACGTTCTTGGTGAATTTTTTTATTGATTAACTTTTGGACATAATTATAATCCAATAAATTTAGATTGGATTAGTAATAAATATACAAGGTGTGTTTTATTTGTTTATCTTTGTATGTGTATTTTACCCATTCTTTTGTTAATAAATGTTATTATTGCAAAACTGATGGATCTACAAAACGGAACCATTTTGGTTATGAAAGCTTAGTTTCATTTCTTCAACACTTGTAAATAAACAAAAATTTTTTTGTTTCAACTAAATATTTTATTCATTTTCTGGTTAATGGATTTAGTAAATTTTAATGCTCATTCAAAATAACATCTTTGATTGGTTAATTTATAATTAACTTAAAGCATCAGAACCAGATGGCGCCCTTTTTGAGTTTTTAATTGTGTTTAAAACCCTTATCTACTCCTTTTCACAATTTATACAGCTGTGGAACCAATACCTACGACTTGAATAATTAATTTGTAAGAAAGAGTTTAAATCTCAAGCTGAGGCAGACATATGAGTTTTTAGTTACAGTAAGTATGAGTGTATTTTCATAACTTTTTATAGCATTTTTTTATTGCTTTTTTATGGTTAAAAAACTAAAGTTTCAAGATCACATTTTTTAAATTTAATATTGAATGATTTTATTTCTTCTAATTCTTTTGATGGTAATTCGAAAAGTCCGAAAAGTTCCAAGTTTAGTTTCACTGCAACGTGCTTATCTAAGCTGGTTAAAATATATTATTATCATTATTATTATCAAATTATTATGGAAGTGTATACGGAACCACCAGTGGTCCCTGAACATGATGTACTGGAAAGCCGCAAGTGGCTCCTGTGTTACCCTATACAAGAAAACCGCTAGTGGTTCTACAATATGCAGCGCGTGAGGGAACCACCAGTGTTTTTTTAGCTCTGCATTCTGGTTAACCGCGAAGATTCTAACCTCAAACAACCACCTAATTATTTGCGGAGCGGATTGTTTACTAACAGAGAAAAAATCAAAGTTGAATGTTTAAATTGGTGTTAATGTCGACAAGGTACGTAACCATTTTTAACTGTGGGTAGTTCAAGTGATAAATTAATATTAGTCTTCTTTTGAAGGTGTCTATTACAATAACGTCCAAAATGAATGAGTCGGCCATTATTTATGAAGGAAAAAAGTTTGCTTCTCTTGAAGAACTTTACTCAAGTATTAAGACTTACGAAACTGAAAATTTTGTACAGTTATGGAAGAGAAACGCTAAAACTATAGAAAACATGAAAAAAATGTGTCCAGAAAAGTTGAAAAATGTCAACACTGCTTTAAAATATTACTCGCTAACATATACTTGTTACAAGGGCGAAAGAAAATTTAAATCTAAAGGAAAAGGTTTGAGAAATAGTGCAACATTGAGAAATGATTGTGAAATGGCAATTAAAATAGCACTTACTGATGACGGTCGAAATCTAATAGTAAATGTACTTAATGAAAACCATAATCATGTACCTGAAAAAGATGAATTCAACGCATTGCCTCGCCAGAGAAAATTGGATAAATCGGAGAGTGAAGAAGTTTCACATTTGATGAAGTTAAAGTGCAATAAAAAATTGTTGCAATCATATATTCAAGAAAAAAGTGGAAAGTTAGTGCAATTGAGAGACCTTACTAATTTAAAAACTAGTGTATCATGTGGTAAAACTGACATCGTGTCTGTGGTAAATATGTTGAAAGGAGATGGTGCCACAGTGGAGGTATTAGTCAATGAAGACAATGTTTTGTCAGGAATATTTTTTCAAGATGCACATACGAAGGACTGTTTTCAAACATATCCGGAATTAATGCTGTCAGATGCCACTTACAAATTAAATAATTTACGTATGCCCCTCTATGTAATTATGGTCATCAATGGGAATAATGAAGGGGACGTAGCAGGTGTTTTTATTTTATCTGAAGAATCTACACAACCAATATCTCACATGATACACATTTTTAAAAGTGAAAATCCAGTGGTCAGCCATCAAAACAATTTTAACGGACAAAGATTTCACAGAGAAAAAAGTTTTACAAGAGGAATTTCCAGAAGCAACTCAACAGCTCTGTCTGTTTCATGTTCTAAAAAGTTTTCGTACTTCAATTACCTCTGAAAAAATGAATATTGACAGCAAAAAACGACAATATTGTTTAGAAATATTGCAAAAAATAGCATATTCCAGAAATGAAACTGAGTATGATACATATTATGAAGCGTTAATCAATTTAAGCTTTCAAAAAGTGACTGATTATTTTATAAAAAATTGGCACCCAATAAGAGATCAGTGGGTAAGTTGTTTTAAAAGAACTGTTTTAACTTATAATGTCCAAACGACAAACCACATTGAATCTTTCAACCAAAAAATTAAACAAATTTGTGAGAAGCTGGCGAGTTTACTAGATTTCTTCACAGATTTCTTAACGCTCTTGGTATGTATGAGATCTAAAAGACGTCATGACTCTATAATGCTATCCTGTAAAAACTCAGTAACAGATTTTCCTAAAGGTTCAGCTCAAGACTTATATTTGAAATTACTAACTCCCTTTGCATATGAACTGGTGATGAAAAAAATTGAACAATCTAAACGTGAAGCAGAAATTATAGAAAATGTATCCAATTATATAGTTAAAATTTCTGGACAAGAATATTGCACTAACTCAAATCATTGCAGTTGTTCCTTTTATACTACAACTACTTTACCATGTGAACATATATTTAAAGTTAGGCAGGTAAAAGATGATCCTCTGTTTGATCAGAATCTAATACAACCTCGTTTTTATAAATCTAAATATATAGAGCTGTATAAGAAAAGTAATAACGTGTCTGAAAATTTTGAAATAATAGATAACAATATCGCAATTAATAAAATGAACAGAGATCATACAATCCTAACCAGCCAACAAAAATTTCGTAAAGCGTTGATCAGAGGTGAAAAGATTGCTTCTATTATCTCAGATTTCAACTCAGAAGATTTTAATGAGCACTGTGAACAACTGGATTTGTTAATTAATTGTTGGGCCCAAAGAGAAAAGACTACAATAGCGTTAATTTTACAAGATCAGCCATTAGATGCACAAATAAACGATGCACCAGTCTTAGAAAATCAAATTTTAGAAAATCAACATGATGCTGATATTATTGTCGAGGAAATTACGGCTAATGAAGAACATGATGCCGTTAACTCAATTAGTGCAATCAACTGTAATGATTCAAATGATGAAGAACTAGAGAATGTAATCGTTCCGAAACCAAGAAAACGCATAGGAAGACCAAAAGGTCACTTGTTAACTGCAATTGGACTTTGCAGAAAAAAAGCTAAACACAAGTAAATATGTATACTTATAATAAATATGTACTTAAATTAAAATAGAATATATTATATTATTATATTGATAGCTGCTTACTTAAATACAATTTTTTTTTAGTCGGAACAGTTTTTTAAATATGTGTTGTATTGACAGTTGATGTACAAAAAAACATTCTGGTTTTTGAAGTCATAACTTATATTTTTTGCGGCATAATATACTAGAACATAAGTGCTAACGAATCACTGGTGGTTCTCAGATGTCCTGCATTGTAGAACCACTAGCGGTTTTCTTGTTTAGGGTACACAGGAGCCGCTAGCGGCTTTCTAGTACATCATGTTCAGGAACCACTGGTGGTTCCGTATACACTTCCAATTATTATTATCAAATTAGTATAATTTGAACACACCAACCAATTTATTGGTTTAATGTGAGGAAATATGAGGACGAAATAATTATCAACTGCTTTTAAAATTTTTTTATTTAAGCCTCTCTTGAACTTAGAAAGAATTTCATTGTGCTTCAGTTTGCATGTATTCATACGGGAAAGTGTGACTCCTGGTTGTGAGAAGGCAAATTAGCATTGAATTAAATGGTAATCACGCACAGATGAGCGAACATAGGGCGTTCTTCGACCTTGTTACCAGGGCGTACTTGGTACACGTTGACTTCGTCGACGGTGATGGTTGCACTACACTAAAACACTAAACACTTGTCTCTTTCTTAAAACTAATATTAGGTCCTGTCCTTAGAAATAGATAACACTGATGAATAACTTTAAATAAAGTTTATTGCAATAGTCTGAAAAGGATGTCCACACAAATATAACACAGAAAGATAGTTTTAACGAAAGAAGTCTATTAAAAATATTCCACAACATTAACAGTACTATATACACAAATTAATAATACATAAACAAATATATACAAACAAGTAGAAATAGAGAGGAATTGATATTCTCCCAGTTTAACAGTTATGTTAAAACAAGCGTGGATGATCAGTAAGATCTTTATTCAAAGATACAAATAAGCACAGAAATTATATATACATAAATGATAACAGTCTCACAGGTGACTGAAGGTAGAATACAGTTTCACAGGTAACTGAGGGTAGCTAAGGGTTAGCTCGTGATAACGACCAAGGTCTCAATCTGCCTACTCCTTGGCGTAACGGGATGGGTGACTTGGGCCTCAATCTGCCTACTCCCAAGTGTAAAGGTATGGATAACTTGGGCCTCAATCTGCCTACTCCCAAGTGGATAAATGTTTGGATAACTTGGGCCTCAATCTGCCTACTCCCAAGTGGATAAGGTTTGGTGGACTTGGGTCTCAATCTGCCTACTCCCAAGTATGATTCCGAGACGCGCTGGAATGACGTTCGAATGATTGAGGTCCTGTATTTATATCGCAGGGGTTGCTGCAACCGGCTTCTGAATGATACCTTGATACTTTCGTTTTCACTTCCACAAAACTTATCTTGTAATACACATGAATTTCTTTTCCAGTGGTATGTTATCAGGTCCTACGCCCTTCAAGAACTTTCTTTCGGCTGCTAATGGTTCAAATGCTTTACCAACTGTATACCTGTCTAAATTGAACTGGGTGATGTCAACCTCCTTTTCTTTTGTTACTGGTTTCTTTGATGAAACTGCATATTTAGTACTTATAATATTTTTCTTTCTTCCTCTGAAACTCTTTTCCTTTTCTTTTTCTAACTTTATTATTATTATTACAATTAATGAAATACTGTTAACTCAGGATAACTTCTTGAATATTTTATTTATTGTCTTCTTTGTACAACTTTACATTTATTATTATTTTTTTATTAATAAAAACTTTACAACCCTTCTTTCTTTTTATGTTATTATTATCTCCAAGAAAACCCCTAGAAACCCTATATATTGTTTTTTATGCAATTATTTTACATGTATTTTGATAGTTTATAATTTTTTATTTTAAATAGCTTAACCTTGCTCATTATTTCTGTAGCTCGGTAATTTTATTATTGTCTATTTATCAATTGTATTACCGATTAACTGTTTATGGTCGTCAAGACTATTTCTGTATTATTGTCAATAGGTCTTTTGGAGTCTGTTTAATCGATGGGTTCGTACTGAAAACGGCTCTGGCGGTGTGGGGAGAGTCTTAAAAAATGTTATTTTGGTCGAATTTCCAGCGGTTATCGAGTTATTAAAAATTTTAACTTATTGTGGGGGCTTAGAATAATTTCTGTGTTTCTATATCTATCGTTGCAGGTAAACGCTATTAAATAATTTTTAAACTGGAAAAGTTTGTTAACAAATTACGTTCGCGTTTTAAAATAATGATCATGTGTTGAATTTCGATGAAGGATTGTGATTTTTACTTTTTTAAAAAATTTTTCATCACCTAATCATCACCTAAGTTAAGAGTGGGAAAATATTAAAAATTCTATAAATTGGGTAATTCGGGTTCAGTTGGGTTGGTTAGGGTGTCGAAATACTCGTTGTGGTATGCGGAAACAAAATTTGAGGATTATTGCGGGGGTTATTATTTTTTCGCTTTTGAATTGTTTTTTGACTTTAAAATTGTTTCATGTTAGGAATTTCTATGTTAGGTGAATCATCATTCGGGTTCATTTTACAGTGAAATTTTATTTAGAAATTGTGTTGTACTACTTTTTTCTTTTGCTGAATTCTCAACCGTTTCATAGATATAACACATTTTCTGATTTTTAAAGTGAGACTTAGAAAAAATTTAACATTGGAAATTATGTGGTAGGTAAACCTTATCGCGGGTTGATGATACTGGTATTACAATATTGTATATCAGATTTACTGCTCAGCTTTATTGACGGTGGTCTATTAGGTTATTTAAAAATTATCTGGTGCTTTACGTACCCATTATTTTGATGTGATTTCTTTTTAATAACGTAAACCTATCTCTTTAATTTTCAGAATTTGCTTATTTAGCCGAGTAACTATCCACCTTTAAGGCAGGTTTTGTTCGAAGTGGCTACGGTATTCTAACACTTCTACACAGCGAAAACTATTTTCCACTCACGTTGGTTGCAACATCAGCCGGTGAAAGTGTTAAACATCGACTTCAATAGGTAAGTATACCCCTAACCTATCGGTCGAAGAGACGAATCATTCCTCGAGTTTACCCAAATGTGTCGGGCGGTCTTTTATGGTGAGGGTTATGCATAGGTCTAGGTGTACATGTGGCTAAAACAAATATTTTCCATGTTTCTAATAACTGTCTGTTTTTTACTGAAATCGTAATACGATGGTGCCCACACCGAGGGAGAGTATCAGGTTTGTACTTGGTAAGTCGCCTCTACAAAGGGTGCTTGGTACGTTAAAAACCTAGATATATGCTGTCTTATTGATTTCGGTAAAGCTAACATGAACAATACACTTTAGATTTTATCGGTCCTTGACATGCTTCATATCCTTGACCTGCTTCATTTCGGGGGCTTCTTGTTCCTGATGTGGCTAGTCGGATGTGGCTAGTCGGACGTGTATTTCCGAAATATGGAAAAATATTGTTTTTAGTTACCTAATCTGTTAATAAGTTGGCTTTCACTGACTTAAGCTTGAGAACCCTTTTACGAATGGTTGAAAATCACATAAATACATCGATAAGACGAGCTTGCAACCCTCACTGTTGTATCAACGACTGTGATTTTTTAATTCTCAATCTCGTTATTTGGATAGTCTTTGACTGTGTTCGGTTCATAGTGACATTATGTATCATTTTTACCTTCAGCGCTTTCAATTCCATTCAAATCACTTAACGGTAAGCCGTCGAGGAAAACGGAATGTATAATTATTGTGAGCTATCATTACATGCATTATCGATATGTTTTGATCTATATATCAGAATGCTACTTTCATGTGGTTCAATTCGCTTATTGTGAGAACACATATGTTAATATTTTGATATATGTATTTTGGTGATAACGAACTTTGATGGATACATTGGGTCCTTTACGAAGGATGGTGACACTATCTAATATTGTAAGACGGATCTTGCAACGAGCGCTGTATTATGCTACGAATATAGTGTTCACGCTCGATGTTGGCATTGGTTTAAACCTTCATCAAAATATATATTTCGGGATATTCTCAGTGTAATTGTTTAACCGCACCAAGTTGTTAACGTCGTAAGTCGTAAGCTGTAATAGTTATAAATTACTAAGTAGCATTCATAGGAGCTTCAACTACACTCCTACCCTAATTTCTTAGAGTAAAAGTATGATGTAATCCGAGAAAAGGTATCATTATGATTAAATATTTCGTGTTAGTATTAGGTACGTTCGGGTATAATCGATACTGAAATGCATTGTGGGTATTGTTACAGGTGTATATAAGAAGAGGCGATTGGAGAAGCTTTATTTTGTCAACGTGTGTGGGGGTTGAAGACATCTTAAGAAAAATGTTCTCGTGTTATTCTTGTGACAAGTGCTATGCAAGAAGGGATAGCTCAAGAATAAGATAAGTGTAACGCAAGCATCCGGAATCTCGTTAATAAACAGTGCATTTCAAAACAGAATAGCTACATACCGCCTTACTACACTCCTACCCTAATTTCTTAGAGTAAAAGTATGATGTAATCCGAGAAAAGGTATCATTATGATTAAATATTTCGTGTTAGTATTAGGTACGTTCGGGTATAATCCGATACTGAAATGCATTGTGGGTATTGTTACAGGTGTATATAAGAAGAGGCGGTTGGAGAAGCTTTATTTTGTCAACGTGTGTGGGGGTTGAAGACATCTTAAGAAAAATGTTCTCGTGTTATTCTTGTGACAAGTGCTTTGCAAGAAGGGATAGCTTGTGTAGGCATCAACAAGGATATTGCAAACCGATAACTAATTTATGTGAAGTTTGTGGGGTTATATTCACCAGTCAAGATCATTTCGTGAAACATCAACAGGAGAAACATGGTCTACGAAACTGCAGAAAGTCTAACAAGATCTAATGTATAAACAGAGTGATAATTACAATAACATTGAACTGCTTGAGCTAAACAAACTAATACGGAAAGAGCTAAGAAAAGAGAAAAGAAAGTATAATACACAAATAATAGAAAAAACGATCGAAGCAAATAAAGGACCAAAAACTATAAAGAAACAATTAAGCGTGGGAAAGAAAGAAGTCTTAAAAATACAAAACAAGGAAGGAAAAACTATAACAAATAGGGATGAAATTCTGAAGGAAATAACGGAATACTATACAGAATTATATGAAATAAAAGTGAAACCAAACAAATTAAAACAAGAAAAAGAAAGAAAACAAATTCAAAATGTATGATCGGAAGACATCCCAGAAGTAAATATAGATGAAATTAATAACGCTTTAAAAAAGTTAATATACTTGCTGAAATGCTGAAGGAAGGAGAAAATGAATTACAAACTAAACTAGCCAACTTATATAACAAATGCGTAGAAGAAAACACAATACCTAAGATATGGCATACAGCGGAAGTTATACTTATTCACAAAAAAGGAAACATACTGAAAATGGAGAACTATAGACGAATCAGTCTTTTATCACAAATGTACAAACTGTTTACACGAATAATAACAAACAGAATAACTAATAAATTGGAACGATATCAACCACGCGAACAAGCCAGTTTCAGATCAGGATATAATACCTGCGATCACATACAAACAATAAGAAATGTAATAGAAAAAAGTAATGAGCATTTTAATCTATACATGGCTTTCATAGACTTCGAGAAAGCATTCGATTCTATCGAAATATAGGCTGTTCTGAATGCCTTAGTTAAATGCAGAATTGACAGCAGGTATATAAATTTAATCAAAAACATTTATGCTAACGCAAATATGTACATAAAGATATACAGTGACACAAACCTAATCCCAATAAAAAGAGGAGTACGATAAGGGGATACTATTTCCCCGAAATTGTTTATTACAACACTAGAAAGTACTTTTAGTAAGATGGACTGGGAAGAAAAAGGATTAAAAATTGACGGACAATATCTAAGCCACTTACGATTCGCGGATGATATTGTAACAGTAAGCAACGACCCGCAGGAACTACAAGATATGATCATAGAACTGAATGAACGATCGAAAGAAGTGGGACTTAAAATAAACATGGAAAAAACTAAAGTAATGAGAAATACACAAGAAAACCTTAACATTACACTAGAAGGTAAAACACTAGAGACAGTAGACGACTATATATACCTAGGACAAATGATTACAACCGAAAAAGACAATATGAGTAAGGAAATCACAAGAAGAACAAGATTAGCCTGGAGTGCGTTAGGAAAACTAAATTATATTTTTAAGGCTGAGATACAAAATACATTGAAAGCAAAAATATACAATCAATGTGTGCTCCCAACAGTAACCTACGGAGCAGAAGCGCGGAGTTTAACAAGAAAAAACGCCCAAAAACTAGCACGCACACAAAGAGCTCATGAGAGATACATATTAGGAATCAAACTAATTGACCGCAAAACAAATAAATGGATAAGGAAACAGACAAAGCTAATAGATGTTATACAACGAGTCGCTGAATTGAAATGGAGATGGGCAGAACACGTAGCCCGAACACAGGACGAGAGGTGGACGAAACGAACATTGGAATGGAGACATCGTGAAAACAAAAGAAATGTGGGCCAAATTTGGCTATTTGGCAAAATTATTATTTCAATAAGCTGGCTCCACATAACAGATGACGAAAAGTAAAAATAAACATTACTGTGTTCATAAAACATCTAAAAACATCTTTTTCTAATACAGGATTATAAATAGGGAAGTGCCATTTAAGATTTCCCCTACAAAGGAGCAACAGGCGACACTTCGTTGAATATTGTTCGTCTGTTAAAAAAGTGGAAAGCATACCCCTCGATTTAATAAAGTTACGTGTCTCGTTAATTTTTGATGCTGCGAACCATTTGTTAAACATTCAGAGTGGTTAATTTAAAAATGATCGCACTGTATGTTAAATTTAAATAAATCCTGATTTACCCAGATACCTTATAATCTTGGAAAGTGAATAATACATATCTATACCGTTAACCATAATTTAACTTTTGTATTATAGTCATGTAAAGGTGCCAATTCGTTTGACCTACATAAAAATGAATATCATCTTGGAAACGCCTAAGAAATTGAAAGAAAATGACTCGAATTCAAAATGCATAACGTAAAAGTGCATTTGAATTGGTAGCGACAGAATCACTGTTTGGATTTGATTTCCATGTTTTCTGGCAAGGTAACCATCTGGAAGATGTTTAAAAATTTTAGCTGTATTCGCATTTATACTTATCGAGGATTTTTGTATGAACAATAAAGGAGAGTTTACTATTGCAATTTGTATTGTTTTATTATATATTATTAGTATTATTATGGTAATAATATTAATAATGTTTGTTTACCAAAAATCTACAAAAAATTTACAGCAATGACAAGTTTTAAAAGTGCAAACAAGCAGAGAGATACTTTTGAGGGCACTGCAGCTAGCGTTTATGCCTTGAGAAAATATGAAGGTAAAATAATATTATTTTCTTGCTTGGTTATTTTTCTTTTCGGTATGCTCTTACAACATGTAACATTTTAAAGAACAAACTAGAGAAACATTTAGAGTTCCACGTCTACATGTCACTGAACAAGAAATAGTTCGTCAATTAAAAGCTACAGACCTTACCAAAAATTAGATTCCGATTAAGAGTTTTCAACCTCCTACATAAGTAAAGATCTTTTAAAAGTTTAAAGTCGTAAAAAGTGCGTTAAGTAAGTGTATAAAAGACTGATAGCCGGTTTCACAAAGCTTGATTAAGTTCTGATTAACTTAATTGTTAGTAAATTCGAAGTTTCACTGGTTAAGATTTAACAGACCTTGAATTTTAACCAATTATATTTTTAGATTGCAGATTTAATCACAATTAGGTTAATCAGAGTTTAATCAAGCTTTATGAAACCGGCCATAAATGATTCCAAATAATTTTATTTTTTATGTTATACATAAGTATTAAGTTTTTTTTTAGTGTTAAGAACTAAAGTTTGTTTAAAAGTTTTAGCTGTACTCTCATTTATAGTTATCGACGATTTTTGTATGAACAATAAAGGAGAGTTTACTATTGCAGTTTGTATTGTTTTATTATATATTATTAGTATTATTATGGTAATAATATTAATAATGTTTGTTTACCAAAAATCTACAAAAAATTTACAGCAATGACAAGTTTTAAAAGTGCAAACAAGCAGAGAGATACTTTTGAGAGCGCTACAGCTAGCGTTTATGCCTTGAGAAAATATGAAGGTAAAATAATATTATTTTCTTGCTTGGCTATTTTTCTTTTCGGTATGCTCTTACAACATGTAACATTTTAAAAGAACAAACTAGAGAAACATTTAGAGTTCCACGTCTACATGTCACTGAACAACAAATAGTTCGTCAATTAAAAGCTACAGACCTTACCAAAAATTAGATTCCGATTAAGAGTTTTCAACCTCCTACATAAGTAAAGATCTTTTAAAAGTTTAAAGTCGTAAAAAGTGCGTTAAGTAAGGGTATAAAAGACTGATAGCCGGTTTCACAAAGCTTGATTAAGTTCTGATTAACTTAAATGTTAGTAAATTCGAAGTTTCACTGGTTAAGATTTAACAGACCTTGAATTTTAACCAATTATATTTCTAGATTTCAGATTTAATCACAATTAGGTTAATCAGAGTTTAATCAAGCTTTATGAAACCGGCCATAAATGATTCCAAATAATTTTATTTTTTATGTTATACATAAGTATTAAGTTTTTTTTTAGTGTTAAGAACTAAAGTTTGTTTAAAAGTTTTAGCTGTACTCTCATTTATAGTTATCGACGATTTTTGTATGAACAATAAAGGAGAATTTACTATTGCAGTTTGTATTGTTTTATTATATATTATTAGTATTATTATGGTAATAATATTAATAATGTTTGTTTACCAAAAATCTACAAAAAATTTACAGCAATGACAAGTTTTAAAAGTGCAAACAAGCAGAGAGATACTTTTGAGAGCGCTACAGCTAGCGTTTATGCCTTGAGAAAATATGAAGGTAAAATAATATTATTTTCTTGCTTGGTTATTTTTCTTTTCGGTATGCTCTTACAACATGTAACATTTTAAAAGAACAAACTAGAGAAACATTTAGAGTTCCACGTCTACATGTCACTGAACAACAAATAGTTCGTCAATTAAAAGCTACAGACCTTACCAAAAATTAGATTCCGATTAAGAGTTTTCAACCTCCTACATAAGTAAAGATCTTTTAAAAGTTTAAAGTCGTAAAAAGTGCGTTAAGTAAGGGTATAAAAGACTGATAGCCGGTTTCACAAAGCTTGATTAAGTTCTGATTAACTTAAATGTTAGTAAATTCGAAGTTTCACTGGTTAAGATTTAACAGACCTTGAATTTTAACCAATTATATTTCTAGATTTCAGATTTAATCACAATTAGGTTAATCAGAGTTTAATCAAGCTTTATGAAACCGGCCATAAATGATTCCAAATAATTTTATTTTTTATGTTATACATAAGTATTAAGTTTTTTTTAGTGTTAAGAACTAAAGTTTGTTTAAAAGTTTTAGCTGTACTCTCATTTATAGTTATCGACGATTTTTGTATGAACAATAAAGGAGAGTTTACTATTGCAGTTTGTATTGTTTTATTATATACAGGGTGTTTTGGAAAATATGCCCGTCACGTTAAAGGGCAATAGGGAAACATGTGTAGAGTAACATCTTACTAACAATTTCCTGAAATGCCCCTTTGAAATGACAACCCTCCTTATAAAAATAATAGGCACGCCACTGCAAAATAGTAGATAAAAGTGTATGAAATGAAAATTGTGTACTAGTACATACTTTTAAAGGTCATCAACAAAAGAACCATAAAATAAACCCAAGCAGGTAGCCGGGTAAATAAATTCTTCGAGAATTGTAACCAAAACCAAATAGCAGAACGTGATTTTAAAATGTTTTTAACTAAATCGGCTAAATAATAATAACACTCATTCTGAACATCTGTAATAAATGTTAATGACTCAGATCTTTATGATTTGTAATCTGCAGTATGCAGTTTGTCGTCAACTTTCTCTGTGTTAGGTGGTGGTAAACTTGAGTTTCGATTAATACACGTTTTAGAATTAATATCTTGCATTAGGTGGTGTTAAGTGTTTGTTAGTGTTAAGTAGTTTATTTAAGTTTATTTAGTTACTGTTTAAATTATGGCAGAACCATACACACCTGCTGAATGGACGGAACTTATTATTTTATACGGCGAATGTCATCGCAATGCCTCTGCCACCGCCACAGAGTATGCTGTTCGTTTTCCCAAGCGCCGTCATCCAAATTCACGTGTAATCGTACAAGCTATAATACAGAGAATGTTCGATACAGGATCGGTTATTCCAAGAGCTGGTGGGAGAGGACGCAACCCACACCACGGAGATGTCGCGGAGGAAGAAGACATCCTAGAGTTAGCTGAAGAGGATCCCATTCTTAGCGTGCGTGCCTTAGCAGCACAAACTGGTGTACCTTCTACTCGCGTTTGGCGTATTTTAAAAGAAAATTCCCTACACCCATACCATTTTCAAAAAGTACACTCATTAGTACCTGCAGATCATATTCCGCGAGTGCAATTTTTCCAATGGCTATTGGAACGCAACCAGGAAAATCCTCAATTTGCACAAAATGTACTGTGGACAGACGAATGCTGTTTTAGAGATTTTATCAGATTTTCAATTCACACAAAAGCCACATTTGGGCTGACGAAAATCCTCATGCTGTCCGAAGACATTATTTCCAGAGGCGTTTCTCGGTAAATGTGTGGGCGGGTATTTATCAGAATCGTTTAATAGGATCTTTTATTTTGCCCCAACGCTTAACCGGTGACTGGTACCTACACTTTCTGAACAATGAAGTGTTCAACGGACTTCCACTAGCTGAATTTCACAGGATTTTACGGGAGTTTTTGAATAACGAATACCCTAACCGGTGTATAGGCCGTGGAGGACCCATCGCCTGGCCTGCGAGATCATAGGACTTGACACCCTTCGATTTTTGTATTTGGGGATGTTTTAAAACATTAGTGTACAGGACAGAAGTGGACACCGAGGAAGAGCTACGCGCACGCATTGAAATCGCCGCAGAACAAATTCGTGCAAATGCCGAAATGTTTGCTAACATAAACGAATCTATCATACGTCGTGCGCGAGTGTGTGTACAGACAAACGGCGACTTAAGTCGCCGTTTGTCTGTTATTTGAACACATGTTATAAAGATTGTTTGCATCTAAACGGTAAATTTTACTCATTTTGTTAAAATCACAGTTGTAAAATAAAGAACAGGCAATGAAATTTGCATCACAATTAGGTCAATGAACGTATGTTAGATTTTATTTACTGACCTTAATAAATGATCAAGTCATCAAGGTAGTGAGTCACCCGGCAACTGCTGCTAAAAATCAATTCTGTTGTTTCTGTACATTGATACGTACGTAGCACCAATGTAGTTGAAATAAGAGGATTTCTAGAATAGTTTACACTTCAGTTTTTAAATCTGGAAATGAGAACTAACAATGTCTGTTTTCTACTGGTGGTACTGGGAGAGACGTATTTCGTTGCACTATGTGCACTATTTTGAGTTTTTACTTTGCTATTTAACATGTGATGATCCTGATACCAGAAGTAATAGAGCGATAGAAGATCTAACTGCCGCCATATCAAATATTCTTAACGCACTCATCGAATATTCTAAACGATCTTTTAGTTTGGAAGCTAGCATATGCATGATGATTGGGCGTTGCGTTTCGAGGCAGGTGCCATTTTAAAGGATATCTGCCCAGCAAACCAGAAAAATATGGTATCAAAATAATGTGCCTTACCGACGCTCGAGATAATTATCTGTACAACGCCTACATCTATTCTGGAAAAAGTTTAGATGGTAGAACACTAACATAGAAAAATAAAAACTTAACATTTCGTCACAAGCTGTTATATGCTTATGTAAATCTATTGAAGGCTCTCACAGAAACGTAACAGTTGATAATTGGTCCAATTCCGTCCCACCGGTTATGGAAAAAAAATAAGTGCGAAATTCCGAGTCAGTTCGTTGCAGATAAAACAAGACAAATAAATACCAGCTTGTACGGATTTCGTGAAGATATAACATTACGCTCTCATGTACCAAAAAACTCCAATACCAAGAAGTCTAAGTCAAGTCCGTGAATAATTCAGTCTGTAATTTAACGATAAGGGATGTAGACATTCTAGACAAAAAATGTGCATAGTTCTAGCAGGCGAACACGCCGATGGCCAATGGCAATTTTTTATATTACTAGATATTAGTACTGTGAATGCTTATATTCTACATCAAAGTTATAAAAATACACCAAGAATGGAACACCTCGACTTTCTTAAATTGTTAGCGAAGAGTCTTGTTACACCTGCCATGCAACTTAGAACAAAATATCTAAAAATCTCAAGAGAGCTTAAGAGTCACCCTGGGTAATGTTAGGAATAGTTTAACCAGAATGCTCAAACGACGCCCAAGTAGAGAGCTTGAAAAGAAACGTACTTGGTGCAAATCCTCCTAAATTGAAGATGAAACCTGAGTATATGTGTACAATGTGTAAACGAACGATTTGCCTCCAATGCGCAAAGAAAATATAAGAAAATAACTAAATTCGAATATATTTTAGGTTTCACTTGCATGTTATTCGTTGTTCATACCTGTGATATAAACTATATAAACAAGTCCATCATAGCCAAGGCATTATAAGCGGGGGTTATAGTCTACAACGCCCGCTCATCGTTTACTTTGCAATTTCAACCGGCGTTACACAATAGTGATTTGGATCATTAGGCCAGAAACTATATGTTTGCGTACGAGTGTGTTGCAACACAACAAATGACGAGTATTTGCAACGTAGTTTCTGGGTGCGTGATCCACGAATTCTTTTGTGCCGGCCCCTGCAGAAATTTCTTAGATAAAATTAATAATCTATTCTTTAGATGGCATATACTATTAGGACTTTTCTTGTTTTTATATTGGTATCAAACAACAACAAAAACAAAAATACTCAGGCAGCACCCCGAACACTCAAAAATAAAATAGAATAATTTTAAAATTGCTAGAAAAACAGTGATCATGTCCTCTCGTTATGTTACTATAAAGTAACTTTCAATACGGCAAAATCTCCCTCTTGCAAAAGCTTCACTACTTTGAGAAAGCTTTACATTCTTACCGGGTTAGGAACAGAACATGAGAGATTTTCCCTCCTAAATCAACTATTTATAAAGAATGTTGCACAAGTTAAGCCAAAATCAATACTCTGCTAATTTTGTTATCTAAGTCATTTAAGGCCATCATACTAAACTTATTGATCCAAATAAATTTCAACACAGTAGGTAATAAATCTGAAGGTAATAAGAAAATATGCGGATAGGGAGTAATAAATCCAATTCAACCCCTAGCTGTGACGTTATTTTTATTTTTTTGTGATTGTTTTTTGCTGTAGTAAACAATCATAAAGGGAGATTTTATTAATTCTATATGAATAATTTAAATAAATAAAATCATTTTCATACATATTAATATAAAAGTAAATATTTTTAGAAGTAAAATTACCGTGCAACAAGTATAACAAAACAAGAGCAACAAGTAATGGGTAAAAAGAAATAAAATACTTTAATTCCATTAATGTCAATTCAAAATTACCGTGTTCTTCTTCAATGAATTCATTAACTTTTACCGGTTTCTTATGCTTCAACACTTTCATTTTGTATTTGATGAGCACGAAACGATTCAACAATCAAAGAAAGCAACATACTGACACATCCACCATTTACCATTGTTTACATTTTATTGCAGTGATGCCACGTTTTCATTTCCTCTATCATTATTTGACTGGCGATTTAAATTCGTTTTTCCCGCCCGTGCCGGATCAGCCGATTACGTCGCTTCTTAAGGGGGGAAGTGACTGTATAAAAATACGCTATGCAGAGTCTCTGAATTTACATTATTTTAAGAAAGAATATATCATAGATTGTGTATCCAACAGATAGAATCTTGTAGATCAAAGTATGAACTAAATTTTAACAAAAGAATTATTAAAATTTGTTCGAAAATAACTAAACATAAAAACTGTAACAATAACTATAAACATTTTTTCTTTCTTTAAACTAAAATATCTCTTTATAATAATTTGAAAGTATTCCAGTAGTTCACAGATGATGTGATGTGACTTTTGCAAATTTAGTAAAAGTTATTACCATCCAATAAACATAAAAATTCCTAGTTTTATAAATATAAGCAACGTCCTTGGCAATTCAACAATTTATTATAAATTAAAAATAATTTGCTACTTGTACACATTCTCGTGAAATATAAATTTTGTATGCACCACGAGCGTTACTAGATGATAATGCCCATCGGACGACTTCCATCACTCGGGCCCTCGAGCTGGAACATCAAAAGCTCTAAAAACATAAAAGTGCATCATATACATACAGCGTAACAAAAATGGTGGCACTGAACAGGTGTGCAAAGAATCTTTGTGTGCATTGTATCAAATAGATCGAAAAAAAATTGACATACAAAAACTAGATTACAGAGTGGTATGTCGACCCCACCTCCAGGTTGCAGAGGAAGCACGCTAACAGACCACATAAGATGGACGAAGAAGTAAAACAACGTATCATCAAAATAAAGAAAAGTTCGTACTCAAAAGTTTTTGTGACAGAGATTAATTTGTCCTTTGGGTGGCACATGTTGCGTTTGTGATGCCGGTAAAGTAAACGACACACATAAAAAAATTTCCATGCAGCAATTGGAGCTGTAAAAGCTGATAAAGAGGAAGCAAAAGCGTCAGACCACATAATGTATATTATAATGGACCTACAGTAGACGATGCCATTTCCAAAGCTAACCACATCAAAAGCATTCTATCTTCGACAAATGTGGTTTTATAACTTCGGGGTACACATAATCACAAAAATCCTACAAAAAGCCTGCTTTTAAATGTGGGCGGAAGATATGGCTAAAAGGGGAAGTTCGGAGATATGCGGGAATGTATTCTAAGATACACGTTCTTCTATAAAGTCTAAAATTCAACATACCGAAATAAAACGTAGTGTATACCTAAATAGACATGTATTAGTATACATGTCTATTTAGGGGGGAAATTATTAGCTAGTGCTTTCTGTAATAATTTCCAGCTTGTTTTTTTAAATTCGCATGTATTTCTAGTGGGCTTTGTACGTCGCTCTTGTCCGTCACTGTCAAACGGCAAGTTTTACTCACGCTTCAGGTAAGAAAATTTGTTATATTATGATTTCTATGATATTTTATTACATTCCCGGAACGCAGATGTGTAACTTAGACTTTAGTGATTGTATGTGTGCAATTAGTTTTGAATTTTTCTCCCCGAGAAAAATTAGAGAGTTCTTGAATTAAACGTGTATCTGCTGAGACTCTTTGCCTAATTACTTGCATACGGTAGCATACGGTAGAATAGTATACATTGCCTTCATTATTATCATTTATGTTGCGTATCAATAATACACATTGCGTTCTTCAATATTATTTTGGTATGTACCCATTCCTAATTTACACAGTCAAACAAGAATTCATAAGAACCTATTTTATCTATGTTCTAAATGCAGTTATGAAAATATGTTTTTTGAGTATAACTTATAGTTATGAGTTTTTAGAGACATTATATTCAATTACTCAATGACAATAAAATTTGTCTTTTATATAGAGGTAAAATTGGCTAGTCATCGTACCAAAAGAATTTTAGAACTTGCACGAGCAACTATGGTAGACGAGTTGCGCATATTGGAGATGGCATATTAGGAGGAATGTTTGATGCCTGCTCCGCCAAGACCATACCTTGTATTTGATTTTATTGAAGATGAGACCGATAACCATGACAGCACTAAACTATCGCCATATGATATTGAAGCCTATACGATTATATAGAAAACGATCGTTGGAGGAAATAAGTCGTGTCTTATTTTCTTGGTTGAATGAAGTTGGTTTTCCAAATTTTACAAATGCCACTTCATCACAGGACAAGCCCATATCATTTGCCAAAAATGTATCTCATGTCTGTGCAGCTGTGCTTAGTAAAAGAAAGAAATTGCTTTTACGATTTTCATGTCTGAATGTGCATGGATTTAGTGTGTTTGGATTTATTTGTATGACAGTGTATTAAAAATTATAAACAGTTGTTTTTTATTTTTACAATAAAATGTGTAAAAAACAAGGTACATTGCTTCTCTTTTCCGTCAAACATAATATCACACCACTACAGGAACGAATTTCTTCTTGACCTGGGAAATAATCTCGCCAAAAAACTAGCAATGTATATTTTAATACACAGGTATGTAGTTTGTTATAACTCCGCAGTGTATCTTTTGAGATACCAAAAGTTTGTCGCAAGCAGGCAATGTATCTACATAGATACTCTTAAAAATCAAGGTCACGGAAATGCAAAAACAAATATTTCCTGTTGATTTCGTCATAAACACAGCTTTTACATACCAAAAATGTTCAAAAATATTTTTTCCCTGTGGTACTACATCCATTGCTAAGTATAGGGTTAAGGCATCTCTTCTCGAAGAAAATTCGCAGATAAGTTCGAGTATTTAGAGACACATTTAATGAATGTCACCAAATGTCCTCGAGTAAATATACCGAACGTAAAGCTAAGATCACACACGCTACTTTTGCAGCGCAGTTTTGGAGTTTCGGCTGCAAAAGATTCGGGCGGTGTTCACACATATGCTAGTAGTAGTAAAGTAGCGCGCAGCATGCAAGTTTTTCTACTGCAGCTACCCTTTAAAACTGCATGCCTAATAAAAGGCTGTAATAGTGTTCACAGGCAACACGCTTATCCAGCGTGCGACCAACAGCTGCAGCATAGGTGCAATATGGTGCAATTATAATAACAAGACAAAGCATTTGTTACAAAATCAGGGACATCTTTGAAGTTAAAAACAAATACTGACATTTTCTGAAAGGAAATGATCTGCTCTGTTGAACGAGGGTGTTTGTTTTTGAAACGTTATTTAATTCTTTAAATAAATGAAAGTAAATCTGATTAAAATGATTCCACTTTGCATTAAAATATTTCGCTATACTATTTATTATAAAAATGAAACTTCAACATCCACATCCTAAAAGGATAATTAATATTTATCTATGTTCTATTGCAACAACCAAATTCGAACTGCAAAAAGTTCTTGACGACGTAATTACGTTTAGAAAAACGCATAACAAAGTAATTTTTGCATTATTGAGAAAGATGACACATTTAATAAAAAACAAAACACACTCGCCACATCAGAACTAGACTGATACTGCAGGCGCAGCCGCTGCAAAAGTTTCAACCAAATATATATTTTTCTCAGCCATCGCAACTCTTAAAAATTTCATTCACACGCGGCTACTTCTTGCAACCGACTTGCATGCGCTACTTTTAAGGTAGCAGGGGAGTTCACACTAGGACTCACTTGTGCTGCACTGTTTTTCATGCTGCGCTGCAGCAAAAGTAGCCGTATGTGATCTTATTAGAGGGTAGCTGCAGTAGAAAAACTGGCATCCTGCGCGCTACTTTTAGGATATGTGTGAACACCACGCGAAACTTTTGCAGCAGCAACTCTAAAACTGCGCTGCAAAAGTAGCCGTGTGTGATCTTAGCTTTAGCTTAAGACGTGCACTGTCTCATTTTCAATCTGAATTTAAACGTCGATGGGCTGCTGCACGCAACACGGAAGAGAAATTTTTGAAAAAGAATAGAGAATGGTTAAAAGGCATCATCACAATACCTATATTCAGCTCCATTAAAAGTGGTCGGCCTACGAAATCTTTAACGAGCGAGCGAGCGGACCAAGCGGCGAAAAACTGAAGATGTACCCGCAGAAAGAACTCCAGAAGAGCTGAGTTTTGCCGCTCGAATGGGCTTACGAAAATCTAGTCAAGCACATGCAGCCAAGTTGGTAAATGGAATTTATACTTTTACCCGTAACGTTACTGTACAAATAAATCTTTTAATTTAATGTTGATTGAATAAATTAATATAAAATACGTCTTATGTTTCATTAACAAGGATTATATCATACACAGTACACAATAATGTCGACAGTATTTACCTAATCTTCGAAAGTTTGTTACATGTAAACGAAAAAGTAGTGCATGTAGACTTAATTGACTACCTTGTTCGTTTTTCAATCACGTAATTTTGTAAAGTAGTGTGCAATTGTAGAAGCAAAAACTAAAACTAATTTATTAATAGTACATCAAATTAAATAATTGTTGTCGATGTACGTATCGGTATGTATTTCCTCAACATGAAGATTTAAGTTATTGACATGTGGTTGGTATATGTACCGGCTAGGCAGCCAGTCTTGTGTCCAGTCTAAAATCATTAGTTATTTATTTGTATACTGTCTCTTCAGTATACTGTCTCTACTTAGCTTCATGTCATACTTGAAATCAATTTGTTTATCTTTATTACTGGGTCAAATAATTTAGAAATGAGTTCTGTAATAATTGTTGTAACATATTTTTGGAATAATAAATTTTTAGAATAATGAATTGATTCAATTTTGTTATGAGTTTTTTCTTTTATTTTATACTTCGTTACAATACCAAGGCACTAAAGTTGTACTTTTTTATCATGAATATGGAGATATTCGACATGACTGATAAAAAATCAACTTTAGTTTACTAAGTTGATATCAGTACTTATGCCTGTTAATTGTATTGTTTCAGAAGAGCTATTAAATAACGACAATATAACGCCAATTGCAGGACCCTCTACCTATTCAGGTTAGTAATTTCTTTTTCTATGTGTGTGTTGCATGATATCAGTAATACGTACTAGCAAACATATTTATACCTGTTAATTGTGTTGTTTCAGAAGAGCCATTAAATAACGAGAATATATCTACTGAGTATACTTTAACGCCAACTGCAGGGCCCTCTAGCTCTTCAGGTGAGCAACTTCTTTTTCAATGTACATATTGCATGTGATATCAGTAATACTAAGAAAGTAAAGTATACACTGTGTACATAAAGTATAGAATAAACTGATTATTTTGTAAATACGCATCTTTGGACATATCTGCCAAATTCATGACGTCATCTGGTCAAACCTGTGTTGTGATTGATGTTTTTCTTTTAAATAGAAACATGATAAAATGCACCAAAACCGTTATAAATTATTGAAATAAATTCAAATATGGTAAAAGGCGATCCTAAATAAAACAGCTTTTTTACTTTTTGCTTACTGAATCTTGATATTTATTTAAAAGAAATCAATATAAACGCAGTCAAGAATTTGTCAATTGAAGAGTGTCTGGTTCAAATAGACTAAGTGCCAAAATTACAAATATGAAATATTTGAATATAACAACTATAACTAGATTGTTGGATTGTTTTTATATCACTAGATATTTACAAGTTCCAGAGACGCCTTAGAATAGACTAATGTACAAGTTTATATGTAAGATGTAGTCGATGGCACATAAAATGTTTTGGAGCAAAAAAAAACTGAAAAAGTGATTTTTGGCACTTAGCCTGTTTGAACCTGACACTTCCATTTATTATATATTTTTTGCCCACCCTGTACGTTTTAATCATTTGAAAATTGGTACGGTTAGATAGAGAGTTAAAAGACCTTTACAAAAATCAAATGACCCATATATCTATTTAAAAAACATCAATAACGCCGCAACGTGATACAGATGATGTCATAAATGCAGCAGATATGTCCAAAGATATTTAAAAATATAAATTGGCCTGTCACCTGTCTGAGGATGCTGCTCAAAAACTGCGTATTTGCAAAATACTTAGTTTATTCCAAACTTTATGTACACAGTATATAATGAAAAGTAACGTACGGTTGCTATCATTTGCTAAAGAAAGATGAAAAAGCGTGATAGCCGATTTTTCAGTTTTTTTGTACAATGTACACTGTAATTCGACCTGATTTATAGACTGGGCAATTCTCATATATTTAAACCTAAAATGTTCTTGTTTACCATATATATGCTTGGAAAATAAGTAAGGAATAAATTCCATAACTCCGTTACTATTTGAGCTAGAGATATAGTCTAAAAAACATATGATAATGTTAATTATAGCGCATACGAAGAACGTATACTAAATTTGTGTCATCCATTTTTTTGACAGTTATGACGTCATTAACATTTTTTTTAAATAGCAACCCATATTTTTTATTTTACATTCGTATAGTTTTTTATTCTGATTTCAACGATATAACATACTCCATGGGTTACATGAGAAACAAATTAAGAAAAACGGCTCTAAAATTCAGATTAGTAAAATATCAACAAAAAATAATCAAGAGACTATATCTAATCGGGCAACTAAAAAAACCATGGATACACAAACAAAAGAATTTGACAAGAAGCAGTCATAAGTAGAAAATAATAGGGTGAAAATTCTTATTGTCTGTTCAACAACTTTTATTTCACTCACATGATGGTAGTTCATACAGAAACCCAAATAATTGAAATTCTAATTATGATTGGGTATGGAAATCGCGTTAGAACCCACCAAGAAGTCTGCCGATTGTTCAGTGACAAATATCCTGATCATGAAATAAGCCAATCCACAGTCAGCAAAATAGAAAAAAATTTCGAGACCACGGTACTGTAAAGAATCTACCAAAAACAGGCCGTCCTGTGACAGTATTAACCGAAAATGTGCAACTAGATATTTTGCTAGAAATAGAAGACAATCCGCATTCAACAAGCCGAAACATTGCTTTAAACTACAACTTGAGCCACACTTCAGTACTAAACCTGTTAAAAATGGAAAAATTTCATCCTTACAAAGTAACTTTGGTCCATGAGTTATCAGAGACTGACTTTGATCATAGGCAAGAATTTTGCGAACAAATGATGGACATTTGCAATGCCGATCCACTGTTCGTGCAACGTCTAATATTTTCTGATGAAGCAACTTTTTCCTTACGTGGACATGTCAACAGGCAGAATTGCCGATACTGGAGTAGAGTGAATCCTCACTGGATGCAAGAAGCACATACCCAATATCCGGAAAAAGTAAATGTATGGGCCGGAATTGTAGGAAACAGAATTTTGGGACCATTCTTTTTCGACGATAATTTAACTGGAGAAAGATACTTGGAATTTTTACAGTTTGAATTAGTACCTGCGTTAGCGGTATTATTTCCTAATGAAAACGATCTTGACATTCCAAATAATAATATCTGGTTCCAACAAGATGGTGCTCCTCCACACTACGCCCTTAATGTGCGACGTTATTTGGACGAAGTGTTCCCAGGAAGATGGCTAGGAAGAAGAGGGGCAATGGAGTGGCCAGCTAGGTCCCCAGATCTAACACCATTAGATATTTTTCTCTGGGGACACTTAAAAAGCAGGGTGTATCAAAATCGACCCAATAATTTAGACGATCTTAAGGCAAGAATTAGACACGAGTGCGGCTTAATAACTCCCCAAACTATCCAAAACGTATTGGCTGCTTTTTATGATCGTCTTGGATATTGTCAGATGGTGCAGGGTCATCAGTTTGAACATTTTGTGTAATATTTTTAATTATCAATGTTAAACTAATTGCTTTTTTTGTAATAAAACTTTTTTCTTTTTCATAAAAAAAAATATTTTAATAATCTTAGAGCCGTTTTTCTTAATTTTTTTCTTATGTAACCAATGGAGTATGTTATATCGTTGAAATCAGAATAAAAAACTCTATACGAATGTAAAATAAAAAATATGGGTTGCTATTTAAAAAAAATGTTAATGACGTCATAACTGTCAAAAAAAAGGGATGACACAAATTTAGTATACGTTCTTCGTATGCGCTATAATTAACATTATCATATGTTTTTTAGACTATATCTCTAGCTCAAATAGTAACGGAGTTATGGAATTTATTCCTTACTTATTTTCCACACTGTATAATAAACTTACATGTATATTGTACAAAAAGCTGAAAAATCGGTTCTTATGATTTCTTCATCATTCTTTAGCAAATGTTCTAAGTTATACAAGTTTTTTAATGATAATTGCAAACAGTACAATAACACTTTATTTCAGATCAATCCTATTCTGCTTCCAATAGATGTCAAGCAGTTCAAATATCATCTTTGTTATCTGCAAAAAAAAACCTCGCAAAGAAAAATTGCGAGCCAAGATGAAACATATTAGGAAGGTGTCACATGCTGTTAAAAACGTAAAAAAAACCGGAAGATGAATATATACTGAACGACTTTGAAGCAATGTGTGATAAGTTTTTAAATAAACCTCTTGCTGAAATCATCAAAGTGCAAGCTAAGTTTCAAAGTAGAAGTCCTTATGGCAGACGATACACACCCGAATTTAAGAAAGAAGGGTATTCGGTTTGTAATATACCTTGGGTGGCCTCTAGCGGCCAAAGGTAAAATCACAGACCTGCCGTTTTAATATATATTGTAGAGCATGATTCAGAGCACGTATGTAGGAAGTTTCATGAATGTGTCATGCCTAGATAGAGAGCAATAAGCGTTTCCCTCCGAAAAGGTTTCTGCATTTAAATGCATAGGACGGTCGGCTTTTTCCTTGGTATCTCCTAAAGGTAAAATTGTAGCGCATTCGTTTTTAACATACATGTTATTCATGTGCAGATTGATAACTGTAGAAAAGATTATCAATGCGTCATGTTGATTCCATGAGATACTGGAAACAGTATGCTAAAAGTGGGATTTTGTACTGAAGAAACGGTTTATAATATACTTTTGGGTGGCCTCTAGCGGCCAAAGGTAAAATCACAGACCTGCCGTTTTAATATATATTGTAGAGCATGATTCAGAGCACGTATGTAGGAAGTTTCATGAATGTGTCATGCCTAGATAGAGAGCAATAAGCGTTTCCCTCCTAGAAGGTTTCTGCATTTAAATGCATAGGACGGTCGGCTTTTTCCTTGGTATCTCCTAAAGGTAAAATTGTAGCGCATTCGTTTTTAACATACATGTTATTCATGTGCAGATTGATAACTGTACAAAGGATTGTCAATGCGTCATGTTGATTCCATGAGATACTGGAAACAATATGCTAAAAGTGGTATTTTGTACTGGAGAAACGGTTTATAATATACTTTTGGGTGGCCTCTAGCGGCCAAAGGTAAAATCACAGACCTGCCGTTTTAATATATATTGTAGAGCATGATTCAGAGCACGTATGTAGGAAGTTTCATGAATGTGTCATGCCTAGATAGAGAGCAATAAGCGTTTCCCTCCTAGAAGGTTTCTGCATTTAAATGCATAGGACGGTCAGCTTTTTCCTTAGTATCTCCTAAAAGTAAAATTGTAGCGCATTCGTTTTTAACATACATGTTATTCATGTGCAGATTGATAACTGTAGAAAAGATTATCAATGCGTCATGTTGATTCCATGAGATACTGGAAACAGTATGCTAAAAGTGAGATTTAGTACTGGAGAAACGGTTTATAATATACTTTTGGGTGGCCTCTAGCGGCCAAAGGTAAAATCACAGACCTGCCGTTTTAATATATATTGTAGAGCATGATTCAGAGCACGGATGTAGGAAGTTTCATGAATGTGTCATGCCTAGATAGAGAGCAATAAGCGTTTCCCTCCTAGAAGGTTTCTGCATTTAAATGCATAGGACGGTCGGCTTTTTCCTTGGTATCTCCTAAAGGTAAAATTGTAGCGCATTCGTTTTTAACATACATGTTATTCATGTGCAGATTGATAACTGTACAAAGGATTGTCAATGCGTCATGTTGATTCCATGAGATACTGGAAACAGTATGCTAAAAGTGGGATTTTGTACTGGAGAAACGGTTTATAATATACTTTTGGGTGGCCTCTAGCGGCCAAAGGTAAAATCACAGACCTGCCGTTTTAATATATATTGTAGAGCATGATTCAGAGCACGTATGTAGGAAGTTTCATGAATGTGTCATGCCTAGATAGAGAGCAATAAGCGTTTCCCTCCTAGAAGGTTTCTGCATTTAAATGCATAGCACGGTCGGCTTTTTCCTTGGTATCTCCTAAAGGTAAAATTGTAGCGTATTCGTTTTTAACATACATGTTATTCATGTGCAGATTGATAACTGTAGAAAAGATTATCAATGCGTCATGTTGATTCCATGAGATACTGGAAACAGTATGCTAAAAGTGAGATTTAGTACTGGAGAAACGGTTTATAATATACTTTTGGGTGGCCTCTAGCGGCCAAAGGTAAAATCACAGACCTGCCGTTTTAATATATATTGTAGAGCATGATTCAGAGCACGGATGTAGGAAGTTTCATGAATGTGTCATGCCTAGATAGAGAGCAATAAGCGTTTCCCTCCTAGAAGGTTTCTGCATTTAAATGCATAGGACGGTCGGCTTTTTCCTTGGTATCTCCTAAAAGTAAAATTGTAGCGCATTCGTTTTTAACATACATGTTATTCATGTGCAGATTGATAACTGTACAAAGGATTGTCAATGCGTCATGTTGATTCCATGAGATACTGGAAACAGTATGCTAAAAGTGGGATTTTGTACTGAAGAAACGGTTTATAATATACTTTTGGGTGGCCTCTAGCGGCCAAAGGTAAAATCACAGACCTGCCGTTTTAATATATATTGTAGAGCATGATTCAGAGCACGGATGTAGGAAGTTTCATGAATGTGTCATGCCTAGATAGAGAGCAATAAGCGTTTCCCTCCTAGAAGGTTTCTGCATTTAAATGCATAGGACGGTCGGCTTTTTCCTTGGTATCTCCTAAAAGTAAAATTGTAGCGCATTCGTTTTTAACATACATGTTATTCATGTGCAGATTGATAACTGTACAAAGGATTGTCAATGCGTCATGTTGATTCCATGAGATACTGGAAACAGTATGCTAAAAGTGGGATTTTGTACTGAAGAAACGGTTTATAATATACTTTTGGGTGGCCTCTAGCGGCCAAAGGTAAAATCACAGACCTGCCGTTTTAATATATATTGTAGAGCATGATTCAGAGCACGTATGTAGGAAGTTTCATGAATGTGTCATGCCTAGATAGAGAGCAATAAGCGTTTCCCTCCTAGAAGGTTTCTGCATTTAAATGCATAGCACGGTCGGCTTTTTCCTTGGTATCTCCTAAAGGTAAAATTGTAGCGTATTCGTTTTTAACATACATGTTATTCATGTGCAGATTGATAACTGTAGAAAAGATTATCAATGCGTCATGTTGATTCCATGAGATACTGGAAACAGTATGCTAAAAGTGAGATTTTGTACTGGAGAAACGGTTTATAATAGGGTTTCTAATATACTTTGGGTGGTCTCCAGCTCCAAAGGAAAATTCACAGACCTGCCGTTTTCAGTTATGTTGTAGAACATGTTTTAAAGTACGTATTTAATAAGTTTCATGAATGTGTCACGCCTAGATAGAGAGCAATAAAAGTTTCCCTCCGAGAAGATTTCTGCATTTAAATGTATAGTACGGCTTTTTCCTTGGTATCGCCTAAATGTGCATTCGTTTTTAACATACTTGTTCTTCATGTGCAGATTGATAACTGCACAAAAAAATTATCACTGCGTCATGTCGATTTCATGAGGTACAGGAAACAGTATGCTAAAAGTGCGATTTTGTACTGGAGAGACTACAGAATGATAAAGAAGATTCCTGCAAATTCGCGCCATCTCTGTGTTAGGCCACGTAGTTACCGAACAATCCTCGTATATGGCAATTAATTACTTCGGATCAAAGTGAGCTGCACTTTTTTTGTTTGTAATCGAATAATTTTTGCATTTGCTGTCAATTTTTATACCAAAGCGTTTGTCATAGGTGCTATTAATTGCATACAGATTAATTTAATTAATTAAAAGCCATTGTTTCTTGTTGTTTAAATATTTTTCTGCATTAGAAGTTTCGTTGGTAAGTAATTAATATTTGTTTATTATACCTTCAAATAAATAATAAATCTATATTCCTTTAAAAAAATTGTAGCAATCCCACTGTCTAGTTAGAACGATTGGCACCTCTGTTGCCCGTTATCAGTAGAGCTGTTTTGCATTTTCGTAAGTAAAAACGTCCGTATTGCATCGCAATAATATCACGTATCATAAGATCATTTCCTAAGATACGAGAAAGGGTTATGTTAAAAGCGTGATTTTCTACCGGAGAAGCGGTGAAATATGGGGCAATTTAATCACTTCGGATCTGAGTGTGCTGCACTTTTGTTTGTAGTCGAATAACATTATCAGTATAGAGGGACTATAATTATCAGCATTTGTTGACATTTTTACCAAGGCGTTTCATGAATGATATTAATTACTAATTCAGGTAACACATACAGCTTACTTTAATTTCTTAACTAATTGTCAGTGTTAAATATTTCTTCTGCATTAGAAGATAAAGATTCGTAAATGTGAGTGATTATGGTTTTTTATTATACATGTAAATAAATTATAAATCTATCCTTTAAAACACTGTAGCAATCCCGCTGTCAAGGAGGACTGACACATCAGTTATCACTCATTAAAGTTCTAGTTATCGGGGTTTAGATTTTCGCATTTACGTAAGTAGAAGCCTCTCCATATTGCATCGCAATAATATCATGTGTGATAGTTTATAGATAATAAGGAGTTTATTGTGGTGGTTCACCATTGTGGTTTCTCGTGGCACAATAGTAGCTTACCCACTTTAAAATAACTTTTACTGACTAAACCATTACTGATAAAAGAATGGTCGTAAACAAGTACCATGACTGACTATTCAGCTACTCTCATCAATGTCCATTTATCATCAATAATACCTGCACTGTTACTAATAATACAGCGTGTACTATCACCGATATTACAACGTGTTCCATCAGCCATCACTGACATTCCAACGTGTACCATTACAACAATCGTGCATCCTCATGGACATTTACCGCGTGTACCATTACTAACAGTACAACTATTATTCCTGACAATACAACGTGTACCATCACTGACGATATAACTTGTCACTGACAAGGTACAACGTCACTGGAAATACGAGTATTATAACTAATTACACTTTATGGTTAAAAGACGTGCGCTGCCTATTTCATAAACTCAAAATGAAACATTGCAATAACACTTCTAGTATCGTGCGGAATACATCACAAGGACTTATCTATGCTTTTTATATAGCAAGAGTTTTTATGTTTCCAAATTGTAGATCATGGTCAACTACAAATGCGAAATTTGTAAAAAATCTTCAACAAAGAAGTCCCTATTTAGGTATGGATTTGATGCAGAGATTTGGACTAATAGTAATATCCAAAGGGAGATAATGCGGCTAAGGCTGAATCTCCAGGAGAAGTCCTGTATTTGCACCGGGTGTCATGCATTTTGTCGCAACAGGCATGCAAGAGCTGGATCCATTGATTTGGGGCAGAGAATAAAAATTGTAGTACCTGTCGTGGAGGAGTTCCATTATGAAGAGCCACAAGAGCCTCTAATACCTGAAATGGAGACAAGTGAAGTCAGGTCTGAATACTCACAGGTCTGTTTCTCGTTGTTTACGTGTTTTCAGGACTAAAGTAGTACTATTGCAGGAAAATCAGATCTTGCCTGAAAGTCAAGATGCTTCAGACGAAATTGTTATTGAAAATCAACGTCGACATGAAGATCAACATCGTTCTGTTGTGGTTGATGGTATTCCATCAGCTATAAGATCACAATCAAAGTGCTTCGTTTGCTTCAAAAAGGTTCGAACTCGAATATCGAAGATCGCAATTGTAGATGTATTTTTGAAAACAGGCATTATTGTGGATGATAACAACAGATGTTGTAGAGAGCACTTTGATGGGCCAACTCTTTTAGACGATGCTTTAGCTCAGATCAATCCATCCAGTAATGACACTATAATGACCGGGAAGCAGGTTAAAAAATGGATGATATCTTTGCGTTCCTTGCATCAAAACAAGCACCTTCCCATAGATTTTGAGGTAAATGATTACAGTGAAGATGTGTTCCACCTACTCCTAGGAGTCAGCAAGAATAACTATGAAGTTCTGGTTGATCACTGTGCCTACAAGATAAGAAACAGCCAAAACCGAAGTGTCAGAAACGGTCTAACAATGTTTTTGATAAAAATGCGGCTAGGAATATCCCAGAAGGTGATAGCTTTTTTATTCGGAATTCGTCATCAACCAGTTGTTCATCGGGCAATTCATTCCGTTCGCGAGGCTCTGGTGCGTTCGTTTGTCCCTAAATACCACGGTTTTGTGCATATTTCAAGAGAAACTCTTATCCAGAACCACAGCCGAAAGTTCTTTCACTCCATTTTAGGCGTTAAGCCGGAGAGCTTAGTGCTCATATTAGACGGAACATATTTGTACACTGAAAAGCCCACACAAATATATTTGCAACAAAGAACTTTTTCCACACATAAAGGTCGGAATTTATTCAAGCCTATGATGACCGTATCTCCAGATGGGTATATCTTAGAAGCTTCGGGATTGTATTTTGGAGACTGTGGGAATAACGATGCAAATATCTTGAAGCATATGATGCATGAAGCAGAAGGAATCATGTCAGTCTTACTGGAAGGGGATGCTTTGATACTTGATAGAGGTTTTAGAGACGCTATTGGCGAACTAACGGACAATGGTATTGTGGCATTTGTTCCAAAATTCTTGAAAAAAGGACAAGATCAGTTTACTACTTCTGAGGCAATTGAGTCTCGACAGGTACGGTCGACTATAATAGTATATTAAAGAACAAGTTTTATAAGGGTTCATTTGGCGCACGAATTCCAAGTTAGAAAACGAGCCGCAGGCGAGTTTTTCTATGGGATGAGTGCGCCAATGCCCTTATAAACCGAGTATTTTATGCTATTTTTTCTAATTTGCGCCCCTTTTTTTCTTATTTTAATACAAAAAAAAATATTTTGGTCGTCTAGAGAATTTTGTGTTAGTTGGTAACAGTTGGTAACACTCGGCGTCCAGCTGATTTTCTGAATCATTTGTCATCATCCGTCACTTCAAATAAATTAGTTATTACTTTTGTTATAAATGTTTATAATTGTCCATGTAGCAAAAACAATTAGGAGTAATATTTTCCCTTGCTTATAAATTATAATAATTATAACCGTTCGTAAGTTAATACACTATTGCCTATAATTCATAAATAATAATAAAAATTTATCGGAGGTTGACAATTTTGACAGATACTTGCAGTTTGAAGTTGTCACATTCCACGCATTACTCATCCAACCCTTAAAAACTAAATAACTCTATAATTCATTAAAGTACAGTGTACTTTTATAGATAGCCATAAACGACTCCTAATGATAGACGTTAATAAACGTATTAGAAACGCAAATTAGAAAAAAGCTTTTAAATAAACTCTTCGTAAGCTTATGTAAAATTCTTTGCAGGTTACTATGCTGCGATTTGTTGTAGAAATGGCTAACGGAAGACTAAAACAGAAGTTTCGATTTTTTCAGAATTTGATTCCAGCAAGCTACTTCCCTGCATTGAATGACTTTTTAAAGATTTGCATTGCAATTCTTAATGCTTTCTCCCCCCCACTTTTTACTGAATCCGAATGGCATGAGGAGGTACGTAGTTTTTATTTAAACTCGTTTTGCGTTTCTAAACTATACATAAATTGCAGCTGTTTGAGCTGTACATAAAACGCGCTGAGCAAAGCAATCTTCTACAAGAGCAAGTTAAGCAGATGAAACTTGACGGAAAGTCGAAAGCACCGTGGAAAGAAGCTAACGAGAACGATCTTCTTGAGTTCCGATCACTTTCTATTCAACAGTTGAAAACTTTGACGCTTGGTCCTTTTCAGTTACGTGTTGGTAGACTTTATAACGAAAACCACGCCCCCGATAGCTCAGCCTATAACTACGTTGTCCACAAAACGGAAATCAACATCATCCGTGTGAGTTTGTCTTCACGAATGAGAAGTAGCAAATTCCGAAAAGTTTGGATCAAATATGAGCCACACAAAAATGAACCTGACGGTATCCTTGGTTGGTACTGCTTATGTCCTAATGGAGCTAGGACTCTAGGTTGTTGTGGGCACGTGGCGGCGGTACGTTCTTCGTCTGTGCTTGCTTTTAAGTTGTAGATGTAAATTCTCGTTGCTTTGCAGGTTTTACGTTTTTTATGCTATGATCGTTTGAATCCTTCTCTAAGCCGCAAAAACCTTAATAGGGGTTTTTTGGACGCGCAACCAGAACGTGCTCCACAAACTAATGGCCCAAATTGTGTAGCTCAGCAAATTGCGGACGCATTAGAACTAGTTTGGGAGGATTCAGATGAGGAACCGTCAGACTCTGAATTGCAAGATGACTCCCAAGATTACTACGCTATCGAATGAAGCATTTTGTATACTTGATTTCGTAATATTGTTTTTTCCTCTTTTCTTTTCTGTTACCTGTTTTCTGTTTACTCGTGGACAATCTTGGTACAATTTTAGTATCAATATCTCACGAGTGCTTACTAACATAAGACCAATTTTCCTGTTAATACGCCCAATGTTTTAGATACATTTAAATATTTTTAGGTGCGTAGTTCGCGAAGGATGCTTACTGTGCTTTTCTTATGACAGGCTGTAGAGAATTAGCATTAGGAACGTGATTTTTATTCAAAATAGTATAAACCGTCGGTATAAACTTTTAATATGTTAAAATATGAAATATGTGTATTCATTTTAGGATACTTTACATATTATGTAAATGCATAAAAGGGAAAATATGCACTATTAATTAATTATTTTGTAAATAGCGTAGCAAGTTGCTTCAGAATTTGCCGTTAATGGAAAATAATGTACCCTTTTTAATAAGACTTTTAACAGTGAAGCTGAACTAACCTGAGTGAAAAATATTTATGCAAGTATTTCAATAAGACTGTTGTTTACGCTATCGGCTGTAGCATATTTTTGCGTCTTTACCGTATTTCTCTATTAAAGATGCCCAAAGAAAGATCTGAAAACCATAAGACAATAAGTAACTACTGTGTTGTATCGCAGTAAAGTTTCCCAAAGAAAATGCATTTTTATTTTGACTGTTGCTAACGCGCTGCGTGACAACCTGCTGCTGCGCTATACCTCAGTAAATAATGAATATGCTACCGGGATATATGCAGTAATTTTCTGAAAGCTACTTTGCTGATTTGCAACTTTGCAGATAAATATTATCATAGCTTTCGTAGCTTTTTATCCTTGTAAATATAGAATAGGTATACAAAATGTTGGCGCTCCACTACAACTAATTGTTAAGAAGTGTTTATTGTTCCTAGGCATTTCTGCTGGGACACCAAATTGTAGGTGTCTCTGATCTGGACACCAACCCGTTTAGGGCGCTGATGTTCTCGGTGATCGGCGGTAATTCTCGGGTGCCAGTTATTGTAACGTGGTATGCTCCACGGATCCGGGTAGTTGCTAGTGGAGAAATGGTAATCCAGGGAACGGCTGGGGTCGTTAATGCCAACCCTGTCTGGAACACGTATACATGTTTCCCTAAAGCTTTCACAAAAGAGAAGGCTGTTAATTCTAGCAAATAAACAAACACACTATTAGTAAACCTAATAGTTTTATTTTCTCCAATACTCCAGGAAGCGTTATCTGTAATCCGTAGTATCATACGTATCAGCGTAAGCAGCAAAATAAGCGTGCGGGTTTGGTAGGGTAGAACAGCGGAAGGACATGATTTACATTAATATTTCACGTGGGGTACCCATGTTAACATACCCCCACGTTCCTTCCCTTAGGAGGAAGTAATTGAGATACGCTCAATCAGCGCGCAATCGCGTAGCAATTGCTCCCAGTTACTCACTGGTCGGAGCGAGGTTGCCTATCCACCCTCTATTAGCTAACCAGGCTAGTACCGGAGCAATTAACTTAATACGTGCTCACCTGCCGACCCCCAGTGCCTCGTCCTGCATTAGGACTATTCCCTCAGCCTAGGTCAGTACATCGGTACCGTCCAGTCCTCTTTCATACCTTCATAAGTTCCTTCGCCGAGCCAGGGTTGGGGCCACTGCCCGATCGAATCCAACCTCAGATGTGGCGGGACTTGGTTTTTAAATGGGTTCGCCACCCCGATCTCTCAGTTATAGGCCTGGTGCGCCCTCGACAGAGCTTCGTTACGAGACTACTTTAAGGACCATTTTAAAGCAGCGTCCCGGTGTGTACCCGTTAAGGTGAAGTTGTCTTGAACGTGAGAGGCTATGTATCTTCGCATCAACTCCCTTTAAGTGTAGGTCTCTAAACGATTTCTGGCAATCCGACGCTGGAACTGACAGCATATGCCAGGCTCCCGTACTGTCACCTCCGAAACGCTACCTGGTGGCACGCAGTTTCTCATGGGTTAGCGAGCGCACTCCGTAATCTAGATAAACCTCACTTGAATCTCCTCCATTCGTCTAGGCCAGACAGCGGGATACTTAGCTCCATAAAAGACTCTACGTCAGGTAAGATTCAATCCACCCACACCGGACCCCCTTGTTAGCAGAGCTCCCTCCGCAACGTTTTATGGTCATCGTCGAGAAACACGTCGGTGAAACGTAAACGAAACACCTCGGCATAACTCTACCACACATTTAATTCTGACCGCGTCATCCGTTGCCCAGACAAGCCTGGGATGGGGTAGACAACGATTAGTTCTAAGGGTGAACGCCGTGCGGTCTGTCCTCAAGGCTAGTCTCGAATCCTAGTGCTTCCCGACACCTCTAACGACTACCCTCCCTCTGTCTTCGGGCTAGTCTCGGATACTAGTGAAGTCCGACATCTCTAACGATTGCTTGACCGTTCACCCTGTAGGAAGGACAGGAAAGGTTTCTAGTTTGCGTTAAAGGGGTGGAAGTTAGGACGGGACCTCCAGGCACACGCACATCATGTTTTAGATATTGTACGGTAAAGAAGGTGAAAGCAGGATGTGACCCCCAGGCACACGCACATCCAGGTCTCGGATACGGTACGGTAAGGGATGAACGGATGAGATTGGGGCAGAAAGGGAATCGGAACTACGCTTAAGAGGACTTATTCTTAGATTCCCTGGCGGCTCCTCAGTTCATTTCGTCTTGTCCTGTTGGTTAGATCTACTAGCTTCGAGTCCTGGAAACGGACTAACAAATCGGCTAGTGCACTCACTTATATAGGTACTCGCAGGGCTTAAGTGAAATGGTAGGAGTGAAACGGAGCGGCGCACGCCACATAAACGGTTAGGGAAGGGACGCGTGCTCTTGCTTGAGTCGACGGCTTATACGAGCGGTTACTCATCGCACGGATGATAAGCTTATACACTGTTACACCCAAAATAATTAAAATAAGGTAACTTCGTTGCAATCTGAATGAAGAACCAGAAGAAATTCTCTCTAAAAGAGCCAAGGTTACAAAGTCAACAGTAAGAATTATTCTTACCATCTTTTGGGATTTCCGAATTTTGCTTATTCTCTAAACAAGAACGAAATGTAAACGCAGACTACTACGCAGCATTGCTGCACTGTTTCCGATACGCCATCAAAAACAAAAGATAGCGAAACTGGCTCATGGTGTTTGTCGACGCCACGACAACATCCTCGCGCACACAGCCTTAATTGCCAAGGCTGCTGTTGAGGAATGCGATTTGAAAGAAATCTCCTTTCCACCCTACAGCCCAGGCTTTGCCTTCAGCGACTACTATTTGTTCGCAAAATTGAAATCTGTATAAGATTTAACACCTAGGGAACTATTTTTTAAATACGTATAGAGATACTGCCAAAGATATAATAATGTATTGAACTTAGCAGAGCTTATATTGAAAAAAATAGTTTTTTCTTTTTACATTCCTTCTACCCCGGGCAATAAACCTGGGGCAATGGACCTTAATGCGTATATCTTGCACGAAATTATCCTTTCATAACTTTTTCGGGACAAAACAGTTAAATAAAATGTTTTTGGTAAAATTAATTTAATGTGTATGTTTATACTTGCAACGCAAGATTTCTAAAACATCTAAAACAATTTCATTACTAATAATTTAGTAAATAATACTTATTTGTTTAATTATATAGTACTTATAAGAGTCATGTTTTTGGCACGAATAAGAGATTTGCCGGACAACGAGGCTGTGAAGTCTGCCAATTATAATGGTTTCAAAAACGCATTTTTCGTATGAATTAAACACTATTTTGTCTGCAACCGCTTTTAACTAGCAAACTCCGTCAGAATTGTTTAGGACAAAACGACATAACGTGAAAACTACTTTTTATGTACTGCAGTTTTCAGATTAATAATAATAGCTGCTGTTTCGAACTGTTTGGTTCTCCTGAGCTAGTGGTAGTGCCACTTTGATTTAGATTGTAATATTTTATCCCGCTTAACTTTAATAATGTTAATCTTTATAATGCAAAATTATTTTGTATTATATTGTATGTATTAATATTATTAAAGAAAACATAAATAATTATTTAATTGAAAATTTCTATTTTGCATTATAAAAAAATTTAGAGGTATTAGCAAATTTTTTGTACTAGTACAAAAAGTGATTTACTTTTTCTGCAGTTGCTATGGTGATCAGAAACAGTAATGGCCTTTTTATATAATATAATTTGATATAATAAAGTCATATTCGTGCAGTTGGAGAAAAATGATATGATCATATTTCTATTTGTAGTAATTAGTTGAAGTGGAAGTTACATACAAGATTCATGATCAGATTATTATAGAATGATTATTATGATTATAAAGGTATTATATAATTACAATAGATATAACTATCAGTAAGTAAATAATAATACATTTATCTAATAACGTAGATATACTTAATTCATAATTATAATTAGATGTATATTTTGTTCAGAATGATTTATATTTATTCCTCTACATTTGTAAGCCTTTTTGAGTGTAATAAGTAACGGCTGGTGCATACGCAAATTCGCCACAGAGTAGAATGCAGTACATCATCCTTACTATGCATGAGCACAGTATATATAACAATCAGTAGGTTCACTTGCATGCGACACCATTCATTTGATTAATCCACCTTCGAGTATCACGCCCATAAATGAAGTAGTAGACCGACGTTTATCGGTCGGCATCGCCGGTAAATAAAACGCAAAGCCGCATTCAATAAAATGTCTCGAACAAATATGCAAACAAAATCTCTTGTTATATAATAGTATAGTAATATATGAAGTAGAATTATGTGTTGTGAACCACTTGATTGAAGTTGTTTTACTTATAGAATCTAATAAATAGAACGATAATCAATTTAGATATTTAAAACATTTATTAAACCAAGTTAGAAGAGTTGTTTCTTGTTACATCGTTAATTACCAACTAAAGTTACATTATTCTTTCAAGCCATTAACCATATTCTTGCGCTGCAATAGTCATTTCATTTTATTTAGAAATAATTACGAACAAATGCATAGCTGTATACAATTTGAATACCTGTTCAACAAACAAATGGAGAATCTAGGTCACCGAAATCACATACGTACAAAATAGGGGAGATGAAATCAATTTACACTATAATAATAATAATTAATAATAATAAAAATCCTAACGCACGCTTTGACTTTTTTTTAACAGTTGAGAGTAACAAAAGACGCTGTAGTTCACACCTGTTGATAAGGCGTTGACCTAGATTGTTGAACTCTTTTAATAAATCAGCATAAACAATTTTATTATGTAGGATTTCGTTATCGCTTATTTGTTCTATTACGTGTTAGTAATTCAATTTTAAGCAATTGGTAAATATATACAAAAGTGAATTCTTAAATACGGCATTGTTTTTACGAGCGTATTTATTAAAAAATAATAGTATGTAGGAAAAAATAACCTAAAATCGGAAACCTGAAAAAACTAATTGTATAGTTCTTTCCGAGGTATTTTTACAGCCTTTGGCGGCACAACAACTAACACTATGCATTGTTTACTGGCACTAATACTGCACGATTTTGGGTTTATCCGGCTCTGGTAAGTTCGATACGTTCTGTTGCGTGTTTGAAACAGAACTGCTGTCTGCATACTGCCGACTCGCGCCAGCATGTAGTGTGGTGGATGGAAATTATTTGCGACAGTCACATTACTGTATGTTATATATACTGTGGCATGAGCATAAACATTTGTAAGGAAGTGTTGCCTTACGATAAACATCATCTAGTTTTATAGTTTATAGTTCTTATGTAATCAAACGTATTTATTTATTTTTATTTATATCTTATGTATTTGTTGATGTTATTTGAGAGAAAAAACGACAATGTATGATTAAAATGGATGACGTCACAAGGCTCTTTTCTAAATGAAACGATTCTGCAGGCAATGCCGCGTATGTATCTATCAAGATCGTACGCACATATTAGAGCAACGTAAGTAGTGACATGTGTTCAGGACATGTGCGACAACGATTCGTATGCACCAGCCGCTGCTGAGTGTAATAATAAATAAAAGTTATAATTAATAAAAACCAAAATATGAGTAAAATCTTTCACTGCGAACCGTTAAATATTTCAGGTTGTTATAATTTTTGAAACTGAAAACTTTTTAAAAGTTGAGAACTTTCTTTCGTGGGTTATATTGCAAATAACCTGGTCCATATCTAATAATATCTTTAACGTATAATTCATATCTACTACATCCCTTGGTTCGGATTAGGTTTTCATGTTGTGGCTTCCTTAAATTACTTACACTTGCTTTATAGGGCACGTCACGCGTGCAAAATCAAAAGTTCGATCATCCCAAGTGAAATAATATGCTTCCAGGGACGCACAAGGCGTCGCATCGGGAGCAGTTGGCAAGGCAGAAAAGGGAAGGTGTAGTGAAGTTAGGCTTATAGTAACCTAAATGAGTCTCAGAAAGTCTCAAATGGCAATAAATGCAGAGCTCACAGTTGCAGAGCCTATCTCAAAACAATATATAAACAGTTATCTATTAAATTACTATTTCTCTATGTACACTGCCGCCCATTTGAAAGTGCACGATAGACCCGATTTACTTCGGTTATATTTTCTACAACTTACTCTAAGCTGATAAATAAATTATTTTAAACAAGTATTGTCCAGCACACTGTATAATTATTAAAGATCTTAAAGATAATAATAAACCTTTCATTCCGCTGCAGCTGTTATAAACACATAGCCCGTGGAATCCTGACTTACACGATGTCATTTTGGAATATTGCATATAAAGAGGCACTGTACATAATACTGCTAAATAGAACAATCTTGCTACAAGTCTAGTATTTAAGACAAGCTTATTGAATGATGTGGTAGGAGTAATTCAGTCAACTTGCTACGGTAGACCTTCTTGGTGATATAATAAAAAGGTCCTTTTATTTAAAACCGTTGTGTGGCAACTATTTGGGATTCTTAGTAACTATTTACGATTCTTGGTAAGATGTAAATGTAATGAATATTTATCAAACCAGTAAAATATGTCCAGACTTGAAATCGATCGAACTTCCACTGTTGTAATCTTCCACGACCCTCTCAAACGAAAGGCTATTTAAGATTGTCAGTACATACATATTTATCATCATTTTCCGGTGTTCGTTACGTTCGTATATAAATGAGCGTAGTATCTGACTAATGGATTTTTGTAGAAATCCAACAAAGTTGTCTTGATTCCCATCTTCCTCTGAGGTAGTTTCTAAGAAGCTACCTACGTGCCCGAAGTGATAGGAATAATTACTCACATAAAGTTCTCATACTACACAAATAATTACTTATGTTTCAAAACAAATACCAAGCTTTTTAGAATGCCATCTATTGATTGTAAGCCATCCAATCCATCCTTACGAGAACTACCAAAAAGCAAAGGCAGGTAAATAAACTGTCGACCGAGAGAGAAAGCTGGCTCACAATGCGAAACGATCTCTTAATGACACTTCCCGCTAGGATACCCATGAGATTTCTCTTCTGCGGCAGCAAGAATATTAAAGAAATCAATTTTCAATCGAAAAATCTAAAATCAGTACATTAAAAGCAATCAGTAGTGAAATCAACCTACGTCGTCTTGGTGAAACAATAAAACCAATTGTAGCTCAGAAAACTTTCAATTCCCTAATGGCAATTTGGCAAGAAAAAGTCTACTTTCAAATGCTGTAGCATAAAAAATATTTATTACCTTAATCTGCATCTCGCATACACCCCAATGGAGAATATAACACTAAGGATTTTTAGGAAAAGGATTTTTGTATTAATTTTAAGTAAACTTAACGTATGCCTCCAACGAAAGTCTGCCGTTGCAAAATGACTCAAGCACTCCTACAAAACTACTTAACAAACTAATTTGAAAAATTTTGTCCTAGTCTTAATTGCTATATTTTATAACAAAAGTACACTAATTAATAGTAATGAATGCAGCAATAGGATAATCGCAAAATGAGAAAAGATTGTTGACGTTACATGCGTACAGACGAAACTCAGTTCGAACTAGTTTATACTTTTAATAGGGAGATGTTTTACTTGTCAAGTTATTCTAGATCTAGAGCGTTCGTCTTACATTAGCCATCGTCTTTCGTATAAAAACAATATTTGTTGTGCCACTACTGCGGTATTAGCGCGAACACAATGCGCATTTTTTTATGACGTAAACAGGCTTTTCACAGTTTGCTACTACTATAGTACATAACTGTATACGCACATCAAATGAATTTTTCTAATTAATGAATTTTTTTAATTTGCAGGTAGCAAAGAGAGTCACTTTCAAAACTTAAATCCGAAACTTAAAACTTTCTAATACTGCTTTCGTAAACTGAATATTGGCCGCAATATATCATACCTTTTAACTGCTTTACAACAGATAAGTTTTAGCAGAAGTTCTAAACAGTGTTCTAATAGTGTCTTTGTAAACTAATGCTAGAATTTCATCATTCCTTTTAGTTCGTTCACGACAGCTAAGATCCTGCCCGAGTGATAGATTAACGTTAAATGTGACAGTACCCATTATTTAGAAACTATGGTACTTTAATACTTTTATTATTAAAGCACAATTACTACCAGCTGAAGACGTAGTGATTCTATTTAAGAAATTCCGATGACGTCACTTCCAGTTTCAACGGATGTTCTAAAAATTGTTCTAAAAAGTGTTCTAATCTTGTTTTCGTAAAATAATGCTCGAATTACATGATTCCTTTTAATTCCTTCACAACAGATAAGATCCCGCCGGAGTGATGAATTGTACAACGTTAAACGTGACAGTATCCATTTTTTAGAACCTATGGTACTTTAATACTTTTTTTTCAAATCGCAAATTCTACCATTGGCATGCTGAAGACGTAGTGATTCTATTTAAGAAATTCCGATGACGTCACTTCCAGTTTCAACGGATGTTCTAGAAATTGTTCTAAAAGTGTTCTAATCTTGTTTTAGTAAATTAATGCTCGGACTACAGGAGTCCTTTTAATTCGTTCACAACAGATTAAGATCCCGCCGGAGTGATGAATTGTACAACGTTAAACGTGGCAGTATCCGTTTTTTAGAACCTATGGTACTTTAATACTTTTTTTCAAATCGCAACTTCTACCATTGGCATGCTGAAGACGTAGTGATTCTATTTAAGAAATTCCGATGACGTCACTTCCAGTTTCAACGGATGTTCTAAAAATTGTTCTAAAAGGTGTTCTAATCTTGTTTTCGTAAAATAATGCTCGAATTACATGATTCCTTTTAATTCCTTCACAACAGATAAGATCCCGCCGGAGTGATGAATTGTACAACGTTAAACGTGACAGTATCCGTTTTTTAGAACCTTTGGTACTTTAATACTTTTTTTCAAATCGCAACTTCTACCATTGGCATGCTGAAGACGTAGTGATTCTATTTAAGAAATTCCGATGACGTCACTTCCAGTTTCAACGGATGTTCTAAAAATTGTTCTAAAAGGTGTTCTAATCTTGTTTTCGTAAAATAATGCTCGAATTACATGATTCCTTTTAATTCCTTCACAACAGATAAGATCCCGCCGGAGTGATGAATTGTACAACGTTAAACGTGACAGTATCCGTTTTTTAGAACCTATGGTACTTTAATACTTTTTTTTCAAATCGCAAATTCTACCATTGGCATGCTGAAGACGTAGTGATTCTATTTAAGAAATTCCGATGACGTCACTTCCAGTTTCAACGGACGTTCTAAAAAGTGTTCTAATCTTGTTTTCGTAAAATAATGCTCGAATTACATGATTCCTTTTAATTCCTTCACAAGAGATAAGATCCCGCCCGAGTGATGAATTGTACAACGTTAAACGTGGCAGTATCCGTTTTTTAGAACCTATGGTACTTTAATACTTTTTTCAAATCGCAACTTCTACCATTGGCATGCTGAAGACGTAGTGATTCTATTTTAAGAAATTCCGATGACGTCACTTCCAGTTTCAACGGATGTTCTAGAAATTGTTCTAAAAAGTGTTCTAATCTTGTTTTCGTAAAATAATGCTCGAATTACATGATTCCTTTTAATTCCTTCACAACAGATAAGATTCCGCCGGAGTAATGAATTGTACAACGTTAAACGTGACAGTATCCGTTTTTTAGAACCTATGGTACTTTAATACTTATTTTCAAATCGCAACTTCTACCATTGGCATGCTGAAGGCGTAGTGATTCTATTTAAGAAATTCCGATGACGTCACTTCCAGTTTCAACGGATGTTCTAAAAATTGTTCTAAAAAGTGTTCTAATCTTGTTTTCGTAAAATAATGCTTGAATTACATGATTCCTTTTAATTCCTTCACAAGAGATAAGATTCCACCGGAGTGATGAATTGTACAACGTTAAACGTGACAGTATCCGTTTTTTAGAACCTATGGTACTTTAATACTTATTTTCAAATCGCAACTTCTACCATTGGCATGCTGAAGATGTAGTGATTCTATTTAAGAAATTCCGATGACGTCACTTCCAGTTTCAACGGATGTTCTAAAAAGTGTTCTAATCTTGTTTTCGTAAAATAATGCTCGAATTACATGATTCCTTTTAATTCCTTCACAAGAGATAAGATCCCGCCCGAGTGATGAATTGTACAACGTTAAACGTGGCAGTATCCGTTTTTTAGAACCTATGGTACTTTAATACTTTTTTTCAAATCGCAACTTCTACCATTGGCATGCTGAAGACGTAGTGATTCTATTTAAGAAATTCCGATGACGTCACTTCCAGTTTCAACGGATGTTCTAGAAATTGTTCTAAAAAGTGTTCTAATCTTGTTTTCGTAAATTAATGCTCGAATTACATGATTCCTTTTAATTCCTTCACAACAGATAAGATTCCGCCGGAGTGATGAATTGTACAACGTTAAACGTGACAGTATCCGTTTTTTAGAACCTATGGTACTTTAATACTTATTTTCAAATCGCAACTTCTACCATTGGCATGCTGAAGGCGTAGTGATTCTATTTAAGAAATTCCGATGACGTCACTTCCAGTTTCAACGGATGTTCTAAAAATTGTTCTAATCTTGTTTTCGTAAAATAATGCTCGAATTACATGATTCCTTTTAATTCCTTCACAAGAGATAAGATTCCGCCGGAGTGATGAATTGTACAACGTTAAACGTGACAGTATCGGTTTTTTAGAACCTATGGTACTTTAATACTTATTTTCAAATCGCAACTTCTACCATTGGCATGCTGAAGACGTAGTGATTCTATTTAATAAATTCCGATGACGTCACTTCCAGTTTCAACGGATGTTCTAAAAATTGTTCTAAAAGGTGTTCTAATCTTGTTTTCGTAAAATAATGCTCGAATTACATGATTCCTTTTAATTCCTTCACAAGAGATAAGATCCCGCCCGAGTGATGAATTGTACAACGTTAAACGTGGCAGTATCCGTTTTTTAGAACCTATGGTACTTTAATACTTTTTTTCAAATCGCAACTTCTACCAATGGCATGCTGAAGACGTAGTGATTCTATTTTAAGAAATTGCGATGACGTCACTTCCAGTTTCAACGGATGTTCTAGAAATTGTTCTAAAAAGTGTTCTAATCTTGTTTTCGTAAATTAATGCTCGAATTACATGATTCCTTTTAATTCCTTCACAACAGATAAGATTCTGCCGGAGTGATGAATTGTACAACGTTAAACGTGACAGTATCCGTTTTTTAGAACCTATGGTACTTTAATACTTATTTTCAAATCGCAACTTCTACCATTGGCATGCTGAAGGCGTAGTGATTCTATTTAAGAAATTCCGATGACGTCACTTCCAGTTTCAACGGATGTTCTAAAAATTGTTCTAAAAAGTGTTCTAATCTTGTTTTCGTAAAATAATGCTCGAATTACATGATTCCTTTTAATTCCATCACAAGAGATAAGATTCCGCCGGAGTGATGAATTGTACAACGTTAAACGTGACAGTATCCGTTTTTTAGAACCTATGATACTTTAATACTTATTTTCAAATCGCAACTTCTACCATTGGCATGCTGAAGACGTAGTGATTCTATTTAAGAAATTCCGATGACGTCACTTCCAGTTTCAACGGATGTTCTAAAAAGTGTTCTAAAAAGTGTTCTAATCTTGTTTTTGTAAAATAATGCTCGAATTACATGATTCCTTTTAATTCCTTCACAAGAGATAAGATCCCGCCCGAGTGATGAATTGTACAACGTTAAACGTGGCAGTATCCGTTTTTTAGAACCTATGGTACTTTAATACTTTATTTTCAAATCGCAACTTCTACCATTGGCATGCTGAAGACGTAGTGATTCTATTTAAGAAATTCCGATGACGTCACTTCCAGTTTCAACGGATGTTCTAGAAATTGTTCTAAAAAGTGTTCTAATCTTGTTTTCGTAAATAAATGCTCGGATTACAGGAGTCTTTTTAATTCGTTCACAACAGATAAGATCCCACCGGAGTGATGAATTGTACAACGTTAAACGTGACAGTATCCGTTTTTTAGAACCTTTGGTACTTTAATACTTTTTTTCAAATCGCAACTTCTACCATTGGCATGCTGAAGACGGAATGATTCTATTTAAGAAATTCCGATGACGTCACTTCCAGTTTCAACGGATGTTCTAAAAAGTGTTCTAAAAAGTGTTCTAATCTTGTTTTTGTAAAATAATGCTCGAATTACATGATTCCTTTTAATTCCTTCACAAGAGATAAGATCCCGCCCGAGTGATGAATTGTACAACGTTAAACGTGGCAGTATCCGTTTTTTAGAACCTATGGTACTTTAATACTTTATTTTCAAATCGCAACTTCTACCATTGGCATGCTGAAGACGTAGTGATTCTATTTAAGAAATTCCGATGACGTCACTTCCAGTTTCAACGGATGTTCTAGAAATTGTTCTAAAAAGTGTTCTAATCTTGTTTTCGTAAATAAATGCTCGGATTACAGGAGTCCATTTAATTCGTTCACAACAGATAAGATCCCACCGGAGTGATGAATTGTACAACGTTAAACGTGACAGTATCCATTTTTTAGAACCTATGGTACTTTAACACTTTTTTTTCAAATCGCAACTTCTACCATTGGCATGCTGAAGACGGAATGATTCTATTTAAGAAATTCCGATGACGTCACTTCCAGTTTCAACGGATGTTCTAAAAAGTGTTCTAAAAAGTGTTCTAATCTTGTTTTCGTAAATTAATGCTCGGATTACAGGAGTCCTTTTAATTCGTTCACAACAGATAAGATCCCGCCCGAGTGATAGATTGTTAAACGTGACAGTATCCATTTTTTAGAACCTGTGACGTCACTTCCGGTTTGAACGGATGTACTAAATAGTATTCTGATACTGTTTTCGTAAACAAGTGGTTATACTATATCATTCCCGTCAATTCCATTGCAATATATACGATATTGCCAGAATAATTGAACGGAGAACGTTACATTGAGCTCCCTATAACTACTGTCGCCATAGATTTTATATTACCCAAAATTGATGCCATAATTTCAAGTGTATACAATGTAATTTAAATGGAAGATATTACCCAAAAACTATTAGAAACCGAATACCATTCTTTACTCATTCACTGTACTTTGCAGGTCAGAAGGCCTATAAGCTTCTTACGTCCATTTTGTATCTGCCGTCAAAAAGTAGTAGAAAACATGACTTCAAAATTACAACTCTTGCCGGGAATAGATGAGTGCATATTTGATTGGTTAAAAATAAAAGTAGCTTCAATGTTAGAAGAAGACAAACATTGCGTCATATGTCTGGATGAAATGACTATCAAAGCGAACTTGTTTTATCATCTAGGTAGGGATGAAATTGTTGGGGACTTAAGTTGGTAATTAAAGTAAATGTAATTTATACTTTTTCCCATAACGTTACCGAACAAAGAATAACTTTTAACTTAGTGTTTTTTGAATAAATTAATATGCAAAATACTGTCTTATGTTTCATTAACAAGGATTATATCATACAGGGTGTCTCAAAAATAACGAACAATAACGCAGAGGGTTAAAAAGCGTCCGAGGTAGAATCTAAAACTAAAGAAAAAAAAAACTCTACCTTCAAAAAAATTTTTTTGTAAATTTGTTAAAAATTGTTTGCAATACTTTTTGCTAATACGGTCCTGTTATATTTTGCATCAATTTGATAATAAATAATAAGTCATCCAGCATTGGGATAGTCAAAACATTGTAAAGCGATATGTGTAGAGTTAAGCAAAAATTCGGAGAAGTCGATTTAAAAACACGTATATTGGTCAAGGTTACGTCTTTATAAACACCATGACATATCACCGTAATAAGCGTTTTTGTTCTAAACTGCATAGTTGCAAAAAAGTCCCAAACGTTTGATGATAGTTCATCAAACTAATAATTTTTATTATCAAGAGTTTATTTGAAGGTGTTTTCCGTTTTAAATAAAATAGATTAATGGTAAAAATTGCTCTTATTTAATAAATTGCGACCCTTGTAGTTTTTTGAGTAAACCACAATCGGGCAATTCAACCTGGCGGCTCCCTAATTATGAAAATGTTCTTTTTAAAAGTTTAATTTTATCTTCTGTTTATTTTCGAATATTATTACAGAACTTAAAAATATATTTATGTTTTGTGTCCTTTGTTTAAATTGCGTTTTGTTTATTTTACATAGATCAAATTTCACTATGTGTATTTTTGCGGAATGTTTAGTCCAAAATTTTATTTACAAGCACAGAATACGAAAGAAAGAATTGCTATAAATAAGGAAAGTCTGCGAAAGGGGATGTTTATAACAAAGAGAGTTTTTGATTATTGACTTACGTTCATTGAGAAATTTCGAGCCCAAGATCATTTTTGTAAAATTTTATTTCAGTTTTAATGAAAAGGTTTACTATTAGTTTTAAATATTAATGCTTCAGATTCTAGTAAAATGTATTAGCATCGCATTTTTTAAATTACGTTCAACGCCGCCACACATAAAGAATTCCGTTTAACTTATTGAAATATGATATCAGATGCTCTCTTTAAAGTAAGATGTTTTAAGCTGTTATTAGACCTTGAATTTATTTTAAAATAAACAAACCATAACATGGCAAAACGGAACGTGTCTTATTTACGAGTGTTTTCAAGATCAACTCATTTGGGTATTTTGCGGCATTGACAAAATTGTGCTGTATTGACAAATGCTGTAAAGTTCAACAAACTACAGTCCTCAGCATTATGCGACATCAGGAGATTGTGGAGCAGAACGTGCAGGACCGGACTCAAAACTTGAACCTTAAATAACTCTGAAAGTAAATATTTTAGAAAAAAAAGTTATGGGAAAAACTTTCTCTACACATCATCAACTATCTCGTATTCACGTATTGTCCGTTATTTTTGAGACATGCTGTATACAGTACACAATATATGTCGACAGTAATTACCGTTACTTCGAGACCAGTTCGTTTTTAAATCATGGAATTTTGTAAAATAGTGTGCAATTGCAGAAGCAGAAACTGAAACTACTAAGTTATTGATTGTACATCAAATTAAATAACTGTTGTTGTAGGTATACGTGTTGGATTTTCTCTGAAGTTGAGAAACTTTTAATAACATGTAATGACAGTGATTATAGCAGTGCATATATATAGCGGTGGTAGTATACCTGCTATACCAGTAATATCAGTGAAAGAAGCAACTGGCCTAAGTCTAAATATTATTGTTCAAGGGCAAGAGGAAAAAATGTTTAGTGTCAGTAGCAACAAGCATGTAGTTGAGAAAGGTTGTTATTCAAATGTAATCAAAAGTAATGTTTCAAAATCGAATAAACAGTGTATAAAACCAAGTCTACTTTTATTACTACAACGAAACGAAAAATGTCGATGCCAGCGACACGAGTAATAAGAGAACGATTAATTTCAATAAATTAACAATTATTATCAATAATGAGGATTTAGACTGCAGCATGATGAGTATATTTAGCTTTCAAGAAAAAATACCCTCGACATAAGATTGGGATTCCAAAGTTCTGTCAACTACGGACCAAATAATAATAATAATAATAATAAAGTTTATTTGTATCATCAGCAATTTAACTCAATCAATAATATATGTATATATATATGAACAATAGTACAAAATTTGATACGAACAAACATAAAATTCCACAAAGCAAAAGCTGTCTGTGGTTTGTTAGTTTGTTTGTGAGTATTAAATCTAAAAACATCCATAAGTATTATTAAACTACATTTCCATAATATCACAATAATAATAATTAATACATATTAGTAACGAATACAGACAAATATGCATGCATACACTCATAAGTAATTACGTTAAATATTGAATAACATATATACTAATATCTAATCGAAAAAGATTGCTATATCGTACCTTGATTTATTTAATAAAAAAGTTCTAACTTTATTTCTGAAATACACATATGAATTGGATCTATGAATAGATATTTCTGCAGGAAGACAGTTCAGAAAACGGGGTCCCAAAGATAATGCACTTTTGTGACCTACTGCCTTTTTTGTTCTAGGTGTTATTAATTTGTCACAACCTTTGGCACTGGTTTCGTAACTATGAGTTATATATTTTAAACCAGCAGATTTTTTTCCTTATATAGGAAACATACTAATTTAAAGAAATACATCTGTCTTAAATCGAAAACATTAGCGTCTAAAAATAATACATCGGATGGGTAAGTTCTATCTCTTTTTAATATAATTTTTAAAAACAATTTTTGAATAACTTGCAATTTTTTAGGTGCGTGTTTGTCACTTCTCCCCATCCTGTTATTCCGTATGAAAGGCGAGAGTCAACTAATGCATAATAGAGTATTTTTAGCCGAGGTAAGTCTAAGATTTGTGATAAGTACTTAAATTTACCTAGCCGAGTATACAAAATAATACATCGGATGGGTAAGTTCTATCTCTTTTTAATATAATTTTTAAAAACAATTTTTGAATAACTTGCAATTTTTTAGGTGCGTGTTTGTCACTTCTCCCCATCCTGTTATTCCGTATGAAAGGCGAGAGTCAACTAATGCATAATAGAGTATTTTTAGCCGAGGTAAGTCTAAGATTTGTGATAAGTACTTAAATTTACCTAGCCGAGTATACAAAATAATACATCGGATGGGTAAGTTCTATCTCTTTTTAATATAATTTTTAAAAACAATTTTTGAATAACTTGCAATTTTTTAGGTGCGTGTTTGTCACTTCTCCCCATCCTGTTATTCCGTATGAAAGGCGAGAGTCAACTAATGCATAATAGAGTATTTTTAGCCGAGGTAAGTCTAAGATTTGTGATAAGTACTTAAATTTACCTAGCCGAGTATACACTGGACATCTACCGCATTATTTAATTTATTTCTGTACTTTCAGGTTTGTCGGGTGGAGCTTGCGATTAGCTTAGCGAAGGCACACCAGATTTCTATCAGAATATTTAATCTAGTTTTGCATTTTCAACTTTGTCGGAAGGTCTTTGCGATTAGCTCAGTAAAAACACACTGGACATCTATCACATTATTTAATTTATTTTTGTACTTTCAACTTTGTTGGGTGGTCACTGCGATTAGCTCAACAAGAGCACACTGGACATCTACCGCATTATTTAATTTATTTCTGTACTTTCAGGTTTGTCGGGTGGACCTTGCGATTGGCTTAGCGAAGGCATACCAGATTTCTATCAGAATATTTAATCTAATTTTGCAGTTTCAACTTTGTCGACAGGTCTCTCCGATTAGCTCAGCAAAAGCACACTAGACACTTCTTTTGTATTTTAAGTTCAACTTACTTTATTTGCTACTGTTTTAAATTCTTTTAATAGAGCAGCTATTGCACAATGCACACAGTTACGTTTACTAAGAGAATTTATCAATCTTATTACATTTATATAAAATAAATTAAAAACTATCATTAGCGTTAATTTATTATAATGCCCAAGATTCGAACACAGTATTTTTGGTCCTCGTTCTTTGGCAGCATGTGCCATAGCGCAACATAGGCTTAAACAAGTTTGTTCGCTAATCTGTCACACTTTATGCTTATTGGAGTTTGGGTTATAATTGGTCTATCTTCTTCGGTAGGAATCTTTGTATTGAAAACGCCCCATTCACACTTAGTATCTGTAACAGCGGGCTAAATTCAAACGAATTATTGTTATTAGATGTAAAGACTTAGTTAACCGTGAATGCTGGCGAACTTGGTGGATTATTAGCTAAAATCTCGCTGACAGCCGCGGGAAGGTCCGTTGGAATAGCATTTGCCGTTGCTTCTAGACTATCTGTTGTATTTAATTTATTTTTGTACTTACAACTTTTCCGGGTGGACCTAGCGATTAGCTCAGCGAAGGCACACCAGTCTTTTATCAGAACATTGAATCTAATTTTGCATTTTCAACTTTGTCGAGTGGTCTCTCCGATTAGCTCAGCAAAAGCACAGTGGACGTCTATTTCAATATTTAATTTATTTTTGTACTTTCAACTTTGTCGAGTGGACCTCGGGATTAGCTTAGCGAAGGCATACCAGAGTTCTATCAGAATATTTAAGCTAATTTTGCAGTTTCAACTTTGTCGAGTGGTCTCTCCGATTAGTTCAGCAAAAGCACAGTGGACGTCTATTTCAATATTTCATTTATTTTTGTACTTTCAACTTTGTCGAGTGGACCTCGCGATTAGCTTAGCGAAGGCACACCAGACTTCTATCAGAATATTTAAGCTAATTTTGCATTTTCAACTTTGTCGAGTGGTCTCTCCGATTAGCTCAGCAAAAGCACAGTGGACGTCTATTTCAATATTTCATTTATTTTTGTACTTTCAACTTTGTCGAGTGGACCTCGCGATTAGCTTAGCGAAGGCACACCAGACTTCTATCAGAATATTTAAGCTAATTTTGCAGTTTCAACTTTGTCGAGTGGTCTCTCAGATTAGCTCAGCAAAAGCACAGTGGACGTCTATTTCAATATTTAATTTATTTTTGTACTTTCAACTTTGTCGAGTGGACCTCGGGATTAGCTTAGCGAAGGCATACCAGGGTTCTATCAGAATATTTAAGCTAATTTTGCAGTTTCAACTTTGTCGAGTGGTCTCTCCGATTAGCTCAGCAAAAGCGCAGTGGACGTCTATTTCAATATTTCATTTATTTCTGTACTTTCAACTTTGTCGAGTGGACCTCGCGATTAGCTTAGCGAAGGCACACCAAACTTCTATCAGAATATTTAAGCTAATTTTGCATTTTCAACTTTGTCGAGTGGTCTCTCCGATTAGCTCAGCAAAAGCACAGTGGACGTCTATTTCAATATTTCATTTATTTTTGTACTTTCAACTTTGTCGAGTGGACCTCGCGATTAGCTTAGCGAAGGCACACCAGACTTCTATCAGAATATTTAAGCTAATTTTGCAGTTTCAACTTTGTCGAGTGGTCTCTCAGATTAGCTCAGCAAAAGCACAGTGGACGTCTATTTCAATATTTAATTTATTTTTGTACTTTCAACTTTGTCGAGTGGACCTCGGGATTAGCTTAGCGAAGGCACACCAGACTTCTATCAGAATATTTAAGCTAATTTTGCAGTTTCAACTTTGTCGAGTGGTCTCTCAGATTAGCTCAGCAAAAGCACAGTGGACGTCTATTTCAATATTTCATTTATTTTTGTACTTTCAACTTTGTCGAGTGGACCTCGCGATTAGCTTAGCGAAGGCACACCAGACTTCTATCAGAATATTTAAGCTAATTTTGCAGTTTCAACTTTGTCGAGTGGTCTCTCAGATTAGCTCAGCAAAAGCACAGTGGACGTCTATTTCAATATTTAATTTATTTTTGTACTTTCAACTTTGTCGAGTGGACCTCGCGATTAGCTTAGCGAAGGCACACCAGACTTCTATCAGAATATTTAAGCTAATTTTGCAGTTTCAACTTTGTCGAGTGGTCTCTCCGATTAGCTCAGCAAAAGCACAGTGGACGTCTATTTCAATATTTCATTTATTTTTGTACTTTCAACTTTGTCGAGTGGACCTCGCGATTAGCTTAGCGAAGGCACACCAGACTTCTATCAGAATATTTAAGCTAATTTTGCATTTTCAACTTTGTCGAGTGGTCTCTCCGATTAGCTCAGCAAAAGCACAGTGGACGTCTATTTCAATATTTCATTTATTTTTGTACTTTCAACTTTGTCGAGTGGACCTCGCGATTAGCTTAGCGAAGGCACACCAGACTTCTATCAGAATATTTAAGCTAATTTTGCAGTTTCAACTTTGTCGAGTGGTCTCTCAGATTAGCTCAGCAAAAGCACAGTGGACGTCTATTTCAATATTTAATTTATTTTTGTACTTTCAACTTTGTCGAGTGGACCTCGGGATTAGCTTAGCGAAGGCATACCAGGGTTCTATCAGAATATTTAAGCTAATTTTGCAGTTTCAACTTTGTCGAGTGGTCTCTCCGATTAGCTCAGCAAAAGCGCAGTGGACGTCTATTTCAATATTTCATTTATTTCTGTACTTTCAACTTTGTCGAGTGGACCTCGCGATTAGCTTAGCGAAGGCACACCAAACTTCTATCAGAATATTTAAGCTAATTTTGCATTTTTAACTTTGTCGAGTGGTTTCTCCGATTAGCTCAGCAAAAGCACACTGGACATCTATCGCAATATTTAATATATTTTGTACTTTCAACTTTGTCGGGTGGACCTTGTGTTTAGCTCAGCGAAGGTACACCAGACTTTGATCAGAATATCTAATCTAGTTTTGCATTTTCAACTTTATCGGATGTTCTCTGCGATTAACTCAACAAAAGCACGCTAGATATCTATCACATTATTTAATTTATTTTTGTACTTTCAACTTTGTCAAGTGGTCACTGCGATTAGCTCAACAAAAGCACACTAGACATCTACCACATTAATAATTTATTTTTGTACTTTCAGCTTTGTGAGGTGGACCTTGCGATTAGCTTAGCGAAGGCACACCAGATTTCTATCAGAATATTTAATCTAGTTTTGCGTTTTCAGCTTTGTCGGATGGTCTCTGCGATTACCTCAGTAAAAGCACAATGTACATCTATCACATTATTTAATTAATTTTTGTACTTTCAACTTTGTCGGGCGGTCACTGCGATTAGCTCAACAAAATCAAACTGGACATCTACCACATTATTTAATTTATTTTTGTACTTTTACAAAATTACTTTTGTACTTGTAATGTATTAACATTTATATAAAATAAATTAAAAACTATCATTATCGTTAATTTAGTACAATGCCCAAGATGCGAACACAGTATTTTTGGTCTTCGTTCTTTGGCAGTATGCGCCAAAGCGTAACATAGGCTTAAGCAAGTTTGTTCGCCAGCACTGTCACACTTTATGCTTATTGGAGTTTGGGTTAATTGGTCTATCTTCTTCGATAGGAATCTTTGTATTGAAAACGCCACATTCATACTTAGTAGCTGTTACGGCAAAATATGCCGTCGTTATGCCGACGCTATAAAAATATAAACCAGTGTGTCAAATTTATATAATTTTAAAATACATTTGCCATTTTTTGTATGTTAAAAATAAATATTAAATACTAACTGAAATTCTCAAAACCCTTCACTTACTCCACAACATATTTTTCCTTCGACGTCGGATATTTTCAAAAGAAGAATACCAGCAATTTGCTACCTTCCACGACGATCGCAGTACGCTCAATCAACGCTTTTATTGCCTTGGTCTTGAATTTGGATTTTACCTCGGCGGAGTATTTGCGCTTCGCCTTGCACTTTGACTTACAGCGTATGGGCATCGTCTTCTATAAACTGGATTACTAGGAAAGTTCATATTGGAGTTGTGCTGGTCAGTGCGTTCCTTTTTTGGCTTGCCTTTACTTATTAAGCTTCTATTTGTACTTAATTTCATTTTGCATACGTTCATGTTATAACTTTTGATCTTTCACATTTTCAACGCCTAATTACACGTTTCTCTTGTTAGTTTAATTTTTCAAATAGTATTTAATTTTATTTACATATTTGATATTTTGGTGCACATTTTGACATTTTGTACTTTTAGGCTATACATGCTTTAGGCATGTATAGCCAGCAAATACATACATTTATTTCTTATTTGAATATAACTACCACTTAAGTAGTATTTTGAATATTATTCCTGTGCATTGTTTAACTGATCTTAACGTTATTTTACAATGTCTGACCCCAACAAAGTTAAACGTAAGTGTGCTAAAAGTTCTCTTATACACCGTTTAGTCTAACTTTACGTTCACGTCATAAATATAAAAGTAGTGACGTAAGAGTACAACCAACTGTGCAAATACTAACGTTCAAAATTGAATTTTATGAAGAAAGATTATTTGCTTTATCGAAAATAACAAAATTTAATTTTCATATACTTAGTAATATATTTATTTATAGAATTTGTTAATTTAATGAGAAAATACACATTTATTTCAACAGAAAAACAGGTTGGTACACCTGTGTATGCGATACGCTGTATTGTCAAATTTATTTCAGGTGTGCCCTCTGAGTTTGGTTTACGATAGTTTGTTATTTTTTATTTACTGTATTTGATGATTTTCACTGTTTCTATTATTTGTTTACTTCAAGATGTCCAAAGTGTTGAGTAAAAGATCAAGATTATTAGTTAAGACATTAATAAATTATTTTAATCGGCCTGCTTATTCATTGAATTGCAATTAGAAAGGGTTAGTTTATCTTTTTATTTTTCTGTCAGAAAGATTTAACTGTATAAAATTCTAGAGAGTTTCTCAAGCACTGAGAATATATCATAAGACTGTTTTCAACATTTCATCTGCGGAAGAAGTTTCTAGTCCAAAGAGGAAACGAAATCGAAAACAAACAAACTAGACATTGATCCTCTGTAGAGGCAAATATTCGCAATGAAATTTATGAAATGTATAAGAACAGTAAGTACCTGACGTTATGTGTGTGGCTGTGCTCTCCAATTGAATACCACATTTGGTTACAGGAGAACCATGTATCACTTAATATTTTGTCAAAAAGATTGAAATCCAAGTTCATGTGTGAAGGAACTAGAAGTTGGTTGTCCATTGTCTTACGACAAATTGGATTCGTATATAAGAATGACCATTCAAGACAGCGGTTGATGGATGGGGATGAATAAAGTTATATTGTTCATAAGAGAATAATTCTTTTAAAAACGTACACTAAAAATATATAGCAGAGGTGTTGGACCAAACAAGGAATATCCAATTCCGTATGGCAACAGCGCATGGTCTGACGTCATTATGCGAAAGCTTTTAAACTCTTGGCTTAGTGGGCCACTAGTAATTGAATTAAAAAGTACAATTGTGCATAAGATTTCAAAACTTTTGGTAGCTTTCAGAGAGTACATTCCTAATCAATTTAATTGAAAGCCACGGCCGTTGAATGAATTATAGTGTTATTAACTGTAGTGTTTCATTACTAGAGAACGTAACATTTCTCTTTGATCTAAGGAACTGGTAGATGTGGGTAGAGAACAACCGGAGTTTTCATTATCTTTCATTGCTGAGACACTTAATGTCCTGTTTGCGCCAGTTACTGCAGAGTCAGATCTATTATCTTTTTCATTAATAGAAACCGGCAAATTAAATAATGGATTTTCTACACTTGGATACCTAGGAATTTCTGTACATCCAACTCCATCATTATTGTCAACTAATCGACATAAAACCTCTACTCTGAAACCTCATTAATAGGTAATCAAAAATGTTTTGAGTTCTATTATAATTAATGATACTATCCTTCGTTACATTGCAATCAGTTTCTATTTTTATCGTACATCCTTCTTCTTCCAAATCAGAAGAATCAACCCTTACGGTAAATAATTCTTCAAATGCTTCAGGATAGTTCTCAACTGCCTCTGGTATATATTCTACTTTAGTTAACTTAAGATTAGGGGGATTTTTGATGATGCTTATGAAACAACTTTCCTTCAGATGTTTATTCAAAGACCTTATGTTTTTCACTCTCAATTTACAAAGTTTACATCTAAGATGAAACCTTTCATGATCCTTTAACAGTTGTTTAAAATCACACAATTTATTGCACACTGAACAAAGGAAAGTTGACAAAGTTCGCTGGGCTACCATGATATGCTCGCGATCTGCATGCTCGAATAATAATCCATTAGGGTCGATTTCGGACGATGATGCACTTAATACTACAGATGGCGCTGGCAATGCTGATGAAGCTACCGTTGATTAAATCAAGTTTATTGAACTGTCAAGAATGAATGAAAGTTAGTTGAACAGGAGTAGTCTTTTAGAGACAAACGAAGAGTGGTGCACCCATTATGCACGCATTTAGTTAAATTTAAAATAATATTAGTAGTGCCCACTGCATAAATACATATGTAATAGTGCCTGTCCAATTTTATATTTAAAATAATTTGTTTGTTGGTAGTGCAATAAATAATTAATTAATTGAGCTACGAAGTTGTTTTTGCCTCCATTGGTTTTAATGTTTGGGAAAGGTAATGAGCATTCCATTACATTTATTGGTCCTTCGATCGAGCCGAATAAACATTGAAGAGTAAAAAGTGAATATTGAAGATTGGATCTAGGATTACGTATGGAAAGAAGGAAAGGATTTATGAAAAGAGAAGTTTGGAAAACCATTAGGAAGCTACAAGAAATCAGAGGGTTCCTGTAAGGTAATTACTTCCATGTTTATTCCATTGTTTCCTATAATTTTGTGAATTTATAATCTTTCAACGTAATATACTCTCATTTTCTAACGACATATGTGCAAAAATCCTCTTAAAATTAAGGAAGAAATTGGTCACAAAAGAGGGTAATAAAGTATTGTAGTGATATTGATATGTTATACATATACGCTTCTCTTTTTACTATACCTGACATTTCTCTGGACCCTGCAGGACGAAGCATATGATCTTGTCCTGAAAATATTTTAATAGACGCCCCGTTGTGAAAAGCGTCCCTTAGATTGATTCTTTTTATTATTTATCAAAATCTTTGCCTATGTGAGTACATGCCAGGCACCCAAGTTTGTTTAGCCAGTGTGGTATCCTATAAGGTTAGGTGTTTAACAGATAAGGCAATTAAGAGTTAACAAAATTTATATTAAAAAAATATGTATAATATAGCTCATCTATAATCTCAATTTATTACACAGAAATTCTTTACGAATTTTTCTTTTATTTCATTCCAAAAAGTAAAACAAATTTTCATCAATTTTATTTATCCCCATTAGTCTTGTGCCCGCAGTTCGTCTAAAGAGACTTTATCTAGGTCAGGAAAAACTGCGGTAAAAAACCTGCCTATGGCAAGAGCCATTCACAACTTGATTGACGGCACAATACTATTGGTCTGCATTCCATGTCACAAAAACAACAGTAATTTCAACCTGAATGGTTGAATCAAAAAAACAAATTTTTACCAAATCAAATAAGCCTTAATTTTTAACATAAGTGATATTTCAAAATAGCAATAAATTCAACCGGCATGTTGTTAGTGCCTGAAATACTGAACAACAAACAATTCATTCAAACAATCATCTATCAAATAAGTCAGTGAAACTGTTTAGATTCCAGCATAAGTAACTTTCAAACATAACAATAATTTCAACCTGACTGTTATTATTGCAATTCTTAACAACAAACAATTCATTTAAACATCAAACCACTGAATGCAACTGTTTCGTTTCTAACATAAATGACTTTCAAGAAATTTAATAATAATTTCAACCTCACTTTTCTTATTTTAACTCTAAAAACAAACAATTCATATGAATTTCAAACAACTCAGTGAAACTGTTTCGTCTCTAACATCAATGACTTTCAGAAAAAAAATAATAATTTCAACTTGAATATTATTATTGCATGAATCATTGAACAATTCAATATGTAGATTTCTTGTAGATGACATTAGTTGCAATGGTCATAATAAGAGCATACTTGACCTTTCCTTTTTGTTGAATATTGATTTCCCTATTGCTTTTAATGGTAAGAAGTTTCTTCTAGTCCTAACCCTATGAAAATGAATTCTCATGTGAAATTTAATGTTTGATTGCCTGCAAACAGTTGTACGTTTGTTCGCATTTTCCGAATACTATTCATCTACAGCGTTACCGAAATTCATGCATATTTGACGCAAAGCAGCACGACGAACAACTCTATGCAGGATGGACAAGCTACATCGATTGCAAAAACCATTCTCTCTACGTTCAAGACTAGTTAAACATCTTATCAATCTATCAGATAGCATCACCATTTCTTTATTTGAACGATCAGCAAAAATACAAATCAAATTAACAGTGGTCGGTCATCGTTGGGTAGTCCCAGTCAACAGGTCGAGATGTTGGTAGGAGCTCTCACCTTCCTACCGGTATCAAGATAGACGTGGATCGCAGTTACTACCATGAGACAGCACAGGGAGTCCGAAGTATGAACTCTACTCCGCCGAGCTCAGTCCTCGATTCCTCCTTTCACCAGGAATCGAGAAAAGAAAACTCACGAAGGTCAAGTTCATCAACAGAGTCGCAGATGTGCGTCAGAGTAAAAATATATAACGTTGGGCTAACGGAGACGCCGAGAACTGTCGGACGCTCGTGCCATGGTAGTCGTTGGAGAGGTTCGAGCACGCGGGCTCTCGAAAACCAGCTCTTGGTGCTCCCTCGGTAGACCGCCCAGCATGCTAACATGATTAAGAATTGACCTTACAATAGTAAAAAAACAAAGCATTTCAATTTACTCTAATGTTCGCGATGGTAATTTTATCTGACTATTCTGACCTTAGGATAATGGAATTAAATCCAGCTTTCGTGCATTTTCATCACTTTGTTAAAATCTCTTCAATTAGTTCTCCTATCATTCGGTGATATTCGTTTATGAAGTGTGCTAAGATATCTGATTTCAAATGTGTTGCCTTATCAATCAAACCCTCAAGATTTCAAAATAACTTGTCAAAATCTAATCACTTTATGAAGCAATTAGATAAAAAAATATACAGACTTTCTTTCCTTACTACCTTAAATTCCGGTGTTTAAACCGCAGCTAGTATATCCACTACACCGAAGACAAACCACTAATCACCAACTCCTAGTTTATTTAAAATGAGTTTTTCTTTTACTCACTACGCTTAACCACCGCACTAATCCAAACACCTCAATGGTAACGAAAATATAGCAAAATTTACTAAACTTTTGTCAAAAATCAAACAAGAAAGAATTTAAGTCATTAGCTAAAGGCAATCTTTCGCACGCACCTCCGACTTTGTCTCCCGCTAATTTTCAACTAACTTCTCTTCTCCAAATTTTCTTTCTGCCCCCTCGATTTTAAAATATGTCTTCCTTTCTTCCGCTTTAGAATGAACCAATAATCAACCATTCGAATCCTATTGCCATATTCAATGGTGGACCGCCCGGTTCCCTATTAAAAAATGTCTCTTTTTTTTCACGCCCCTATAGGAAAACTTTCTGAAAATAAACTATCTGTTTAAAGCTAAATCTTTAATGTTTTAAAATTAACGGCTTTATGTATATTCCGAGATTTTAAACTATTCCTGACCCTTAATGCCTTTTTAATACGCCGTGACCGAAGTCGAGTGCCCCTGGCTGTGTCATGCGTGACCAGCCATAACTATTTTTTTTTGTCTAATTAAAGAAACTCGGCAAGCATAAATCTTTCCCTACATTTCGACATTTCGTATGTTTTTGTTCTCTGAATTTCAGTCTGCATTTTCGTAAATTAAATTATCCCATTTCTGTCATTGTAAGAGTGTTTAGTTAAGACTAAAATTCTCTGTTATTTATGACTTCCTTTTAACAAAAAAATATTACAGGATTTGAAAATAAATAGTTTCTAGGAGCAAATCACTTCAGTATATTTAGGGGTATTTGAACTCGGTCGGCTTGAATAGAAATGTAGTAAAACTAAAACATCTAGAATCTATTTTAAAAGTGACAAACCTTACTATATAACACTAAAATTAGTCGCACCCTTAAACTATTATCCGAAAAATAGAGTTTTGTAAAGTTAGCCAAACTAATAAAGGACAGTAGTATTTAGTTTCAAAAGGGTCTATTAAGTAAATCATTCAGTTTTTGACATTTTTATTATTTTGTTTCTGGATACTCCAATCAGATTTCGAAGAGCGGAAGTTAATAATTTTAACAAATGTCTAACAAAAAGCTTAAGAATGAATTACAAACCAAACGGTCTTAAACAACAGCTAAACTAACGAGATTTGAGGAGTATTTTAATGATCTTGATTTAGATACTGCAACTGAGTCTGTAATTTCCGAATTAAATTTAAGAATAGACATAATTGAAGGGTCCCTGAATGAGTTTGATAGGATACAATCAGAATTAGAAGTTTTAGATCGAAATGAACTTTCTTCTGATATTAGGGTGCAATTTGAAACCTTATATTTTAAATCATTATCCTGTTCGAAAAAAATATGTTCCGAGTTTTACAAACGTTCCGTTCAGGATTCGAATGATGTTGATCTCATATCAAATGTAGGTTCCAGTAGTTCAGCACATTTTAATAATAATTTGGTTAAATTACCAACAATTAACTTGCCGGTTTTTGACGGTAAATATCAAAATTGATTAGAATTTAAAGAAGCATTTAAAGATTTAGTGTATGAGAATCCGCAATTGACAACAATTCAGAAATTTTATTATTTGCGGTCTTCACTTAGTAAAGATGCCTCTCTGATAATTGAATCGATAGAAGTAAGTGCAGCTAATTATTTGGTAGCGTGGACGCAGTGCCGTCTTTAAGCACGGGCCCGGGCCCGGGGACCCGGGTTTCTGGGGGCCCCCAACAGGCGTAAACTAATCAACTAATTATAATACGTGTAACGTGTAATGCGGAAGCTTTGAAATCTAATCCTGGTTAAGGGATCGGCGTGAAACAAAATGGGAAAAGGCACTACGACAGATGTATAAAGGATCACTGATTTTTGTTAAGGTTTAACTGTGCTTTATTCAAAATAAAATTCTGTCATGTAAATATTTCCTATAAAAAATATTTTTAGAAATGATCGTTTTAAAGGTGTATACAATCAATGAACGTAGCATCATAAATTAATGTTCTTTAGTATTTTGTTTGCTCATATTGCCGAGGTAATATCAATTACACCGACCGGCGTGAAGTTAGCAGCTAAAAGCTAGCAGCCAAATTCCCGAAAGTACCCGAATGCCCATAGGCGGAGGGTTTAAGTAAATATTACATAGCAGCATTTAATAAAAATAATTTAAATATGAAGGCGTCATCCTTTCCAATTTAAAATCGGTGTGGGAGTACATGATAAGGTAACACATCATTTGCCAAAAGGACAACCCCTTAGCAGCCGTCTAAAGGTAGCTGCCATCAACCCCTAACTAAAAAAAATAATTTAAATATGAAGACGTCATCCTTTCCAATTTAGGATCGGTGTGGGAGCACATGATAAGGTAACACATCATTTTCCAAAAAGACAACACCTTAGCACTTAGCAGCCATCTAAGGGTAGCTGCCATTAACCCCTAACTAAAAAGAAATAATTTAAATATGAAGGCGTCATCCTATCCAATTTAAGATCGGTGTGGGAGCACATGATAAGGTAGCACATCATTTTCCAAAAAGACAACCCCTTAGCAGCCGTCTAAGGGTAGCTGCCATCAACCCCTAACTAAAAAAAATAATTTAAATATGAACGCGTCCTCCTTTCCAATTTAGGATTGGTGTGGGAGCACATGATAAGGTAACACATCATACCTAAACGAAGATCCTTTAAACGTTACATTTGATTTTTTGTATCCTAATGGCACCGAATTGAAATATTCACACAACTACTACTACCAAATACAAGGTTTGCTTGAAATAACCAACAGAACCTGGTGTGTTTTAGTTATCTATGCAAATAAAAGAATTACGATAATAAAAGTTGAACGTAACGTTAGATTTTGGAAAAAGATGTTAAGTAAACTCCAAACATTTTACTATTTCTTTATGCTTCCTCATCTAGTGTACCCCAACGTTACATTAACGTCGGTACAACGGAAATGGACTACCGCAGAAAAATTAATATTTTTAGAAAATGGTTTGGTAAACAGCATCAAATACTATCAGGAATTGTCAAACGGGTCATATGTCAAAAAAACGGAGATATGTAGTGACTAGTAACTCTGAAATGAATTTCTCTATTCGTGAGATTTTAATTGACGATTTTCTTTCGCTTGATAGTAGGGAATATGTGAGTAGTTTTGCTATAGATCACTGCTTCGATATTATAAACAAAAAATATGGAAATCCTTACCAAATCATATCAGTAGCAAAATCGTCAGTAATATTTGGAGAAGACGACTTAGCCGATGTTTTTGTCAATGGAATTACCTTTTCCGGAAAAGATATAATCATGTCAATTAATAAGCAGTTTCATTATATTCTGGCTCAAATATCGTGGTCTGAGAGCACTTTAGTAATAATAGATCCGATGGGAAACGAACCCCTTTTGAAAGAATCTTTTATTTCCAAGCATTACTCTCTGCAAAAAAATATTGACACTACCAATTGGAAAACAAAGACATATGACCATTTGAAGCAAACCGACAGTTATAATTGTGGAGTCTATGTAATTTACTTTTTTGTCCGATCGGGCGTTTTGGTTCATTTACAAGCTCTGTTCTAAGGGCGGTAAGTTCAACTTACCGCCCAAGGCTCGGTAATAAAGTACCTGGTCATTTAAGTCGAAAAACACTTACTATCGTTCTAAAATTCGTCCGGATTGAGACAAAAATTGTTTTTGTTTATTCAACTCCATAACAACCAGGCTCGTTAACCGAATGAAAATTTACATTTTCAGTGTGATGTGTTTAATGTTTACTCTATATATTTAAAATTCACTCATAGATTCGATCGGACAAAAAATAGTGTAAGCATTACGGGCGTTAGGTACGCTTTACCAGTCTCGGCTAATATGGAGGCCTCCGCTACGCGTCGGTCTCCACACTATTAGCCTCGACTGGTAAAGCGTATCTACCGACCTTAATACTTAAATAACTATTTCAATCAAATCGTGGAGGACAATAAACTGACTGATTTTGTAGACCTTGATCGCTACAGAAATGAGTTAAAATGGAGTTTACTAAGAAACAGTGCCATGGCAAATAGATGTCTGTATTGTAGCCAGCAGATTGTCAACAATACAGAATCGTTTCGTTGCCGTTGTTGTCTCAGATATATACATAAAAAATGTTTGTTAACTGTAGATGAAATTAAACGTGGAATTACGTCTTGTGGAAAGACACTACACGGAATTTGCGATTTATGTAGGGTAAACCGATTAATCTTCAAATCTTAAAAATCCTTATACCTCTAGATAAGACAGATCTTGAGTACATTTAATAAATATCATCCAAAAAAATGACTAACTAAGAAAATGACCAACTGAAAATGAGTGACTAAGTATGAGAAAAGCAAGCAGCAGGAAAGTATAACTTAAAAGTACTACAAAATCTCAGGCATTTTCCAGAAAATGGAACGAAATATAAGATAAAAGAGATTATTTCATTCATAACGTTATGAACCAATAAGAATTCGCACATTTCCTTAGATAAATTGGAAAGGATGACGCCTTCATAGTTAAATTATTTTTTTAGTTAGGGGTTGATGGCAACTACCCTTAGACGGCTGCTAAAGGGTTGTCCTTTTGGAAAATGATGTGTTACCTTATCATGTACTCCCACAACGATTTTAAGTTGGAAAGGATGACGCCTTCATATTTAAATTACTTTTTTTATTTAGGGGTTGATGGCAGCTACCCTCAGACGGCTGCGAAGGGGTTGTTCTTTTGGCAAATGATGTGTTACCTTATCATCTACTCCCACACCGATTTTAAGTTGGAAAGGATGACGCTTTCATATTTAAATTATTTTTTCTATTTAGGGGTTGATGGAAGCTACCCTCAGACGGCTGCTAAGGGGTTGTCCTTTTGGCAAATGACGTGTTACCTTATCATGTACTCCCACACCGATGTTAAATTGGAAAGGATGACGCCTTCATATTTAAATTATTTTTTTAGTTAGGGGTTGATGGCAGCTACCCTTAGACGGCTGCTAAGGGGTTGTCCTTTTGGAAAATGATGTGTTACTTTATCATGTACTCCCACAACGATTTTAAGTTGGAAAGGATGACGCCTTCATATTTAAATTATTTTTTTATTTAGGGGTTGATGGCAGCTACCCTCAGACGGCTGCGAAGGGGTTGTTCTTTTGGCAAATGATGTGTTACCTTATCATGTACTCCCACACCGATGTTAAGTTGGAAAGGATGACGCCTTCATATTTAAATTACTTTTTTTATTTAGGGGTTGATGGCAGCTACCCTCAGACGGCTGCGAAGGGGTTGTTCTTTTGGCAAATGATGTGTTACCTTATCATGTACTCCCACACCGATTTTAAGTTGGAAAGGATGACGCTTTCATATTTAAATTATTTTTTCTATTTAGGGGTTGATGGCAGCTACCCTCAGACGGCTGCTAAGGGGTTGTCCTTTTGGCAAATGACGTGTTACCTTATCATGTACTCCCACACCGATGTTAAATTGGAAAGGATGACGCCTTCATATTTAAATTATTTTTTTAGTTAGGGGTTGATGGCAGCTACCCTTAGACGGCTGCTAAGGGGTTGTCCTTTTGGAAAATGATGTGTTACTTTATCATGTACTCCCACAACGATTTTAAGTTGGAAAGGATGACGCCTTCATATTTAAATTATTTTTTTATTTAGGGGTTGATGGCAGCTACCCTCAGACGGCTGCGAAGGGGTTGTTCTTTTGGCAAATGATGTGTTACCTTATCATGTAATCCCACACCGATGTTAAATTGGAAAGGATGACGCCTTCATATTTAAATTATTTTTTTTAGCTAGGGGTTGATGGCAGCTACCCTTAGACGGCTGCTAAGGGATTGTACTTTTGGCAAATGTTGTGTTACCTTATCATGTACTCCCACACCGATTTTAAATTGGAAAGGATGACGCCTTCATATTTAAATCATTTCTTTCTAGTTAGGGGTTGATGGCAGCTACCCTTAGACGGATGCTAAGGGGTTGTTTTTTGTAAAATGATGTGTTACCTTATCATGTGCTCCCACACCGAACTTAAATTGGAAAGTATGACGCCTTCATATTTAAATTATTTTTATTAGTTAGGGATTGATGGCAGCTGCCCTTAGACAGCTGCTAAGGGGTTGTCCCTTTGGCAAATGATGTGTTACTTTATCATGTGCTTCCACACTGACCTTAAATTGGAAAGGATGACGCCTTCATATTTAAATTATTTTTTTTAATTAGGGGTTGATGGCAGCTACCCTTAGACGGCTGCTAAGAGGTTGTCCTTTTGGCAAATGATGTGTTTCCTTATCATGTACTCCCACACCGATTTTAAATTGGAAAGGATGACGCCTTCATATTTAAATTATGTTTTTTAGTTAGGGGTTAATGGCAGCTACCCTTAGACGGCTGCTAAGGGGTTGTCCTTTTGGAAAATGATGTGTTACCTTATCATGTACTCCCACACCGATTTTAAGTTGGAAAGGATGACGCCTTCATATTTAAATTATTTTTTTAGTTAGGGGTTGATGGCAGCTACTCTTAGACGGCTGATAAGGGGTTGTCCTAATGGCAAATTATGTGTTACCTTATCATGTACTTTGCAGCGTGTAAATATTACGCGCGCAAAATAAAAGTCCAAAATCATTGTTTAAAAATGTCATCCCCTGATAATCTCTTCACACCAACACATTTTGGATGGTAGGGCGTGTAGGGATATGTTAGGAGAGAAGACTGGACATTAAGGTCCGTTGAACACCACCGGTCCACGATATCTTTATTTTATCTTCTTATCGTTATCTTGTGTAGTGCTACCGTTTAACAATTTAAAAATTACCGTTTATCTACACCTAGAGAAGTGCAATTAGTGCCTAATTATTTATCGGAATAGCCAGTTAGCTGGTAAGCCACGCCAATTTTCTCTTATTTTTTTAATTAATTCACTGTGTTCACACAGGCTTCTTGCTCACGTCCGATTTTTGCCGTACCGTACCTTCGCTACAATAACAGCTTGGTAAACTGCAAATGAAAATAGGAGCCTTTAGATGCAAGTATCTATCATCTCGTTGTTCTGCTAAGGGTTCCTTTGATTTGATCGCCGCGAAGAATCAATAATAAGGTCAGATTATTCAGTAGGCATGTCAGCGCGATAAAATATTACCATACTTATAATTGTGTTTGTTCCCCTCAGGAACATAATTGAATGTTTGTTTGATTTTATCTTTTTTTATTAAGTAAATTATTTAGTAAAGCTGTAAGTTTATTTTTTATTCTTTTTGAACTTCTTGTTTATTCTTTAGAAAACATTACGTTTATTTCTTTTATGTAATAAGAAGACAAGGTGTGTTGAATGCCTTTTTTTTATGTAAACGAAAGATATCTTCCGGATGTAATATAGTATTATTTTAATTCTAATTAGTTAGGTAACGTTATCCGCTCATCAGATAATTTTGTAAATAGTTTTTTGCATAGTTAATTAAATATAAATATTTGTTTATTTATGTAGCATAGTAGTCTTTTAGGAAATATATTGCATTTTTAACCATTAAATATATGTAGTTCAATTAGAAAATTGGTTTTTATTAATTGGAGCTCGTACGGCGTAAATAAATAAGAAATTTCCCTAGTTTAGTCCCTATTCTCTAGAACTGAAGCTGGAGTATAATTCATTCAATTGGGACGATAAGCAGAACTTCAGTTGGCGCCCAGCATTTTTTGAGGAATTACAGGTAGGTCAAAGAACAATTTTATTCAACCAAGCGAACCACGAACCCAGCTCTGTACCACCTAGCCATTCAAGCTGCCGGAGCAAACATCAAGGTGGCAAGTGCTCAATTTTTAAGAGTGTCGCCACATATAAAATGGCGCCCAACGTGGGGCCGATTAAAAATTAAGATTTTTATTACAGAATTCAGTTCTAATGTCTAATGTAAAGTTCTTTGACCAACCTTCGTTTCTCATTCGTATAATTTCTCGTAATTCCTTGAAAGTCGTACGAGTCCAGTTAAACCATCAATAAATCATATAGGTAATAATCATATGATATGCAAACATTATCATTATATCTGTCATTTATCAAATCTTTTTAGGTCTCAATATAACTTAGTTTTTATTAATATTTTTATTTAGTATTAGATTCTTCGCACAATGAATAATTTAAATGAAACAAATGCCGAGGTTTAATTTTATTATTTGCTAAATTAGCTTAAAGAAAGTTTGTTCAGTCACAAACACATGTGGCCATTTCGACCATTTACTATATAGGGTCCACTAGGGGTGTTATTGTGTTAATGTTACCCGCTGGTTAACTTATTTTAAAACTTAAACGATCATCTTTTGTTGATTTGAGTGCCGCACTATTTAAAACTTCCTGTTTCTAGCCAAACAAAAGATATCGGACCATTTACGCATAACTGCAAGGTCTCATGTTACATTTTTGGGACGAGTATCGGGTCCAGCAGGATTTATTACCCAGTAGTATTCATCCCTCAAATAACTAACAGAAGACAACCTAACTTTAAGTGTTTAGCAGTAAATTTTTCTAAGAAGTCATAATGATGGCAAATTTTAAACCCGTACATTTACTAAAAAACGAATTAGATTATGAACTTAGGATTAGGAATGTGGTTACAAAGAAAGATTTGAGTGAGAAGAAAAAGATTTTAGCACGGTTGTTATTGAAAAAATTTGAAAACCTTATAGATCCAACATATAACTTTAATAATGAAGAGATTGAAATTCAAGCATCTCTAGATTCAATTGCTAATGCAATTTCAGATTTCGAAGGTGGTAGCGTTAATGATTCACTTGTATGTAGGGTAACATCACGGTTAAGTCATATATCAGGTCGAATCTCAAGAATTATCACTGATACCGATGAAGCCCTTCAGTTTCGCAACGAGAAATATGCTGAATCACTTTTGTTGGAATCTGATCTTTTTGATAAATGTAACATTCCCTCAGCAGCAAATACTCATCAAGTAACTACTGATGTAACTTACCCTGAAAAGCCGCCTTCAACGGCTATCGTAGCTCCCGTTATAACTAATAATCGTTACGTACCTGTCCATAAATGGAATGTTACCTTTAATGGCGATCAAAAATCACTGTCGGTAAACGCATTTCTTCAGAGAGTAGACGAACTTGCAGCAGCTAGGGGAGTTTCTGAATCCGAATTATTTGCATCCTCAGTAGATTTATTTTCAGGTAAAGCGCTAATCTGGTTTAGATCTGTTAAGGTTACCGTTTCTGATTGGAAAAGTCTTGTAGATTTGTTGAAACGCGAATTCCTACCTGTCAATTATGATGATTGTCTATGGGATGAGATAAAATCACGTCGTCAAGGGCGTAATGAACCCGTTAGTGTTTACATTGCAATTATGGAAACCTTGTTTAGCAGATTATCGAAGGCACCGGCAGAAGTAACTCGCGTTCGGTACATTAGACAGCAGGTCTTACCTGAATATTCCGCACAACTAGCATTATACGAGATTAGTACCGTCGTTGAACTTGCCAAACTTTGCAAAAGATTAGAGGGACACTATCGAAGCGCATCACGTAGCGGCAAAAATAAAATAGATTCTTTGCACCTTGAGCCAGAGTTAGCCTGGATGGAAGATGATAAATTCGAAGTTAGTAAGTCCAATTCAATACCGGAGAAAAGCCAAAGTTCCGCGGGAAGAGAATTTAGATTTTCCTGTTTTAATTGTAAAAAGATAGGTCATAGATATCCCGATTGCAAACTACCGAGAAGCAAATTTTGTTATGGTTGTGGAACACCAAATGTAACTAAAGCTTCCTGTTTCAATTGTCCAAAAAACGGATACAAGGGAACACAGGCAAGGGCCGACCGTGCTCCAAGAAAATAGAGGCCTTAAGTACAATTGACTACACTGTTTCTCGGACTAATAAAGTCGGCGCTAACTCTCCTACTATTCCCCATGTAAATAAATCCCCCACGAGATTCCGTACCGGTCGTAAAAACTCTTCTCGGCCGCATAATCCCGTTTGGTTACGAAAGAGAATAGCTACTCAAATTAAAGTTCCCCGTGTAAATAAAATTCCCAGTCATATGGATAAATCGTTATCAAGAAATAATACTATCTGGACTGAGTGGTTGACTCAAGTCAGAAATTTCTTCAATAAAGGGAAATCCGCGAAAGTTTCTCCTGTTTTTATCTCGGATTACGATAATCGTCCCTATATTCACATTAACATTTTTGGAAGAAGAGTTACTGCACTAGTGGATAGCGGCGCTAACAAGTCTATAATCGGTCATTCAGGAATAGGATTTCTTCGTAAACTTTCTGTTAAATTGCAACCATGCAGTAGTCAGCGAGTAATGACGGCTGATGGTACAGGTCAATTAATTACAGGCCAAGTTGATCTGCCAGTTCAAGTCGATTCCAGTTCTAGGGTAATGAACTTCTATGTTGTCCCATCTCTCAAAACTTCTATCATTCTGGGAAGTGACTTTTGTGAACTTTTCAATATTCAGATCGACTTCCTTAATAATAGAGTTCATGTCCCAAGCTCAATTAAGAGGGCTGAGTTGCCTGAAATTTCTGTAGTGAATAAAAGTGAGGATCCGCTCTATAATAATTCTCTGGATCTAACCTCGGTTCAGTTGGATTTAGTTGCCAAATTCAAAGAGTCCCTTAAAGAAATAGAAAGCACTTCTGAACACATAGGTAGCACAAATGTTTTAAAATTTTCTATCGACACTGGTGATGCACCACCATTTCGCGAGAGACAATATCCTTTATCTCCTTATATTATACAAAAATTAGACGAACAGCTAGCAGAAATGTTACGGCTCGTGGTAACCTGATGCTATACCGTCATTAAATCTACCACATTTAACATCCAACACAGTGTCTGATTTTACATTATCTCCATCGAATACAAGATCAAAACGAAATAATAGAATAAAAAAACGCAATTTCCTTAAAGATATTGATGAGTAAGTTTTTATCATTTAACAGTGAGTAGGTACCAGTACTAAATTTTTCTCACACTTGTAGATATAAAAAATCGAAAGATCTTGACGTTTCGAATTCGTCTAGTTCGAATAATGAAAATATGGAAACGGAAATAGAAAATGTCACAATTAATGTGGCCACCCAACCAGAGAGGTAAAATTTTAAATAACTTAAAAATATTGTGCAGGCGAATATAAAAACATTTAGAGACTATTGAAAATTGTTTGGTACAAGAAAACGCAAAAGAGCAAATTGCACTAATATTGTAATATTTCAAATTATATATAATTTATTCTAGAATAACACATACTTCAATAACTGGCTCTTTTCCTTGTAATTGTACCAAATGTTTTTTAATGGTCATGGGTTTCTCTAATTGTTTCTATTTTCGCTTGCACGGTACTTACCAACAATCATAATAAAATAGTTGTGCTGATCTAATTAATTATTATTTATGAATATTTGATTAATTTTTTAGTGTTGCACAAGATCAACTCTTATTAAAAGCGCAAACGCTTGAGGCAGAGAATTTGATGATTTCACAAAAAATCAAAAACCTAGAAGGCACTAACAAACAATTAAATGATTCTTTGGCTGCAATTTTTACTAAAGGTCAAATTCGCAAACTGCAAACTCCAAAATCATTCATAAAATGGTCAGTAGAAGATATTGCGAGTGCAATATCATTACACGCCGCAGGTCCTCGAGCTTACAGGTTACTCAGAAAAAGAAATCATCCATTACCTGGGGTATCCACTTTACGAAGATGGGCAGCAAAAATAGATGTACAACCAGGTACTGCAAATTAATAATAATAATAATAATAATAATAATAATTACTACAACCCATAACCTTAACCAAGGCCCCAGAAGCTATAAGCTTGTGCGGGAGGGAGGGGGCGATTATTATTATTATGTAGGCCCAATGTGCGGCTGCAGCCGACTTATAGATGGAACAGCGCAAATCCCACATTTGTGTTACAGCTAAGGGAAACTGCAGAAAACCTTAACCAGATCTGCCAGCGCCGGGAGTCGAACCCGGGCCGCTTGGGTGAAAGTCCGGCACGCCAGACATTACACTACCAAGGCTGTTTAATTAATTGTTAATTGTTTAATTTAATGTAGGTAGATATAATGATATCAACTTTCTATTGTTTTAGGCATATTAAATGTGGTTTTCAAACTGATGCAAAAATCAGATTTACCTAAAATGGAGAGAGCATGTGTACTTCTTTTTGATGAAATGAAGATACAAAAAATGTATGACTATGACAAAAAATTTGACTCAACTATAGGTCCATCAAATTATGCACAAGTTATTATGGCACGTGGGATTTGTGGCAACTGGAAACAACCGCTTTATTATGGTTATGACTCAAAAGTCACTAAGGAGTTATTGTTTAAAATAATTGAAAAACTTGAAAATATTGGTTTTCCTGTATATGCTATAAACAGCGATTTGGGGGGTGGTAACAGAGGTTTATGGTCAGAATTGGGCATTTCCGAAAACAAAACATGGTTCCTTAATTCAATGACACAAAAAAAAGTTTATGTTTTCGCAGATATCCGCATCTAATTAAACTTTTAAGAAACCATTTTCTTGATTTTGGATTTTTGCTGTTTGGAAAACTTGTAACCAAAGAACCAGTTATAGAGCTTTTAAAGATGACGGGCAAATCAGATTTGAATATAGCACATAAAATCGACTCCAACCATTTAACAGTTAAGCAAGCGAAACGTCAAAAGGTAAAAACAGCAACCAAATTATTCTCTCACACGGTATCTAAAGCCATATCACGAATGGGCTCTCTGGGTCTATATCAGAATAATGAAAACAATTGGCAAGAATGTGCCGATCTTTTTAAAACTATAAATGATTGGTTTGATGTATTTAATTCCAAAGTCCCTGAAATCGACTCTAGAAATAGAATGAAGGGTTACGGATTAGCTTTAGATGAACAAAATAAAATTTTGGATAAAATGGAAAACATAATTAATAATTTGAGAACAGGTAAAGGATGTAATGCAAATAAAGCCAAATTACCCTTTCAAAGAGGCATTTTAATAAGTATCACATCTCTAAAATTACTTTTTAAGGATTTGAAATGTGATTTTGATATAAAGTACTTATTAACTTACCATTTAAATCAAGACCCATTGGAAGGTTTGTTTTCAATAATTAGAGCTAGTGGCGGTTTGCATGATCATCCGACACCTCTAGAATTTAAATACCGTCTGAGAAATTACATATTGGGAAGAAATGACGAAATAATTTCCGAATCGTCAAATGTAATGCAGTCGAATACACCAAATTTAACGTCAGTTGATAATTCTCGTCAAGATTATTGGAACGACGACAATATTGTTGAGAAAGATGACGCAAAAGTTGTAACTACACAATTGTTGGGAAATTTAACCAGCATCAGCAACACAGGTACTATCGAAGATACCTCATCAAAAGACGATAAAGATTTCACACAACTTCAGTGGGACGGATTGGAGAATTTAGCGGGGTTTATTGCCTTTAAATTTCGAAAAACTGAAAATCTTAGAACTTTGTCAGCTTCAAATGATTCCTCATTTTCATGGGTAAATCATTTATCAGAGGGCGGGCTTATGAAACCCCATGAAGACTTTCTATTAAAATGTAAAAGGCTTAATGAAATTTTTGAAGGTATTAATGGGCAAACTTTGAAAATTTCAAACAATTATCTTAAAGAGCACCTTAATTGTGCTAAACATATTAATTTAAGTAATAACGTTAAAGAACTATTTTTTAAATGCAAAATGTATTTTAAGATTAGGTTACTAAATAGAAACATTAAAGAATCATCTAATATTTCAAAACGAAAAATTGTGAAAATTAGTACATAAATAAATTAATAAACCTTTGATATATAATACATATTATGTTATTGACTATTATATTGTGACTATTTTGTGTTTCCCTTGCTAACTAACCTTGTGAATTTTTTTGTATCTACTAGATAGGTAATAAAGGAAATTAAAATTTGCCAAAGAATTTTAGGAGCTTTAGCTTTCCGTGGTAGTAGCAATAACTTATCATTTTATAATGAACAATCCAATTTTAAAATCCTTTTTTTTGGAGTTTCCTGGGAGCCTCAACCTCTTTTTATTACAGTAGGGATTTGCTCATTGTTAGTGTTCACATAAGTAGAACCCCGTCCGTCGTTATAAAACCACTTTAAATTGGATTACTGTAATATTAATAACAGTTTATCGTCAAATAAATTAAGTAACAGAGACTCCGCATGCCCGAGGCTAAACACTTGTCACGCAGTGACGTCATGCGCCAACTGACGGCAATTTAGGATTCTAGCGAGCATATCTTTCTGTCTTGGTATCATGGCGGGAATGTATTCTAAGATACACGTTCTTCTATAAAGTCTAAAATTCAACATACCGTAATAAAACGTAGTGTATACCTAAATAGACATGTATTAGTATACATGTCTATTTAGGGGGGGAAATTATTAGCTAGTGCTTTCTGTAATAATTTCCAGCTTGTTTTTTTAAATTAGCATGTGTTTCTAGTGGGCTTTGTACGTCGCTCTTGTCCGTCACTGTCAAACGGCAAGTTTTACTCACGCTTCAGGTAAGAAAATTTGTTATATTATGATTTCTATGATATTTTATTACATTCCCGGAACGCAGATGTGTAACTTAGACTTTAGTGATTGTATGTGTGCAATTAGTTTTGAATTTTTCTCCCCGAGAAAAATTAGAGTTCTTGAATTAAACGTGTATCTGCTGAGACTCTTTGCCTAATTACGGTACCATACGGTAGCATATGGTAGAATAGTATACATTGCCTTCATTATTATCATTTATGTTGCGTATCAATAATACACATTGCGTTCTTCAATATTATTTTGGTATGTACCCATTCCTAATTTACACAGTCAAACAAGAATTCATAAGAACCTATTTTATCTATGTTCTAAATGCAGTTATGAAAATATGTTTTTTGAGTATAACTTATAGTTATGAGTTTTTAGAGGCATATTCAATTACTCAATGACAATAAAATTTGTCTTTTATATATAGGTAAAATTGGCTAGTCATCGTACCAAAAGAATTTTAGAACTTGCACGAGCAACTATGGTAGACGAGTTGCGCATATTGGAGATGTCATATTAGGAGGAATGTTTGATGCCTGCTCCGCCAAGACCATACCTTGTATTTAATTTTATTGAAGATGAGACCGATAACCATGACAGCACTAAACTATCGCCATATGATATTGAAGCCTATACGATTATATAGAAAACGATCGTTGGAGGAAATAAGTCGTGTCTTATTTTCTTGGTTGAATGAAGTTGGTTTTCCAAATTTTACAAATGCCACTGCATCACAGGACAAGCCCATATCATTTGCCAAAAATGTATCTCATGTCTGTGCAGCTGTGCTTAGTAAAAGAAAGAAATTGCTTTTACGATTTTCATGTCTGAATGTGCATGGATTTAGTGTGTTTGGATTTATTTGTATGACAGTGTATTAAAAATTATAAACAGTTGTTTTTTATTTTTACAATAAAATGTGTAAAAAACAAGGTCCATTGCTTCTCTTTTCCATCAAACATAATATCACACCACTACAGGAACGAATTTCTTCTTGACCTGGGAAATAATCTCGCCAAAAAACTAGCAATGTATATTTTAATACACAGGTATGTAGTTTGTTATAACTCCGCAGTGTATCTTTTGAGATACCAAAAGTTTGTCGCAAGCAGGCAATGTATCTACATAGATACTCTTAAAAATCAAGGTCACGGAAATGCAAAAACAAATATTTCCTGTTGATTTCGTCATAAACACAGCTTTTACATACCAAAAATATTTTTTCCCTGTGGTACTACATCCATTGCCAAGTATAGGGTTAAGGCATCTCTTCTCGAAGAAAATTCGCAGATAAGTTCGAGTATTTAGAGACACATTTAATGAATGTCACCAAATGTCCTCGAGTAAATGTACCGAACGTAAAGCTAAGATCACACACGCTACTTTTGCAGCGCAGTTTTAGAGTTTCGGCTGCAAAAGATTCGGGCGGTGTTCACACATATGCTAGTAGTAGTAAAGTAGCGCGCAGCATGCAAGTTTTTCTACTGCAGCTACCCTTTAAAACTGCATGCCTAATAAAAGGCTGTAATAGTGTTCACAGGCAACACGCTTATCCAGCGTGCGACCAACAGCTGCAGCATAGGTGCAATATGGTGCAATTATAATAACAAGCCAAAGCATTTGTTACAAAATCAGGGACATCTTTGAAGTTAAAAACAAATACTGACATTTTCTGAAAGGAAATGATCTGCTCTGTTGAACGAGGGTGTTTGTTTTTGAAACGTTATTTAATTCTTTAAATAAATGAAAGTAAATCTGATTAAAATGATTCCACTTTGCATTAAACATTTCGCCATACTATTTATTATAAAAATGAAACTTCAACATCCACATCCTAAAAGGATAATTAACATTTATCTATGTTCTATTGCAACAACCAAATTCGAACTGCAAAAAGTTCTTGACGACGTAATTACGTTTAGAAAAACGCATAACAAAGTAATTTTTGCATTATTGAGAAAGATGACACATTTAATAAAAAAACAAAACACACTCGCCACATCAGAACTAGACTGATACTGCAGGCGCAGCCGCTGCAAAAGTTTCAACCAAATATATATTTTTCTCAGCCATCGCAACTCTTAAAAATTTCATTCACACGCGGCTACTTCTTGCAACCGACTTGCATGCGCTACTTTTAAGGTTGCAGGGGAGTTCACACTAGGACTCACTTGTGCTGCACTGTTTTTCATGCTGCGCTGCAGCAAAAGTAGCCGTATGTGATCTTATTAGAGGGTAGCTGCAGTAGAAAAACTGGCATCCTGCGCGCTACTTTTAGGATATGTGTGAACACCACGCGAAACTTTTGCAGCAGCAACTCTAAAACTGCGCTGCAAAAGTAGCCGTGTGTGATCTTAGCTTTAGCTTAAGACGTGCACTGTCTCATTTTCAATCTGAATTTAAACGTCGATGGGCTGCTGCACGCAACACGGAAGAGAAATTTTTGAAAAAGAATAGAGAATGGTTAAAAGGCATCATCACAATACCTATATTCAGCCCCATCAAAAGTGGTCGGCCTACGAAATCTTTAACGAGCGAGCGAGCGGACCAAGCGGCGAAAAACTGAAGATGTACCCGCAGAAAGAACTCCAGAAGAGCTGAGTTTTGCCGCTCGAATGAGCTTACGAAAATCTAGTCAAGCACATGCAGCCAAGTTGGTAAATGGAATTTATACTTTTACCCGTAACGTTACTGTACAAATAAATCTTTTAATTTAATATTGATTGAATAAATTAATATAAAATACGTCTTATGTTTCATTAACAAGGATTATATCATACACAGTACACAATAATGTCGACAGTATTTACCTAATCTTCGAAAGTTTGTTACATGTAAACGAAAAAGTAGTGCATGTTGACTTAATTGACTACCTTGTTCGTTTTTCAATCATGTAATTTTCTAAAGTAGTGTGCAATTGTAGAAGCAAAAACTAAAACTAATTTATTAATAGTACATCAAATTAAATAATTGTTGTCGATGTACGTTAGGGCGGAGTGAGTTTTTTTTTCGCCGAATTTTATTCTCTTGTGTTGTGGAAAGTTGTGTATATGCATAAGAAATATTCTTATATTTTTTTGAGAATTTGTTAATTACCCCTTCCACCGCCACAGGCCTCCAGTTGCATTTTTTTATGTAATTAGAATGTGGCGGTGAAAGGCGTTAACGGATATTTTTTTTCTACAAATGAAAAATGTTTGATTACCATGTGCGCAAACAATGACCAGTCAGGGCAATTGAATTTCTAAAAATTGTTTTCCGGTGTACCCCACTAGTGTTTACACCATTCCTCCAATCCAGTTCTCGTCGACTCTTGTCGTGTTTTTGCGATCTAGTTTTCTCCTACTCTTGTCGGTTTTTCTTCTTAATCATAAACAGTTTAACAGTGCAGCTGAATACAGAATTGGATCGCGTGGTACTTGCAAATTGTGTGAAATGTCTCGACGCCGCAAGCTAGCTGAATGCCCCATTTTCGGAGCACCATCTGATTTATGCAAGTTCGTTTTACCAACTTACGAAGATGTGATAAGATGTTTTTTGTGGACTCGTGATGAACTAGAACAAACCCACTGTAACAGAAATCAACTGGTATCCGAAACATTGGAGGCTGTTACCAGGAAAGTGGAAGAAATTTGGAATAATGCTTCCCTTCCAATATTAAGTCACCAAAGAATTGTAGCACTAATCAGAGTGTATCAAATGAAACGAAAAAATTTACTGAAACCTTATAAGCAAAGAAGTAACGTCGCCAGCTATAAATCGAAATTGGAAGCCTTTGCGGCCAGCAGCAGGACCTTATTCGATGTTTCAGCTTGCAAATGCAAGAATTTTGATGATTGTGTTTGTGAAAAGATATACAAGGTAAGATTCTTTCGATAATACATAGTTGATATCTTCCGAGGAATACCTAACTGTGATTATTGTGGTGAGTCGCGATTGAAAATTAAAAGAAAAACAATTATTATTTCAGTTTTAATAAGTGTGTAAATAGTGGTTCTTTCTTGTGGATATTACCAACGAACTTTCTGGTAACCATAAAATCGTTTAGTTTAACGGACTTCGAGCCGTCGAAATTCTCGTGTATGGGTTCGGCATGTTTTATGAGCAGAACGTTTTATTTACAAAGAAATGTATAGATTTGAAGGAAGGAATTTATTAACCAAAGGAATTTTTAGTTTTCAGAAATATAATAAACAGATGTCTGTCGGTAACTTGGAACTTAGTAAAAGGAAAGGTTCAAATTTTAGGGGATCAGTTTAGCAAATTTTATTGCAGTCTTATGCTGTCGGTGTTTTTTTTCACACGTTTAGTCACGTTTACAAAATTCCTGATGCCAAAGTTGAAATATGGCTACATAGCAATTTGTCCTAAATTTCAGACAAGCGGGGACCGAAGTAACAAAAATTAAATCAAATACCATTTATTCCTTCCTTGAATCTCAATAAATTGTATTTGTATTATCTAATTTTCAGGCATTAAGTGTAAGACCAGAGCCAAGGTTTAAGTATATTAATTTTTTTAAACAGATCACATAAAATAGACTTTAATCATTTAAGAATAACTACCACAGGGTAATCATAATTTATAATAAAAGATATTTTAGTACGGATACATTATCAGCATGTCATATCATTTCAAATTTATTTTATTATTAAGATATACATATATACAAGACCGTATCTTATTTATAAATTTTATTTGCGATCATTCGCACTTAATATAATTCAAATCTAACAAAATGGTTGAGGGGATGCAAATTTCACGTTAAGTAGAGAGGGATCTTTCGTGGGAAAGAATTAGCCAATCAGAGGAAAGCTAGGTGACTTAAATTGTAAATGGGGTAGATGCTGATTGCTGACGTCCATGCCAGAAAATTTAACAGGTTAGCGGAAACCTGATTTACTGTTATGTCTCGTCTTATAAACATAACGATACCCCCCCTTGTCTCACTACATTATTTAAATACCCAGTTACATTTACATCTAATTAAGTAATATGAAATCTTGCAGGTTCCTATAAAAGAGCGATTGTTTCTTCAAGATCAGCGAGGACCAAGGAGGATGATGATTGGTTCGATCGATTTAAAAGATGTTCGACAGCAAAAGAAGAGGGAAGCTAGAAGAGCTACCGGGACAAAAAAAACTGTAACGAGCAGTACTTCAGAACATTATGAACCCGATACTTCTTCTCAATCTGATAGCTCTGATGAACCTTCTCCAAAACGAGATTCTCCTCTGTCTACTCCAAGTACTTCATATGCAAAAGAGCGAAATACAAGTAAATTGCCAGTGTTGGCAGAAACTCTGGACAGGTATTCGGTTTCAGACAGAGCCGGAGCTGCTATTGCTTCAGCTGTGTTGCAAGATTTTGGAATAATTAAACAAGAAAACGACAAAAATATCATTGATCGACACAAAATAAGAAGGGCTAGGGACAAAAATCGGCGTGAACTACAATCACAATCCACCCAACTGATTATCCGTGGTCTTTACTTTGACGGGCGTAAAGATAAAACCTTAGCCATCACTGAAAATCGAAGAAAAACTGTTGTGGAAGAACATATATCTTTAATTGAAGAACCTGGTTCCAAATATATCGGTCATTTCACACCTGTTTTTGGAACAGCTTCGTCCATTCTCGAATCTTTGCTAGAGTTTTTGAGAACCACAAATGTTTCTTTGGATAGCTTGGAAGCATTGGGCTGCGATGGAACCAATACTAATACAGGAAATAAGAAAGGAATAATTGCCTTATTTGAAAAACAAATCAAAAGACCATTACAGTGGTTAGTTTGTCAATTACACGCAAACGAACTTCCTTTGCGGCATTTGGTGCAACATCTAGATGGAGTTACTTCTGGTCCTCGAGGCTTTTCGGGACCTATCGGAAAACTTTTGCAAAATTGCGAAAACCTTCCAGTTGTCAACTTTTCAAGAATCGATTCTGTACTTCCAGTAACTGATAGCGACATTTTGAGTACAGACCAGAAATATCTGTATGATATTTGTATGTTTGTCACTAGCGGAATTTGTTCTGAAGGATTGTCTAAACGAGATCCTGGAAAGTTGGTTCATTCCAGGTGGCTAACTACCGCTAATCGCATTCTTCGCTTATATGTTGCTACGGAAATGCCATCATTGAATTTAATTACATTGGCGACTTTCGTTGTGAGAGTTTATGCCCCGATGTGGTTTTCAATAAAAGTGGAGAATTCATGCACAAAAGGAACGAAACATCTTTTCAAAACTATTCAACTCGCGAAGTATCTACCAGACGAACTGAAACATATAGTTTTTCAAACCATCCACAGAAATGGATACTTTGGACATCCAGAAAATATTCTACTCTGCATGCTATGGGATGATCGTAAGCACATAAGAGAACTTGCTTATCTGAGGATAATGAAATCTAGAAACGTGAACAATTCTAATATTAGAACGTTTACGATTCCAGAGTTTAATTATGAGGCCACAGAATATTATGAGCTGATTGATTGGCAAGAAATTCTGTGGAATGAACCTCCCATAACACGTCGATTCTCTCTTGGCCAACTGAAGAAACAGGTTGAAGACCCAGATTCTTCAGAACTTTTATATATCAAGCAGTTACCTTGTCACACGCAAGCTGTTGAGAGGGCTGTCAAAATTGTAACAGAAGCGTCTCTTGCTGTCTGTGGCAACGAAAGACGAGACGGAGTCATCAGAAGCAAGTTGGAATCCAGATCCAAAATGCCTAAATTTGAAACTAAACAAGATTTCAAGTTACAGTAGATTGCCCTTATAACCTGTTTCAATTTTATAAAAAATAAATATTTTATACGAATTTATGATTTTTACACTTGAAAAATTAAAAACTTGAATTGCTTTGTGCCAGTGGAAGATACAAAGAAAAAAAATTGTCACGTCGTTTTGGTTTCCCTTTTTTATAAGGAAACCTCAACCTATTACACTCTCAAAAAAAATATTAAATTATGATGTTGTGGCGGTGGAAATTGAATAAAAAAAAATAAAAACAAAACGGCAAAAATTGTATTTTTGTTATCCACAACTTTCAGGAATACAGGCGTTTTAAAAAGTGAAAAAAAATAAAATTGTATTTAAGATCGCTCCACCCTAATGTACGTATCGGTATGTATTTCCTCAACATGAAGATTTAAGTTATTGACATGTGGTTGGTATATGTACCGGCTAGGCAGCCAGTCTTGTGTCCAGTCTAAAATCATTAGTTATTTATTTGTATACCAAGGCACTAAAGTTGTACTTTTTTATCATGAATATGGAGATATTCGACATGACTGATAAAAAATCAACTTTAGTTTACCAAGTTGATATCAGTACTTATGCCTGTTAATTGTATTGTTTCAGAAGAGCTATTAAATAACGACAATATAACGCCAATTGCAGGACCCTCTACCTATTCAGGTTAGTAATTTCTTTTTCTATGTGTGTGTTGCATGATATCAGTAATACGTACTAGCAAACATATTTATACCTGTTAATTGTGTTGTTTCAGAAGAGCCATTAAATAACGAGAATATATCTACTGAGTATACTTTAACGCCAACTGCAGGGCCCTCTAGCTCTTCAGGTGAGCAACTTCTTTTTCAATGTACATATTGCATGTGATATCAGTAATACTAAGAAAGTAAAGTATACACTGTGTACATAAAGTATAGAATAAACTGATTATTTTGTAAATACGCATCTTTGGACATATCTGCCAAATTCATGACGTCATCTGGTCAAACCTGTGTTGTGATTGATGTTTTTCTTTTAAATAGAAACATGATAAAATGCACCAAAACCGTTATAAATTATTGAAATAAATTCAAATATGGTAAAAGGCGATCCTAAATAAAACAGCTTTTTTACTTTTTGCTTACTGAATCTTGATATTTATTTAAAAGAAATCAATATAAACACAGTCAAGAATTGGTCAATTGAAGAGTGTCTGGTTCAAATAGACTAAGTGCCAAAATTACAAATATGAAATATTTGAATAAAACAACTATAACTAGATTGTTGGATTGTTTTTATATCACAAGATATTTACAAGTTCCAGAGACGCCTTAGAATAGACTAATGTACAAGTTTATATGGACTCCCTTCTGCAATAAAGAACCAACTGACAATTTTGGTCAAAATGAGTTATTTGGTTCTTTAAAATTAAAAAATGTGTTTCAAGGATTTGCAATACAGATCTAAAGTAAAATACAGTGACTCTATAGAGACAGTGGCGACAATGGTGGTGTTGCAGTTGATTGGTTGCACATATCACGTGGTTTCGGCCGCCATGTTGAGGCTAACTTGTTGAATGTTTACATGCAGTGTATGTGCTTTCAGTGCTGTATTGTTGTATTTACAAGTGATTTTTATTGACATTTTTTATTAATATCAAGTGAAGACATTATTTGTATTATAGATATAGTCTAGTGTTGTGAAGTTGGTGGAGTTATCTTGTCACCAGTTGATCATTACCACGTGTAAGTATTCTTTGAGTTTAATGTGTGATTTAAATGTTTACCCACCTTCCCGCAGATATTTTATTAGTATTGCATGAAAAAACTAAGTGACTATCATTTCTCAGGAAATGAACTTGAGACTGTACGGAATTTATGCTGATTTACAATGTAATTTTTAATTCTAGGTTATAAAATGCCGGGTTGTGCTGCTGTTAACTGTAGCAATTCTGCAAAGAAGGGTTTCTTAATGAAGCGCTTTCCAAGAGATCCCGTAAGACGGAAGGAATGGCTAATTAAAATGAAGAGAGATATGTGGAAACCGACAGATAATTCATGTTTATGTGAGGTATGTATTAATGTGTTTGTTGAATCACAATATTGCATAACTACATTAAAATATCTGTAAACTGCATGACAGTTGACACATTAATAAGTATAAACAAATACTTTTTTATAATTTAATGGTATTAATAATTTTAATATTATAATTAGGTTCATTTTGCACCTGAAATGTGGGAACAAACGCGAGAAGATGGTTCACGAAAGCTTAGGATAAATGCAGTTCCAACAATTTTTTCATTTTCTTCTCCTGAAAAGAAAAGGAAACCTCCAGCAAAGAGAACACCATTACTTCCACGTAAAGTTCGAACCGTATCAGGTATGTACAAATATCACCTTTGTGCTCATTTCATGATTAATGCCACAATATTATATTAGGTGAAGAGGGTGTTGTGCACGTCTTTCCCAAGGATGTAGAAGTCCCTATTATGCCAGACATTGAACCACAGCCATCTACATCTCATGGTGATGTTTCTACTGAAACCCCATCTCAACAGTCTACAACATCAAATGAGGATAATGAAATCAACATTCATGCGCCTTTATCACCGCCTCAATCTCAAGCAGATTTAATTGTAAAATTAAACAGATACGAAAAGATGTATTTTGATGAAAAACGAAAAATTAGGAACTATAAGACACTTTTAAGAAATACCAAACGAAAACTCAAGAATATTGAGAAAACAGAAGAGCATCAATTGTTGAAGCAGATGTTCAATGAGGACCAAATTCTGGCAATTAAAAAAAAGCGGGAAAAGAAAACCACCAAGTTTATGAAATGGTCAAATGCAACAATTACCAAATCTTTAAAACTAAAATTTAGCTGCGGAAATAGTGGCTATAATGAATTGTTGAAGCAAGGTCAACCGTTACCTTCGATACGAACATTACAAAGACGACTGCAGAATCTAAAATTTGATTCTGGCGTCTTGAATGAAGTATTCGAATTCATGAAAATAAAGGTTCAATGTTTTAAACCACATGAAAGAGATTGTGTTCTGATTTTGGATGAAATGGCCATTACTCCAGGAAATATTTATGATACCTCGTTAAATAAGTATTTTGGAAAAGTGACCCTAACTGAACACACAGGCGTAGCAACCCATGTTTTGGTGTTCATGTTAGGGGGTGTCAACACCCGATGGAAGCAGGTAGTGGCCTATTATTTTACATCAGATTCAGTGAATGGGTCTGTATTTTCACAAATAATAGAAATCCTATTTCAGAAAACGGAAGAAATGGGTTTAAAAATTATAAGCCTCACTTCTGATATGGGCCCTTGCAACCAGGCTCTGTGGAAGACTTGGGGCATAAAAGCTGGAAGACATTCCGAAATTAAAAACAAAATTCCTCACCCTGTTCACGCTGATGGTTTTGTGTACGTTTTTGCAGACGTCCCTCATTTATTTAAAAACATTAAAGCCATGTTGATGACAAATAAAATAATAGAAATACCAGACCACCTTGTGAGGAAACATAGACTACCCACTAATAAAGTATTAGCAGCTCATATTGCTGAACTGGTCGCCCATCAAAAAACTAACACCTTTAAACTGGCACCAAAAATCACGGAGGAAGACCTACTTCCGTCTCATTTTTCTAAAATGAAGGTTTCGACGTCGACAAATGTACTCAGTCATTCTGTTAGCAGTGCTCTCAAGTTTCTAGCAGAGGATCTTGGAAAACTTGAGTATAATACCACTGCCTGGTTCCTGGATCAAGTGGAAGGATGGTTCCATTTGATGACGTCGAGGCATCCATCCTGTGCGTTAAGCAAATTTAATTTGGATAAATATAATGAGACAATCCAATTTTTAAAAGATTTCATAGAAATTTTCAACGACATGTTGGTAGGATATAAAAAACTGTGGAAGCCGTCTCAAACGGGTGTCCTTATTTCTACCCAGTCAATGTTGGAAATACAAGAAAATTTATTAGACGGGCAAGACTATAAATTTATATTGACTAGCCGGTTTTCACAGGATTGCTTGGAGAATCTGTTTAGCGTTTTGAGAACAAAACAAATTATTCCAAACGCACTCCAGGTGAAAAATAATTTAAAATTAATATGTGTATCACAATATTTAGCAAACTCGGCAAAAGGAAGCTATGAAGAAGATGATCGAGACTTCTTATCCGGTTTTTTGGAGGCATTAACAGAAGGAAAATCTCAATATGACGGAGTGGATCTTCCTGCTGTGATAAGTGAGCCTCTTATGAATTTAAATCATAGTGAATTAAATTCACTATATAATATAAGTGGCTATATACTACAAAGTATAATCAAAACTTCGAAAACGTGTTCAACGTGCGTAAATGCGGCAGGATCTACAGCACCTATCTACAAGAGTTTTAGTAGGTTTACAAACATTAAGCGTTTTCGAGAACATACTCTTTTTTATTGTTCTGAAAAGCTCTTTTGCATTTTTTTGGAAATGGAAACCATTGTTGTTAAATTTTTTAAAATTATTTCTTCCCAAAACATAAATATAAAAGAGTTTTATTGCGAAGAAATGAAATCCATAGAATTCGATTTACCCAACTGCCATAATCTCAAAAGAAAAATAATAGCAAGATTTGTAACTTTTCGCTTAAAAATAAGTTCAAAGAAACACAAAAATGTGGCAAAAAGATATGCTAGTAAATCTGTTGCCGGGCATTTAATTTGAGTTTTTTCTGTAATAGTGATAAGTAAACTATAATAAAACATATTCTAATTAGGTGTTCGTTTCAATGTCTTACACACAAAACCTTTATTTATCCATAATATTTGTTATGGGAATATAATATTCTTGTTTGAATTTGCCTCAACATGGCGAATGGGCGGGGCTTCAGAGCAATTGTCGCCACTGTCTCTATAGAGTCACTGTAAAGTAAAATAGCGAATGGCACCATCTATGAGCAATAAGATCCAACTGAATATTGAAAAAAATTTTTGTTGCGTTTTGCAATAAAGAAACAAGTGACTTGGTTCTTTCTTGCATAACGTGAATTGTCACTTTGAGGGTGAGGTGTGAAAGTTTTTATTGTTTGTGTTTTTATTTGAGTTTAACAAGATGCCGGCAAGGGGAAAATTGTTAGTATCTTTAGCACTCAAAAAGGAACAATGTAGTTATAGTATTGAGGTAAAAAATAAAACTATGTCTGATTTTGTATGTATATTTTAGGTAAAACAAAATCAGGAAAAGAAACAATTTAATAAAGAGGGAACAAATGTAGAAAGTGGCATTCTGGAAAAAGAAAATAGCGATATATTGGTGAGTAGGTAAACATTTCAGTCCGTTGGTTCCTTTTTGCACAATGCGTTTTTATTATTATCATCTTGGTATTTATCTTTTTTTGTTTATTTTAGAGTGTTCAACACGAAATTACTGAAACAAATACCCTTAGCAAGCTGCAAAGCACAGATAGAAATTTGTCCAGTCATGATTTCGATTTACAGGTAAGCTTTTTTGCGATATTATGCTTGTTTTTTTTATAATAAAATTTTAGCTCCTATTATAACAGGTTTTTTTGTAATTTCAGAATCAGGACCAAAACACTTTCTCTAGTGAATGTTCTGATGATTCTGTAAAGGATAAAGATTTTGTCTTTGAAGATGAAGAAGATTCATCAGATACTTCGACTCCACGATCGTCTCCAACTACTTCTATGCTACAAAAGGAACAAAATCGTTCTGCACCGTCAAAGTGCTACAAAGGAAGGCCAAAAAAAGGAAGAAAGAGAAGATTTGAAGACCAGAATAGAAGTATAAGAAAGAAGAGGAAGAACAGCAATGTGGAGTACCATTCAGCTAAGGGTAGACTTATAGCCTCAAAACCATTCGTTGATTTTGAATGCTCATGTCGAAGTGAGTGTCACAAAAGATTGTCTGTTGAGGATCGAAAAGCAGTTTATTTGCATTACTTGGAGACTACAATACACAAACAGCGTTTATAAAAACATGCGTGGTTGAAAAAGCCAACAAAAGGAATACAGGAACGAATCCCGACAGACGTAACTTTTCTAGAGTTTACTCAATTAATAACATTGCTGTCTGTAGAGAATTGTTTGTTCAAACATTAAGAATTTCAACAAAAAGAGTAAATACTTCTCTCAATAAAGTGAGAAACTTATCAATTCATGATAGGCGAGGAATAGCTGGTGGACATAATAAGATGTCTCCAGAACAAAGAGAGGCGGTTGTTGCACACATCAATAAATTTCCTCGATATGTGTCGCATTATTGCCGCGAAAGTAAAAACAATCAAGAATTTCTAGCAATTGGTGTTACAGTAACATTGATGTATAAACTGTATCGAGAAGAAAATCATAACCCTGTCAGCTTGACGGCGTACAGAAAAATATATTTAACTGACTTTAACCTTAAAACAAAAGTTCCAAAAAAAGACACCTGCAATAAATGCGACAGATATGAAGTACAAAATATTAAAAATGTGTTGGCAGAAAGAGAGAAAGAAAAGATAAAAAGTGAACATGATCAGCACATAAGAGAAGCTGAAATAGCCAGAGAGAAAATGAATAACGACTTAGCTTACGCAGAAGACAATGAAGACACAGAAACCATTACATTCGACATGGAGAAAACGCTTCCACTTCCTCGACTTTCTACCAACATTATTTATTACAAACGCCAACTCTGGCTGTATAATTGCGGAGTTTATGCTGGAAAATACAAAAAATCTGTTTTTCACATTTGGTTGGAGGCCTACGTTAGATATCCAGGCCACCGCATTAGTGCAACCGAATGGCGTGACGTCACGAGCGGAGTCCTTTCTTTCGAAATTAGCCCAGCACGTGTTGAACAAGTGCGGATTTTTTTCAGAGATTTCTAGGAAACAATAGCAGCAAATGCACCAGCTCTTTATTTTTAAGATATTTCCATTCAGTAGGTTGCATGCAGTCTTTTAAAGAAGGTTTATTATTAATGTGTTGTGGAAATATCAGAAGTTAAAAATACAACTATTTATTGTCTGTTGGAATTATTAACGTTGATAAGTAAGTTTTAAGGGTAACCACTATGTATTTGATTTTTATACGAGCTTTTTATCATTTTAAAGGTAAAAGAAAAATGCCTAGACGTTGTTGTGTGCCCGGATGTAAATCCAATTATAATACCGAAAATAATTATACAACTGTTTTTCGGTTTCCTACTAATAGGGAATTATTAAAAGTATGGTCAAATAATATCCACAGAAAAAACTTTGCTCCGCAGAAAAATTCAGTTATATGTATAAAACATTTTGATAATCAGTTTGTGATTAAAGAAGATAGTGTCACACGCGACGATGGTTCTGTTTTGACACTTCCTAGAAAATGTCCCAAGCTATTCCAACTATTTTTGAAAATCTGCCAAAATATATAACTAAACATTTACCTCCAAAAAGAAAAACGCCAGGACAACGTGCACTAGAACACCAAGATAGGGAGATGAAAAAACAAAAACAATTAGAAGAAGACGACTTAATAACGAATTTTGCTAACTTCAAATTAATTTTTAGAAACAAACTACCTTCAACCCATTTAATTTGTATAGAAACTGACCGGAAAATAACATTTTGTAAAATAATCACTGCAGAAATTCCAAAAATTATTTGGGCTTTAGTTATTAATGAAGATCTATCAGTACAACTTTTTTTTAAAGAATGCGATGTAACTACCTGTAATGTGACATTTAAAGATATAATTGCCAAGGACAATAATCTAGTAATTTTGAGCAAGTGGTCACAATTTGTCAAAATAATTTCTCACATAGATTCTTTACCTCATAATGAAGAAAACGCTGATTCAGATTACATTATAAAAATTATAGAAGATAATTTTAAGAAATTATTGGACTCTGATGTCACTGATAACATTAGATCTAAACTAATTTTTTTACTGGAACAGTTTCATTTAGTATTTTCTAAAATCCCTCGATATTCGCCTGAAATGATTCTCTGGGCAAGCTCTTTTTATTTTTCTTACCCAGCTGCTTATAGACTAATTAGATCTAGTGACGTAATAACCATGCCTCATTCTAAACATATACAGAAGTTTTCCTTAAAATTGGGAACAAATAAGTCGGGAATTACTGATTCACACGTAACATATTTGAGAGAAAAATTAAAAATATTAAGAGATAATGAAAAATATGTAACATTAATGTTAGATCAAATATATATCAAATCCAACATAACATACAACGGTGGAAAACTCGAAGGCATTTGTTCAGATGACATTAATTCGACCACTGCAGCATCTACCATACAAACTTTTATGGTATCATCTTATTTTTCCAACAATAAAGATGTAGCTTTATATCCGGTAAAAAATTTGACAGGTGAGCATCTTTTACAACTCTTAATAAACGTAATTAAAATTCTGACTCAATCTGGATACTATATATTAGCCATTGTGTCGGATAACCACCGAGTTAATAGAAACTGCTTTGAAAAATTGTGTGGGGGGGTAATGACTTCCAAAGTTCATAATCAGTTTTGTGATGATTCTTTTTTCTTTGTATTCTTCGATACAGTACATATTGTAAAATGTATAAGAAACATATGGCTTAACCAAAAAGATTCTAAGCAATCATTACAAATTCCACCATTTCCTTTTGAAGGAAAAGAGGGCAGTACTTATTTTGCTTCGCTAAGTGATTTAAAACAGTTATATTTATTTGATCAAAATAAAATCATAAAGATGGCGCCAGCATTATCATCCAAAGTTTTGTTCCCATCGTCTTTGGAAAGGCAAAATGTGAATTTGTGCCTAAAATTATTTGACGAAAAAAATGTAAGTGCTCTTCAGTTGTATTTGGGAGACGAAGCAGTATGTGGTACCACCACTTTTCTATCAACCATTTTGAATTGGTGGAATGTTGTAAATTGTAAGAGTCAGTTTGGTGGAAAACTAAAAAGAGATTTGTACAGAGAACCTATTCGCAATATGAATGACTTAAACATTAAGGGGGCTAGGGACAGCTCGAGAATTTCGGGTGCGCTCCTACCAAAAAATACATTTAAGTAGACAACTCGTAACAGCCAGGATTAAAACTCCGGCCAGCTAAAGATATTTGCGAGAGTGCATTTACCGTATATTTTTATGCTGCAGCTAACCAGCTCTGCAAGTTCGTGTTATTTAACTTATTTAAATCACACACAGATTATAAGAAAACAACACACAGAACAAATTAAGAATTTTAATTTCACCTAGAATCTATAATACTCAACTAAAAATTCAATGAAGAGAAATATAAATACATACTTTAGAAAATATGAATATAATATCTCCCCTATTATAAAATTTGCTATTTTGCATTTTACTGGACATGCAATAAAATCATACCGCCCTTATTATATCGAGCCATTGAAGAAAAAGAGTAAACATAAACACGTGTAATGTGGTGGTGTTCAAACATACCCGAGACCGAGAGTTATTTATGACACTTATTTAGTATTACTGTTATTCTCTATTGATAAGTTCGCCGTACAACCAACAACTTTTGAAACTTTTCCCCAGCTGGTTGGTACAATAAAATCTTTTACAATATTTTTGCCAATACAGATGGATCCTAACCCACATTTTAACACCTACTAAATAGCAATATACAGCCTTATGCATAGTCATATTTAGTAGCTACTTTCAAGCTACTAGTGAAATTGCCATGCATAGTTGACATTTAGTAGCTACTTTCCCCTAATAGCTATTAATATTTAGTAGATAATAAAGTAGAGGGTTAGAGTATGATTTTTAAGCTTTTAACCTAAAAAACTATCACATTTAAAAGTTTAAAAACAGAAATGGATGATCTTTTCGAAGATATTGCTGATATTGAAAATGTAAGGAATGTAATAAATATAAATAGACGTCCAAAAGTTTACCAAGAACATAGAAATCCGTTTGATTTTTATTCGGATGGACAATTTCGGTCAAGATATCGAATGGGAAAAGAAACCGCGAGAAATGTTTTAGCATTAATTGAAGACCAATTAACACCACTGCATGGAAATCGAGGTAGACCAGTAAACCCTAAAATCCAACTAATGTACACTATTAGATAGTAATTCATAAAAAATCTACATTTCTCTTTTAGCTGACCACAGCCAGTTTCACCAAAGTACATTAAGTAGAATAATTAGAAGAGTTGTGACAGCACTAGCAGCCCTGCAAGATAGATTATTCGTTATTCAATATTAATAACATAATAACGATCATTTATAATTAACCGTCAAATATCAAAATTCTTGTATTGAAAACATGCGAAATATTACTATGTAGTTCAAAATATAATTATTTTGCAGCGTTGCCAAAGTGACGTTTGCTACTTTCTAACTGCTTACTAGTAACTACTAACAAATACACTATGCAAGTCGCATGAAAGTAGCAAGAAAATGGCTACTAGTTAGTAGACAGTTAGCAGCCACTTTCATCAGGGACTATGCATAAGGCTGATAATGTTTATGGTAGGTCTATTATACACAAAAATTGTAGTTTTACCCAGTAAGTTAGTTAGTTTAGATTTTACACCTGAAGAAGAAAGGTAATTTTTCCTATTTACGTGCTTGTTGTCTTATTCGATTTTAGGTAACAGTGGTTATTAGTGTTCTAGTGCTTTTATAGTGTTTTAAGTGCTATCATCCATTAAAATGGCAAAGGGAAAATATAGATTGTCCAGGCCAAGAAAAAGTAAAAATGTGATTATGAAGCAACTTCGTGAAAAGTAAGTAGCAGTAACGTAGAATTATACTAAAATTTTAGCTTTAGATAAATTTAATTTTCTTTTTGTCCTTCATGTACTGTCTTTAATTTATTTATCCTAACAAATTTCACAAACAAGATAGAAGATGCTATTTACGCTAGAAAATGCTAGTTTTATATAAACTGGTAAATGTTTCCAAACCTTTAGGCTTTTGATCGTTACTACAAATGTTTTGTCGTTGTTGAGATATACAATAAATTTAGTAACTGGTAACAGTTATTTTATACAGCGAGCGTCATTTGTGCGATATTCCTTTACTATACACAAAACAACAAAAAATATCAAAGGTTGCTTATTATCGCAATAATAACGTAATGTATAATTCTCTTCAGCAGGTGGAAACTGCTCGCTCATCTAAATACAGAGCCAAATACAACCTTAGTTGCCGGTTCCGCAACTTCCTTTGCCTGTAATTCTGAATCTCAGATAAATTCTTTACCATCTGAACTGCCTTCTTTTGAAAGTAATGATAACTTTTCCGAATGTACGTCTGCAAATGAACATGAACTTTCATTCAGTGAAAACGACAACGATGATGATGATATATATGTCTCCGAAACAGAATCCTTGTCCAGTGGCAATAATTTTCTTGACAACGAAACAACTTATCGTACATCAACTTCCAACGATGAAGAGAACAATGACAGCAGTGAGCTTGAAGAACTCTACTGCGAAATAGAAAACGTTACAAAAAATTCATTTCAAATTAGTGGTCGGAGACTTGTAAATATTTCTTATTTTCTCAATCAGCTCAAAGCTTTGAAGCATACCGGTACTATAAAAGTTAATTATCATTTATGCAATTTTATTAAATGTGTATATTGTATATGTTGTAGGTTTTGACTGTTCATTTTTTGACATGTACCTTATTTCGGAAAAAGTAGAGGGTTTACAAAGTTCTTTATCATTTAAATGCGCAGTATGCAATGTTATACAAGTTGTGAAGACTGAAGACCCAAACAACAGAAAAAATTCCAATTTAGTTGCCGTTCTAGGTGCGATTTCCACCGGCATAGGATACGGTCAACTATCTGAACTTTTTGCAGCAATGGACGTACCTAACATGGCTAGTAAGACATATACAAAATATCATGCTCAAATAGCTTCAGCTGTTTACGATGAAAATAAGGAGACGATGAAATCTGCGGGCGAGGAAGAGGCAAAATTAGCAATAGAAGCAGGAAATATCAACCAAGATGGCATACCTGTAATATCTGTTGTAGTTGACGGTGCATGGAGTAAGCGTTCGTATCGAACAAATTATAATGCCTTGTCTGGGGTAGTAAGTGATGTTATTTATAAAATGTTGCTAAAATTTATTTTAACTTATATGTTGCTAGGCTTGTATTATCGGAGCAAAAACCAAAAAACTCTTATTTGTAGGAGTAAGAAATAAATATTGCTACGTATGCGCTAGAGAAAAAGATAAACCTAACCATAACTGCTTTAGAAATTGGAGCAATAGTTCTACAGCTATGGAGGCTGATATTATTGTGGAAGGATTTAAAAAATCTCTGGAAACGCACAATTTAATTTATGGCCGAATAATCGGGGATGGTGACAGTAGTGTCTATAGAAAGCTAACAGAGACAGCACCTTACGGTCCGACTTTTGTCATCGAGAAAATTGAATGTCGCAATCACTTACTAAGAAACTATTTAAGTAAAATTTCGGAGATTGCCAAAGATTCAAAATATCCTATAACACTTAGGAAAAAAATTACAAACAGTGATACTTTGGGGAGATTTAGAAATGCCGTCACCAAGGCCATTGAATATAGAAAACAGGGTAGTGAGCCATTCTCGGTCAAATCTTCTTTGTTGAGAAGTGATATTATAAATGGACCGAAACATATATTTGGGGACCATTCCATCTGTGCCGATTATTTCTGTAAAAGAGATAAGGAAAAGGAGGTAATGAATTTTTCTTTGAGTTAACTTAGAATATTGTAGAAATTAAAAACTAAGAATCTTACGTAGAAAATTCAAATTGAATTTTTCTAGGAAAATATAGTACCTGATTTGGAAACAAGCGGTTTGTTCGATATGCTTAAAAATATAAATAAACGGCTTGCAATCAATTCAGGAAGTTTACTACATGATGTAGATACTAATTCAGCTGAACATTACAATTCGCTAGTCGCAAAATTCGTGGGCGGCAAACGTCTGAATTTTTCATTGAAAGGTTCATACGAGATGAGATGCAGGGCTGCTGCAATTTCATATAACACTAATGGACATTTTATACGTGCAACACTAGAGCGATTGGACCCTAATGGCACCACTGGACTGCACTTAAAGAATTTTTCCGAAAGAAGAGTTAAAGCGAGGAAAAGTCGTAGAAACGGTATTATTTTTAATTTTTCTTGTTGTCGATAATAGTTAACAATCTACTGTTTTACAGGCAAGTCTGCAAAAACGAAAACTTTTGCTACAACCGATCAGCACTATGGATTGGATGTTTCTGAACCCATTACAGATATGGACCCGGAGTTATACTCTCTAAAATCTGCAGAATTTTTGAATAGACTACAGCAGACCGATAAAGAATTATTATTTAACGATACAATCTCACAATCCAATAGCGAAATTTGGAAAAGCGAAAGAAGGAAGCGAATTACAGCATCGGCGTTTGGAAAAATTTGTAAACTACGAAAAACAACATCCACGGCAAAAACAGTCTCCTCGATTTTATACTCGACCTTCGCAGGTAATAGTGCTACCAGATTCGGGTTAGACAACGAAGAAACTGCAATTTCGTTGTTTGAGGAACGCTTTCAAAAGCATGTCAAAAAGAGTGGCTTGATAGTTGACGACGAATACTATTACCTAGCATGTTCTCCAGACGGATTGGTAGACGATGATGCTGTAATTGAAATAAAAAGTTCTGAAAAAAGTGGAAATCTTTCTCCCATCGAGGCAGTCGTGCAAAGAAAAATTGATTATTGTGAACTTGAAAATGGAGCAATAAAACTTAAGCGTAAACACAGTTATTTTTATCAAGTTCAGGGCTTATTGCACATAACAAAAAGACAGTTATGTTATTTTATTGTCTATACAAAAGGAGGATTACATGTAGAAGAAATTAAAAGGTAACATTCTTACTATTATCTATTTGTTGAAATTTGCCATATTCTCATTACACTATACTATATTTTAGAGATGACACGTTTTGGAAACAGTGTATGGAAAAGAGGTTGTGCGAATTTTTCATGAATTGTTTACTACCCGAATTAGTAGACTCGAGGAGGTGTCGTCAGCAAGACATAAGAGCAATTTATCTAAACTAAATATACAGTATACGTAGATTATATTCGCATACTGTAATTTTCGTGCAAGGCGTATGCTCCATTCCGTATATGAAATATGAATTTTAGCTCTGCGTCAAGAATGGAGTACTTTACAATTAATGAGCATGATGAGGTCAACTCAAAGAGGATAATGACGAAATACAGATACATACATGAAATTGACAAAGATAAAGACGAGACGTAATTTTTTAACTCCAAATATGGATTAGGCCTGCTGGGGAAACCATGTAAAAAAAACGCGCCATGTATTCTACCTCGAAGGTGGTGCGGAAACGAATGCAAAATACATTATACACCTTCTTTGCTGTATAACTTACTTAATTTAATTTAACTTATAATTTAACTTACTTAACTTTTATGAATTTAAATGATTTTTATATATTGTTTAAAACGACAAAAAGAACAATAACTCTGAAATAACTGGACTAAATATTTACCTGTTTATGGCATATACCATAAATTATGGTTTACTAAATACTTGCTACTGTTAAAAATCTTGTTGGGTCTTTTTACAAGTTAATCCTAAGCCTAAGGGCATGTGGTAGATAGTAGGTAAACCGGCGTGGGCGTGCGCAGAAGTTCAATGCAGCAGTTCTCACTAATTTTGGTAAAAGTTGCTATGCTAAAATATTGCATTGTCCAGGATATAAACAAAATGCGTTTATTTGAAATCGGTTTGTATACATTATTTAACTGCTATAACATATTCAATTGAACGTGCATAGCTAATTTTTTCGTTATTTGAATATTTATCGTTATATTTCAATAATTGAAATTATATAAATATCGATTTATAAATTTTTTGAAAAGTTTTTTTTTAAATCTAACTATGCACAAGCGATTGTATATCAACCAATATTATAATAAAATAGTGAACGTCCTTTCAAATTAATTTTTGTAGGTGCTATCTTGGACAGTAGGACTTCACTTTTATCTAAGATTTTCCTCAGCCCAGTGTGTTGCCTAATCCCTCTCCCTAGCCCTCTTAAGTTTTTAAAAGCCTTTCTTGATTGGATAGTGGCTTGGAATAATTTAGGGGGTACAAAACGTTGTGATGGAAAATTAACAAATGAAACCTTTTTCTCTGTAAAACATACAACCGAAAGTTTAATTGCCCTGTGTGAACATTTATTAAATAACTTACATTTCGAATATGTTTTACTCGGGAAATTCCAATCTGACGATTTGGAGGGACGATTTGGCCAATATCGCCAAATGTCTGGTGGAAATTACAGCATAACAGTAAAGCAAGTATTAGAATCTGAAAGGAAGCTAAAAATGTTAAGTTTACTAAAAGTTAAGTCATCTTCTGGGGGCTTTTTTCATATAAAAGATTTTTTAATATTATGTGAGGAGAATTCGTTTTTTGATCGACAGAACATAAATTTAAGTAAATTCAGTGATTTACACAGCAATTCTGTGGAATTGACTAAAAATGACATTTCCGTTTTGACCTACATAGGAGGTTACATTGCAAAGAAAGCATGTGTTAAAAAAATACTTTGTCAGTTTTGCCAAAAACAAATTATTTCTGCTAAAGATTTAATAATTGACGACATTGACAGAGAATCATCTTTAGACTTCGAATATATTAAAAAAAATGACCGTGGAGGATTAAAATATCCTACCGAATTTCTTGTAAATATACTTATGGAGGCGTATACGTTATTTCAGACTTTAATATCAGAAAGATATGAAAAGGACTTTTTAAATGAAAATTGTCAGAAATCGTTGATCATCAGTTTAGTAGAAAATAAATTAGAGCTGGAAGAAAATTTGGATTATTTAGAAGAATGTCATAATTGCAGCGTGATAAGAATAAAGTTGGTTGAAATATGTCTTTGCTATTTTTCAAACATATTATTGAATAATTATTCTAAAGTTAAGAATAATACATTGGCAGAAAATAAATTACACCCGAAGAATGAAGAAAAGAAATAAAGTTGACAAATTACAATAACGTTAACTCGTTTCCTGATTCATATATGTTTTCTTTGTATGTTTTGTTTATATTTTATGCACTGTTTAGATACTATTAATTTCATTATTTGTCTTATATTTTCGTTTTGATATGATTCACATTATTTTTTTTACATATTGGATATTATCTACAATGTTATTGTTATTTTATATACAATTTTTTTATTTTTTAGAGTGACACGTTTTTTAAATATATTAAAAATGCCGAAATGGTTTATAAACATTTAAGAGAATTCCACTATTTGTTTTATTATTTACGATATACGACCGAGTTACAGTCAAGCAGTCTCCTAATAAACGGTGTGTTTGACGGTTTTACTAAGGACTCCGTTCGCCGCCATTAAAACTCAATGCTCCGGCCTGGATATCTAACGTAGGCCTCGCGGTACCTCCAGATGTGGTAACCGCCGAGATGCCCCGCTTTTACGACCATCCTCAAAACCAAATGTTCAGGGAGCACGTCAAGTTTTTCCAGACCCACTCATGTCGCAAGCAATGCTTCATGGCTGGAACGAAAAAGTTTTATAAAACTTGCAAATACGGGTTCCCTTACGGATATCAAGAGACCGAGTGCATTCCCAAGGACGGATTTCGTCCTCTGTACCCGAGAAGGCAGCCCGAAGACTACCTCATATCGCCTTACAACCTTGCTTTGGCGCTGTTCTGGGGAGGACACGTCAACGTACAGAAAGTGGGAAGCGAAATGTACAAGGCATACCTGACCAAATACATAGCCAAGGCGGCCAAAGCCGTCAGCTTAGACGTGCTCGAAAAGAGAAAACTGCCGAAACTGAAAGACATGAGCGACGCTCAGCGCTACCTGGTCACCAGGGTGGTTTCCTCATTGGAATGTTCCACGATCATGCTACACAAAGCGCACGTGTACTCGAGCCGCCACATGATCTTCCTCCCGATCGACCTAGAACCCAACAGGCGGTTCGTCAAAAGAAAAGAAAACATGGTCGACTTACCGATCGATTCGGAAGACATATACTACGATACAAAGCTCGATAAATATCTAGACAGGCCAGAACAACTAAAAAATCTGACCTATCCGCAATTTTACGCGCAATACTACCTTACATCCGCCGCGCGAGACGCAGATAATAACGCGCTCGTGGAAGACGAGTTCGATGCCAGCTGCGTAGACGAAGACTTTGACGAATACAACGACGACAACTATGAACGAGACGTGCGAAAACGAAAGTTGTCGGCCAACGAGCCGAGCCCCCCACGCTCAGAGACAGCAAGGGGCGCAGTTGGCGAAAATGTACAGGAAGAGAAGCGATTCCGTACTTCAAACACTTTTCTCCGTACGGACGAGAACTGGAAGAGTATTGTTTGAGAAAGTTGCTGCAAAACGAGGGCCGTAGACAGAAACACGGTCGCTGACCTTCGCGGCGAATCCGGAAGCTATTTCGATCAGTGCATCGTCCGCGACCTCATAGACAGGAAAGTGGAGGCGTTGGACTTCCTGGACGCTGCCATATTCAAAGGCACCAAACTCGAACAGCTGATAGAGATAGCCAATCGATTGGTGGAAGAAAACTGGCTGGACCGTGCCGAGGCCGACGGTATACTGGCTGAAGCCGGCAAACGCCAAAAGATTATTGACGATTACGTGATGGGCAATATAATCGATGTCGAGGACGCCTCGAACATTCTCAACTACAAGCAGCTAAAGCCCCTCGAGGAATACCTAGAAAGTTTCACGGACAGCCAAATGGAAGCTTACGATTATATCACGTCCAGACTCGTATCGGGCACTCGCCTTCGAGTCATGGTGTCCGGCGAAGGAGGCAGCGGAAAGAGCTACCTGATGGACGCCATCGCGCGCTTCTGTCAAGAGAAGACCGCACTAACGCTGCAAAAGCTGGCCACCACCGGATGTGCTGCATACATCATAGGCGGCATGACGAACCATTGCTTTTTCAAGCTGGACCCAGAATACATCAGCCATTTAGAACACGGCACCGCCGCCGAACAAGAACGAATAGTCAAAGTGGACGTCGTCATGATAGACGAGGTGTCCATGTTGGACGCGCAGTTACTGCACACGGTAGACAACGTGTTAAGATCGCAGTCCGGCAAAGTGAACATGCCGTTCGGCGGAAAGCACTTGATCATGTTCGGCGACCCCGCCCAGTTGCCCGCCATAACGTGCAACATTTGGAACGAAGACACCTACGTCTTCTACGATTTCGACACCTTGGTGTTGCGCCAGAACGTTCGCGCGGAAGACGCCGACTTTCAGTCGATGCTGAACCGCATAAGATTAGGAAAGTAGAGTCCGCGAGACGTGCAAATGATGAAAACGCGCATGATCCAAGAGTCCGACATGGAAGCTCTGGATTTGCTCTCCACCATCTACCTCGTTCCTTACCGTAGAACTAAAACCGACTATGACGAGAAGATACTCAAAAAGCTGCCCGGCGAGGAAGAGGTGTATCTCGCCAAAGACGTAGACGCGCTTCAGGCAAAGAGATCCAGAACGACAATGTCAAAGCATTGCTCAGGAGGTGTCGCAGGACGAAAAACCTTTTGCTCGAAAGGTTGGCCCTAAAGGTGGGCGCCAAAGTAATGCTACTCAGAAACACCAACATGCGTTACGGTTGGGTCAACGGTCGAATGGCCACCGTGGAAATCATGACCGACAACCACATCGTTTTAGTTTCTCTGAACGACCCCAACCTGCAAATGATCTGTACCAGTGTCAGATAAGTGATTTCGTGGAAAAAGACCTCCACCGTATACTACCGTATACAGTTCCCCCTGGAGCTGGCCTACGCGGTCACGGTGCACAAGAGCCAGGGTCAAACGCTCGAGAACGCGATCGTAGACGCCTCTCGCATGTTCGTCACGGGCCAATTCTACACGGCCGTCAGTCGTGTCAGACGACTGGAGAACTTGTTCTTCACGGAACTAGACGTGAAAGAGGCCATAAAAGTGGCAGAGGAAATCAAAGAACTGCTACGGTGGTTAGACGAAGTCGACGTACTCAAAGGTTTCAAGGGCAAAAAGCCGCCCATACCTTTCGTACCCAGCAACTGGGACATAAAGAGACCGACCGGTGACAAAGACGGAAAAGGCACCAACAAAATGGTGACTGTCTCTCCATCCGAACTAGTCGACGGAATAATAAGCACCGACGAAAGCGAAAACAGCGACAACGAAGACAAAGGACAAAAAGGCACAAAAACGCCTTCACAGATAAAAATGCCACCGCCACGAAAGACGGCAAAAGTGCCGCCACCACGAGTGCCGGTAAAAATAATACGAGCCAAAGATACAAAAACAAAACCGGCCGTAAAAACATCTATAGACGATGCTTTCAAAAAGATACTGCAGATTAACGCGAGCGAAAGCACGGAAGCGTTTAAAGCCAAGGTGATCCAATACACCGACGAGATCGCCGTAAATAACTTCATAGCGACCATGCGCGTATCGAACACCAAGACCTACAACGGAGCCACGATGGCAATCGAAAATCACCATCTTAACAACTTCAGCTCCTTGTACGAAGCCATGGGTCTGCACTGGAAGGCGATAGTGACGCCCGGCAGAGGCAACTGCATGTTTTGCGCTGCTTCCATATGCCTCTTCGGCCACCCCCGATTTCACAAAGAAATCAGAGCCGCAGTCGTGCGCATCTTCGTCGACGAATGGGACCATTTCGACCGAATGCGCTTCATTTACACCTTCGACGACACGAGGGCCATGATTCTAGACACATTCCACTCCGATGAAGGTTCCGGCACCGAACACTGGGGATTCAATCCTCATCTCAAGGCCGTAGCGATAGCAGCTGGCCGAGAAATGCAAGTGTTCCTACCCCTGTCCAACAGGGACGCCCAAAATCGATACTTGCCAGAAGAAGAGGTGCAGGAGAAAATAGACTCCGGCACGACGCAGCACACTGCCTACATGCCGTTCGAACAGGGCGATGATACTACTCCAGTCCGCATGCTACTGAACGCAGATCACTACACTGCGATAGTATCAGCGACTTCCGAAAGTAGCACATTTATACCCAACGCTCGCGGACACCTGCCGATCGAAAATATGCCGGCTGTCATCGCCGATCCCGTAGAGCTAATGGTCATAGACGATTCGCAAGACCGAATTTGCACGCCTAATTCCACCAGAAAACGCCAGAGCGCACGCACAAGCAGCCGAGACAGCTCCAATAACAGTTCTACCGACCGCGTCACTAGAAGAACTGCGGCCAAGAGACGCTCGTCTGCGTCTTCGGATGCAACGGCGACTCCACCGCCGGTTCGACGTACCGGTAGATCGAATAGTGTCGCCAGCAAAGCTAGCAGCGGCTGCTCCACGCCGCGACTGCTGAGGCGAACTCCTCGAAAGACCAAGGGTAAAGAGGACGAGTTTTTTGTCTGTTTTACCTCCAACACCATACTAACAGAACTCGACAGCGACGCTGTCATTATCAAAGGTAAGTATAATTATAAACAAACACGTCGCTAAGGTAGATACAAAATAACTAAGGTAACTAGATAAAATAATAATAATCAGAATTAAATATCTAATACTTCCAGTAACGGAGCATTACTGAGCTCAAGTTGTTCATTCATTAAAAAATTTTAAACTATTTTTACTTTTTTTTGTTTATTGTTTCCAGTCTTACTTTGTGTAACTCCATAATCATGAAATAAATGAAGATTAGTAAAAGTTTAACAGTTTTATTAAAATATAACCTGACAATATTGTTTCGACAGCTATGCTGTCATTATCAAAGGTAATATAATTATTATTATTATATTACTTTTATATATTTATATATAATAATTCTCCGTTACTAGAAGTATTAGATATTTAATTCTGATTATTATTATTTTATCTAGTTACCTATTTTTGTATCTACCTTAGCGACGTGTTTGTTTATAATTATATTACCTTTGATAATGACAGCATAGCTGTCGAAACAATATTGTCAGGTTATATTTTAATAAAACTGTGAAACTTTTACTAATCTTTATTTATTTCATATTTTTAGTTTAATAATTTGTTATTATTTTTATTAATTTTTTAATATTTCAATTGAGAAAGAAGTAGTACTTTTGCTATTTCAAATTAAATAAATATTAAAAGCTAAGGGCTGTTATAAATAAATAAAACAATCAAAATAAACTTTTAAGTTTTTTGGTGGTTGCAAATGCTGCAAAAAGGAAAATCCGTTCACGCCTATGTATCCCTTTATAAGTTGAAAAATGAAATAGCAATACCATCAGATGATTAGGATATATAGGGTTCGTCCCATAAGGCTTCATACCGAAGCCATAATTAAAGCAATACGTAATAAATGAAATATGTTAACACATCATTTTACTGTTTAGTTATGTTCCTATATTTATGTATTTATTTATTTATTACTCAAACTTAACGGGTTAATCTCAATAACAATGTTTTGGGAGGTCCCACAAACTACAAATATATTACATAAATAATTATGTTTAAAAATTTCAATTTCACATCAAGCAATAACGTAATTACAAATCTTGAAAGATAGTTAGTACAGCTTGTAAATAATTATATTTAACATAAAGTTCAAGTCTTGGATTATCTAGTTGAAACTTTCAAGCCCTTTCCATTATGCAGAAAGAATAGTTTTTTAAATATTCTAAGGAACGTATAAAAATATCAATAACACTATTTACTATTACAATCATTCTTGGTAGTGCACATGATATTGTTTAGTAGTTCTATATCGTGGAACATACAGGATGTTTCGGGGTTGTGATCTATAAGCCGGAATATACAGTTGGTCCAAAGACAGCAGCATTATGCTTTTGGTATGAAGACATGGTACGAACCTTAATTAGATTCTGTGGTTACAAGTTAACATAACTTAAGATTAAAAGTTTTGCTAGGGTAGATTTTTCGTTTGGAACTCAAGTTAGCAGCTAGATTAGGTTATCTTCCTTCGGTGTTGAATACTGTCTGTATATTTATATACATTTGTGAAAATGAATTTTAACACAAGTTGATTTCTAATACGCTTCTCAACGAATGCGGCCTTGATAGTTTTGCTTTTTTTATCCTACAGGTGTTACGAAAGCAGATAATCAGATATGCCGCGCAAAGTTACGTTTATTTTTGACAATGTTAAAAAGAATTTATTAGATTGTTTACAAAAGTGCAGAGTGGCAGACAACGCCGACCGATTGCGGGACAACATTTACAAAGAGTTTTTAAAGCTGTATCCAGATTGCAATCTCATGGCGCGAACTCTATATAATTATGCATTGAAGTTTGAAAAGGAGCACAATAATACTATTATAACAGCAAAAATGCCAAATAGTACAACTACCACAAACAACAACGTAAAAATAAATGCCGACGAAAATGTTGATGGAGTTCATAATGTTAATCCGCCCATGGGGAACATCGAAGATAACGAATCTGGAAATAAACGTTACGACACTGACGACAGTCTATTCGTTTGGGATGTCGAAAAAGAAAAACAGTTGCTAGAATGCTTAAAAACAGCAAGACAAATTCGAAATGGAAAGAAAATCGACGTTAGGGTTAAAGACGAATTTACCAGATTTTATCCTAATTGCAAAATCAAATCCACTACACTGTATAGAAATGCATGTGACTTAGAAAAAGGTAGACTCGAAACACTTATCACGACTAAGCAAGCTATATAGAATGCAGAGAAAAAAGAATATTTATTAGAATGTGTACAAGAAGCTTACAAACAAGATGAAGAACATCGAAACCAGGGGAAATACGAAGGCTCGTATAATAAGTCAAATTTTCAAAACATATTAGTGAAATTAGTTCAAGAAAAATATCCTAAACAAACGAGCCAGTCTATAATAGCAGAATATGAACGTTTAAGGCGCGAATTAAATATTAAATTTCAAAATGTCCCGCACACTGCCACTGACAAACATATTGAAGAAGTAATGAGCTATTGGGAAATGGGATTCAGAGTAGGCAAAACTCCGCTCTTTGGAGCATGTTGCCACGTGTGCTCCACCCTTTTAGTAAAACAAGGACTCAAAATTCCATTAAAAACCGTTAAGAACGTCAAAGAAGTGCCCATTTTGGACGCGTACCCGGAAGAGTACGTACAAAACATTTACAAGACGACAAAGCGTTCTACCAGTGCAACATCTGCAAAGGCAAAAAAAAGGTTACTGGAGATATTCCCAATGGCACCCCAAGGCACGAAAATCTTGCCGGTGCCCGAAGAACTGACGGCACTAGGAGAATACGAGAAATCCTGCATAGCCCTGGCCGGTCTGTTCTCTGACACTAATATAGAAACCAACCCCGTCATGGGCACATACGAACACAAAGCGGGCGACTTGAACGCCCTTCGTAGAACCGACAGGAGATACTTCGACATGTACACCATGATCGTTGAAAAGTCGAAAACGACCGAAGTTGTAGAACCGACCCGAATAGAAAGAGCTCTCCGATGGCTACATGCGAACAACGAGCTGTACTTAAAGTTCGTTTCCAACTACGAAACCATGTACCGTTACCTTCGCGATCTGGGCCAAAACGAGCCCAGAAGCATAGCCATCTTCGACAAAAAATACATAGAGCCGAAAAACGACAACAAAAACGACAACGACCAAAAACGAACAACTTTCGATGAAGTACTCGAAGACGAGCAGAACGCTCTCTTGCTCCCCTATTCAGACATCGAAGCCAAAGGCGTTCCGAAACTGAGAGACATGGTCGCCGCCAAACAGCATCTGCGTGATCTGCACAAGGCCAGAGACGCACAGAAACATCACCTGCTCGTGACCTACGGTGATACGAAACTGGGCGAAAAGATATTCCCCTGGCTGCATCCTTACGGCACCGGAGGTTACGTTCCGAAAATAGGTCTGACTATCGGCGAATTTTACAAGTGGCACCTGTTGATGCTAGACGACCGATTCAGACGAGACCGTAACTACAAGTTTTACTTCAACGATCTCATGATGAAGATGAGAATCCAATACTGGAACACCGTCAAGGTGTCCGTCAAGGAGGTCGTAAAGAAGCCGAAAAAGAAAGACTTTGTCGATGTAGAGAATCCTTACGACACCAAATTCGGCCTCGAAGTGCCTTGCAACCTACCCAACTCCAAAAATTACTGGTGGATTAAAACGCAAGAGCTTATGGCCATGGCGTGTTACAAGAAAACTCCTCCCGATTTCTTCGTCACGCTGACGCAGTACAACGCATGGGTGGAGATAGTGACGCTGATGGAAGGCGGCGCTCACGGCCGAGTCGAAGACGAGGACAAACGACAGACCCGCTACATAAACACTAGTCGTAAAGCCGTCGATTATCCAGTCGAGATGGCTGAAGCTTTCTTCAGACGGCTGGCCGAATTCAGGCATCAGTTCCTGCACAAAAGGAACAGTGTCTTCGGAAAAGTCGAAGACTACTGGATGAGGGTCGAGTATCAAAACAGGGGCGGACTTCACGTCCACATGGTGATATGGTGCGAGAAGGGAACGGTACCTCCAGATGTGGTAACCGCCGAGATGCCCCGCTTTTACGACCATCCTCAAAACCAAATGTTCAGGGAGCACGTCAAGTTTTTCCAGACCCACTCATGTCGCAAGCAATGCTTCATGGCTGGAACGAAAAAGTTTTATAAAACTTGCAAATACGGGTTCCCTTACGGATATCAAGAGACCGAGTGCATTCCCAAGGACGGATTTCGTCCTCTGTACCCGAGAAGGCAGCCCGAAGACTACCTCATATCGCCTTACAACCTTGCTTTGGCGCTGTTCTGGGGAGGACACGTCAACGTACAGAAAGTGGGAAGCGAAATGTACAAGGCATACCTGACCAAATACATAGCCAAGGCGGCCAAAGCCGTCAGCTTAGACGTGCTCGAAAAGAGAAAACTGCCGAAACTGAAAGACATGAGCGACGCTCAGCGCTACCTGGTCACCAGGGAGGTTTCCTCATTGGAATGTTCCACGATCATGCTACACAAAGCGCACGTGTACTCGAGCCGCCACATGATCTTCCTCCCGATCGACCTAGAACCCAACAGGCGGTTCGTCAAAAGAAAAGAACACATGGTCGACTTACCGATCGATTCGGAAGACATATACTACAATACAAATCTCGATAAATATCTAGACAGGCCAGAACAACTAAAAAATCTGACCTATCCGCAATTTTACGCGCAATACTACCTTACATCTGCCGCGCGAGGCGCAGATAATAACGCGCTCGTGAAAGACGAGTTCGATGCCAGCTGCGTAGACGAAGACTTTGACGAATACAACGACGACAACTATGAACGAGACGTGCGAAAACGAAAGTTGTCGACCAACGAGCCCCCCACGCTCAGAGACAGCAAGGGGCGCAGTTGGCGAAAACGTACAGGAAGAGAAGCGATTCCGTACTTCAAACACTTTTCTCCGTACGGACGAGAACTGGAAGAGTATTGTTTGAGAAAGTTGCTGCAAAACGTGGCCGTAGACAGAAACACGGTCGCTGACCTTCGCGGCGAATCCGGAAGCTATTTCGATCAGTGCATCGTCCGCGACCTCATAGACAGGAAAGTGGAGGCGTTGGACTTCCTGGACGCTGCCATATTCAAAGGCACCAAGCTCGAACAGCTGATAGAGATAGCCAATCGATTGGTGGAAGAAAACTGGCTGGACCGTGCCGAGGCCGACGGTATACTGGCTGAAGCCGGCAAACGCCAAAAGATTATTGACGATTACGTGATGGGCAATATAATCGATGTCGAGGACGCCTCGAACATTCTCAACTACAAGCAGCTAAAGCCCCTCGAGGAATACCTAGAAAGTTTCACTGGCAGCCAAATGGAAGCTTACGATTATATCACGTCCAGACTCGTATCGGGCACTCGCCTTCGAGTCATGGTGTCCGGCGAAGGAGGCAGCGGAAAGAGCTACCTGATGGACGCCATCGCGCGCTTCTGTCAAGAGAAGACCGCACTAACGCTGCAAAAGCTGGCCACCACCGGATGTGCTGCATACATCATAGGCGGCATGACGATCCATTGCTTTTTCAAGCTGGACCCAGAATACATCAGCCATTTAGAACACGGCACCGCCGCCGAACAAGAACGAATAGTCAAAGTGGACGTCGTCATGATAGACGAGGTGTCCATGTTGGACGCGCAGTTACTGCACACGGTAGACAACGTGTTAAGATCGCAGTCCGGCAAAGTGAACATGCCGTTCGGCGGAAAGCACTTGATCATGTTCGGCGACCCCGCCCAGTTGCCCGCCATAACGTGCAACATTTGGAACGAAGACACCTACGTCTTCTACGATTTCGACACCTTGGTGTTGCGCCAGAACGTTCGCGCGGAAGACGCCGACTTTCAGTCGATGCTGAACCGCATAAGATTAGGAAAGCAGAGTCCGCGAGACGTGCAAATGATGAAAACGCGCATGATCCAAGAGTCCGACATGGAAGCTCTGGATTTGCTCTCCACCATCTACCTCGTTCCTTACCGTAGAACAAAACCGACTATGACGAGAAGATGCTCAATCAAGGTAAACGTGTTGTCTTAGAAATGATCGAGGGTCTGCAAAACACAGGAAGAAATGTAACCACAGAAAATTTTTTTACAAGTCTTGAACTAGCAAAAGAACTCGAAAAAAAAATCTTACGTTACTTGGTACAATCAGAAAAAATAAACCAGAGCTTCCCGAAGAACTTGTAACTCCAAGTGGCAGAGAAGTATACTCAACTAAATTTGGATACCAAATCCGTGCTATGTTAGCATCTTATTGCCCAAAAAAAGGAAAAACCGTTACCCTATTGTCAACTATGCATGAAGTTGGTAAAATTTGTGGAGATGAAACTAAAAAACCACAAATAATAATTGAATACAATAAAACCAAATCAGGCGTAGATACAATGGACAAACTTGTTCGAACATACACCTTAGAAAGACAAACAAGAAGATGGCCTGTAACAGTGTTTTATAACATTGTAGATATTAGTGCCCTAAACGCTTATATTATATGGTGTCATCTAAATAAAGACTGGCAAATAAAAAAAGGATACAAACGGCGACAATTTCTCTTGCAATTAGGAAAAGAACTAATTGCTACAGAAATAAATACAGTAGAACCATCGACATCCCAGTCAAGTACAAGAATCAGGAAAATTGAAACGTCGAAGATGTTGGAAGTGTCCCAGAAACTTAGACAGAAAATATTCAAAGAAATGTCATAAATGCAATCGCTTCTTGTGTGGTGACCATGCAATCATTGTTTGTTCCGTATGTCAAGGCAACGAAATGTAAAATTGTTGTATCATTTTTTGATAAAATTATAACAATAAAATTCGTCTTTATTTCTTATTTTTCATTAGTTTTTAGTTTTGTAAAATCATTAGTACATTTAATATAAACTATGAAACAATTGCACAGCTCCAAAAAAGTTAGAACTTTTGGGGTCCCAACTGACCCCATCGGTATTGCCTGCGACAAAAAAATCTTGGTATTATGAGGGTTAATCAAAGACCATTACACTCAATGCAAGTAACTGTTTGGTGTGGCATTACTGCCAAAAGGATTTACGGCCGCCTTTTTTTTCAAAAATGACCAAACCTAACAATTAATGGGGAACATTAATAGAACAATGCTCCAAAAATTGTTATTTCCGCAATTAAACTTGATAGGATTCGGAACTATGTCCATATTTTCAGCTCTCTTCGAGTTTAATAACGTACCAGCACGTGGTAACGTTTACCAATTATATCGAGTTGAACTGGCGGTTATAGAGTGTAAGACCTTACTTGTACAACAAGGCATCACTAGTGTCATGGATAATGAAGATGACCATGCGGAATTCCCGCACAATGAGAACTTTGTCATCATGTCGAAAGGGGTTGTTGTTCTACCGGACCAACTAACGTCCGTAGTTAACGCCGTTGGCAAGCTGAAAATTTCTGAAAAGCTATATATACAGGGTGCAACAGCCCATACCGCAGGAGCAACAATGGTGTTATTGAGGTAATAATTTCCAAATCGGGTAATTTTCCAAACACGGCGATTTGAGATGTCTACCACGATCGCCTGAATTAATAACTTCAGATTTTTGCTTGCGAAACTAACTCAAAGAAAAAGTGTATGTGAATAAATAATATAAATATAAAAGGAGCAGTTTTCCGTTCGAGAAAATGGTTCTCATTTAACTGACATTTTTCATACCTTATGTAAAAAAATAGTATAAGGGCCGTCTCGAATAAAAAAACAACTGTCAAACTCATTTTTCAAAATATTAGTTTAGCGAGTGATAAGAAACGAAAAACAACATCGAGAACGATTCGTATCCAAATGGCTCGAAAATACAAAACGTCCCAACCATTTTATAGCCAAATCGTTAAAAATTGCTAGAAGCACAGTAGTTTCTGCTTTAAAATGATATTTTGAAACTCTCTCTCTACCTCAAGAAAACTGTCTGCTGGACATCATCGTGGATCTAATGACAAATAACTGGAAAAAAGATTGTCAAACACGTCAAGAAAAATCGAAGCATGTCTGTACGAGATGTACCCAAAAAGTGCAATACCAGCAAAAGTATGGTCAAAAGGGTAAAGAATAGAGCTGGTTATAGTGTATAAACAGCAAAAATGTAGCTAAAACGTCAGATAAACAGGAAAAGGTGACCAAAACAAGATCTCGAAAACTTTAATATTACATTGGACAACAAAAAGCTTGCTTAATTTTAGACGATGAAACATGTCAAAGCTGATTTTGCGACACTTCCAGGGCAACAATATTATCCAAACGTAAGGGAGAGGTCTTCCCTCAATCGAAAACGGCGATTTTCATAGAAAAATTCGGCAAGAAATATCTCGTTTGGCAAGTCATTCGTCAATGTGGCCTTCGAAGTGTACCATTTGTGACCACATGTACAATAAATACAAATGTTTACATAGAAGACTGCTTTAAAAAACGCCTTTTGCCATTCGTAAACAACATACTAGTGCTACTTTATTTTGGCCTGACTTGGCTTCGTCCCAGTATTCTAGAGCCACAAGTTCTTTCAAGAGAATAGTGTGCATTTCGTGCCCAAAGACAAATCCACCTAAGGTGCTAGTCCAGTCATTTAAGCTTAAATTAGGTAAGAATCTCGGAATTCGAGATACCCAGCTGTAAGTCTGTAAATACTTGTATATTGACATCCTAAAAGTTGTCTCAAAACCTACATATGGTAGGGTGTGCGCAACTATTAAATTGCAGGGTCAAAGGTCACAAAAATCGTTTTTTCGCGCTTTTTTTGTAAATATCTCATTTCCTATGGGTTTTTTGCTATTTGTATTTATTATCAATATTGTAGAATACAAAATTCTCTACAAATCTTGTTTAAAAATTTTTTTTATACGGTGAACCGTTTTCGAGATAGAGGGCGGAGAGCGCGCGGTCACAGCATCACTTCAGGTCAACCGGTGCCTCCGGTCGAAAACGCGCCATATATAGTTGATATAAACTATCGATAAATCAATGATTATAAATATTTGGCAATTTTTATTAACTATTATATTATATTTTATCATTTTCTTCATGCATTAAATCTATATCTATTCAATAATACTGATAACCGTTTCCTAAAATTAAAAAATAATAAAGGGAAAAACTTAAATCATAATATACATAATTATATTCCCATTTACACACTACGGACCTTTCTATTTATAGCCAGTAGGGACAGAGATGTTCAACTGTATTGTATAGTTACGACCGTCTTCTCTTTGTTTCAGTTTGAATCGTTTCTTGGTAAAGTACGGACGTACAATTTCAAGAACTATGGCTGATTTGTGTTTTCTATGTAATAAGTCAGATTCGGGAGGTGAATCGCTTATTGAAGTAGTGCGCGGTATGAAATCTCTACGAACTGCAAGTGTCGAACGAAACGACGGAAAAATTGATTATTTAAAATCAGTAACCTCTGTTAAAGTCCATGAAAAGTGCCGAAGTGTTTACATTAGCAAAAACTGTATCCAAGCAGCAAAACGGAAACAAGAAGAAGGAGAAACTATAACTTCTCCATTAGTACTCCGTAAAAAACGAGGTGAAGTGTTTGATTTTAAGAATCAATGTTTATTTTGTGGCGAAGTTGCTGATGAGGCTGCAGAGAAAAAGAAAAGAGAAAAATACAGGCGGAAGATAAAAAATGTGAGTACTCTTGAGTTCAAAGATACTGTTATCAAAAAAGCAGAAGAACGTGGGGATGATTTCGGAGAATTGGTGAAAAGTCGTATAATTTTACAGTATGATTTGATCGCTGCTGAAGGGAAGTACCATGCTGCTTGCTTTACAAACTTTTCAAATAAATCATCATCATCATCGCCTCTTGAGAAACCTCGTCAAGATAATCAAGTTACAGAAGCTATGTTAGAGATTTTCAATTACATCGAAAATAATAATGATTCTCAATTCACACTAAAAGAGCTTAAAGATGTCTTGACAGGGTATGTGCCAGAGGATAAAACTATCATTACAAGACTACAACAGAAGTACTTAACCGATATCGTAATTACGAAGAAAGTTGGAGCTTTCACAATCATTTCTTTCCGTGATGCACAAGCTAATATTCTATCAAAAGCTTGGTACGAAAGTAAAAAAATAGATCCTGAAGCAGAAAGGCTAAGAATTGTAGAAGCTGCAGCAGCAATTATTAGAGAAGATATCCGAACATCTTTAGTTGAAACTAAATCTTATCCACCTCCTAGTAAAATGTTGGATAATGTTAATCAAGAAATTCCAAAAACTTTATTACATTTCTTAGAAGAAGTCATCGTCAAAAACAGGAAAGGACAAATTGATCATTTAAAAACAAAATGTACTTCAATAAGCCATGCAATTATGGCTGCCATACGGGAACGTTCTTCTTCATCACAGTTACTTTTGAGCCTTTCTGTATTTCTTCACAGAAGATATGGATCTAAAAGACTATTGGATATTTTATCTAGTTTGGGATTTGCAGCTTCTTATAGTAATACAGTACAGTATGAAGTTTCAGCAGTTTATCACCCACAGCCTCGTATTTTATCATCAGAGTCAGGTGCACTTGTACAATATGTTGGAGACAATGCCGATATAAATGTCCAGACTCTTGATGGTAACAATACTCTTCATGTTATGGGGATTATTAAGATAGTAACTCCAAAAAATGCTGTTCTCTACGATGAACGGATACAAAAATGTGCAACCAAACCAAAAGCGAAAGAGTTGGCAGCTATATCACATGTATCTTTACAAGTTTACGATAAACCAGTCGTACCTGGATACAGTAAAGTTCAAGTTGAAAATCTGCATGACGGTCGAGCACTAACAGAAAAAACAATCAACGGAACTGATTTTTTGTGGTTATACGGAAAATGGAGGGATATTGCATCGTTGCCAGGGTGGAACGGTTATCTTGAGCAGCTCACTAAAAATGAAATGAATTTTTCAACATCTCAGGTTATGTTTCAACCCCTCTACTCTAAAGCACGTGAAATGGTAGCTGCGTCAGATTCTAGCTCAAACTTATGTAAAGTCGTTGTGAAATTAGGAGGATTCCATATGCTTATGTCTTTTCTTGGAAGCATAGGATACATAATGGACGGAAGTGGCCTTAAGGAAGCTCTTGGTAATAAAATATACGCACCGAATTCTGTTGACAAGATGCTGAGCGGTCACGCTTACTCAAGAAGCATCAGAGGCCATATATTGGTACGACTTGCATTATCAAAGATCATTTTTGAAGACATGAAGATTGAAGATGGTACGTTGGATGAGTTAATACAGCAAATCACTTCTCGAGATGTATCCTACTCAAACGTAGAAGGATATATGGATAACTCAAACATTTTTCTTTCAACATTTCTGGACAAACTGGATGATTTGAAAGCTCGAGGTCCAACAGCACAATTGTGGGTGCAATATTTCGAAATGGTTACAATAGCACTTGATTTTGTTCGCGCTGAAAGACTTGGGCTTTTCCAAGAACACCTTGATGCAGTGCGCAGAATGCTGCCATATTTTCACGCCAGTGGTCACTTCTTATATGCAAAAGCAGCCCACCTGTATCTGCAAGATATGCTCAAGCTGGAAGAAACTATGGATGAGCAAACTTATGAGAATTTCAGAAATGGATTCTTCACGGTGAAACGAACAGAAAAATATAATTCAGGTACATGGACAGATATGGTCATCGAACAAAGTCTCATGAAATCCATGAAAACCGAAGGAGGAGTATCTCGTGGTCGAAGTACGAAAGAAAGTGTTTTGTGTAAATGGGTATATGCTATGTACGCCACAAATACTATTTGTGAGGAAATGGAGAAGTTCTGTAATATCTCCTTAGAGTCGACCGAGCAACACGTAGATTCCAGAGACTCAAGAGTGAAAAAAGACAATGCTGACGTAAATATACTATTTGATTGGTTTAAACTCCATGATCCTTTTCCAAATACTACGCAGTTAATATCTATAGCTTCTGGAATTGTTGGAAATGAGCAAATTAACTGCCACAGAGCTTACGAAATTGGATTAAAGTCTATGAAGAAGATCACCGGCCTATCATTTAATGAAATAAAGTTTAAACGTTCAGAAAAAGTAATGCCGCTTTCCAGTGTTAACAAATCTGTAAAAATAAATGATTGTAAAGTTGCAGTGGATCCATTATTACTCTTCCAAAGAATTACTGTCAGCAAACAATTTGAAAGTAATCTTGAAGAATATCTTCAATATGAATTGAGTCCGTATCCAACAGCTCTATTTGATAATGATGGAATGAGAAAAACAACAAAATCGTCATTGTATGACAACATGAGCCCAATTGATTTTGTTCTCAATGAAAATAATGTGACGTTCATTATTGATGGCGGATTTCTTCTTCATCATGTTGTATGGAGCAGAGAAGATACTTTTTCTATTATTTCTAATAAATACATGAATTATTTACAAAGACATTACAGTTCCAAAATAATTGTTGTATTTGACGGATATTCAGACTACAGTAAGAACGTAAAAGCTATGGAGCAGCAGAGAAGAACTGCTGCACTTTCAAAAACGTATGAAGTCTGTTTCGATGAAACAATGGTTGTACCAGTTACTCAAGAAAAATTCTTATCAAATCGGAATAACAAACATATGCTCATTAATATGTTAACTGAAAAATTACAAGCTGCAAATATTACTACGAAACAAGCCAGAGATGATGCGGATGTTCTTATTGTTGAAACTGCAATTGAAGAATCAAAGTCTGAAAAAACTGCAGTTATAATAGGACAAGATATTGATTTACTTGTCATTTTAATTGGGCGTACACTGTCTTACGAACAAGAAATTTTCTTTAAAAAAGTTGGGAAAGGAAATGTAAAAACGGAGATATACTCGACTAAAAGTTTTGATAATTATCCTCATTCCAAAACACATATTTTATTTATGCACGCATTAAGTGGCTGTGACACAACTTCTGCGCTTTTTAAAAAGGGGAAAAAATCATTATTAAAAGTTTTTGAGAAACTGACAAATTTGGATGAACTAGCTGCAGCATTTGAGGAAAAAAATTGTTCGGCCCAGAGATTATTAGAGAGTGGAACTCAAACCATATTGGCAGTCTATAATGCTCCGAAATCTGTGAAAAGTCTCGATCATCTTCGTTATATGCATTACGTCAAGTCTACAAAACTTAATAAACCTGTGCAGCTTTCAAATCTTCCACCAACAAGTGCAGCTGCTCATCAACATTTCAAACGTGTATATTATCAAGTTCAAACTTGGTTAGGGCATGATTTGGAACCCCAGGTATGGGGTTGGGCAATGCGAAACGATTTTCTGGAGCCTATCATGACAATTTTACCACCTGCTCCAGAAGATTTGCTAAATACAATTTTCTGCAACTGCAAGAGTGGTTGTGGTTCGCGATGCGGATGCAGGAAAGCGGGCTTGCAATGCTCTTTAGCTTGTGGCCAATGTAATGGGCAAGCTTGTCTCAATGCTCTACAATATCAGAGCGACATTGACGAAGATGGAACCTTTGACCCCGAAATCATGGAAGAACTTGAGACAAATGTCGTTGAAGACGATAATGAAGACCAGATTGAAATTTACCAGCAGCCGGAAGACGACGATGAAGAGGAAGAAGATGATTAAATTATAAATTGTAGTTTTTGTACCCTTTATTCTATTTTTTTACTTTTAATAAAAATAAATGTATTGAATGATATTTTTTAATAAAAAGATTAATTCATAATTTATTTGTTTTTTTTCATCATGTAAGAAGTTATTAATATTAATTAGGTTAAAATTCAAATATAATTCCTATATTTTCATTAACAATTCTGCAATTACATGGGCAGGTAAGTGTTGTTAAATAAATTAATACTGAATAAAAAGTGGATAGGTTAGGAAAAAAATGATAAAATATAATATAATAGTTAATAAACTGACAAATATTTATAATCATTGATTTATCGATAGTTTATCAACTATATATGGCGCGTTTTCGACCGGAGGCACCGGTTGACCTGAAGTGATGCTGTGACCGCGAGCTCTCCGCCCTCTATCTCGAAAACGGTTCACCGTATAAAAAAAGTTTTTAAACAAGATTTGTAGAGAATTTTGTATTCTACAATATTGATAATAAATACAAATAGCAAAAAACCCATAGGAAATGAGATATTTACAAAAAAAGCGCAAAAAACCGATTTTTGTGACCTTTGACCCTGAAATTTAATAGTTGCGCACACCCTACCATATGTAGGTTTTGAGACAACTTTTAGGGTGTCAATATACAAGTATTTACAGACTTACAGCTGGGTATCTCGAATTCCGAGGTGAACTTACTATAATGACTGGACTATGCCACAATGTCGGCCGATAGAAAGGTACTGGGCTCGGGTTAAAAGAAATCTAAGAACTTGTGAAAGTGCAGACTAGTTAGAAAACTTTACTAAAAAGTGGAAGAAAGCATCTGATCTGATAACAAAAGAAAATGTCCAGAACTTGATCGAGGACATTCGTAACAATCGAAAAGAATGGTTAAATGTTCGTTACAAATTGTTTATTGTTTAATGTTGTTTTTGCCTGTAGATATTGTAAAATATTGAAAGTTCCTTTAAATAAAAAATGTTGAACTTTAAAGTTTCCAGATTTTACTCAAGACAGTCCTTAAAATAAACTTTTATCATTTTTTTTGCATCCCATTCAATATTTATAAACAAAACAGATCATATAGTTACATTTGCCGAACCCTGTACCAAATGGCAAACTAATACAGGGGGATGGGATAGTGGATACCCCAAGGCAGGGGCAATTAAAAAGAAAACTCCAAATTTGCCATTTGCAAGTCTAGTGGGTGCAACCATAAAACATTGTAAGGAAGTTTCCAAGATGCTGATTCAGTTGTATAAACACGTCTTCATTTATGTTTAAATTGCAGCTCATCTAAACTCGATAGTAAAGAAATCACTCGTATTTTAAGTTTGTACAGATTGTTTGTCCTTTACTTGCATTTACTTTTTGTTGTTCTAAATAGAGTAAGTATAAAGAATGTTAAGGCTTTTTCAACAAACTTATTAAAAGTGTTTTAGAAGTACTACATATTCAAAATATGTAGTTATGGTAAAGCTTTTTAGGCAGATCTCCCCAACGGTTGTGAAGACGTGATGCTCTGCTGATAGCTGGTGCTGCATTATGCTCTGCTGATAGCTGGTGCTGCATTATGCTCTGCTGATAGCTGGTGCTGCATTATGCTCTCCATCTCCTGCTATGGTTTACTTATTATATATGTAGGTGGAAATAAAACACATTGAAATCGGAATTTTATTCAAACTAAACCAATAAATATAAGCAAGATAAAATTAGTACCTACTTAAATTATAATTAAATTGTAAACATAGTGTTAGCGTGTTGATGTAAGCACAATATGACAGTATCTCTTCAATGCTGAACACGACTTCATCTGAAACAAAAGGAAACACAACATTAAAATTCACATCAATGAAGTTAAATGAGGATAGATTCTACTGTTTAGATCAAAAAAGTCAAAACTGTAATAGTATATTACATGTTAAGTTGGTAAAGGACATCTTTAATTTTTTGTAAACTGTCAATAAATTTCAATCAGCCATCTATCAACCAAAAGAAATTTTAAGTAAGGTTTCATTGCTCGCCGCTAGATCTCAGTATTTTAAAATTGTAAATGAATTTCATCGAATTTATTAAATATAAAATACGGAAAAATAAAAATAAAACTGATATTAAATAAAAACGATATTTTTAGCGTTAAATACATTTATAAGAACCTAAATTTAAATCGGATAAAACGTCTTGTTATAAATTATTTACAAATAAAGGTTAAATATCATATATTTCTTAGATATAAGTTAACACTGATAAATGATTAGAATGTAGAAGAACCAAGTTTTATTTATTCTCTTCTTCATACATGTCAAATAACAAAAACAAACCTTTTCCCAGCCCACTAACAATAAGTATCATAATACATTACATCCCCTTTCTAAAGCTGTCTTAAACCGTCTACTAGCTTTAGAAAACAAATCATTATTATTATAATAAATAATTATTAAATTACAACATTGAATTAAAAGGATTTAGATATTAATTTATTAATCTTGAAACCGACAAGGTTGTTTAATTTTACACTTGGTGCGTAAGTTATACCTTGCAGTTTCTGGTGGATTTCTTGATTGGTTATCAGTTTCTTGAGCACGAGTAGATAGCTCTTTACGAGGACGTAAATGTTCACGAGTTCTTCTATAATGTACTCCATGTTCTGATTCTATGACGTATGACCTAGGGCTTTGATGATGTTTAATTACTTTTCCCCTTTCCCATTGCTGTGCTTCCTTTCTTTTCTTAAAATACACTTTATCACCAGAGATAATTGTTGGTAACATTCTAGAATTTCTGTCATGGTAAAATTTTTGCTTGTTTTGTCTCTCCAATAATCTCTCATTTACTTCTTTATTTTTCGGACTCTTTGGATGCAATAATTTGTTATTCACTGGAATAGAATCTTTAAGACGCCTGCTGAAAAGTATTTGTGCTGGCGAAAGATTTAACTCGGACAGTGGCGTATTTCTATAACTTAATAGGAATAAATTAATATCTACACCTGTCATTTCAGATTTTTTTAGAAATTTTTTGGAAAGTCCAACTGCTCGTTCAGCTAAACCATTTGAACGTGGGAAGTTTGGACTTGAAGTTACAAGACAAATATTCTTATTATTTAAAAATGATATAAACTCTTTACAATTAAAAGGATTATTATCAGTCATTACTTTATCTGGAAAGCCAATGTGTTGCAAAAATGCGCATTAGCTTATTTTTAATTTCATAAATCGATTTATTCCTTATTTGTATTAACTCGATCCACTTTGAATAAGCATCTATGAGTACTAAGTAAAATTTTCCTCTAAACTCCAATATATCCATAGATATGTTTTGCCAAGCTCTTTCCGCTAACATGTTGGGCAACATCGGTATTTTAGGATTGTTCATACTGAGTGACTGGCATATTCCACAGGATAGCACCCATTCTTCTATTTGCTTACTTATTCCAGGCCAATAAATCTTATCTCGTGCCAAGGATTTGCTTTTAACAATGCCTTGGTGACCTTCATGCAGAACTATTAGAATATAATTCCTTAGCTGATTTGGAACCACTAGTTTATCTTTAAAAAATATTATACCATCATGAATTGAAAGATCATTCCTAATATGATAATAGTGTTTTACTTGTTTTTGACAATTTTTAGGCCAATTATTTTCCATTATGTACCCAGACAATAGTTGAAGTACGGGATCTTCCTTAGTAGCAGCTTTAAACTCTTCTAAACGCTGATCTGATACTAAAAGTCGATTAGTAATGCTATGAACTATGTAAGCTAATTCTGGATCATCTTCAGTTTTTTCATTCAAAGAACTTCGAGACAATGTATCAGCTACAAACATCTCTCTTCCCGGAACATAATGTAAGGTTAACTTATATTTTAACAAACGAAGTATCATACTTTGTAACCTAGTCGAAACTTTATTAATATCTTTTTTAACAATATTAACCAAAGGTTTATGGTCTGTCCATACTACAATTGGTCTTCCTTAAATTAAAAAGTGAAAACGTTCAGTTGCAAATACAACGGCACGTAGTTCCCTTTCTATTGGTGCATATCGTTTTTCAGAATCTGTCAGCACTCTCGATGCGTATGCTATTGGCTTACCATTGGCCATCAAGCAAGCCCCTAAACCACCCTTTGCCGCGTCACATTGGATTATTAATTGCGATTTACCATCATAGTGAGCTAATACTGGGCTGTTAGTTATCAGAGATTTCGTTTGTGCAATAGTCCTATCATGTATCATGTCCCATCTCCAAACCGTGGACTTCTTAATAAGCTCCCGTAGTGGAGCAACTATCTTAGATAGGTTTGGTATAAATTTACCAACATAATTCACCATTCCTAAAAACCTCAGCAACTCCTTTCTATTAGTAGGATTTGGCATTTCATTTATTGCTTTAATTCGATCCTTATCAATACGAACCCCTTGCTCAGATACAATGAAACCAAGAACTTTAATTTCATTTAGTTTATACTGAAACTTCTCAGGATTAAATGTGATACCAGCTTCTAAAGCCACATCAAGTACTTTTTTTAATAGATCATCATGTTCTTTCTCTGTTTCACCTGCTATTATTAAATCATCTAAATAAATATCTTTCAATATATCCCCAAAAACTTCTTCATTTTTCTTTTGAAAAACTTCTGCTGATATACTTAGACCAAATGGAAGTTTTGTAAAACAATACTTTCCAAAAGGTGTAGCAAATGTGCAGATTTTAGAAGCTTTATCAGAAAGGTTCACTTGATAAAATGCATCTTTGACATCCAATATTGAAAAATATTTTTTATTGCTTAAATTCGCTAAAATGTATTCAGGTGATGGTATTGGGTGATAAATCCTCTTTAAATTATTGTTGATTTCAGTCGGATCTAAGCAATTTCGTAAGGAACCGTTAGGTTTCTCTACTATTACAACATTGTTTACAAAATCGGTGGGTCCATTTACAGGTTTAATTATTCCATTATCAACTAACTTATTCAAATTTTGTTTATACTTAGGCAAAATACTGCGTGCTACTCTACGTGCAGAATGTATAACAGGTTCAACATCTTCTTTAAGATTCAAATCTATAGCAGCTCCTGGAAATTCACCTATTCCTGAAAATACCTTTTGATACCTTTTCATTATTACTGACTTATCTACAATATTCTTATTTATATATTTACTATTATTGTCATTTGCAATAATTTTATCTAAAATCTTAACATTTTCATCAGGCACACAATTTCCTTTTTTAATGATCCCTAACTTTTCAGATGTATTTAACCCTAAGATTGGTTTTGTTGTAATGTCTATTACTATAAACTTCATTTTTACTCTGTTTTTATTCACTACACATCTTAAGATTACCTCACCTACTGCTTTAATTTTATGTTTGACATTTTCCATATCTTGAAATGGTATTAGTTCGGTACTGCTTCTCTTTAACATAAAATTAATATTATTACCGTACAGTTCAATTAAAGTATCCAAAGGAATGACATTACATTCGCTTCCGGAATCTATTTTGAAATTGATAGTTTTACCTTCAATTATTACCTCTTGAGACCATAGTTTCCTATTATTAGATTCTAAACTATTTATTTCTATTATGTCCAGAACCAGTGACGAACTACTGGCAGATTCTTCATTTTCTACAACATTTACATATTTCTTTTTATTCTGTCGTAAGCATCCCGAGGCAAAATGGTTCTTATTATGGCAGATCCTACATGTTTTTCCATATGCAGGGCATTCTCCTCTGTTGTGTTTAGTACCACACTTCTTACAATAATATGATTCACCTTCTCTTATATTATCTTCATTTAAATTTGACTTAAACGTTTTACGATTCATATTCTTAAATTTTTCATTTTTATTCTTCTTACTTAACACTGTATCTAACGACCAATTGTCATTCTTATTATTTAATACTTCTGTGTGTGTTTCACTCACTTCCACAGCTCTTACCATTTCTATTACTTTTTCCACTGAAATGTCACCTTCCATCAATAACTTCTTCTGCACTTTTTTATCATGTACAGCCAATACTAATCTATTTCTTAACATCCTATCCATAAACGAATTTTTGCATTTTTGGTTAGAACATATAAAATTACATGCCAATGCTTGATTTTTTAATTCACTGGCAAATTGCTCAATTGACTGACCTGGTTGTTGACACATATTATTAAATTTGAAGGTTTCCACTGTCACATTAGGAGTTGGAATGCATTTTTCTTCAAATTTTGATAATATATTTTCTAAGGTTTGATGCTCTTTAGTTAATTGAAATGAATTGTATATATCTAAACCTTGTTCGCCCATCACATTTAATAAAATTGCTATTTTTAACTCTTCATCTCTGGATTTAGCTTTTTCAGTGGCCTTCATATATAATTCAAAGCGTTGTCTCCATTTTGGCCAGCGTTCTTGTATTTTGTTATCAAACAACAACGGTTCAGGTGCACGTAATCCTTCCATGGTATACTGATGTTATATTATTATATCCTTAATATTTATTATACCACCTAATACTTTGGACACTTTTAAACTTCTGACACCATATCATATATTTCTTAGATATATGTTAACACTGATAAATGATTAGAATGTAGAAGAACCAAGTTTTATTTATTCTCTTCTTCATACATGTCAAATAACAAAAACAAACCTTTTCCCAGCCCACTAACAATAAGTATCATAATACATTACAGCCAAGACTTTTACTGGTCAGTTTTACAGACATGTAAAGGAAATTGTTAACCACTTTGCTGTTGCTATAAAGAATATCTTACTTTCCAAGGTTTTTATAATGATAGAAATGTACGTATTGCAATATGATTGTGAATAAAATCAATTTTTTATTCTCCCCTTTACAAAAGTGTAACTTTCTATCTTGACAAAACAACCGAAAGCGAAAGTAAAACATGCGAGGTGGTTGCTAGATATATATTTGTTTTTTATTGAATTTATTAAATAACAATCAGAATATACAATTCTATGGGTTATTTTGCGGACTAGGGGGTTATATGTAGAGAACCCCATGAATGTCATGATGAAGCTTCTGTCAAGAGGCCTCCTCCACCTTATTTAAGGTCATTTAGCCATTTCCGTTTTAATCTCCTGTTGTCATTTTGCATCAGTAGTGGTTGTAGTAGTGGGTTGGAGTGGGTCTCCAATCTTTGGTGATGTCGTTGGCTTCTCAGTTGAATTGTCTCATGAATGGTTGCAATACGAAGATCTTGGTGGATCAGCTGATTGGAGACATACCATGGAGCGTCAACCATTACACGCAGGATTTTCGATTGTGCTCGCTGGAGGATGGCTATACTGGATTTGCTGGCACATCCCCACAGTTCTATGCCATAAGTCCATATAGGGATGATTATAGCTTTGTATAGCAGGATTTTGTTTTCTAGCGACAGTCTTGATTTCTTGCCTATGAGCCAGTATAAATCTTTTATTTTGAGGTCGATTTGTTTACGTTTTTTCTTTATATGATCTCTCCAATTAAGTTTGCAGTCTAAGTGGAGTCCTAAGTACTTGACGCAAAGTGACTGTGGGACTTCTGTACCATTGATGTAGACTGGAGGACATTTTTGTCGTTTTAAGGTGAATGTGATGTGTTGTGACTTACTTGCATTGATTTTTATCCTCCACTTTTGGAGCCACTTTTCTAATGTAAAAAGGTGGTCTTGCAGATTTGAGGAAGCAAATACTGGATCTTCGTGAGTTGACAGAATGACAGTGTCGTCTGCAAAAGTACCAGTGGCTGTGTAATCAAAAGTTGGAAAATCTGACGTGTAAACCAAATATAGAAATGGCCCCAGGACGCTTCCCTGGGGGACACCGGATCTGATAGGTTTAAATTGGGAGGTTTCATCTTTTACTTTAGTACGAAATAGCCTGTCTGTTAGGTATGATTTTAACAGGTTGTGGTATGGTGTCGGAAGAGTCTGTTTGATCTTGTACAGCAAGCCTTCGTGCCATACCTTGTCGAAGGCTTGACTGACATCTAAAAAGATTGCAGAACAATATTTCCTTTCTTCTAGGGCTACATTGATTTCGTGTACTACTCTATAGCACTGCTGTATCGTTGAATGTTCTTGCCAAAATCCAAACTGATGATGAGGGAGTGCATTGAAAGTTGAATTGATTCGTTGCAATAGCAGCTTTTCTAGGAGTTTTGAGATGGTGGGTAGCAGACTTATTGGTCTGTATGAGGATACGTTGGTTGGTTCCTTCCCTGGTTTTGGTATAAGTATGATTTCAGATTTTTTGAGTTCTTTTGGCCAATATTGTAATCTCAGGATAGCATTGAATATATATGTCAACATCACTATCCCTTTTTTGGGTAGTTCTTTTAACATTTTTGTTGTGATTATGTCAATGCCAGGTGCTTTCTTGTCATTTAGAAGGGAAATTCTTTCTTTGACTTCCTTTGGAGACACTGGTTGTATAGTTGTCAGATGATCAGTTTGAGCATTGTTATTTTGTAAGGTCGGATCTGGAGTGTCGTTAAGAGGAATAAACACTTCTGCCAGGTGATGAGAGAATAAATCCGCTTTTTCTCGATTACTTCTAGCCCAGGTTATTGAATTTGTTGCTTCATTGCGTATTGGAGGGATGGCTGTCATAGGTTTTCTGGAGGCTTTGATTGGCTTCCAGATTGTGTTATCATAACGACTAAGATTTATTAAATATTGAGAGAGGCTATCATCACGCATTTGTTTGAGTTTTAATTTGAGGGTGTTACTTAGTCGGTTGTATGTGTTTTTGTCATGGGGTGTATGGCTTCTGTGCCACTTCGCCCTTGCTTTCCTTTTCTCAGCGATGAGTTGTTTAATTTCCGTTGGGGTATTTCTATTCTTGTCTGGCGTTTCTATTGGAGGAGTAGCTTGTTTGGCAGCTTCTTGCAGCATACTAATTAATTTGTTCGTTGCTTCTTCTATTTCAGCGTGACTTTTCAGGTTAATGCTCAGGTTTAGATTGTTGTTTAGTAAATTTCGATATACAACCCAGTTCGTTCTGTGGTTATGGAGTGTAGCAGGTTTCTTGAAGTTTATGACGGAAGTGCAGATCGTTGCTATTACTGGTGTGTGGTCAGAGGAGAGTTCATAACTCGGTACAATATCAGTGTAAGTAGTTGATATTCCACTGGTTATAAAAAAGTCTAGTAGGTCTGGCAATTTATTGGGATCACTCGGCCAGTATGTTGGGGTACCAGTTGAGAGGAATGAATAATTCTGTTCATGTAGTACAGTAGAAAGTTCCCTACCTTTAGTTGTTGTAATCCTGGAGCCCCACAATGTGTTTTGACTGTTGTAGTCCCCTCCTACCATGAACGTTGGACCCAGAGTGTGAAAAAGTTTTGGAAATCTTCTTTTTTTAGATTGAGCCGAGGTGGGCAATACACAGCAGAAACGGTTAAGTTATATGGCATTGTTCTTACGCTTATTGAGGAAGCCTGCAGTTGATCTTTTTCATATTTAGGAAGTTCATGATGGCTAATGGTTGATTTTATTAGAATAGCGGTTCCTGCGTGAGCTGTATTATCCGGATGTTCAGTGTGATATAGCTCATACTGTGGTATTTTAAAATATGTTTTGTCTGTAAAATGCGTTTCACTTATTAGCAAGATGTCTAGTAGGTTTTGTTGAAGGAATATTGTTATTTCATTTTTGTGTTGAGTCAATCCGTTAGCGTTCCATAACCCTATTCTTAGAAACTTAGCCATTATTTCATTTTCGACATTAATATTGTTATCGTATTTATGATCATATTATTTTGTTGTAAGAGTTGGTTAAATAATCCTTTGAATTCCTCTAAAAATTTACCCAACACGATACCAATATTTTCTTCATTTTGTGATGGCGGAGGGGCGTGTCCTCTTGTAACTGCAGCATAGCTAGCGTGTCTTTCTTGCGGTTTAAGCTGATGAGTGTTCTGGGTGTTCTGTATTACATGTGATTGTCGAAGAGTATTGCTTTGTGATTTGGTATTATTTTTATAGTGGTTCTGGTAATACTCGCAACCTTTATAGTTGGCAGGATGCGGACCTCCACATAAGGCACAGGTAGCTGGCGTATCTTTACTTTTTTTGCATGTTCTGGTATCGTGGGCTCCCCCGCATTTGACACATAGGTAGGGCCGATTGCAGTAAGATTTAGTATGTCCATACATTTGGCATCGTGTGCACTGGACTATTTTATTATTTGTTCTGGGTGGTTCAATTTTGATAATTCTGTTCGAAATTCCTTTTATTTGGTATATATCTTTATTCTTTGCAGGCTTCAGGTCAACAAAAAACATATTTAGTGGCTCTTTAGATTGTCAGTGTCTTATATTTAATATATTTCTGACTGAGTGACCCCGTGTGTTAAGTTCTGCTTTAATAATATTCGGATGTATACTATGGTGGAGATGTTTAATGACTACTCTGTAGGCTTTGTTTTCTTTAGGTTGATAAGTATGATGTACGATGTTTTTTTCCCTCATAAATTTGGCTAACTTTCTAAAGGCTTCGGATGTAGTTACATTGATTTTGATAACACTATCAAAGTTAGAATAATAACACTATCAGTCAAAGTTTTGGTTACATAGTGTTCTTCTTGTACTATTTCATTAATTTTGGTTATCATATTTTCGTAATTTTTAACACCATATACGAATATTGGTGGAGGTTTTGTAGTTTTCTCATCTGTTTGATTATTACTGGTTGTACCATCTGTTTCTAGGTTTGATAGAGCACAATATTTATTGCTTATGGGGATATCATTATTTGTTATCTTCATATTTTTGTTACTTTTCTTCCTCTTCACGCTGTTTACTACTTGCCATGGGTTATCTTCATTGATGTTTTCTATCTCTTTATCACTTGTTGATATCATTCTTGTGATTTGTTGTCTGTTGCTTTGCTGCTTGATTTGCTTGTAATGTTCCTGGTTTGAAGGAAATGAGTCTAGTTGGCTTGGATAAAACAACGTTGATGTAGACTGAGTTGGGTATGATGATATTTGAGATCGTTGAGAATTTATGAATGGGTAACTCGGAATTAGATTCGGAAGGTTTACTTGCGATTGCGTTTGTGGTGATTGTGCACTTAATATTGAATGACCCTGTATATAATTTAATTGATGTTGATGAATCGGATGCCCGTTGTTATCATATCCGATAAAGTTCCCTGCAGGGAACATGTTTTGTTGGTTTTTATCACTTCTCACTAAATTCTTTTATTATTCGTGAAGCAGACAATAAGCGATTTTTATCACTTGCTTGTTGCTAATCTTATCCGCCGAGCTTTAAATAGGTTATCAGACTTGTTTACGCTTTGAAAGTCAAACCGATCGGTTGCTAGATATGAAAAACTTTCGGTCCCTGAACAACGAAGTAAGACTGTCAATTTTTTTTAAATATAATATTATAAGGTGGCTGTTGTCAACATTACCTTGGTAACAATACTGTTGTATATACAAACATTATTTTATTATAATCAATGAATCATGTACAGTCATTAGCAAATGCCTTGTCCCGAGCAGGCAACACACTTAACAATTCTGGAAAAAGAAACGACGTACGTTTCGGTGCATAGTTTCGTTTGTTTACAAACAACACAGCAAATCTAACCAGTTTTAAAGGTTGCTACCCTACCTAGAGTGGCTTTGTACAACAACAATAGAGTAATAAAAACTGTTATTTTCAAGTTAGTTTCTTATTTTACTGGAATACAAAACAGCCGTTTCACTTCTACTATCGTTTCTTCTATTTTAAGAAATAAATATCGTATACTTTTTTTCTACTTTATTATAAACTCTATTAATTTATTTACGAGTTTGATTTGTTTATTTACAAACACTAAAAAAAAAAATTTTTAGTACTAACTGTAATCAGTTTTTATTGCAAAAATTAGTAAAAATAATAAATAATCAAAACTAATAATCATTCCCCGAGTTTCCAAAGTAGAATTAGATTGGGCATAAAAACGAGGCATATTTACACATTAAGGGCCGGTTTATTCACCTTCAGGTAGAATTCCCAGTAGTTGCCGGTCAAATAAATTAAGTTTAATAATAAATACAGTTTGGGTATATTCACAGGATTATATCTTGAAAGTAGTTAGTGGAATGTTTATGCGAAAGGATCCAACTTTTGCACTCAGGTAATACATGCAAGAGAGAGATGGGTAATTGACAGAATAATGTGTTAGAGAGAAAAGTTAAACCCATTGACTAATCTACTTAAAAGGAGGCGGGATTTAAAAAATCTGTAATCTTTCACAAATATTTTCTAAACATTTTAGGTAAACAGATATTAATGATATATATGATCTAAGGTTCTACGCTTTGTCAAAGGTGTTTCTTAATTTTTGTTTTGTGACTGTTTTGTTTTTAGTACTGACTATATCTATGTTTCTAGTTTTTTCTTAGTTTGTAGTATTTTTATTAAAACAACCGAATACTATTTAATAATTTTTTAAAATTTTAACTTATTTACATAAATAAAATTATTACTTTATTTTTATTTATCGCTTACATTAATTTCTGCGATTATTTAATTATCTAAAATACTCCTAAGCCTCTATTTTTTGGTGATTGTTTTCATTATTATTTTGGTTTAGTTATTTTTTTATTAAAGGTAAAGAATGAAACATAAACACGCTATATAACTTTGTTTAACTAGTAGATGCTTCTATTTAAAAGGACTATTTTATAAAGTGTGTCAAAGAAATTTTGAATAGAATGAGTAACAAGAGTTTTTACAAGTGTGTTTTCAAAACAAGCTTTAAAGAATTTAAATATCTTGCCCAGGTAGTTGTCCATCTCTGTTTAATTCGGTCTCTTGCATACACAGTATAAGGGGTATTTCGATTCTGAAAGCAGCAACGTCCTTACTCGGGACAAGACGTTTGCTAATGACTGTACTACCAATAAACAAAATAAACAGTATATTTCATGGACATGACATTTGGGACCATGTTCTGTCATTTAGCGTTTTATTAGAACATGTGGTACAGGGACTAGTGTTCGTGCCCATTATGAAAGCCACTTTCTGAATGAAGTCTAGCTGCAAAATATGTTATACAAAAACAAAACTACAACGCAATTACTATTAGTAATTATAATTATAATGGGTTAAGGCGAACTAGCCATCAATCAATAATCAACGCTTAGAAAATAATTTGTAATTCTTTTATGATCCAGTAGAAACCATGATAGGTCATTGAGTATGGCACTATCCAAGCTTAGGAGTTCCTGGCTATATAGGGGAGGCTTTTAACTAGCGAAATATCATTCATTTAGAAAATACCTATTATGCTTTGCTGTAAACAGAAACCAAAAATGAAGGAAACAATCAATCAGTAAGTGCACTTTACAAGTTCAAGAAAAGAAGAATTTTTTATAATACTTTAGAAAGGACAGCAAAAGCAATAGCATGAGCAGTGCCAGCAGAAACATCAAAGAAAGGAAGACCAAGTTGAAAATGGAGAGAACCAAAGTTATAAAGAATGCACAAATATTGGAAGAGATGAATCATGTTTTGGGTTACACTGCTCCTTCATATACAGTGATAGAATTGGGTGGCCGAGTTCAAGCACAATCGTAGGAGTGTCCAAGATAAACATCGTTCATGGCACCCTAGAAGTGTGACGACTCCAGAAATCATCACTAAAATACACAACACGGTGATAAAAGACTGGCGGCTCAAACCAAGTGAAAGAGCCAGTGCCATGGGTATTTCAAAAGAGCGGGTGTGCAATATCGTCACCCAAGAATTAGGAATGAAAAAGTGGTAGTGTGGTGGGTGCCACATTGCAGAAAATATTGCAAGAATGTTTAGATCGTTTTTAGAAAAATCCATCTGATTTTATGCGATGATTTATTACCACCAACGAAACGTGGATGCATTACCATATCCCAGAAACAAAACTTCAATCTAAGCAACGGACAGAACCTGGCTGTTTGACTCCAAAGAAATCGATTGCCATAAAGTCAGCTGGTAAGGTGATGGCATGCGTTTTTTGGGAAGCAAAGAGGGTCCTGATGATTGATTACTAATAAATACTACGCTAATCTTTTGTATAAGTTAGACTAGAAAACTTTAGAAAAGAGTGTTAGTTTACCATGCAAAATATCATGTTTCACCATGACAATGCATGTCCCCACAGCAATGTAGGTTCAATGACTAAAATCCAGGAATTGAATATTTTGCCTCTGCACCCACCTCGATCGTACTATCACCTATTTCCAAAACTTTGTTAGATGAACAGAGGTTTTCCATGGACGAAGAAATCAAAGCTACCGGACAGTTATTTTGCTGAACTCGAGAAAAACACCTTCTGTGGTGGGATAAGACCATTGGAACATGGTTGGAAAAAGTGTATTAAGCATTCGGAAGGTTATACTGAAAAATAAAAATATTTTTGTACATATAGCATCTTTTTATTGTTAGGCCACCTAGTTATCATCCTGTCCTTGTACAGCAATTCGGTTTTGTGCATACCGTGCAAGTAGGAAGCAATCTACATATTTATGACCCAGATCTTACAAACTTTGGCCCTAGATTCTCCTGGGGGTTGCTAACATACATTGGTTGAAGAAAAATCCAAATGGTGAAAACTTTGTAACACGAACAATTGACCACGATTTTTAAGAGTATTTATATTTATAGTACATTTTTATCCACATAATTATATTATAAAAACATAAAAAAGTGTAAATATAGCATTCTTAAAAAAAACATAAACTAAACAATAATTCTTATCTTCTACTTCCATTTTATATATTTATCCTTCATTATTTCTTGCAAATGCAAGTAAGCAACTATAAAAGCATTTGAACAAACTCCAGCATATGATCAAAATATTGAAAACCTCATTTTATCGGGCATTAAGCTATTATTGCCACTATATGGTGCAGCAAGAAAGGTGAGAGGAAAAATAAAGGGAGTGTATTATGTTCGTACCGGTAGGTAACGAATTTCTGAAAAAAATTGTTCCTACCGGTAGGTGCTTTGTGTTTGTTTAAAAATTCACCTTTCAGTAGGTGAATTCTTTTTAAATCATTTTTCACCTACCAAAACTTAACCTAATTCAACAACAAAACCTAATCACGAATACATTTTTGTAACGTAACTATATACATGGGTCATTTTGACATATTTTTAAATTAATCAAATTATACACGCTCATTTCAAAACTAGAATGCAGTAAAATTTGTCAGACAAAATCAGCAAAATGTAATAGTTGCTTACTTTGTTTCTTTTAACATGCGTTATTGATCAGGCTTCATTCAAAAAAATGGTTATGTATTAATTGTAAATGCTAAGAAGGTGGTATAAGGTGGCCAGATTTCTTCAGAATCGATAAGGCGGTACATTAGGGATGCTCTCCCTCATAAATAATTTATTAAGCAAGCTTTTCGAACAATTTTTGAATGATTTTTAGATGTGCAATCCATTGATTGAAAACTCTGATTTTTATTAATAGGATAAAATTCAAACAAACCTTCAGCTAACGCTAACTGCTATAATCTTGTAACTTAGAAGAAGAGGCAGCAACATTTACATATAGTTTATGCTTATCGGTAGCCAGATGCTTTTGCCCAAGTAGCGCTGGAATAGAAATTATATGAAAATTGGGAGTCACTACTCTTTTTTTTATATTAATACCCCAATTAATATTCCAAAGTGATGCTTAATGGAATGTAATAGTTACGTGCCTCTCGGTATATTTTTGGTGCGTTAAAATTAATACGTACAAAATACATCTTTTTCATGTCTTTGTCATTGCCAAGAACAGCTGTTGTTAGTTGAGTGGGCTTCCCCAATTTTACAGATTTTAATTTTGTTTGATAATAAATGTGATTGGCATTATATAGATGCAACTACGGTTACTTCTTGTAATTAATGTTAACTCAGAGTTTGTATTTAAACCCAAATAAAGTGTGCGATATTTATTTATATAATTGGCACGGTCAAATTAAATTAAGATATATGATATCTAGTTTTTGAAAAGAAATATTAATCCGTTGGATACCAATATTAAATATAGCTTACTGCAATTTATAAGTTAGTAATTAAAAAGTTTACATTTACGTTTGTTTTAACCAATAAACGTAATGTAACTGTTTTGCTGTAATTGTTCGTCAAATCATGATTATCCATGAAAAGCGGGACATTTTGAAGATTTTGTGGGCACCGGAACAGGTGAAACAAAAGCAAGACTGTTCCATCTGGTCACCTTATAATAGTCGTTTATTTTGGTTATACTATAAAATATTTCCATAATATATTATTTTTGTAATAGGTACAGTATATAATTTACAGTTACAAAATATATTTACAGTATACAAAATATATTTACATACCTTTGAAAAAAAATCTGTTTTTGTTTTTTATATCACAGTACAATTCCTTTAAGCTTTATACAGTAGAAACTCTTTAATCCGAACCTATAAATGCAAGGCTAATTCGTATTAACGAGGAATTCGGATTACTGGATATAAGAATATAAACATTGCTTTATGCCATGGTACTTTATTATAACGAACTTAGCTTATGTAATTTACTAATTTTTATTACAAACATTTTATTTTTAATTAAGAAAATCACTAATTTGTTTGCTTTTTCTCCTTTTATAGCGATGTAGCCTCATTTCATGGTCTTAGTTTCAGTGTTTTTCTATTTCCTGTACCTTTGTCAGCAGACGAGATATATTCTAGAGGATTTTAGTTTTGTTTGTCTTTATATCGCTGACTGTCGATTTACCAGCACCGTATTTTAAAGCAATTGGAAACACTAACCTAACATTTAATTGTTGAATAATTTCTCTGATAGTTTTAATAATGTGTGTTTTAGTTTTGACATTTTTTTAATTGAATTTTGAACGACACGAATACAAATTGTGTATTAACAAACTTGAAGGAAAAAGGTTTTAAGGTAGATGATTACATTATACAAACAATTGTGGCAAAACTGCAACGTCAAAACATTTAGGGCGTGTTTGTAAGGGTATCATTACTATATTTATAGCTTATGTTTTACATTTGTAGCCTTCAAGGGTTTTATTACTCTTTATATTAAGAACAAAAGCGTTTGTTAATCTTCGTAGAATTTGTTTGCACCCGTCGGGTCGTAAAAGCATCAGCCAAAAACTGCATCAGCAATCTGCTATAATCTCATTTGTAATTAATATTCACCTTCCAAGAATGCTACATATTCAATTTTAGTTGGTACAAAGAACTTTCTTGTTCGGATTAAAGAGATTTGTTCGAATTAAAGACGATTTCGGATTAAAGAGGTTTGTTCGGATTATAGCTTGTAAATGTTGCTGTTCGGATTACTGGATGTTCGGAATATAGTGTGTTCGGATTATGGAGTTCCTACTGTAAAGATATTTAATATAACAAATCGGTAAAACGGTAGGTGGAAAATTATTTAAAAAGAATTCACCTACCGATAGGTGAATTTTGAAAGAAACACAAAACGCCTACCTACCGGTAGGAACAGCTTTTTACAGAAATTTATTATCTACTGGTAGAAACATAATACACTCCCAAAAAATAAACAAAACAGATATGTACAAACTTTAAAAAATGTTCTAAAATATGAAGAGTTCAGGTATAATTCGTTTTGGAAAACCACTACAAAAAATAAAGTTAAATTATCAACTTTAGTACCAACTTGTGACAGATTTCAGCAACACTTAAATATGATATATTTAAAGGGTGATTCAATTGATGTCGCCTTTACGTGATATAATGCGACCTGGAAACTTGTCGCGCTGTAATTGTATCATTTCTCCTGCTGTGTGGCAGGTGGCACCGTCCTGTTGAAACCAGAGATCTCCGATGTCCATATCTTCCAACTGCTCCCAACAAAAATCTGTTATCATGTTCCGATAGCAAACGCCATTAACCGTAACAGAGTTCTCCGCATGATCCTCAAAAAAAAATGGTTCAATTACGCTTCCGGACCAAATGGCACATCAAACAGTCACTTTCTGAGGATGCATTTTCGTTTCAACAATCTGTCTTGGATTTTCCAATACCCAGATACGGTAATTGTGCGTGTTTACGAAGCCCCCAACGTGAAAATGTGCCTCATCGTTAAAGATGATTTTCGTTGAAAAATTTATCCCTTATTCTCGTATCCATTCGGCAAACACACAGCGCTGTTGATGGTCTCTAGGCTTCAATTCCTGTGTTATTTGGAGTGTGTATGGGTGTAACGGCAAATCTTTTGTTAAGATTCGCTGTGTAATGGAATACGTAAGGCCCACTTGCTGCGATCGATGAAGAATCGATGTTCTTAGATTTTCGGCCACACTTTCGCAAACAATGGCAACATTGTGTTCCGAGCAACCTCTACGAGCATGCCGAGGGGTTTTGATGTTAGCTACAGATCCAGTTTGCTCAAATTTTTGGACCAAATTCCAAATTATCCTCTCAAGACGATGGATTTTGTGCGCCAAAAACTTCACGTAAAGCACAAAATGCACGTTTCCTCAATCGACCGTTTTCATAATAGGCTTGGATAATTTTAACAAGTTGTTCTGTCCTATATTGCTCCTGTTATTGTTTTTATATTTTGAGGTTAGAAATCTCACGTTGTCGTCAAATCCAGTGGCGTTTTAATAATATTTCAATTGTAATGTGGAAACTCAATTTGAATCACCCTTTACAAACGCAATTTTGATTGTATGGAAATCAAAACACATTTTATAATGATAATACTGACGATGTTAATGTGAAGACAATTTTGATAATGATTTTAATGAAGACACCCAAAAAGACAATCCACTATCACCTTTCAAATGGTGATGAAAAAGTGTAGCTGATTTACCAGTTCCAGTTAAAATGACCAAACATGCAGCTCCTTACAGTTTATTAAAAATTATATTTTACTCGTGTAAAACTGGATGTGCGACTTCCCCATGTAGGTGCCTTCAGTGCATACCAGCCTGTTCCATTTGTTATGATAAAAATTTCTCAAACAGTATAGCTCTCATACATAAAGATGTATTACAGGATGAAGATACTAATAAGTCTGAAACTACGAAAACTAATATTAATATTATTATTAATTTTCTATATATTTTTTTATATACAGTGTCTGCCATAAAGTTGGATTCATATGGGAAATTTTTTTAATATTCTGCTTGGAAAAAATCTTTGTGGGGCAATCACTTCTACTTTCAGAAATACTTGAAATACGCCATGTCAAAGTTGACAGGTGACATTACGTATCTGCCAAATTCGCCATTGTTTTTTAAAATCGGCAAGAAATGACCTATTTATTAAAATATAGAAAAATTTTATTAAGAAAAAATGTTTCTAATGACATTTTACGTTCATATACCGAGTTTGAACGAGATATTCCAACATAAAGAAAATTTTATTTTTTTGACATTTTTTGATACACACCGGTAACTGATTATTTTGTAGGCAACAATTGCATAGTATATTTTGGTAATAATACTGGATGGTGTAGGTATTTTTGACAAATATTAAAATTATCAAGAAGAAAATGAAAGGTTCTGGATTATTTTCCAATTTCCAAGAAAATAACTCGTAATTTTATTAATCTTTATTTATTAACCAGTTAGCGCCCAGCGTCATATTTATAGGACGATGTGTTTTAGATTTTTTTACTACCACTTCCCGGTACTTGACGCAGATTTATTACCACTCAGCTATAAATAGATACACAAGAAATGCCCTAAACTGCATTAGTCTGCATAATCTTGTTTTAGTCTTTGACCAGTTGATGACTAAATATCACGTATTTTTTAGCTCGATGCACTGCGAGTTATTTTCAACGAATTCTTGAAAAATAAAGCCGGTAAGTAAATATCTCCTTGTACTCTTGTCACGCTATGTCATCAAGTTTCTCATAAAAAAATCCAGATGCATGTTTGTTGTCATTCAATTTTCGCAATTGACCTGCAAATCTCGATGTCATATAAATATGACGCTGGGCGTTGCAGTGAATATTTGCATTTTTTCTTTATAAACTGAAACGTGAATTTTGATTCAGATTTGATCACGAAATTTAAATAATGAGTAAAGAATTGAGAAAGCACGTATTTAAAAGATTGGAAGATGCCGTTGAATATTTATATTCAGAAGATATTGAGGCAGACATATTAGCTTTACCGCCCGATGTCGATGAATTGACGGACGAGGAGGGCTTTGATGATGGGGAGCTTAGCCTGCCTATTGTCAGTGACATCGCAGGAAGTGCCGAAATAAATTATGGAAGTGATGAAGATGATGTCGTCGACACTCTGGATGAAGATGACGACGAAGACAACTTGCCATTAGCATCATTGGTTGTAACGAGTGAGCCTTCAACTTCTGCTATGAGGGACGTTTCACCACCTACGTCACCATTGCCTTCTAAAAGACGAAAAGTTGCCAAGCCGAAAATAACCACAAATTGGAAAAACATGTCTCCAGAATATCAATTTGGACCAATTCAAGACGCGCCAAATCAAAAATTTGAAGCACTGAAGGCTACTCTAGGTGAGGCAACGCCTGTCGATATTTTTGAACAATTTTTTGATAGAGATGTTTATAATATGATTGTACAAGAGACCATAAGATACGCAAAACATCAAAAAAATAAGCACACATTTAGTATAACTATAGATGAAATCAAAATTTTTTTGGGGTTTTTGATATTCTCCGGTTATCACACATTACCGAGTGAAAGGGACTACTGGTCTGAAGACGAGGATTTAGGAATACCTTTAGTTCGAAATGCGTTCAGCCGCAACGCATATTTGGAAATAAAATCTCTCATTCATTTTCAAGACAATTCTAAGGCAGATCAAAACAAGAACGACAAAACTTTTAAAATTGCCCCCCTTATTCAGATGGTAAACAAAAATTTTTCTAAATGGGGCGTATTTGACCAACATATATCAATTGACGAAATGATCGTGCGATACTACGGACATCATTCTTTGAAGCAATTTATAAGGGCGAAACCGATCAGATTCGGGTATAAATTATGGGCCATGTGTGGAAGTGACGGATATTGTTTCAATTTCTCGCTATACTGTGGAAAAGATCCATCATCAGAGTCAACTGACCCCCTTGGAACTAAAGTAGTAACAAAAATGTTATCGGTGGTAGAAGATCCTGACAGTTATTTTGTTTATTTTGACAACTTCTTTAGTAGTCACGCATTATTTTGCAAACTGAGGGAACTGGGATTTCGAGCAACAGGCACAATAAGAGAAAATCGAACACAAAAATGTCCGCTAAAATCAAATAAGGTGTTGGAAAAAATCGGCCGCGGTGCATTTGATTCTCAGTTTGACGAGAAAAATAAAGTTCTATTCGTAAAATGGAACGACAATAAATATGTAACACTGGGTACAAATTTTGATACTGTCGAACCATTGGCGTCGGCTCCCCGATGGAAAAAGGAAAAAAAGGAGAAAGTCCCGTTTCCTCAGCCAAGGGTAACCTATAATTACAATCGATATATGGGAGGTGTCGATCAACATGACTGGCTATTAGAAAAACATGGAATTTCGGTGCGAGGGAAGAAATGGTACTGGTGCCTGGTCACACGTATTATTGATATGGCTGTCGTGAACGGGTTTACTTTATACCGGAAAATTCACGGTAAGACATCAATTTCATTGAAAGATTATCGAAGAGCAGTTGCGGTACAATACCTCAAAATTGGACATGGCAAACGCGTACTAAAAGGAAGGCCTATTAGTTTTCCTTCAACTTCAAGATCAAGCGTTTCTGAAGATATCAGGTACGATGAAAGAGGTCACTTCCTTGAGAAACGGGAAAAGCAAAGACGTTGTCAGTACGGAAATTGCTCAGGTAAACCAACTACGTTCTGTAGCAAATGCAACGTTACCTTGTGCAGAATATGGTTTCCAAAATTTCACCAAAAACCATAATTTTGTTTCAATTTTTATAAAACAATATGTATATATTCTCTGTTAGATAGAATAATTCGTATTTTGTTAGTTTAGTAGTTAGTAGAAATATACCATTTTTAGATAAGTTATTGGTTTTATTTAACAGACAAAATTTACACCCATTCGCCCAGCGTCCTATTTATAGGACAGCATTTTTTGAAAAAAACATTGTGTAATTTTTATTTTTGAGCATTTCATCCTCTTCTAAATGTTTCAAGTAATGATCTACAGAAAATCTGCAAAAATTTTCAAAAAAAAAATAACTTGGGCGTTAACGGGTTAAGTCACGTTTGATTAATACAAGAATTGTTGTAATGATAATTTAAACAACTTAACATGATACTACTATTAAAAAACTTAATAAAAAGAGATTAATAAAATTATGAAAGTGAAAGAAGTTTAATAAAAAAAAAATTAGTAATCACATTCTAGTGCCATGTAAGTTAGACACTTTAAAAATTGATTATGAAAATGCTCCTAAATTAAATATGTTATATACGTCAAATAAACAAAATGCGTTATAGTTAAAGTTAATGAATATTTTTCCATAGTGGAGATTGTTGAAATTAAGATATTTGAGATAAATACCAGAACCGCAAATAAATAAATCGAAAAATACTAAACTGTTAATGATAAAGAGCTTGTCTTTAACAGTTTGATAATAACTTATATTTACATAAAATACTCAAGATATTCTATCGGGTTCTTTTTTATAAGTGGATTTGGTATGTATACATTAAATGTAAATTTTGATTTTTTGACATACCCAATATGACCGATTTCCGGTTTGTGTATTGTATTTTAAAGGTTTATATTTAAGTTTGACTGGTAAAATCTAAAAATATACAAGGTATTACATTCAAAAATCAAAATTTAGGACCATTTGTGCCGAAACCAGACATCTGCTATCTTCAACCAGTGTGTCAGAAAATTGAGATTTACCTCGAATATCCATTTATAAATATAAAAGATATAAGCTTGGACTTTACCCCTTTTGTCACCCGGTATATGGTATGTTTGCCAGTCTTGTGACAAACAAGTCGAAAATGATCTATCAGTCGCAGAAATAATCGGCAACGGCAGTCAGCCGAAGTTCTGAATCCGACCAGCTCCAGTTTGTAGTCCCGTAAACAAGTAAATAACGATATCTTGTTTGATTTTTAATGTACGGTAAATGGGTAGATCACATCTTTTTTTTTTTCATAGGAATGAATAATTTTATTAGCTAGGCGTAAAGATCAGACAAGTGATGCACCCTGCAAAAAAGATCCTGACAAGAACACTTCCTTCACTTGTTTGCTGCCATACATTTGCATGGTTCGCAAATGTTAGGGTTTGCATGAATGCAAGACCCCACTCACAGCCAAACGTACATATGTATATAGCTATTCTAATACAGATTACGATATAATAATTGGGTAAAAATGCGGAATTGGAATCCCAGCTGGCTGAGCATACGCATAACGACTATATTTAATAAAATCATAGGAATAACTCTTACACTATTGTCGGTCCCACTTTCCTTATAATAAATAAAATATTAATGTACTGTATAATGCGTCCATCATCAGATCATTACAGCTTTTTAGCAGTTAATTCATTTCATTGTAGGTACACAGTAAGCAAGCTTTAATTTATTTTTTTGTAAAGAATAATTTCAAAATCATTTTTGTGTTCGTACTTCAAGAATATACAAAATATTAAATGTATACAGTAGATTAACATTTTATTTATTATAAAGAAAGTAGGACCGGCAACAGTGTAAAAGTTATTTCCACGAGTTTATTAGATATAGTCATGCGCAGTAGGTATGCGTATGCTCGGCCAGCTAGGATCCCAATTAAGCATTTTTACCAATAATTGGTTATAAACAGTTAAATAATAACACAAATATACATAAAAGCATATCATGCAAAAAAGTGTTTAATTCTTAAACAGCAAATCTGCCAAAACAAGACAGGATCAATATCAAAAACTAACGTTTTAATCTTAAAATCAAGATATTTATTGGGAATTTTAAACAGGAAAGGATAAAGGATATTAAGTCACCTGTATTGTTTCAAATAGATCAGCAATAATTATTCATCTAGCTTCTTTCCGCTTTGTTTTAGTACGGTTTCATCATCCTTTGTTATTGCATATTTATCGTGTCTTATCCAATTTCAAATATGGAACAGGTAATGATGAAACCCTTATTACGCATTTAGAATCTGCAAACAGTATTGTAGTATAACCTAATAAATTAAATTTTAAAATGTAAAAATTTTTACCATAAACATTTAACTAAAAGCATTTCTTCGAAATTAGACATTATAGAAATGAAAAAGAGTGAAATCTTACCATTGATAAAAGCAGATTATTTTTATTTTAACAATATAAATAACTGCGTACTAGATGAATGCTTGGTTATATCGGGAATATGGTTACATTTCATTCTTTGATGTTGGTTGCCTGCGACCTCAGTTTTGTGTGTTTGCAATGTTGCCACAGTTCTTTTAATATCATTTGTGTACGATGAAATATTTATTTTTTGCATATTTATTATGAAAGTTAACTTTTTTAACGAAAAATCGTAATGAAAGTAGCACTTTTATTCATTATTTTTAAATTGTGTTTGAAACAAAAACAAACTTCAATCTCTGTCAAGAGAATTGTCAAAGTTTTGTTTTTCTGATTTTTCTAAAATTTTACATAAATGCATACATTTTAGGACAAATTTCGTTTACTTACAAAATGCAAAAAAATGTCGTGTACAACACGCTATGAAAGTCTCTTTTTTTCACGAATTTGCAGTATTGATAAACGAAGGCTTCGCCCGCATACAAAATAAGTATGACTTTCACAGCTAGTTGTATAATATACTATTGTATACCAAGCCACTAAAGTTGTACTTTTTTATCACGAGTATGAAGATAATAATTTTCCTAGGCGTTACCGTTAGCACTTTTCAAAATCGTTTAAAATGAACGAATGTTTGTTGCATCCAGCACAATTTTCCACGCTTTCAACAGACTCATATCTGTCTTTTAAGTTAGAATTTATAATAAATCATAGAACTTCGTGTGGCGAGCTCAAAGCTTGTTTACAAACTTCAAAACTCCTGCTTGATGTAGCAGCTCAAATTCAGCCTGGAATAAAATGCTAAATTAAATATAAAGTGCTTTTACTCCGTCTGTCATCTGTCACACTGTCCGAAGCAATCTCTGCGCAATTTTCTCAAGCAGGCTGTATCGCTTTACGGGTTTCGAACACACCCATTGTATTTGATATATTTTTTTAAATTTGTGACAGGTCATGTAGATAATTATATTGCGTGCTTAAATTTTTATCTACGACACCATAGAAAGTTACACATTCCGCACAATCTAGTAACCGTGAAATCGACCACTTGCAAAATCTCCAAGCTGAACGATAAAGACAGTGAGGAATGATTTCTCAACGATCAGTAGTTTTATTAAAACGTCGTAGATGTCAGCACTTACAATATTATAATATTATTATAGGTGAAAAGGTTTCGAAACAGCACAATGCGCAGAAACCGAAATACGTATGAGCGTTCGAAATTCCGTCGCACGCGCATATCTTTCTTAATGCAGTAGCGTCGGTATATTTCCATTCTGTCTTGTTGCGTGTGCTTATATCTCACAATTATCTTTTTGCTACTTAGGTGAGTTGATTTAAGCTCCAACCCCTTCAATTGAAAGTGGTTATTTAAAGATTATAAAGTGTACTTTGAGATTTTCATAACATTTTATGTGCACATATTTTAACCCCTTTTAATGAACAACATACGCGCCGCCACTGTACTCGCAGGTGACGTTCGCGCAGATCTTGATGAGTCATTGTGATGTTTCGAAACTACGTGAACTTTAGTTATTTGAAATAAAAAATATTATAAATTTTAGATAAAGGTTAATTTATTTTTTCTATAATCGCTATACAAAGTAGGCATTTGCGCTCGCTTTTGACAACGCAAAGTTGACGTTTTCCGAGGAGTGTCACTTTGCCGCTTTAGAGCGACAAAGTAGCCAAAACGCTCGCTCTCTGAATTTGTCTCGAAAATCAAATAACCCTTGACCATTGCAACTAGGAGCAACGAGTAAACAAGTGTCAGTCTGGTACAAATTTTCGTTGTAAGAAAATGGAATTGATTGAAGAAGATAACGCTAGCGATTTTTCGTGTACACCTCCAGACATTGCATCTGTAGCAAGAGATGCTACTCTAAATTTGCTTCCAAGAAAATCAAGACACAAATATGAAAAGCAATACGACCTTTTTGTAATGTGGTGCAAAACCAAGAAGGTTGGAAAATACACGGAGAACGTAATGATGGCCTATTTCTCCGAAAAAGCTAAAACTATGAAACCTTCTACCTTGTGGTCTATTTACTCGATGCTTAGAACATCATTAACAGTGAAGAACAACGTCGATATTAGTCAGTACCATAAATTGATTGCCTATTTGAAGCAAAATTCTGTCGGTCACAAACCCAAAAAATCGAAAACTTTTACCAAAGATGAAGTACTAAAGTTTCTGCGTGACGCACCTGATGAAATATATTTGTCAAAAAAGGTAATACAACAATAATTATTACACTATTTTCATTTTTATTAAATTAATTTGGTGACAGGTGATTCTAATTATGGGAACATTCGGAGCGTGCAGACGTGACGAATTAGTCAAAATGACCATTAACGACGTGGAAGACAAAGGGACTCTACTGATAGTGAAGGTTCCTGATACCAAAACAAAGCAGAGTCGGATGTTTACTGTTATTAACAGCGACGAAGAGTCGGTGGATTTTTTATCGCTTTACAGAAAATACATTGCGTTGAGACCTTCGGATGACGACACTCCTTCTCGGCTCTTCTTAAGATATTTTAAGGGAAAATGCACCAAACAAGTAATAGGCATGAACGTTATTGGTAACACACCCAGCGAAATCGCGCACTATTTAAATTTACCAGACTTTAAGTTGTACACTGGTCATACCTTTCGCCGTACTTCAGCGACACTTTTGGTTAACGGCGGAGCTGATTTAATGCAACTCAAACGTCACGGCGGTTGGAAAAGCTCCACTGTGGCAGAAACGTATGTCGAAGAAAGCATTACTAACAAAATCGAAGCAGCCCAAAAAATCATAGCAAGTAGCGGAACAACTGATAAAGTTGGATCAAAAACCACAGAATACACACTTCCAGGCAAACATGGATTAATTTTTAAAAAGTGTTCGAATTGTACTTTTAATGTGAATATTATAAATAATAATAATTAATTTGTGACAAATTTTTTTACATTGTTTTTGGGTAAATGGTCAGGTTGCGATTATAGAAAAAATCTTGTGTGTGTTTCGAGCGCAATGGCCATTGTCGATTTCGAAATAATGCCACGCTCCTTCGTCGCGCGGCAACAATTTCTCAATCGACAATGTCCAACTTTGCGCTCTTAATACACAAATAGCTATTGTTGGATTAATGTTTTACATTAAATTATATTTTGAATGCATATCCATCTAGAAAGATTATCGGTTCGGCGGGAAATCGACCCTATACCGTCTGCGTGCTAAGCCAGACCAATACCAATACGTTTATTTTAATGATCTGTTTTACATTTACAATAGATTTTGTGGAAATAGTATGGACTACCCCTAATAATTTGGTAGTCTTCAGGTTTTATGGAAAACGCTCGAACACGTCAATTTAGTTTTTCAGGTTTCCACGTTCTGATAGAATTAATTTGTTTTTTATGACATCTGTCAAAAATATGACGCCATCGCCATTTTTTGTTAAATAACAATATATGACATGTAATACATAATTTGAAAACTCTTGTTTCTAGATTTTTGTGCGATTCTGTCGTGCCGTTTCAAAATGGCGTCCATTGAATTGTGTAAATTATCTTAAATTAATTCCCAGTAAAAGAATAACTCTTTCGTGTTTTATCAGAAAAAAAGCAAATTATTGAGCATGGTTTTATTATCAATCAAACTAGAACAACGCGTAATAATTAGATAAAACAAAACAAGAACACAACAAAGAACAATCAAGGCTTACGTATGGTCGTCGCAGATGTCTCAATGTTTGGTGTCTGTTGGGAAAATCTTCCAAAAACCCAACTTTTAAAAGATTTCAAGTAAGTGTAATTTTACCCTTAATTGTTTATAGTTTTTATTATATTTTTCTGTTTATTTTATTTAGGTTATATTTTTTGTTTTTTGTGATTTTTGTTTATTTTTAACTTTTTATTTTAGTTTTTTGTTTTTATTGTTTGGTTGCGTTGTGGTTTTGAAGTCATAATGGTTACATGTCTCTTAGGAGTTCGTGATCGCCCAGCTTGAATTGATAGAATATCTAGGACCTGGCTTCTATGTAGTCGGCGATTGGTTCGATCTGTGCTTGGTTGTGTAGTTCCCTAATTCGTTCGTAACGTCTTTGTAACGTTTGTTCAGTGCTAGCCTAAGGCATTTATTTTGGAATATTAAAAGAAGTCGGGCGTTTGTCTTGGCTGCACGACACCACACCGGATCTGCATAAGTTATTATTGGCCTAAGTATCGTCTTGTATACTAGTAACTTGTTGTATGTGGTCATGTCGCCCTTACACATTAAGGCGTACAGACGTCTCAATGTTATCTGAGCTTTGCGAATGGAATGCTGTATGTGTTCTTTATATGGAGATTTGAAGTTGTTCTTGGGAAACTATAGCCGTCCATGAGTGGGCATATATGGCTGTGTCGTCTGCGTACAGTACCGTGTTTGTTTTCGGAATGAGTGGGAAGTCGTTGATGTAGTCGGTAAAAAGTTTTGATCCTAGTACTGATCCTTGCGGCACCCCGGCTCTTACAGGTCTTCTGGTTGACGTTGTATCGTCTATTCGGACTTGTGTCAGTGCGTGAGGTAGTAATGTAACAGTTTTACTACACGCGTCTGGTAGTGCTGTCTTATTAATTTGTATATCAGTCCGTTTGTCCATACCGTGTCGAAGGCTTTTTCTATGTCCAAGAGAACCATGGATGCCGCTTTGATTTTATTAAAGTTAATCGAGATGTCGTTCACTATTCGAACTATCTGTTGAACTGTGTTGCATTTGTGTTTAAATCCGAACTGTACCTTCATATCTATATTGTGTTCCTGTTCGTAATCGTTAAGCCTTATAATATGAGTTTTTCTGTCACTTTTCCCAACGTAGAGAGAAGGCTGATCGGTCGGTAACTGCTTGGAGCGGTTATAATTTTTCCCAGCTTATGAATCGGCACCAGGACCGCCTCCTTCCACTGTTGGGGAAAGTGACATAGTCTAACGATTGCGTTGATCACGTTCGTTAGTTACGTTATTGCATTCGCAGGTAGGTTTTTTAATATTCTGTTTTGCATTCCGTCCTGTCCAGGTGCTTTGTTTGATGCGGTAGTGGTTATATTGTCCCTTGTGCCGTTCCTTCTTAAGTCTGTTCTTTAGTCTTATTTTAGATTTAATCTCGGGCGTAAGTCTGCCTTTGAAAGGAAGTTTTCGTTTAGTCGGTATCATTCGTCTGATTGCGTTTTGAATAGCGTCAGTCAGAGTCTGTACAGCTTCTTCTAATCACTCTGAGGTGTCAATGTTGTCAGCTAGGATCAGATTCTGGTGGATGTCTGTACGAAGATTAGTCCAGTCTGTGTTGCCGTAGAGTCTAAGCAGGTTCCGTCTGGTATTCTATCCTTGTGCTAAGATAAACAACAGAGGCGTATGGCCAGAGCTCAATTCCGCAAGTGGTTTTATGTAGGATATGTTGGTCACGTTTTTAGTTACTACCTACTATAGTCCTCGGTGTGGTTCGTTCCATGGGTAATAGGTATCCCGTGTAAGGTGTAGGATCATGCAATTGGTCAAGATGGCATAATTGTAGAAGATCCTCCCGTTTGCGTTGTTGACGTGGCAGTTCCACAGATTGTGCCTCACATTCAGGTCTCCTGCCAGCACCACCTTGTTTCCTACGTCAAACAACTGTTCTAGGTCGGGGCACACGACAAACTAGTATATCGCTATCATGTTCGTACGCACACATTAAAGCAGTATATCATCATGTGTTGCACTGCGAGTGCCCCGGGTTTATGTGTGCAGCGACCACCACTGGTATATACGTTTGTGTTGCCAGGTATACACAAATAAATATAAAAATCAATTGTAGATTGATATGTAAACGAAAAACAGCAGTATTGCCAATATTCGAAAGACAAATATGAAAATCATACGCAGTTAACTTTATTTGTTACTCACTCGTAAACGTCATTTAATGTAACAGAACACAAACAACGAAAGATTACTTTTACAAGCTGCTGACTTGTAAAACTGCCAGCTGACCTGTAAAAGTCTTACAAGTTAGTAGAATATGACATTTATAGACCAATTATCATAATAACGTCTACGTCTACGCAGACTTCTACGGCTCATAATAATATTTTATGTATTAAGAGCTTAATCGAGTGTCTTAGAGCCCGTAGAGTCAGTTAGCATAAAAGCCTGCAGAGTCACAAAAGGTTGCCTGACTCCGCTAACGCGTCGTCCGGCAACTTTCTTATTCGTCCCAAAAACATGCATTTTTTGTACTAATTAAACAAATAACTATATTTGTTAAAATATAGAAAAGTCTTATTCAGAAAAAATGTTTCTAATGACATTTTACGTTCACATAACGAGATATTCTGACATAAGAAAAATTTTGTTTTTTAACATTTTTTGGTACACCACCGTAACATGTTCACAACTGTAACGTGTTACCCCGTAACATCCCCGATAAATAATGTTCTTTTTTAAATATTGGACACAATTTAATTACATCATTATTATCGATTTCATAGAGTTGTACAATTTGGTGTAATGGATATTTCATCCACGCAAAGCGTTTTTTCGAACTACTGATTCGAGCAAAATAAATTCATAGCCCTTTGTTAAAGCAGCAGCAAGATTTTTGAAAACGTAAACTGGATCCGGAGTAAGAAGTAGCTTTTAACATAAGGTGCTATTTCGCGAACCCATGTTCGGTATTTCTGCCCGAGTCTTAATACCAATAAAGTGAGCTCGCTCATTTATTCCTATTGTCCTGTTGAATACTTCTTTAGCACATCTATACATTCCGACTATGTATTTGGCACCCGGGAGGTTTTGATTGGTTAATTCAAAATAACGTACCAATAAAGTAGCTTTGTGCCAGATGCGGATGTATAATGGAATTTGGTGCGAAACTGATATGCGGAATGTAATTTAACATAATATGTAATAATATAACCAAATGCGTGCCCTATTATTTCTAACACTCCAGTGAGCCTAGTTTGTGCGTATTATTTTATTACATAAAATGAATTTGCCTATTTGTTTTAAACATATTTCGGTCACGACTAAACAGTCCCATATGAATGTTACTGTTTATAGAGCAAATTTGTTGAAAGAATGTGATGTTATCAAGTGGATAGAACAGTACAGCATCATAACCTCAACAAATTGGCGGCATAAAACAAGTAAACAAAATTCCCCGCATTTTGTATGCAGGTAAGGCATTGACTACATAGGATAAAGGCATCTCGTTAAAAGTTGAAAATGACAATAATTATTGCAGTAAAGAATATCTCTGTCACCATGCAAGCTATCATAGAGTTGCACCAGAGTGTAATAAAAAAGGGAAATCAAAAAATTGTGCTTGTGAGGCAAAAATTAAAATCTCGATCAAGCATACAACGAAGGACACTTTGAAAAAAGATGAATACGTAAAGGTAATGGCATATTTGACAATATCTACGTTACTATTAACATCTACTTAGGTTGCTTACTTACTTATATCTTATAGACTACTAACATTCTCGGTAGGTTACAAGCCTCGGTTTCACCTCGGCTTGTAGGTACATACTAACCTACCTCGAATGTTAATGCGTCTTTACATTCCTAGATACTTAAATAACTATTTTAGGCAGGATTTCCAGCTACCATTACCATTAGCAATCTTCACAATCATAATTTGAACGTGGGTGAGACCATGCGGGCGTCCAGCAAAACTAGAAGTTCCCAAAAAGAGGCAGAAAAGAAAGCACAATTTAGCAGCAAATGTGGCAGCAAACCAGGCGAACGCTATAAAGCATGGCGCAAGTCACTAAAAGTGAGTGAGTGATATGTTTTCTCATACCTACATGTTTTTGTATGATTTATAATAAGGTAAATTTTTAGATTGTGTCGCTATATGATTAACAATTAAAAATTCACCTTATGATAAATCATTAAGAAACATAATATAAGAAAACATATACAGGGTTATTCACGAGAGGGGTAGTTCTGAAATTCTTTTCGCCGCAACCAACAATACCAATAGCACCAGCTACTAGATCAGAATCTTATTTCATTTAAATTAGAAATCAAAGCAATTCGAATAGATTTGTCAGAAATGTCAGATAACCTGCATTTAGTATTGTAACGAAGTATAAAATAAAAGAAAAAACTCATAACAAAATTAAATCAATTCATTATTCTAAAAATTTATTATTCCAAAAATATGTTACAACAATTATTACAAAACTCATTTCTAAATTATTTGACCCAGTAATAAAGATAAACAAATTGATTTCAAGTATGACATGAAGCTACTCTGCAATTTGTAAAGTGTGTCATAATACTAGCACAGCATTATTGCTCACAAAAGTAAGTAATGCTGACTCTAGCATTATGACACTGCCCTGATTAATTGGGACAAGTTGGCCATCCTTGATTGCAAGAAGAAATGATAGTAGGGATGAAGAGTCAAGATGGGAAGTGACAATCGAAAAGGATAGTCAGTTACATAGTTAGATGGTGAAATGAAAGCAGTAAAGTCCTTCTCGATTGTCATACCAAGTGTGAGGGAAATGGCCCTAGAATTTATAATTAGTTGGTAAGTGAAAATTGTGTTAATTATATTTAGGATTAGTCTTAGTCATGAGTTAAGCAAATATAAGAAATAAAATCAATAGATTAAATAAAGAGTGAGTGCATTTATTTTTATTCATAACATGGTGGAGACAAGTAAGAACGAAGCGAGCCTAGCTTCGTAACAATAAAATTATCATTCGTAACATGGTGGAGGCGCCGAGTTCCTGTTCCGGTGTTGAGGATTCTTCGCAATCTTCAACAGACACCTCTTGCATAGTGCATTAGTTAATTCTAAAACAAAGAAAACATGTAGCAACTTTTAATATTAAGAATCATCAACAGTTTGTTAATAGTTTAATGTTTTCATGCAATTTTTTAGTTTAGTGCATTATTCTAAACAATGCACTTAGTATAAATCTGGGAAAATGCACTTACAATTACAATAAGATTATCCTTCGTAACATGAATGATTTATTCGTACAATAAAATGAAAATGAATTAAAATAGTGTCATTAAGTAGATAGGAAGTTTAGGGTACACTTGCATAACATGAAGTAATTAGTATTAATAAAGTAGTATAATTAAATAGATAGGAAGGTTAGGGCACATATTAGTGAAGAATAACATGAAGCACTTATGGAAATCCCTGCATATAACACAAGGCAAAAAGCAAAAAGGGTACCTGTTAAGATCACAATAGTAAGTAACCAAGAAGATCCAGAAGACACTCTTACTCCATCCCCGAACCCAGACTTCTATAGTCCTCGACCATCAAGCGAAACCTCTTTTAATCCACAACTATCAAGCACCGTTATGCCATTAGAACAAACGCCAGCAACATCAAATAAAATGAGTCACAACATCACCATCACACAAGCGTCCCAAGCGGAAAGGACACCGACAATGCCACAGTTCATTTACCCGGAAACATTCAATCCGGCTACAACAAATCCAGTATCGTTCATACGGAGTTTCGACAGAACAGCCATTGCAAATGGATGGGATTACGTACGTAGAATAAATCATTTCGGATCATTCTTGGACGGAGCAGCCAATATATGGTATAGGGATTACTCAAGTAGCGGGATCAATGCAAATAAAACATGGAAGGAAATCTGCGATGATTTCACTGCAGAGTTCGGTGGCGACAACCCCACGAGAAAAATGAAATTTCGCTTTAATACACGACGACAACAGGATAACGAAGACATAAAAAGTTACTATTACAACCTAGTCACATTAGCAGACGAATACGACCCGAAGATGAGCGACGAGACGTTTGCTGACCATTTTGAGAATGGCTTACATCCAAAATTTCAACGCGATTACTTTCTTTCCAGCTCGTCAAAAATGTCGAAAAAAGAAATAAAAGCAGTGGTGCAAAAGTTAAGCGAGATGTATGAACGTTCTACAGTTAATGAACTAGTAGCACAAACATCGTTACTAACAATAAGCAATTCACAAACCAACCCATCACGGCAGACACATAAGCAGCTACAACAAAATTACCAGACACAAACGCATCGAAGGGGTAACCAAAGGAACTACGAAAGAAATCACCATGCATGGCCAAACAGCAGAACAAGGGATGGCAGGCCCAAATGTTTCAACTGCGGTAGGCAAGGGCACTATGCTGCATCATGCCGCAACAGGGCACCACGATTTGTCAACTTGAGAAGGGAGAGAAATGGGTACTACAGACCCAGGTCAAGAGACAGAAACCAGAGACGAGAATGGCAAAGAGGAACAAACTCGCCAGGACAGAGAGGACGAGAACGTTCTAGTAGTAGGAGCACAGAAAGACAGGTATCGTTTAATAGACGACCCTCCCCCAACCCAAACGCCACAGGACGACGCGAATAAGCCCTAGCGCCGTCCTCTACCAAATTTATGAGGATAGGGCTCGTAAGGATAACATTTTAATAATAAAAGGGCAAGTAAATAATAGAGACTTAGAAATAGTTTTAGACACTGGTAGTAGTAAAAATGTTGTGTGAAAAATTTGTCGAATTTTATGAAGTATGTGATAGCCACCAAATCTTACAAACTGCAGGTGGAAATAGAGTATCAGTAATAGGAAAGACAATCTTAAATATTAAGTTAGCCAGTGAATATAGGACCAAGTGTGAAGCATTAGTAATAAGAGATTTGCCCAAACCACTAATTTTAGGAACTGATTTTCTCATTAAAAATAAGGTTAATATTAATTATGAAACAGGTATAGTAATAATGAAAAATGATTGTGGAGTGAAAACTGAATTTAAAATACAACACATGGAAGACTGCTTACTTCTGGAAAATATACAAAAAGAAGCAGAAAAATCCACCTTTCCCCTGAAATCATGTCTAAAGAAGGTCGAGCCACAGGAAGAGAATATCAACTGCTTCAGAGATTTCCCCAACCTGGAAAGCGAAAGACAAAAAACCAAGCTTACATCCGAAAAGGACTACACGATAAAACCAAATGTGAAGGTAACAATAAAAATGGAAGTGAAATCACGTGATAAGCCAATTGTAAATGAACATGAACATTACATACATGAGAATGAAAAGTTTTTAGGACCCAGAAAAATCACTATTGCTTCAGAATTACGTTTAGTTAATGAAAAATTCGAAATTGACCTGGTATCTTACTCAGCAATACCATGGCGAATATTTAGAGGGACAACAATAGGATTCCTGTGTGAAGATGCAAAAGTGGAAAAAGCAAATACCACATTAATAATGCAAGAAACAAAGACGAAGGATATAAACACAATTAAACCCAACATCAGTGAGAACCTAACAAATGAACAAAAAGAACAACTTGAAAAATTGGTGGAAGAATACAAAGATGTCTTTGCAGAAAATGCAAAAGAAATGGGTAAAACTAATCTGGCCGAACACACTATAGATGTACAGGGAGCTTCGCCCATAAGGAGTAAACCTTATAGAGTATCTCAAAGAGAGAGGGAAATAATTAATTCCCAGATTCAGGAAATGCTGGAAAACGGTGTAATACGACCTAGCCACTCCCCCTGGGCCAGTCCAGTTGTATTAGTGAAAAAGAAAGACAACCAGACCAGGTTCTGCATAGACTATCGTAAACTAAACGAAGTCACTAAGAAATCTAGCTACCCCTTGCCTAACATCGATGATGTTATGACGTATTTGGGAAATTCAAAGTTCTTCTCAAGTTTGGATCTGTATAGCGGTTACTGGCAGGTAAACGTCGCTGAGGAATCGAAAGAGTTCACTGCGTTCATAGCTCCAGGACATGGTCTGTATGAGTTCAATGTTCTTCCTTTCGGATTGTGCAATGCCCCTTGTACATTTCAACACCTTGCAGATAGAGTCTTTGAAGGAATGAAGTGGTCTGAAGTCATGATTTATGTCGATGACATATTAGTTTTCTCAAACACATTTCAAGAACATCTGATTCGACTAAGAAAAGTATTCGATAGACTACAAGCTGCAGGACTCACACTGAAGCCCAGTAAGTGCTCATATGCACAACCAGAAATAAAAATTCTTGGGCACCAAGTATCAGCCAATGGCATAAGTCCTGATGAAGATAAGCTAGTGGCAATCAATAATTTTCCAATTCCAAAAACGGTGAAAAAACTGCAGAGTTTCCTCGGATTATGCAACTATTATCGAAAATTTATAAAAGATTTCTCCAAGATAGCCCGTCTGTTACATGAAGCCACGAAAAAGGACACAGGATTCGTTTGGCATGAAAATCAACAACAAGCTTTTGAAAAATTAAAACATAAATTGGTAAGTGCACCCATTTTGGCTCATTTTAACCCCAATATAGGATCAGAACTGAGAACAGATGCATCAACAGAAGGATTAGGCGTGGTATTATTGCAGGAAACATCAGACAAGCAAATGCATCCTGTAGCATATGCTAGTCGCAGCCTAACCAAGGCAGAACAAAATTATACAATTTCGGAACTAGAAGCTCTGGCAGCCATTTGGGGATTACACTACTTACGACACTTAGTGTATGGACGACCAGTAAAAATAGTCACAGACCATCATGCACTGTGTTGGCTGAAAACATTAAAAGAAGCTAGTGGCAGATTAGCTCGTTGGGCAATCAAACTCAGTGAGTATCAGTACACCATAGTTCACAAGAGTGGAACCGCGCATCGAGATGCGGATTGTCTTTCAAGAAATCCGGCTACAAAAGGAACATCACATGATGAAGAAACTGCACAAGACATACCAACATATCTATTGACAGAATTAGACATTGGTAAGATGCAAGACAAAGATAAAGAACTAAAACTCCTGAAAGAAGCTATATTAAATCCTCAGAATCCAGACGTCAGTATAGGATTAGCACGCCGAGCAAAAAACTTCCAAATAATCAATGGAGTCCTTTATAAGAAGAACCCATCAGTTGAAGGACGAGATAATCTGTTAGTAGTGCCTAAAAGCCACGTACATGAAATACTATATACACATCACAGTGAACCTCTTGCAGGTCACTTAGGCATTACTAAAACCTTATATAAAATAAAAAACAGGTTTTATTGGGATGGACTTCAAAAAGATGTCGAAAAATTTGTGAAAGGTTGTGAAGACTGTCAAGCAAGAAAGGGACTCAACAACATGAAACCTAGTGGATTACTACAGCCAATACCAGTGGGTACTCCATTCGAACGAATAGGTATCGACCTACTACGCCCAATCCACAAAAGTCGCAGCAATAAAACTTTCATAGTTGTGGCAACAGATTATGCAACCCGTTGGGCAGAGACCAAAGCCCTTCCAAATGGAAAAGCAGAACATGTGGCACGATTCTTGCTGGAAAATATCTTTACGAGACGTTCGTCACCAAAATACATCCTAAGTGACTGCGGGAAAACTTTCCAGTCACAGATGGTGGAGGAATTACTGCACATTATGGGAAGCCAAAGTCAGTTTACGACTGCTTACCACCCGCAAACGAAAGGATTGACGGAACGATTCAACAAGACACTCGTTGACATGCTTTCAAAGTATACAAACACTCAACAAACAGACTGGGACGAGTACCTTCCCCACGTAACGTTTGCATATAATACAGCTCGACAAGATACCACAAAGACATCACCTTTTATGCTGGTCTATGGTCGTGAACCAATTCTCCCAACAGAGGCTATGCTAACAAGCAATGTTTCAAATGACAACACAATAACAATCAGAGAACGAGCATTAGCTGTTAGAAGTTTAGCAGCACAAAATGTGCATGAAAAACAACAAGGTTCAAAAGAAAGATATGACAGCCTACACAGACATGCAGAATTCAAAAAGGGTGATCAAGTAAAAGTATTCTTCCCTATACGGAAGGTCGGACGAAGTGACAAACTAATGCTACGGTGGTTTGGTCCATATTACATTATGGACAAGGTGGGAGAAGTCAACTATAAAGTGAGACTGGGACCATCGTCAAAGTCAAAAGTAGACATAATTCATGTTAGTCGCATACTGCGATATGAGGACCCATGGACGCCAGAGGTAGAACCAGTTTACAACTCAGACGAAGATTAAACATAACACCATAGGAAAGATCACTCCACAAAAAACAATTGTAAGTATAGAAGTATGAATTAGAATTAATGGGTTAATTAATTTTATAGGACATTTAACTATAAAAGGGGATGTAATTATAATAAAGATAATAGTTATAATAAATAGAGTAGGATGACATAGATAGGATATAGATTGAATATACAACAAAAAAAAAATTAAATTAAATTTTTATTCAAAGTGCAATTGGGGGTAACTGCACAAGGGAAGAAAACAAGTTTGTTTTAGGACTCTCTTTAGAAGATTCATGACCCAGATGGGACCATAGTGTCCAAGAAACAGCTACAAAATCATTAACATATGAAACAAATGGATTCTAATAAACGAGGAAGGAAATAGGAAAGAATGTTGTTCGCCAGCAAAGATCTCAGAAGATGAGAAGAAAGTTGTATTAAAAGTTTTTTATAGTTATTTGAAAGCACCTCTTATCTCTGTCCAAAGTGAAGAGCGATCAGTGTAACCTTGAGCAGTATGGATGAAGATTTCCAAGTCATACAATAACCTGCAGTACCTTAACAGCCTACCTTGGTTGACACCTCTAGGATAGGACCTTGGACTGTATCAGGTGTTGGTTATATACTGGATCAATTAAAGATAAAAAAGGTAATTATAATTTATGTTTATTATATATCGAAATGTGCAAAAAGGAATAATGTCAAAGTCAAAATAAGAATAATTTGTATAAGAGTGATTCATTGAAGAATGGGGACCCCATGACATCACTGCATTGCAAATTGTCCAACAGCTCTTTGTGTTTTAGTGCGCACAAATTTACATCTTACAAAAAAAATACAAAATGCTGTGGAAACAATTGGTAATTCACTGATAGTCAGAAAATATACAAGATGAATGAATGAATAAATGAAGAAATGCACAAATGAAAGTATGTCCACCGAGTAATATGTGGGACAATAGGAAAAAAGATGAATAAAGTACGTCCACTGAGTAATATGTGAGACAATGAGAAATTAGATGAATGAATGTAATTTGAGATATACTTGGACATAGGTGTCAAATTTTGAGATAGAGGATTCAAATGAAATGTGTGAGAAATGATACAAATTTAGGTAAATGACTGATGAGTGCAAATAAAGAGTGAATAGAGTCCAGTTTCAATGGTTAAATTATTAAATTTTAACAAAGATTTATCATAGATAAAACAAATTAGGTTTTTAAAGTTAGCCAAGAAGGCAAGTATAAATAAATTGTTAAAAGAGTAAAACATGTGTTAGATACACCAAATAGTGTAAAACTCTAAACACCTAATTAAACAATAAAGGTCAAACAATATTCATAAGCATTCCATGTCAAATAATTACCATTTTCAAACCATTAGTTAATAAAATTCTTATAGTGCTTGGTATTACTTTTGCTAAAATGTAGTAAGATATATAATTATTAAACATTACCAGAAAAGTTGAAATAGGTAATATTTGACGTTTAATAGAATAAGTAGCTAATTAATAAAATAATTAAGGAAAAAATATTATAACTCTTTAAGTTAAGATAAAACAAATTTGTAACACACTTGTTTCTTTGCATGAAACGACAATCGCATGGAACTTACCATCTGCGAGTGGAGCAGACAACATACCACAGAGCACCAAGATCGCATCATCACAAAAAGGGAATAACCATAATACAACCAATCTAAGGGTGGAAAAAAAACGCCTTCTGAAGTTCATCACCGATAAACACCAGCTGAAATGTTGCCAATACATTAAAGGAACACAGATAAAATCATACCTACCTATGCCGAAGTCAACAATCCAGTAGACACATGTTTGTCTACATTGTATGAGGAAGCCAGTTACTTCATTACAAATCAGTGTTGGCAATTCAAATCTTCATTTCAAGCAGCATCACTTCACATTCTGGATGGACTGTTCATGAATTTTCCTAATTACCGCACATTTAACATGTTCAATGTGCATTGGGATTTAGCATACACATATTGGCACCTGAAGACAAGAAATAATGAATTTTCTTGGAAATCATTGCATTGTATTTGCAACGTCATACAAATATATACTTTGGTAAACGACATCAGCTTTTATGTCTGACTTCAGTTAAAGGCATGCATTATTCAATTCTGAATTTGTGATGGACGAAAACAAAAAACTTATTCAACTTACCAGTTCGTGTGTGATTTTGTGCAAAGTTTCTCGAAAAATTGCGTGGAAAAACTTATTAAAACTGTTCACGTAGAAAGACATTCAAATTTGTTGATCTTGCACTTTTGAATAAGTCGCGTGTGCGCAATAGACAGAATGACTGTAACACGAAAAATGTAGTGCGTTCCTTAATGTACAGTAGCGGACCATAAAGACAAAGGTTGCGTTCCATGCATAAACTGATAAATATTAGATTTAATAAGTTCTAATTTAAAATTATTAATAGACGTTTTAATGCAACACTAGATACTGTTAATTTTAATTTGTTATTGTAATCACATCTATTTCCATTTTTTTCTTTTTCATGAAAATTGTGTTTTATAATTATAAGATTTTTTTTTTGGGATAGGTTTTAAATTAAAATTGTAAAGGGCCAATTCTCAATTCCTTTTAGATGAACAATAATTATTTCAAATTAAGTTAGATCCATATTGATGTATGTATAGACAAACTTGCAATCAGGCTGATGGCTACAGAAGTTAATTGCTGAAGGAGCGGAGTGCGTGCCAGGGGCGTCACGCTTACCAGGCCGGGTCATGTAACGAAGTATAAAATAAAAGAAAAAACTCATAACAAAATTAAATCAATTCATTATTCTAAAAATTTATTATTCCAAAAATATGTTACAACAATTATTACAGAACTCATTTCTAAATTATTTGACCCAGTAATAAAGATAAACAAATTGATTTCAAGTATGACATGAAGCTACTCTGCAATTTGTAAAGTGTGTCATAATACTAGCACAGCATTATTGCTCACAAAAGTAAGTAATGCTGACTCTAGCATTATGACACTGCCCTGATTAATTGGGACAAGTTGGCCATCCTTGATTGCAAGAAGAAATGATAGTAGGGATGAAGAGTCAAGATGGGAAGTGACAATCGAAAAGGATAGTCAGTTACATAGTTAGATGGTGAAATGAAAGCAGTAAAGTCCTTCTCGATTGTCATACCAAGTGTGAGGGAAATGGCCCTAGAATTTATAATTAGTTGGTAAGTGAAAATTGTGTTAATTATATTTAGGATTAGTCTTAGTCATGAGTTAAGCAAATATAAGAAATAAAATCAATAGATTAAATAAAGAGTGAGTGCATTTATTTTTATTCATAACATGGTGGAGACAAGTAAGAACGAAGCGAGCCTAGCTTCGTAACAATAAAATTATCATTCGTAACAGTATAACGTCAAAGTGACAAGACAACAGAGCCATCGTGGACTCAGTTATGATTATTTTCAAAATATGAAATCAAGATATTGTTGCAAAATGTATAATGGGTTGCGGCAAACAAAAAATCAGAAGTACCCCTCTCGTGAATAACCCTGTACTTGTAGTATGTATATTACAAAATGTAATATAATGTAATATGGCACTTTAAATAAAATGTTTGTCTGAACTAAAAAATAGCAATGTTTAATTATTATTATTAATGTTTGCCGACATTTCGCATTGCATATTTTGAATCCTACATTCCGCATATCAGTTTCGCACCAAATTCCATTATGCATCCGCATCTGGCACAAAGCTACTTTATTGGTAAATTATTTTGAATTGACCAATCAAAACCTCCCGGGTGCCAAATACATAGTCGGAATGTATAAATGCGTACGGCATGCATATTGTATTTATTCTTATTAGCGTAGCTTTGTTTTTAAATAAACACTTTTTATTTTATACATTATTTTATTAATAATATTACAAAACGGTTAAACGTAACATCACTCATGGTAGGCGGATGAACACTGACTAATACGTCGGTAAAGGCTTCCCCTTGTAGCTGCCGCGTTACTGACTTTTCATGTCTGTGCTTGTTTCGAAGAAACGAAGCGCGCAAAAATTTTAAAGCTGAATTTATATTTAGTAATAATTATAACCTATGTAGGTATTTTAGTTTAACTTTTCTCATATTTTTCTCTTAATTAATTACTAGCTGATATAATAAAGACAGAAAACTTCACAAGCTTGATTTGGTAGAATATGTGAAGATTGGCCCAAATTTGGTTCAAGGGTAAGAAACCAAGTCTAAAAACACTAGCATTGGTTGGGGCTTGGGCAAACAGTAAGAAACCGAGACTAGTTGCGCTGAATGTTGGCTCTGACTTGGGCAGAGATTAGAGAGCCCAGCATTGGTACATAGGCGTTGGTTGACCCTTGGGCCACGACAAAGCAGCCGAAGCGTGGGATGTGAAGGTTGGCCTAGGCTTCGACCAATGTTGAAATAACGACATTTGGTTATCCAATATTCAGCCAAGCTGGGGACTATTGTCAAGACTGGCAGTTTCTACATGAGAAGTCATGTATAATTTTAACCCATTAATGATTGTCTTCTGCCATGCTAATCCTCTACAATTATTTGTTTCTAAAAACTCTAGTTGATCGTTATTGAGAATTCCTTCTCATATTGTTGACACTTTTTTAATGATGCCTTTAGTTTTTGTTTTAATGTTCGAACAAGAATAGTTAAACTTCCCATTGATTCGTCATCTCCCATACATGACCACCCATACATTCTTCTTCGACTTCTTCTTCTGAAGAAGAAGAAATAATAAATACTAAGATTTATCTTCAGAAACGTGAATAAGCAAAATAAACTAAAGCGAAATAAATATGTAAAAAGCTACTTGATTAAAAACATTTTCTAAAGATGCGATATGTTAGTAATTTAAAATATATAAAATATATCAAGAATTTATCCAATAATACAAAATAATTTCAAGGAAAGATGTAAAGTATTTAAAATAAAATTAATATTGATTCATCATCATTTTACTAAGACAAGATAATTTATACTAATTTTTTATTTATTAAATTATTATAATAATGTCTTAATGACTTCAGTGATTATTTTTTAATTATTTATCATTTAAACAAAACAAAGTCTCCAATGTTCGAATGTTTATAATAAATTGAATTATTAATAATTTTATCTAAATATGTCAGAACACAGTACCCTAATTAGATAAGAAGATGTTTTTGCGAACATAAACAAAAAATGTATTATTTTGCTGTAATTATTTTATGTACTGAATTTGAAATATAGTCGTTCAATACTTTATTTAGATCTGAGTAACAATTAGTCAGTTTAAAAAAGGGTTATTAAGAAAGTGTTATAGTCGTAAAAACTTTTATAACATATTAAACAGGTTAGTTTCTAGATTAAAGTTTGTTTAAAGTTTATTATAAAAAGATAACACACTTGAGATAAAATGTTTATTTAATTTTTATAGCACTATTATCATATACCTATTGTTATTCTTATTATTATGAAGTAACAATATTTTTTTTAATTTTCAATTTTTTCATTTATTTTAATGGTTTAACTATTATTTACTTTATTTCTATATGAGCAAGGTCTTCATTATTTCTTCATTTTCTAAACAATAAAAAATATTAAGTATTTTTATTATTGTTTGTAATTTAAGAGTGTTGCAGAAAATCGCAACATAAAATATTTTTTATCTTTTTTGGTGTAGTATTCCGAATAATCTGGCTGTTTTAATTTGCAACAGAGTGTCTTGTATAACTCCTCTCCAAAATAATCTTCTATTGAAAACAAATTCGGTCCATTTTAAAGAACACCTAGTATTGTAGTGTTCGAATATATATAGTACATATATCCGTTTGTCACTAACACGAAATGTACTAAAAGGTCCTATGAGGAATTCTAATTATTTTGATAACCTTTCTATGCCATTATATGAAAACTATAATTAAAAATAAAGAAAATAAACAATATTTTATGTAAAATAACACTTGGCAACTTGCTAAATATGTTGGCAGCAGCCCTCCGTTTGTTGTATTAAAATCTTCATAAGAAAATACTCATTACAAACTTTCTGAAGAAATCGGAATTTTCGAAATTACCCGAAAATCTATAGTTTCAATTCTATATTTAATGAGTTTACTTGCTTTTTTTCTAATAGTTCATATTTAAACTGTTCAAATCATCAGTTCATTCATTATACAGGGTATTTCACGACGAGTCTTCGTTAGAAGAACATGGGGAAACAATAGGAGTTGCCTTTACAGGTAGTGGTTTCGAGTTACGTGCTTTTGTTTTAAAATAATTTCAGATTTCTGCTACTTCAGGTTATATCGGAAATAGATGTCAATTTAAGTTTATTATTGATATGTATTCCTGAGGCAATTATAAAAATAATTTGTCTAATAAACTATTCCTCGAAAAATAACTGATTCTGAAATATTTTTATTTTTCCAATAAAATTGACAGCTGCGGGCTGTTACAAACTACTTTTCCAAAGAATGTATCCATGTAGAGATTTGACATTTTAGGTAATTATTTTTAAGAAGTAGCAGAAATTTGAAATTATTTTAAAGCAAAAGCACGTAACTAAAAACCATTACCTGCAAAATTTCTAATTGCAACTCCTATTGGTTTCCCATACTCTTCTAACTAAGACTCGTCGTGACACACCCTGTATATGCATTCCAGTAAGTGCTAAGTAGAGAGGTGCATTTTGCAGTTATTGTCTTATTTTTACAGTTGGTTTGTTATGCATCAGCATGTTTATAAAGGACGTCCTATTTTCTTTATCGAAGAACTTGCTGATTACAATTTTCGTAGAATTAATCGTCCGACTAACACGCTTCGGGTGTTTATTATTGTTAAAACAACGGCTATCCTCATCAGTTTGTTTAGACTAATAAACGATGTAAATTCTAAAACAAGGTCAAGACACAGCTGTAGATGCGATTATACTTAAGCTAGGTTGCCAGATATGGCAATGGGTTTTTCTAAATTACTCGAAAGCTAATTGACATAGAAACAAACTTATTAAAGCTTTTTTGTTCTTTTTGATGCTTTCTATCACCCCTTAAAATAATAATGTCGTATCTTCTTCCACCCTATATATTTAAAAACTCGTCCTCTAGAACATGTTGTGTACATTATTTTTTGATATTTTTTCTAAGTAAAAGTGTTATTCATATGGATTGATGTCAACTGAGAACTAGAACACTCTTTTAGAATAACACTGCTTTTCTACTACAAACCCGCTTAATTCGTTTGTGGAACTGACTTTGTAACGATTAAAATTAAACGTTTCTGAACACACAAACATAAAAGTTACACACCTGGGTGCCAATTGTAACTACAAAATTCCACACACAAAAGCCCTACGATGGACTATCAGTTGTAACATAAAATTCTCTATAGAATTAAAATTACCCAATACTTACTATAAAGATCATAGTAGAGTTTGCAAACTTAAAAAACGCATCTAGAAATCAAGTCCGTGGTACATTGAAAGGTAAAAAGGTACCGAGTACGTTATCGGATGCTATTTAGGGTGTATATCAATCCCCTAAATTCGTCTGGCGATACCCTGCCGACACCCCCCCCCCTGGGGGGGGAACTGAAAAACAGCAAATCTAGAATACTTTATTTGCTAACCGACTGTATTAAAATAAATACGACCTCTAAAGTATTAAGCAAGTTAGAGCTAATTTCCATTCAAGAATTATCATTAGATAAACGGAAGGATACTCACTAGATTAGCTTCTAACTCCCATATTATGCGTATTTCAATTTCTGCAAACATAGAAAGATGTTTATATCTTAAAAAAGTTCAAAAAATAATTGTTGTTAGTTCGAGATTTTACAATTCAACGCTTTTTGAAACTTTGAAATTGGCTAGACAGTAACGAAGATATGACCAATTTATTCAGACAATGTATAAATTACCGCTGAGCAGCGATCAGCTTGATCAGTGATCAATGTACCACGAACAACAAAATCCGCTTTCAGATTTACTCTACTATCATAAATGCGATACTTACGTTACTTTCTAATGATCCGGCTGAGAACATCTTAATTTCAAGTTATAATTCTGGCGTAGTTCTGATTTCCACAACTTACTAATTATAAAGAGGAACAAGGGTGCTATAGAAATAATAAAACAAAAATTGGGCGCCATTTGATTGCAAGTCACTAGTTGTATCTTCAGCATTTGCAACCAAAAAGAAATGCTGGATATGTATTGATAGAATTCAATAATTACTCATAATTAGTTGAATTATTGTAGGCAAGATTATTTATTTCATTAACTTTTGTAAGTAAATCGTCGCATCTCATCACAGTAAGGTTTGATTCAAATGTCAGTTTATTTGTAAATAAAATATGCTTTGTCTCCCATGACAATAATAATAGTTTTATTAAAAAATGCCCTAATAAAAATTCTTATTGAAGGTGAAAATATATACATGCAGGTAATAAACATTAAAGAGAAAAATGGTACAGGTAATTTTACGTAAGCTTACTCTAATCAAACAATGTATCCTTTTTTCTGGATACATTGCCATCGTTAACGTTTCACAAAAAAGCACTAACCACTAGGTGTAAAGCACCTCACCAATTGTAGATATGAAACAGGAAAAATTTGGAAAATATAATCGCTGATACCTTCTTTTCACCCAAGATCAACGAATTAAAGTTCACAATAATTGTTTTTAAATTGCCATTTCATTAGCAATGAAATCATCAAATGATTATGTTATGATTATGTACTTTATGAATCACTAAAAACCATAGTAAACCGAAGTTTAACGACGTTCTCCATTGGTTATGGAAGTTTATTGAACCGCAACTGGTTGTGTCCCAGGTATTAAAAATATTATTTCATTATTGATTTTAACGCAACACTTTATTATGCAGTGTCCTGAGTTATTTCAGCAAATACCGAAAAGATAAATTCTTTATTATCAAAATTAACTAATCCTCGAATTTTCTTTATGAATTTTAAATTACAACTCGTAGGAATAATTTTAGTGGTTACTAAAACATTATATTAAGTTGGTTTATTTTTAAACCTGTATTTAAATTTCTATTATACCGTATTATTAGCAGCGTTATTGATTGATTTCATTAATTCGAAGATATAGTCACCGATAAAACCACTTGCTACACTTTTAACTGTAAATCCACGATTTTTATAAGATTATTGATTCGACAGGACTTAATTTCAGTTTCCCAAACGATTTATTTATCGGATTCCTTCAAAGTTTTCTTAATTCCGTTATTAATCTTTTAATTAAATGATTATACTGCACTAAATTTAACTTTAATAAACCACGATCCTGTAATGGCAAAACTGCCCCTGTACTGTATTCGAAGGTCTCGCGCTAATCCTCCACTCTCTTCGAGTGCTTGCAGCTAACTTACTCTTGGGGGAGGGTAAAATTATTTTGGCGTTGATATTTTTTAAGAAGGAAAATATTCAAATCTGCTTATCCGCGCAAAGTTAACATCTCTTGAGCCAATGAAAATTAAACGCACCAAACCTTCAAGACTTTCCGATCCAACGTCACGGTATTTCCAGCATCTAAAATCTGCCTTGTAAAGAGTAAATCGATATTTTTGCACGTGGCCTTCAGACAATTTTGTTTTAGAAGGAATTTTTTATCTGACTACGCTCTAAAAAAATATAACCCAACATTAAAATAGCACGTACGGAAAATAGTAAATTTAACTAAATGTCATTTAAATCCTTTTGTTAGAAGGGCGACAACACTTTTAAATATTTATAAATTCATTTTTATCTGGAAACTTTTCTTCGAAACGACATTTGTAGTCATGAGAATGCATTAAAATGGATTTTGGCATATGCAAAGACGTCATTTACAGTAATAAAAAGTCTACATTTTATTCTGGAAGGAATTTTATCTGTAATTTTATTCTAAAAGGAATGTCATTCGTTTGAAAACATTTTAGGGTGACCCCTGATATTTAAGAAAACACCTTTTGAATTAAACTGAAGTCTGCAGATTTTAACTTAACGAAAAATACATTGTAGAATGCAGGACCGTGCTAGGGTGTTTTATTATTATCGCATACAAAATTACATTATTGTAAATGGGGAATTTTAACACGTTACAACTTACAAAATCTCTGTACAGTGTTGCATTTTAAAATATAAACTTTAAATAACAGAGATTTGGAATTTATGACCAAATGGATCAGAACATGCGAAATTTTTGCCAGAACATTTTTTGTAGAAAGTTTGACGGAAACCAAGATTTGTTCAACTTATGGTTTTTAGCAAAAATAATAGTATAAATCAATTTTCCATATCCCTTTTCCAATTGAGACGCGCCAATAAATACAGATCACATTGTGTAGCAACAAAATTAAACAAAATAAGATCGATATGCGGTAGGTGATCATGTATGCACCCAATCAAGAAGTCCCATGGATTAGTTGTAACATTTAAATATAGTTTTCAAACCTGTTGTTAAGCTAACATTTAATTTTGTTTCAGGCTTCACTATCAGACTTCAAGACGAAGATCATGTTTCGCGTTCAACTAATTTTATGTATATCATTCTTTTGGAAAGGATATGCTTTTCAAGGATGTGAGTACTTGAGTAACCAGAATAGAATTGAATGTACAGACATAAAATCCATTGATGAACTAAATAAGAAAATTCTTGAGACTGTAGATACTGCTAATGCTAGTGTATCAAATATTCAATCATTGGAACTGAGAAATTGTACAGTAACTAAGCCGACTATAAATACTTTGGAGATTGCACCCTATCTTAAAAACATTTGGATTTCCAAATCTTATGTTAAAGCTTTAACATCAAAGGCATTTCATAATATGCCAGAAGTGGAATTGATATATTTACACTACAACGATATCCAAGAGTTAGATGACTACGCGTTTAAAGGGTGCAAGAAATTAAGAGATTTATCATTGGCTGGAAATAAAATACAAAGACTACCTGACCACTTAAGTGACGAAGAATTAAACATCGAGTATCTTCATTTGTATGATAATAAAATCAAATCGATTTGTGGAACGATTCTGAAAAACTTCAAGGGTACAAGTCTCCGACAATTTAATCTATATGGAAATGAAATCAAAGATATTGAACCAGAATGCTTTATCTATTTTAGTAATGTTAGGAATTTAGATTTAGGAAAAAATATGTTGGAAATTTTAAAGCAAAATACTTTCAAAGGGCTATCAAATCTAGAATTTCTACAATTACAAGGAAATAAGATTTCTATTCTAGATGAAGGAGCTTTTAATGGTTTAACTTCACTCAAAGGTTTATATTTACATGACAATCAATTAGGTACTCTAAAGAGCGAATGTTTTAAGGGTCTTGACTCTTTATCGACTTTAGACTTATCCACAAATAAATTAGAAAATCTGTCAAATCATGTATTCAAAGAGCTTTCTTCACTCAATTCTTTAGATTTATCTTCAAATTTAATTACCACTATAGAAACTCACAGTTTTCAAGGACTGTTTAATTTGGCAACTTTACATCTAAGCTACAATAAAATAAAAAATTTTGAAGAGGGTGGATTTGAAGGTTTAATGAAGCTACTGAGATTGGATTTAGCTAACAATAAAATAACAACTATAACAACATCTACATTTAATGGTTTGGAAAATCTAACAGATCTTTATTTAAACAATAATGAAATTAAATGCATACCAGCAGAAACCTTTTCCAAAAGCACAAAAATCAAATTTTTGTATTTATATGACAATTCAATAACTGAAATACAGCCAGATTCATTCCAAAAGCTGAACAGCGCGACTGCCCTTCATCTACATAATAATAACATAAACAAATTAGAAAAGGGCTTCTTTAATGGTTTAACAAATTTAAAAAGTTTGCTATTGCAATCAAATTTGATAGAAGAAATCGCTGTAGAAGCATTTGAAGGTGTTCCAAATTTGATAGAATTGAACTTGCACAGTAACAATATAAGTAGTTTAAACAAAGATGTGTTTTTCAAGATAGGAAATTTAGGGCAGTTGTATCTTTCAGATAACTTAATCCAAGATTTACCAGAAGATATTTTCAAACCTCTAGAGAAATTATTCACTATTTACTTAAATGGTAACAAAATCAAGCACATATCAGGAAAGCTTTTTGCTTCATTGCCAAGTTTGGAATTTATTGATTTAAGCAGGAACCAGATAGCTTCTATCGAACCTAAAGCATTTGAAGCACAAAAACGAATTATTTATCTTGATTTGGGCAGCAATAAGATAACAGAAATAGATGAAAACACGTTTTCTGGAAATAACATTGCCACTTTAACTTTAACAGATAACCAAATATCTATGTTACCTTTAGATGTTTTCAAAACTATAAAAGACTTAAATTATGTACAATTAACTGGAAATCCATTACCAACTGAAATAATCAACTTATTAGAAGACTCATATACAGGAGAACCACTCCAAGTTTCGTTCATGGATTAACTTAGACCTTTACTTATTCTGAATTATCATTCGACAGTGAATTATTGATCATTTATAGATTGTGAATACATATAAATAGTGTAGATCTGAAGATTTTGTGTTTTTATAATGATGTTATGTATACTTAGCGCTTATTTTTGATATTAGAATGCTATAAGTATATTTTAGTTAGAGTAATACCTACATGCTAAGCTATTAAGCAATTGGGGCTTCCCTATATTCTATACCTTAAGTTTTCATTGTTTCTTGTAAATTTAGAAATAAATAAATAACTTTCACTATACGAAATTCTCTTTGTGTAAATCCTATTTATAAATTACTAACCCAAAAGGCGGCTTAGTTCTGTGCTGCTACAAAAGCATTTCCTGTTTCATTCACAACTACATACAGACCACCAATTACAACATACAGAGAGTCTCACATCGTGTTTCACATCATATAGTACTGACACACAAATAAACAAACTACTCAATCTAGGACAATTGGACCCAGCCAACTGGACGCAGCCAACTGCTCGCAGACAACCGGGTGCAGGGACAACTGGACGCAGGGACAACTTGGTTCGAAAATCTATCAGGTATACATGCTACGTTAAAATGTTTCTAATCAGAAAAATAAAGTTATATAATAGTTAGTATTCGTAGAATCAAAATAACAACATTGCAGAAGAATACGTACAAATCGCTTTCAATACTTATTGTCTATTAACATAAAGCTAACTCAAAATGTATTTAGAATGTATTAATTATGTAGATGTATTATTTACATATTATACAGTATTATTGTTAATTACTTTATTAATTCAATAGTAGAAATATTTGAGTTTACATTATTACTGCACTGTACTGCAAAAATACTCATCGTCGTGCAAAAGTCAAAATCTTTTATCTTGAGTAATTCCAACCTAACTACATTATTTTCTGTATTATGTTTGCTCGTATATGGCGAGGTTCCTTACAAGGATTTGTCATTGTTTTACGTACCCGTAATCATACATACCCCCACGTTCCCTTCCAGAAGGAAGTGATTGGGATACGCCCAATCAGCGCGCAAGTTGCATAACCGGCAGTACAGCAATTGCTACCAGATCAGCTCACTGGTCGGAGCGAGGTTGCCTATCCACCCTCTACTAGCTCACTCGGGCATAGTGCCGGAGCAGTTGCTCATTGCGCGCTGCTCACCCGCCGGTAAACCCCCCTTCCTCTTTCATACGGGCTTAAGTTACCTCGTCCAGCAATAGGACTATTCCCCAAACTTAACGCTGTTATTAAGAGGGACCACTGCCCGATCGAATCCAACCTCAATTGTGGCAGGACTTTTTAAATGGTTTTGCCACCCCGATCTACCAATTTTAGGCTTGGTGGGCCCTCGACAGAGCTTCGTTTAAGTCTACACGTTATAGACTCCCGGTGCGTACCCGTATTTGGTGAAGTTGTCTTGATAGTGAGAGGCTATGTATTCGCTTCAACTATCCTTAAGTGTAATTGCTTTCAGAGCTTCTCCCAATCACTGTAGCCGGCTGCAGTCCGGATCATAAGGTGGTCGAGATAGCTCCTAAGCACATTTACCTGGCGGCCTGCAGTTTCCCATTGCCCAAAAGCGGGATAACCTCACTTCTATTCTCCGCACTTGAGATTCAGTCAAACAGCGGGTTCCTTTGGTGACCATAACATAAATGACCGCGGTCAAACAGCGGGTTCCTTGGTGACCATACATGACCTCGGTCATGCAGCGGGTTCCTTGGTGACCATAAATGACCTCGGTCAAACAGCGGGTTTCGTTGGTGACCATAAATGACCTTATCCCAGGCGAGATTCGAATCCACCCACACCGGTCTCATCTACCAGGGCTCCCCCTGATCGGTCAGAGTTACCGTCGAGAATTCTCACGAATTTCTCTACCAAACACTTAATCTGACAGCTTCATCCGTTGGCCATCTAGCAGGATAGGGTAGAAGACAGCCAGTTTTATGGGTGCACGTCGTGTGGTCTCCCGTACACCCAACCCGAGGTTCCTTACAGTAGCGAAAACATTATTCTATTTTTCTTTTTTGTTACTAAAATAAATGTCAATTATAGTAGGATATACTGTTTTACTTCACAACCCTCTTAACCCAAAATAGGGAAAATACGAGGTTTGACTTAGGAGCGACGATATACAGATGATATCACAAATATCTTAATTTGACTTTACATACAAATAAATTAAATATGTGAGTTATATAAAAGATGTGTCATTATGTATTTTAAGTCATCTGTATTTATTCGCCTGCAATGTTGTTATTTTAATCTTACACATATAGTTGTATACCAGTGGTTCTTAACCGGTGCTCCGCGGAACACTGGCGCTCCGCGAGCTTGTTGCAAGTGCTCCGCGAAATTATGAAAGCCGAAATTTAATTTTGGCTCATCTACGGTATGTGATTTGAGTTGCACAAATAATGGCTGGATGGCAGCACCTTTGCAAAGTGAAGCAAAGTCGTGTGCTCGCTCCTTCGTCGCTCGCCCCATAAACTTTCCAGCTCGCCCGTAAAGATTAATTCACAAAGCTTGGTACGTAAATAACTATTAGTAGCTACTCAAGCATCGTGACGAGTGCATAAAAATGTCGCAGCTAACGAAAATTGAGTACCGCGCGTTCATTAGATTTTTAACAAAAGAAGGACACACGCCTAATCGACCTTAGGGGACGTCGTTTTAAGGACGAGAACGAGTTGCAAGCATCTGTAATTGAATATTTTGAAGAAATAACTTTAGATTATTTTTACAAGGGCATTGAATTATTAATTCCACGTTGTAATAAGTGTATTGACATTAGGGGAGATTATACTGAAAAATAAAAATTAATATATTTTACCAAGTTTATTTTTTCTATATCAGGCCGAGAATTTATGGCGCTTGTCTCGTATGTATTTTTATATATTTTTTTAATTAATTTAAAATTTTATTTTTAACTGTTATGTCTGATGTTTTTTGACTCTTTGATTTTGGTGTTCCGCGAATTTTTCTTATGATCAAAAGTGCTCCCTGACTTCAAAAAGATTAAGAATCACTGTATGTATACATCAACACTTTCTTATTAAAAACATTTTAAGATAATATGTATATTTAACAGATTTTTCTCGCCCAGTTGTCTTTGCATTCATTTGTCCCGCGCCAAGTTGTCTTTGCATCAAGTACCTGAATAAATGTATTAGTATCGTAAAGAACCAGAAATAACTATTAGTAAAACAAGTTAAATCTATTATAAAAATCTTAATCAAAATTATGTATACATCCGGTATAATAACCTAAGATTAAATTAGAATAAATAAATTATTTTCAAAGTAGATGCCATAATAATACGCAATTGGCCAACTATCTACGAAAACTATAAAGCAATATAGCAAAATATTAAACAGTACCTAATATTATAGATGCGATCCATCTAATTTGTTCAGAAGATGTTCTAGTTTCAAGAGATTCTTCTACATTAACTAAACTGAAAAGAAAACATCCAGAACCAGCCTTTACGGAAGTGTTTCCTCGACCTGTTCCTGAAGTAATTTCTGAAAAAGTCACTTAAGTACAAGATACATCACGGAAGCTTTTAACAACTTTATCTTCCCTTTGCTCAATCTTATTACGTAGATCCAACTCTTGAAGCTGTTCGTCTGATACTTAATGACTTATCTTTGTCGGAAAAAGATGGAGAATTCGGATTCGAGATTCTGTACTTGAAGGTGTTAATGAGTTCATTCCGGAATATTTTTCTTTTATATCTCTGTTACCAAACACTTAGCACAAATTTCTAATCTTGCATTAAACATCCTGTACATTTTTGCATGTTTGAATTTTGCAGGTCAAAATTAGTATAACCCAAAATAATAATCGGAAACTAAATACTGGAACACTTAATCCCCACCTCAAATTCTTAAACACGGCGATACAATAATATTATTAAATCTCTGAAATACAAGGGAAAACTAAAAATCTGAAATTCTCTTTTGAAATTTCATTAAACTAATGGCGAAATAGGCTCGGCTTCCTGCCAATCTTTACCCACATTGAAGAATCATCCGCGCGAAGTCGAAAATATTCATATCTTTTTTTTAATTTCAAGAGTGGCGATTATATTCCAGCAAGTTCCAACCACAAGTTGAGCCTGATATTGTTATTACCAATAACATATATAAAATACCATAATAATTAGTTCACATACTACAATACGTAGTGCAATTACCACATGCTTATTTTTGTTCTAGAAGTCCAAAGTCATTGGTTCATTTTGAAAAGGTTTAAAAGTCCCTGACGTCGTTCAAGGAAACCATTCGGAGAGTTCCATAAATAGTAGGAGTTTGGCAATGCAATACAGCTTACTTCCTATGCTGACTATAGGTCTGCGGGTCTATGGGGTGGGATTAATAGAAAATCAGATGTTCATAGGCTTGGATCGGACAAAGTGAGCTCAAAGGTAAGTGACAAGAGAGCTTTGATTGCGAGATTTATTTTTCATTGTTGTGTAGGTGTGTATATTGTGTGTATATAGCTTGTTTAAAATAAGATTTCCGATTGGTCAGTACGGCACCCTGTTTATCTACTAACAATTTTATTAATTATTAATTCAGATTTTAAGCAGATGGAAATGAAGCTGGAAGATTTATCTACAAAAAATACCCTGAAGTTTAATCATAATTTGCGAATCTAGAAAAATACGTATGGATAAATGGGAAGAAGAATGGTTCAGGCACATAATGGAACGCAGGCAAAAGAATTTTTCCCAACTTTAAAAACAAGAAAAGACTACCAATTAGTCCAGTCTAACAACTTTACCAAAATGTCACGGTAGCATAAGAAGCTATCTTTAAAGATTATAGATTAATCTTGTTTATTACTCTTATTTCTAGTTCCTTGTTTATGTTATTTTATATTATAATGTTATTGTTAATTTATTATTAAATCTTTTATTATTCCGTTGTTTTTAATGAGTACATCAACTAATCTTAGCTGTTTAGTTAGGCATGTAGTATTTAACAATATATTAAAATGGCGCATGTTGTAAATAAACAAATGTTTAAAAAAGACAGAACACGGGCCATACACACGTTTTTCGAGAAATGCAAAGATTGAGATTTTAAGAATACCAGGCTTTCTCATCCCATTGATATAAAAAAAGCAATAGATAAAATTTTTTATTTTAAATCTGCTAAAAGTTGAAAGGAGCAAAAGTGATATCATATAGACCAGTCCAAAATTAAGAAATTCGTGTAATTTCGAGGCTGTGTCGTTATGTGTTGGATCGAGCAAAGGGAGTTTGCAAAAAACTAATAAGCAGAGACAAACAAAATAGTTGACCTTGCAACGGAAACTTTTTTTGACGTCATTTTCATTGGCGTTACTTGAATACTTCATGTGGATTTTGATAAGATAAAACTTAGTATAATAATATTGAATTAAATTCATTAAAATCGTAGCCACGCCACTGAATATTTATTTATCGCTTTCAACGCATGCAGTCCTGAACAAACATAGAATATTTTATAAACCATTTAAAAAAATATCAAATTACATTTAGTTTATACCACAAATCATATTAATTCATATTATTAATTAGTAGTAATGACTAAAACTTCACGTTACGTAGTGAATGTGGTTTTGTGCTTCACTATTTTGCTCGTCTCTGCTAATAAAACAACTTTGTTTTCTTTTTTATAAAATTGTTATACATGTATTATTTAAATGTAAGTCTTAGAGTTTTTATTTTGCTTGTCATAATTTAATTTTGCAGAATTTTATATATTATAATTGAAATTTATATTTTTTTGTAGTTGTTTTAGTTCTCATTATTATCTTATTTTGTCGATATTATAAAAATGGTGTAAAGTTTGGAATACTATTATGTATAAATTATTGAATTCGAATAAAAATATTTAACATGTACTATATTTATGTATTTAACTTTCCTATACAAGTTACTATATTCTAATTGTTAAGAATTCTAAGATAACATTATTTTTATTAGATTATTCAAGTCATAAATAGTAGAATGAATTGCTAATTAACATACGATTGTTTCATATTCATAATAATTACATTATAGTTATTCATGGTTAATTAAGAATTAATTACTGTTTATTTAATTTTGACAAACCATAGCAATTATCACATTTTTAAGTAAAGGTTTGCAAGAAGTCATAAAGTTTAGATTGAGTGCCACTTATATAATGTTATTAATCTTCACGATAGTTAGTAAATGTTATGTTTTATCTATGATGTTGCGATGATATGGATCATCTATTTGAAAATTTCACTAGTTTACGACATATTAAAAATAATCAATAGGCTACGATAGGATAGTGTTTAGCCAACTTATATAATTATTCATGCAACTAATGAAATGATGTACATGCTAGGACAGTAGTTTTATTCATGCTAAAGACTACATGCTTGATTATGGATAGTTTCATCAAGTAAAAACAGAAAAATAGGAACATAATAGGTGTCGATAATATTTAAACCTAACTTTATTAAAAATGATATTTTATAAAAAGGAATATCATTTAAGTGTTATCATGAGTGTTTTGTACCAAAACATGATGTGTGTAACCCATGTTACATGTTTGGGATAGCTTATCCACTTCTTTAGAAGATTTTTATCTTTTCTTAAATTTGATGTGTCGATGATGGGACCGCTGATAACATTTTCATTATCCTAGTAAGCTGAACCAGTTTCGGGATTCTATTTCGTTGGAAATATGAAGAATAGGTCATAATTATGATATCAATAAATGTACATTTAACTTACTAATTCCTGTAACTAAAGGATTTGTATTAATTATTAAGGAAAATCAGCTGTTTTGGATATGTTGGAGGTTTTTCAAATTTTGATTTTAATAGAACATTTTTCACAGTTGTTTAAATGCAAGCAGTTGGAGGACGATATGCTGGACAAGTTTGAGTATAATTTGATTTCATTTATGTTGATATTTGTGTAAGATCTTGTATAGCATCGTTGAACCCCTAAAACGTATAAACAGATTTTTCATTTGAATTTTTCTTTTATTGTAAATATTTTCCTATGTAAACTTTATATATGTGAGTTACCTAGTGTAGCTATGTGTTCATTTCTTGTAAAGATATATCTGGAGATCATGTGTATCCATGGTAACTTTAATTTTAATGAAGTTTTCATCGTTAATCGTTTTTGTTAACTTTCTCAGCTATGATTGATTTTAGACTATAAGTGTATTACATTAATTGGTTCGTTTTTGTGCCAGCTATATTTCTGTCTTTCTAGATTTAAGATTAATGCTAATTTTAAATATATGTTCTCGTCCTATGACATCACGAATGTAGCGTGTAGATTTTGTTTGTGGAATTGTGTCATAGTCGTCAATTGTTTTATGAAAACATATAAAAAGACCAGGAAAAATTAACAAATCAGTCGACAATACGTATTTGAAAAATCCACGTCGGCTCGTATAAGATTATCTAATAATAAAGTAAGGTTATTGACCTTAAGTGAAGTTAAACAAACATTAATAATTTTCTAAGTGACTTGAGTAATGACTAGTTACCTGAATATAGAAATCAACGAAGATTTATTTTCGTTCTTCCACAATTATATGGAATTGTGAACGATTTATTTATCAAATTAAATCAAGAAGATTTTTGTTTCCATTATTGATTTGAATAATCGACTTGTCTTCATTCTAAAAATCAGCTGTTTAAATAAATGTTGTAGTACCAATTGTAAAAAGATTTTGAAAGCATCCGGACGATTATATACAAGGTATTTCGAAAGTGAAAGATTTTGTTCACATAAAGAACTATAAAGTTATATTATTATAAGACAATTTTTATTTAAATCTAGAATTTGATTTTGATCATTTTGAATTGTTTTTAAATAACAAAGAGATAACGATTAAACAATTATGAATTTGTTTATTATCAAAGATAATTCAATTTAGTTTAATAAATTCATTTAGTATTTGTAAATAATTATTTTATTGACTGATAAATTTATTTTATTAGTTTGTTGAAGTGGATACCAGTTTCAACCCCATTGTCAGGTTGCAACTAAGATCTAAAACACTTGAGCAGATTCTAGGAAGATTTTCCTAATTTTGAATTTCTTTTGGTTAAATACTTGTGTTGTGTGTTTATTTTGAATTTTGATTTTCATTTTAACCACAATAAAAATTTAAAAAAATTGTGTTTGAATTTATTCATGTATTTATTTGATGTTCATACAAGTATCCATTGTTCTTATCTTCATACAGAGTTTATGTTCCTGTTGTTTAGCTGCAGAAGTCCAAATGCTTTGGTAGTCAGTCTCGTTCCAGGTACAGGAATTATTAAAGTTGAATTAATTTTTTTTATTTCACGCCTACACTACGGGGGAACTAACATCTACGGTCATCTGTCCCCCATCTAACATGCAACACGAATACACACATCCATAGTTGAGGTGGCGGAATCTTCCAATTAGAAAAATCCCGTCGCCCCAAGTGGGATTCGAACCCACGACCCTTGCAACACGAGTGATGCACTGACCCCACTCATTAAATATTTTTATCTCATGCTCTATTAATATAAACCTGAGTCAGCTTAAAAGGGTACACGAAATTTACTGTGTAATTTTTAATTTTTCATTATTGTTAGATTTCATCGCGATATATTGTTAGTAATATAATTATTTGATATATTATAAATTTATATTACTATTTTAAATTTATTTTATACAAAAGTGTTTGTCGTCAGTTAAATGAATAAGTTCATTTCATATTTGCAAATCTATTATATCTTGTATAACAAATAATGATAGCTGAGATTTGTGTTGTAAAATGGATTGTATAATTCTTTCTGTGTGTTTTAGTCAAGTTCTGTAATATATTTGTCTTGTATAGTATGTTTTATCGTAATTTTGTATATTTTAGCCTAAATAATAATTTCAGTGGGAATAGTTTTTTATTTTAAGTAAAGTTTCACGATATTCAACTAAAGTCATTCTGTTATAAAGTCAATCTTCTTGAGCAGTATTAAGGAAGGTTTTACTTTATTGCAAAACTAAAATTTAGTGAAATTAAAACTTTGATTGTCTTCTTATTAATTAACCTTCTAACCTTTACCTGAAACTGCGGGGTAATGGTACAACGGTTGAGCTGTAATTATGCACGAAATCTTGGATTAATTATTATTTTTTCGTCTATTCGTTTTAAAAAGCGCGATTTCTAGAGTGATAAAAACTACTGATTGACTAGAGTTACTATATCTTGCAAGACACCTTTTCCAAGTTAGAATTACAGAATTACATTTCGGTCAATACTTGCTTTGACCGTTTTCAATCATGGCAATTCAGTGTATGAAATGCCGTGTTTAAAATTGAACTATCTCAACATATACAAGAAATTAGAATTACTGATTACTGTTTTGAATTTTATATTTCATTATTGTTCAGTGCTTCATATTGTATTATTGAATTGGATATTAATTAATAAATGAGATTAAAGAAATAAAACTAAGTATTAATTTAACGCTTTATTTGAATATTTTAGTTACTATTTAGTTAATATTTTATTTAAGTTACATAATATGAAAATAAGCGACAATGTTTATATCTAATTACTAACGTCCATTATAAATTATCGTTAATTACTTAAGATATCATTTTAAAGTTTCAAACGCAAACATACAAGGTGTTCATTTTGTCTAACCATCATACTCTAGATATGTTTTGCCTAACTATAGAGTACGATCACGAACACCCTGTTGAACATACTCTATTAAAATAAGTAAAACAAATAACATCTTTACATTTAAATACTTTCACCAAGAATTTTTTGTCACATATACAAATATTTGAGAAAACTAACAATTTAAATAAAACTGTGATGTGATGGCATATCTTGTGATTGTATCTAACATGTGATTCAAGAATACTGACTACACAGATCACGGTTACATTTCAAACATATATTCCAGAAGCAACATACTCGTACTTTGATTTAGATTAAAATAATTTTGAGTCACTAAAAGTTTACTAAAAGCAGAACCTTTTCAGACAATAAAAGTTATATTTAATTAAAATTAAAATCGCTACATCTATTCAAACAGATCAGAGTACCGCCATCGACGCCATATTGTACAAACAAAACATGCAAAACTAGTCATTATTTTTATATACAGAGGGAAGGGGTTACCTTGGGTTAATTTTAAATTGTGATAGAAGACATCAAAAGCAATAAAGATTTGTTCTAGGATGTACCACTTTTTTAGAAAAAAATAATAAAGTTGGAAACTGTAACATCATTTTGATGCGTTAATAATAGTAGTTTAATTATGGGACTCTCTTAGAAGAGTCATCTCAACTAGCACAACAAGAAAACCTTAATAACATTTTTTCGTATGATCAATTATTTACATGTGAAATCGGACTCTTTTCACATTTAAAAATTCATTTTTTTTAATTTGTAAACGTAAAAAGAACCCGATTTGTTTGACCCGTGCTTTGTTGTGCTTGTTGAGAGGCATCTTCTGACCAAACGTCATAATTAAACTAATATTATTAACGTGGCAAAATGATGTTAAAGTTATAACTTTATTATTTTTTTTCTGAAAAAGTAGACAAAGCTGTGTAACACTTTTTTATTCCTTTTGATGTCTTCTATCACCCCTTAAAATTAAAGCATAGTAACCCCTTCCGCCCTGTATATTAAATTTTATTACATCTATGTTTAGTTTAAAAGGTTTTTATAAAATTCTATAGAATTAGATGTAGTGACTCTAAAATGCCATCTTATCAGAGTTTCCCTTACTACTACAGATTTTACTATAACACTCTTAATATTCGACATTAAATTAATTTATTGTCTCAAGCATGCTCCTTCTGTGGTATATTATAGTAATAAACATATTTCTCATTGAACTTTTCAATAACTTCTTTCTTTAAATAATTTCCACCCAAGTCCAATCGGTGAAGTGTTTTGAGTTTCTCAAACAATTCCATTTTCAAATCAGAAAGATTGTTCAGAGACAAATCAATTCCTTTTATATTTTCCAAACCAGTAAATGCATTTTCTTTAATTGTATCGATAACATTACCCTTCAATTCTAAAGTAGCCAAAGAAGTTAAGTATTCAAAAGTGTGTGGTTCTAAAGTAGTCAAATTATTACTTTTAATAAATAATTCCTGTAAACTAGTCAAATTATAAAAGTTTTCTTTTGTTAACTTAGTGAACCCATTATTGTTTAAGTGAAGTTGTAATAAACTCCTTAAAGGTTTAAATACTCCATTGGTGAACTCCATCAGTTTGTTATTACTCAGGCGCAATACTGTCAATTCTGGAGTATTAACAAAAGCATCTTTATGTACGTATACTATTGCATTCAAATTCAAGTCGAGAAGATTTAATGACGGAATGTTTAAGCCGGTGAATTTGTTTAGCTTGTTATAATCTAGATATAGAGTTTTCAAAGCGCTCAATCCGTTAAAACTATCTAAATCCAAACTACTTAACGCATTTGCAGTTAGTAAAAGTTCGTTAAGCTGTGTTAGCTCTTTAAAAGCATTTGGTGCTATTTGTGCGATACTATTTACTTCTAAATTTAAATTCTTTAAGTTTGGAGCGCCAGCAAAATTACTGGGATTTATGACTTTAATTTGATTATGATTCATATCAAGTTTGCTTAAAGATTTTAAATTTTTAAATATTGATTTGGAAATTACAGTAATGTTATTATAAGAGAGATTTAAATCTTCTAAATTATCTAAATGATTAAAACAGTTATCCTCTAACATCTCAATAACATTATTTTCTAATTTTAGCACTCTGAGGGAATTCAAACCTTCAAACACATCACCAGTTAGTTTATCAATCACATTCCTTGTTAAGTCTAGTGTTTGTGTTGAATTTAAACCTATAAATGTCTTTGGGACAAAACTTTGTAGCTCATTGCTATTCAGTTCGAGTGATACTAGATTTTTCAATCCATAAAAGCTTTCCTTTTCCATTCGGGTGATATGATTAAAACTAAAACTCAAATATTTTAAGTTTGTTAGCAATTCAAAATTCCTACTTTTAATCTCAGTGATGTTATTCTGGGAAAAAAATAGATCTTCAGTATTTGTCAATACAAGAAACTCCTCCCTCTTTAGATTCCTAAAATTATTTTTAGTTACACTTAAACTTGCCAATTTCAAATCTTTAAAGCATTCGCTTGGAAAGCTGGAAAGTTGATTGTCATACATCAATAATCGTTCCAAGTTCTTCAAATTTTTACATGTGGAACCTCCAAAGAACTCAATTTCATTTTCTTGTATGTCTAAATATTTCAATTTTGTGTCAGAATCAAATGATTCAGCCAAAATCTTTTTCAATCTGTTATTCGAAATGTCCAACTTCTCCAAAGCTTTCAAGCCTCTAAATGCCCCTATTTCCAGAGTCTTCAGATGATTATTTTGCAAATTTACTTCTTGGAGCTTTGCACAGCTTTCAAATAAACCTTCCGGTATAATTTCTATTTCATTGTAAGATATTTCTAGAAAAGTTAAATCTCTTAAGTCCATAAATGCGGTTTTTGCAACACCTTTGATAAAATTATTTTCTATCCTAATTCTTTGAACCGATTTTAAAGCTGAGAATACATCTTCTGGCAATGATTCAATGTGATTGTTATACAGATTTAATTCTTTTAAATTTTGCATTTTTTTAAACATGCTTGATGATAATTTTTTTATCTGATTATTATTTGCAGTTAAGGCTTCTACTGATTCCAATCCACCAAAGCACTCTTCAGCTAATTCTACAATATTACAATGCGCTAAATGTAAGTCCTTTAATTTCTTTAAGTTTCCAAAAAGGTTATTGCTAATTACACTTAGATTGTTTCCTATTAAATTTAATTTTTCCAAAGAATCGAGCTGTTTGAAATAATTATCGGAAATATAGTTGATTTTCAAAGAATTATGCAGAGACAAACTCTTTAATTTATTTAAGCCATATAAAGCGTCACCCTTACTTCCTTTAAGTTTATTTCCATATACTCCCCCAATATTCAATTCTTCAAGTAGTGGAAGATCCTTAAATGCTTCCGATGGCAACATGTTGATGTTTGTAGTGGTAATTACTAGACTTTTCAGATATAGTTTCAATTTTAACTCTGTTAATAACAAAATGTCGAAATTACTGTCTGCTATCTCTAATCCACTGACTTCTTCTAGTTTCTTGTTGCTTTTTGATAGAAGTTCCATAATTCTTGTATTCAGGACTTCTGTAGAGTTTACTTCGATGCAGCGAATTTGCGTGTCGGTTGAAAAAGTGCAGGGATCGTCTTTTGGACCACCATGTTCAACAAAGAATCCGCTCCCTTTAACCATCCATATTTGGATTGACATCATTATTAAAAGATGTAGACGCATTTTTAACTGAATACCTGAAATAAAAAAAACATGTTAGGGTTTTTGAAACATTTATGTAATAATAAAATCTTCTCCCTAATATAACCTATTAACATTCATTAAGGGCCTGTTTTATGCAGGAGCATTCATCGTTTAGGACATAACCTCGAAATAATGTGTCTGTAATCGTGTCTGAATCGTTTGCTAAAACTACACGCCTATGTAGAGTAGTGGGAATCATGCATCTATTTCCTACTCATTTCCCCTCTTTGCTACAGAATTTCAACACCAAAACCAACAAAATTTAAATTTTGAAAGCAATTTTATATATGCAAATAAATTAATATTAATTCTTGATTAATCAATTGATAAGTTAATGTACTGTAATTAGAAATATTGTAAAAAAAGTATTAAAAAGTAGTTAATAATAAAAAAGAAACAAACAAAAAAGTATGGTAAATGGACATTCATTAAAGAAAAAATGTTTGACAACAGCTACCATAGCCGAATGCAAAGCGCGCTAGATTTTGAGTTTGAGTAATTTTTCTTTTAAATATGTAATATATTTTGTAAAAACTTTTTTATAGAGCATAAATAAAATCTAATATTAGCTGTGTAACAGCATACAATGCGCGTTAACGACTATTCCCTAAGACGTGTAAGGTGCTTGCTAAGTAATGCGTTGGTCGCGGAATCGATCCCTCTCCGGTAGCTTTTTTTATAATAGTAATAATAAACAAATAGCATTTAAATATATAATTCAACAAATTAATTTTTCCAAAACTAACAAGTTCAAATAAAGAAGAAATCACTGGAGCCGGGATCGAACCTTCCACATGGAAGCACAAGGGACAGCTGCTTGATGCACTAACGCGCATTTTATAGTACTATTAGAGCTAATGTTAGATTTTATATAATATAATATTTATTTATTACATCATATGTTTATTTTTTTAAATAAACAACAATAAACAATACGTTTATTTGCTTTGTTTTGTTTTTAATTAACATAAATATATAGTTTAAACAATTACTATAAAAGTAAAGGATAATTCTATGTAATTTTTTCCTTTTTATAAACATTATATTTGTAAAAAGAATTTATATTTATAAAACATAGGTATTAAATATTTATAAAAAGAAACTTACCCAAACTGGAACTAAAACATAAGTTTTGTAATTATAAATCTAGCGTGCCTTGCATTCGCTTATAGTGGTGATACATTATTATTTGTATTTATATACAATTTGAAGCTATTTGTATATAAATCACCCCCACAAAAAAATTTTAATTTGTTGAATTGAAAAAATAAAATATATTAAATATTTCAGAGTATTATTTTTTAAAAATTACCAGAACCGTTACATTCATGTGCGAAACAATATCGCGCGCATCAGTCCATAGTAAGCGGAACCAAGTTTTGTATTTAGCAAATTTAGGATTTTTTCTTATATACTTTTTCTCATGAAAAATATTTTTCCTCAAATCCGAAAAAGCACTAGGATAGAATTGGACTTTCCTTTTTATTTTGGTTCAAGCAGAGTGTGAAAATTTTAAGAAGTAACTGAATGAAAAGTATAGAGCAAAATGCATTTTAGGGATCATAAATTCCGACGTACTGTAGATCCTTAATCCTTTAATCTAATATTACATATAAATTAAGAATTATGTATAAGATATGACTAGTGCAAAAAGGGATACTAGCAACTCAAAGCAAGACTGTAAAGTACTGTTCTCAAAAAAATATATTTAGTATTCAAAGAAAAACTATCCTAGATGAAGATAAATTGGCAAGTTTCTCTTCACAACTGGATATGCTTTTCTTGAAGCAATAGAAAAAACGTAGAATTTTATAGCTTTAGAAGAATTCATAATACAAGAATCTACACTCTGTTATCTTTATTCCTTCAGTATTCACAAGATAATATTTAATTAAACCTATAATTGCAATAATTCTTTCCCAACTCATCAAAATATTCACTGATAAAGATGCCTCTCTTGAATAACGATGAGAGCTCAAGAAGGTAGAGCAGTCTGATAAAGACGTATCCCCTATTGTTGGTCTATAAATTTAAAGAGAAAAAATATTTATCAGAGATTGATGAAAATTGGAAAATTACAAAATCTGCACTACGAGGGCAAGGTGAAAAGTTCTCGGCCTGACAATGAAAGACTGCGATTTTCAGTTAAAAAATGATTTTATTTTTCTACATAATCTCCCTTGACTTCAACACACTTGATCCAGCGCCTCTCCAACATCAGTATTCCTTCCCGGAAGTGAGAGTCTGGAAGGTTGTGAAAATATTCATCTACGGCCCTCTCAACTTCTTCATTGGATGCGAAGCGCTTCCCAGAAACAAATTTCTTTAAGTTTGGGAAAAGATGGAAGTCTGAGAGTGCCAGATCAGGAGAATAGGGGGGATGGCCGAGCAAATCATACCCCAAATTCCGCAGTTTTCCCATCGCCAACGCACCCTTGTGTTCAGGTGCGTTGTCCTGGTAAAAGATGATTTTTTTTTCTTCAAGCCAGGCCTATTCTCGCGAATTTTGGCATCCAGCTGGTCAAGAAGATTGGAGTAATATTCGCCTGTAATTGTTCTGCCTTTTGAAAGATAATCAATTAACAAGATCCCTTTCGCATCCCAAAACACGCTGACCATGACCTTTCTGGAAGATGTGATCGACTTCGCTTTCTTTGGCGCTGAACCACAGGCTTCCACCCACTGCTTGGACTGCTGTTTCGTTTCTGGCGTGTAGTGGTGGACCCATGTCTCATCCATGGTGACAAATCGCCGAACAAAATCGGTCGGATTCCTGTTGAATCGGTCCAAAGATTGCTGCGAACATCGTTTGCGCATTTGCTTTTGATCGGCATTCAGCAGATGCGGCACCCATCTTGCACAGAGCTTTCGCATTCCCAATTCTTCGTGCAAGCTGTTTCGCACCCTTGATATCCCCACAGCCTCAGCTATCTCACTCACCTTCACTCGCCTATCGTCCAACACGATATCATGCACTTTTTCGATGGTTTCCGGTGTGGTTGCGGATTTTGGCCGTCCTTCACGTGGGTCATCTTCGAGGGATGTGCGACCACGTTTAAATTCAGCTGCCCACTTTTTAACAGTTGACATGGAAGGAGCAGTCCCCGTAAACTTTTGTCAACTTCGGATGAATTTCCTTAGGGGTTAATCCATCCAAAACGAAGAATTTTATAACCGCACGATATTCAAGTTTATTCATTTTAACAAAAAACACGGGAAATGTCTACTGAAAAAATTCGTGTAAACAAACTACTTGAGCGAACAAGTTGAAACTAGTCATACGAACTAATGACACATGCACCCAAGCAGGAAAAAATTGTTTGCTGATTGCAGCACCATCTCTGTGTCAGGCCGAGAACTTTTCACCTTACCCTCGTATGTAAGTAATAGATTCATTATTGGGCAATTATTTAAGTTACTTTACTTGACTCATGCAAAATGATCTTTATATAGTACAAAATATTTCATATTTATTTTTCGGAAAACAGCCTTCTATTGTATTTGTGGCTCGAATTTATTTCTCGCACCTTGCAGTGGAATTAAATTCAGCTTTGTAATGCAACTTTTCAGATTTATAATTTGTTTGTTAAAACAGATTGAAAAGATAAATTGTTTTTGTGCTTGTAATTGATTCATTTGGAACAGAATTAATGCATTTTGTCGTTATTAATCCTTTGTGATACCAATTTAATGGTTTGAGAAAAATGAGCATTTTATGGTTGAGAACAAACATGGATTTTTATGGGAGCTTATTTTAAATAAAGCATTAAACTCAAGAAGCAAATAATGCTAATACTAATAATGTTAAATTCAGCATTTCCCATAATATTCTGCACCTGTTGGCATTTCTGGAAAAAATATTAAAAGCAAATCTTGTGTATTGTGGACTGGAAGTGACATAAGCAAACCATGTTCTCAAAACTTTCATCATTTTCTTTGTTCGTCAAACCGCATGTTCAGGGATGTGTTTTTGCTCTTAGATTCAGAAGTTGTAGTCTCAGTTTGACTTGGTACAGGATACGAGAGCCATTCTGTTACAAGCGTTCGCCATATAGTTATGACGGTTATACTAGTGTATGATTAGGTTGCGTAGCTATTCCGCCAAAGCGCACCCACGGTGTAGAGCATAAGGAACACTTTAACGAGACTTCTGTCTAGGATTTGACGTCAATTGAACAATGGTTCTAGTCTTGAAAAGAACCCTTTGTCGAATAAGTTTACTTTAATGGGGGCGACCAGAGATGTCAATATGCATGCATATACTTTATAGGTATGTATTCGACGATATCTTGTGGTACCCGTGTTAGTCACCGAAGTGATCTGATTAAGAAACTACAAGCTTGAAGATACATAACAAAAGCAATGTAAAATGCGTGATTAGCTAATTGACAGTGCTCTATTCTTACATATCTAGCAATCTGAACATGCTGCTGATGTAATGTAGAGTGTAGACCTAACATTGGTAACAAATCTTAGGTTATAGGTCAGATTAAAGGTTAGGCTAAACGTTAGGTTAAAGCTAGAGTTAGAAGTAAGATTAAAAGTTACGTTAGCATTTACGTTAGAGGTTAGACTAAGGTTAGGTTAGAGGATACGTTTGAAGTTATGTTAGGTTAAAGATTAGGTTGGAGGCTAAATTAGACATTAAGTTAAAGGATAAGTTTGAGGTTAGTTCAGAAGTTACATTAAAGTTAGGGTTAGGTTAGGTTAAGGGTGAGTGTGGCGTCGTCCTCCCCTCCACTGCGACCTCCTGGGTCTATTGTGGCTCACATCTAGGTTAGAGTTCACCCTCCAGTCCCATTCTCTTAAGGAAGTTGAATAGTCTGGTGGGTGATAGGTTGGTCAGATCCTCAAGCTTCAGGTGCACTCAGCCAAACAGTGAGAATCTGGTGCGGTCTCCTGCGGGACAGGTACATATGACGTGCTCTGCTGTTTCTTCTGCCTCTAAGCATAGACGGCAGACGGTGGTGGGTGATAGGATGGTCAGATCCTCAAGCTTCAGGTGCACTGAGCCAAACAGTAAGAATCTGGTGCGGTCACCTGCGTGACAGGTACATATGACGTGCTCTGCTGTTTCTTCTGCCTCTAAGCATAGACGGCAGACGGTGGTGGGTGATAGGATGGTCAGATCCTCAAGCTTCAGGTGCACTCAGCCAAACAGTGAGAATCTGGTGCGGTCTCCTGCGGGACAGGTACATATGACGTGCTCTGCTGTTTCTTCTGCCTCTAAGCATAGACGGCAGACGGTGGTGGGTGATAGGATGGTCAGATCCTCAAGCTTCAGGTGCACTCAGCCAAACAGTGAGAATCTGGTGCGGTCACCTGCGTGACAGGTACATATGACGTGCTCTACTGTTTCTTCTGCCTCTAAGCATAGACGACAGACGGTCTCGTCTACTAAGCCTAGCTTATGCATATGGTATCTAAGACGGCAGTGCCCAGTGAGAAGGGCAGTTACGCTGCGCAGTCCTAGTCTGTTCAGCTCTAACAGTGAGGTATATCTGGTTTTGGATGGGCCCTTTATTGCTGCCTCGGAATAAGCCATCCCTGAGCAACTAGGGTTAGAAGATAAGTTCGAGTTTAGGTTAGAACTTGTGTTAGTAATTAGATTAGAGATGTTAGAGATTAAATTAAAGATTAGATCAGAGGATAGGTTAGAAGTTAGATAAGGTGTAAGTAGAGCTAAGGTTAGGTTCGGTTAAGATTTCATCAAGTCCGTTAAGTTTCAATATCAGGGGTAGAACTTGATAGTTAAAATAAGAACGCTTTTGAATTATCCAAAAGCCCAGAATAGTTAACATGTTATTATCTAGTGTTTAGAATATTTTACCACTATCAGTGATAGCCAGAAACAAACGTGATCTTGCTAATATCATAGCATAGTTAAGTGCACGATCCCTTACGATCTGTATATAAAATTACGAGGCTGAGTGATGAACCGCTCTTCGATATTCGGGTTCTATGCGCATAACTACACCAAATCGTGGACTCAACTACAAAATCGGAAATCAAATCTCTCGGCTTGGACCGATCATATCAGTATGACTTTTACAGAGAGAATTGAAAAGCTACCCTGAAGATTCAGAACAGAATGACTCGAACTAGAAGAGCAGATAAGAGAAAATGTTGATCAAGGTGTAATAGAACATTAAACAGAGTAAGACAGATCCACAAAATAGATATATAGTCCAGTCAAACTGTGCGAAAAACGGGCTTAATTTGTAAAATGGAAGTACATGGGAATTTTTTTCGAGCATGCAGGGGGGTCTAGAAAAGCTTAACTTGAAGTTTTCGACCTCAAATTCATGTGAGCTTTTTCCGTCATTTTGAAAATAAGAGATGAAGTGTTGTTTTGAAATTATATCTGTAACCGTAGGTCCGACAAAAAATTTGAATAAAGTATTTTTGTGGGCAATACGATTGTCTACAACTTTTATTTGAAACTTTTTCGCGTAATATAAAAAATAAAAAAGTTGCGAGGGAAAAACATTGAAAATTGAGGGGGTGGAAATTGTTGCTTAATTTTGTAGATGGTATAACTATTTCATTATTAGTGGAGCAAAAAAATTATTCAGTCGTTTATTGCAGAGCATTTCATGACGAACATTTTTTCCTAATGACTTTTTTATTCCGTTTATTGGTATAGGTCAAGTCAACGCTCGAAGGGAGGTTAGTGTATGTGAACTGCTTGGAACGCGACGCCTACTATCACATATTGTGCATTAAATTTTATTTGTATTTTGTATATGTAGCAGGCAGATGGTCAAATCCGGTAAATTACTATCTACCTAGTCAGTTAATAAATAAGTATTCAAGATGTTCCTACAAATAAGCAGGTTTCTTTGCGAGGAGCATCAACTTCTAAGTACTCTCTTTACAATAAGCAAAGCTTCTACAAGCGTTCGTGTAAAAAAGAACGTTCTGCAAAGAAATGTGCATGTTATACCTTATTTGCGACAGTACATGACGTCATTTACTAACTACCTGCTCTAAATAACGGCATTTAGTAAATACCTAGGTATATAGCAAAATCGTGGGGATTTATTTTCGTTTTACTATCTGACCCGTCACTTAGTAATTTACCGGATTTGACTATCTGCCTGCGACATATACAAAATACAAATGAAATTTAATGCACAATATGTGGTAGTAGGCGACGCGTTCCAAGCAGTTCACATACACTAACCTCCCTTCGAGCGTTGACTTGACCTATACCAATAAACGGAACAAAAAAGTCATTAGGAAAAAATGTTCGTTATGAAATGCTCTGCAATAAACGACTGAATAATTTTTTTGCTCCACTAATAATGAAATAGTTATACCATCTACAAAATTAAGCAACAATTTCCACCCCTTCAATTTTCAATGTTTTCCCTCGCAACTTTTTCATTTTTTATATTACGCGAAAGAGTTTCAAATAAAAGTTGTAGACAATCGTATTGCTGATAAAAATGCTTCATTCTAATTTTTTGTCGGATCTACGGTTACAGAGATAATTTCAAAACAACACTTCATCTCTTATTTTCAAAATGGCGGAAAAAGCTCATATGAATTTGAGGTCGAAAACTTCAAGTTAAGCTTTGCTAGACCCCCCTGGATGCTCAAAAGAAAAAACCCATGTACTTCCATTTTCCATTTCAAATGTTTAGTTTGACTGGACTAATAGATTTATCTGTAGAAAAGAAAACATGAGTTGAAGAAGAAATTGAAGATGAAAATAATCCAGAAGATGAAGAAGCACATCTACAAATAATTGAAGAACAAGAAACCATCTATACCAAAAGGTATTACCAATTAAGAATACCGGTGAAAAACATAAAATAATAAATACACATACGATGACAGAGAAATACGAAATCAGAATTGAAGGCAATGAATGTTCCAGCAGCTGATGTTCCATCTCCTTTCAAAGCGTGTTTATTTTGCAAGACTTTACAAAAGAAAAAGAAAGTGTTGAAACGCATCCGAGAAACGCATTCAGAACTGTGGTAGCACTATTATAATAAGAAACAAGGTTTTAAGAGAAAATGAAGAAGAATTACGTAAAAGTAAAGACAAATAAACACTAGTTGCAAAAAATGACAACTTCTACAAAGAGAACACAGTACAATCGTAGACAATTAATATCGTAAAATCCTGTTATTATTTAGTAGAATTTGTGCTGTACAGAAAGATCAGCCAGAATCCTTGAATAATTTAAAATCCAAAACCTAGGTCATGGTTCAGTACGAAAATAGCTTTTACACAGGTAAAATTGTAAAAATACAGATGAAAACAGTTTGGTTTCCATTATAATTGAAAAGGATTTACTTACTAGAAATACACAAACAACCAAGTATAAACTATGAGCAACCAAAGATGATTTACTAGACTATTTCACTCAATGTTATACGAACCAATAAAAATTTATCCTGTGAACGAAATTCTCTCTATTCCGGCGACTATTTTTTGTTTATAAAATTTTCCGAACTTGTTCTACCAATGAAAACGTTCAAATAAGCAACCTACCCTTTATTTCACCGACAATTTTTTTGCTATAGTAACGATCCTACAAAAATAGTATACACAAACTGTACGTTTCATTGAAATAAATGTTAAATATTTTTATTCTTTGTGTTGTTTATTCGCGAAATAGTCATAACGAATAACATATGTGGTAAAATTTTGTCTTGGCAAAATTTTCTTTTTGATTTACTCGTGTTTGTTGCCAATTCATCTCGTGACATTGATCAAAAACCACTCGACTGACGTCTCGTGGTTTTTAGTGACAATGTCACTCGAGAAATTGCTATGCAACAAACGCTCGTAACAATAAGAAAATTTTGCCGACAAAATTTTACCACTTATGGTATTATATATGAAAAAAGACTCAGAACCAGTATGATTTAGTTTTCTCTTTTATTTGCGATTAGAAATAGATTTCAAAATGAAGCTTTTTAGGTGACAAATAAAATACCTACAGATATTTTAATGTTTTGTTCCAAATAATTGTGTGATAAAAGTGTACTGCAGAGAGAAAGCTATGGAGATAAATAAGATGCGACATGCTTGCAGGGAATGCCGGCGCTAAAAGACGGTAGAAAATTCACATTTATTACATTTAATTTCATACTTTATTTTATTTTCAGGTAAAAAACTAATCATCACATCAATCTATTTAATCACTACCTTTAAAAACATGTACGAGACTTTTTGAAAGAATAGAATTTTTCGATTTATGACTTCGTTTAAAACAAAAGATTTTCTGTAATATTCAATTTTGCAATCTTCTCTTCCCCACAGAAGTTAAGATATCTTACCACATACTCCTCCACTGTTTAAAAAATATAAAGTACAAGTGTAAAGTCTGGAACTATCGAAATAAATCTTTATCTTTTTTTGAGCAAAATCCTGAAACACAACAATTTTTCTTAAATAATGGAATTGTTATTTTTAGATAGTCTTTTGATTATGAGTTTTTTAATGGATACCCTAATCTTTGGCATGGAATTCTAAGACCAAATATGCTAAAAAAGTATGATACTGTATTTTGAGATTTTTGAAACAATGATGATCCTATCATTACCACTCAAGATTTTGTTCGCAAAAAAACAACTCTTTTCAACTCAATCACGATCTTGGCCACAAAAAGTCCACTCCATTATAATATAATAGTAAGGGTGTAAACTGTCGGACGAATTAAATGAGACAGTTTTGCTAGTTAGAAGATCACCTGCGCTCAGGTATGATTATCAGGTTGCCTAGTTATATCAAACTTTATCTAATCCCTATTTAAACTAGGAATAAATGAAAACAGAACATTAAATTGTTTATTTGTGCATTAAGAGCGTAAGATGATAGATTGCCGATCGATAGAAAAGTTGAATGTTGATTCTTTGTATTAAAAATATACACAAGATTTTTTTTTACTACAAGAATATTAAAAAAATATCAGTTTTATATTTATCTGAAAGCAGCACATTAAATGCAATCAATAGTAAAAACACGTACGTCACCTGGGAAAAACAATAAAAAATGTTAGTTTCAAGTTTTCAGTTTTTAGTTTCAAGTTCAGTCCCCTCAATTTATAGGACTTTTCTAAATTTTAATGAGGGCTGGTCAAGTGGTCAGTTTAGAGTTGTGTGTTAACCGTTCCAAGCACGGTCTGTATATATTATAAGTATTTCAAAAGAATGTATTAATTAAACTTGTACATACAATAACAGTACAACGTAAAAAATCAAAATACTCTTATACTGTATGTCTAATTTGGAAATCAAATTTAGGGATTAACATCTGCTTTCAAACAATCGTTTGTAAAGTAATAACCCCAAGTCGTTGCCGTCCCAGGTTTGATTTCAACTGGCAGATAACTTCTGTTCTTTTAATGGGTATCTTTACAAAACACAAAATTTAAAATGACAATAATTATTCTCTTCGATAATGTTCATTTTATTTACAATTTTAATAAATCACATTTTAAAATTGTAATTCTGATCCATAGTAGGTACTGCACACGACTAAAAATTAAGTTAAGTAAAAATGATGAACTTTTTACATTGACAACATAAATAGTACGTATCTACTTAACAAATATTATTACATGCGAAATAAACAAAAACCAAACCTGTGCAATTTATTAAAATTCTGTAAAAAATGAATATTTTCCAAGAAAAATTGCATTTTAAATTGTTTTGCAAAACAAATCTAAAAATCTGCCTGCTGGAATCGAACCTTGGTCGACAACGACTTAAGATTATTATCATCCCGCTACGGCTAACTCAGTTATATTAAAATGTTTTAATGGAGACCACAGCCTTTGTGTCACCATGTAGTCGGAGCCTACAGCTCTGATATATGTATTTAGACAACCTAATAATCAACCCTGATGGTAATTTTGTGCACGTGAGATACTCTTATTTAATATATGTTCAATAGTATACTAGATGTTTTTTGTAGAAGAAACTAGAAAAGATTTTTAGCTGATAACGTATTAGTTAAAAAAGCCTCCAAATAAATGAAACAACGATAGCAATATCTATTTATTAAAACAGCAGCTTACGTAGAAAATTAAAAAGAGCAACTATTTTGTTATGGACAAATAAAACTAAAATAAAATAATTACCTAACAGTTACAATTATCTATTACGAAAGATGATTAATACAAGGAGAAGATCCTAAAGTATATGAGTAACAATTAAATTTTATTCGATTAATTTGTCACAGAAAATGCATAGTTTAGTACTGCTAAAGTAAATACAAAATATGAAAAAATAAAACTTGAAAATTATTAGTGCATCAGTTGATTAAATTAAGATAATTAGTTAAAAATCAAGCAAAATTTTCAATACAATCATTAATGTTTTTGAAAAATAGACACAATGGTTTTAATTTGATGTACACTGGCTTGCAAAAAATTCGCGTACACCTATTTTTGATTGTATCAAGTCGGTCTTAATTTTTAAGTTGTCAGCGTCAATCAGTTAAAATTATTTTGTTTAATTTTTCTAATGACAGATTTATCCGTCAAGAATGTAATGTCAAAAGTCAGAAAGGTCACGTTTACATAGCAGAAACCACATAAAAACTCGGTTACTTGATTTTTAAAGTGTATGCGATTTTTTGCAAGCCAGTGTATAACAAGTTACTATTAAAAAAATTGATGCTTTGGTTGACACTTTAGCGAAACTGACCTAGGATATTACTTTAGAAAAATCCATAAATATTAATTTATTGTAAATTACAATAAATAAATAAAAAAATGTGCTGTAGAAAATAGGTATTAAAGGTAATAAAAGGGCTATCGATAGAATCCATTTTTTAAATTATTAAAAAAATAACTAGAAAGTAAATAAAGTAAAAGTTTAATTAATTATTTAGCCGATTTTCAATTATGACTAACAGAAATAATTTGTTGATTTTTAAAAGTATTTATATTTAAAATTATTTCTATGTCAATGCCGTCGTCCTTATCAATCCTAAAGAGTACATTTTAAAATAGATATGCAGGAATTGACAAAATATGCGTAAAGAAGTTAAAGATAACATATTTTAAGGTCGTATTAGCTTTTTAATAACGCACCCTAATTTTAGAACTAATTTATCTCTGATTATCTGGTACACATAAATTATGCAGTTATTTTTAAATATTTTAACAAATAATTAATTAAATAAAAAATATTAAAATAGGAGTTTAAACTCCTAAAGGATTTTTCGTCTTACCTGTAGTTACGATATCAGCAAACCTTCACCCTCACAATCACTAAACAGAGCAACCACAAATATAGGCAATGTTACCACTATCGCAGGGCGTATTATATACAGCTTTGTTTAGTTCAACGCACCTTAAGTATACAGAAATGATAATGAAAATAAATTAAAGCAAGAAAAATTCCAAAACCCAAGTTATATCTATCCTCGTCCAATATCTGATTTAATAAACACTGCCCGTAAGTGCATAAGTCGATACTTTTACAATATAAACAACACGAACGTGAATTTGGAATTTCAGAACATGCGGTTTTACCAGTCTGGTCATTTCGTCATTAGCACAATGTTAATGATAAAGATTGTACATCAACTAATAGATTTTTAAAAATCGGCAATAACTAGAAATTCTTGGTTCCAATGAGATAAGATTTCTTATAAAAATGCAAATTAGTGTTTCATGACAAAGAAGATTATTTAGGTCTAAAGATATCAAAATTTAATAATTTATTTTTTTGATAATGTAAATAAAATGTAATTATTACAGCTATTATATCATTCACTCACAATAGACTTATTAAACAAGAAAACACAAAAATAACCATAACAACTGACTTTAAACTCATTTAAAATCTAAGAAATACATAATTTCCCTCTGCCTCATTAACTTTATGGGAATTTTATCTAAATGATTTGAAAGTAGTACATCGATGGGACACTGTTTTAATAGAAAACCTACATTAAATTTTAATGATTTTTCAGGAAAAGTCTATGTTTATTATTGTGTCTGTAAATTATAACTCTAGGCCGAAATTTAACCCATCATCAGACAAATTAGGTATTGTGATGATCATTAGTACTGTGATCACCATGCCTTGGATAAGATTTAGTGTCCAAGGCAACAAGTTTAAAGTCAGAGAAATTAATCTATAATAAAGATCCGTCTTTTACTCAACGTAACATAGCAGATATTAATATGTGGTGACCCCGACGTGATTTGAACTAACAACAACCTGCCAAAATAATTTGCTCATACTTCAAGATGACAAATGACAGACAAATGAAATATATGTATCATCGAAATACATGATTGTTTAAGAAATGTGTTGTGTTGTTCCATAAAAATTGCAGGCATTTCTTTTGCGCCATTTCTATTGAGTTCTTATATAATATTCTTATTCACAATATAATGGCGGCCACTAAAAATAAATTCCAGCATTTGATTAACTTATTTATCCTCTGAGTTATATGGTTATATGGTCAACAAATGTTAGTCTTGAACAGAATATCATACCTAAGCTTTTTGCACGTTCCCGTCTTCTAAGAATAGAATTGTTTAAGCTATCTATAGTATATTTAAAACACAAGGCTTATCTTTGTTCCAGTTCGTTTGAGAGTTCCACTTAGCCGATTTATGCGTTTCTTTTTTTTATATTAAAGCTTTTGATGTGTAGATTAATCAACACTACCTAATTTTTATATTTTGCTAATGTTAATATTTTTAATTTAGAAAAATCTAAAATGTTTAATTTGAGACGCACGGATCAGACATTCACTTGGGGCGCCATCTCACCTTCTTTGGAGGTAAGTCTTAGAACTGACGATTGTAAAATTTTGTTGCAACCACCACTTGCGGTTAACGGTTGATTTGTTATTAGGTTCCGTAGACAAACCAGCATTAGTTGAAAACTATGGAAAGCAATCAAATTGTTCAAATATTAGATTATGACGTCACTGCGTAGATCAAAGTTCAACCATACTTGAGTGTCGGACTTGCATTTTTTAATTTTTTTGTAATATAGCTCATGTAATGTAATATACATGTACTATGACATAGTCAGGGCTAATTATGTAGTAGCAAGAATTTCGTTTGGTCATTTATTTATAATTTAAAAAATGTCATGTATTTAGGCACATACATACGTAACAAAAAGAAAGCAAGAACCCGCCGGAAAGAACACTTAAGTTTCGTTGACCTTTGACCTCAGCAGCGGTCTCCTATAATCTCAAATCAGAGAAATATCCCTTTAGATAATCAACTAAGCTTAAATGTGTAACCAGACCCAATTTAGAAGTTATATCAAAAAACCGTTTTTCAAAATTTCCCTATTCTTTAACGTTACTGCCCTATAAATATCTCTTAAATTCATGTTATTAATAAAAGGAAGATGTTTCAAATTCTTATAAAATACATTAGACTATGGAGGCTAGGATTTAACCTTATAATAGCCACAAGGGCTCTCCCGGCTTTACCAGAGATGACGTCAACTCTTTTATTTTAAATAGCAACCCCCAATTTTACTTTCGATTTAAGATTCTCTGATCGATGATGTATCACAACATAATATAAATTTTCAAAATATTTCCCAAATTCTATGCTGTATCACATCCAGCATGTAATACGTAGTTAAGAATTAACTAATAAATTAAAAAAGAAATAATTGTTTAAAATCATTTCCCAAAAGTCAAAAATCTCAAAGGGAAACCCTATATTTGTTTAATTATATTTGATAGAAAATGTAATCAGCTTTCATTTGATTTAAATATTGTAGGGGTTTTGATTGATTTTTTTCATTATTTTAATTGTTACGTAATAATAATAATAATAATAATAAAAATTACTACAACCCATAACCTAAATCAAGGCCCCAGAAGCTATAAGCTTGTGCGGGAGGGAGGGGGCGATTATTATTATTATGTAGTCCCAATGTGCGGCTGCAGCCGACTTACAGATGGAACAGCGCAGATGCCACATTTGTGTCACAGCTAAGGAAAGCTGCAGAAAACCTTAACCAGATCTGCCGGCGCCGGGAGTCGATCGCGGGCCGCCTGGGTGAAAGTCCGGCACGCCAGGCATTACACTACCAAGGCTGTAATTTTTGGAAAATGAAAAAACGTAGTATGCTTTTGCTGTACAAACAAAAATTCATACCAAAGTAGCCGATTTCAATTGTTGGCATCTATTTCTTTTGAGGGCATAGTAGGCCAGGAAAATTTAGGTCGAAAAATGACGAAACTTCTGAAAGATTCCCAAGCCAGATTTTTGTGTGCAGCTTTATTCATTATGAGGTTGAAAAAGTTCTCAAAAGTCCTGATGCATATCGCGAGTGAAAAGGTTTTTTATAAGGGAGGGGAAAAAGAAAATTCACCTTTTTCCGATTATCTTGAGAACTTTCTTAAAAGGCTTTCTTAAAATGTACTATAAAAAAGGTCCTAGGACATTTCTTTGTATCACTAACACTTTCAGTGGTATAAAAGTGAAGGTACTGATACAAAGGACCCACAAAATCCTAATAGACGGAGAGCCAGCAACGTATTTCGAATTTGGGTACTAAATCTTATATACCTGCTGAACACTAAAAGTCGATTCTGGCAGCCCCCTGCGGCCGGGTTATACTACCCTAAAATTACTAAGAGGGTGAGAAATAAGATTCAATTTATTTAAAGTAACAGTCATGAAATTTCAGGGAGTTACTTTCGAGGTTACTTAGTGTTCTTTATTTATAAAAAATATTGCCAGAACATTTCCTCCTCTTCTAAATGTTGCCAGAACGCTGTAAATGTTGATTAAAAAAGTGACATTTTTGTTATTTTAAAAGTCTTGAAATTTTGACACAATAAATAAAGTAGGTATATGTAGGTTTACATGTTAGTGCGAGCGAGACAGTTATATAGCGGCCTGCAGGTTAGAGAGAGAATCTTATTTCTCACCCTCTTAGTAATTTTAGGGTAGTATAACCCGGCCGCAAGGGGCTGCCAGAATTGACTTTTAGTGTTCAGCAGGTAGATATATAAGATTTAGTACCCAAATTTTCACGACTGTTGAAATGACAACTCGAAATACGTTGGCTCTTGGTCTATAATGGGATATATCTCTCGGACAAGATTCTTGAAATTTTGCTAAATGATAGTCCCTAATGTGTAGATGTTGAGTAATAGTAAAGTATGAGAGATGTATATGTATGTAGAGTCCCCAAAAGTGTAAACGGGCACAAAATCGAAAAAACTATAGAATCTAATTAATGAATAGTGTTTGAAGTTGACAATTTTTACACCCAGCAGAATCCTTATGACTTTGATAAATGATAGTCCATAATGTATAGATCAAAAGTGTCAACAGGCACAAAGTCCAAAAAATTATAGTATGCAGGAAAATTACGAAGTCAAGAATGATATAGAACTTGACGAGGAACTAGAATAGTTGTTCTACATTCCAAATAATATGTGGATTGGGTCTACTGGAAATACCACATTAAAAAAACGCACCTGTTAGTGGAAATGGGTGCATTTTTTTCAGAAGTACAATAATTCGAAATTGTCACTCACTTTTCTCCAAAACGGTTAGTTATAGAAAGAAATGTCGTAGGACCTTTATAGTACATCTTACGAGCAGCAATTTTCATTATAACCACCTTCTTTCCGTAAACCTGCTAGTCTTCGAGATAATTGGAAAAAAGTAAATCTCCCCATTTTAAAAAAATTTGCACACGCGATATGTATCAGGACTTTTGAATCAGTAATCATTTATATCAGGAATTTTACAGAAGTTCAAGTCTAATTTTTCTGGTCTATAGTTTCAGTGGCAAAAGGGGAATTTAAGTTCGAAATAGTGCATTTTACACGAAGAAGGCAGATTGACAGGTGAATGCAGAAAAAACTCATATGAAGGTTGCGTATGGAAATTTGGTAAAAATAAAATAATAAATGTTCTAATTATACAAAATTCGAGATATCCATCTCCTAATAAATTTATCTAGTGACTGTCATGTTTACAATTGTATCTACAATCGTATCTATGACAATTACCTGTCAAATAAAATTATTAGGAGATGGATAGGTATAGTTAGAGTTCCTAAATGAAAACTTCAACTGTGTTATTTTAGAGTTAGGACACGTATGACAAAATCTATCTCTTTCTCGGTCAAAGCTAAGCTGTCTGAAACAGAGATACTTTTTTCTCTCTGTTAACTTTGGTGAAACATTCAGCAGCTGTCAATTATAAATTTTAAGTTATGCTGTCATGTTTATTTTTATGCGTGTAAACATTTTTAATGTGCACGTTATCATTTAGTTACTGTTTGTAGAAAAGTTTTAAAAATACTATAGTACATATATCAATTTTACGTCAGCTTTTAATAAAGTATTAGAATTTTAGATTTATATAATCGTCATACTGACAGTTAAATTTATTAAACCAATTTTCATGATTATCAACCTTCTAATAATTAGTTTCAAAATATGAAATGTCACTAGGAAAATTTGACCTTTAGGTATAGTATGAGCAAAAAATAACTCCATCAAAGGTGCCTTTGGAATTTTGAACTCATGTGTATTATAACACCAGAGACCCCAGTAGCAAACACATGTTGGAAAAATATTGTTTCCACATATTGGCCAAACATTGTAAATGACAGACACTGATGAGATTGGCACAATATGCGGAAGCAATATATCTCCAGTACTGCAGTTTAATATTGGCCAGACATTGGAACATTATATTGGTTCAATATATGTTTATAGTATTGGCACAATATGTGCATAGAATATGTCTCCAACATGGTTATATTGGTCCAACGTTGAAACTTTTAATGGTTCAATATTCTTTTACAATATTGGCGAAATGCATTCACAGGATATTCATCCACCGTTCAAATGTAATATTAGTGTAGTATACTTGTACTAGTATTGGTACAATATGTTGATGTGATAATGCTTGATATCTACATTTTATTACGATTAATGTCTCCCTCAACAGGTACTATTTGTCACAAATCACTTTGTATATCTTCTGTTCGTTTAACTTAATCATATTAATAACCGACGACGATAATAATGATAATAAACCGACAGTCCATATTTTAAATTAATGTTAAACTGTAGATGAAGTCGGAGGGGGAGAGGGTCATCGTAATATGAAGCACTATTATCCGCTAAATGTAATTCAACTTTTTTATTTTGTCCATTTACACTTAAAACTGTACTTTAAAGTCTGTACTTAATACAATAATTCGTTTGCGTCATTGCGAAAACTGCAAATAAAAACACAAACGCATTAAATTTTGTTAATTGGACTTTTATCTATTGGATTTCTAGTTAAAACGTTAAACAAATTGTATCAACGTAAAACAGATAACTAATAAAATTAAATATATCAAACATATATTGGCAACATATTGGCCCAAAAATATGTACTAGGAGTATTTGTTAAAAATTGTAGCTTAAGTTTGATATTTCATTCACTTCAATAAAAATCCGTAAAAATGTATTAAAGGCGAGATAATGCTATTTTTAATAAATTTGAAATTACATAATTATGTACCTACTATTATCGTATTTACACGTTCTGAAAATTAATCACAGACATATTGTTTACACAATTTTATTCATGTTTAAACAAAACGCTAATTAAACTAGGCGGTTATAACAATTAAAATATATGGATATTATAGTGAGTACTTACATTATATATGAATATAAATAACTAACGCACTTACAAACAGTACATATAAATTTTTCAACCAGAAATGTTCAGCAGCAGATATTGCAACACTAAAACAGATGGTTGAAAACAGCTGCTTGTGCGTTATTGGGTGCGAAATTTGAAATGCGAGTAACGTACGTATAATCACACTATAGATAAGATCATGTTTCATGAGAATTGTTTAGGAATGTGAACACACGATATCAAATTACATTTTTCTGCTAAGTCTATGTTATCTCTATGAGAACTTCTTTGGCATTTATTCTCTCATGACCATGAGAACTGTGTAGACAGATAAGGTATAAATACCTCTGTTTTAATATTAAGTCTTTAGTCTTTATTAAGTATTCATTCAACACACAAGTCTCTTAAACAAGTGTTTATCCAGAGTGAGTATTAAAACTAGGTGTGGATTTTAAAATTGTCTTGCTAGTAAAAACATAAAGCCTCATTCGAGTTTTTAATTAATTATTTTGCTTAATGTCATTTAAATGTGAATTCTAAAATTGTTCTGTTAAGTGTGTTAATTCAAATCTAATTATTTAAACTCGTCTTAAACTCGTTAAATAAATTACTGACAAAGTAATATTAATACATTTGTATTCTAAATGTTAAAAGAGATAAAGTTTTCTCTTGATTAAAAATAATAAAATATATTCTACGACTGCAAACGAAATATATAAATGTGTTTTATTGTATTCAATAAAGTTTTAAAAAAGCTTCGGCCACAGAATATAATCAAAACTTGCGATCATTATGAATTTAGACCGAAGTATACAATAATTACGTGTTGAGGTATTATTAGTATTCAGTATTTAATAAAACCGTGTGAGTTATGGTAACTTGTAATTATCTTTCATTTTTCTCGACGTGGTACACATTTGTAAAACATTTTCACGCATATAAAGCACCCGCCTATGTATAGCTATTTTTATTCCTTGAATAATCAACTAACCTTGTTTAAAGGATGCTTATTCAGTGTCGGAACTATAAAGGTGAAATATTAACTGCACTATATGTCCAATATAAGACCAGTATAGAATAATACAGTATGAATAATTTGTATATAAGACTTATGTGGAAGAAATATTGGTTACCTATATTGGGCGCCAATATTAATTAGATATATAGTACTAAATATCTACCAATGAATTAATCATATCCTGGGCTGAAATATAAGCCCAATATAGGACCAATATAGAGGAAAACATATTTTTTAAATTTATTATTTATATATTGGACCTTTGTAGGAGCAATATTAGCTACATATGTTGGGTGCCAGTCTTTAAGCGATGTAGTACCAATCTTGGTTGAATCTTCCAAATATTGGGCCTGAATATAATATGTTACCCATATAGCACCAGTATTGGGTCAATATCTTGTGCTACTGGGGGAATTATAACAACCGTCACTGTCAAAGGACATTGATTATTTTGTATAATTTTCAGCTCTAAGTGGAATATAATATAGCATAGTGCCTACTACTAGTACCAAGTATTTATGATCACAGGCGCAATTAGCATCTAATTTTTGTGGGGGCTAAAGTTCGAAATTTTGGCAAGTGTGTTTCCTTCTAGAGAGAATTGTATTTATGTATAATGTAACTACAGGGTAGCACGCGTAAGATGACCCTTTTCTTATCTTGGAAACAGTAAGAGTTACGAAGAAAGTTGAATACCAAAGTTAGTTGATATAAGATTTTGCTACTTTAAACTTTTTTTACTTTTAATGGAACACCCTGTATATCTTTACACTTTGCGATCACTAGGCACAGTTTTACGAGTAATCTCGATTTTTAAAATTTTCTTTTGAAAATACAACTTTTCTTAAAAAATATATTTACATACCACAAGTGACATTATATAATAATTATAATAATACACTATGCTTAAAATTATTTAAATCTTTTCATAAATTTACTGTTGAATAATATACAGGGTGTTCAATCCACCTTCGCAAATATACCAATCTTCGAACATAAAAATCTCCATTTTTTAAATGGTAAATGTATATATTACGTATCCATATTTTATATAATTCAGCTTTGAGGTCTCTGCCAATTCATATATATATATATATATATATATATATATATATATATATATATATATATATATATATATATATATATATATATATATATATATATATAAGAAAGTGTTATAATAATGGGATATCGCGCAACAGAGAAGAAAGAAAACATAAGTTGCAGCCGTCTACACGTGTTTCACACTTATTAGTGATCATCAGGACGGCATAGCAGATGGAATAAATATAAAAGCAACTAACTCAGAAAGATGTAACAACACAAGGTTTCACTGATAGCAGCCAACCGCACATTTGCAGTATCGGCCTGAAGACACTGAGTTTTCAGTGCAACAACAAACGTCACTACGGAGGCAGCTAAATCCACTACCGTGAGACAACCAATCCCAAAGTATAATATCAATGATTAGAAGTAATAATGCGCGTAGAGATATACAAGAAAGTGTTATAATAATGGGATATCGCGCAACAGAGAAGAAAGAAAGAAAACGGCTGCTATCAGTGAAACCTTGTGTTGTTACATCTTTCTGAGTTAGTTGCTTTTATATTTATTCCATCTGCTATGCCGTCCTGATGATCACTAATAAGTGTGAAACACGTGTAGACGGCTGCAAACTATATTTTCTTTCTTCTCTGTTGCGCGATATCCCATTATTATAACACTTTCTTGTATATCTCAGTAGTACAGCTATGTTCCTTCTGGACCAGGAAGTGACGTCATAAGCACATGTGTTATAGGTAATATGTAAACAAACATGGCCGCCGGATGTAAACAAACATGGCCGCCAGATGTAAACAATATGGCCGCCGGATGTAAACAATATGGCCGCCGGAAGTGACATCATACATAAACAAAGCAGCTGATTTAAATGGCGGTATGCTCTTAGTAGATAAGCCCGCCAAGCATATGTAAACATATATGGGTAACCAAATAAAAAAAAGCCACTAGATTTGAAATGTAAACAAAGCAGCTGATTTAAATGGCGGTATGCTCTTAGTAGATAAGCCCGCCAAGCATATGTAAACATACATACATGGCAACCAAATAAAAAAAGTCACTAGATTTGAAATGTAAACAAAGCAGCTGATTTAAATGGCGGTATGCTCTTATTAGATAAGCCCGCCAAGCATATGTAAACATACATGGGTAACCAAATAAAAAAGTCACTAGATTTGAAATGTAAACAAAGCAGCTGATTTAAATCGCGGTATACATGTAAAACATATCCTATAATAAGCCCGCCAAATGATATCACATATTTATAAGCTAAAACATCCTAGTGCAGCCATCTGTTATTCACAATCAATAATATAAGCTAAAAATTAGTTTTCATTAAATAACCCAATGCTGCAATCATGTTAATCAAATTAGAAAAACGGAAGTTTAAACCACAAACTATTTTTATCAATTATGTTTTAACGTGGACAACCTAATTTAGAGTGAGTTAAAAACACGTTTTTACAAAAAAGGTTTTTGTGATTTATATATTGTTACCACCATTATTTTTGGGGTGAGTAGATAATACAATTATTATTATTATTCAACATAGTTTATAGATATCTAAAGGAACCCTTTACTAAAAGTAAAAAACATCTAGAAAAAAGTATTTTTGTTTATCAGACAACCTCTAAATAACAAATATTCTGTTTTTATTAATTAGACCATATGAAAAGCTTTTTTTATTTTAAAAAATATACCTACTTACTAAACAGGTAAAACTTTAATTAAAGAAAACCCAAAAGCTTTTAATCTGTAAATAAAAACATCAATCAGGTGTAAAAATTTTATTTAGTTCATTTAATAAATGTAAATTAACAAAACTTCTTTTAAAAAATTCTTTACGTGTTTGTATAATCTATAGGAAGGAAATTTTTATAGAAACTCTTTTAAAAATAACCTTTTAAGATAACCCAAAACTTATAGAAAAAAATAATGTACATATAATTTTTCACAGATCGATTTTACTCTGTTCTATTAACCTTGATTTTCTTGCTTGTTCACACTTATAAATTTCTAAAGTTATTCCATATTATTAGCTTCCTGAACACCTTTATTATCAAAAAAGCTCCGTAATGCTCTTCCTTCCGGGTTGTTTGGATCAGCCATTATGTTAATATTATCAGTTGTAGCATCAAGATAAATGTACCAATATAATCAAATCCATATCCGAGCTTATGCAAGACATTTCTAACACAATTTAAAAAAGTAAAAAAAAATTTAGATTATAAAAATAAATAATTCTTACCTAGCTTAAACAATAGATAACGTAGTAATTTGATAAATGATTTTTATAAAGGTAATCTTAATATATACACACATCAAGTTGAAGAAAAAAACAGGCGATAAGAAAAAAGACAGGATATTGTCAAGGTGAAAAAATATATTTTTTCCAATATTGAACAAAAAATACCGGATGTAAACATATTTTGCTAATAAATAATTGATTTCTACACAGGATATTGTCAAGGTGAAAAATATATTTTTTCTAATATTAAACACTGTTTTTCAATAACAATACATATTTTTTCCACCCAGTTCTAGAAAAAACAATTTTTCGTATGAACAAACATATAAATACAGACATTCTGCAATAGTTATTTTAGTCTTAATAAAAAATTACTAGATAAACTTCTAGAAAAATAGTTCCAAATGGAGTTTTTAAAAGAACTTAACAACGTTGGGAAGCTGCAATTAAAACCTTTGATAAATATTGATGATTTGGTGATCGATCGACAGTATAAATTGGAAAAAATAAAATCTGTGGGTACGAAATATGGACGCAAGATTATTGTTGAAACAGCAGACAATTCAATGTTTCTACCAGGACGATTTTCAAAAATACTATCCGAAGCAAGAATTACAGCTCTAAATAAAGCAATTTCATCTGTAGTATTGGTATACAAAGGACAACAGGATCTTGGAAAAGATCGAAAAACAGCGATACTTGAATTTGTAGATATTTAGAAAACGCAACCAAAAATCATTATTATATTTATCTACAAAAGTTGGGACTTTCCTCTTTCACAAAAATATTATAAAATATTATAAATATTTTCTTATTTGTATGCTTTAATAAATAAACATATTTTTCTAGATGTTTTTTTTTACTTTTAGTAAAGGTTATACTTTTGCTTAAAATAACAAGGTCGTTTGATGCATATATAAGCAAGCATGTATGTGAACATTTCATTCATTCTAAAAGTTGTTTTTGTACACAGTACTATACCTACAACAAACTAAAAAATGGAATTCCTAAACAAAATTGATGTTGTGTTGAAAATGGTTCAAGAAACATATAAAAAACACAAAGAAACTTTGAATCCATTAAAAATTGAAAAATATATTAAACTTATTAATTATAATTTAAGATTAATAAGTTATGAAGTAAATACAAATAATCAAAATTTAACAACTGCAAATAAAAAACATATGCAAGCGGTCGCTGGACAATTGAGTCGATATGAAGAATTATTCAATCAACTTCTGAAAGGTAAAAATATAAATAATTATTGTTTTAGCTTTAACAAAAAGTTATTTTTTTAGGAAAAACGGGTGCTGGAGCAAAGCTTGATCAAAAAAGAAGTGTAATTTGGAGGGATCTAACATCAGCATTTCAATCCCGTTTACAAACTTCAATTATAATAAACTTAATACATAAGGATTTGACTGCGTTTTTCGAAGACTGTTTTACGCTTTTTTGGACCAACATAAAAAAACATATTTCAACAACACCATTAAAAATAAATATGGAATTTTGCGCAGAATTTACAAAACCAGTTGCCAATACAGAGGAGTTGCTGTTCAAAGAATTTACATTCAACACCAAAAATTATAAATTGCTGTTTTCAACTTTAAGGGATCGAGATGCTGTGAATGAATGGTTCCAAAAGAACATTAGCGCTGTGTTAATGGAAAAAATAACCGAGTTTGAAGAGCAGGGAAGTGGGTGGACTCTATCGAAAATTATGTCCCTAACGGTAAATATCAATAAAGTTACGTTACTTCACGCATCATCGTATATAGATTTGCCTAAAGAAATAAAATTAAAAAAAGCGATAATAAATGTACAAAATAATGACGAAGCTTGCTTTGGTTGGGCTCTAGTATCGGCATTATATCCAAGCACCTCTCATACACAACGCGTTAATTCATACCCCTATTATGGGGAAGTGTTAAATTTTGAGGGGATTAATTTCCCAATGTCGTTTGATCAATTGTCAAAATTTTTAAAACAAAATCCAAATATTTCGATAAACATTTATGGTTTGATTAGAAAATCAGAAAAAAATTATGTAACCGTTCCGCTTTATTTATGTGATGAAAAGAAACAACAACATGTAAATTTGTTAATGATTCAGGAAAGTTATGAAATTGAAAAAGAAAACGATGAAATTGAAGATGAGATTGAAAGTGACCAGTCAAAGCAAGCTTCAATAAAATATCATTTTTGTTGGATTAAAAATTTGTCTAGATTAGTTAAGAGTCAACTTACATCACACCGTAGGAAAACATTTATTTGTGATAGATGTTTGCACTATTTTCATAACGAACAGAAATTAAATATTCATGAAATAGATTGTAGGGCTGTAAATAAATGTAAAATTATATTACCAAAACCTGGTACTACTGTTCATTTTAAGAACCATCATCATAAACTTCAAGTACCTTTTACAATTTATGCAGATTTAGAATGTTTGGTAAAAGATTTTAAAGATGATGAAACCAAAGATACTATTAAGTATAAAGAACATACAGCCAATAGTATTGCATATTATCTTCATAGCGCATACGATAATTCTTTATCTCGTTTTAGGCTTTATAGGGGTGAGAATTGTGTTGATTGGTTTGCAAACGAGTTATCGCAAATTGCAGATGAATTACAACACATTTTTGATCATCCTAAACCAATGGACCCGCTATTAGATGCTCAAGAAAGAGAGTTTAAATTAGCATCAGTATGTCATATATGTGAGGAACCCTTCTTAGATGATCACATTCGCGTTAGAGATCATTGTCATTTTACCGGTAGATATCGCGGATCGGCCCACATGGGGTGTAATCTTAACCATAAGATTCCTCATAGAATTCCAATATTCTTTCACAACTTCTCTGGGTATGATGCACATTTTTTAATAAAAACTGTTGCGACTGCAATACCTGGTAGAGTTTCGCTTTTACCTAAAAATAAAGAACGCTACATTTCGATTACTAAAAATATTCCAAACGCAAATATTCAATTTAGATTTCTAGATTCGTTTCGCTTCATGAGCGATTCTTTAGAAAAACTTGTTTCTTATTTAGATTTTAACAATTTGAAAATTTTACGTAATATTTGTTCTGATTTAAGTAGCGAGCAGTTGAAATTATTAATTCGAAAGGGTGTATACCCATATGAATATATGGATAATTGGGAAAAATTTAACGATATTGAATTACCAGCTAAAAAACATTTCTATAGCAAATTAAAAAATAGCCATATTTCTGAGGAAGATTATAACCACGCTCAAGAACTTTGGAAAACATTTAATATAAAAAATTTGGGGGAATATAGTGATATATATTTGAAGACCGATGTGTTACTTTTAGCAGATGTGTTTCAAAATTTTCGGGAAAATTTAATAAAGACACATGGATTAGATCCAGCTCATTATTTTACATCGCCTAGTTATACTTGGGATGCTATGTTAAAACATACTAAGATAAAGTTAGAGCTGGTTACGGATGTAGACATGTTACTTTTTTTAGAGCGGGGTATACGGGGAGGTATTAGTCAGGTATGTACCAGATACAGCAAAGCTAACAATAAATATTTACCAAATTATAATCCAAAACTACCTAATAAATATTTGCTGTATCTTGATGCAAATAATTTATATGGTTGGGCTATGAGTCAAAGTCTACCTTATAAAGATTTTAAGTGGTTAAGTGATAAACAAATCAATGATCTAGATTCTGAAACTATTTTGAATATACCTAACGATATTGAAAAAGGTTTAATTTATGAGGTAGATTTGGATTACCCAAACCATTTGCATGATTATCATAATATGCCATTCTGTTCAGAACATAAAGCTCCCCCAAACAGTAAACAGAAAAAGTTACTTACCACTCTAGAGCCTAAAACGAGGTATGTCATACATCATAGTGCATTGAAACAATGTTTACAGGAAGGGTTAATATTGAGAAAAATTCATCGAGCAATAAGTTTCACACAGGCTTGTTGGTTGAAAGATTATATTGATTTAAATACAAAATTAAGATCAAAAGCAAAAAACGAGTTTGAAAAAAACTTATTTAAATTATTGAATAACGCAATATTTGGCAAATCTGTTGAAAACGTTAGAAAATATAGAAATGTAAAGCTTTGCACAAAATGGAATGGTCGGTATGGTGCAAATCAATATATTTCTAAGCCTAATTTCCATAGCCGTACCATTTTTAGTGAAGATTTGGTTGCTGTTGAACTAAATAAACTTGAAATTTTATTTAATAAACCTATATATGTTGGTATGGCAGTCCTTGACATTTCAAAAACTTTGATGTATGACTTTCACTATCAGTTTATGTTAAAACAATTTAATCCCAAGAACTGTAAGCTTCTTTATATGGATACAGATAGTTTGTTATATGAAATAACATGCGATGATGTGTATGAAGTTATTAAAAACAACATTAATATGTTCGACACTTCTGATTATGCTAAAGATAATCCTTTTAATATTCCACTTTGCAATAAAAAGGTATTGGGTTTAATGAAGGATGAAAATAAAGGATATATTATGTATGAATTTGTTGGGCTAAAAGCAAAAATGTATGCAATTCAAATTTATGGTTTAGATGTTATAAAAAAGGCTAAAGGAGTTGTAAATCAACTTGTAAAACATAATATAAGTTTTGACGACTATTTAAGTTGTTTTAAAGATAATTATGTAAAAATTGTTAATCAGAGTAGTATACAAAGTAAGCGACACAATGTATATAGTGTTGAACAAAAAAAGAAAGCTCTTTCGAATGAAGATAATAAAAGATTTATACTAGATAATGGTATTGATACTTTACCGTGGGGACATTATAGGATTAATGATGAATTAATGGATGTAGAATAAGTTTTATTGTAGACTAAGTTTTATTGTAGACTAAGTTTTATTGTAGACTAAGTTTATTGTTATAGGATTAATGATGAATTAATGGATGTAGAATAAGTTTTATTGTAGACTAAGTTTTTATTGTAGACTAAGTTTATTGTAAACATACATGTGAAATAAAAAAATACACCCATTAAACAGTATTTTATTGATTAATTGTTTTTTACATATTTACTATATAATATTTATAACAGCATTAGAATTCACAGCTTGTTTGTCCAATGGTTCGATATCACAACATAAAAAATAAAGCAAAGCTTCGCGTATATCCTCTAGCACTTTGTTTTTAAAGAAACACATCACTTCTAACATACTGCATACATTATGATTATTTACATTTAAACAACTATTTAATATAAACTTTATGTTTTCAAGATCAACTCCTCTAGCCTGCATCTGTGCTGCACTATGTATAATGTTGTTATAATAAACAGAAAATCCTTGATGTTGTAACAGGGATAGCTTATAGTCGATTAAACTGGTTGCATCCCACAGAGTCTTTAAACTCTGCATTTCCAAAACAATGAAAACTCCAGCATAGTGATGTATTTGTATTGCGTTAATTGATTTCATGAAACGCACTATAAATTCATCAAATCCAATATCTTGTTTATAATCAAAGCTTTCTAGTATTTGTTCCTTTTTAGAAATAAACGTACGCCAAACTTCAGGAGTCATGGTAACAGTAGTTTTTATAACATAATCGTAAAGTTTCACAACAGGTGTAAAATTTGTAGAAGGGTTTAAACCAATTTTAATTAGTTTAGTATTATCTTCGTTTAACCAAAACTGTAGAGTGTTCAAAAGATCTTCTTCCCACAACTGTTCCCAAGGCGACCATTTAACACATTGCTTTGTAGCATGAAATTGAAAGCGGTCTATAGTTGAAGAAACATCATCGATTTTAAACTTTTTAGCTTCTGAGATACTTGGAAACGGAGAATTTCTTTTGTTAGAAGCCATTATAACACACGCTCTTTCAACTGCTTGCAGAGAACTGTTGAAACATGTACTTGTTCTGCCTTTTTATTATTGTGTGTTATCTTCATAATCAAACTACCTATCATCAGCATTCGTTTAATATCGTTCAAATAAAGATACATCATAGCTTATATTGAGAAGGGCAAAGGAAATAAAAAAGAAGTATACATCTTTATCATTTATTAATTGCTATACATTATATATTTACAAATTATGTTTTACGTACTAATCCGGTAAATGGTTCATATTCAAAAAGAACATCATGTAAAATAAGACAATAAGCAACAGTGTTTGGATCAAAAGAATTGACAGCCTCTACCTCTAACTTCAAGTCAACAACAGCATTGTATACACTTTCATTTTGCTTAGTACAATTAACTATAAAAATAGGTTTATCTTTAAACTGTTTGTAATCAAACAAAGAACCTGCAATATTATCATCATAATATTGAGTTCTAAAGTTTAGGTATTCATCGTAAACATCAGTGTACTTGTTGTTAGCGAAATCGAAATTCTGTTGTTCATAAGGATATCTTCTGTTGTTGATGCTAGCTTTCACACTAGTTGCAGATACATGATTAAAATCAGATGCTACAGCTTGTTTGCTGTTACGTTTCGCCGTTTGAAATGCAACCAATATCCACTGAGGTCTTTGGAAGCCTGTGCTGCTCTTTACAGGCCACACTAAAGATCTCGAAGCAGGTAGGGTTGGATATATGAATAGATCTCTTGCATGAAAGCTAACTGGAATAATAGCATTTTTATTAATTTTTTCATACAAGTTTAGTTTTGTTGCATCGTTTGGAATTACATAGGGTACTTTCCACAACATTTTGGTAATAGCAATCTTAACATTAGTTTCACCCTTATAGCAATCCAAATCAGATTTTGCTCGCACAAGGATCAGTTCCTGTCGCATGTTAATAATTGGTTTTCTATATCCTTCCGCAAATCCTAAGAAGTGTCGTAGAGGGATGGAAGCGCAGAAAGATTTTTTAGTACCATCTACAATCTGTAGTTCTTCGCTGAAGGGACTCCAACCAGCTTGCTTTAAACAATTTGTTTGTTCTGTAGAGTAGGAAGCGTAACCTTTCATTGAACTGTTGATGCCCGGCATCCGTACAACTTCTATTGTTTGATCCCCCAACACGAAACGTACTTCATCGAATAGAAAGAGTGGTGCGTTATTCGTGAGGTTGTATGCTTTTGTTGCATCGGTTGGTGTGAGAGTACCTTCAATGTAAACAACACTGTTGTAGGTAGCTGTTATCAGATCAGCTTTTTGTATAACCAGATTTATTTCATCTGAATTATCATATGCATTAGTTGCATATGGATGATAAGAACGTCGATCGCATTCTACAATCATGTCATTAAAGCGGACCTCGCTGAATATGGTTTTTAACCCGTCTTCCATATTTACTCAACACTGTATAACCCAAAGATTGTAAAACCTGCACGTCTTCATCTGTCAGCGGTACGTACTTGTTGGCGAACAACTGCTCACTGTTGCAAGGTTGTGAAATGTCTTTCTTTTTATAGAAAATAATTAGCCCCATAACCTCTTTAACCAGATTGCAGGTATCCCTTTATCAAATCTATCATTCGTAATAACAATTCTTCTACAGATATCTTCAGCTCTAATGTTATGGTAACTTGTTCGTTTCCAAAGTCCACCAATTCACCGTTTTGGTCAACAAGTCTCAAAGTAATGTTATCTATCTGATTCACTATCACAGGTAAATATGTAACGGGCGAGGGTTTCTCATCCAATCTATAACCAGGCTCCACAGAAATACCAAATGCGTATATAATATGCGATAACGAACTGTTCCGGTGTGCTCCACCAGTAATATTACACTCTACGTGAATATTTGTTGCTTTAATGATTTGCACATCTAGGTCAGAAGTATGCGTTTGATTTGCCTCTAATATGCGTGGTGAAAAACCAAGCATACGTCCTATACTATCAGGTTTAGTAAAATCAATGTTGTATATGGATTTTAGTTCACACTTTAGAGTATTGTTGTTAGCTTTCAGGACAAAATCAATCCGATTATTGTTGTTGCAAACGACTGACTGAATGTACTTGTTGATTTCTTCTACTTCGTACGCTCCAGAAGGAATAATCACCTCTTTATCGTTATAATAAATCTTGTTGTTACCAGGAAAGATATTTCTGATTGAGTTACAACCGTAAAACCCAACAAGGCCTAACGTATAACGGTACTTGGAATTCAGCTCAATAGGTGGAAAATAGTTGCGACTAAGCTCGTTACCCACACCCGTTAACGAGAACGTTTGAGACATGACTAGTTGAGAAAGCTGATTGCAACTCTTTATATAACGTTATCATCATTCAAGAAATTAAGACAAAGATGTCCACAAACGACTGTATTGAAATTCTGTTGTCGAACATAATTGTATCTAATTTTACATCCTTTAAAATATTGTATGAGCTCCATAGGAGGTTGCAAATCTCCAAAACTATCATAATAGATAACATCCTTCTTACGTTTCTTGTATGCAACCCAATGAGTACCAGGACCCTTTATATCATCCAAATTTACTATTCCGCTTTCGTTTATATGCGGTTTAGTTGGTAAGGTATCACGCATAAACACACCTCTGAAGTATGTAACATCCTTAGCATATTTTTTTAAATCTTGATCTGTGAGCGATCTCCGAGGCAACCTTGTTAGTTTTTTGAATAAGGTTTCAAATAAAGAGCTGCACCCTTTTTATAAGGTTTCAAATAGAGAGCGGAGCCTTGTTTTCCTATAGCGATCGACTCCATGGTTTTGTTGTGTCGCTCGCTTTCTTCAAGCTGCTTCTTAGCAGCCTTAGCTTCGTTCACAGCTTTTGCAATTCCAGAGGCTCCGCCTGCGATCGCTCTGTTAAGGAAATATTGTTTATAATAATTTTAAATAATATCATTATTAGACTTACCCAGCTGCTGAGAGGCCTGCAAATAAGGGAATTAGGAAGGGTATGATTCCACCCTGCTTCGGTATTGGGATAACTCTAGGAACCAAAATGTTTTTCTTTCCCCCATTACTTTTAACGAACTTTTTAGCTACGCTCAAAGCTTTCTTAATAGTCTCAGCTAAAGGATGATTTCCAAACTTCACAGCTGCTTTTATGTGTTTCAGGAAACCTCCTTTAAAGGCTATGCGTCTATTATGTTTCTTTTTCCTCATTCTATTACATTTCTTTTTTCTCATTCCCGCTCCGATAGCTTTTTTAGCTCGCATGGCTGTGGTAACACCCCAAGCAGCAGCTCGTTCTCCAAAACTAGAGTCCTTAGCTTTAACTCTACGCCAAGATCGTTCTTGAAGAATATGGTCTGCTTTATGTCTGGAAGCCAAATCTTTATGTTGCGAATAAGCGATATCGTGTTCTCTACAGGCTTCGTCTAATGGATTTATACCTCGATCTCCTCTAGCCAACCTTTCTTGTAACTTAGTACCTGGACCACAAAAACGATACCCAGGTATATGAGCTTCAAAAGGCAGTTTATTTATCAAGGTGTTTACAACACCTTTACCTCTACAACGGCTCGCCATCGACTAAATGTCTAACAACTAAACAAATCTTATTTATATGAGTGATCATACACCAGAGGATTCATAACCGCGATGGAGTTTGTTAAGCAACCATGTTCGTTGCACATTGAAAAACATAATTTTTTGGAAGAGCCTACATCAACAAGAAAGCATGGACCTCTATTTCCATCTTCCATTAGAGGTATTATTTGTGGACCTTCGGGGTGCGGTAAAACAAATGTGATGATTAGTTTATTGGAATCTCCAAATGGTTTAAAATTTAAGAACGTGAACGTTTACGCAAAATCATTGGAACAACCCAAGTATCGATATTTAGAGCATTTGTTGGAACCATTAGATGGTATTACGTTCAACAAGTTCACCGATAAAGATGATATTATACCAACGCAAGAAGTTGAAAACCATTCGATTATGATATTTGATGATATTGCATGCGATAAACAAGATGTAATGCGTGATTATTTCAGTATGGGTCGTCATAGAGGTGTAGACTCGTTCTATCTCTGTCAAACATATTCCATTATACCTAAACAATTGATTCGAGATAATTCAAACTTGATAGTTTTGTTTAAACAAGACCACTTGAACTTGAAGCATGTGTATGATGATCATGTTGGTGCAGATATGAACTTTGAAAAGTTCAAATCTTTATGTTCAGAATGTTGGAAAGAAAAATTTGGATTTCTTACTGTTGTTAAAGACTTCGAAGATGGTAGATATCGACGTGGATTTGACTGTTATATAAGAACACATCAAGCATTATAAATGTCATTATAGTTGAAGTGATCCAAGTGAATATATTGATTTGAAAGCGGTTTTCAAGCGATTGTTTTTAAGTACATCGAGCCGTCTTTTAAAAAACGCTTTCAATTATTATGGATCCTATTGAGAAGGCAATCAAACAAAAATTAATAAAGACACGAGCTGCTATTAAACGTAAATATGAAGCTCTACAAAGGGGTGAACGTGAAACCGAACTGTTTGCAAAGAAAGCCTACAAACCTATTGTGGAGCCTCTAAACAAGCTTGTTAAATCAAAAAGTCTTTTAGAACAAATTAAACCTGAAATTAAACAGGAACCTGAAGAAGAAACTGAAGATCCTTCGTTAGCAGAACTATTAGAATCCTCTAATGTTAGTGAAGAACAATTTCTAGAACAGTACGATCCGCTTCCACGCAAGTTTGTTGATCTGCTTATTCATGATAATAAAGCATTGGTTGACAACACTTATGGTATACATTATAATATAGATATTGATCAATGGGCTATTGGAGATTCTGTGGTTGATATTGTTGGTCCTGATGTAGTTATTAAAGGAAAAAGGTATGTTGGTACCCCGGTTTGTATGAACTGTTGGTGTTAAAAGAGCCTAAGGAATATACTCCCAAAGATGTAGAGGCATATATGAATATACTTACTGATACAAATACATATATCGGAAACACTATGAGGCCTCTGGTCCAATACAAGGTACCAAGGGATATAAGTATCAAAATGTGATAAAACCACAGATTGCTAAAATGCGAAACAAGTCAACTTCTGGAGATGGTATGAAACATGTAACTAATAAAGAAAAAGAGTATGTTTATTGGAACAACGCTAGAGAACTGGTTGAACGTTTGAGATTATTGCATGCATCTAAAATGGCTGGTCATACTGGACATGATAATGAGATTTTGAATATTGTTGAAGAACTTAGAGAAGAAGGTATAATAGCTTAAATCGTTAGATTAAAGCATTAGTGTAAAAATGAGTGTCGACAAGTTTGGACGATATCATTGGACATTAAAAGCAGGAAAAAAGGGTGATCCAGGTATCGGGTTCAACCTCACTGCTGACGGTAATTATGAAATTCAAAACAAACGATTTGTAAACGTTGCGGATCCTGTTAACGAGGGTGATGTTGTAACTCTGAAACATTATTTGAATACCAAGTATGATTGTGATCTAAAAAGATTGGTGAACCTAGCCGGTCCGCATATCGATACTGATGCTGTTAATAAGCTTTATGTGGACCAAGCATGCAGATCTGCTTGTGGACATACCATAAATCGTATACATGCAGATATCAGAGAGAGAATTAAAGCTATGATAGAAAAGAGATGTCTGACGTTAGATGAAGATGGTCACTATAATGCTAAGAAACCTAGGATTGTAAACGTTGTTGATCCTGAAAACGAAACTGACGCTGCAAATAAATTTTATGTAGACTCCATAAAAAAGAGTTTGTTTGACCGTCTTACTAGACACATAGTCAGTGCAGATCAAGCTGTGGAGCGCTCTGGATCTGCTATAGACAACATTTTAAATTTTAAAAATGATGCTATTAACAAAATAACACAGCTTGAGGAGGACCTTAAAGATACAACAAATAAGGTGTATGTAGATGAAATTAAAGACAAGTTGTATGCGTATATTAACAACCATATAAAGGAAGCCAATCAAAATTTAATAACGTCTAAGAAAATCATAGATGATATTGATAAATTTCAATCAACTATAAGTAAACAGGTGAAAAAGTTGAGAGAAGATTTGGACAAATTGACTAAAGTAAAGTATATTCACAATGGAGCAGGTAGTGAAGGAACTACACAAACCGGCTAGACAAAATTTCCCTAGGAAAACAACGATTATCAAGGAGTATGATGACTTGTGGCAGGCTGACTTAGGAGAGCTTGGTTCGTATGCTAAAGACAATCGTTCACATAGATTTGTTCTTTTGGTGATTGATGCTTATTCAAAATTTATATGGACCAAACCTCTGAAATCAAAGAGCGGTGTAGAAGTTACCAAAGCTTTGGATTCTATTTTAAAGAAGGGTAGGATTCCCAACAATATACAAACTGATATGGGGAAAGAGTTTTACAACAAAGAATTTTCTGCGCTCATGAAGAAACACAACATCAACCATTACTCTACATATAGCGTGAAGAAAGCTGCAATTGCAGAAAGAGCTGTGCGTACGATTAAAACCGCTCTATATAAAGCTTTCAGTCTTAGAGGGAAGTATAACTGGATAGATATCTTAGATAAGATCACTGCTGAATATAATTCACGTTGCCATAGAACTACTGGTAAAAAACCTAAAGATGTTACTCCCTCAACAAAGCTATCTGTTTACAACAATAATAAACAAGTGGGTTTTGCAAAGTATAAGGTTGGTGATCATGTTAGAATTTCTAAATTTAAATCAATATTTGCCAAGGGATATACGCCAAACTGGTCTGCAGAAATTTTTAAAATTGATAAAATCAAACGCGGTAAACCTGTTACTTATCTGTTGAAGGATGTGGAAGGTAAACCTATCCTTGGACAATTTTACTCTGAAGAATTGCAAAAAACCAATCACCCGAATATTTTTTTAATAGAAAAAGTGTTGCGCCGAAAAGGAAGTGGAAAAAATGAAAAGTTATTTGTTCGTTGGCTTGGTCTCTCCAAGTCTCAAGACTCTTGGATTAATAAAACAAACATTTTAAATAAAAATATGTAACTGTATTATGTATAGCATCTTAAATAAACCTTTTTAAAAACATTTGTTTTTTTTCTTATTACCTTAAATAAAACAACAATATTACATTATCTCTGTATATTAAAATAACATCTACAATATATTATTTATTTGCATAGGAAAAGGATTATTAGGCAATAGCAATAATTCTTTTCTAACATCTTCTATAAATTTATCTGGATAAAGGTTCACAATTTCTGTTATAAAAGAACAATCACAATCTGTTTTTCTCCAGGATACAACTTCCATCATTGGTTTCATCATAATACATAAAAATTTGCTCATAGATAAAATACTTGAATCATCTGTTAGATCTTCCTTATGTGCTGCGGAAGCAACAAGCGAAATAAAATTGGTATAAGTCCACTGGTTAGTATATTCTTGAAGTGTGTTTAATTTTTGATTTATTACATCTCTTGTTGAGAACAGTTTTTCCATTTCTTCCAAACTAAAGCATATCCAACCAAATAACCCTATTAGTTTAACAGTCTTTGTTTTATTTTCATCGCTTTCAAATCGCATTTTAATGCAGCTATCTACCGAATATTCCATAAACTTGGTTGTTTCATTATTATTTTTAAATTTTCTAAATAAATGTTCAATTCGAATAGACGATAAGCTTTCCCATTCATCATAATCAAGTCGTAAACAGTTCTTATCGTTAATGCTAGTTATTTGTACAACTGGGTCAAAATTGTTTGTATTAATACATCCTACTTCAATCATTAACAGATTTCTTTTCTTATTGTTTAGAAAGAATACCCATGAAGAAATTAATTCCTTGCGATTGCAATAATCTAACGAGAAAACAGAAGAATATTATATATTGCTTTTTATTATCTACTGTTTAGCTTACCTGCATCGCAGGTATCAATAAATGTGTTGTTCATCTCCATGATTCTACTATCGCGTTTACATACAATTCTAAACTAATACAGCGGTATATTTTGAACAGCCTTATATATACACCTGAATGTGCACACGCGTAAATCATTATTTTTAAAGCTTGAAATTATATTTAAAAAATGTACTAATTTTAGCTTGTATTATTACGGTCAAATATTTGTGGTTTCAACTTCCTTTTTATTGAATGTTGTTTACATGCAACATATGTTTGACTGGCTTATCTACTAAGAGCATTTACCATACAGCTATTTAAATCAAGGGAATTATTTAATAATTTTTTATTTAACTAAATATCATTTGGTTGCCTAGCGTGTTTACATATGCTTGGTGGGCTTATCTAATAAGAGCATACCGCCATTTAAATCAACTGCTTTGTTTACATTTCAAATCTAGTAACTTTTAACTAAATATCAATTGGTTACCCTGTATGTTTACATATGCTTGGCTGGGCATATCTACTAAGAGCATACCGCCATTTAAATCAGCTGCTTTGTTTACGTATGACGTCACTTCCGGCGGCCATATTGTTTACATCCGGCGGCCATATTGTTTACATCTGGCGGCCATGTTTGTTTACATATTACCTATAACACATGTGCTTATGACGTCACTTCCTGGTCCAGAAGGAACATAGCTGTACTACTTATCTCTACGCGCATTATTACTTCTAATCATTGATATATATATATATATATATATATATATATATATATATATATATATATATATATATATATTTTTTTTGTTGTTTCTATGCTGTCTGACTATTTTTTATTCTCAATATTTTATTTTTACATGGTTTTTTTAAATGTATAGATGAATCGGAATTTTGTTTATTCAGGGAATGATGATCGGACTGATTCATTTTAGAGAAATAGCAATGCAGCATAAAAACGCATTGATAGCATTAAAACTGTTTTTTAACATTTTTGAAATATTAAATAATATTAGTTGCTAGAGACTTAAAAGCCAAATCATATAAAATATAAATACACAGCGTGTCCCATTTGAATACAATGGTATTTTCATGTTCAAAGATTTGTATCTTTGGTCTAGTGGATTGAATACACTGTATATAATTCAACAATCGCGTATTATTATAATTTACTTCAATGCATTAAAAAAATAAAAAAATTGAGTTTATTCAAAAACTGTGCAGAATTTCTTGATATATGTAGTATGTATTAAACAAAAATACGTATAAAGTGTAGAATAGAAAATCATAAAAATATACAGTGTTACAAAAATATCATAAAATTAAAATTTGTTTTATACCAACCAAATTTGATATTCAACTTTTTTTTCAACTCTTGCAGTTTTCAAGATAACTTACAAGGTCATCTTGTTACGTAAGCCTACTAATAGCTCAGCTTATAGTAGACGCCCAGGTTCAACAACTTAAAAAGAATAACTAAATATGCCTAAATTACAAAAGATCTGAGGCTAATCTGAGGTAATAACTCTAATCTGAGACGGATCGTTCAACCACCTAGTGTCGCGTCATCGAGATTTCCACACCCGCTGAGCCGGCTATCCGAGTATGCTAATTTGATTATTTTTTGTGCTTCTTACATACAAACATAATCCATCCCCTTTTAACCGCATTTGCAATGTCGGGGTTCGACACAATTAGTTTTTAAAATACATAGAGTGTATGTTTTTGACGGTTATGTTTCCAATTTATTTGCTAATTGAGAACATTATAAATATAGTTTGAAAATTACTTTCATTTGAGGGTGATAGCTTTGATTTTGGCGGTGCTTATGGCCCCCCCCTAGTTGCTCCTATGTTTACGATAGATCTATCACTTTAATAGTCTACTTAATGATTTCCAATATTTTAAATTTGGCTGCCATTTTGAAGAATAATATCATATAATCATGTGATACATTATTGATCAGTGGATTTTAAGCCAAAAGCAACTGGCTAAGAAAAATTGGGAGTTGCTATTTAAAAAAAAAGTTGACGTCATGTACGGTGAGTCCGTAACAGCCCTTCTGGCTTCTGACTATTATAATGTTTTATAATTCTAGCTTCCATAGCCTTATACTTTATAAGAATTTGAAGCGTTTCCCTTTGTTAATAACGGAAATATCTCCTAGGGAATACTATCTGTGTCACTTTGTATGTATTTTCCTGTTATAGGAACAATTTCCCGAGAAATTTCTACTTACTGTTTATTTAGTTATGAGGGGTAAACTTTACGCAAGATTTGACTGTACAAAACGCAACTTATGTTGAAGCTTCGGTGTCGTATTGATAAGAGTACTATTACAGCGATAAACGCAGTAGAGAAAGTATACAAAGGAAGGGGATAACAGTTTTTATTGGTAGAACTAATACTGATGCAGTACTAAAGTTTCTAATAGAATACCGGACTTACATAAAAAAATATAAATTGCAAACAAAACAGGATTCTTGCCTTTAGTCAACTGTGTGCAGTGTCGAGTGATTTTTATTTTTTGTTCCTTATACGCTTAAGTAAGTAAAAATAATAACTTTTATAGTATAATAAATCTTTATATAATATATTTATTTACGTGTGGATTAGATTGTGAGAGATTGTTGAAGGTGCTAATTTAAAATTTGTTAGATTTTCTTGAGAAAGAATACGAAGGAATGGGTGGTTCCTAGATATATAGTAGTAAATAGTCAAGTTCAACAGTGAATCTTCATAATTTTTATAATTTTTTAATGTTAACTTAGCCTTAATTAAAGTAAATTTTGTAAAACTCAAGAGTGAATATGATGAAAACAAGTTTGTTATATACAACTATATCAGTTTCTTAGTTAGTGTTGATAATAACATATTGCAAGGACTATGATCTATAGCACCATTATATTTCAAACGGTGCCTCCAAATCACACATTTATACTTGACTTATGCCAATACGTATTTTGGTAATAAAGTCATCTTTTTCACGGCGAAAACTGTCTAATCAAAGAAATTTCAATATTGTTATAACCCTCTCTTTTGCTGGAATTTTTTGATGGTCAATCATAAACATGCAAATACAGTTTTGAAGAATATTCCTATCAGAAAAAGGCATAAAGAGGCCGGTCTTAACTATTTTTATGGTTTTCACGCTTTTTCTTACATCGAGAGACTTCTTGACTTAAAAGAAGTTTAAAAATTTCTTAGTTTTAAAAAATATGTATCTCTTTTATTTCTGTCTCGTAAGATTTTGTATAGATATTCTCAGAGAATGCAATACATAACTAGAAAAATATATAGATTACTTACTCTTTTCCAAAGAACTCTTCAGCTTCAAAAATTAAAATTTTATAGTCATAGAAATAGTAATTTATCTCAATTTTACATGATTTTCTCAATTGTGGGTTAGCCCTTTATTGAACCCAGGCCCTCAATTTCCTTCTTGCATTACTTTGGAAAAAATGTCTTTTTTAAATTAACAAACAATTTTATCGTATTTGATTCAATATTTTGTTTACAATTAATCTTACGTTTGTGCATTACTGATTTGCATTAAGATTTGAAAAAGGAAAGTAATAATTAGTAATTTCAAACTCATTTGTTGGCAATTAAGGCTTTCATTTACATATATTAGTTAAGATTTGTAATGGAATGTCGAAATTGAATTGGTAGTTCAATGACAAATTGACGGTTTTGCTTAACAATTAAATTCGCTGTTTACAGTCATAAATTCTTTTTGTAAAAGAGAAATTTAAATTACTAAGTAATACAACCTTAATCACTTTGGAAAAATATCTATTTTTAATTTCAAAAACATTTTACCATTTGCCTCAATCTTTTTTGTTTAATCGTATGTTCACGCACATTATTAAAATTTTGAAAAACGAAAATCCTAATTAGTATAGTTTCGGTAGTTTCGGGAATCATTTGGTTTAATATTTTGTTTATAGGTATGTATTAAGAAATATTTGCAAACGGTAGGTCAGAATTCGAAGTTTTATAGAAAATTTATATTAATTTATCTCTCTTAACAACATTCTAATGTTCTTATGATCGAATTGTTAACAATTTTCAATCATTTAGATAAAAAGCAAAAACTAGTCTGTCTTTCGAAAATGCTCTTTTAACTGTTTCCCAAACAATGCATAATATACTATATCACAATCTCCTTCAGTTACTCCAAACTGCAGGGGTGTCGGAAGTATGGGTCAGAGTCTGGCTCAGAACAGTGGGGGGGCGTCGCCCCCCTAGGAACAAGGGTGAAAGTATAAAATATATTTATTTATTTTAATTAAATATTATGCCATTAATTTATTTTTATTAATATAATTAATATTAGTCAATTGAGTTTAATTATTGTTCTTAATGATTTAATATTACGATTTTAATTTCCCGCTCAGACATTTGACTCATAAAAACCAGGATGTGAAAATGCTTTCAACTTGTTGTATAATAGAGCGGGCAATACTCGAGATTAAATTATTTGTTTGGGTTTGATAGATGGTAAATCTGTCTGCGGATATTCGTTAGTTCACCCATCGTTTAGTGCAATGGTTCTTAATCTGTGGTTAATGAGGTCCGTAATGGCCTCATAGGTGGTTCGCAAAGTCTACAACAGCGTTTTGATATAGAACAAAACTTGTGGCGTTCTTATGGATGACGAAACGTACGTCAAAATGGACAGCAGTACGTTACCAGGACCTCAATTTTACTATGCAGTTGTGCGAGAAGATGTACATGATAGTGTAAAAAACAAAATAAAACAAACGATTAAGAACCGCTGGTTTAGTATATAAACCCCGAATTACTTTTTAAAAATAAAATATCTGTTACTGTATTTTCAAATGGCTAGGAGTATTGCGAGCGAATCTGTCTTGATTATGATATCACCCATTTGTACTTATTGCAACTTTTTGGCGACTTTACTGTATCTTATCGATGAAATCGAATTTCGCCCCCACCCCCAAGTAAAATTACTTCCGACGGCCCTTCCAAACTAGCAAAATTTAAACTATTTTTTGTCAATCTTCTACGTTTTTTCGTTTAGTCTACTAATAGTGTTTGCGGTATTTTTAAATCTAGACGGAACACTGGATTTCTGGCTTTATATAAGCTGAACTAAAAATTGACAAAAGTTTTTGTATACTTTATGTCCGGTCGGGCGATTTTGACCAATTTATGGGCCTGTTTAGAGCGTCAGTTGCTCGATTAGAGCTTTAAGGCTGTAAAACTTTTTAGAGCCCGCTCAAGAGTGTTCAGAGCTAAAAAATGGCTAACCTTGTTGACGCCGCGCCGTCTTCGTAGTAATAATAGTAACTGAGACCACTGCACCTACCTGCTTGAAGATTCGTACTTTTTAAATTATTTTTATTTTAAAATTAAATATTAATTGAAACTTAGACCGGACATAAAGTAATTTATCCATTTCGCGCTTAATTAGTGTTTTGGAGCTCTTTTTCGTCTTAGCGTCTTCGGCTTCGCCTGACTCGTGGGCTCCAACACACTCAATTAAGCCCTTAATACATAATATACTATTACACACTATTTAATGACGCTTAGAGATTTTTGTTATCTGTCATATTTTTCAAGTAATGACGTCATCGGTTATTGTTTTAAATGTATCGGGGGTAATACCATAAGAGTTCAGATTTAGCCGGATATTTTTTATGATTGTTTTCGAATACTTACGTTCATTGACAATTTAACGAGAGCTGTTTTGACAAAACATTTTTGACAATATTTTGTTAAACAGATGGAGTTAAATTATCTATATAAAAGTAACGAGAAAACAAGCGTAAAAAATATCCATTCATTATCTATGACTTAGCATTTTATCATAAAATTCATTGCCTCACCATAGCAGCGTAATGAGGTTGAGCACCACCTTGTTGGTAAATTGGGAAAATCCTGCAAGGAAATATTTCATTAAACAAATCACAATCTTCTTGCAGAGATCTCTTTCTATCTCCAAAACCAACAATCATCACTAGAGTAATTCTTTCACGTTCACTTAGTTCAACCATTGTAAAAATCAATGATACAACTACCTAAATTGTACCTACTAATTGTCAAAATCGAGAAAAATAAATGTTTTGTTTGTGAAACCTTGATAGATTGGTATACTATGATAGTGATTTTGTAATTAAAAAGGATGTTTACCTTTAAAAAATGATAAATATTAAAATGGTAAGTCACAGACCCATCAAACCCTATATTGATGAATTCGCAAAAATAATATACTATCCGGAAAAAATATAAATACCGGATGTTATATTTAAAATAATAGCCGATCACGTCATAACTTGCAAAATATGACAGATAACAAAAATCTTTGAGTGCCATTAAATAGTGTATAAAATGTACAAAATCTTTTGTAAAGGTCAATTTTTACTCCAGCTCATAATAAAGCCAGAAATCGGGTGATTCCGCCCATTTTGCCCAACCCTGTATATAAGGGATACATTAGGGTTGTTCTTATTTCGGCATTTCGACGAATATGAACTTCCTATCTCTATTATAATCGTTCGCTGTAACGAGGAGAAGTTTTCCATTTAAAATACATGCTTTTTTCAGTTGTTATGTATAGTATATTTGACCACTGGGACAAATTGTTGAAAAAAATTTAAAATATGATTTTATGGAATTAACAGTCATCGATGCTATTTTTAGGTAAAAAAAATTATATGGGGTTTTCGATTTATTCGATGATTAATAAATTCAAAATAATGCACCGTTCAATTAGTTTGAAGTTATGTAAAATGTCCTATATATTTTTTTTACCTAAAAGTAGCCTTAATGCTCGTTAATTTCAAAAATAATATACGCGTTGATCACTTGATCATAAGATCAATTTTAAAAATTTTTCTCAACAATTTTTCTCAGTGGTCAAATATACTACATAAGAATTGAAAAAAGTGTGTATTTTAAATAGGAAACTTCTCCTCGTTACCACGAATGATTAGAACATAGATAGGAAGTTCGTATTGGTTTTAAAATGTTTGTTTATTTTTTTAATCAAATGGACACCCGCAATTCCAACATAACCCAAATAAGAACTACCCTAGTATACATGTATTAGGCGACACTAGATTTTTCTATGCGATTTTATTTAAAATCCACTGTACACTACATAAATCTTTTTAAATAATCCTGGAACACATCAATTTTTATCTTAAATGAAACACATTTTAGCGGAATTGTTACTTTTAGATTGTGAGTTATTTGTTTATGAGTTATAGCCACAGAGAGAATTCTAAACGGAAACCCTAATTTTTATGATGAATTTGGAAAGAGCATCAGTTCTAAGAGCAAATATGCTAAATTGTTACTGATGTATTTTGAAGTTTTGAGATAATTGTTTTTAAACTTTTAAAACAAAAATAGAATAACATTTCTGTCATAATTTTAACCCTACGTCATAATTTTAACACTTGCAACTCTTGATTATTATTTGATTTTTGTTTTAAAACTTTAAAAGCTAATGATCTCCAAAATTTTAAAATACATTATGCCTTTTTGCACACTTGAGCTTAGAATTTCATGCCTTTTCAAATTTATCATAAAAAATAGGATTTCCATTTAAAAGAATTTTCGCTATCGCCATAACTCATAAACAAAAAGCAAAATCTAAAATTACGTTAGAATATGCCCCATTTAAGATAAAAATTGATATGTTTTGAGGTTACACTCGCACTGTATATTAATTAAATCTAGTTAAGATCGTCCTCTGTCTGATCAATAATCGCATTTTATTTGAAATATTCCCGATTTCAATTCTTTATCCGTCTTATCTTTTATGTCGCTTATAGTGGAGGAGCGTTAGGCAAAAAAAAGCGTTATCTCGGAACCGGTTGAAACTACTCGGATTTTCATGATTCTTTTAAAAATAAAGAAATAAAGAATTTCAAAACCCCATAAATACCATAATAGTGAAGTTTCAGATTTCAAATATTTTAAATATAAAGTATTCCTAATTGTGCACCTTCTTAGAAAAAATGAACCCTGAAACCTCACCTTTTCCTGGAAATATGGCACCCTAAAAATCGGGAATTTTGCAGAAAGGGTGTTAAACTTCGGGTGAAATTGCACCCACAAAGAAGCAGTTTACAAAATTTATGTTTAAAACAAAAAATGTGGTTCAAAGTGTGAAAAATAAAACGGTTTTTACCATACGTCTCTACGATTAATCGTTCTTGAGATATCGAGAGTTTCGTTTACATAGAAAACTGCAAGAAACGTCGTGCAGCACGAAACAAATATAGCTGGCATATTTAAACCAAAAATAACAAAAATAAATTAATAGTGGTTTTGAACTACCAATACATAGGTGTGATAACACACAAAAAATTATCCCGTTCTGAGATGGTCGAGCCACCACTACTGGTCCACTTGGAAGACCTTTAGGTTTTTCGAGTTTCACCGCATTTCCCGATCTGAGCGTCAATTTCTAATTTGTAAAGGTTTTAGTATTTTATATTTATAAAATTTTAAAAAAAGAATCGTGAAAATCCGAGTACTTTCAACCGGTTCCGAGATAAAACGTAAGGTTACTCCACTATTAGTAATTTTCTAAGGAATTATTAGACGTGTAGCGTACACTGAGAAAAAGGTTTATTAGATGTAACTAAAATTTATTTGAGGTAAAAAAAATACTAAAGTTGAATACGGCGAAAGAAAGATACAGTTATATGAACCAAAGGCTTAAGTTCGATATTACAATTAAGCAATAATTTAGTAGAGTCAAGAATTATGTAACTGAAATAAAAGTGTTTCTAAAGAAACAAAGCGGAAAGTTAAGTCAAATATATTGTTTGTTTCACAGAACTAAATATAATTCCTACAACCTATGGCTTATTTGCCATAACATAAGTAAAATAGTTGTAACATAGAACTAATTATTTAGATCAACTAAATCTTAGGTTGTAGGAAATGTAGGCCGTCTTCCCGTAAGTATGCTTCAGAATTGTTTCATTCTTCGGATTATTTCTTCATAATTCGAGATTATTTGTAACAACCAAATTTTTTGTTCTTTTACATTAATGAAAGTTTTATTGCAAGGTTGGCTAGTTTAAAAGAAATTAAATTATTTTTTACCTCAAGGCAAGCAAAATATTCATAATTAAAGTATGCATGTCACAACTAAATCAAATTGTTAATAGAATTGATTGTTACTTCTTTTAATTATTTATAAAAATTGAATGAAATCATGTTTTGTTCACAAAACTTCACCGTTCTTTTTAGACAATAAAACATCTGATTTACCTTTAATGTGTTTTATTTCAAATTTACAGATACAAAACATTTTTCTACATTAGTAATAGGCTAATTTCATGCCAAATCACCTAATTTTAAAACATGATCGTGCTTCGATATCTCAGATTTTGTTCACATTTTTTCCTTGCATAGATACATTCGAGGGCATCAGATTAGAGGGGCGTATCACCAAATTTGTGATCTTTTGTCTCTCAAAACAGGCGAATGTTTTGTATGACCAGATTAATGTCTTACAAAACAAAAAATCACAATTCGCCCCTCTGATCAGATGCCCTTGAATTATGAAATGACATTAAACTAATTTTTTGGGTGAAAATACTGCTATCCCACACTAAGGAACGAACCCATGGGGGGGTGGGAGGGGAAGCTCCCCCTCAAAGTTGATAATTTTGAGCGAGAGTTGGCAATTTCACAATTTGAGAAAAATGAGAAGATAAGAAAATGTGTCCAAAACAATTTATTTTTTTTAAATTTAATCTAATTGCCATACATAGTACACGTTGGAGAGTTTTAAATAAAAATAAGATTTATACTAATTTTGCTTCATATAATGTTAGGTACAAATAAAAATATTTTCTTACTAGTAGTTGGTATTTTCATCTTAATAAGTTGGCAATTTTAAGGTTACCCCCCTCCAAAAAAACGCCTTAGGTTCGTCCCTGCCCACACTTTGCATCATCTGGCTAAAATTGTCATAACTCCCTTATTTTTTATGTTATCTGGCTAATTCAGGTATCAGATTAAAACTAGTTTTTGGATCTTTCAGAGTATATCAAGAAACGTGCAACAGACATTGAACAGTAGAAAAAGAGGAGGCTCTGAGAACAATTTTTTTTCAAAAATAATTTTTTTAAAACTACAAAGAACACCCTTTTTGTTTTTTAACCAAGCCACGTATATGCTAAGGTAATTCTATAAAACAAGATTCAAAGGTATAAAACACTAAACTTTGCTTTTCTACTGTGCATGTCTTTGAACGTTACTTGATATAATCTGAAAGATCTAAAAACTAGCTTTTAATCTGACACTTGGATGAGCCAGATAACTCAGAAAAAACAGAGTAATGACAATAAGTCAGATGATGCGCAGCGTAGGATAGCAGTATTTGCAAAGATATCGAAATTTTCAAAAATCTTCGGCTGTTTTCATCCAAGAAATCTGAAAAAATTAATTTAATGTCATTTCATAATTTATGTGTCTATACAAGAAAAAAATTTGAAAAAATTTAAGACTTGAAGCAAATAGCTCTAGGTGATTTGGCGTGAAATTAGCCAATAATTAATGAAAATCATTGAATAAATGAAACATCAACATAATATTTATCAAGTATTATTGAAATAGGCAATATAAACCTTTTGAATGTCTGTTATTGAACGACTCACTACTACAAACATATAATGAATTGTTGAAAGGTCAATCCAAACTTGGACATTTTATTTTAGTCTTGTTTATGTTTACACATCCAGTGTGCACCAGGATTCTGTAACAAAAATAATGAATAAGATACTTATTACTTTTTGATTTAATGCAATAATTTGTACCTTCACCTGTAAAATAATCCCCGCCTTTGCTTCATGAGTGGTAGGATTCCAAAATTGCTGTTACCTTGCTTGGCTTGAACTGCATTTTCTCCTGGTGCCGGTGGAACGAACGATGATACTCGTATAAATGATAATTTCATCACTATTCGCGAATCTGCAAACTCTTAATATTTAAACAAACATGATAAATGTATACACTGAGAGAAATGAAAATGTTAATTCAAAAATTTCTTGTTCAAAAATTATTTATTGTTGACATACTTATTACTTTATGATTTAATGCAATATATTTGTACCTTCACATGTAAAATAATGCCTTCTTTTGCCTCATGAGTGGTAGGTTTCCAAAATTGCTGTTACCTTGCTTGGCTTAAACTGTATATGCCCCCGGTGCTCAGTGCTGGTGGAACCAAGGATGATACTCGTATAAATGATAATTTCATCACTATTCCCGAATCTGCAAACTCCTAATATTTAAACAAACATGATAAATGTATGCACTGAGAGAAATGAAAATGTTGATTCAAAAATTTCTTGTTCAAAAATTATTTATTGTTGACACAACAAAAAGACTACCACTTACCAATGTTGCTTTGAATGAAGTTTTAATGATAATTAAATATAATTGTTTTGTTTGATATTTATATTTTCTTAAAACTTAAAGCGAAGAGGTAAAAACATTTTTCACAACATTAGAAATTGTTTAATATAAGATCAACAATGTTAATTTTGTTTAAAACGAATGTTAAAACAGTTTAAACCTTTAACCAAAAGATGCAGATTGTTGAACAAACAAACCAAAATTAACATTTTATTTTGCACACATTTAAAGTTTAGAATATGCTGATTTCTTCTTTGATTTAACAATTTCCTTCTTTCAGTGTAATATAAAACTATTTAAAAATTAATTGAATATATAGTTAGTACTTTGATTAGTTACTGGTACTTCTAATAAGAATTACATAATGACTTACTTAAATATTGCACTAATCAATCAAATTTTTCTTACCTTTAAAATAATCAATTAGCTGTTCTTTCCAGTTCCAATTAACATTAAAAGAATTTTAACTTTTTTGGTCACTCATTGAAATAATAAACACTTAATCAGTAATCACAATTAACTACAACTGCAACCCGTGTAATAGAACTTCCAAACTTGGTGAAGGTCGAAATGTTGTGATGCAATCTTTTTGGACGCGTCATCTTAACGTACATTTGATGAACAAAGAGATCGTAAAACTAAATTAACTGCAATTCATTTAAATAAATAGTTTATATTCTGCACGGAACGCAAGCTTGCATTAAATAAAGATAGAATATCAGCAATTCATAATTTAGTTCTGAGAACTTTATTAAACATTTGTTGCAACTTTCACATTAAATCAGTCCCATTATAATAATTCATTTTATTTAAATGAAGAGCTGGTCAACTAAACTGATAGCGTTAAGTCAAAAAATATTTACAACACTGAAATAAATTATACTCAAATAAAGTACCAACTTGAAGCAAAATATCTTGTTTCGTTCTTTTAAAAACAGCAATATTAAACTAAAAAACATTTGTTAGCTTTAATTAAAGAACTCTCAATTGTACCTAAGTAAATACATTTTGTATTTGGAAATAAACCTTTTTCTCAGTGTATAACAATATTGACAAGCGTCTAGCGCCGGAGTTATCACTAATCTAATCCTGAACTTAACGCATGCGTTTTGTGCAGCGTCTTCTCAATTCGATAGGATATGTGCAAATTAATATTAAATATATTATTAATTACAGTTCTGATTAGAAGTAAAGTCATAGTCATTACCTTTAGGTTTTAGTAAAAGAAACTTTAGTAAACTTTAAATATTTATTTATTATAATGAAATAATGAATAAAAAATAAGTTTTATTACTGCATATTTTTACAGTGGGAAAATCGCCTACGCTAATAGGTATTGTTTTTATTAAGTGCTAATTGCAGGGCGATGTAACTCCTATAATAAAATCTGTATAGATAAAATAAAAAAATAATTTTTATGACACTGCGCGTTTTTGCATTGGGAATATCGTTTCCCTAATAAAAAAACCCAGCGCAGTTTGTTGGTAAGTATCTTACGATACGTAGCCAAGTAGCTTTGTTTTGCGTACACCGTTTAAGTGGCAAGAGTTGAGGCAACGTAACCTAAAAATCAGCCTTTCCTCTTTATACGAACTTTATTACCTATTAATTAGGAGTATTATTTAACATGAGTGCTAACCATTGTAATTATACATGCACCTAAAAATATGTGTCAATGTGATGGATGTGGGAAACCATTTTCTAATACACGTTTACGTTTACATGTTTTACGTTAATTTGGATTTGGTGGTTTGTGTTTTTTAACTTATACAATCTATATGCAATCATTAACTAAAAAAAGTTAATTATGTATTTATCTACTTCTAATCAGAACTGTAATTAATAATATATTTAATATTAATTTGCACATATCCTATCGAATTGAAAAGACGCTGCACAAAACGCATGCGTTAAGTTCATGATTAGATTAGTGATAACTCCGGCGCTAGACGCTTGTTAGTGTATACAGTCTACCGCCTTTTAAATGCTTTTATCTACGATCATACAAAAAGTGACTACTTTTTACTCTGATTTTCATGTAAAAAGCTAACATTTATTGAGCTAGTGTTATAAAATTTTTATTACATGCTAATGTCAACAAGAGATATATGATAGATGATTTGTGAATATTTTACAAACTGGTTGCAAGCACGCTAATATACGTATTAAAATGTACGTAACATACCTAAGTCACAAATTTAGAAGAAATATCAAATACAATGAATACTTTAGTAAAGCGTTATGATCGTAGATAAAACGTTGTAAGATACACGTGTAAAAAGTCTCTTCATTCATTCATTGCACTCACATCTTTTCTCCCTCGTACCTCGCTCGTGTACCTGTACATTAAAACGTTCGCGCAATAAAGAATGGCTTTTTACATTTGTACGAGTATCTTAAATATCTATTAAATTACATCTTCTAAATTTTTAATGATTGGGTGAAAAGACATTTTAATAATTTTTTTAATTCGTTTTCTATAGGTACGTTATTATGCTCATACTTTATTGCCAATAGAAAACGAGCGAGAGAACTTTGCTCAGAGAACATAATATTATGTGTATTGTGTATGTGTAAAAACCATACTGATCATTCTAACTGCTACATTTTATATTTTTCGCATGTAAGCATTTGCATTTACAAAAGTAAAGAAAAACCTGTCACCCAATAATTGTTTATCAACGCAGGATTGACCTTTTGATGTTTATCTGTCAATGTCTCTTGTTTACATTATATTATGTAATGTAGTTAATAATACGATTTTCACCAAGTAAATTCTGCTACTTAAGTCAAGATTAGACAAAAAGATGCCAAAGTGCATTAGTAAAATCGAATTCGATGTACTAATAGTATATTACATGTTGAGTTGGTAAAGGATATCTTTACAAGCGATAATTGTTTGACCGAGACGGTACGTCGAGGTCAAACAATTATCGCGAGGCGTTTAAACTTTACCAACGAAACATGTATACTATTTTATTCACAATAATTAGACTTAAGATAATCAAAATAAAAAGTAATTTTAAATTTTAAAATCAATTTTTTATAAACTGTCATAATTTCAATCAAAGCCATCTATCGACCAAAAGAAATTTTAAGTAAGGTTTCATTCTTCGCCGCTAGATGGCGATGTATGCGCTCAGTATTTTAAAATTAGAAATTAATTAATTCCATTGAAATTATTAAATATAAAATACGGAAAAATAAAAATAAAACTAATATTAAATAAAAAATATGTTTTTAGCGTTAAATATATTTATAAAAACTCAAATTTAAGTCGGATAAAAAGTCCTGTTTTAAATTATTCAGAAAAACAAGTTGGCCATAACTTTACATGTCAGTTTTACAGCCATGTAAAGGAAATTGTTAACCACTTTGGTGTTGCTATAGCAATAGCTTACTTTCCAAGGTTTTTACAACATATGAAATGTGCATATTGCAATATGATTGTGAATAATAGTTGTTTATTATACTTCTTCTTCTTCTTCTTCTGCGTGCCGTGCTCTGTTGCAGAGCGTTGGCATTTCCCTCCTATACTTGTGTTGTGCGTGTTCAGTGATCACAAGTATAGGGGATCTACAGCTTAAGGTGGATCCGAACCACCCCAAGTACATAGTATTTTTTATTAATTTCAGGGAAATTCCCTGGGCAAAGTATACCTCGGTGGTTTGCCATTGCCTTCCGAGGGAGATGCGATTTTTAAAAATTTTTAAAATTTGATTTATGGGCCGGGGTTCGAACCCGGATCCCTTGGTCGATAGTCCCGCACGTAACTAACCAAGCCACAATCGCGCTCTTCTTTTTTTATTTTTTAAAATTTATTATACAAGTGTTTAAAATAAAGGTTTAATGAGCGTATAATTTAATCGAAAAATTCGAAAAAGTTTAAACATTGAATTTGCAATATATACTTAGCCTGTAGTTTTGACAGTAATAAATTTAATACTCCAGCCCGATGACTGGATTTTAATAATATTATGCAATGTAAGCTGATGATTGGCTGCTACCTAAAATAGCAGCCAATCACCATTCTAAAGTGGGTAAAAATGTTTTTCTACCCACAAGTGAGTAAAATTCAACTTTCATTACTTGCAAACGTCAAAATTTAGCCCTCTTTATTTAGAGGTGTTGGATAAGAAAATTTTTAATTGTCTGAATTAATTGTATCTGAAACGTTTAGGAATTTATGTATTTTGAATTAAAGTTTGGTGAATATAATCTAGACAAAATAAAAACGTTAATATAAAAAATAATTTGAAATTTATTTCTGTATTTGTTTACATATTTATATTTTTTAAAAGGAAAAATACTTCCTTACGTTGATGTCAAATCCGGTAAATAATTATATGCCTAGTCATTTACTAAGTGACGGGGCAGATAGCAATACAAAAATAAATACATGCGATTTTGCTATATTTACTAAATGCCGTTGTTTAGAACAGGCAGTTAGTAAATAATGATATGTCGATACCTAACCTAACCTAAGTATTCGAAATGTCCCTACAAATAAGCACGTCTCTTTGCAAGAACTCTCCACGTGCTGCTCTAAAAAAATGTTCTACAAAAAACCTTATTTGCCGGCAACACATTAAGTCATTTACTAACTGCCTAAGCAATGTCATTTAGTAAATGCCTTTTTAATAATAAATAAACATTGTAATAGGAAAATTAGTATGATAAACACGTATTACCATGTTTAATTGTCATACCCGTAATTTGCATAACTCGCCTAACTGATCGTTACGCAAACTGTGCTCGTATTACAATAATTATCATTCTATTCATTGTAATTCCGATCTCGGCAACTTCAGTCGTTAATTTAGTATGTATGAAGAGAGTAATGATCAGAGTTCTCTGGTCTTCCTACATCAATCATCAACTTAAAAATTAGTAATTTAACTAACAATCGTTAATTTCAGTAACATGGCAGAAAACAACCTAAACTCCACGAATAGAGTAGCCGAAGAATGTTTTAAAAATAAAACTTTACTTCTTACCGGTGGAACTGGTTTTATGGGGAAAGTCTTTGTCGAGAAAATCTTAAGAACCTGTTCTGATGTCAGAAAAATCTACGTGCTAGTGAGAACTAAAAAACATAGAAATCCACAGGAGCGCCTTAAAGAAATCCAAGCTGGACCCGTAAGTGTAGAATACAATTATTAATACCACCTATTTTGTACAATTAATTAACATTTTTAGCTTTATGATGTATTAAGAGAAATCAAAGGTGATGCAATTTTGAAAAAGGTTGTAGCTATACCAGGTGATGTTATGGAATTGGATCTGGGTTTATCGTCAGAACATCGTAAAATGTTAGTTGAAGAAGTGGACATTATATACCATTTAGCTGCAATTATACGGTTTGATGATACATTGAAAAAGGCCGTTCTGGTAAATGTAAGAGGTACCAAACTCATGCTAGAGTTTGCTAAGGAATTCAAGAAACTGAATGTGAGTAGTTTGCCAACAACTTATTTTCTAAATAAATAAAGTTTTTCCTATGTATTTTGAACAAATAACTCTTTCATATTATATATGTTCCTTAATGATAGAATACATTTATGGTGTACTTGTACCCAAAAAACCATTCGCCTCCTTCAAATGGAAAGCCACCTGCGATACCAAAATAAATGGAAAAAATCAAAAAATCATATTAGACATTTTTTTTATCGGAAGATTTTATTAACAAAAGCTGTTTAGAATTGGCCAAAAGGCTTAAATCAAAAATTTCATTAAAAATTAAAAATCTTTAAATTTGGACTTAATTCACTGAAATTTATCATATCAGAGAATTTATCATGCCATCTGCAATTTAAACCGCGCTCCTGTTAAGTTGCTAAAAAAAGTTACGCCATTTTAACATAGAAATACAGTCCATATCTGCACTATATCTAAAAACTAATTATGGCACATATTATTAAATGTGAAGTAAGCAAAAGTTTAAGTTGGTGAAATAAAAGTCATTTTTATAACCAAGTGCAGGAAAACGTCCAAATCGTTAACTTGCAAGTGCTCGTCACTGTATATCAGATTTGCTATGCATCAGAGACTTGTATAACGTGGTGCATTAAGACGCTGTTGTGTGTTCTTCCAATATATATAAAAACTTTGACTATGCAGACATTCCTTTTCATCAACGGAAATAATGCTACTATGGGAAATATCCATTCACGAATTGTATATTCAGTCACGATGATAGTAATATTTTAAGAACCTTTTACTTAAAATTGTTTGACTTTTATATAAGCTGCCACTGTTAGTATTCACTAAGTAAGGAAATGTGACAAGTTCTATTAGAATTCATTTGTTCTAAGTCTGTGCCTAAGTCATTAGCGAACTGAACTGTTCAGTCAATAATTTTGAGAAGCAAAATTATGAACTCACTCGATTGATATCTTTAAAGACCATTGAAAACCTTAGTATCAAGTACTTTATAGTTATTTATGTACCAAGGGCGTTATGATGGTGGTAATGCCAAGAAGGCGACGAAGGGCCCGAGTGATGTTAGTCACCCGATGGGCAAATTCATCTAGTTACGGTCGTGGTGCATACAAGATTTTATTTTTCACCAGAATATGTACAAGTCTTAGGTACAAGTAGAAAATTAATTTTAATTTATAATCATTGGAGTTCTCAAGGACGTTGTTTATATTTATAAAACTGGGAATTTTTATGTTGATCGGCTGGTAACAACTTTTATTAAATTTGCAAAAGTCAAACAGGGATAATTTAAATTCAAACGTTTTTGTTGTTAGTTGTTACCAACATGAAAACAAAGAAAATTTTAATAGCACATGCCGTCTACTTGCATCTTTCGTGCCCTCGGGCTGGAGCATCCTTGCCCTCCTTCTTTGTAGTTCTTTGGTACATAAATAACTATTAAAACTTAAGCCTTAATTTCTAATTTTACGTTAATCTCTTCTGTAGTCTCGCTAACGCTTAGGCTTACACTAAGATTAGGATTATTATGCAGCGCTATTACATTGAATTGCAATATGTGCAATTTCCCTCTGTTGCATTTGAAAATAATCGAGTCAAAGCATTATGCACACATAGGCAACCATTTATACAGCACGCTTTTTTATACGCCTTACATATATCTGCATGATAAATAAATAGCACTGTATTTCAGGTATTTTGTCATGTATCAACCGCATATTGTCATCTAAAAGAAAAAGTGTTATACGAAAAATCCTATCCGCCACCTGCTGATTCACATAAAGTCATTAAATTGGTCGAATGGTTAGACGAGGAAACAGTTAACAGCATCACTAATAAGTAAGTTAAAGTCATGATAAGTACGTGTATTAAAGGGTTTTCACGCCTATACGATGAAGATTTGCATAAAAATTCCAGATTTTTGAAAAGATATGCTCAACAGATCTTACGAGATTAAAATGTATGATTGGTTACAGAAATATGAAATACCATAATTTGTAACCATTATCCTGGCGTTACTACCGCTTCAATCGGGCTGAAATCTTACACGATGCCTGCACTAAGTCTGAAAAATGGCGACAGCCATTTTTTTTCAAATTTAATCCAAATCAAATATAAAGATATGAACATTTGTTTCTCGATAACCTGTGAAGGGAACTCTTTGACACTGAACTATGAAGAAATTCTGAATGTTAGAACAAAAGCTTTTCCCTGAATTTGAAAAATAAGGGGTTGTCGTCATCTATCAGACTTATAAAGTTTCGTAAGATCTGTTGAGCATATCTCGACATCCTGTACGTTTTTCAAAATTCTATCGGAAATTTTGATGCAAATCCTAGCCGTATGCAAATTGGTGTAGTGTAGTTTTACTATTTTCTGAAAAATGCACTGTCTTTGATAACACTTTAAAACGTTATGTTGTAATAATGGTGTAATTAGTAAAAGTGTGCATTTTCATTAATAGTTTATTAATTATTTTTTGTTTATATTATGTTACAGAATTCTTGGAGATTACCCCAATTCATATGCATTTACAAAGGCTCTTGGAGAAAGTCTCGTCGTAGATGAAATGGATAATTTACCGGTTATTATACTTCGACCTCCAGTAGGTATGTAATAATGTTTATGTTTATGTTAATAATTACTTTAGGTATTTAAAAATATATGTATAATTAGTTCACGAGAAAATCAATGCACGTCATCAATCTTTTAAATTATCGAGATGCGTTGTTTATCTTAGCAATGTATTAGAAAAACAATTTTTACTGTATCTTAATAATAAGTGTGACAGAGAAAGAACGAGAATATTAACACACGCGCAATGAGCATGACAAAGTGGAAATGCATTTATTACAATGAGAGGAAAGCCATTAAATTCGCAATGCCAAGCGATAGTGACATTTTTTCTGGCAAATTTTGAATGCGAAAAAGAAAATGGAGATTAGGAAAGAAATACATTGGAGAAAATCATCAGCAATGGCAGATGCTAGTTGATGGGAATTGCATTGGATGATTGAATTTTTATACTTTCAACATTTTGCTATTGTATCTGTATTTATAGTAGTGTATCAAAGATTACACAGAAACATGTTTAAAAGCCAGTTTTATCTTCGGCAGGAAAGTTGAGCCGTCGAATAAAGCATATACTTCTGATGTGGATGACAAACATTAAATCGGTTTGAATTATTGAGTTACACCTTCAAAATTACAAATAAATTATACTGGAAATATATGCAAATACATGTTTACTATCTCTTGTAGTAAGGAAGAAACGGGTTTTAACTATATTACTGCTTCTAATTTTTTTAAGGCTGTGTCTAGGTATTTGTTAAAGAAAATCATAATTCACTCAACTGTGGTTAGAATTTGGATATTTTAGTGAGTTTATTATTCCGGGCCGGCAACGCTGCAACAAGTGTCATGACCGCTCATATTTTACACGACAAAATTCTTTAATTTTATATGAAATTGGCTCAAGTTAATTTATAAAACTTAACAGTTGTGTAATTTAAGTGTATATGAAGTTCAGTATTACAGTGATTTTCATGTAAAACATATTTAATAATATATTTTATGAAATGTGTAGTAGGTTAGAATGATAAACCTCAACTTGGAATTGATAACTGACGAAGCGAGTGCGGATTAATATGTAAAAATTAGCTATTTGTTCGTAAATCGTGAACTGATTGTTAAGAAATTTTAATTCTAACGAGCTGTAACGTTTAAATTAACGGACTAACAATCCTACTTGTAAATTACATACCTTTTTTATAATAAATTTGTAATTAATTTCGATGGCGGGTAACAACGCTACAGATAACTCAACGCACTGTAAACGGTGTAAACTAAAAGTAGTAAGTGGTATAAAATGTATTAAATGCAATGCCTGTTATCACCCTAGTTGTGCAAGAAAGTGTAATATAAAATTTATGGAGGATTCTTCAGTAGATTGTTGTGGAATTGTAGAAAACGACCGGACTCCATCATCTGGTAGAGTAATAACAGCTGATGATAGCAGTGCGGCGTTTTTTGACGCTTTAGATGAATTATGCGATTCTAACAAGAAAATAGATTTTAGAATTTTTCAATACATCATTAAACAAAAAGATTCACTAATATGTGAACTGTATGATAAAATAAAATTGTTAAATGTTCAAATAGAAATGTTAAACTCACAAAATATCTTACACTTGTCCTCTAAAACTGAAATGAAAAGTGAAATGAAACACAAAACAGAAACAAATACAAATGGGAAATTGATGGTTTTACCCATCAATACTCAGGCACAAACTAAACAATCAAAAAAAAATCAAGGTAATAAAATTATTCAACCAGCTAAAAATGAAGAGTCTTTGAAAAGTAAAATGGTAACAAATTCGGATGTATCTGCTGCAATTGCACAAACAGAATCTCAATTATTATTAGATAAATATATTCATGTTACAAATGATGCTACTGCGGATCAATCCACTTCAAGAAAAGGGAATGATTGGCGCGAGGTTACTAACCGTAATAGAAGAAATCGTTCCATCATATTTGGTAACAACACTAATGGTGATGTCAAGGGTGTTCCTAAACTAGCACATCTTCATGTATCTCGAGTAGATCCATCAAACTCTTTGGAAGAAATGGTAAAGATGTTAAAAGTACATTTTCCAGAAGTGCGGTGCGAGAGGCTTGACCCTAAATTCCCTAGTGTTTATTCTTCATTTAAGGTCAGTATTTATGAGACTCATTTTAAACAAGCAATGGAACCAGAAGTTTGGCCTTATGGAGCTTGTATTAGTCGTTTTTTTTTTTTGAAAAACAGAAAAACGGACTTTCAGAAATAATGGTTTTTAACCCAAATCTGGTGTTAATTAACATTAATACCGCTAATTGCGACAAAGTTAATTATCTAATTACTGATTTAAGTGATTTTTACGATGTATATTTTATATGTATAACTGAAATAGGTGTGAGGGCTGATATTGTTAAGACAATTAATGTAACTAGATATAAGTTAGTTGATGCCTATTGTCGAGAATCTCTGCGTTGTGGAGGAGTTGGTATATGGGCAAGAAATGATATTCATTGTATATCTTTTGATTTAAGTAGGTTTTGTGTTGAAAGATGTTTTGAGGTTTGTGCAACTTCATTTAAATTTTCTAATAAATTACATATTATTGTTAACTGTTATAGATCTCCTTCAGGAGACACTAATATTTTTTTTAGTAAATTGCTAGATGTATTAGCTTATATTTATAAACCTAATCTAATTATTATGATATGTGGAGACTTTAATTTTGACTTGTTAGGTAATGATTGTAACTTTCATCAATTATGTAACATTCTTGCCTCATATAATTTAAGACATGTTGTAAAGTGGCCCACTAGAGTCACTAGTTCGTCTTGCACCATTATCGACAATATATTCACTAATATTGAAACACAAACTACATGTGTGATAGATAATACATATTCCGATCACAGAACAGTACTTCATCAGTTTACTACCGAGAAATGTGTTAGTAAAATCACCACATTCAAAAGGATGTACTCTGAAAATAATATAATTAATTTTGAAATGGCTCTTCAATCCGAGACGTGGGATGACCTATATAATATTGATGGCTTTAATTTAGCTTTTCAATATTTTTACTCGATCTTTTTATTTCATTTTAATACCAATTTTCCAAGCCAAAAGCGTTATGTAAATGTTCAAAGTAAAAATTGGGTTAACAATGATGTTAGGCTGTCAAGTGCCAGACTCAAAGATCTTTTTTCTCTTTCTAAAAGGTTTCCAGAGTATTCTTCCCTTTACAAGGAAAGAAAAAAGGAGCATTTAATGTTGATAAAAAACACCAAGAAGAAATTTTACCAAGATCAAATAAAGAGCTCGGATAATGAAATTAAAGGGGCATGGAAAGTTGTGTCTGATTTGAATAATAAAAACAGTAGTAGTAGAAATATTGTGATAAATGATGGTTTAAATGATATATCTAACCCTGATGATGTTGCTTTACTGTTTAATAATTACTTTGTGAATGCACCTATTTTATTAACCAATGGAATCAATACTGTTACAGGCCAAGAGCCTAACTCAACAGAAGTTAATAGCATAAAAACACTGTTTCTAAAACCATATGCTGAAAATGAATTATTAGAATTATTAATTAGTAAATTCAAAAATAGTAAATCATCGGGATCAGATGAAATTCCTTCATTCATTATTAAAGGGGTTTTAAAAATTATGATATTACCTTTAACTTACTTAGTTAATTTCTCATTTTTATCGGGCACTTATCCAGAGGATTTAAAAGTTGGTAAAGTTACACCAATTTATAAAAAAGGGAATAGGCATTTATTAGAAAATTATAGACCAGTGACTGTACCCTGTGGTTTACAAAAGATTTTTGAGTATGCTTTCTTAAATCGGTTTATGAATTTTATTATTGAATACAACATACTGTCTGATCAGCAGCATGGATTTAGAAATAGTCGATCAACTTCTTCTGCTTTATTAAAGTTCTATGAAAAGGTCGTACAGTATTTGGATATTGGCAACTGCCCTGCAGCAATATATTGTGATCTTAGTAGGGCTTTTGATTGTGTAAATCATGGTAAACTTATGGATAAATTAGAATTATATGGAATTAGAGGTAATGCTTTTAATTGGATTAAGTCATTTTTATATAATCGTGTACAATATGTATCTATACAACATACTGACAATAACAGCTTCACTGTGGGTAAATCGAGTTGTTCTGCTTTATCCATGGGTGTCCCACAAGGGTCAATATTGGGACCAATTCTTTTCATTCTTTATGTAAACGACATTGATCGAGTCTTAGATAACACTAATTATATTGCTTATGCTGATGATTTTTCATTAATTATGTCTTCAACAAATACAACAGAACTATTAGATAATTGTACTAATGTTCTAAAATTAGTAAAAAGTTTTTTTAATAGCAATAACCTGTATTTTAATCAGAGTAAAACTGACATTTTGCGATTTCATTGTATACAAAATCGATGCAATCAATTGTCATTTGATATTGATGGTGAACTGATAAGCAGTATTAGGGAAGTAAGATTCTTAGGATTGTACTTCGATGAAAATTTAAATTGGAAAATTCACTGTGATAATTTAACTAAAAAGCTTAATTCTATGACCTACTTGTTCAGGAATCTTAGAGATGTATTAGAAGATCTCCAATTGCTTAGCTTTTACTATGCCCAAGTGGATAGTCGCCTGAGGTATGGCATATGTTTGTGGGCCAACTCCTCATCATGTAGGGATGTATTTATTGTTCAGAAAAGAATTCTTCGAATCATAGCTAAAGTTGGACAACTACACTCTTGTAGAGATTTGTTCATTAAATATAAAATATTAACAGTTGCTGCCTTATATATATATGAACTATGTTTATATATATTTAAAAATCGCAATAATTTTATGAGAAATAGAGATGTTCATAACATCAACACAAGGACTAAGAATGAATTTCATATTCCAATTGCACGACTTAATATAACCAAGTACTCTCCGAATTATATGGGACTTGATATGTTTAATCATTTACCTGTCTTTATTAAGGAAAGCAAATCTTTATACATTTTTAAAAAACGACTAAAGTACTTTTTAGTTGCCAAGTGTTTTTACACAACTGAAGAGTTCTTTAATGAACAATTCTAATAAGTGTAACTTATGCACTTACAGGTTATAAGTTTATTGTATGCACTTTCTGTACTTGTGTACATCTTATTTTGTTACTATACATCTAGTCTATATTTTCTAGTCTATTATATTTGTATATGTTTAACATTATGTATGTAATTGCGACTATTCCTATATATCATTATCTAAGGGAAAATAAATTATTATTATTATTATTATTATTATTATAGATAAAAAGCAATGTCGTTGCATTTGACATACTAGAGAAGATCAGAAATTATAAACAGAACAAAAAACCCTAGTGTTTAGTGCTTTATTATTATATTCAGATTACAGTTTCATCACAAAACTGAAAAACTCTGACATTTTTTTTATGACATAATTAAAATGCGACCAGGAACGACTTCACACTTCATTGTACACTTTCTAGGAAAATCCTAGGAAAAGTATTGACTTAACTGCAGCCAATATTAAAGATAATAATACTAGTTCAAGCTAGAAAGCAGAAATAGGTACGCAATTATAATAATTTTCACTTTCTCTACCTTCGTTCATAATAAAAGGGAAGTAGTAACTTTTTATTTACATGTACTTAAACTTGAGAAACACTCACAGTTAGTATCTTTCAAAACTCAATGTGCTTCATTAGTAAGATATACACACGTTTTTTGATGGCCACTACTGCTAAGAATTTCTTCCTTTTACACTTTCCGCAAATAATCCAATTATTTTAATCTAAAATGTGAAATACAAAGAAGTAATTTACGGCATTCATTTTTTTAAATAAACCTGCTCTGAGTAACTAATGAAACAAAGTGTAGAATTACCAAGCTAATAAGAAAAAGAGTAAGGACAAAAGAAGAAAAACCAGAGGAATAAGTAAAAAGAGACATGAAAGTGGGGGCTTAAAAAAAGGTATAAAAACAAAAAAAAAGGATACAGACTGGAAGCAAGGAAAGAGAAGGGAAGACGTGTAAAATGGTATAGTAACATAGGGACAAACGGTGGAAATGAGGTACTGGTAAGGCAGAAAAAGGCAGTAAATAGACAGAAAGTAGGGAGATGAGAATGAAAAGAAGATACAGCGAAAAGAAATGGAAATAAACCGCTTTCTTTTCTTGATTATCTAAATGTTGAAATGCTATAAGTAGGACATAGAAATTCTAAAATATGGTATGTCGATCTTACATTCACAATACCAACTGATACTATATCAGCTTCAGTTTATGGGTAAAATAGTAAATACATGCTTGAGGTCTTGTGGGTTAATGATACTATATCATACAAAACAGTGTTGCGAAGAAATTTGAAATTTTAAGCTGCCTACTAAATACATCTAGAGATAATCAATTATAGACACCTGGTATAATTTTCTTACTTTTTTACAGTTATACCCATATGGAAAGAACCTTTACCAGGTTGGAGTGATAACCTTAATGGTCCTGCAGGTCTACTAATTGCTGCTGGAAAAGGTATACTACGAACAATGTATTGTAATTCACAGCATTATGCTGATTTTCTCCCAGTGGATATTGCTGTAAATATTTTAATACTAACAACATGCGATTACATGCACTACAAGTAAGTAATACCGGCATTATAACAACTTCGGATTAATTTTTATTTTTAAATAACAGGGAACGGAGAATATACAACTGCACCTCTTCGTTTGAATTCAAGATAACATGGGCTGAAATAATAGAAATAGGCAGGGAACTTATAAGTAGCAGGATGCCACTAAATGGTGTTGTATGGTACCCTGGTGGTTCAATGAAACAATCTAGATTGCTTCATAATATTTGCGTCCCTTTCTTGCATTATCTTCCTGCAGTAATTTTGGATTCTATAATATTTTTATCAGGAAATAAACCTGTGTAAGTATTACTACTATAGAATTATACAATGACATAAAAAAAGTTATAATAGAAATCATTTAAAAACCAAGTAACAGCCTGTTATATACAGGGTGGCAGGAATTAGAACGTATTAATTTTAAGGGGTGATAGAAGACATTCAAAAGAACAAAAAAATTTTTATACAACTTTGTTCTAGAACGTACCTTTTCAGAGAAAAATAATGAAGTTGACAACTTTAACATCATTTTGACGCGTTAATACTATTATTTTAATTATAGGGCTTTGTCGGCAGATGCATCTCATCTATCACAACAACAAACCTTAATAACATTTTATCGTATCGTATGTCGTTTCCGCGTGAATTTGAATTTTCTTTAAAATTAAAAATTCATTTTACTCAATTAAGAAACGTGACAACCCTGTAAAGTGTGTAATAAAATTTGCTACACATTCGCACAAAATGCTGATGTAGGAAGTTTGTTGAACTTGGAATAAAGCACGTTTTGTTTACAACCTTACAATTTAATGAAGAATATTTGGGTCAATGCCTGATCACAGCTGTGTAAGTAATACCTTTTTAGAGTGCGATAATGTTGAGTTTGTAGTTTATTAAACTTAGAATAACTTATCAATAAAGCACGACTTTGTTTATTTCATAACAGCTTTGAATGATTTTATAAGAGAATATCTTTTAAAGAGAAGATTTATCTAGTTTAAATTAGGTAATTAGGTTAAGAGATTTTGGTGACGCCTTCTTTTGGCTACATTAATAAAATCTTTAGTTTTATGGTAATTTGATGCTTTAATCAAAAATTCTTTTGAAAGAATTTCTTTTGAAGAAAAAAGAGTATTTTTTAATAAAAAAACAAATACGTCAAGAAACTTTGAGAATATTCCGGAAATTAATAAACAAAAAATGTAGGTCAATTATTGTCTTATTTTTACAGTTGGTTTGTTATGAATCATCGTGTTTTTAAGCACGTACAAATTTTGTTTATGGAAGAACAGCGCCGATTACAATTTCGGATGTTTATTATTGTTAAACAACGGCTGTCATCATCAGTTTGTTTGTTTGATTTTATAAAACAAAGTCTAGACCCAGCTGTAGATGTAATTATACTTAAGCAAGGTTGCCAGATATGGCAATGGTTTTTTCTAAATTACTCGAAAACTAATTAACACAGAAAAAAAATTGTTAAGACTTTTATGTTCATTTTGATGTCTTCTACCATCCCTTAAAATTAACGCGTTATAACCCTTGCCAACGTGTATTTTATATCATACTGTGTCGTATTATCCATGTGTACGGTAGCGATTACAGTCCGAAAAATGCAATTTTACACAGTATTTAACACAGAACATTGAAGTGGGGATGTTTTGAGCAGTATTCAATAGGATCTACAACTTTGCTACAGTGGCTTTTCCTCTAAAATATTTAGGAGTGCCAATATTTGAGAAATTGTGTTTTTACATGCTATTCGCCTATGTAACAAAATCGATAATACACCCTGTATATGTTTCCTATCTCTGTGCTAAGTAAGCTGCTTCTTCAATAACTTAGAGGGTTCATATCTCCTCCTATTCTAACTTTTTTTATAAAATATGAATATACTTTTTTTATAAATAAAATATATAGCTGTTATATAGATAAATATAATCTCCCTTAGATTGATGATTTTGTAATAAGCTATATAGGCAAATTTTTCGATTGCAGTATACATGTACGTAAACATTTTTAGGCTATGGAGAGTTCAACAAAGAATTACAAAAGGTTTTGAAGTTTTTGATTATTATGCTAATAAACAATGGGATTTTAATAATGATGGATCATTGATGGCTAGAAAGTTAATGACAGATGCTGAGAAAATGATCTACAAAGTTGACGGACAAGGTTTAGATATCGAGGACTACTTCTACCACTGTATCCATGCAACCAGGCTGTATATACTTAAAGAAGGAGATGAGACACTTCCTGCAGCTCGCAGACATATGCAAATGTAAGACTTAATTAACAATTATATTGTTTGTTGTGAAAATAATATTTTCGTGTTTCAGAATGTGGCTCGTTGACAAACTGTGCAAAATATTGACGCTTATAGGTTTTGGTTACCTGCTGATGCATCATTTTATATATCCAGCATTAGCAACTTGACTTTTGTTTTGTTCAGCTCATTATGTTTCTAGTTTATAATAGCTATTTATGTATCAAGTACATAATGTAGGACATTATAGACAAGCCCAGTTTATGGCCGAGCGAGCGAAGCGAGCAAGGTCTATAAAAAGGGCGAGTCTATAAGGTCCGATTTTGTAATAGTTGCATACAAAGCTTTATGTTCGATTCAATTATGTTCGATATAAAATTGGCTAATTATCAAAAAAAATCAGTTTATAAATTTGACATCTATTCGTGACACAAGAAAATTTGACATGTAATATAGGTACAGTTGCCATACTTTATTTTACTACTATATACTTTATTTTACTACTACCACTTTATTTTACGAGTACAATAATAAGCCATTTTACTGCCACAAAACAATACAATAAACAGTGCTTTATAATGCAATCGGACAAAGTTGTTTTCTAATTTATTTATTTATTTATCTGCGAGGAATCAGGGTGGCGGAGCATCGCTCGCCCTCGTACCTTATCGCACCGATTACTATAATCATTCAGTCGACTCTAGTAGAATTTAGTCAAATCTGAGGGAATTTTATCACAGTAGGGATTTCTATCGTGCCAAACATCGTATACAGCTTTACTTCCTATCCCAGAAAAGGGCATGTTTTAATTTTTCTCCGTTATGAAAAATTACCAGTTTCGGCCACCCTGCGACTCTTGGATTATGAAGCAAACATACAAATCACTATTCACCAAAGTTGGCTTGTTCTTTAATTACTTTTTATCGTGGAGGTTTTATTTTTAAAATAATTGCAAAATTTTACAAATCTCGGCAAAATGCTAAGAAGTGATATTACAGTAAAAAGCAGTTTTACGAGTATCAAAATGGGAAAGATATATTTATAATATGGTGGACATGGGTTTTAAATTATCCATAAAAAGAATTAGGCAAAGGGGCAAGTAAGGAAAGATACGCGTTGGTTCAAGTCATTCACGCTAATCTACGCGCCCCAAAAACTAAAAATGTTTCTTACGTCAGTATCTGCCGCAATTGTGTTCCATTGGGAGATGTCGAGGATTCTAAAGCATGAGATTTATTCTGCAAGCTGGAAGTTTCTGCAACTGCATCTATAAAAAAAGAATGTAGTAAAAGTAGCGGCACCATTGGAACAAACGTTTGTAAATCTAATGCTGTACGCTGTATGTATTTTTGTGTATGTTTCTGTAAAACTTTATTAATATACGTTTGTTATTGTAGATTTAAATTAAAAAAATTAATATTTTATTAAACAAATTAATTTTTTTTTATTTAAAATAAAATAATTTTAAAAATAAAGTATGTACAGGTTTTTTGTCGCCACGCCCTATAATATAAGATTCTGTATTTAACATGCACTTTATATTTCTGTAAAACTTTATTACTGTACGTTTGTTATTGTAGATTTAAATTAAAACAAATTAAGATTTTATTAAAATTTTATTAAAAAAAATTAAATTTTTTTATTTAAAATAAAATAATTTTAAAAATAAAGTATGTACAGGTTTTTTGCCGCCACGCCTTTATTTATGGGTATCGTTAAGAAATAATCGTAATTGTAAGAATGTTGTAAAATATACTGTACTCTTTTTTCTCATTAACAATAATAATTAAATAAAATATTGTAGACGATATAAGGGATGATCAACCATGATCTATATACCTAATATACATATACTCTTTAGAGTGTTTCATTTAACTGTACATACAGGATGGTAACCAGTGGCGGATCTAGATAATTATTTTGGGGGGGGGAATTTTTGGGAAAATAATTGTTTTAAATAAATAATAATTAAACAAACATTGTTTGTTTTTGTCCTCTGTATATTTATTTATAAAATGTTATACAGTGTGTTTTTTGTAAACGATAATATAGGAAATTCAATGGAATGTTATCATTTTCCTCCTAAGTTTGTACCCTTGCAAATGTAAGTAGAAATTTTGGTATCAATCGAAAGAAGAATTCATTTTACGCCAAAAACATATTAAACTTTATGAAGAAAACCAAAAACTATTCACAAAAATACTTAAAAAGCTTATTGATTTATTGCTTTTGGTAAGAAGCTATAAAAAAAAGCTGGAAGCTGTACGCCGATTGGTATAGCGGTTAACGCATCAGATTCATAATCAGACATCGCGGGTTCAAGCCCCATCTTCGTTTACTTTTTTTTAATTGTATTACTTACTAATTATTATTTTTAGAACTTTATTAATAATATTCCAAATTGGTCAACTGCACAACAAGCTGTGATCAAATGCATAAACCTCTAAAATTGGTAAAATTTGTTGACGCCGCTGATGAAAAGTGGCCGCGATTATCAAATATTTGCCAGTAAAGATTAAAAAAAAAGTTTTTCATCTAAAGACTAGGGTAACAAGTTAATTTTTAAGCAATTTTTTTAAATTTGATGATTTCATATGGAATGACCCTTTACGCAAATATCTCAAAAATCCGAGCTAACCTAAAAAACGAGTATGATTGACACGAAATTATACGTACTATAAAAAACGTGGTTTTTATTTGTTGAGAAATTTCTTGTAAACTAGTGTAACTAATTGTCTAGTTTTATTTTAATTTAACTAATTCTTTTTTTTTCAGTGTCCACTTTAATTATTCATAACATATTTAAAACATTATTTTTAAATGTTTTAATAATGTAGTACTGGGAACTTATCTTACATTTAACATCTAAAATGGGCATTATCATAATATCAAAATTTAAGTGTCTGCAATCTGCATGCATATACGAGCCCTGTTTCATTAAAGTTTGCACACGGCGCCCCGCAATTTTCACTCTTCTTTCCGGTTTTTCGAAGTAGCGTTTTGTTGCTAGAGTAAAGTACTGATCTTCTATATTATAAGTGATGTTTTATTGTTAGATTTCGATGTGTATTTATCTTTTATATTTTAAAACAACAAGGTACATTCACAATCTTTTTCCCAAAATTTCCTTTGGTCTTCAAGGTAACAGTTCCTTATTGTTAGAATAAGGTATTACTTCTGCACCTACTTGTGTAAGTAAAATTTTACTTAGGCGGTGATCCCTCTTACCGCCTCTTTGCGTCCACAGATTGATCAGAGTTGAAGGGGCAGCATGAGGAAACCATTCGATAGAATTTCATGAAACTTAACATGGTTTAAGTGCAAAGACAATAAGTACTTCACTCTAACAACAAGAAATAGCTTATGCGTATATCAAAGAAAAAATGCAGGGCGTTCTTTAAATAAGAAAAATAACGTGTGCGAACTTCAGTGAGACAGGGCTCGTATATAGTATATCAGTTCATATACCTTTTAAGAAATTTTCTTATTTATAAAACTATTGATTGTAAATATAAGAAAAAGCAACCTTAAGTGGTAAAGGATTTTGTCACGTGGGGTTTTCGTGACTGGAGGACGTAGTCAGAGGTAGAAAGAAATCAAACACAAGTTGTAAAAACAACTATATACTAAGACAATAAATAGAGTACAAAAGGTTTACATGTTGACATATTGTGAGGACGAATATGTCCTCCTAAACTAATACAATAACTAATACAATCCAGGGGAGGTTGGAACCAACCCTGTTTAGCACTAGGTCTACAGACTAAGCATAGGAGATAACCTCCTGGTAACTAAGCCGGGTAGCCTGGACACAACTACCCATAATTTGCATAGAGTGGGCGATTAGCGCCGCCCACTCAAACTAGGCACTAAGCGTTTATATAATTAAAAGAGTACTCACCAGCTTGCTTGTTGTGTTGGAGCCATGGACACTGACTGACTTGAATAGCTCAAGCAAGCTGGTTATATACTGCTGAACGAGGAAGTAATTAGTATCGTAGATTGCATGCGCGCTGCCGGTGCCTGGCACGAATCTGTAGCTGTGCGGAAGTGTTGGAGAATTCTCTTGAAGGAATGTGCACCTGCATGCACATCGCGTAGGTTGCCTCGCATCTACGGAGTAAGTAGGCGTAGATATTGCATGCCAACGGACGTAATGGTGGGCGAAGCGAGCGCGCTTCTAAGAAGACCTTGCAGGTGGCACCAAGTTGTCGGTGGCGAGACCGCAGCTGCTGAACTAGCGTAGGCAACTGAATGTGGCCTTGCACGCTTTATGTTGTACAAACGGAAGAGAAGTTGAGTTTTGAATAAAATATGTAAGTGTAAATATTTCCGTTTGTGACAATTTCAAATATAAAATTACCTTAAAAAAATATTAAAACCGAAACTGTTGCCAAAATTAGATTTTTTTTATGCACAACAATTAACAATAAACTGCTTTTTTAATTAACACACTTAATAGAAAAATTGAATCCACTCTTGCATACTTTTGTTGCAATGGAAATAATCAGAATCTCTGCAATAATTTTTGTTTCGGAAATGAAGTATCAAACTCAAATATACGAAGTATGGATTTTTTTACTAATTGCTTATAATGTAAAAATCCCAAGAAATGCGGGGGGAAATGCCGGTAAACGTTCTTATCAGATCGATACCGTTTGTTAATGAAATACACCGAATTTTTTGTAAGAAAAACCAAAGTACAAAGTAATTTTATCAACCAATGTTAGCTAGTTATTTGGATATGACAATATCATTAGTTGACTTAATTTATTTTTTAAAACAGATTTGAGGTATAAAAGCCCAAATTTCTTCACAGAAAAATTATATTAAATTATTCATTGGTCCTTTTTTGTTTTAAGAATAATTATAAAAATATATTACCTTAGTAGAAATGAAGGCATTATTTGCAGTAAGTTTTATGATAATTATGCGGAAAACTTTATTTTTTAAATTTAGTAAATTTATGTAACTAAAAACAATACAAAACAATATCACTCTGCCCCAGTAGCACACAATATTTCTTTAATATTTAAACAATATAAATATAATATTATATGTGTTTTAAATATTTAAAAGATTAGGAAGATATTTATAAAATATTGAAAATGAAATATTTAGAAATATATTGATATACATATTAAATAAATATGTTATTTTTGTGTAATTTCTAATATTTTGAAACAAATATCAAATAAATATTTTATTATTATTACGTCGACAGAATGTCGTAGACAAATATAAATATTATATATAAATAATATTAAAATAATGTTAAAGAAATATTTTAAAAAATGTATTATCTAAATATTTAGGCGGATGTCGAAACATATATTTATTTAATATATGTGTGCTACTAGGGTGGTATCTAGAATATATATTCTTAAAAATCTTCTAAGTCCTTCGTAATGCTTGCTCACTACCATGCAAAAAAAATAAATTTTTAACTATTTTTTTTAGTTAAAACGCATTATTTTTAATTTGTAATTATTGTATTTAATTTTTTGAAAAATTAGATTTATTTATGAGCGTTATTATTAACACGTAATGAGTCAAAAGTGCTTAACTACATACTCAGATATTAATCTATGTATGTTATTATGTTAATTATGTTTATATTAATGGGTCATAGGTTTTAGTAGAAAAATTTCAGTTTAAACAACACAAACAGACGTTATCGGCCGTTATTAATTATTCTGATATTATCAGCTATCTTATATCTTAGAATCTATATAACTCTGAATCAATATACATACTAACTAAATGCATGAATCTCTAAATACGAAATCATATCCAGATTATTCTTTTTTTTTCTTAACAAGAAAATATAAAAAATTATAATTTTAAAAATGAAAGCTGTGTTTGTAGTAGATTTTGTAACATGTGTAACACATGTTATGTGAAATTTTTGTAGAGTTTGATATAATATAACAGAAAATATTTTTTTAGATCGGAATTGTTGTCGCTGTAGTGGTATTCGCTACGGGATCACTGCTCCAGCCCCAGTCCCAGCTCCAACTCCAAAATCATTATACAGGGCTGCTCTTACAAGTTATATTACTTCTGGTTTGATTTCACCTTACTATAATGCACTGAGTACACCTTGGTAAGGCTTTACTATTATAATTTGAAGAGCTCTTTTCCAAAACTAACTAACTAACTCCAATTTGATGTTATTATTATAAATAAAAAGTTTCATATGATCCATTAACTCTCCAATAACTTAACTTTCCATTAACTAAGATTTTACAAAACTGGTCCATGATCCAATATATTTGTATTAAGCGCGTGGGATTTATTCCAAAACTGACTTGAGTCCAATTACATTTGTATTCCAAAGTTAGAATTCTAGTTTAGAAACTCCATTATATTTACAAATTACCATTTTTGCCTTAGTCAGTTTTGAAAAGAGCTCTTTATTTATTAACCAGTGAAGTACACTTCATGCGTCAGGTATATAATTAAATGAATTATGTAATTCTGAAGATATTGTCAGATAAATGCGATAACAGTAAAGAAAGTTTGAACGTTTGAGCAAACCTGAGAATTCACTTCTCAATTTACTAACTGTATTATTTTGAAAAACATTTTTATTTTTATTTTGACGTTCCTTTTGGATTTTTATTTTTGTTCGTTTAATAAAGTTTTTGTGTTTTCAATTTTACATATGTGTTTAATTGATGTTAGTCCAAGCATCCAGCGTTCTTTTCTTTTAAATTCAGAGTTTAGCAGCAGTTGTCTAGGTTGCAGGAGCTTTAGTGCTTACGACATAAGTTTTTCCTTCTTTCCAGGCATAAAAGTAAATAAGAGTCTCGTAATTCAAATATTTTATGCTTTACTGAGCAAACCTGAGCTAGCTGAGAGGAATAAAGAAGAATATCTGTGGTGTAATCACAATTTAATTCACCGTATATAATTTATGTTTATATTTGGAACGGTGGATATTATATTATATTTTATTCTTTCAAAGACACCGCAATATGCGGTTATAAATGTTCGCAAAAGAATAATCTTAAACGACACATGTCCACTCATATTGGAGAAAAGCCTTTTGAATGTAATACATGTGGTTATAAATTTTCGCAAAAAAGCCATCCTAAAGAACACATGCCCACGCATAGCGGTGAAAGGCCATTTGAATGTATTATATGTGATTATAAGTGTTCACAAAGTAGTGATCTGACACGACACATGTGTGATTCATGGTGGTGAATAACCATTTAAATGTTCTATATGCCGTTATAAATGTTTGCGAAAAAGTAATCTCAAACGACACATATCAACTCATAGTGGTGAAAAACCATTTGAGTGTAATATATGTGGTAATAAGTTTTCAAAAAGGAGTTCCCTAAAAACACACATGTCTATTCATAACGGTGAAAAGCCATTTGAATGCAATATATGTGGTTATAAATGTTATCAAAAGGGTACTCAAATTTTAACTCACAGCGGTGAAAAACCATTTAGCTGTACTATATGTGGTTATAAATGTTTAAGAAAGGGTGATCTTAACCAACACATAGCCACCCATACTGGTAAAAAGCCATTTGACTGTAATATATGTGAATATAAATGTTTGAAAATGACCCATCTGAAACGACACATGTCCATTCATAGTAGTGAAAAGCCCTTTGAATGTGAGATATGTGACAATCGTTGGGTTCGACGACGATTTCGTTCTCAATATCAGACGCTTCGTCTTCGTTTGGAATATAATCAAGATCATGTTCGTCATCATCGTCTTGGAAAGGATCTTCTTCTTCTTGTTCCGCTGCAGCTGCTCTTTTCCGCTCTAAATCTTTGGCTAAGGCTGCTACTACCCGTTCATAAAATTCGTCATAAAATTGACTGCCTTGTCGTCGAGTATTGTACAGAAAATCTATTCCATTAGTCATTTTGATCAATATAATAAAAATTCGAATAATCACAAACTTGTTTTGCCCGCACTAACGTGTCACTCACAAACTGAAGAATAAGTGTAAAATAAGAAACGAGTTATCACAAGTCACGTCCTGTAGATGGGTAAAGCTACCCAGGATCACGTGGATACCATTCACTGCGAGCGTGTCATACAAAGATTTGATTCGTTTTGTTTATGCAGGTGGATAAGAATGGGTTATTACGCGGGTGACTCATTTTTTGATTTATGAACGGACTTTTAAATAACATGCAACTAGAAGCTACATTCAATCATCCGTTTATAAAAAGGTAGGTAGAAATGCAAGAAATCTATGGTTTTACATATAAAATACATAGGGGTCTGGCCAGAACCATCAGTTACGTATGTGATGTGTATACCAAAATGTCCTTGTAACTACACTTCTAGGAACTTGTTTGAAATTTTTATGGTAGGAAACGGTTGCTAATGAATTTTTAGGAAAAGTCATAAAAGGACAAGACGCTAACTCAAATGGAAAATTTTTTATAGTAAAATTAAAATCAAAAAGGTCTGGCCAAAACCATTAGTCAAAAGGAGGGTTAAATCAAACATTATCGCTGAACTGGAAGGAAAATTTATATGGTTCAGTATCTTCCAAGCAAAATCCACAAACTCTCCATTTTTCGATAATTTCCAATTTTCATGGCAGTGATGAATGTCCTAACGGTGCCATCACTGCACGACGATCACCTACTAATGCCATGATTATTTAAACCACAACCTCCTAGATTTGAGAGACAAACATCTTTTACATGGCCGCGGCCTGTTGCATTGGAAGAATCTCTGTTTTTGACAGTTTTAATGTAGTAAACGCGGAAGCACTGTATATGGAATGAACGACAAGGAGAAGATTCCAGTTCACTTGAACCGCAATCAATTAGAAGGAACGCAACCACACGAGAAGGGACAGTGAATTAGTAGAATTACCTTTCGTAAAAATGAATAACTGCGTATTCAAAATAAATAATGCAGTTAATTACATAAATAAATAGCCTTAAAATAAATTAGTTTTAAGTTCATTTGTTAATAGTACATAATTCCTGTTTTTATTAAGTTATACATCCCTATAATTATAAAGGTAAGTTTTTAATTTTTGAAATTATATAGCCTATATGAGTATAACCAAAAATGATATATACAGAAAAAAAAGGTTATGATCATGGGATATCGCGCAATAGATAGAAAAGAAAAAGTGAGTTGCAGCCGTCTATTCGTGTTTCGCACTTATTAGGGCTCATCAGGACGGTATAGCAGATAGAATAAAATGCAAGCAAGGAATTCAAGAAGATGTACAATACAAGGTTTCACAGATAGCAGCCAACCACAGCAAACGTCACTACGTTTGTTGTTGCCATCAATTACGGAAAGAAATGTCTTTAGTCGGCAGGGCCGTAGCTAACACCGGGGCAGCGCCCCGGGGCCCCCAATCATAGGGGGCCCCCGAAAGCAGTAGAAGTTTTTTTTACGAAATTGTGTAAAAAAAAGTTTTAAACCAAAACTTGTTTAAACATTAAATAAATCGATTTAAAAATATATCAAGTTTCAAAACATTAACAAATTAAACTTGTTTATAATGTATAACAGCGCCTTTGCTATTTCGCCTGCAGTAGCCTACACGCCTACACTCGCTGTCTTAAAAGTCGCTGTAAAAATGATGTTGAAAGCAAATATTTTTTTTATTTATTTAAGTGCTTATTCACAATCTACTCGCTTGCGAGTAATAAGTAAATGGTATATAATTTGGCATGATATTTCGGGATCCGGCCATCGTCTTCTCCCTGTATGCTGAACACTAAGTAGGTCTGGGTGGTTACACAGGTAAGTCTTGAGGCCACTGCCGTTTTAAGCGTCTTGTGATGGTCGGCTGGTTTGAGAGTTGGTCGATTAACTGGTTGTGGTGCCCTGCCAGGTGGTCTGTGTATTTTCGGGCGAATCTCTGGATCTCTGTGGCTACATACGGAATATTGAGGTCTGTATGTAGAGTTTCATTAGTGACGTACCATGGGGCGTTGGATATGGTTCGAAGAATTTTGGACTGACAGCGCTGCAGAATCTTGGTGTGTGAGGCTTTGGCGCAGCCCCATAGTTGGATCCCATAGGTCCAGATGGGCTTGATTACACATTTATATAGTAGGAGCTTGTTCGTAAGGGAGAGTTGGGAGCGCCTACCCAAGAGCCAATTCATCTGCTTAATTTTTAGGTCTATTTGTTTTCGTTTAACTTTGATGTGTGTACTCCATGTTAGCTTATGGTCCAGGTATAATCCAAGGTATTTGATTTCCGTCGTCTGAGGAATGGGAGCATTGTTGATGCGGGTTTGTGGGCTTACGATATGTCTGTTAGAGAAGGTGATTTGTGCTGATTTGTCGCTATTTACTGTAATCCGCCATTTGGTAAACCAATTTTGGAGGGTATCTAGGTGATCTTGTAGATGGTCTGTTGCAGTTATTGGGTTTTCGTTGATTGAGAGTATAGCTGTGTCATCAGCAAACATGGCGAGTAGAGTATTGTCTGTTGTAGGTGTGTCTGAAGTGTATAAAAGATAAAGCAGCGGTCCCAAGACGCTGCCTTGCGGCACTCCGGAATTAATTTCTTGGTAAGCAGAAAGTATGTTGTTCACTTTGACTTGGAAAGTTTTCTCAGTGAGGTATGATTTGAGTATGAGATATAACTGGCCTGGGAAATGAAGTTTAATCTTGTATAGCAGACCTGTATGCCAGACTTTATCAAAAGCTTGCTTTATATCTAGGCATACCGTTGTACACACCTGCTTAGTCTCGAGAGTCTCCATAATACTGTTTACTATTCGATGCCCTTGGTGAATGGTTGAGTGGTGCTGCCGGAAACCGAACTGATAGTTTGGGAGTATGTGGTTCAGATCTACAGCTTCGTGAATGCGTGTAAGGAGCAATTTTTCAAAGAGCTTGGACAGGAAGGGTAATAGACTGATAGGGCGGTAGGAAGCAGGTTGCGTGGGGGGTTTGCCGGGCTTAGGAATCGTTATGATTAGGGCATGTTTCCATTGGGAAGGGAAGTAGCAAAGGCGTAGTATGCTGTTATATATAGTGGTGAGTAACACTAGGGCTTTTCGGGGAAGATGATGCAGAACTTCTCCTACGATAAGGTCATAGCCAGGTGCTTTACGAGGGTTAGCTAAGGTTAGTTGTTGATGGACTTCGGCTGGTGTGAAAGGTTTGAGTGGTAAGGATATTTGGCAAGGCACATCAAGAAATGAGATTATCTCGGTGTCATCAACAGGCCCTAACGGTTGTGGTGTTGAAAAGACAGTGGCGAGGTGGTCGGCAAATGTGTCAGCTTTTTCTTTGTCTGATCAGGCTCAAGTGTCATCGATTTTTTTGATTGGAGATATCGGTACTATCGGTCGTTTAAACTTTTTGGTTGCTTTCCATATCGTATGATCGGTAGGTGACAGATTGGTGATGTAGTGTTGGAAGGTGTCGTTCCGGGCGTTTAGGAGTTCGGTGTGAAGTTGAAGAGTTTGGTTCGTTGCCATTTTTTCCGTGCTTTGCGTTTTTCTACCACAAGTTGTCGTATGTGACGAGGGATATTGGAGTCTGCCGTGAGAGTAGTTGGTGCAGTAGGTGTGGCTTGCCATGCCGCATTTTGGATCATAGTAGTTAAGTACTGCGTTGCTTCGTCTAGGTCGTGGGCGTCCTTAATTCGGAGAGCGAGACTCAATTCTTGGTCCAGGATAGTTCTAAATTGGTCCCAATTGGTGTTCTTGGTGCAAAGTTTTGGAGATGGTTCTTTGGTAATAACACAGGTACTGAGGGTAATTACAACTGGGGTGTGGTCTGTGGACAAATCAAAGTTTGATTCTACTTTGGTGTAGGTGTTCGCTATACCACGTGAAATAGCGAAATCGAGCAGATCAGGAGTTTTGGTCGGGTCCGTAGGCCAATAAGTAGGTTCACCAGTTGATATATAGTTGCAATTATGATTTTGGGGTGCTCGAAGGAGATTTCGACCTTTAGTAGTAGTGAGCCTTGATCCCCAGACTATATTTTTGGCGTTCCAGTCGCCTCCGATGAGAAATTTCGCATCAAGTGATTGAAAGAGTTCTGCATAGTCGTCAGTGGATATAGCGTGTCTTGGCGGACTGTAAACTGATGCAATGACCAAAGGGTACGGTAGGACTTGAACTTTAATACTGGAGCTTTGAATTTTATCAGTTTGAAAGGAGGTCCATTCGTAGTGGGCTATTGAGTTTTTAATAATTACAGCTGTTCCGCCATGAGCAGTGCCATCTGGGTGGTTGGCGAGATATACAGAGTAACGTGGGATTTTGATTACTGTTCTGTCAGTTGCATGGATTTCAGAAACTAGTAATACGTCGATATCTTGGAGTAGTAAGAAGAGTATTATTTCAGGTATGTGGTTAGATATACCATTAGCGTTCCAGAGGGCTAAGCGTAGAGAGAACGCCATTATTGAGCTAATGTTTATGACAGTGGAGAGCAAGTTTAAAATCATGCTGTTTTGACTAATGAGCTGTGAGAACATTGTTTTGAATTCTGTTAAAAAGGTCGAAAACATTTGGTTTATGCTTGTCTGCTGATCGCTTGGTGTAGGAGGGGGTCCTCTGATTGATGGTTGGAATAAGGGTTGGCTACGGTAGGGATGACTCAGTCTGTCTGAGGTTGGAAGAACATTTTGTTTTACAAGTGGAGGGAATTCAGCTATGTTTGGTGGAATCTGATTTGGTCTGGGTTTGTTCGTATATCCTCTGGATGTTGAGCTTCGGGCTCTCTGGAGATCTTGGTATACAGAGCAACCCTTGTAATTAGCCGGATGTTTTCCGTTGCATAAAGCACAAGTGGCTGGAGTGTTGGGTTTTTTTTTGCATGCAGAGGTTGCGTGTCTACCACTGCACTTAACACAGGCGAATGGTTTGTAGCAATACGTTTTCGTATGCCCGTACTCTTGACAACGGGTGCACTGGGGTATGGTTTGAGTCTTCCTGGGGGGTTCTACTGTGATGATCATGTTACTCAGATGTTTTACATCAAAAATCGCCTTGTTGTTTTCTTTGGGTTCTAGATCTACCATAAATAATGATAAGGGTTGTTTGGTCACTCTGTGACGTATATTGATAATATTACGTACTACGTAACCAAGAGTTTCGAGTTCTGCTTTTATTTCTGCCACTGGTATAGAGTGGTGAAGATTTCGGATGGCGACCCTGTATGCACGTTCTTCTTTCAATTGATATGTGTGATGAATTATATTTTCAGCTTTTAGGTGTTTGACGAGTTTTCTGTATGAATCCGTCGTGTTAGTATTTATTTTGATTTTGTCGTTTGGCAAGGCTGTAGTGTGGTATTGTTCCTTCTCGAGGATGTTGGTGAGATTTTTAATCATTTCCTGGTAGTTGTTTACTCCATGGATATATATTGGCGGTGGTTTCACTATTTTAGGTTGTTGAGTATTATTCGTGTGTTCCGGGTTAGGATTGTCTGGTGGAATTTGTGAGAGAACCTCGTATCTATTTGTCGTATTCAGAGGAGTGAATTGTTGATTAGAGTCTAGGGTTGGGCTGCTTTTTTTACGTTTTTTAATTGTTTGCCAAGTATGTTTAGAATTATTCGTTTTATCGTGCGAATCGTCAGGACTGTTGGGTTCAAACTCAGAGTCACCATCTGAATTGTCGTTTACGTTCGTGTAGAATTCTTTGGAATTAAAGTTATTATTTGAGATATTTTGTAGTTGTTGACTACAATGTTGACTACGACCTCCATTTGGACTAATACCTCCACGTGCAGTTTACCTAAATGTTTCCTAAACCTAAAAGTTTCTACAGTATTAACTGTCAAATAGTAAGATCATAATTACTGCAGTAATATATAATATGTAACATTAAGCATATTATTGAACTACCGTAGTAGGTATTGGGCCACCTGGCCCAGACAGTTCTAGGGACCCTAGATTCTCTGTCTCTCTCTAATCTGGTGATTTTTTTGTCTGTCTCTCTCTCTCTCTAGGTGGTTAAGTACGGAATCTGCATTACCGACATTCTGTATTACAGGCATTTGGTTCGTCACTTGGCTAAATGGTGTTAGTGTTGCTAGGGGAAAACAGATGGCGCCAGTGTCGTTTTACGTGATTTTTGTACCGACATTCTGTCTTATCGGCATTTGGTTCGTCACTCGGCTAAATGGTAGCGTCGTTGCTAGGGGAAAACAGATGGCGCCGGTGTCGTTTTACGTGATTTTTGTACCGACATTCTGTATTATCGGCATTTGGTTCGTCACATGGCTAAATGGTAGCGTCGTTGCTAGGGGAAAACAGATGGCGCCGGTGTCGTCTGACGTGATTCTCGAAGTACGGAATCTGTATTACCGGCCTTGTCCGGCATTTGGTTCGGCGCTCGGCTAAATGGTGTTGCTAGGAAAACAACCCAGAGGGCGCTGTTAATAGAGGGCGTCATGACAGCGGGGATCTGTATTACCGGCAATCTGTGTATCGTCAATAGAGGGCGTCATGAAGAAATCTGTATTATCGACGACGACGACGACGACCTATGTACCACCAATAGAGGTCGCATTAAAGAAACCTGTATTACCTGTACGTACTGATGCTATTAGAGGTCGCATTAAAGAATCTCCTCTCTCGATGTATCCTCTCTCGCTCTCTCACTCTCTCCTTCTCACCTATTAGAGGACGCATTAAAGAGCCTTCTCTCTCACTCTCTCACTCTCTCGCTCTCTCACTCTCTCACTCTCTCCTATTAAAGGACGCATTAAAGAGTCTTCTCTCTCACTCTCTCCTATTAGAGGACGCATTAAAGAGCCTTCTCTCTCACTCTCTCGCTCTCTCGCTCTCTCACTCTCTCCTTCTTGCTCTCTCAATCTCACACACTCTCCTTCTTCTTCAATAATGAAATCTGTATTACCTGTATGTACTGATGCTATTAGAGTACGCATTAAAGAACCTCCTCTCTCTCTCTCCTTTTCACACTCTCTCCTTCTTGCTCTCTCTCTCCCTTCATCCTAATGCTACTAAATGAAACAACACTGGATAGAGGTAACCGTTACGTCTACTGTTCTAGGATTGGTTCGGACAGGTTTGTTATTTTATACGTGAAAATAAAAATCAATAAATGTTTTACTGTTTTTTTATTATTTTTCGTAAAGTTACACAATATTACTAATATTCTATTGTAAATCAGCTTAAACTAGGTGATTATAGTTATATATAGTATAATACTTTATTACTCAATATAAACTAGATATGTTATATGAGGATGTTACAAATTAATTTTCTAACAAAATAACTTAGATCAACTTATAAATATATATATATTCTAACACTTGACATTTACTTAATAGAATATTAACTATATATTAAACTTAAACCTCAACATACTTTATTTAATCTAGTAATATAAACTTCATATAGGTAAGAACTGTCATGGGAGAACATCTTCGGCCTTTATCCAGGACTTTTCATTCAAGCCGAGCCATTTTACATAAATGTCACCATTGCTGCGGCGTTTAAGTACTTTTTCAACTAAGTAAACGTCTGGCTGTTTGGTTTTCTGCAGCTCGAACTCGTAGAAAGCTCCTCGAACAGCAACCCCATGAAGATCTTCCAGCAGATATGTGACAGGTTTTGTAAATTGAACTTTAACTATTTTGAATAATTCAGTTGACCAGCTGGGCGTGTATCCCTTAGAAAAGACCCCCTTGAACTTACTAATACGTACGAGGTCATTCAAGTCTAGTTTACGTTTACTTCCTGCAGCGACATCAGCTTTTACATTAGTGTCATAAACGGTTAGTTGTAGGTGTAAGAGTAGCAGGAGCTCGACCTATCGTTCTATGTCTGGTGTTGTTATAGCTGTTAACTACCCTCTGTAATATATCTATCCATTTAAATGATCCTCGGTAGCTAAACTCTTTATACAGCTTTTGCTTAATTGTACGGATAACGCGTTCAACTATCGAAGCCTTTATTACGGAATATGTAGAGTAATGATTTATACTCTGCTCTTTCATTAATCGTTTAAAATGTTTATTGTAAAACTCTTTCCCGGGATCCGTCTGAAGATTCTTAGGTATGACTGCATTAGCACTCTTAAAGATGCTGCGGACCTGCTTTGTCACCTCTTCTCCGGATTTAGTTTTCAACGGTCGTGCATACAGATATTTCGAATAACAGTTTATCATCAGCAGTATGTAACGATACCCCTTATTTACTTTAGCATAGGGCATAAACTCGGCTAAGTCAGCCTGGAACAAGTCCTGGAAATTTTTTATTATAGTGCGGCGTCTTTGAAAGTTTTTTCTAGCAGCCCTGTGTATTTCATCAACAACGGTTTGTTTAGCACTCATCATAGAGTAATACAATTAATCTCAACGACACCGAGAGAGCAACGTGTCAAATAATTATATTGGCAGCAGCCGTGTTTGATGAATACTGAATAATGTTAAAAGCAATATATCATTATATACCCCCGAAATATTCTATTCTATGATGCCTTCCTCCTTAAGTTCACTTATAATTGATATTATTTCGTTTTCATTCTGTGGACTAGTGTTGCCGGCACTCTTTACAGCATATAACAAACGAAGCCTGTCGACTAGCTCATTAGCCTTATTCCAGTAGACGTATTCGACTTTGCAATCGCTTAATTTTTTAAAATTTGACGATGATGATGACAGTCTAATGCCTAAACCTTTGATTCTGGTTAAGTTCGGTTTAATTATATAATCATACTTCCAATGTTTAACAGCTGTTAGTTTACCTTGTGGTCTATATGATTTCTTATGCGCATTAGTAAGGGCTATTATCTGCATATAATTATTGATATCAGCTTGCGATGGTATAGACTCTAATTCTCTAAACGTGAGTAAGTCAAACAGACCGGGTGTTGCTTTGAAAACGTTGTTTTTAATTATGATGTTTGTATCACGCATAGTCATAGGGGAAGATGCAAATGTCCACGCGTCTCGATCAATTTTATATCTAATACCGAATCTAGTTCTATCTATATTTTTGTTTCCGACAGCGTTAGCTATTAGCATACCGTAATGAGTAGGGAGATCAAGAGTTTTATTAGATTCTTCTTCTTCTTCTTCATCTGCTTCTGATGATGATGCTGATGCAGCAGGCTGTTTTTTAACTTTCAACTGGGGAATGTAACTAGCAGTAGTAGTATTAGCAGCAGATGGTTGTGTTTTAACTTTCAATAGGGGTACGTTAGAGATGTTTACTGATTTAGCAATGGTTTCCAGCGACGATATAACTGGATTGTGCGTGACGCGATACATACGTTCTGCTTCTGTTCTATCACGACGAAAGTATCCAAATTTCTTACGTATAGCATTACGAGCGTGTATTATTTTACGCTTTAAACTCAGATCATACGTGTTGGACATGTCGGCTATGCTGAGACTACTAAACGAATCGACTCTAATTATAAACTTATATATGAATCAAAACCCTTCCGATATCTGCCACGGTCTAGAGAGCTGTCTTTATTAATTACCAGGAAATCATGTGGCTCCTTTCAACACAGAGAGCAAATGTTTTTGAACTGATCATAGCTAATACCGTCTCCTACAACATGATCGCTAAACACGTGTTTTAAGTTCAACTCGTCTTGTCTAAAGAGAATAATTAGGTTTGCATTGTCCCTAATCAGATGTTTCGGTATCTTGGCGTATGTTTGACCTAGATAAAAACAGTCGACACCCTTATGCCTACCCATGCTAAAATATCCTCTAATCTTTTCCTACTTTCTGCAAATTATATCATCAAAAATGAACACAGAATTAGGTTTAACATCACCGGGACTCAGTACGTCATCGTTTTCGCTAAATTCATAATATCCCATACCTGTAAGTGGTTTCATAACACGTCTTAAGAATTCATATTTAGGTTGAAATAAAGACTTGGCGTGTAGGTAGATATTTTCAAATTTTAATCCGTTTTCGCTAATAAGTAAACCTAACATAGCATTAGTTTTACCGCAGGAAGATGGACCGCTCAATATTGCTCTACATGATACGGGTAACAGGTCGCCATGTTTCCTAACATCCTCGCCTGATCGTTGTAAAGATGTATCACCTCGGTCGTCTAGGTTACATATGTTTAGTGACTTATTTTGTTTAACAACCTTCATTATGGTATGCGTACGTGTCTAGTCACGGTCTCGTTAAACGGATTATACTTTATTAATGCGTCGTGAAGGATCAAACAATACGCCTTAGTTGTGTTCGTAAATGCGACAGAAGACTCGAGCTCTAGTCTAATATCGACAGTGGAATCCTTAAAACTCTCTACCTGTCTTGAACAGTCAATAACAAAAACGGGATACGTTTCAAACGAATTGTAGCTGAGTAAACAGCTCTCAGCCGAACCTCTACCTATACCTATAGTAGTTCTCACGAAAACGAATATAATTCAGATACGCAGGAATGTAGTCCCTACGGTCGAAATCGAGATTTAAACGCTGATGTGGGAACACTTGCGAATTTAAATACAACTTAACTTCGACCAAGTTCGAATGAGTAAATGTAGTCGGGTTACCCGGTTCTTATACCCAGCTGACGCTCGTCTTGTAAAACTACAAAGACCCAGCGCGGTTTCTCTAGATCATTGGAGTTTTTTACGCACCAAACTGGTTTTTAGTAGTTCCCAACGAGGGTAACTCGTGTAATTCCCAACGTCTAAACGGAGCGATAATAGAAGAATTATCTCTTAAACTCTCCACCAGGTTCACTTTGCTTTCATCTGATAACAGTATATGCGGAACTTCCCACGAGAGCTTATCAATCTTGATATCTACATCGGTACCTGCATCACCCGCGTCGCTTTTATAGCAATTAAAATCGTTCTTGGCGCAAATTAAAACTAGCTGACAACTCATATGAGGTATTACTTTTTTATAATCGTCTGCAAATCCAAAGATATCTTTTAATGGTATTCTACATGTGAAATGAAAGACGTTATTCCCCTGGTTATGTAACAAATCATTATCGCTAGCAATCCCTAAGTTCCATGCATTGCAGGTTATAGCTCTATCCTCGGCGCCATGTGAAACGAGACCTTTTATAGTGCTTGTAATGCCAGGCTGTTTACATACATCTATGAGCTGGTTTGGGCCTAATATTAGTTGAATTTCATCAAACAGAAAGTGGGCGAAATTGTTTACCAGAAGGAATTGCTTGTTTGCAGCACGCGTTATGCTACCTTTAACAAGTACATAGCTGTCATACAAAGCTAAAACGTTATCGGAATTTTGTATGCTGATTCTAATGGTGTCGGAATGATTGGCATTTAACGTAAACGGCAGATAGGTATAAAATTCCTCTTTTATTATATCTGTATGGACGCGCGGCTTCCCAAATATGTTTAATTTATCAATGGTAAAGGTGTCGGTGTTAATATGCATTTTACTTCGTTTTGACATGCTGCTGCTGCTGTTATCGTACTTTAAAGCCTAAAGATTCAAGAAAAAGGCGACGAGCTTTAGTTAGTTTTAATCGAAGGTCTGCACTGGTCGACGTTCGACGGTGAATGACCTTTGATGGACATATGCTGATGTTTTTATAGCTAAAGTGTATTCCCATTTTTCACGTTTAAGTTCTAGCTTGATGCTCGTGAAAGTGTCTTCAGACAAATTTATCAACTCTCCTCTCGCGTCTACCAGTCTAATGGTAATGTTGTCGATCTCGGTGACAGTGATGGGAAAGTAAATCACATGCGATGGCTCCTTTTCAATCAGATAACCTGGTGGTACGCAAACACCGAATTCGAAGATTGTATGACCTGCTTGATTGTTTCTATATGAACCGCCTGTAATATTCGTGTCTACAAAGATGTTTGGAGTTGAAAGTATATCGACAACTCGATCTGATACGTGTCTACTACCTGGTTCTAGCACGCGCTTCTTAAATCCTAGTAGGGATCCTATGTTATCGGGTTTGGTAAAATCAATCAACTCGGTAGCTGATTCAATCTCACACTTTCCCGTATTAGTGTTAGTTTTGATTTGTAGTAGTAGATCTCCCTCTTCCGGATCGCCACTAATTTGATTCTTTATATAGTTAACAATTTCAGCCAACTCGTAGCTACCCGGTTCAATAGTTATTTCCTTTTCTCCGTAATAAAATTTATTTTTGCCTGGGTATATATTCCGTATAGTGTGACTTGTATATAAGCCGACTAAACCTAGTGAATATTCGTAACGTGCGTGATCTAATGTTATAGGTGGATAAATACGATCCGTAGAAAGCTTGTTCCCTGTTCCGTACACCGTGATGGTCCTCGCCATACTTAACCGATTTACACTTTCACCTCTCTTTTATACAAAAATCGTAGACACAGATGTCCGCAGTTGTATGTATTGAACTTTTGTTCTTGGGCTACGTTGTAGTATACGGCGCAGCGAGGCCCTAAATATTTCACAAGTTCAGCTGGTGGTCTTAGGTCTCCGAAGGGGTCATAGTACAAAACCACGTTTCGATCTATAGGCAACCCAATGAGTACCCGGTCCTCCATACCTATTCCGATCCCTGAACGTGATTCAAGAGCCTATGTATTTATTAACGTAATTTTCTTAACATGGAGATCCGAAAGCCCTTCACGTAGGGTAGCTACTGACATAGATATATCGGTTAGTCGAGCTTGCAAACCTCGCAGTTGTATCAAGTATTGTCGGTTTTATTTTAAATTTCATGATCTCTTTGGGTAGAAAGCTTCATTAGAATACAGCGGTCTTGATCACGTGGTTAGTCATCCGTGAAATATAAAATTCTAGGGCGGGAAGAAAACTGGCGGTTCGTTTATATCGAGCAAGTCCGCGATTTGCGTTTAAAGCTGGCTGTTTTATTTACTAGCATTAGGATGAAGGGAGAGAGAGCGAGAGAGCGTGAGAGTGAGAGAGAGAAGGCTCTTTAATGCGTCCTCTAATAGGAGAGAGTGAGAGAGAAGACTCTTTAATGTGTCCTCTAATAGGAGAGAGTGAGAGAGTGAGAGAGCGAGAGAGTGAGAGAGTGAGAGAGGATACATCGAGAGAGGAGATTCTTTAATGCGACCTCTAATAGCATCAGTACGTACAGGTAATACAGGTTTCTTTAATGCGACCTCTATTGGTGGTACATAGGTCGTCGTCGCACGAGACGTAGATTCCGTACTTCGAGAATCACGTCAGACGACACAGGCGCTATCTGTTTTCCCCTAGCAACGACGCTACCATTTAGCCATGTGACGAACCAAATGCCGATAATACAGAATGTCGGTACAAAAATCACGTAAAACGACACCGGCGCCATCTGTTTTCCCCTAGCAACGACGCTACCATTTAGCCGAGTGACGAACCAAATGCCAATAATACAGAATGTCGGTACAAAAATCACGTAAAACGACACTGGCGCCATCTATTTTCCCCTAGTAACACTAACACCATTTAGCCAGAATGTCGGTAATGCAGATTCCGTACTTAACCACCTAGAGAGAGACAGACAAAAAGTCACCAGATTAGAGAGAGACAGAGAATCTAGGGTCCCTAGAACTGTCTGGGCCAGGTGGACCAATACCTACTTACCGTAATGATCGTTTTAGGTATGTGACGCGAATTTGAAAATTTTAAATATTAATCCTCGTTATCCTGGCAGCGTACATGACGCAGCTATTTGGCGAATGAGCAACATGTCCCAAAATCTGTTGCAACAATATAGAAATGGTTAATAGAACATCATGGTTGTTAGGAGATTCTATGTACCCACTTTAACCATTTCTGTTAACACCAATTTTGGATGCAGAGGACGATACACCCGAAGTACGCTACACAAGAGCTCACTGCAAGGCACGAAATACTGTGGAACGCTGTATTGGAGTACTAAAAGGAAAATTTCGATGTATAATTCCAGAAAGAGTTCTACATTACAGTCCACAAGTAGTGGGTCGAATTATTATAGTATGCTGTACATTACACAATATTCTAAGGGAAGCAAATATTAATGACGATGATAGATCGTATGGTAGATGAAGACGTACCTAATACTTTATTCTCCATACATTGTATATTATTATTTACAGCTTTCATTGATGATAATGAAGATAATGATGACATAGGCCCTTATCAAGATGCAGGAGAAGAGAATAACTTACATCAAGAGGGATTACTCGAAATAATGTTGTTGCTGAACACTTTGTGTAAAATAATAAATTATTACCTTATTAAACCATCTATTATTTATCAAATAATAAAATATAACACAACGACTTTGACAACATTATGAAATAGTTCTTTGTACTTAAAAATGTAACTTACTTATTGCAATTCTAAATACATTATTACTTATTATTATTAAATACTTATTACAATATATAAATACTGCACAAGAAAAATCACTATAATCAGTTCTCATCAGATTCCTGTTCCTGAGTAACTTCAACACCATACATCAATTGTATCTTTAATCTCTGCAATTGTAATTCTTCTTTTTTTAAATGTACTAACATTTCCAAGTTTTTATTAATCTTTTCCAATGTATTGTAATCAGCTTCTTTTAAGTTGGAAAGAGTTGTTATTGTAAATGGCAAAGTTATTTCTTCTAGTAGGAGTTTGTAACTTTCGGCTCCTGTTACTATTGACATCTAATAAATTGTCTTTATCAACATTTTGTTGCGGTTGCTCTTCAGGTTTATTTTCTTTAACTGCTTGAGCTTCTTTTGTATTATCATAGTTTTGAATACCCATTTCAGGTATTCCTGGTATGCCATCAACAACAATATTGCCAGTTAGATGTAACAGCCGCAGCTCTAAATCATTTAATGGTTTCTCTGGAGGCTCCAAGTTTCCTGTTTCTTTTTGTTGACTTTTTATTATTCGAGCTCTTTTGCGAACTTGAAATTTCCAGTCCACAAACGCCTACAATTCAGGTAATTAATTTAAATTTAAGTAACAAAAAACATACATCTCACTAGTGCATAATATCAAAACAATTATTACTTACCTTTTTCCAACCTGCCACATCCTTTGTTGGACCACCTGTTGCATTCAACAATCCTACTAATTTCTCCCATTTTTCTATAATTGTGTTTTCTTGGTCAGGAGCATCTCTATTCTCCCTAAAGTAGGGATCAGCCTCCAAGAGATTCAAGTATAAATTAAACTAGGTGCCAACTGCTTACCCTAATGGGTAAGCTTTAGTAACTTGTTGCTTTTGTTGAAACACGAAAAAAGAATTCAAGCTCGGATCCTCACTTCTCTCTCTTACATTGCGTAGTTCAATAGGGTTTGGGTCATCCAGCGCTGTCTCCACAGAAAAAATATACCGAGACACATGAATGAATGAATGAAAACACAATGCATGTACTTAATAAAAGTTTGATTGCTCTCTTGTTGTTTTGGAAGCTCTTGCACGTTTAGCCATACCGTTACAAATTGAATAGAATATTGTTTTGAAAATCTACAATGCTAAAATACACTAATACTATTTATGATTTATGTTATAGTGTTTCAAAGGTAATAAACAGATAAGCACCTACGCACTTAACCTCACATGTACTTAGAAAAGTCAAGAAAATTTCTTAAAGTTTACCTACGAAGTTAGGTATGAAACACGCTTGACGGTAGCTTCGATACTACTAAACTTAAAAACATTCACCCCGCTCGTTACTGTACGAAATGCCAAACGAGTGCGTTAGAGAATAGCACTTTTCATCGAATCGTTTGAGTTGTCGTCACGAACCATTCGTTTACAAAAGAAATCTTTCACGAAAGAATAATTACAGAATACAGCTGTTAATTAGTCCTGATTAATCAGCAAGAACAACTGATATTTTTAAAGATATTTAGCAGTTTTATATTCCCCTTTTTAATTTCAACTACCTTAAATTATTCCTTGGCATTTAAAAATTAAAAATTTCAGTTAAACTTAAAATATTTTGAAAGTTTACATGCGTAAACTCTCTGCGTCTGGCAACACTGTGAGCAGAGAGCTGCGTTGCCATCAAATAATGTTTCTATTATGACCAACTACTAGTATTAAATGTAAACATTATTGCCATCTCAAACGGCCCGGACCGTGGCGCCCTCTATCAGATTTATCTTAGTTTAGAACCTATGGTTTGGCATTAAATTAAAAAATTTAGAACTGTCATTTTGTCGTTGTTGAGGTTATCGTAGTAGTGCAAATGAGTCATGAACCGTTTTACATCGAAAGAAAACGAAGCACGGCAGTAAATATATAATAAGCTAAGTTTAAGCACAAGTTTAACAATGTTTATTAAATAAATTTATAACTTTATTTTTTACAAAACTCCAAACAAAGAAAATAACATGGTAGTAAGGTAGATTTACGTTTTTAAAACTGTACTGCTAAGAGCTTATGTATGTATCATAAGCTTATTTTACGGTGTCTGTTTGTTCTAAACCTATATTAAGTATCTACTACTGGTCTAATAGTTGTTTTGATTATAACATCGCATAATAATTATTTTTTTATGCATTTTGGAAGAGAGTAAAAAATTTCGTTTCAAACAAGGTTTAATAAGTTCCGTTATATCTGTAACGTTTATAACTGCTATGAAAGTCCTTGGATATAAACATGGACGATCTTGAAAGCTAATTAACCGCATCAAAATTCCTGGTATTGTATTAAATATTTACAATGGAAAAATGCAGTCGTTACATATAATTTTCTGTTGCATTTTTTACGGTCTATGCTACAGATTTAAAAAAATTGTCGGCTTCTTCTATGTAGATTTTCTCAGCCTTCTGAATCTTTACTCTTAGTCCAAATCTATAACTTCATTTGAGCCAGCTTTCAGTCTTATATGCGAAAATGTTGCTTCACCAGCAACTGAATTAAGTCTGGTCAATACAGAATACAATCCAATTTGCTCTAGTATTAATTCTATACACAAATAAGTGCTTTGAGCTGTAAACTTTCAATCACCTGTCATCTTTTTCACCAGTTGCAACTTCTTTAGCGTTCTGCTAATGGAATTGATTTGTATGTTTTCTGGATGTTTTGGAAAGGTAACATTCAGCCATAGGGCATAGCTATAGAACCGTAGCATCGACGTTCCATGTTTTCTATCGCCAGATTTTCAAAGATTTTCAAGAAGTGGCTGTTGAAGAGAACATTTGCATTGCTAGTAAAATGTTCACTTTCTCCAGATTCGTTGTTTATAATGTGTTTTTATTATTAAGTAGCTTGCAGGCTTTATGAGCAGTTTTTTTAATTTCCTAGAAGGTTCTTAAAAATGACGATGAAATCGCACTTTTTGAAGAATATATCGCAACCTTAAAATAAATTTCTAGCATTTTTCCAAGCACGACAAGTTAAAAGATAAAGATAATGGTAAATGCGAAACGTAAGCATGTTCAATGTAGATTCTGATTGAAGTCACTAAACTTACACCTGGTCAAAACCTTTAACACCTGCATTGTTAACCAATGGAAAACATCTAGAGTTAAAGACACATGAAAGAAATATCCTACTGCACTTGTAAATTTAGTAGTCAATCCAATAAATACGACATTCTGTACAGATATTTGATTTTTTGAATTTTGGCGGTATATAAACAAAATGAAAGCTTGGAAATTTATCGACCGGGGGCGCCACGGTTCGGGCCGTTTGAGATGGCCATAATGTTAACATTTAATAGTAGTTTAGTAGGTCATGGTTTCTATTTACATTTTCAAATTTTAGTTTTAAAGAAATTAATTCCCTTTTGTATAGCCCCTTTATTTCATATAATAGCGACATCGTGGAGCAAACTTGATACAAACCTTAATAAACAAAAAATTACTACATACATGGTGTCGCGGAATTTTAATAAAAAGTTGTTAAAAAGTTAGAATTACAGAAATATATGTCATATTAATATGGTCGTTTTTACCGAACGTGAATGTCCATTATCAAATTAATATTAAACTGTGAATGTTTTTGTACATGATTATTATTAAACCTAAGATTTATTATCACAGAATGTCAAATCTGGTAATATTCAATGTCGCCAACGTGATTTTGCTCCAGCGGCGAGATCAATGGTTGTCGCTACTATATGAAATAGAGGGGCTATACCCATTTGGAGACCATAGCGCCATCTTTAGGTGTTTATAGTTAATGAAGCTTCCTATTATTAACACTGGCGGCGATAACGCACCCTTAAAGTTAGAGCCACTGCATCTAGTTACCTAGGCCTCGCTGGTCGATCAGAGTACCGCAAACCGCCGCCATATTGGGGCAAACGAAATACGAAATTGTACATTGTTTGTTCTGTATTGAGTTTAATCAAATCCACGTTTACTTTAAAAGATTTTTCTTATTCTGAAAGACCAAACCTGTAATATGTCAAACACGTAAAACGTGTTTTTAATTTGTCCATTATTAAAAATCACCCTTCTCTGCCCCAATATGGGCGGTTTGCGTTACTCTGATCGACCAGCTGAACTAGGTGACTAGATGCAGTGACTCTACTTAAAGTATTCTGGGAACAAGTATTTAACATGAAAAATGATTGCGTTTCCCAACTTAAAAAAATTGATTCCTCCTTCCTATTTCTCCAGTTAAACTGAAAACTATTAAAACTAAATAATTATAATAGGTAATTTTTTTTGTATAATAAGTTATTAATAACTAAATCTTTTTAGATTTTTAATATAATTTATTGTATATACATTTTTATTTTATTTTTCCTTTTTTAAATAAAAGTTTTTTCTGACATTTTTTCCTAATTTTAATATTACAGGAATCTATTACAAATTTAAAGCAATCTGTAAAGCTGAATTTATAAACTAATCCGCAACAGTACCAGTAACAGTAGCAGTTCCAGTACCTGCGACCGTAGCGGTAGCAAAAATGGGTTTAATTTAGAAACTTTTCATCACTTTACCGCTGAACTGTTACTTTCGTGTTGACAGATTAGACAGTTTGTTAATATTAATTTGATTCCTGCATATTATTACACAATTATACAAAATGAATAGAAATAATATATTATTGGGAGTTTTCGGCGTGGTACTATGCTCCTATGCAATCAGAAAAATAAGTAAACGAAGGAGAAAATATAAAGTAAGACCTATTAACAGACAAAGAAAAACAGAGGGTGGTTACCACTATTTTCTTAAAATGAAAGCAGAAGATCCTGAGCAATTCTTTAAGTTTACTAGAATGACTGTACCAATCTTTGAACATTTATTAAGCTTAGTAGCCAGCAAAATTTCCCGGGGACCAAGATCTGATGGAGTATGTGCCGAGGAAAGATTAGCTATAACTTTGCAATATTTATCCCAAGGAGGGAGTATGCAAAGTCTAGCATGGGCTTTCCATGTCGGAATAACGACTATCCATCAAATAATTCATGAGACAAATGAAGTTATTTGGGAAGTTCTTTCACCAACCTACTTGAAGACGCCTTCAACTGAAAATGAATGGAAAACGATTGCTTCTGATTTCTTTACGACATGGAATTTTCCTAACTGTATTGGAGCGCTTGATGGCAAGCATATAAATATACAGGCTCCCCCTAACTCTGGTTCTCAGTTTTTTAATTACAAAAAAAACTTTAGTATTGTCCTTATGGCTGCCTGTAACGCTAGCTATATGTTTACCATGGTTGACATTGGAGCTTATGGGTCCCAAAGCGATGGAGGAGTTTTTAAAAACAGTATCTTTGGTACGAGATTAGAAAACAACACGTTAAATGTCCCAGAGCCATCATACATTCCAAACACTCGCGTTATTGTTCCTTACATGTTGGTAGCCGATGAGGCATTTCCATTGAAACATTATATTATGAGACCTTATCCTGGTAAGAATCTTTCCGTCGAACAACGAACGTTTAATTACCGTCTTTCACGAGCTCGCCGTACCATTGAAAATAGTTTTGGAATACTAGTTGCCCGATGGCGAATATTAAAGCAAACAATATGTGCCAAAGTAGAAAATATAGATGGTGTGGTGAAGGCTGCAGTGGTTTTGCACAATTTTTGTTTAAAAATGTTTGGTAATGGTCAGGCAACTAATAATTATTGCCCCCCTGGATACGTTGACGTTAGTGATGAAGACAATGGATTATGGAGATCGGAAATAGAACCCTTACCATCTGTTGGTAGACTATCATGTAACAATGCCACTAGAATTAATTATAAAACTCGAGACAATCTTGCAAACTACTTTATATCTCCAGCAGGTGAAATACCATGGCAAAGAGAAAAGGTTTTGAGAGGAACCATTGCTTGAAAACATGACAGAAAGAAAAATAGAATTAAGTAATTATTATAAGTATTTTAGGGTGAAAACTTATAAACATGTATTGGTTAAATAAAAAAAAATGTGAACATTATAATTTATGATTATAATTATTCATGTAAAATGGCAGAAATTCTTGTTCTATAATTTTTAGCCTCCTCAGGTGTCATTTCATTCAGGCAGTTAGCCACATAGGTACCAAATGATTCATTTATATTACTGGACGGCTTTGCAATTGTGCTCTCTATTTGTTTAGCTATTTTTACTATCTCATTTATTTCTTTCATTTCACTTTTTTTGTTTTTTTTTGATGCACCGGGTGGCTCAAATATTTGCCTCTTCTGAGTCTTCTGTACCTCGTCATTTCCATCAGCGTTTCGTGGAGTCGTAGGCGTGTTCCACACTTCCTCTAATTCTTGAGTAGAGCTAGGGTCTGGGCTATCTCTTCTAACTTGCTCTGCCTCAATTATTTCTAATTCTGCAGGTAAAATAGTTTCAAGTGAATTGCAAGGATTTTTAGTATTATCTGATATTGTCTCCTTTTCACTTGTATTACACTTTGCAGGTAATGTAGAGGAAATCGTTTTTCTTGGTGTGCAGTGCTTATCATAAAATAACATTTTTTTAAAATAGGGCCATTCAGATTCGTCGTGTGGGTCTCCAGATTTCAATCGTCGTTTTTCTTTTGTAAATCTGTCTCTCAAGTTTTTCCATAAACGCTTGCAATCGTCAGCAAAGGCATCCAAAACAATTCCAATTTCTTGCCACGTATTCTCTTTCATGGTGTTGTCTTTATAATTTTTATTTTTCAAGTCGTACAAATGCGGATGAGAACAAATTAATTCCAATAGCAGCTCCAAATCAACAGCTTTGAAGAATATTATATAATATTACTTTGACCTCACAAAGTATATCTTAACTTACCACAGTTATTGGGCATTTTTACATACAATAACGAAAAACTTACTAAAATATATAACAATTTGGCAATTCAATAATTACTTACGTCAGTTTTGGAAGTTTTAATTCAAAAAATTATTTACCGCGCAAAAGATATCTAGATATCCACATTCAGCTGACGAAATACTAGCATATGATTGGTCCACCGCTACTGAAATCCGTAGCGGTAGCTGCTAAAGATGAACTTCGTCATCTTTAACCGCTGCTGTTGCGGCTTACAACTGCAACCGCTGCTGCTGCGGAATTTTATAAACAACAACATTGATTTTGAAGGTTTTATCTTACAACAGTTGCGTCGACGGCAACTGTTACTGTTGCGGATTAGTTTATAAATTGAGCTTAACATTTTTAACCTTTAAATTAGTACGTAAAACTTCCGCTCTATAACAAGAAGTTGTTTACGGAAAATGTTTTATTGAAACTACAACTGCATAAATGATTCATATATTTATTAATTATTGCTGTTTACAATTAAATGTAAATAGCTTAATAGAATAAAATGGTATTTATTTCATTTCGTATTTCAAACAATTGTTTATATACCACAATTAGTAATATAAAGTATATCTTGATCTCCGTTGTCAATGACACCGGAGTTCAAGACGTTCTTGATCTCCGTTGTTGTTGGCAACGTAAATAATATGATGTGCAATTATAGCCACATGCATGCATGCATGCTGCTTTTTATCAAGGCAAGGCAACTTGCTTCTTTATGCAATAAATTCGGATGGATTTTGAAACGGAGAAATTAGGATTGAAATACGAAATAAAATAAAACAACTTATGCAATACGGAGATCAAGCTTCTTTAAATCCTCGAAGATGTTATAACGCCTCGGCTGGAGCCTCGGCGTTATACATCTTCTTGGATTTAAAGTATCGTTTGATCTCCTAATTACATAATATATATTATACCTCAGTGGAATGCTTTATTACAGCTTCTACAGTTGGCTATGATGAATGAAACATTTCCCACCCAGTATACAATATAGTACTATTAAGTGAGCTGCCTCTTCATTTCAACTGTTTTTATTAACGTTGCAAAATATTCTAGACCAGTACTAATTGGCGGGATGCTACAACACTTACACATCAGGTTCTATATGTTAGGTATGGTAGACCTTTATAATATATTTTTCATTGTAGGTTTTCATTCATTTAGGAATTAGAAGTAGCAATTAAAATATATCCAAGTGTTATGCCACAACCCTCCAGTTCTAATTTCTGGTAGAGCATTATAATAGTAAGAAGAAGTTAAAATAATGAGAGGAAAACCGATGCCAAATACTTCCTTAAAGAAATATTAATTGCTAGTTTGTTTTTGATTGACCATTTTAACAAAGCTGTGACCAACAACCAAAATCAAGAAAGGAAAATACCCATTTTTGTGCAATATACTTATGTAACTATAAATACTATTGATAAAAATATGCAACAACAGATGCCCAATCACGATGATGGGAAACCATTTGAATGTACTAATATATGCAATAACAAATGTTCCCGAAATGCAACTTTGGAAATTCACATGCTCGCTCATAGTGATGAGAAACCATTTGGTTGTAACATATGTGGTTGTAAATGTTCACTAGAAACTAGATTGCAAGAGCATGTGCTCACTCATAGTGATGAGAAACCATTCACATGTATTATTTGTAGTTTTAAGTGCTCACAAAAAAGTTCTTTGCAAAAACACATGCTCACTCATAGTGGTGAGAAACCATTTGGATGCAATATTTGTAATTATAAATGTTCAAAAAAAGTAAATCTGCAACAACATATTCGGACTCATTGTGGTGAAAAGCCATTTGGCTGTAATATTTGTGATAACAAATTCTCACTTAAAAGCAGTTTGCAAAAGCACTTGCGCACTCATACTGGTGAGAAACCATTTGGGTGTAATATTTGTAGTTATAAATGTTCAGAGAAAAGAGATTTGCAGAGGCACATACTCACTCACAGTGGTGAGAAACCATTTGAGTGTAATATTTGTAGTTATAAATGTTCACAAAAAGGAAGATTACAACAGCATGTGCTTACTCATAGTGATGAGAAACCATTTGCATGCATTATTTGTAATTATAAGTGCTCACATAAAAGTTCTTTGCAAAACCACATGCACACTCATAATGGTGAGAAACCATTTGGATGCAATGTTTGTAATTATAAATGTTCAATAAAACGAAATCTGCAACAACATATGCTGACTCATAGTGGTGAAAAGCCATTTGGATGTAATATTTGTGGTAACAAATTTTCACAAAAAAGCAATTTGCAAAAGCACATACGCACTCATACTGGTGAGAAACCATTTGGATGTAAAATTTGTGGTCATGAATTCTCACAAAAAGTCAGATTGCAAAATCACTTGCTCACTCACAGTGGTGAGAAACCATTTGGATGTAGTATTTGTAGTTATAAATGCTCGATAAAAGCCAGTTTGCAAAAACACATGTTTACCCATAGTGGCGAGAAACCATTTGGATGCAATATTTGTAATTTTAAATGTTCAGCAAAAATAAATCTGCAACGACATATGCTAACTCATAGTGGCGAAAAACCATTTGGATGCAATATTTGTAATTATAAATGTTCACGAAAAGGAAACCTGCAACAACATATGCGGACTCATAGTGGTGAATAGTCATTTGGATATAATATTTGCTGTTATAAATCCTCACAAAAAGTCAGTTTGCAAAAACACATGTATACTCATTAGGGTCGCCGTTATTTTGCAAAAGTTAAAATTTTTTAGGTTCCCCTCTCTAGATCTTTTTAAAATGCCAAAAACATGAGCTGTGCAAAATTTCAGCCGATTTGATCAATATTAACCCGTGCCACCGAGAGGTTAAAGTTTAAATGGGATTTAACATGGGTTTGGTGCACTGCTAGAGACTGTGGCATAACTTTTTTATCTTTCTATGTTTTAACTTGAAAATTTATATACTTATGTTGTTGAAGCTGCTGAACACGAATCTGATAAAAAAAATTCAAACTGTCAGAAAAGGTTTTGTCTTTTTGGCTTTAGATTCGTGTTAAGCAACTTCAACAACATAAGTATACAATATTTCACGTTAAAACATAGAAAAATAAAAAAATTATGCCACAAAGTTTCTAGCAGTGCATCAAACCCATATTAAATTCCATTTAAACCTTCAATCTCTCGGTGGCAAGGGTTAATATTAACCAAATCGGCTGAAATTTTGCACAACTCATTTTTTTGACATTTTAAAAAGATCTAGAGGGGGGAGGACCTGAAAAATTCTAACTTTTTCAAAATAACGGCTACCCTAATGTAGTATATAACTGTAAATCCTGTAAATCTGTAACAACATTTACAACTAATTGTTTAGTATAGTCAGTTAACGTGATTAAAACCAAGTGTAAAACGTGCAAATACACATTTAATTTAATGTGACCATATTTAAAATATCTCAATGACGGACAAAACACAAAAGACGAAAATCTTAAAATAGCTGATAGATATATACTGGTGTGCTTAGCAAGGATGCAGTATCTGCACAGCAGCAATTAAGAAATATACCTTTTGTTCTATTAACATTTATTAAGATTCCACATAATATATTTTTAGACAGCAGTTCTTACAGATTTGGCGTTCTTGCTAAGCTCGGCAGTATAGTGATACTGCATATATACTGCCCTTATTTAAACTTCCTCGCTTGTTACAAATAAAAAATAAACAAAAAAATGCATGTAATTAGAAAAGTCCAACAAAAAACATAAATATAAGAAATAAATGATACATAAAATATAAACACATGAAGATTAGATGTATTCCTCTGCTGAAGGTTCTTTTTAAGAAAGTGTCGTCTTTTACTGTATTAATAAACTCTTCGCAATACACTTGCATGGTACATTTTATGAAAAGCATACATTTTAGAGTTTCTATTGGTAGTTGTATTTTTTCTTGAGTCCACAGTTTATTGATTTTGAAAAAACCCTTTCTGTAGGAGCATTTAGCATTATGAATTAAGAATCCCAATATCCTGAAAGTCTCATTTATTATGTAGTTGTAATGATTATGAAATCTAAAATCCCTGTCGAAACCTACACCTAAGTCAGTACAGTTACTAACCCTGTTTAGGTTTACATTATTCATGGTGTAGTCGAAGAACATAATACTAAGTCCATCTGTAGTTTTTGACTCTAAAACGTTGCGGAGGGAGCTCTGCTAACAAGAGGTGTTAGGGTTTAGGTTACATATTTAATTATTTATTGTATCATTGTGTCTTCTCTTAATTACGTTATAAATTTAGGTTAATAATTATGTTATTGTACAAATTTGTTTTTAAGTACATTTATTCGGCTATGTTCGCCTATCGTCGAGAGGGGTAGAACAGTACATTTTTTACTCACTTGTATATAAGTTGCTGTCCTGTACAGTCCAACTAAATTCGTTAACTTAATTAAAATTATTAAACGTTTTAACAAAGAAGTGTTTTTTATCTTTTAAACATTGGTCCTTCGAAGTGGATATTTATGTGAACCACGTGAAATAAATAATTACCCGGTGTTATATCGTGTTACCATATTCCGTTGTCAATACTGTAAAATCCAACGTGAAATAGTTAAATGCACCCAGTGGTAAAATCCAACGTGAAAAAGTTAAAGTGTACCCAGTGGTATATCGTGTACCGTTGTCGATACCAAAAACCAAAGACATTATCATTAATATCAAAACATCGCTTGAAGTTATCAAGCTGTTAAAAAATTCTAAAATAAAGAACGACGCACAAAAAACCGTTTGAGCTTCAACAAGCCAGCATCGCAAGAATACCCTTTTGTACTTCAGATACCTGCTTACACCGGTGATTCATCCAACCAGGAATACCCAGCGCTTTGTCCACTGCTAGGACAACAACAGCAGCTTTCTAGGAAGGATTAAGTGGGCTTTTCCTTGTACGTCAATACTCATTGTCCAAAACCTGTTGCTTTTATTTGAGTTAGAAATGTCATACTTATTCAAATTCTTATTCTCATTAAATAATGGAGGAACTAGATTTAAACAGTTTGACAAGAAAACGCGGCATTCTCAAAGGCCATATTACTAGATTCCAAAATCTAGTAGACGCTATAAAAAAGGTTCCGAATCCTAATGAACTATCATTATCACAACTCAGTATACGTTTGGAGGCAGTACAACCTATTTTAAATGATTTTAACGATATTCAGTTTGATATTGAATCCCTTCAAACAAAAGCAGAAGAGATACAGGCAAACGAAAAAGAAAGAGAAAATTCATATTTCACTAACCTAGCATTAGCTCAAACTCTTTTAAAGAAGAACAATTCTAATACATCTTCACATTCAGTACTAATTCCAACAGCAGCTTCGATCCTTCAAACCTTTTAAATTAGGTGAAGCTACCTACAATTAGTCTTCCCACATTTGAAGGGAACTACGAGAATTGGCTCGAATTCCGTGACACCTTTGATTCACTTATGCACAACAATAACAGCATTAACAATGTACAAAAATTTCACTATTTAAAAGCATCATTGAAGGGTGAAGCCAGTCAGATTATACAATCCTTGCAACTTTGCGATGCTAATTATGCAGTAGCATGGAACGCATTATTAGATAGGTATAACAATAAGCGCTTGATAGTTAATAATCATATTAAATCGTTACTCAATTTGCCGACTTTGTCCAAAGAATCACATGTTTTATTACGCCAACTTCTAGATGGGATTTCAAAGCATTTACGATCATTAAAGATTTTAGACCAACCAGTTGATCAATGGGATGGGCTATTAATCTATCTTATAGTCTTAAAATTAGACATGACTACAAAGCGTGAATGGGAATCATATAAAATAAGCGGGGAATTTCCTACTATTGCTGAATTAAAGGAATTTCTAAAAGGTAGATGTGTATTATTAGAAACATTAAACATGAGCCAGGGCAATGAAGTAAAGTATAATAATAAACCTAAACCATTTAAATTTCAAACCCATACTGCATCTAATACGTTCGTAACTACCAACGAGTCAAATGCAAACAAACAACCCATCTGCATATTTTGCAAAAGTAGCCATAGTATTTACAACTGCGAAGAATTCAAATCACTGCCTGTTCAGTCAAGAGTAGCTCAAGTAAAAACGCATAAATTATGCTACAATTGTTTAAGAAATTCGCACTCCACACTCTATTGTAGATCTGCTGGATGCAGATCCTGTAGGAGAAAGCATCACTCACTCCTACATATTAATAACAACCCAGTTGCCAGAAATTTTCCAAGCACGGCAGCCCAACACATTTCATCAGCAACAGATAACAGTGCAATTCTTACTGAAGCTAATCAAGTTCCATCCACCAATATTAATCACGTTTTAAACGATTACAATCAACAAGTGCTATTGTCCACTGCAATTGTAATAGTTGTAAGTAATTCTGGATCGTATTATAAATGTAGGGCTCTTTTGGATAGCGGCAGTCAGTCAAATTTTATAACTCAAGACATGTGCAATATATTAGGCTTGCAGAAAACCAAAATAAGTTTAGCTGTTACTGGTATTGGCCAAATTTCAACACAAATGACCCATAAAACGGAGGTAGCAATTAAATCCAGATTTAACAGTTACGAATCTTCCTTATCGTGTATAATTGTTCCAAAAATCACGGTAAGTCTTCCCAATCATTCATTTAACGCAAGGTCCCTGGAAATACCAGAAAATATCCAGCTAGCGGATGAAACATTCAATATCTCAAACAAAATAGATTTATTAATAGGGGCTCAAGTATTTTGGAACTTAATATGTGTCGGTCAGTTAGAGCTAGGGGTTGGTCAATTAACACTTCAGAAAACCAGATTTGGTTGGGTGCTATCAGGTCCTCTCAGCCATCAGGTTAATCATATCAATAATCCTCAGTGTAATCTGAGTACTGCTAATGACAACATTGAGGTTCAGAACCAGCTAGTTAAATTTTGGGAATTGGAGGAATGCCGATCTATAAAGGCATTGTCACGCGAAGAAAATTATTGCGAGAAAAATTTTATAAACACAACGTCTCGCGGTAAAGACGGACGACTTTACGTTTCAATTCCTCTAAAGGAACCCGTTGAAATGTTAGGCGACTCAGAGGAATTAGCAATAAAACGGTGTAATTCACTTGAACATAAACTTCAAAACAATCCTCAACTAAGGGAATCGTATATAGCTTTTATGGATGAATACGAGCGATTAGACCACGACAGGAGAATTCTTGAAGGATTACCTGACTCATCCAATACGAACATTATTCAGTTATGTCCCGACCACAGTACCAAGGCATTGGGACTCTTATGGCTTCCTAAGTTAGATACGTTGGGCTTTAGTATAAAAGTTGAACAGTCTCGGTCGCCTGTAACAAAGCGACACATTTTGTCAACCGCGTCAAAAATATTCGACCCATTAGGCTTAGTAGCTCCTGTCACTATTATTTCAAAAATTCTACTGCAAAAACTATGGCAATGTAATTTAACTTGGGACGAATCCGTTCCTATGAATTTGCATACGGAGAGGCTACGTTTTCAGGACAAGTTGGGTGCGCTGCAAGAAATAAAGGTACAAAGAACAATAGTCATTAACGACGCAACACTCATTGAAACTCATGGCTTCTCAGATGCTTCTGAGGCCGCTTATGGGGCGTGTGTTTACATCCGCAGCATCAATGCATCGGGAAACTCCGTAATCCAATTGGTTTCCGCGAAATCTAAAGTCGCACCCCTGAAACAGACGTCGATCCCGCGATTAGAACTTTGCGCAGCCCTTTTACTTGCCAGACTTATCGAAAAAACCCGTGCTGCTCTGGTCTTAGATGTAAACACGGTTAACTGTTGGTGCGATTCAACAATCACCTTGGCTTGGATAAAAACGGTTCCTAACTTATTAAAAACATGTGTAGGTAACCACTTCGCAGAAATTCAAGATCTTACTTCACAATATGTGTGGAGACATGTTGATTCGAAGCAAAACCCTGCCGACTTACTATCGCGTGGCGTCAGGCCGCTTAATTTAATCAATGCCGAACTTTGGTGGCATGGCCCGGTATGGCTAGCAAACTTTTCTCCACATATCCATCCCGGAGATTATAAGAATATCGAAAATTCTCTTGATTATTTAACAGAACGGCGACGTCAGATTACTGTATTGGCAGCCAAAACTGAACCTCACATGCTTTTCGACAAATTCTCGTCACTGAATAAGCTTCAAAGGGTGGTAGCATATTGTTTGCGTATTAAGAACAATGCAGTCAATCCAAAAAATCTGAGAGTTATAGGTAATCTAACCGTTCAAGAACTAAAGAATGCTCTAGAATTATTAATAAAGATAGCCCAACAAGCTGAATTTAAGCAAGAAATCTCAGACTTATGCAAGCACAAACAAATCAATTCTAAAAGCAATTTACTAGCTTTAAATCCCTTTATCGATCGTAATGGACTTTTAAGAGTTGGTGGTAGGTTAGCTAATTCCCACTTTTCAGACAACAAAAACATCCTATTTTGCTGCCTAAAAATCATAAGTTGACATTGCTTATTATCAGAAATATGCACGAGGCAACTTTACACTCTGGTCCGCAAGCCCTTCTGGCATATTTAAGAGAAACATATTGGCCAGTCTCGGGTCGTAATCAAGTTAAAAAGATTGTCCACACGTGTGTACGATGTTTTCGAGCCAATCCTCGAACTGTTGAGACATTGATGGGACCTTTACCTAAAGAACGACTGGAACCCCATTTTCCTTTTGAAATTTTCGAGGTTGATTATTGTGGCCCCATCTTAATGAAAAACAAAAAGGGTCGAGGCTGCAAGAGTGTGAAGGTTTATATTTGTATATTCATTTGCTTTGCTACCAAGGCAATTCATACTGAATTAGTCTCTGAACTCACCACAGAGGCATTTTTAGCGTCTTTAAGGTGATTTTCGTCTCGAAGAGGAAAACCCTCAAAAATATACTCCGAGAATGGCTCCAACTTTGTTGGTGCAGATAATTGCCTAAAGAAATTCCTAACGAGTCTAAATTCTCCTGCCAAAAATAATAATTTTCAAAATTCATTAGCCTCTGAAGGAATTATTTGGAATTTCATTCCTCCTCGCTCCCCTCACTTCGGTGGCCTTTGGGAGGCCGGAATCAAGACATTCAAGAAGTTCCATTTAAAACGAGTATTAGGTACTGCTTTGTTCACCTATAAGGAATTAGATACTTTACTAACTCAAATAGAAGCAGTAGCAAATTCACGTCCTCTCTCTCCTTTGTCTACCGTCGATCCTACCGACCTTAATCCTCTGACTCCAGCCCACTTCTTAATTGGAAGGAGCCTTGTTAGCGTTCCAGACCAGGACGTTACGCATATAAAGGAAGGAAGGCTATCGCAATTTCAAGGAATTCAAAGGGTTATGCAAAACTTCTGGAAGCGATGGTCGAAAGAATATGTCAGCGAATTACAAACAAGGGTGAAATGGAAAACCAGCAGCTCAGGATTGATTCAACCAGGTAAAATGGTTGTCATTCGAGAAGATAACATTCCACCGCTTAAGTGGCGTCTTGGGCCGATTTTGGAGCAGCATCCCGGTTCAGATGATGAAGTTAGGGTGGTGAGTGTTAAGTGCGCGCACGGAACCATAAAACGTGCCATATCTAAAGTGTGCGTCCTTCCAATAGACAATTGCTATGGAAGTAGTGCGAATTGAACTTTTTCTCATTAGAATTTTACGCATTATTTAATAAATCTTTGTAATAGTTAATAGTAGAAATAAATCTATTGAAAGAAGAGCCTTTCAAGGTGGGGTGTATGTTAGGGTTTAGGTTACATATTTAATTATTTATTGTATCTTTGTGTCTTCTCTTAATTACGTTATAAATTTAGGTTAATAATTATGTTATTGTACAAATTTGTTGTTAAGTACATTTATTCGGCTATGTTCGCCTATCGTCGACTTAAGCATGTTTGGGTCGCATAGCTCAAGGGCTACTTGTCAGGGAGAGGGGTAGAACAGTACATTTTTTACTCACTTGTATATAAGTTGCTGTCCTGTACAGTCCGGATCTCCTGCAGTGACTTCTTGCAATTCACTTTCTATCGCTTCATCATTCATGCAAGAATGCTCGCAGCAACCACCACAAACTGCTGAGCAATGAAGGCCCATTTTTTTCGAGTACACCTTGGTCCTCGCCGTTTGGGAAAATTGCAGAAAATTATTTCCAAGAGGCAATCGGGAGTAAGAGGTAGTGATGTTCTTTTTGAAACCAAAAAAACCGCCCATCAATTCCCATCCTCAAGTTTTGTTTTTATGCAATATGCAAATAGAAGATAAGGAAAAAAAAAGAAGTAGAAAACGAAGAAAATGATAGTATAACTTTAAATGAATAAGAAAAAATTAAATAAAAATTCCAGATGTAAATTTAAACTTAAAATTACAAAAAAAAACCTTTTTTGAGTTCTAAAGTAGTGGATTAGGTCATCAAGGGATGCCACTTAAAAACGAGCCATGCACTCAACCTCAAGGGTGGTTGTTACTACCCGAAAATACGCTTTTTTACAGTTGAATAGCCGATTTCTCAAAAGTTATCTCTGGTACAAAAAAAACCTTGAGAAGACTTTTTTAATAGAAAATAACTTTTTGATTTTCTGCATATTTTGTTGTTGTTCTAGAATAAATAAGAACGGAAATGTCCGCCAAAACGCCAAAAACGAAAATATGTCGAAAATGATAAAATAAAAAGGTCTCTACCAAAAGTGAGCTTCTTTGCACTTAATCTGAAATTAGAATGCTTTGCTACTGAACTGATAACCGAAAGGGGTGTAAAATGTTGCGGGCTTCGGGCGCCTGTCTTGCTTGATACGCCTCCGTAAGCATCTATTTGACATTATTAGTAGCGTGCCTTTATTACGAACAATTTTATTCTCAAACATAAGGTGACCAATCGTCCTCCTTTAGAAGGACAATCCTTTTTTTGTAAGTCCTGTCCTCCCTCGATAAGTGTCCTACTACATGTCCTCCTTTTCGATATTTAAAGGCTAATCTGTAAATCTCCGTATTCGATCAATGCCGAGCCGATCCGTTGCGCGTGAGGTGACGTATTTGTATTTGTAATGACGATTCGTCCAGGCTCGGTAGAGTGTGGCAAGACCAGAGCAAGACGCATGCGCTTCGCACGAGAGACCTTTTATTCTTCAATTTATTTGTGTCGTCCTTTTCATTGTAAAAAAGTTGGTCACCTTACAACCAGCTTTAGTAAAGTTATTAACATTTAAAAAGGTGGGAAATAATTTATTAGTAATTTTCCAACTGATCCGCAAGTGATTCTTATATTCCCCACCGGTCAAGAAGTTGTTTACTGAAAATGTTTTACTGAAACTACATAAATGATTTATATATTTATTAATTACTGTTTACAATTAAATGTAAATAATAGCAGAGTAGAATAAAATAGTAGCTGTGGATCCATCATTGCAAGCTTCTATAGTTGTCTTTGGCGAACGAAGCATTTCTCACCCAGTATGTAATATATAACTATTAAGTGAGTCGCAACTGTTTTTATTTCTTTGTAGGTTTCCATTCATTTAAGAGTTAGAAGTAGCAATTAAAATATATCCAAATGTTGTCACAACCCTCCAGCTCTAATTTCTGATAGAGCATTTATAGCAAGATGTTAAAATAATGAGAGGAAAACAGACACCATATACTTCCTTTAAGCAAGATTAGTTGCTAGTTTATCTTTGATTGAAGACCCTTTTAACAAAGCTGTTACCGATATAGAAAATCAAGAAAGGAAAATACACATTTTTATGCAATATAGTTAAGTAACTTATAAATACTTCATTGATAAAAATATGCAACAACAGATGCACAATCACGATGATAGGAAACCATTTGAATGTACTAATATATGCAATAACAAATGTTCACGAAACACAACTTTGGAAATTCGCGCTCATGCTGGTGAGAAACCATTTGGTTGTAATATATGTAGTTTTAAGTGCTTACAAAAAAGTACTTTACAAAACCACATGTACAGTCATAATGGTGAGAAACCATTTGGATGCAATATTTGTAATTATAAATGTTCAAAAAAAGTAAATCTGCAACAACACCTGCGGACTCATAGTGGTGAAAAGCCATTTGGATGTAATATCTGTGGTAACAAATTCTCACTTAAAAGCAGTTTGCAAAAGCACTTGCGCACTCATATTGGTGAAAAACCATTTGAATGTAATATTTGTAGCTATAAATGTTCAGAGAAAAGAGATTTGCAGAGACACATACTCACTCATAGTGGTGAGAAACCATTTGCGTGTAATATTTGTAGTTATAAATGCTCACGAAAAACTAGCTTGCAACAGCATGTGCTTACTCATAGTGATGATAAACCATTTGCATGTATTATTTGTAATTTTAAGTGCTCACATAAAATTTCTTTACAAAACCACATGCACACTCATAATGGTGAGAAACCATTTGGATGCAATATTTGTAATTATAAATGTTCAATAAAAGGAAATCTGCAACAACATATGCTGACTCATAGTGGTGAAAAGCCATTTGGATGTAATATTTGTGGTAACAAATTCTCACAAAGAAGCAATTTGCAAAAACACATTCGCACTCATACTGGTGAGAAACCATTTAGATGTAAAATTTGTGGTTATGAATTCTCACAAAAAGTCAGATTGGAAAATCACTTGCTCATTCATAGTGGTGAGAAACCATTTGGATGTAGTATTTGTAGTTATAAATGTTCGGTAAAAGCCAGTTTGCAAAAACACATATTCACCCATAGTGGTGAGAAACCATTTGGATGTGATATTTGTAATTATAAATGCTCAGAAAAGGGGCGTTTGAAAAAGCACATTTTTACTCATAGTGGCGAGAAACCATTTGGATGCAATATTTGTAATTATAAATGTTCACAAAAAGGAAACCTGCAACAACATATGCGGACTCATAGTAGTGAAAAGTCATTTGGATGTAGTATTTGCAGTTATAAATGTTCACATGAAGAAAGTTTACAAACACACATATCCGCACATAGCAGTTGAGAACAGTAGGTATGTATATAACTGTAAATCCTCAATGAAAGTGAATCTGTAAGAACATTTATTACTTATTGTTTAGTATAGGCAGTTAATGTGTTTAAAACCAAGTGTAAAACGTGCAAATACATATTTAGTTTAACGTTACCATGATTAAAATATCTCAATGATGGACAAAACACACAAAATACGAAGTTTTTAAAATAGGTGATAGATATATACAGCAAGAATGCAGTATCTGCAAAACAGCAATTTAAGAAATATACCTTTTTTTTCTATTAGCATTCATTAAGTTTCCACATAGTATATTTCTAGACAGCAGTCTTATTTAAAGGAGCAACCAACATATCAGCGCAGTTTTTCACTAGATAACTAGGAATGCTGTCCGATCCCAAAGACCTCGAATTACATAAAGCCTTAATGGCATTTGTAATATTTATATCAAGGATATCAGTAGTATTAACGTAATTAGAGTTGTTTGTAAATGAATTATAAGTGACACTTGCATATTCATTAGAATAGGTACTGGTAAAGAAATCTGCAAAGGCATATTATATTTCAGGCCCACTGAATAAAGAACTACCCCCCGAATCAATTATCCGAACAGGTATATATTCTTGTATAAAAGCTCTTTCTGTTTCATATTCAGTAGTATTCTCCAGATCATGATCATCTGAAACACAGGCCTTGTCAGTTTCCTTGGTAGATATCGCTGACTGTCGGACATTTGACAACGCTGCTTTCTAATAATTTACGTTTCTTTCTCTCGATGATTCCGCTCCACCTTTCCTCTTTTTCATTTCGTTATCGGCCATTAGCGTGTCAACTGGAAGGAGAGGGACAAAACAAATTCACTCCGAAGAATGACTGCCCGTTTGGCATCGACCGTAAAAAACCCACCAAAATTAAAACGTGTTTAAGGTCCAAGTGTACCCAAAAAATGTAACGGTACGTTCAAAACAAAAATTCTAAACAAAATCACAGTGGATTTACTTATATTGTGAATAATTACACCAAATTTAAAAAAAGTCATTACAAAGGGGCCATTTAGACACCTAAATAAAATACGATGCATAAATCTTAACCGAATGATTAATAATCGTTTTTTCATAGATAACGTAAATACTCTAGAAATGTTAAAACTTGCTTACCTAATTTGTTTTGAAAAACAATGTTTATTAATTAAATTATTTCACATTTTTTACGTGAAACATTAATTTTAGAGAAGATGTACATTCAAATTTAACCTAACAATACTAATTAATAATTAAACAAACTAAAATTATATAACAAGCTGTAAAACATACTGTTTTACGTTCCGAAAGCAATAAGAAGATGGCTGTACTTTACCGTTCGTGTTTTTAGTCCAAGCACCAGAGCAAAAAAGGTAGGTTCATAATGGAATCTTCTACAAAACTGATTTTCTTGTTGGAAAATGTTCGAGGGTGTCTCCTGAATGTTCAAGTTGGCGGATGCGGGGGTGAGCGTTAGCCGCCATCTTGGAAAACACGTTTTATCAAATATCTCGTGAACCGTGCATCGTACGACAAAAATAGTCGGATCGTTTTCGTAGATAATGACATTGTCTACAAAATCAACGGTTAACTATATATTTAGCAATAACCATGTTGAAAAAAGTTTGGCGCGCTATAAATATAAAAACGAAAAATATCTTGAAAACTAGGAGGCTTAGTAAGCTGGGATTTTACAGGTGAGCCTTACCCCAAAGCGGTGCATGAGTATATTTTTAATCCTAAAAACCCTAGGGGGTTGCAGGGAGAGACGTTTCTTCAGAAATCATTATGATCATATTTCTCTTGATTGACTTAAGCTACAATTTTAAAATTCTCACAGATTATACTTGAAGCAATTCTAAAGGTAAAGAAATACCAGAGTTTTATCCGGGGAGGGGGAGTAAGACAACATTCCAGGGGAAATGAGTTTTCCTAGAAAATTATTAAAGAAACCTTGATTGTGAGTAATCTATAAGAGATACATACATGCTACCCTGAACATTTTTGTAGATCTTTTTGAGTCCTACAGTTCGTTCGCTTACAGTTTGCCTTTATCTGTTACCGTTTTTGCAGCGTAAGGCATTTTATGTTTGTTTGCAAATTTTATTGATTTTGCTTTTACATTCTACTCATTATACGACTCTCGAAATACGTCTTGACCAATCTTTATATTTGATTTTCGAAATTCAACAGCTTTTACGTAGACATAAGTTAATTGCAATTATTTAGAGTGCGTGTGCACCTACGAATCATGCGGAGTGCTATAACGACTGCTGACTAACTTGGTTCTATCAAAATGAAGTCCGACTATTTTTTTTGAGAAACTATATTCAATAAATTAACGTACCAAATTTCACCTTTTTCAAATCACTTCTTTAGATTGACCTCATTTTCACGACATGCGACTACCGCATTGGTGCTGATGCAACGCGTTCGATCATTACGCTGTCTGACGACTGTTTTTCAGTTTTTTATTACATAAACTGCTTAGTGTTCAATTTTGATTAGTTTTTAATTGAAAAAGACAGAAAAATTTACACAACTATTAAAAATTGCTATAAACTTACGTAAACAACATAATGATACTTACAATAACACTTATGTATATATCAAAATTAGGATTATGTCCTATGTCTTCGTTGGATTCTGAATATATGTAAATTATTGGTATTCATACCAGCTAGCATTTTATTTGTAGGTACGAATTTATTGCATCCACCAATAGCTTTAACATGCTGTGAAACTAATAGTATATTTGATAGCGTTTACTGTACAATAATTAATCTTATCTACCTTTGATAATGACATTTATTAATGTCGAAACAATATTCTCAGGTTAAGATACTAATAAAACTTGTGAAACTTTAACTAATCTTTGTATTTATATTATACTTATTTCAAAAATATATTTGATATTGTTTCGGTATTAAGCCTGTTGCGTATATTGGTTTTTACCAAATTTACTTTTGAAAACACTCGTTCGCAGGTGGCATTAGAATGTGGGAGCCTTAATATCCGTAACACAAACGTTGATAACGATTTATATAAGTAATTTCCATCAAAATCGGATATTTCCCCTAAATCAAACCAGTATTTATCTATATCTTTACTTTCTGGTAAATGTATTAAGAGGTTACTTCTTTCGCGTACATATAATCGCCACTGAGAATTAATATCTTGTATATCTAAATCAATTATCAAACGTGGTAGTATTTCAGTTAAATCAAAGAAGGTTTCAGGTATATGTAGCATCTGCGGATTAAACATGTACAATTTTGATAAAATTTGGTCATTAAAGTTATACCGCTTCCTAATTTCAATGGCCAGAATAACTAGAAAGTTTCTACATCTCGCATAAAAACCATTAGTTTCTTCTTCCTTCAATCCTTCAGTTTTCAGGAAACTCATCACCCCAACACCTAAATAAATATTTTTTATATGAGTATAGTTACTGGAATCAGCTGGATCTATCGCTGATTATGGTACATTTTTATCTAATTATGGTACGCATGGTTACAAGCTGTAAATTATGGTACAAATACCATAATTATGGTACAGTTGGCAACACTGGTGTTATTAGAAGAAGGTAGCAATTAAAATATATCCAAGTGTTATGTCACAACCCTTCAGCTCTAATTGCTGATAGAGCATTTACAGCAACGAGGTAATACAGCAAGAAGACATTAAAATGATGAGCGGAAAACAAACGCCAAATACTACCTTCGAGAAAAATGAATTGCTTTAGTTTATTTTTGAATGAAGACCATTTTAACAAAGCTCTGACCGAAAACCAAAATCAAGATGGGAAAATACACATTGTTATGCAATATACTTATGTAACTATACATACTCCATTGATAAAAATATGCACAATCACGATGATATGACACCATTTAAATCTGAATGTACTAATATATGCAATAACAAATATTCACGAAACCCATCTTTGGAAATTGACATGCGCGCTCATAGTGGTGAGAAACCATTTGATTGTAATATATGTAGTTATAAATGCTCACTAAAAACTAGCTTGCAACAGCATGTGCTCACTCATAGTGAAGACAAACCATTTGCATGTATTATTTGTAGTTTTAAGTGCTCACAAAAAAGTTCTTTGCAAAACCACATGCACACTCATAATGGCGAGAAACTATTTGGATGTAATATTTGTAATTATAAATATTCAACAAAAGGAAATCTGCAACAACATATGCTGACTCATAGTGGTGAAAAGCCATTTGGATGTAATATTTGTGGTAACAAATTCTCACAAAAAAGCAATTTGCAAAAGCACATGTGCACTCATACTGGTGAAAAACCATTTGGTTGTAATATTTGTAGTTTTAAATGCACAGAGAAAGGAACTTTGCAGAGGCACATGCTCACCCATAGTGGCGAGAAACCATTTGAGTGTAATATTTGTAGTTATACATGCTCATTAAAAGCTAGCTTGCAACAGCATATGCTCACTCATAGTGGTGAAAAGCCATTTGGATGTAATGTCTGTGATAGCAAATTCTCATTTAAGAGCAATTTGCAAAAGCATATGCGCACTCATACTGGTGAGAAACCATTTGGGTGTAATATTTGTAGTTATAAGTGCTTGGAGAAAACAAATTTGCAGAGGCACATGGTCACTCATAGTGGTCAGAAACCATTTGAGTGTAATATTTGTAGTTTTAAATGCTCACTAAAAACTAACTTGCACCGGCATGTGCTCGCTCATAGTGATGAGAAACCATTTGCTTGTATTATTTGTAGTTTTAAGTGCTCACAAAAAAGTTCTTTGCAAAATCACATGCACACTAATAATGGCGAAAAACCATTTGGATGCAATATTTGTAATCATAGATGTTCAACAAAAGGAAATCTGCAACAACATATGCTGACTCATAGTGGTGAAAAACCATTTCGATGTAATATTTGTGTTAACAAATTCTCACTTAAAAGCAATTTGCTAAAGCACATGCGCACTCATACTGATGAAAAACCATTTGGGTGTAATATTTGTAGCTTTAAATGCTCAGGGAAAGGAAGTTTGCAGAGGCACATGCTCACTCATAGTGGTGAGAAACCTTTTGAGTGCAATATTTGTAGTTATACATGCTCACTAAAAGCTAGCTTGCAACAGCATATGCTCACTCATAGTGACGAGAAACCATTTGCATGTATTAATTGTAATTTTAAGTTCTCACAAAAAAGTTCTTTGCAAAACCACATGCACATTCATAATAATGAGAAACCATTTGGATGCAATGTTTGTAATTATAAATGTTCAACAAAAGGAAATCTACAACAACATATGCTAACTCATAGTGGTGAAAAGCCACTTCGATGTAATATTTGTGGTAACAAATTCTCGTTTAAAAGTAATTTGAGAAAGCACTTGCACACCAATACTGGTGAGAAACCATTTGGATGCAAAATTTGTGGTTATAAATGCTCACAAAAAGTCAGTTTGCAAAAGCACTTGCTCACTCATAGTAGTGAGAAACCATTTGAATGTAATATTTGTGGTTATAAATGCTTGGTAAAAGCCAGTTTGCAAACACACATATTCACCCATAGTGGTGAGAAACCATTTGGATGTGATATTTGTAGTTATAAATGCTCAGAAAAGGGGCGTTTGAAACAGCACATTTTTACTCATAGTGGCGAGAAACCATTTGGATGCTATATTTGTAATTATAAATGTTCAACAAAAGGAAATCTTCAACGACATATATTAACTCATAGTGGTAAGAAACCATTTGGATGCAATATTTGTAATTGTAAATGTTTAACAAAAAGAAACCTGCAACAACATATGCAGACTCATGCTGGTGAGAAACCATTTGAATGCATTATTTGTAATTATAAATGTTCACGAAAAAAAAGTTTGCAAATGCACATGTTGGACCATAGCAGTTGAGAACAGTAGGTATGTATATAATTGTAAATCCTTATTGAAAGCAATTTATAATCACTTGCCCTTTTACATTCCTTGTATAAACAATTTTAATGTTTTTAAAAAAGTGTATGTGTCGTGTTTTTGTACCAGATTGTTGCTAAATAAATATTACTACTAAAAAACATCCAATCTGTAACAACGTTTACTACTGATTGTTTCGTAAACGCAGTTAATGTGTTTAAAACCAAGTGTAAAATGTGCAAAACATATTTACTTTAACGTGACCATATTTAAAAAATCTCAAGGACAGTATATACAGCCGTACTTAACAGCAATGCAGTATTTGCAAAGCAGCAACTTAAAAAATGTACCTTTTTTCTATTAGCTATTCATTAAGCTTCCACATAGTATATTTCTAGACAGCAGTTCTTACAGATGTGGCATTCTTTATAAGCACGGCAGCATAGTGATACCGCATACATACTGCCATTATTTAAACTTCCTCACTTGTTACAAATAAAAAATAAACAAAAAAATGTTTGTAATTGGAAAAGTCTAACAAAAGCATAAATATAAGAAATAAGTGATGCATAAAATATAAACATATGAAGATTAGACTGATTCCTCTGCTGAATGAATTTTTTTAAGAAAGCGTCGTCTTGTACTTTATTAATAAACTCTTCGCAAGTCACTTGCATGCTGCATTTTACAAAAAGCATACATTTTAGTGTTTCTATTGGTAGTTGTATTTTTTTCTTGAGCCCACAGTTTATTGATTTAAAAAAACCCTTTCTGTTGGAACGTTTGTCCCGGAAGGACACAGCAGAACTCAACAACCTTTGTTAAATTCGAATATGGCACATCTTATGTGAAGAAATGATTAAATACTTTTACCCACATTAAGCCAAATTCTTTGGATTCCTCCTTCCATATGCAAATTTTTTCATGAGTCAAGGATTTTTTAAAAATGTTTTCTGAACAAAAAACTGTTTTCTGTTTTTAAGGCAACATTTAAATGATCTGATCTGTTTTTGGAGGTAATTTACATAGAAATATATTTTTTTGAGATTTGAACCAAGACTCATTTATTTGACCATCGTCTGCTAAATTTTTCAAAATGGTTTTCACAGAGAGAGGAAAAAATTCATCGGAAATTCTTGCATTCAACTTCATTTTCAAATTGGTTACTTGACACTTTCTGAGAATAATGCTGCCTGATTTTGTATCAAGAGTAACTACAATTCGGATGTTGGGTCCTGAAAAAATATTTTAATGACTTATGGACACTTTTCAATTGTCAAGAAAAAGGATCTCAGGGGAGCAAGCAATTTTAAGATTCTCCCAATGGTTATGCAAGCAATCTAGTTTTGCTGTATCCCAACAGTTTCGTATTTTCCACTTCCTTTTCAACACAAAAAATTCGTTTAAGAGTTTCAGTTCATACAGTGTAACTAAAAATATTTCAACAGCAATATTTCGATATCTTTAGGAAGCAAATCTGCAGCTGTTAGGATAGTGCTCTATATGATGTGGATGACACAACCTACTACAATTACATTTTTATTTAATTTATTTTTCAATCTATGGAAAATATTATCTTCTCCTTTTTTTAATTTATTTAAAAAAGTTATTTGTTAAATTATGGGAACTTAGTATTTCAGTAACAGAATTTGAAATAATTTCCGTTGTTTCTTCCGGTAGAGAAATAAAATCAAGAATCTTGATGATGCCAGCATTTTTCTTGAAGATGATGAGCTATGATAGAGATCATTAACTATGCAGTCAAATAGTACATCATTTTCTTGTGTTACAGTCTTTTTGGCTTTTGTGCAGTTCAATTTCACTTCGATGTTTAACCTAAAATTTCTCTTCTGAAAAGGCTTTTCTCCATTGTGTTAATATCAATTTTGTGACTCTAAATAGGGTAAGGTGACCAGATTTCTAAATCAATAAAGTGGGACAACCCCCCCCATAAATAATTTATTAGGCAAGCTTTTCGAACAATTTTTGAATGATTTTCAGATGTGCAATCCATTGACCGGAAACTGATTTTTATTAATAGTATGAAATCCAAACAGTCCTTCAGCTAAAGCTACTTGCTTTTCTTTGTTTCCAAAATTATTTTTACTGAGAAATCTTGTAACTTAGAAGAAGAAGCAGCAACATTTAAATACTTTTTATGCTTATCGGTAGCCAGATGCTGTGTGCCCAAGTAGCGCTGGAATAGAAACTCATATGAAAATTGCGTGCCTCTAATCTAGTTTTTGCATGCCTCAATTAATATTCCAAAGTGATACCCAATGGCATGTAATAATTACGTGTCTCCCGGTGTATTTCTGGTGCGTTAAAAAAATAATACGTAAAAAATACATCTTTTTCATGTCTTCGTCATTGCCAAGAACACCTTTTGTTAGTTGAGTGGTCTTTTTGATTTTACTTTTAGTTGATAATAAGTGTGATTGGCATTATATAGATGCCGCTACGGTTATTTGTTGTAATTAATGTTAATTCAGCGTTTGTAATTAAACCCAAATAAAGTATTCAATATTTATAATTTGCAGGGCCAAATTAAAATAAGATAATTTTTGAAAAGAAGTTTAACTCTGTTGGATACCAATATTAAATATAATTTACTGCAATTAAGAAGTTTTAGAAGAAAACCAATTAAAAAGTTCGCCATTACGTTTATTGTTTGAACCAATAAACGTAATGTAGCTGTTTTGCTGTCTATGTTTGTAAAATCATGATTATTCATAAAAAGCGCGACATTTTGAAGATTTGTGGACACCGGGACAGGTGAAGCAAAAGTGGGACTGTCCCGCCAAAAGCGGCACGTCTGGTGACCTTAAAATATGATCTATGGGCACACCTTTTTATTGGTTATTCCTTATTTGGTTATGTTTTTTTATTTATCTTTCTCATTGATAAATTCGGCTTTATCACTGTTTTCCAGAAACTTTTGATAAGATAATCATTTCTCTCTCTTTTGTTGGTCAGTTGAACACGGTTGAACATAATACCGTTTACGATTTATACGCACCAATATTACCCTGGCACCGAGGAAGTTCTGAAATGAAGTTCAAATTAACGCCAACACCGAACATATTAAAACGATCTATAAATCAAACGAGCGCGCGTCAAGAAACAACTCAACAGCACGTGCTCTGAGTTGTTTCTATTGTACCATAAGTATTTCATGCACTGTTTTGCTCTATAAATCGAACTAACCGAAGTGATCCGAAAAGCTGTTTGTTCCAACCAACCACACAATATTCTTGCTGTCAGTAACTACCAATTAATTATTTTAAAAGCAATTTGTTCCCATGTGTGAATATTTAATATTAAATAAATTTGTCTGAAACTAGCACATGTTTGCCTAGAACGGATTATAAACTGCTATATATGTTTAGACAAAACTAAATTTATTAGAATGTAAAATAATTCGATTTTATTTTGTGCCTTTTTTATAATATGAGAAAAATTAAATGTTTTGCGCACGTGACTAAAACAGGAATACTTTTATAGAAAAGTAACAGCTGATAATTTGATTTTAACATTTGCGGGGACGGAAATAATTTCTTTCTATACCGGGGTTAAAAACTGAAACGAAGTAAAATAAGTCTTGAACCTAATAACAACGTTACAAAGCACGTTTTGACTTCCAAAGTCATACTAGTGTAAAACTTGAATTACGGCCAAAGTGTGAACTTAAACTGTTTTATAATCTAGTTGTCTCAAACTCCAATTAACCTAGAACCTAATTTAATATTTCTGAACGAGGAACAGGGATGGCGGAGCATCCCTCGTGCTCATGGCACCGTTTACTATTAGAGATTAACCAAATCTGAGAAAATTTCACGCCCAGTAGGGGTTTTATCGTGCCAAACACCGCATTGACACGGGACTTGCGGTTTTACTTTCTTATCTGAGAACATGGCATTAGGTAATTTGTGTTTCGCTAGTTTGCAAAATGCCTGGTTCATTTAAAAGCAGCTAAGTTTACTCTCATGCGTAACCACGACCTTCTCAATTTGACGTTTCCCGTCTTTATACGTCCTGTCCATCGGCCAGTTTTCGGCATTCTTCGGCTGTCGCTAAGCATGCTACATCTTTTTTTAAGGTACCGCCAACTCATTCCGCAATTTTGCCCCCCAAATTAAAAGGTAGTAGAATTGCTTGGGTGAGAAAGAGAGATAAAACAATTTAGGGATCGTAAGCTGCAATTAACAATGTGTGTCGTCATACTGTATTGTAATTATGTCCATAGGTATACATTGTTCTTCTTATTATTATTTATTAAATAAATACAATCTGTGAAGTTTTAGAAATATTTATTATTTTTTATTTATAGATTTAAAATATGTTTTTGACAGCTCTTCGCATGGCGACACTTCTACTATCGGATTTGAAGGACTGGTTTTCTTTTTATTCCGGTATTTGACCTGAAATGCAGGTGAACTAGGCTGTTTTTTATATTATGACAAAATGGCATTTTAGCAGCATTTGTTATAAGAAAGTTATTGCCTATAGATTTGAGGATAGTTTCGTCCCCCTTGCATTAAATGGAATTTCAGTTTATTAAAATATCTTTCAGCTTTTTCGATCAGTTAAAATGTGTCACTAAAATGTTTAAAAATAAACGATTTCGATTATGGAATAAATTTATAACTTACTGTGTAGGATAAACCAAGTAGTCTGAGTTCCTTCTATGAGTTTTCTACTACATTTTCAAAAGAAACATAACAAGGGATGTTATCAGCTACCATAACTAAATCTCTCAACTAGTTGCCCAGGTCTTGCCACCTTTCAAATAATGACGCAACACAGCCGTTGGTGGACTAAGCTGTAAAAGAAAATCTTCTAGGAGTCATTCCTAAAATGTTTGCGGCAGATATTGCACCGATTAAGTGAATGCTTGGTTCTTTTGATGGCGGTCCAAGTGAGACGGCACGATTTCCAATTCACGCACGATCTTGTCTCGGTCTGCTAAATTAACGAATTAAAGTTTGTCTTATCAATTCACACTTTCTTCGTGCAATAAGTTGCTTTAAAATCTAATCAAATTCTGCTCTTCTTGTTTTAGTTTCTGGTGAATTTATTGTTACCGTTCGTAATGTACTTGCTTCATTGTACATTCTACCATCAAGATAATGTTATCCACACTTGAAACACAAACATATAGATTGTAATGTCTCACAGTCTTTCTTTAATTTGCACTAAAGTAAGCCTGGAGTCTTCTTCTATCATCCAATTATTTTATCAACTCGTTAATCATTTAAGATTTTTGTCTTTTTCCACTTTTTTGTTGTCCATTTTCATTTTCTGAACGAACGCAATGATAGGCAGTTTTATACTCGACATTTGTTTGCTTAATGTTTCCCAACCTTTTCCCGGCTTTGCAGAGGTACTAACTAGCATTTTCCTGTTCCTTGTTGCGTATTTTTGTATTTTTTCCTACTTACTGCAATCCTGTCAACAATAGCTGTTTTACACATCGGCAGGTTCTTTCCTCAACATCATATTCCCTTTCAACAAAGAGAAACTCAACGCAGCGTTCATGAAAAATTGTCTGTATGTCTGCAGTCTGTCAGTCGGCAGTCTAAGCTAATCCAAATTGTCTTAAAATTGACATTCGACATATTTCACAAGTATCTTGAAGTTCCACTTATCTATCGTATAGATAAAATAAATTGTTTATGGTACAAAATTCAGAAAGTTTTACAATGTAAACTCTCAACAATATAAACAAACTACAAAACAATAATCATATCCATGACAACAAAATAAATATATCAGCTTATGACATGGATGTTTTAAAATTATATTGATTTATCTGAAATATATTTGACATTTTCTGAAATACATTTGACTATTTCGAAAATACAAATGACGATTTCTGATATTAATTTGACAAATTCTTATTTATAAATGATTAATAAGCTGAATACAAATTATACTTTTCGAAATAAAATTAGCAAAACTAAAATACAACTGAATATTTCTGAAATTAATTTGACTAATCTGAAATACATTTGGGACGCGCCAAATATCGACCTGCACTCTCGCGGTATTTTGTTAAAAGAAATTATGCGGTAGCATGTGGTGGCTTTGTTGGAGTGTATGTATAATCATCAGTACAGTAAACATATTATTATTGCGAGGAATCTATAAACAATATTTACATTTTCCTGACATTTCAAAAATTATAAAATCTAGATATTCTACTTAAAGTTATCATAAATATTAACACGAATAATAAATTTATATCGTCAAAATTTCCGCATTTCGAAGACATTTTGATATTGTACAATGACATCTGTGTTTCTTAGCGCACTCTAATTGACGGTTGCCGAAAAACAATAGATCAATTGAACCATGGCCTACTAGATTAATATCCACTACGTTCCTAAATGGCCGTGTCATTCGGAAAAAGTGAGGTTAGCAATGGTAAGAACGGTGGCGCCAGAGATTATAATTTTTGTCGCAAATTTGTCAGTTTTGAAGTCTATAATTTTTATTGTCATATTTTGGCTCTGACTTCAAAGGCAGAATGGGGAAGAGCTGCATAATATGCAAAAATAAAAAATCTCCCTTCTTTGAAGTCCCCGTTGACCGAAGGATTCGATTTAAATGGTTAAACTGTTTGAAACATATTATTCCTGGTAAATCAAACATCATTTTTAAACATACATAAATTTATTAACACATTTTTAACTAGTGAGAAACTTCTCTTAACGTTCTGTTCTGTGCAAAAACCATTTTGAAGAAAGCTGTTTTGACCAATCTACCAAAATTTTATCTGGATACATAATTATGAAATTAGAAAAGATACTCCGTTGTGATAATTGTGTATCACCATTGTTGTCGACAACTGTGCCAGGACCTCTTTTAAGATTAATCACTCTTCAAGATCATGGAGCCTTGACCTATCCCAACGAACTATTTGTAGGGCTTATTAAACGAATCGCTGACATCGTACAGCAAGTGTTACCTGCTTTGAGTTTCGAAAAAACATGTGGGCAGTTTATTGATTTAATCCAGCCATTTTTAATGAAAAATGTATTATTTACTCGTTTATTGCACAAGATAGAGTTATGCAGATTAATTATTATTCTTACTGCAAAACCTGCACTCAACAACATCTGCCTAGAAAAAACAAATTCGCTAAAACGGAAATTTTTAGAACACAAACCCATCAGCAGGAAAGTGTTAAAAATATAAATTATCAAAATTTTACTTAGGTACCTACTTACTGCTCTCCTTTTCCGTTGTTACCTAGCTTTATGGTTTGCTCATGTACTTTTTATTATTAAAACTTAACCTAAACACCAATTTTATAATATTATTTTATTTATTATGTCGTTGCATGTCATTGTTTGTCAATTTGATTTATCTATAGTTCAAAAAACTAACCAACGATGTCACTACCGTTATTACCGCGAATTTCCGAATGACACGGCCATTTAGGAACGTAGTGGATATTAATCTAGTAGGCCATGATTGAACTAGTTTAGTTAATCAAATCACCACTAGGTGCGCACAGTCGGAGTTAGGTATTTAAACATTGACAGCAACGTTCCGTTTATGTATGTGAATTTTAAGTAATTAAAAGACTAAAAATAGACTTAAATTGTTTACGCAACGAATTAAAAAAACTAAGAGCAAAAACAACAGGTTCCAAGGTTTTAAAGCATCGGTAAGTTAATATATTTTAGTTTAAGTTCTATTTTGAACTATAACCTACAAATTGTAGATTGTTCATTTGGAAGGAAAACAATTACACAAAATTCTCTTATTAAACGCGAAAGTGGTTCCAGTTAAAGAAGTAAGAAGTTTTCCTAATGATGCTTATTTTAAACCATTGAAAAAGTCACAAAAACATATTTTGAAGGCAACAGATGTTATATCGATATCAAATCAATATTATATAAAGTTACAATGATTCTATTGAAGAAATCAAAGAAATTTGGCATAAGTACTTAATTTTGTACTTGTTCTTGCCCTGCCGCTACAGGCTGGTCAGCAGCATGTTAACATATTGGAGCATTGTGTTAGCCTCTTGAATATTTTACACTGGCAGATGAGCAGTTTTCTTTATTTTGTTGATACACAAAATTTAAATATTGTTTGCTATAGGCAAAGTGCAAGAATATGTTTTGTGCACTTCACAGCCAGTAGTTCGGAACAAAAGAAAAGCTGGAAAAGCTTATTAATCTACGGAGCCCTACTACAGGAAAACAGTTTGAACAGAAGTATTTGCTTTTTGTTTGGAAAGTTTAGCAGGAAATTATCAATTATATTTCTAGCAATGTCCAAGTCGATAGTTGCAGCTTTTCCGTTACTACTGTTTTGTCTTTAATAATAATAATCTTTAATAGCAATCACTGCTATACATAAAAAAAGAACATCTTAAAATTGTAGAGACATCAATAAATTAATTAATTTTGTATTGGGTAGTATTAAATCGTTCTCTGATGTGACCCTTGTCAAATTTTCTTACAGGTAAACATTGAGAGGAAACTGCAGTTCTGTAATTAAGAATTTTCCATTGTCCTAAAAATAAAATATGTAAGCTTAGATATAAAATAAATTACAGTTACAAAACTTACCCATATTGGTAATTTTATAATCTTTTGGAAGAAAATGCTTAGAGCAAACTTTTGTATATTTTGTTGGTTTTTTTTCTGATCTAATGATAAACAACCATTTTCTAATTAAATATTTATTAGTAATAGATGAACACTGAGGCACACAACAATTATAAGGCATTTTGCAGTTACAATAACAATCAAATCTACAGAAATAAATAGTCAGAAAAAGTGAGGTTATGTTTCTATACCTAACACACGGCCTACTAGATTCATATAAGCTTCGCTTATATACGGCCGTCTCATTTCCAGTTTTTTCATTGTTGAAAATTATTACAGATTCGTACATAGATAAAATCTATGGATAATATATATATATGGATAATATATATAGATAAAATCTATATATTATCTATGGATTCGTACGTTAAGTTGCACCATCTAGCGGTAATTTTACAACAAAGATATTTAAAGTCAGAGCTCAGTCGTTAATTTTTAGGTTATACTTTGTCAATTGTGTCAAACTGCCTCCGATTAAAGAACGTTTATTCGAATATTAACAGTAATTACTAATAAGAAATGTCTTAACAACGATCAAATATTATTAGATTATGCATTAAAACACAGTAGGTACAATACGTATATTACATTACAAAACGTTACATTAAAATTGTATTTATTATTTTATTTTATTATTCTTTCGACGTCTTTATTTTTATAAAAAAATGCTGCCAGTCCTCAAATAAAATTGGCAAGCAATTTAAAAAAGTTACACATTATCTACATTAAAACTAAAAAATATACTTTAACAACCACTTTACAAATACACCTATTTTTATACTCTCTGTCTCCTCTCTAAGTAGTTAATCTTGTGGATTGGTTTATCTCGGCACTGTATATCTCCATTCTTTTCGGTATGCTGCCATACTATCAGTTTTTTTTCTCTATAGTCAATTCTGTATAGCTGGAGCAGCCTAAGTTTTCTTTTACTTGGAGTATATGTTGCAGTCTAGGTCTAACTAGGATGTTCTTTCCTTCGATCATGCTTCTATTATCATTTTTAGATAACACCCGAATGCCATAAAGTATGTCCTATTAATCTATCTCTGCTTCTCGTGGTCTCCTTCATTAACTTTCTTCTTGTACTTTTTATAGTATTTCATTGTTCGATATTCTGTCAATCCATCTCGCCATTGACATCTTTCTATAGTATCACAACTCAAAAGCTTGTCTTTGCTATTGTCCAAGTTTCAAATTCTTAGACCGCCCTTCAAAATTTCTAAATACTTTTTCCGACATCGTTTTTAATTTATATCCTATAAACCAAATCTTATACAAAGGTAATGCCTTATGAGTCAAATCTTGTCAGTTCCATATTTATTTTACTGAAACGATTGGTCTTAAAACTCAAGTAGATTTCATCAGCTTTTATATCTAGAAAATATTTTCAGTAATGACTGCCACAGTGAGATTTCATCATTCCATGAATACCTACTTCTAATCATAGCTTCAGTTCGTAGATCGTGCATTCACATTATGTGTTTACATCATATGCTGTGGTAATTCAAGTGCTACAAAACCCAAATGAGAATGTGGAATTTGCGAAATATGAAATTGTACTTACTTATACTGTAGCTGTCATATAATTATTAAGTGTTTCTAATTTAAGAATTGGGGCATCAGTAAACATTGCGTTAACTCAGTATAATTTTCTAAATTTTATTATACTATGTAGGATATTTTGGTTTCCTAGTTCCTACTGTAATATATTTTTGGCATATTTATGCACATTATATCAAAATATGTAGTACAAATGCCAATAAATTAATAAATACTGACATAACGTATAACCTAAAAATTAATGACTGCAGTCTGACTACAAACCATTTTGATTGCAAAATTACCGTCAGTGGGCGCCACTTAACGTACCGATCTGTAATTTTTGGATCCTAATTTCAACAATGAAAAAACTGGAAATGAGACGGCCGTATATAAGCGAAGCTTATATGAATCTAGTAGGCCGTGCCTAACATCGATTGCAGCGCCACCTGAATGAAAGTGATCTATTGGAAAAGCTGTAGTATCTATAGTATGAGCGAAAAGTAACTCCATCAAAGGTGCATTTGGAATTTTAAATTCATATGTATTAGTCCAGGCGACAGGGAAATTGGTACCGTGAAGTGGGGTGAGATTGATTTCCTAGGGTGAAATTGATCACTTCATCGTTTTTGAAATATTTGTCGAGCAAAGCCATATAGACAACCAAACATACACTTTGACGTTAAAGTGGCATTGTGGACTATCTAGACTTTCATATGCTTGCACGTTCAGTTTGAAATCAACGGTCGTAGCGACGTAGCACGCGTGGTTTCAAAAGTGTTAAAATATTGCCTTTTCTGAAGACGAGAAATCTTCGAGTGCCCACTACGCATTTATAGAGGTAAGTTACTTTTGATGATGCATTCGTTTAGCTTCACGTTTGGTCGCTCCTGGTCCTAAGTTTTGTGAAAATAAGATCACAATTCTTTTTAAGGTTATAAGAAAAGTTACGTGGGGCGAGATTGATCACGTAGCTAAAAGGTGATCAATCTCACCCCATGCAAATTTATTCTTACGGCATAATTTTGTTTTTGATTTCTTCATTTTACAATTTGCACTTTCTGATTAAAATTCATTTTGTTATTACAGAGCATTCAAAATGGGCAGAATTTACAAAAAATTACCAGGAAGCAGACCTTACGGAAACTTTTCAGAAGCCCAGGTAGAGAAGGCATTAAAAGATGTTATTGACAAAGGTGTCTCTCTACGCACCGCTGCGAAAAAGCATAAACTATCCTATGGTACTTTGCATAATAAGTACCATGGGAGGAGAATAAGAAAGACAGGAGGGCAAACGATTTTCACTCATGCAGAGGAAAAGGCAATAATGGATGGTATTCTAAAGTGTGCTGACTGGGGGTTTCCCCTGACTGCCCTAGATTTAAGAATGTTTGTAAAAAGTTTTCTTGATAAACTTGGCCTCATACAACCAAGGTTTAAGCAAAACCTTCCTGGCAAGGACTGGGTGAGAGGCTTGTTGAAGCGTCATAAAAATAGTGCAGCACAAAGATTAGCATCCAATATTTCGGCTGCGCGAGCTGCTGTTTCTCCCGCAATCGTCAAAAAGTATTTTGATAATTTAGAAGAAAGCATTCGCGGTATACCAGCGGAAAATCTATTTAACTATGACGAGTCAAACGTTAGTGATAACCCTGGGAAGAAGCTTTGTATATACAGAAGGGGAACCAAGTATCCAGAGAAAGTATGTAATCACTCCAAATCAGCAATCACCATAATGATGTGTGGTTTCGCGTCAGGGGTATTGCTCCCTCCTTACGTAATATATAGATCTGAAAATTTGTACCATACCTGGATAGAGAATGCTTTAAAGGGGTCCCCTTGTTTTGATAAAATTTGTTGTTCCTTGGGGACTAGATTCAATAGGACAACACATGGATGGCTTGATATGGCTACATTTATTGACTGGTTTCAAAGTACATTTTTACCACATGCAAAACGTTTACCTGGTAGAAAAGTACTTTTAGGTGACAATTTGGCCACACATTTTAATCCAGATGTTATAAAGCTATGTGAGGAAGATGATATTGCCTTCATTTGCCTATCTCCAAATTCTACGAATATTTGTCAACCTTTGGACGTTGCCTTTTTCAGACCGTTCAAAGAAAGCATGGCGTAAGACACTTTTACACTTCAAAGCGCAAAATAAAAATAATAGTGGATTGCCAAAGGCTGTTTTTCCTAAACTTCTGCGTGATACTCTGGTTACTATGGACCAAGCACCACCTAAGAAACCTAACCAAGAAATTAGTGCAATAAAAAGAAATCTTTTGTCTGGATTCGAGGCATGTGGAATCGTTCCTTTCAATCCCAATCGTGTTTTAAGTAAGTTTCCAGAAAACGACAAACCAAACCTAACGGAAGAAGTAAATAACTCCTTAACGGAATTTTTAAGAAATCAACGATTTGGGGACCCATCGAGAATCAATAGAAGGAGAAAGAAGATAAATGTGGAACCAGGGCGTAGCGTTACAAGTTCACATATGCAAGAAAGTGAGAATGAGGAAGATGAAGTAGAAATAGGAGACGATAGCGATGAGACTGATGGAGAGGAAGACAGGCAAGAAACAGAAGAGGAAGTTCCTGAATATACAGAGCCAACTCCTGAAAACGTTTCTGTTGGAATGTTTGTTTTGGCTCGCTTTCTAGCTGGATCAAGGAAGAAAACAGAATTCAAGTTTGTTTGCAAAATATTAGAAATTTTAGAACAAGATGAAGTGAAAGTGCAGGGCACCAGAAAGGTAGATGGGGACAGAAATTTTTTTACAGAAGTAGTGGATGATGTATCCACAATATCGCTGAAAGATATTATAGCAGTTTTGCCTCCTCCAACAATTGAAGGCAGCAGACAACGTATAAAAGTTATTTTCAAGCACAATATCGATGTTAAAGAACATTAAATTTTCTTTTTTCTGTAAATGAGCGCAATGCTCATTAGTTTGGTGTTTTTATTGTTTTGTTAATACATTACAGAGAAAGTATTTTTTGAATATTTTATTTTGTATGGGTTAGAAAATAAAATACTTATTGAAAACCTACCAATATAATGCTGATCAAACTCACCCCATCTGATCAATCTCACCCACCATACCCATAACATGAAAACCGCCGAAACAAATAAGATGAGGTTGAGATTGATCATTTGCCACGTTCTCCTATGCACTTTTATGCTATAAAAATTAGGTGATCAATCTGACCCCACTTCGGTTTTGAGATTGATCACATATATTTTCTTTTTTTAATGTTTAAGCATATATAATTAAAAATCTATCAGACATCCATACGATAGCATGGAAGGTATATTTTGTGATTATAAAAAAAAAATTCAAAATATTGAATAGTTTTTCCAATATGCGAAAAGATGTGTTGAGAATGATCAATTTCACCCCACTTCACGGTATATGGGAAAAGTCACAAGACTTGATAACAGCAACTTTTTTGTTTCGTATGTAGGGGGGTATGTGGTGAGTCTACATTCAAGTTTTTCGTTTTAATCGGAGACTGCGAAATGTCCGCCATCTTGGAAAAAGAGGTTAAAGTGTTTTTTCAATTTATCTCGTTAACCGTAGGTCTGAGGAAAGAAGTAATTCATAACGTTTTTGTCGGAAATTAGATTCTCTACAACTTTCTCAATACAGTTCTTTGAAAGATGTTTGTAATAAAAAGATTATAAACAAATAACCGTATAAATTTAGGGGTTGCAAATCTTTGAGGTGAAATAACTATTGCATTTTTGGTCGTACGAGCAAAATTGTTCTTACCTTTCTTGCAGACAATTTAAAAACCAACAATCTAGTGCACTCACTTTTTTGGTTTCGTTCTTTGGTATAGTGGAAGGCAGCGGTCGAATGGAAGTAAGTCGAAAACGAGGCAGGCAAGCGTTATAACGTCTTTCCTACTGGTAAGTTATTTATTTCCTTAACCGTACGTCTTAGTAAAAAAAGTTGTCAGAACCATTTATGTCGGCAATACGATTCTTTACAACTCTCATACTACACTTTTTTGTGTCATGTAAGTAGTTACAAAGTTATTAAAAGTAAACCGCTGAAATATAGAGGGATGCTCATTTGTATTGAACGTATGGAGTGAAATAAGTATTTCATTTTTTGTCGCACGGAAAACATTGTTCTTACCTTTCTTGTACACAATGTAAAGACGGGAATTTTGATGTACTTACTTTTTTTTATCACGTTCTTTGGTATAGTGGAAGGCAGCAGTTGAAAGGTTTACCCATGGCATATAATACCGAATTTGTTGAACATATGCATTCTATACGCAATTAAACAATGATACGATAATAATTACATAGAATGTATTAGTACGTGTTCTTCTCTAGCGATTCAAATTCTGGTCGATGGGTGGGAGAATGGCCCGGTGCCTTTAACCACTCGAGGTGAACTGCACAGGCACACGAAACTCGTAGAATACAGCATGACTGCCATCCACTCAGGTCAGTGCTTCTCTTAGAAATTCTTCAAAGAAATTGTTATTTCAAAAATAGAATCAATACATAAATGATAATCGCTCTCCCTTATGCTTCGTGAAAATCTGAAATAGATATTCATGAACTCCACATACGGTAAGTAATACTTGTCAGTTTTTCCGTAATTTCCTTTTAACGTTAAGTCAATGAATTCTCTATATTTCCCCAAAATATATTTTTTTCTCTACTCAATGTCAAAGCATCTCGGGAGTTTCGTTGGGTTGTTTTGTATATACAACAAATCTTGAATTAAAGTTTCTATGATTAGAATTTTGTTCTCATCTAAGAATATTTGGTGTAATGGCGAAATGTAAAGTCTGCAGTCCTCCGGATAATAACGGGTGAATTCTCTTACATCTGTTAAAGCGTTTTCCACTTATAAAGACGTTTACAGAACCCGATGCTAAAACTTCCGATTGAACTAATATATCAACAATGCCGTATGAATCTATGTATGTATTTGCCCAATGCTTTGAAGAAAGCCATTTGGACATGAAAAGCCCCTAAATTTATGACAACATTATCGAAAGCTGGAGTATTTGTTATTTGAATCTGTAGAGCCAGTTTTGCTATTGCTAAATCATATCTAACAACATAGGCGTTCGCAAAAATTTGTCTAGGGAGGAGCAAGCCTAGAATGAACGACATGCTGGGGGAGGGGCAAGCCTAGAAAAAGCGGCATATTATAAAAAATTTTCAATAAAATTCAAATTGTTCAACTTCCAGGGGGGGAGGGCGGGTTGCCCCTCTTTGCCACCCCTTCCGGGTGCCTATGTCTAACAATTATATATTGTAGATGGCATTGTGTTGCGATTTTCTGCGCATTTCTTATAGTTTCGGGTACGACATTATAAGACGTAGATGACGAATTTATTTGGGGTAAATAATCCACCACCTTAACCTCATTATTATCAATAGATCACTTTCATTTAGGTGGCGCTGTAATCGATGTTAGGTATAGAAACATAACTTCACTTTTTCTGACTGTTTATTTCTGTAGATTTGATTATTATTGTAACTGAAAAATGCCTTATAATTGCTGTGTGCCTCAGTGTTCATCTATTACTGATAAATATTTAATTAGAAAATGGTCGTTTATTATTAGATCAGGAAAAAAACCAACAAAATATACAAAAGTTTGCACTAAGCATTTTCTACCAAAAGATTATAAAATTACCAGCATGGGTAAGTTTTGTAACTGTAATTTGCTTTATATCTAAGTTTACATATTTTATTTTTAGGACAATGGAAAATTCTTAATTACAGAACTGCAGTTTCTTCTCAATGTTTACCTGTAAGAAAATTTGACAAGGGTTACATCAGAGAACGATTTTACTATCCAATACAAAATTAATTAATTTAATGATGTCTACAATTTTAAAATGTTTCTTTTTTTTATATATAACAGTGATTGCTATTAAAGATTATTATTATTATATTATTATTAAAGGCAAAACAGTAATAACGAAAAAGCTGCAGCTATCGATTTGTACATTGTTAGAAATATCATAATTGATAATTCCCTGGAATTTCCTGCTAAACTTTCCAAACAAAAAACAAACGCACTTCTGTTCAAACTCTGTTTTCTTGTAGTAGGGCTCCATAGAATAGTAATTGAAAATGTAATAGGACAAGAAAAATAAAACTTTATGTGATCGAATGTCTAAACATATGCGGTACCTACTACACTACCAATGAAATAATCTTTTAATTGCTTAATGTAACAAAATTTCAAAAATTCTATTGTCGCTTGATTTTCTGTAAAATCTGTTCATGTAAATAAAAAAATGTGTATGTATTGTAAGGTATAATAAAATTATATTTTGTTATAATAGTCTCTATGTAACAGTTTCTACATCCTTAAATACTAATACACTGTTTCTTTATATTCAAATATTCAAGAGAATAACACAATTATATATGAATAAAAACGGAGCATTTGCTTGGAAGCACGAGAAAGGAGCAAAAGCAAATTGTGGTCTGAGTAAAAGTATTTGCTCAACTTGAAATGAATAAACAATAGTATTTTACATTATTAGCAAGGTAAACCTGTTTTTACTGGCGATAGAAGGAAATGACTGGCGAGCCTGTCACCTTCTTGAGCCAGTAAAAACAGTTACCTTGCGTATAATGTATAATATTTTATTTGTTATTCATTTGTAAACAACACACAACATTTATTGTATCTATAAAACCTGGCCCTAATCCTAACAATCACAATAAAATGTTACACTTTTTAATAATTTTATTAGCCGTGGAAGTGTGCGTAGACGTAGAGGTTATTATGACAATTTGTCTATGAATGTCATATTCTACTAACTTGTAATAGCTATTTACACTCGAATGCGGTAAGTCGAACTTTACAGGGCGACAACTTTGTTTAAGGCCGTAGGCGTGAGCCCGTAGGGCGAGTGCCTTATTAGTTGGAGCCCTGTAAAATGACTTGACGCATGAGATTTGTATAAGATTTTTTGGCCGACAAGTTTTATAGAAAATAAAAAAAAATAATTCAAAACATGCACATAATAGTGTGCTCTTGGATGACATTTGTAGTTTCCAAACGTACAATAGATGGCGCTGCGGCGATTTAAATTAATTAAATTTTAATTTTTTCTATTAAAGCGCGAAATATTTTTAATAATAACTTAGGTAACATGTATTTTATTACATAAACTTAATTATTACAAGAATAGTTGGTTTCTTAAATATCTCTAATTGCCCAGTGTTTTTTAGTATTTTTACCACATTGGCTTGTCATTTTACGACATCATGCGTAAATATGAAGCTACAGTTGACGCAAACAAAACTGAAACAAACGTTTTAAAATACAGGAGGCCAAAAAACTTTTTACAGGTCAGCTGTCAGTTTTACAAGTCAGTAGCTTGTAAAAGTAACCTTTCGTTGTTTGTATTCCGTCGCATAAAATGACGTTTACAAGTGAGTAACAAATCAATACTTTTACTCAATCCCTGTGCTTTTTGCCATATGAGCAAATGCTCTATGATATATCATATTTATAGTGTGCCGTGGCGTCAGAAGTGACATTTCTAAACTACCGGTTCTTTTATAAACTGTGTGTTTGTGTCTTATTTTCATCATGTCTGAAAGTGAAAGCGGAAGTGAAGAGCAAGAAAATAACAGTTCGATTCAAATAGTGTTGGTAAAACATATCCAGAAATATCCTGAGATTATTTCCAAAAGTCAACTACCTCAGGTAGTTCTTAAAAAGAATAGGGCCCTGGAGGAGCTGATTAAAATATATGAAAATCACACTGGAAAACCATCAACGAACAAAAAAATCATGAAAATGATAAACAACATGAAGACTAGACTTAAGAAAAAAACAGATATGAAGAAAACGGGAAACAAAAAAATTATTATGAAAGAATATGAACGTCTTCTCTTAAAAGTTATGAATGGCGAGCAGAATTCCACCATTACTCAGATTCCTGGTAAGTTGCAAGTCACTTGTGTAATCTTATAACTGTATAACCAAATTTCTCGTTCAGGTGCTAAAGAAGTTGGTTCAGGTGAACCTTCGAGCGCCCAGAATCTTTTGAGCACTGCTTCCACTTCATCAGCATTGTCCAAACCTATTTCACCAGTAATTAAGAGAAAACGAACAAATAATGTTTTAAATGAAAATGAAACACAGGAAACTTCTTCGCTTTCAAATGCTGAACTGCAAAGACTTGTAATGCTGGAGCAATTGAAAACGCTAAGAACCCAAAGACGGTTTTACGAAATTCAAATTAAAAACGTGGATTTGGATTCTGTTATGTCTCTCATTGAAAATGAATGATTCTTCTTATATGAAATACTAAAATACATACACTAATATTAATTATTTCGCTTAATTTTGTATTGTAATTAGAATTATGAATAAATATTATTGTAATTGATGCCTATAAATTATATTAGCCAGTTCATGTCTTCTAATACGTCCTCTTTCTAAGAGCTGCCCTTGATTTTCTACTTCCTGACCTATAGCTTCATTTTCTTCGTCTTCTTCTTCATCAGGAAAATCTTCATCTCGCAAATACTTTTGCAATATTATGAAGAACAAAGCAGCTTATGATGATAGAAGGTAATTTTTCCATTCGTAGTCTGCATACATATTTGATGATTGGAAACCTCCTCTTAAGTTGCCCAAAACATCTTTCAATAATAACACGTTCCTTCTTAAGAAGTCTATTAAAAGCATTTTCTTCATGAGTATGACAAATTCTAAAAGGTGTCATAAGCCATGGTTCTAAACCATACCCTGAATCTGCCAGAAGCACAGCAGCACTATTTTGTAAACGCACAATATTCTCTCTGACATTAGAATTCTTCCATATTCTGCTGTCGTGCACTGACCCGGGCCAACTTGCACAAACGCTTGTGAACATTTCTTTTGCGTTACAAGTTGCCTGAACATTTATTGAAGCAAACCCTTTGCGGCAAATATACTCGTCTCCGTGATGTGCTGGTTTTTCTATAGCAATTTGTGTGCAATCGAGTGCACCAATGGCTGTTGGAAAGTCATAAAAATTCTGCCATTCAGCTTTTGCTTCTTGTATTTCACGGTTATTGCCAGGAAAACGAATCCAAAAATCAGCACGGTTATTAACAGCATACATTACTTCTGTAATTGTCTTTGAAACTGTAGACTGATGAATCCCTAGCTCTTCACCAATTCCAGATTGAAATCCAGGGTCGGCCAAATACCTCAAGAATGTTTTCATTTTAAGCTCGGGTGAAAGGGCTCCTCCTCTTGTTTCTTCATGATGACCCAAAAAATGGTTTGCTAACCACTGTAAATTTTCTTCTTGAAAACGATAGAGTGTTTTATAGTCTCGACTAAGAGCTCTTCGTCTTGGTTTGTAAATTTTTTCATTTCTTAATATTATAAATTGAGCCATGTTTGACAGCGCAGTGCAAATCTGGTTCTACTGTTTACTAGATGCATTCAATTGTGAGCAAATGCTCAACAAAATGAGCAGATCATAGTGATTATTCATAGAGATTTCTCAAGACTGAGCATATGGATATTCAACAATGAGCAGGTACTCACTTTAGAAGGAAGCAAGAAGCATTGCCTTCTGCTTCAAATTGTTATTCATAAAACACTGAGCATTTACTCAAGAAAACTGGAGTAAAAGCATATTGTTAGAGCCAAGCACAAATAGTCAAATATGAATTTTTCGCGCCATACTATACTGCACCCCGCAGCAAGCAGTCCACGAACAGCGAATACAAGCCAGTTGTTTGTTAGCCTTAAGAAGGGTAGGACGTGTTTTCATGTTATACAATTAAAGTTTAAAATAAAGCAATAAAAGCGTTAATAAGCAACTCGAAGGTGTTTTAATCAATCAATCCATCATTGGTCCTTCGAAGACGGATAAATAATTGTTCTAATCAGCGACAATTATACAAAAAATTGAAATTAGCAGCAAGAAACCAGAGGGGATTCACCGGCGAGTGTATTCCAAGCGCACCGCGTGTCCGGACGTTCCAGACAAGTTACAACAGGCGTTGGCGTTCCTCGTCTAGCACCAGAAGCGGAGGAGCATCCTTTCTCACTCCCACTCACACAAGTAAGTTCCTAACAAAGAATTCCTTTTGTAATTATTTCACAACATTTTTTACTAAAATGGAACAAAACGATTTGAACCAATTAGTAAGAAAAAGAGCAACTTGCAAAAAACAATTAACGCTATTTAACAAATTTCTAGAAACAAAAATAGATTCCGATGGTTTATCTGAACACGATATCAACAATTTAGAAGAACGTTTGTTCAAAATTGAACCGATTTACGATTGTTTCAATTCAATTCAAGACGAAATCGATTTCATAATCGATGATAGTGATATACAGATAAATTTTCAGGAAAGAGAAGAGTTTCAAAATAAATATTTTGATTCTATAAGCCAAGCGAAAGTACTACTTTCCAAATTTAAAAAGATAAAAGCAGATGATGTGTCGTCATCATCAAGTAGGTCATTTCAAAGTTCTACAAGGGGAAATTGCACCTCAATTAGGGTGACCAGATCTTTCTCGACAAAATATATGATATACCCGAAAAAAATATATGAGATGTAACTAATTTAATAGGAGATTTTTCTAAAACAAAAACACATTAATTCACAACTTTTATTGAAAAAAAAAACATAACATAGTATATAGTACCTAACTACTTCATATAGGTAATATTTATATATAGTTATATATTAAATTACAAGTATATTAATAACAAAACATTTAATTTTTTAAATATTTATGTGACCCTTGAGCTTTCCGAATGTATTTTATTATTTCTCATTTTTTAAAATATCATAAAATTCTTGACAATTGTATGTGAAGTTGATATCAATCATTAATTCAGATTTAATTAAATCAACAGAACACTGATTTCGAACAGGCGCCCATTTTATGTTCATCACCGAAAATATTCTTTCAACAAAAGCTGTAGATGAAGGGGTTGACAAAATATATTTAAGTAAATTGAACAAATTAGGGAAACTGTTGTTACTATTGTTAAACATATATGACCACTTATCGGTAACACATTTATCATTAAATGTAGAATCAGCTAAACACAGTTTTAAAACTTTATTAAACTGATTAAGTTCGTCAAATAAAAAATCAACATTTATATTTACGTTTTTTCGGGTTTCATCAGACAATAATTCAATAATTGAGGTGATTTCATTAAACTCTAAAGAAGTTTTTAAATTTAGCTTGCTGACCGCATACACAAAATTTTTTTCTTTATTGAAGTTGAACCATTTTTTCAAATAAATAATAGCAACATTAAGAACATGTATAAAATTACTTTCAATTTTTTTTGATTTAGTGCTATCTATTAATTTTAACTTTTGTGATGTTAAATATCCAAAAAAGCACTTCTCTTTTCTTTCGGCAAGTTTTTCCAGCAAAGTTTCAAATATATTAAAGTTTTCAATGATCGTTGATTTATTTCTCTCCAAACACAGTATGCTCTCTTCAAAAATATTTAACAAATTATGACAAAACAGAAGGAATATTTCAGGAATCAAATTATCTGGTGTGTCTTCATATTCTTCATCGTTAATGAACAACAATCGTTTAATATGTACTGGACAATCTTTGCAACTTCTAAAATAAGAAAATATAGCCGGCAAGTTTTTTAATATTCTACCTATACATGGATTTAGTGAAAGCCACCTAGTGGCAACATGACGCAATAGATTTTCATAATCTAGCTCTACAAAATTAAAAAAGTCTTTAAGTGATTCTGTCCGTTTAGACGATACCGAAAAATGAGAATATAATTTTAAAACTAAAGATTCAATGTCATAATCAAGCTGATTTACCAAGTGGCGTACTGTGTTATGTACTATATGAGCATGACAATTTGCCTTTACCATGTTAGGATTTTTATTATTTAACTCTTTGAATAACGAATTATGCTGCCCAAAATTTGCATTGCAGTTGTCTGCACTAAGACAAGAAACATTACTAAAAGACAAATTTAAATTTTTGAAAGTGTTATCAATTATCTTGAACATACCCCATGCACTTTCATCTGGATTTTCTACAAAGTCAATTATTTTGTTTACAACACCAACATCTGTCTTGTAATACTGAACAGCCACTGGAAAATACTTCCTATTTTTTATATTTGAGGCGTCAATTTGAATACCAAAAAAAGTGTTGGATTTGAGATCTTCTAAAACCTCTTCAAGTGCCCAAGCTGCTAGGACATTTGATGCAATGGCTTCAGCTTTTGTCCGTCCAAGAGTAATTGAAGACACAGGGCATGTTGAACAATCTGAGTGTTTAAAAAGAACCTTCATTAATATTATATTACAGTCAAGACTTCGATATGATAGATTATGTGCAACGTTGTGAAAGACATATGCCATTTCGATAACTGTAGACTTGAATGAACCACTATCAATAGTAGAATTGTCAGTGGATTTACAAAATTTTGAAATAAGATTATTATTTTTGATTCCTGCAGCACATGCATTATGTTGCTTAGTTTGTTCATGTTGTTTAACCTAAACAAAAAACAAAGAGGACAAAATAAGGAAAGTAAAAATATTATCCAACTTACTTGATGAATTCCTTGGTTGGCAATTGAAAAAGTTTTCTTACAAAACTTACATTGAGCTTTGTATTGCGACGATGGTTCGTTTTTCAACCAATTGAATTGTTTTTCCCACTCTGAATTATATTTAGACATATATTTGATTTTTTTGGTATCGGAACTACCAGAAGTTGAAGCAGATTCTTCTTCTTTTTCTTCCATACTTATTTACTGCTTCAATAAGTTCAATATGCATAAATAATAAATACACAGTGACACGGTGACACCCAAAATTACAAATTAGTCAATTATCAGCTGATACACACAGACACACGTGGTTAAGATTAGTAGAAAACTCAGTACGCGTGCGTGTAACACTCTCGAGGCTTACGCTGACACCCACAGACTTACACTCAAGAGAAAAATACCACAGACAGAATGAGATGAGAGTGATGATACAGATCTCTCATCTGAGATCATGTTCGAGTTCGAGGTTCGACCGTCTGCGAGCGATGCGAGTATTGTTGACACTAATTAATAAAATATATGAGATTATCTCATATATTTTCAACTTAATATAATATATGAGATTATCTTCAAATATATGAAACTCATATTAAAAATAGGATATATGGTCACCCTAACCTCAATGCAAAAACATACAAATGTAAAATTGCCAACCATTAGTATGCCTTCATTTGATGGAACGTTCACGCGCTGGCAAGAATTCCGAGATGTTTTTTTGTCATTAATTCATAATAATAATGACTTATCAAACGTTCAAAAATTATCGTATTTAAAACAGTCACTAAAGGGTGAAGCTTCAGATCTATTGAGATCAATTCAAACAACGGAGCAAAATTACGTCATTGCGTGGAATAAACTCAACAAACGTTATGATAATAAAAGAAGAATTGCTACCAATCACATATTAGCTTTGTTAGAAATTCCATCAATTTCGAAAGAGTCAAGTACGTCTTTAAAACAACTAATAAATACGGTAGAAAGTCACATCGAATGTTTAAAAGCGTTAGGACAACCAGTAGACACCTGGGACGCGATTCTAACCCCAATTATAATGCTAAAGTTAGATCAAAATACATTTCGCGAATGGGAAACTAAACTAAATACAAACGAGGAAAATAACGAAAACTTTCCGCCATTCCAAGATTTTCTAAATTTTCTAATAGGGCAACAAAACATGTTAGAAACCGTTTCACACAAAAAGGCGGTAACAAACGAGCAAGGTAAACCGTACAAAGTTTCAAAAACGTTCACCAACATAAATGTTTCATGCGTTTATTGCAAAAAAGATCATTTTATTCAAAATTGTAAATCATTTTTAGATTTAGATGTAACAAGCAAACAAAATAAAGCGAAAGATTTAAAGTTATGCTTGAATTGTTTAAAACGAGAACATTTCATTCAACAATGCCAATCAAAAAATCTATGAAAAATATGTAAAAAGAAGCATCACACATTGTTACATATCGAGTTTTCTAGTAAAGAGAAAACAAATGAAAGCAAAACGGGTGATAACAAAAATGATGAAGGTACAGAGATTCATAATGAGGAAAAAACAACAAACATAGTTATGAATTGTACAAACAACAATTCAGTAATACTTCCTACAGCTAAGGTAGAAGTGTTAGGTTCTAATAACGAAGCGTATCAATTAAGGGTTTTATTAGATTCAGCTTCGCAATCAAATTTTATTACGGAAGATACGTGTGACAAGCTTAATCTAGAAAGAAAACCAATCAACATGAATGTCAAAGGTATTAGCAATAATTGCATAAATATCACAGAACAAGTTAAGATTACGGTAAAATCGCGAACAAACAATTTCACAATGAATCTACAATGTTTAGTTGTACCGAACATTACAAATTCTTTACCCTGTGTTTCATTTGCACGCACTGCAATCAAAATTCCGCCTAATATAAAATTAGCAGATCCAGAATTTTCACAATCGAAACCAATCGATATGTTAGTAGGAGCAAGCGTCTTTTACGAATTGTTATGTGTAGGACAAATACGAATTCCAAACGCACCTACATTACAAAAAACGGTTTTCGGATGGGTAGTGTCGGGATCACTACAAATCAACGCGCAATCACAATCAATTACGTGTTTAACGCTAAATGATTTGCACACAGAAGTCACTAAGTTCTGGAACATTGATGAATTTTCCACAAACAAAACGAAGTTCTTTACTGCAGAAGAACAACATTGCGAACAGCACTTTCAAGAAACTACAATTCGTGCACCAGACGGAAAATTTATTGTAAAATTACCCTTCAAAACAGAAACCGAAATGTTAGGAGATTCACGAACAGTTGCTGAATCACGATTTCTTGCATTGGAAAAACGATTTGATAGGGATAACGAATTCAAACAAAAATATGTAGAATTCATTCACGAATACGAGGCACTAAATCACATGACCAAGGTCGATGATAATGGAATCTTATTCTACTTACCACATCATGCGGTAGTTCGCGAAGACAAAGAAACGACGAAATTACGGGTAGTCTTCGATGGATCGTGCAATCCGGAATCTAATGGATTATCGCTTAATGAAATTCTTTGCGTAGGTCCAACTATCCAAAACGATCTCTTTTCCATAATTTCAAGATTTCGTACACATCCATATGTATTGATAGGAGATATCGCAAAAATGTATCGTTGTATTTGGGTACATCCAGATCATCGAAAATATCAAGGCATTCTTTGGAGAGATAACACCAACGACGAATTACAAAGTTATCAATTAAACACAATCACCTACGGAACGGCAACCGCGCCATTTCTAGCAGTAAGAACATTACACGAACTTGCGAATGAATTTCAAAGTAAGTTTCCAACCGAGTCGCGAATAATCAAGGAAGACTTTTACGTCGATGACTTATTAACGGGCGCGAACTCAGTTGACGAACTAAAAACCATAAAAGCTAATCTCGATGATATTTTACGGACGGCAGGTTTTCAATTAAGAAAGTGGTCAAGTAATGTATACGAATTAACGGAAGCTGATGAAATCTCATTCGGAGAAAAGATGCAAAAGGCTCTAGGTATTCAATGGAACCAACGAGACGATTCATTTTCGTATTCAATACCAAAGTTAGCTAGACAACAACAACTTACGAAACGTACCATTTTAGCAGCCACGGCTCAATTATTCGATCCTCTAGGTCTTTTAGCACCGGTAATAGTTAATCTCAAAATATTAATCCAAGAACTGTGGAAGATAGAGTTAGAATGGGACGAATCTATACCGTTAAATTTACAAACACAATGGTTAACCATAAAAGACAAAATGAAATGCTTGCAAGACGTTCACGTTTCACGACAATTGATTATTGCAAACGCTGTAACAATCGAATTACATGCATTTGCAGATGCTTCCGAACGAGCTTACGGAACTTGTTTATATATTAAATCAATCGATCAAAACGGTCAAATTATGATTCAATTGCTAGCAGCAAAATCACGCGTAGCACCAATACGAAATATTTCAATACCGTGTTTAGAGTTATGCGCAGCTGTGCTTGCAGCTCAACTTACGAACAAATTTCAAGATATATTAAAATTGAATATTTCTATGAAATCCTATTGGAGCGATTCCCAAATTGTTTTAAGTTGGCTACAAGGTCATCCGACAAAATGGAAGACATATGTAGCAAATAGAGTCGCAGAAATACAAAGATTAACAAACATACACAACTGGTATCATGTGCAATCTCACGATAATCCAGCTGATTTAGTATCGCGAGGAATTATGCCAGACAAATTAGTAAATCTAAAATTTTGGTGGAAAGGGCCAAACTGGTTATCTTTAGCTCAATCAGAATATCCAAGGTCTAAGTTTTCACACGACATAAATAACGAAGCTCGAAAACAAATCCGAACGTATGTTATTTCACACACGTCAACATTTCCAATCGATAAATATTCATCAATCACCAAGTTAAACAGAGTAGTAGCTTTTTGTATTCGGTTCAAAACTAATTGTTTATTGCCAAAATCCGAACGCAATTTTGGACCATTATCTGCAACCGAATTATCGTATGCGATAAATTTGTTAATACGAGTAGTTCAACAAGAGTGTTTTTCAAAAGAAATTCATAGTTTGAAACACGACAAAGAAATATCGCATAAAAGTAACATTTTAAGTTTAACACCATTTCTTGATTCTCAAGGTATGCTAAGAGTAGGTGGAAGACTACAATTGTCAAAATTTTCGTATAACAAACAACATCCAATCTTACTTCCTAAGCATCATTTTACGAATTTACTCTTAGGAAATGAACACAAAAAATTATTACATGCAGGTCCAAAACTTCTATTAAACACAGTAAGAGAACAATTTTGGCCAATATCGGGAAAAAATACTGCAAAACACATCGTAAGGCAATGCATACAGTGCACTCGATATAACGCACAACCACTACAAACAATCATGGGTTCATTACCTTCGCATCGTACAAGTCCAGGTCCTCCATTTCATTCAGTAGGTGTCGATTACGCTGGACCATTCGAAATTAAAGAAAGTTTTGGAAAAGGAAATAAAAGACTTAAGACTTGGATATGCTTATTTATTTGTTTTACAACCAAAGCAATACATCTTGAATTGGTGACAAGTTTATCAAGTCAATCATTTATTAATACACTCAAAAGATTTATTGCACGCCGCGGCAAACCACTTCACATTTTTAGTGACAATGGTAAAAACTTCGTAGGCGCATACAATGAAATGAAGTCATTCGGTGAATTTTTGATTAACAATCGACATGATATCATGAACTTTGCATCAAATGAATTCATAAATTGGCATTTCATACCTCCGCACTCTCCCCATTTTGGCGGACTATGGGAATCTGGAATCAAAAGCACAAAACATCATTTAAAGCGTGTATTAAGTAATCAAATATTAACTTACGAAGAAATGTACACAGTATTGGTTCAAATCGAAGGAGTTCTAAACTCAAGACCATTAACACCACTATCCTCTGATCCAAATGATGATCAACCTCTTACACCAGCACACTTCCTAATATTTAGACCACTTACCTCAATCCCTGATTCAAATTATCTCGACGTTCCGAGCAATCGACTAAAACGTTATCAACATCTCCAAAAATTATTGCAACATTTCTGGGATAAATGGTCAAAGGAATACATCAGCAACCTCCAACAGAAAACAAAATGGAAATCAACGATCAGCAATGTACAGCCAGGCATGCTGGTACTAGTAAAGGAAGACAACTTACCTCCAGCCAAATGGCAGATTGGACGAATCATCGAACTCCACCCAGGAAAAGACAGCGTTACTCGTGTAGTGACCGTGAAGTGCGGTAAAGGTGTAATCAAACGAGCAATTAGTAAAATTTGTGCGCTTCCAGTGCCAGATAGTGATATAAACGCTCAGTGACGGTAAAACCACAGACCTGAAACATAAAGACATTATGATATGTTTAGTTAGTATTGTAACAACTTGTATCAAAATCATTTTCTTTATACTTACATTATTTACATGTTTATTGTTTCTTGTACTTACCTGTATTATTATGTATATTATGTTGAATTCTTAAGAGATTTCAAGGTGGGCGGCATGTTAGAGCCAAGCACAAATAGTCAAATATGAATTTTTCGCGCCATACTATACTGCACCCCGCAGCAAGCTGTCCACGAACAGCGAATACAAGCCAGTTGTTTGTTAGCCTTAAGAAGGGTAGGACGTGTTTTCATGTTATACAATTAAAGTTTAAAATAAAGCAATAAAAGCGTTAATAAGCAACTCGAAGGTGTTTTAATCAATCAATCCATCACATATGCTCCCTTTTATTCATACGGCCCAATGCTCCAATATGTTTACATGCTGCTGTCCAGCCTGTAGCGGCGGAGCAAGAACAAGTACTGTTAAGTACTTATGCCAAATTGCTTTGATTTCTTCAATAGAACCATTGTAACTTTATATAATATTGATTTGATATCGATATAACATCTGTTGCCTTCGAAATATGTTTTTGTGACTTTTTCAATGGTTTAAAATAAGCATCATTAAGAAAACTTCTTACTTCTTCAGCTGGTACCACTTTCACGTTTAACAAGAGAGTTTTGTGTAATTGTTTTCCTTCCAAATGGACAATCTATAATTTGTAGGTTATAGTGCAAAATAGAACTGAAAACTAAAATACGAACTTACCGACGCTTTTAAAACCTCCTTGAAACCTGTTGTTTTTGCTCCTAGCTTTTTTTAATTCGTTGCGTAAACAATTTAGGCCCATTTTTGGTCAGTTAATTACTTAAAATTCACATACAACACACGACATACCTAAACAGAACAATGCTGTCAAATTTTTAATACTTAACCCCGACTGTGCGCACCTAGTGGTGATTTGATTAACTAAACTAGTTTAATTCACGGCCTCCTCGATTTGTGAGAGACAAAGGTCTCTTACACGGCCGTTCGCATTTGTAGTTCCAGGCATTATTTCTGTTTTGAAGGGGGCGCCACAATACAGAACATCCAGGTTGCGTATTCTCAAATTTTCTCTCGAAATATTACATTACTATACCCGGTTGCAAATTCTCAAATAAAATATAACCTCTGTTAAAATTCGAACTTGCATATTGTACCTAATAAGTTAATATTAATGTTGAAATTCGATTATAAAAATGAAAAATCGTAAAGAGAATTCAACAAAAGAACCAAACAAAGCCTTCTGTAGAATCTGATGAATTAAAGCAACAATTTAGTGACAGTTACAGAATCTTGGCTTGTAAAATGTATTTTTTATATTAATTTAATTTAAAATTGTGTAAAGAACAGGCACAAGCTATAAACTTCTTTGTTCTGCACACTGTATAATTGATTGTCCAAAATAAATAAATAAAATTCAGTAATATTTTAAACGTGAAGAATATTATGTTTAAAACCTTCTTATTTATTAATTTATTATGGTTATAAATAAATTGACCAATAATGCAAATGAATAAATGCAACGAAACGAAAAAAAGGTTGGTTCATCAAATAATAAGTAAATTATTAATGCTAATATTTATTAAAAATAAACAAGAGGCAATCTAGATTGCACGCCAATATTGCTTAATCACTACAAAACTCGACAGATGGCGCCACAATACGTAACCTGTCAAAAATTTTCCAGTTTCCAAAGCGACCGGCCGTCTAAGAGACGTTCGTCTCTCAAATCGAGGAGGCCGTGGTTCAATTGATCTATTATTGTCCTGATGTTAAAACCATGTATCACATAGGAATTTCTGAAACTGGAAATAGGGATATAGCCCAAATTAAATCTCTGTTTAGTAGAAACTTGTGCGAATTGTCTTTGTGAACTAAATTGATAAATGCTACCTTCGCCATTGGTATCGCGAAGAGTGTGGTTACCGCTCAAAGTCTCGACATAACGATCATAATTGTCAAATGCGACGTGGGTATACATAGCTCTCCTTTAGTTTTAATACCAAAGGGAATAAGTTTGTTGTTTTTATACGCTGTATAGGTTAATTCTGTTTCCAGCTCTTCTACTGTTGTATATCTATCCTATTGTATACCAAGACTTTATTATACGGGTTTGGATTTGACAGCTGTACCGCAATGTCTGGAAAAGACAGTGGCGTGCAACAAATGATCCGATTACAGTATCCCTCCGAAACCTATTTTCATTGTTGTTAGATTAAATTTAGTTGTAGATTATTTAAACTGTGAAATATAATATAAATACAAAGATTAGTTAAAGTTTCACAAGTTTTATTAATATCTTAACCTGACAATATTGTTTCGACACTTTGTATATTTCCAATTGACACTCAAATACAAGACACAAACTACATATCAATACCATACTTTGGCAAGATATCAGAACAAATTGCAACTATACTAAGAAAAACCACCAGTTACAAAATAACCTATAAAACTAACACCAACACCTTTTCATTTTTATTCAATGCTAAAGACAAAACACAAGATATCATGAAATCCGGCATTTACCGTGTGAATTGTTCTTTTTGTAACTCGGTTTATATTGGCAAACACTTAGAAATTTCGACATAAGATACAAAGAACACGTACGCTCTTATAGACTTAAACATCCAGAAAAATCGAATTATGCCAAACACATTTTGGAACAGAACCACCCAATGACACCTCAAAACAACATTAAATTCTTACATTTTTGCAACAACAAACACAAATTAGACATTTTAGAAGCTTTTGAAATATACAGACATAAACGCACAGTACCTTTAATGAATGAACAAACTGAGCTTAGTAATTCTCCTTTATTAGAAGTGTTAGATATTTAGTTTTTGTTATGTAGGGTATCTAGTTACCTATTTTCTGTATGTATTTATCCTTAGCAACGTGTTTGTTTATCAATCTTATCTACCTTTGATAATGACACAAAGTGTCGAAACAATATTGTCAGGTTAAGATATTAATAAAACTTGTGGAACTTTAACTAATCTTTGTATTTATATTATATTTCATGATTACGGAGTTCCACAAAGTAAGGCTGGAGACAGTAAACGCTATTTAAACTGTGTTCAAGAAATAAAGAGGCTCAATTAAATCAATAATTCGGTTCTTTAGAGAAAGAGTTAAGAGGCGACAACTAGTACCACATATTCCTGAAACACGATGGACTGCAAATATAAATCGATTAGAATATTTTCAGACAAAATTTTTTACATTTATTCAGCATTTCAAACTATAGTGTCTGGCAGTGTACTTTTTGATAATAAAACGAAAATAACAGTAACCTATTACGAACAAACTTCAAGCAGTAAGTATTGATTTACTTTCTGTAAAAGAACACATTCGATGATTTATCGACAGCCTTTCAAGAAGATCGAAAAGATTCAGTTGCAAGCTTTTCCACTTTATTTGAAGGTGCTCAACAAATAGCGGAAATATTTGGTGTCAAAATGAAACCCCTTGAACAGCAAATAAACAAAAATATAGGCCTAATATACCTGCATCATCGACTGAAGAATATCACAGACTGGCAGTTTTTACCCCTGATTTTGATTTTTGTTAACATCACTATCATCACGTTTTCCTGCGAATTCATCAGTAGCTTTTTCGTTATCACTATTACATCCAGTCAACATACAAAAAGGTTTAGTCATAAATAAGGAAACTATTTAATCTGTAGCTGCAAGGTATAGTATGATCAAAAAGTATTTGATTCAGGGTTGCCATGAAATTAACAAGCGATCTATGAAATTATTTATTTCTATTATTTTTGACATTTACTTCACAACTGTCATGTCAATAGATAATAGTTCAAATAAATCCCATTCTTTGGTCTTTTTTATAAATGTTATTAACTGATACTTAAAATAACTGCAAGCACAAGAAATAATAATAGCGTTTTCTGTGTACTATGGGGTTCTGTTTAGCGGTGTCAGCGCGTCGTATTTTCTTGACACAGGTGGCTGTGTCTCTATTAGCGCTACTCAAGATACATTGACGCTACTCTGTACAGTTCACAAAAACTATGGGCAGTAGAAGTAAATAATTCTATAGATGGTTTTTACATTCCATGGCTATTGCGATCCAAAGACTTTTTATCATACAATTTAGTATAATATTATTTAGATAATTTCAAGACCGAGCATGACTCTTTGACTGCTATCTGGAAATACCGAGGATTTGATGACGCCTTAGTGTTTCTAAAGCCTCAGAAGAATGTGATTTTCTTCCCTCCTCAGTACTGAAAGTCATTAAGATATTTTTAACTATGCCTCCAACAACATGTACAGTAGAAAGGTCATTCAGTACGTTAAGACGCGTAAAAACATGGCTAAGAACTGTTATGATGAAACCCAGACTTTCAGGACTGTGCATGCTAAGCATCCATAAGCAGAGAATTGAAAAAATAAATAAAAGTTTATAGTCGAAACTATTGATGTGTTTGGTTCAGGGTCTGTTCATTCCCACCCGTTGGCCGAGGATTCAGTTTAGTTCTCACTAGTGTCACCCGAGTTGCTTTATTCCCATAAATTTGACGAATGACAAACGACAGCTGACATTTTGTTTTTAAATTTGTTATTGTTGTTTGGGACAGTTAAGCGTTGAGTTTGGAGAGTTTTAGTTTGCAAATAACGCGATATTGTTCTTCGCTGTATCGCTGAATTGTTTTAATTGAGAAAATGGTGTTTAAGTGTTGAGTTTCAGGGTGTATTTACACTGACAAGGACAAGAAAATGAACGTGTATCTACGAGAAATCGACGTTTCTATTTCAGTTCTTCCTTTTTTATAATAAGCATGGTATTAAATAAAATACCTCGCACAAAATAAAAGTTGATTTCTAAGAATTTCTGAAATCTACATATATGTTGCTAAAATGAAGCTGTTGCTACGATAATTTCTTCTTTAAGAAAAACTGTTTACTGAACAAAAGTTATAAACACAATGAAATCGGTCTAGGACATTTAAAAGGAAATAAAAAGAAAAATTATTCAAAATAGAACAATAAATCAATTAGGAAATTAATTCGCAAGCTTGGTCAAGTGTGTTAAATAGTCGTAATAGCCTGACATAGGGCTATTACAGTTTTTCACTTGAACAAACTAACACAAATTAAAAATCAGATAAAAATATTCACAAATGTTCAAATATTTTACTTTATGAAAAATAAATTTTAATAAAAGAGAAATTGAATTGTTTTATTTATGAAAAATAAATTCTCTTAAAAACCTTTAAGATTAAACAATATGATTCTGAAATTATTCAGATAAACTTTATAAATTTTATTATTGGCAAATCAAATTAAAAACCTTTTATTTCGACCAACCTGGTATACGAGTATAATGTAAATAGAATTTCCTTCAAATTCTATTCGCGGTTGGTATCACTGCATTTACATCTGTCAGATGATTTCTTATTATGAAAACGTCAATAAGTGAAATCAATAAAGAAAATAAATTCTCCAGAATTTATTTATATATAACTCGTTCACACTTCCATATAGTTGTTGAACAATAATAAAATCTTCTTTAACTTTTTTAATAGTTCAGGTAAACACTTAGAACTTATTTCAATCTTCCTTGTGTTTTGTTTATTAACATGACACACGATCAAACATATGATAAAAACATAACCCAACTTAATTTACAGATTTTTAATCCGGAGTCAAGCATAGATTCGCCAGATGCTTTTAATCGACTGAATTTGTTAAATTTGGCTCCAGCTTATATAGGTTTAGTGGAAACAATTGCCGACACTGACACATTTTCAAAATAATCGCAACGCGGAAGATATTTATGACGTCACAATTTCCACTCAGCTGTTTAATTTTCTCACAAGTCTTAATTCTATAAACACACGATTATTGCTAGTAAAACAAGGATTAAAACAATATAAACACACTAATGTCCTAAAATGCATCGTAACAAAGATATCAGACAAAAACGATTGACAATGAACAAATCTCATTATTACCTAATTACATACAAAATTCAATAAATCCAGGTTTATCCTTTACAAAATAGATACATAATTACACAATGTAGCTAATACATATTAAATTTCCACAGAAACATCTTTACAATTTAAGAAAAACACACATTACGATCCATTACAACAATCGGATAAACCAAATGATGCATATACAAGTTCCACCTTTGACATTAATTCAAATGAAGTCAATTTATGGTCAAATTGTCCAGTATACAGTCCTCCAAGTGTTTGTATTAAAACAATGGCGAGAAAAATAGTATAAGAATCAATATCAACCATACTGAAGCATAGCAACAAAATCAAAACTATCAGTAATAAAAATGCTCAGGATTATTATATAAGAGTTTAAAAGCTTATTGTGCTATATTGGTCATTACAAGATTGACCTAATTTATTTGTTTTTAGTTAACTGGCAGCTCGAAACTAAGTTAGTTTCTTGGAAAACAGAAAAATTCATCCTACGTTAATAATCGTAGACTCTATATTTAAATAAGAAGATTACATCTTCTCTACAAATGAAAAAACCATCACGATATGCAACTTGGGTTGTATAAACCTGTATTATCATAAAACAATCTAAATGATTGATATCCTTTTTTTTAAATCAAGCCTTTTCTTACATATGAATTGAGGTTATGTTTGCATGAGATTTTATTCTTGATTCCGACAACGAATTCGATTCTTGACGCGAAGACAGTTTGGCGCCGGACACTTCGGCGCAAAGGACACTTCGGCGCAAGCACACTTCGGCGCCGGGACACTTAGGCGCAGACACACTTCATCGGAAAGACAGTTCGAAGCATGTAAGTTTTCCCGCGACAAATTAGGGTAAAACCTTCGGAGATCTTTAAACAAAACGTTTTTTTGGACCATTAGTCTAATTTTTTTGGAACAAACTATCCTATTATCAGGGTAACCTTTTTTTATGTATACACATACCCCTTCTTAATTCCAGAGTTTTGCTTGGATTGATTAAATTGCGTTATTCCAGCTTTTTGTCGTTAAGCACTGGACTATAAGCACTAAGCAGTATCCTTTTATAAGTGTTACCTACTGAGACAAAATTCGTGAAGTGGGATAAGTATTTATCAGTGGTACGATATTCAATGTTAATATCGATTTTCCTATGTCATTTAATTGATTTTATAAAATTTTTGGTTTTTTAAATAAAGGATGTCTTTTTATACTTATATCTTAATAGTTATTTAAGATATAAATGTAAAAAGCCATTCCTTATTGCGCGAACGGTTTAACACACCAGCGAGGTACGAGACTTTTTACACGTATATCTTACAACGTTTTATCTACGATCATACCGCTTTACTAAAGTATTCATTATATTTGATATTTATTTTAAATTTTATAACACTAGTTCACTAAACGTTAACTTTTTACACAAAAATCAGTGTAAAAAGTGGTCACTTTTTGTATGATCATAGATAAATATCTATTTAATACGTTTTATTTTGTCATATAGAATAATTATTTTGCATTTAGAATAATATTTTATTTTGTATTCAATGTTCTGTTTTATGTTTTAGAATTTTTATGTTTTATAACTGATTTTTTTCTATAACTTGCTTCAAATATTGACATTTACGCATAATTATCTATACTTGAAATATGTCATTTTTACATAGCTTTTTGTGTGCTGTTCGGATTAAAACTATAGCAACAGTATATATTCCAGTGCAAAAGTATTTTGTTTCACTTGCATATTATTCGTTGTTTATACCTGTGATACAAACTATATAAACAACTCAATAACAACCAGGGCATTATAAGCGGGTGTTATAGTCTATAACGACCGCTAATCGTTTACTTTGCAGTCGGTGCCCGGATTTCGTTCAATAATAATTTGGATTATTAGACCAGAAGCTAGATGTCTGCGTACGAGTGTGTTGCAACACAACAAATAACGAGTACTTGCACGTAGTTTCTGGGTGCATGATCACGAATTCTTTTGTGCTGATTTCTGCAGAAATTTCTTAGATAAAATGGACTTATTTTTTAGATGACAGTGCTATTAGAACTTTTTTGTTTTCATCTTGGTAACAACAACAAAAACATTTGAATTTAAATTTTCATATCTCTGTTTGACTTTGTTTGACTTTTGTAAATTTAGCAAAGGTTGTTACCATCCAACAAACATAAATATTTCTAGCTTTATAAATATATAAACAACGTCCTTGGCAACGCCCACAATTATAAATTAAAACCTTAGAATATTAAACTGTAGGACAGAACATAATCTTCTACCACATACGACCGGGATGGGGTCTCAATATGGCGGAGTAGGTGTTTATGGTTTTGTAATAAAATATTTCCATTGGCGGTTCTCACTGTCTCGAAATGCACACATAAACTACATAACCTCAATTTTAAAACATTTTTAAAAAATAAAACCTTGTATGCACCACGAGCGTTACTAGATGATAATGCCCATCGGGTGACATTATCGCTCTCCTGGCATTATCATCATCCTAACGCCCTTGGTACCTAAATAACTATAACGACCGCATTTTATTTATCAGCACTACAATAGTATATTTTATAACTTTGTTGCTATGGCAATCACAACCTCGTCTCCCAAGCACATGATTTTTGCAACAATTATATTAATCACATTCTAGTTTCTTTTTTAAATGTTAAATATTAAATGGTATCCCAAAAAATTGCGTATGTTATGCGTTCTCTTTACAATATTTAATAAAAGTTCTTAAAGACCAATCTAGAAGACCTATAACATAAATAACTATTAAATTTCAAAATTTAATTTTTTTAAAGCAATTACAGAAAAATTATTGTTTAGATTTTGTGCGTGAACATATTTTTTAGTGCATTCAAAGAGTTTTATGACTTAAACTAACAACTAAAAGACCTTTTAATGCACTAAAAAACACTAACTTCACGCACTTAATATAAATATAACTATTTTATATGGTTTATGTTTATTAATTTCTTTTTGTCTATCTGCCCCTCCCCACGCTATTTCTTTTCCTAGTGACGTCCAGTAGTAGTGACGCCATGTTAGTAGGGTGCGTTTATTACGAACCATTTTATTGATTTTATTCTCAAGCAGTTAGTAAAAAGTTATTAACATGTAAGAAGGAGAGAAATGATATATTATTAACTTTAACTGTTCCACCGGTCGGCAAGTAATATATAACTTCCCAACCGGTTGAGAAGTTGTTTACTGAAAATGTTTTATTGAAACTACAACTACACAAATGATTCATATATTTATTAATTACTGTTTATAATTAAATGTAAATAATAGCATAATAGAATAAAATAGTATTTATACCACAGTGGAATGCTTCATTGCAGATTCTATAGCTGGCTTTGGTGAACGAAGCATTTTCCACCTATTAAGCGAGTCTGAAGTTTTTTTTAGTAGTGTTGCGAAATATTAGTGCTTATTGGCGAGATGCTACACAGCATTAACACATTAGGTTCTATGTGTAAGTTATGGTAGACCTCTATAATATATTTTATATTGTAGGTTTTCATTCATTTAGGAGTTAGAAGTAGCAATTAAAATATCTCCAAGTGTTATGTTACATCCGTCCAGCTATACTTTCTGATAGAGCATATATCACAAGAAGAAATTAAAATAATGAGAGGAAAACAGACACCAAATACTTCCTTCAAACAAGATTAATTACTAGTGTATTTTTGATTGAAGACCATTTTAACAAACCTGTGACCGACCACCAAAATCAAGAAAGAAAGCTACACATTTTTATGCAATATATTATGTAACTATAAATACACCATTGATAAAAATATGCAACAACAGATGCACAATCACAATGATGGGAAACCATCTGAATGTACTAATATATGCAATAACAAATGTTCCCGAAATGCAACTTTGGAAATTCACATGCGCGCTCATAGAGATGAGAAACCATTTGCATGTATTATTTGTAGTTTTAGGTGCTCACAAAGAAATTCTTTGCAAAACCACATGCACACTCATAATGGTGAGAAAGCATTTGGATGCAATATTTGTAATTATAAATGTTCAACAAAAGGAAATCTGCAACAACATATGCTGACTCATAGTGGTGAAAAGCCATTTGTATGTAATATTTGTGGTAATAAATTCTCACTTAAAAGCAATTTGCAAAAGCACCTGCGCACTCATACTGGTGAGAAACCATTTGAGTGTCATATTTGTATTTATAAATGCCCAGAGAAAAGAAATTTACAGAGGCACATGCTCACTCATAGTGGTGAGAAACCATTTGAGTGTAATATTTGTAGTTATACATGCTCACTAAAAGCTAGCTTGCAACAGCATGTGCTTACTCATCGTGACGACAAACCATTTGCATGTATTATTTGTAGTTTTAAGTGCTCACAAAAAAGTTCTTTGCAAAACCACATGCATGCTCATAATGGCGAGAAACCATTTGGATGCAGTATTTGTAATTATAAATGTTCAACAAAAGCAAATCTGCAGCAACATATGCTAACTCACAGTGGTGAAAAGCCATTTGAATGTAATATTTGTGGTAATGAATTCTCACTTAAAAGCAATTTGCGAAAGCACATGCTCACTCATACTGGTGAGAAACCGTTTGGATGTAAAATTTGTGGTTATAGATGCTCCCAAAAAGCCAGCTTGCAACGGCACTTGCTCACTCATAGTGGTGAGAAACCATTTGGATGTAATATTTGTGGTTATAAATTCTCTTCAAAAGCCAGTTTGCAAAAACACATGTTTACCCATAGTGGTGAGAAACCATTTGGATGTGGTATTTGTAACTTTAAATGTTCAACAAAACAAAATCTGCAACAACATATGCTGACTCATATTGGTGAGAAACCATTTAGATGTATTATTTGTAATTATAAATGTTTAACAAAAGGAAATCTGCACAAACATATGCAGACTCATAGTGGTGAAAAGCCATTTGGATGTAATATTTGTGGTTACAAATTCTCACTTAAAACCAATTTGCAAAAGCACTTGCTCACTCATACTGGTGAGAAACCATTTGAATGTAATATTTGCGGTTATAAATGCTCACAAAAAGTTAGTTTGCAAAAACACATGTACATTCATAGTGGTGAAAAACCATTTGGATGTAACAATTGTAATTATAAATGTTCAACGAAAATAAATCTACAACGGCATATGCTGACTCATAGTGGTGAGAAACCATTTGGATGTTTTATTTGTAATTATAAATGTTTAACAAACGGAAATCTGCAAAAACATATGCAGACACATAGTGGTGAAAAGCCATTTGGATGTAATATTTGCGAGTACAAATTCTCACTTAAATGCAATTTGCAAAAGCACTTGCTCACTCATACTGGTGAGAAACCATTTGAATGTAATATTTGTGGTTACAAATGCTCACAAAAAGTTAGTTTGCAAAAGCACATGTACACTCATAGTGCTGAGAAACCATTTGGATGTAATATTTGTAATTATAAATGTTCACGAAAAGGAAATTTGCAAAGGCACATGTCCGCACATAGCAATTGAAAACAGTAGGTATGTATATAACTGTAATTCCTCAATGAAAGTGAATCTGCAACAACATTTATTAGATACTTATTGTTTAGTATAGGTAGTTAAGGTAACCAAGTGTAAAACGTACAAATACTATTTACTTTAACATACCAGTGTTGGGTCGAATAACCAAACAAAGGTATCCGAATACTAATACTGAATACACTATTAAAAAATGGATTCGAATACAGGGCTCAAAAAGGTATTCGAGTACAAAATATTTGAATCCATGTATTTATTTTAAATGAATATTGTTTAGAATAATTAGTTTCATGAATGAAAATATACAATAAAAAAAATGAAAGATTGTAATATATAATAGAAAGTACATTATAGAATTATATTGTAAAAATATTTTTTAATTGTTGGGTAATCATTTAGCATGGATAGTATTGTTGTTTTGTCTTCGAGATATTGAAGTAGGTGAAGTTGAACTTTTTATGTTATTTTCTCTTTTAAATTTAGCCTCTTTCATATTTTTAACTCTGTATAGTTTATTTTCAAATTGAAAAACTAACATCTTCGGCAACTTCCACTTGCTTAGGACCTTTGTCACATTCCGAATATTTTTGTTTGTAGCTCTGTATATACCCTAGCTTGGATTATCTGTTTTACAGTTTCAAGATTGATAGTGAATTCTATTGAGACTGATTGTGTAAGCCACTTAAATTTAACATTTGGGCATGTTACTGTGTCTATTATTGCTTCTTCAGATTCTGTTTTTGAAAATCTAAGTGCTGACTAAATCTTTGGTTTTAGGTTTAGATGATGAAGTGTTGCGCTTATTGTAACTTTTTGTAATTTTAATCGTAGTGATGTGATGCTTGGGATTAATAATAATAATAATTGCTACAACCCATAGCCTGGAAACCAGACCCCAGAAGCTATAAGCTTGTGCGGGAGGGAGGGGGTGATTATTATTACGTAGGTCCTATGTGTGCCTGCAACCGACTTACAGATGGAACAGCGCAAATCCCACATTTGGGTCACAGCTAAGGAAAACTGCAGAAAACCTTAAACCCGCTAACAAGCGGCAGATCAGGTTAAGGTGAAGTAGTCGAACCTGGCCCGCTTGGGTGAAAGTCGAGCACAGTAGACATTACACTACCAAGGCTGTCCAAGATAAGTGCTAGATTCACCTTGTAAGTAGTCTACTGTCTCTGCAACTGGTTTTAATATCGCACAATATTCTTGCAAATATCCTATGTCGGCAACTTTGAAAGGTTCTCTAATTTGTAGTTCATAAGCTAGATCATTCATATTGTCTTTAACTAGTACTTGAACAGTACTACCTAAGTAAGTACACTATGAATAGAAGAAGTTCCAATGAGTAATTGCCAGACAGCTTACACTGTGGCCAAGCACATTTTGCAGCACTTTGCACTTTTAGGTTTAGATGCATACTTTCACAGATCACTACACTTGCTAGAATATTTGTATGTATCATTCTCATCATGATGAACAACAGGAATGAACAAACTTCTCGATTCATGCAAACCCTGACATCAGTGTTCTATAACATGTTCATTCCTGATTGTACTTGAAAAATATGGTAAGTATTATTTATTATTGTAATCTTTGAATTCACGTATTCGCAAATTGAATCATCTATTCATTAGAATGCGAGGATTCGAATACCAGAATTCTTTTTCACTACAATACCAAAACAAAGTGTAACTAGAATACAGAATATCAACCAAAAATAGTTATTTCCATTACAAGCTGCAAAAGTTTACTTTTAGGTGCAACGTGTTTTTGATAGTTAAAAATACGGAGCACCTGAAAGGGCTTTCGCAGCGTGTAATATATTGAACTTTTCATTCTCCCCTTGACATTTAGTCATCATAAATGAAGAAATTATAATAAAAATGATTCAGTGATTAATATTTATTTTTAATGCAAATTAAAAATACAATTACATACAATTATTATAAGTGCCAGAAAGATTTAGAGGCAATTTTCCAATAAAGTCTTGTTGGCCGATTGCAACGACACTGGAAATATTTACTTCTTTGCTGCTTTGCATAACATCTTCATTGGATTCTGTTTCTTCATTCTTCTTTTGCTGAATGGGTATTAATCTTTCGTGCATGATTTTATTGGCAACTTGAATTTTATGGCTAATAGAATCTGCTATTAGCTTCTGCCTTCTGCCACCGCTGACGACTTCCACCCATCATGTCTTTTCATATCTAAAATATCCAAACCCGGGGCATTTGCTAATAATGTAGAAGATGTTCTTCGAAACGAGTGACCGGTGTACTAATTTGGGTTTGGAATTTTAGGAAATTTGGCTATTTCATGAGGAATTTTCGAGATTGTATGCTTTCCAACTACTTGATGTACACATCTGCCATGCTCATACCGATAAAAGAAGCGTTCATGTAGAGGTTTTTTCGGTCGGAGTTGCATATAACGATGAACAAACGTTACCCAATCTTCTGTTATTGCAAATCTTCTTTGTACATTGTTTTTGTAGTGAGAATCTGCACCAACATGACACAATTTTTATGTTCCACATCCTTCACTTTTAGATTATACAGCTCGTCATGCTCCAGCTACCCCAAAAATCACTACGACTTTTTTCATTAGATATATCTCGTCAGGAGCTTCTAACGTAAACTTTGAAATTTCATCCTTTGTAAGTAAATACTTGTGACTTTCGAGGTTGATACCCATCATTTTTTCTTTTTAAAAATGCCTTTAAGCGATCAAATTTTGATATGTCCTGGTTTTTATTTATACAAATAGTCAATTTCAGCATGGAGTATTCTGACCATAATGTAGCAGGAGACAATGTCTTTGATTTTCCTAAGAAAAACGCCAATAACACATCTTCAGTTATTGTGGAAACATCATTTTTTGCACACCATTTAAGGAAATTTTCATAAACTAGATTGTTCCCAGTCTTGAGATTTGACCAGTAACAAAACTTCTGCATGCTATATTCGCAGCTTCTTTAATAAAATTCATTTTTAACTAAATTATCATTAAATATTGAGAAATTATGATAGTATTTGACAAGTCATATAATAATGTTTCATTAACCCATTAACGCCCAGTGATACCATGCGGTATCAAGAAAACATGTGGTCAAACTCCCGCCATTTCATGACTCAAGTGGGTGGGGCAAGTGTTCTGCGTCGAATGTTAGTTTCAAATAAGTATACCAGTTGTACTTAGACCACCGCCGTCGATGGTTAACGCATTTAGAATTTGTAAGAACGTATTTGTTGTGTTCGTGAATAATCTCGTTGCAAAAAAATGGACATACATTTCGAGTAAGTATAATTATTTTGCATTTCATTCGAATATTTGAAAGTTTTGAATAATAACAGACTCAATATAGTCTGATAAACTCGTAACCATAGAAATATTTTGAGTTCGCGATTCAATAAGATTCTGAGGGGTACACAAACCGGGAGGATACCATATGGTATCACTGGGCGTTAGTACATACAAATATATATATGTATATATTTTTTTTCAGAAGGGGCTTTTCCCTATCCGAAGCGGTTGATATGATTTGGGGCGACGATGACATAGCAAATCAAGTAGATGAAATTTTCGTTGAGCCTCCTGAACCCAATATTGATACAGACGAAGATTCCGCAGATGAGGACAATGGTGGTATGCTTCATAATCTTGCAGGTCGGCAACTGCGTGCAACAGTGGAACTAAAATTGACAAATAATGATCGACTGGGAAACAATTACGATGATGTCTCTTTGGCTAATCCTCAACAAGAATCCTCGACGTCTGCAAACCAAAGTATTGGTAAACAATCAAAACAGCCTCAATACTACCAGCTCAGTCGATAGCAAAACAAGATCAGAAGAACTGGATCGACGATCACCTAGGGAAAAAAATGACTGCCAGTGGGTGGAAGGGGACCTAGAATCGGGATCACGCCCATTTCTTCTACCAAATTACAAAAAATTTGAAAGTAAGACTTGAGCTTTTCTTTGACTCTGACATAATAGATTATATTGTCGCTGAAACTGAAAAGTACACTCTATTTAGTAATCAGCCTGATCCTAAAATCACGAAATCAGAAATAAAATGTTTTCTGGGAATAATGATTTTGAGCGGATATACTTCTTTGCCATCGAAGCGTATGTATTGGGATGTGAAAGATGATGCCAAAAATATACTTGTCTGCAATTCGTTGAGAAGAAATCGCTTTTTACAAATACAACGATTTATTCATTTTTCTGATAATACACAAATGGATGCGTCCGATAAAGCCTGGAAGATACGCCCTCTTATGGATAAAATAAAAGATCGCTGCTTATAGAACTTTGTGCCAACCCAAGATTTGGATTTTGATGAATCCATGATAAGGTACTATGGTCGTCATGGATGCAAGCAGTTCATTCGCGGAAAGCCAATTCGTTTTGGCTTCAAAATGTGGTGTTTGAATTCTTCAGATGGTTACTTGATAAATTTCGACCTTTACCAAAGAAAAAATCCTCGAGGGAACGAAAAATATGATGTACTATTTGGTAAAGCTGCTTCACCACTTGTTTCTATGTTAGAGGAACTGCAACATCCCAATCTTCCACATAATATACATGTGGATAATCTATTCACAGGAATGAATCTGTTTGAATATCTTCGCTACAAAGGATACGGTGCCATAGGGACTATAAGAGAGAATCGCATTCCTAAATCGTGTCTTTTGCCTGACAAAAAAATCTTCGCCAAAAAAAGTCGTGGTACAATGGAACATGTATTAGAAAAGAACTCTGGAATTCTTTTTGTACGATGGTTGGACAACTCTGTAGTAACTGTAGCTTCAACAAGTTCAGGTGTATCTCCTGTCGGACCGGTGAAAAGGTTCTCGCAAACAGAGAAAAAAATATAATGGTCAATCGTCCATACTGTATAAACAAATATAACCATAATGTGGGTGGAACAGATCTCATGGATGAATGTGTTGCTACCTATAGGATTGGTATACGTAGCAAAAAATGGTATTGGTCGATATTTACTTGGATTTTGGATATTTCCATAAATAACGCGTGGTTATTGTACAGGAAGAATCATCCCAAAACATCAAACTTAGAATTTAGGAGGGAACTTGTACAAGTGCACTTGTCGCGATACGGAGTGGTATCAAAAACGCCAGGACCTGCAAGAGGTCTAGTCGAGGTCTAGTTTTGTCCGATACTCGCTATGATGGTATGCTTCATTACGTTGTATCATGCAACAGACGACGCTGTGCAGGTACAAATTGTAAATCGTTTGGAAGAACGATGTGCTCCAAATGTGATGTAGGTCTGTGTATTTCTTGTTTTTTACAATATCATACTTTATAAACAAATCATTTCAATTTAAATACAAATTTCTTGAATATTCGTGTTTTTTATTATATCTCCTGAAAATAATACTATATTTTTCTATAACCACTAGTAGTAATGCTCACGCCCAGTGATACCATATGGTATCAGGGTATTCTGAAAATTCCAGAACATGCATTGTCCAAAACTCAACTGTTTCATCTTAATTATACATATACTTTATCTAATTTTCAAGAAAAAATTTTTTATAAAAAGTTCTGGGCGTTAATGGGTTAATGTTTGTAGGTAATGTTGACAACAAGCTACCTTATAATATTATATTTTAAAAAAATTGCCGTTTTACTTCGTTGTCCAGGGATCGAAAGTTTTTCATACCTAGCAACCATCTCGCATGTTTCGCTTTCGGTTGCCTTGGCAAGATAGAAAGTTACACTTTCTTAAAGGAGATAATGAAAAAGTAGTTGCTTGAATACGAATACTAAATTTTTTATTGTATTCGAATACGAATACTAGCAAAAGTAACGTGAATAGGATTGAGAATGCTGGGTATTCAAATACTACCTAAGACTGAACGTGTCCATATTTAAAAAAATCTTAGTGACTGACGTAAAATACGAAATTTTTAAAATAGGTGATAGATATATATTATTTTTGTGTTTCTCTGCAAAATGAATTTTTTAAGAAAGTCTTGTCTTTTATTCTATTAATAAACTCTTCACAAGACACTTGCATTTTACAAAAAGTATACATTCTAGACTTCTAGTTGTGTTTTTTCGTGAGTCCACAGCTTATTGATTATTAAAAAAAACTCTTTCATTTGGAGTATTTGTCCTGGGAAGGCTCAAGCAGAACTCGGTAACATTTTCTAAATTGAATTCAAATGTGGCATATCTTATGTGAAGAAATGATTAGATAATTTTCCTCTAAGTTTGGATATTGGTAATGTAATTAATAATAAAAAAAAAATAATTTTTTTCCCAAAGTCCATCCAAACAACTTTATTAATTTGCTACAATTGTTTCAGCCTTATTATAGCTATTAACATATCTAGGAGGTAATGAATGTCATAACTGCCGCAGATGTCAGGTTGAAATCCGAGCTCGAAGAGCGAGGATTTTGAGACTTCTAAGGCTGTTATGACATGATTACATCCGAGGTATGTTCAAGATTTAATCGGTTTCAGGTGACTAGCTCCGAATTTGAATTTACTGTGAAAATTAATGAATCAAAAATTTGTTGCAACTTTTTCCGTAAAAATCAAAGTCGTTATGCAAGTTGGTTGCTAGGTAGTCACAAAGATGTTTATTTGTCAACAAACATTTTATTTTTACAAGACTTAATAATTTCTAAAATGAGTGCCGTTGATTTGCCTGAAAACGTGTTAGAAAGTGCTGAGGAGGCTATACGAGCACTTATTCCAAGCAAGTCAAAAGTGAGATACGAAAAATGTTATACTGACTTCTAACACTGGCAGCAAAATAATAATTGTGCAGAAATAGTTAATGAAAATGTTCTTCTGGCGTATTTTCAAGAACTGGTTTTTCTGATTTTCAGTCAACAAAGCACAGCCCTTCATCTTTGTGGGTCTATTATTCAATGCTTAGAAGCACCATCGCTATTAATAAGAATGTAGACATAAAATCCTTTGGCAAACTATTTGCGTTTTTAAAAAGAAAGAATGTTGGACACGTAGCAAAAAAAGCAAAAGTTTTGACGAGTGATAACCTGAAAAACTTTCTTAGGAACGCAGAGGATGATCAATTTTTAATGTGCAAGGTAGAAATAAGTAAATGCCAAAAATACATGCCTGACGTTTAACGTTGTTTTTAGGTAGTGGCCATTTTCGGCTTATTTGGGGCTACCCGATGCGATGAAATTTACAATTTGACTGTGAATGATGTTAAAAAGGAGGGAAATGTTCTTGTAGTGACAATTAATCAAACGAAAACTTACAAATCGCGTATGTTTACTGTCGTCCCGGAGGGTTCGGTTAATCATGTTGATATTGTGATGAAATATAAGAATTTGAGACCGCATCACACTTTACATAATAACTTTTTTGTTTTCTACAGCCGTGGAAAATGTAGTACTCAGAGAGTGGGTATACATAAGATTTCTTCGGTTCCCAAATTAATTGCTACGTTCTTGGAACTTCCGGAACTTGAAAGATATACGGGTCACTCTCTTAGGTGTAGTTCAGCAACAGTTTTGGCCAATAAGGGTGGCAACATTATAGATCTGAAGAGATTGGGTGGGTGGAAGAGTTCCAGTATCGCCGAATCATATGTGGAAGAATCCGTGCAGCGTAAGATTAGTGTTGCCAGAAAAATGGTTGATTGCGACACCTCTTCTTCTACCTCAGAAAATAATTGTAATAGTCCAGCAATTATAGAAGACACTGGTGTTAGCAGTCATACTGAAATTCTGATTTCACGGTGAAGATAAATAATTACTATTATGGAAAGTATAATTAGGTTCTTGTTGTAAGATGTTTTCTTTGGATTCCTCCTTCCATATGCAAATTTTTTCTTGAATCACATATATTTTTTTAAAAATGTTACCTCATCAAACAGATTATTTTCTGTTATATGTTGTTCAGGAAAACATTCCTTGAATATTTCATGGGTGTTCTGGACGTTTTTCTATTCACTGGGTCTGACTAAAGCAGTCCACACAAAATCTTCAGCAATACCTATATTTAAATGGTATGACCAGTTTTCTAAATAATGCAGGCAAGTCTCATTTATTTGGTTTTCTATTAAATTCTTCAAAATGGTTCTCGCAGAGAGAGAAAAGAATTCGTTGGCAATGCTTGCGTTCAACTTTGTTTTCAAATTTGTTACTTCTTAAAATGACCAGAACAAACTTATTGGTTGGCTCTCCCTTGCATCTATTTTTCTCTTTTTTTTGTTTTTTTAAAATAATGTAAGAACTTGATTTTAAGGTTTTTGTATATATACATGTTTCTGTATATATACAATATTAGTGCATTCTGCTGTGCATTGTGTCTTAATGTTTTATCTTAGCTTAGGTATCTTTTTATCAGAATACTCAATAGAAGTGCTTATTATTTTTGTTACTTCTCATCGATGATTTAAGCATTTAATACTAGCGTCTTATGTCATATTATTATGTTATATTCTACATATTCACTTTTTTTTGTATAAATTTTGTATATTAAGTAATTTATTCATTCTGTTCAGTGAGTTCTATACTTGCATATATGCTCAAATAATATTGTTTATTTAGGTAGCCTAAACTTAAAATATCCTGTAGCCTATAATTGGCAATATTAGTATTAAATAAATAAATTAAAAAAATATATTTCCATTAGAGTTTTATTGTTGCCCTCAACCTTCTTGACCCTATCTAAAAATAATGCTGCTTTATGTGTAAAAAGTAACTTCAATTTGGATGTTGAGTCCTGAAAAACTATTTTAATCGCTTAAGGACACTTTTCAATTGTCAAGAAAAAGGATCTCGGAGGAGCAAACAATTTTAGAACTCTTTCAATGGTTGGAAGCAATGCAATCCATCTACGAGGGGAGTTTTTTAAGTTATCTACCTAGCTATGAAAACAACGAGTTAGAGAACAGATAAAATTTTATTTTCCAACATACGAACCATTAATACTAACACACTTATTCCAGCGTTGTTCTAATAACGCTATGCATTCGAAAAAAAAAAGCTTTTGGTAAAATATAACTCCACAGCGTTTTCTAGGTCATCATTCGATAAAAAGTGACAAGTGTTTTTTGAGCTTTTGAAAAAGATAATAGTCAGAGGGGGAGAGACTGTAAGACGAATGTTGTAATTCCTCAAAGCCGCATTTATTGATTACTTCTTGAACAATTCGTGCTTTATGCACCCTGCAATTGTCGTGCAGAAGCAAAGTTTTCTGAGCATAACTGTGGGGTCTTTTTTCGCGTATAGCCGCTTTCAAGTTGCTAATTGTGTCTTTGTAGACATTTCCCGTTATTGTAGCCCCTTTTGGCATATACTCAATTAAGAGAATCCCCTCCGCGTCCCAGAAAACTGCGGCCATCACTTTCTCTGCAGAAAATTGCGTTTTCGCCTTCTTGGGTGGTGGAGAGCCCTTATGAATCCATTGCATGGACTTTTATTTCGTAGGAGGGTCCTAGTGGTATACCCAGGTCTCATCCCCGGTTATAATTCTAAAGAAGAAGTCTTCATCTTGGGATAAAGCAGTCAAATTCTCCTTGCAAATCTGTCGTCTACACAGTTTTTGTTCGGGACTGAGCAGCCTGGGAATTCATCGTGCCGACACTTTGCTCATTCCCAAATCTTCGTGTAGAATTTTAAAAACACTCGTTTCTGATATTCCCATTTCTCTAGCAATAACTGAAACTTTTACTCTGCGGTCAGTCAACACCAAATCCTCAACTTTGTTGATGATTTCTTCAGTTCGTGCTTCCAGAGATCCTCCACACTTTGGGTCATCATGAATGGATTCCCTGCCTTATTTAAACTGCTTGCACCAATATTTGATTTGGAAATAGGACGAACTATTTTCTCCATACACTGACACCATTCTCTCATGGATATTCTTCGGGCTACTGCCTTCTTTCGTTAGAAATTATAACGGGAACTTCCTGACCGGCTAGCCCACGGTGTTAAAAGAAGTCCCAGCTATATTAAAATTTATTACACAAAACATTAACCTTAAACTGAACGAATTTCTGGGTCCGGCAAACGTCTGCTCTAAGATAGCAGCCTCCGTTTGAACTCAGCACAAGCGTAGATAGAAATAAAAGGCACAGATATGAAAGAAACAGAAGGTTATTTATTCTAAAACATAAAAAAGAAATTGTGTGGTTCACACCAAATGCAATGATTATACAGAACACAAAATTATTTGTAAATAAACCCTTAATAATAATAAAAGTAAAAAATATTACGTTATGAAATCGGAAATCTTAAACAATTCTACAATCAATAAATTTACACAATCAAAATAACAATTATTTAATTACATATCTTAACTTAATTGAATATTTGAATCAGACTTACGCTTTCTGCAGAAAAGTAATGCAAGCGGTAACTGCGCTTTTAATATAATCTGTTAAAATGAATTTTATGAATTACTTTGTTTACATAACCTAAAAGTTAAGAAGAGAAAAATGTGTTTTCGTTTAGGTGTTGAGTTCTGTGTTGATGTTGGTGTTGGTTTGTCTTCATTTACACTTGTAGGAAGCTGGTAAAAATAATTAAATTACAGGCAGAACGCTGCTATAACCAGATCGTGAAGAAGGAGGTAAAGTAGTTACCGGAAACGAAAAGAAACGGGAAAGAAAAGCCGGAAAAGATGTTTTCATCGGCTTTAAACAATAGATACGGGTGGACTATCACCTCTTGTTGTATTTGTTTAGAAAAGTATTCCTTGCAGTAGAGCTTAAAAGACCAATAAATTGGATTCCTGTGACCCAAACAATCACCACCGTGAAAAACTGATCACCAGGACTAAACTGCATTCCACAATAAACTCAAAGAGAGAAATTATCAAAAATTTCCTAAAACTGGAATGAAGTAAACGCTCTATTTGCAAGTCTAATTACCGCTAACCTTTTAAAAGCATAAAAGTGATTATTTTATCTAAAAGGTTCAAGAAAACCGAGATAAAGCTAAATTCACCAATGAGGTAGCTTGAACGGAAATATTACCAAATATGGCAAAAGCCAATAGAACAGTGTGTTCATAAACACAACCATATATGGAATGACAGAAATGTGATAAACACACTAGAAAAAAGCCTTTTAAGAAAGAAAAACCTTTATAGAAAAATTGTAACAAAATTTTATGACGCTTCTGTGTTCAAGCTTCAAATCACTCATTTTCGCGTTAAACTGATACATAAATGACAAATGTTAAGCGATTGAAATCAAACTTGGAGATGACACTATAAAATGTCACAGCAACTTGACATAAGAAAATTGTCGCGGTAGTATATTATTTTCATAGCTAGGTAGATACCTTAAAAAACTCCTCTCGTAGTTGTGCTGTATCCCAACAATTACGTATATTCCACATCCGCTTCAACACAAAATTGTTTTAGAGTTTCAGTTCTTGCAGTGTACAGTCTTTAGCAAATGTCTTGTCCCGAGTAAGGGCGCTGCTGTTTTAAGAATTGAAATACCCCTTATACTGTGTACGAAAGAGACCGAATTAGACAGAGATGAACAACTACCTGGCCGAGATAGTTAAAATCTTTAAAGTTTGTTTTGAAAACATGCTTGTAAATAAATCTATTGTTACTCATGCTATTCATAATTTCTATGATACACTTTATAAAATAGCCCTTTTAAATGGATGCATGTACTAGTTACCCAAAGTTGTATAATGTATAGGGTATTTATGTTTCATTTTTTATCTTTAACAGAAAAATAACTAGAGTGAATCTACTGAACCTCGTTTATTACTCACGTTAATATGTGTAGTAAATTTTTATTATCAATAAAATTAAAAACTTTTACTTCTGCAATTCTATATTAAAAGTGTCTTGATTAGATGATCGTAGTAATTCAAATCTGAAACTTGTTTTAATTTGTTCGCTAGATTTAGAAATTCATATTTAGTTAGATAGTCACAACATATGCATATTAAAATTAATTTCATACGCTTCAGAGAAAAACTCAAAGATTTACTTTCCGCTTTAATGAATGAACGGTGATAATTTTATAATCTTTTCATTCATGAATTCACAAGAAACTTTCATTCACCCTTTCTAAGGATTTGGAAATTCCAAACCTACACTGACAAAACCTTTTCCCTCTTTTTTTAAACTTAAACGGTAAGATTAATCTGTAAGATAACAACAAAGTGAAATATTTTTAAGCATTTTTGCATATGCCGTGGTTGTGTTATATATCCCGTGTTATTTGTGTTTTCTTCATTTAAAGATTTCTTTATTAAAAATTATTGTTTATAAAATAATAATTAAACTTTGTTAATAAACAAATTAGATTTGTAAATAAATTAATCGTTTATAATAAAGTAGAAAAAAAGCATAGGATATTTATTTCTTCAAATAGAAGAAACTATAGTAGGAGTGAAACGGATGTTTTGTACTCCAGGAAAATAAGAGTAGTATAGCTATGTTCGTTCGAGCACAAAATCCCATGTATTTTCTTATGAAGGTCCGTTTTGGATTTCAAAGTCATCCGCGAAATTCGAGGTTTATTTGCATATCATTCGCGGGGTCATTAGTGGATCATTTGCTTATCATTCGCGGTGTTATGTGTGTATCATTAACGGTATTATTTGCATATCACGATCTAATTAATTTAATTCGCGGGGTCATTAGCGGATCATTTTTATATCTCGCGGGGATATCTGCGTATCTCATCTCTCATCTCCCTCTCTCTCCTATTCCCAACTTGGATTTCCCGCCCATAGATATGAATTCACTCTGCTGCCATCAGTCGGTGACGTCATATGATCGGTATAGTAGATTTCTATACGGCTGTAGATAGGCAACCCGCTATATTTTTTTTATAAAACCAATGGAGCCAGCAGGGTTTGAACGCTCGACCGTCTGGTTATAAACCTAGAACTTAAACCATTACACCATGAAGGTAATCTATTAAAGCACTGTAAACGGGTTATAAAAAAAAATTGTTGACTAGCGACTACATACTCATAACATAATACATGTCAGTAATTTCATATTACCAGATATGATATTCATTATTATTATTAATTTTAGATATAAATCTAAACGTTATACATTATTATTATTAATTTTAAATATAAATGTAGACATTATAGTCGTTTAAAATATAGTAACATCAATTTATTTATTAAAATATAAATAACCCAGAACTAAATTATTAATATCAAGAAATTTATTTAAAAAAACATTTCAATTCTAAACGTAACTGCTATCTCATCTCTCATTTACATTTATCATTTCTCATATGGATGCTCGAATTAAATTAATTCACGGTATAATTTGCATATCTCATCTCTCATTTGCATAACTCATCTCTCATATGGATGCTCGAATTAAATTAATTTACAGTATCATTAGCATATCTCATCTCTCGTTTGCATTTATCATTTCTCATATGGATGCTCGAATTAAATTAATTCACGGTATCATTAGCATATCTCACCTCTCTCATCTCTCATATGCATTCACGAATTAAATTAATTCACGGTATCGTTTGCATATCTCATCTCTCATTTACATAACTCATATCTCATTTGTACATCTCATTTTTATATATCATTTGCATCTGTCATCTTTCTCTCATAAATTTATTTTAAAATAAATCTTATGTTGTCATTCCTATTTGATATTTAAATATAGATCTATAGGTCATCATGTAATTCTGCGAAAACAATTTAACATGTAGAAACGTAATAATAAAAATTTGCTTTCAAGTATACAAAGTATCTCTAAAGATTACGGTCAATCAACAGTCGGATTATCTCTGTTGCATTTTGACCTGTTTAAATATACGTCATAAACATTTAAAATACGGTTTACAAGTAAAGCAAATTCTATTTGAAAGAAAACAATTAGCATCGTTCTTTATGATTTCTTAAAAATTTATTTAAATGAAACTTTTTAAGAATATAGAATACTGTAGAGTATTATTTTTAAAATTCAAAAACATTATCTGTAGCTAAAACTGTTTAAGAAGTTACTTTCAAACTAAATGTTTTTGCATGAAAATACGTACAAACTAATTAGTCATGTTGTTTTCGACATTCTTTAAAACTGCTTTCAACCATAAATAAACAAACGTTCTTACAAATGACTGAAAGGAATTTAGATTTTCTAAATAATTTGTTAAGAGATCATCATCTTAAAAGCGGCATAAATTATTGTTTTAAATGACAATTACTCACCCTTGTGTTAATCCGTATAAGTTAGATGTGCAGAAAATTTGAATACGGGTTAAGTACACTATCTATTTAGCTGATTCAATAAAAATTTCGTTATTTTTAAAATTCCTAACAAGGGTTCAGGGTTCTTTATCTGTTTTAGAATATTCAAAGACAATATATGTATAAATTATCGTGAGACTCCTGCTCTATATAAAACGTCATATATAAAATTAGAGATAAAAATTTATCCTGTGTATTGGTGAAAACTCAAATATTCACGGAAATATAACAATCGGTACATATAACGATACTAATCAGTCTAACGCGGAATATATATTTTATATTATACAAACGGCTAGAAAAGAATAGGTACAATCGGATTATGTTCATACCAAGCTCACCATGATTATTATAAACATCTTAACAGAATAAAAAGGGCGATATGAATATAACTTATAGGATTTAATCAAACTAGAAAAATATCGATATATATATATATATATATATATATATATATATATATATATATATATATATATATATATATATATATATATATATATATATATATATATATATCCTGCGTTGAGAAATAATTATACTATGCGTTTAAATGTTTAAGTTCATCATAGCTTGCATCTCCTAAAATATGAGCGTTATACACATGTTTGAAATTCAATTCATCTTGCTTAAAGAGAATAAGTAAGTTAGCGTTGTCCCTAATCAGATGTTTCGGTATCTTTGCATATGTCTGACCTACATAAAATGAATCAACACCCTTTATGTCTACCCATGCTAAAATATTCTCTAATTTCTTCCTGTTTGTCACAGATAATATCATCGAAAATGAATACTGAATTAGGTTTCACATCATTAGGGGTGATTACATCATCGTTTTCGCCATATTTAGGTTGAAATAAAGACTTGGCGTATAGGTAGATATTTTCAAATTTTAATTCGTTTTCATTAATTAGTAGACCTAACAAGACATTAGGTTTACCACAAGAAGAAGGTATTTAGGTTCTCAGAATTGTATGATGAACAATTTGACGTCGCGTCATCAAATATCATGTTACTGTAGATTTTAGTTGCCCATGCAAATTAAAATCTTTCTTATAATTATTTATGTTGCCAGATTTTAAATTTTTCTTTATATTCTTGAATCTGGAATTTTTTTTGAAAACTAAAGGCATTAACGGCTTGAAAATACTTTAATAAATAACAATTTAGTGTTGTAGGCTACATCAGTTATAAATTGGAGTTTAAAGTTGATTGACGCGTTTAAACCCCGTTTATTATAAAAAATGTAAAATTAAATGCAAATGTTTACACTTGAAACCAACAAAACAAATTTTGGTTAAAAAGCCTTGAATAATTATTGTTTTAAATGCGTTACTAGGATTGAATTGAGATTATTATTTTTTGTTTAAAAGAGTGACATGGAATTATAAATTATAGGACCTTCGTCCAGCTTCAAGCAATCATTGTAGTATAAAATGTACCATCGTGCATAATTTTTTCTATCAAAGAAGAAGGAAAGTGGCAAACACTCTCTTATACTGCATGCACACAGGCCCCAGTTTTTTTTCTGCCTGTCATTTTCTATGAGTTTCTCAAAATATTTTTTTATGTCACTATATGTAGTTTTATAGCAATTTAACTTTGTCCAACAAGCGTTGATCTTCGTACACTGGTATAACACCGTAAGCGTTTCAAAATAGAAAACAGCATTCCAATTATACTGTCTCAACAAGGATTTTCGAAGCTCCATTGTCTTTGAGGTACAGCCCAATGCATGAGAGTACCACTTTTAGGAGATGAATCCCTCCAAGACCAAGCAATAGGTTGGGATTTTTTTAGACACACTGGATTTCTTTGAGCATGTGATGTACTTCTTCATTGAATCACAATGAACCCTTTAGTTCAGTTACATTTGATTTTCTAAGAAATAGAGAAACCATACAAGATCCTTGGGAAGGTTTTTACTTTATTTCCTTCGTTAACGTCACTATTTCCTTTTGTTTTGATAGTACAGTAGCTTTTGAGCAGTACAGTAGTTTTTTCTTTTCCTTTGTGTCATAATTGTTTGCAGTTTTCAATGGTCCAACACCATAGTGTGTGCTTGTCGAATAATTTATATGAAGAAAAGAAGTTGTCTAGGAAAATATTATGATTATGGTTATTCTCTACAATAGATAATAGATAAAAAACAAAGTCACCTCCCAACCCAAGTCTTGATTTTTTATTATTTGGAGGATAACTTGTTTAAGTACCCTTCATCTGAACAGATATACCATAATTTGAAACAGAATCTTACCGGTTTTACTTTTAGAAGCATTTTGTTGCGAGTGCCGTCCAAAATATGGAACTATCTGTTCATCTAGTAATATAAGTTGCACGAGAATACTGCATGAGTTTTTCATTCATGATGTAAAAATTACCTACTAAGATTTACCAAAAAGAATGAAGTGAATATAATCATGGGTGACTTCAACGGAAAGTTCGGTAAAGGAAGCGTTCAATATATTGTTGGAGACCATGGTATTTGCAAACGACACGATAGGGGGGATATCTGGTACAGTTCTGTAATGAAGAAAACTTAATGGTAGCAAACACCTGGTTCCAACTTCCAGAAAGGCGATTGTACACTTAGAAGTGTACTTAGGACCAGGAGACAATGAAGGAAATATCATAAAAAATCAAATAGATTACATACTGATTGATAAACGATATAGAAACGGAATTAAAGGTGTAAGAACCGGAAGAGAAATAAAACAAGGCCTAACTTTGAGAAACTGGGGGAACCATAAATAAAACAGGAAATAACACGAGTTTTGAATAGTAAGTTTAGGGAAACGGTATAATTGGAAACAGAAACAATGGAAAACTTTTGGCAGTCTATTAAAAATGTAAACATGAAGTACAAGAAAATGAATTGGAAAACCAAGAGCAGAGAGCAAAACAGAAATGGATGACGGAAGAAATCCTTTTATTGATGAACGAAAGAAGGAAGTACAAACATAAAGACTATAATAAATATAAAGAAATCCATAAAAAGATTACAAGGCTTATAAGAGAGGCAAAGGAGACCTGGATGGAGAAACGTTGTCAAGTACTCGAAGAGCTGCCAAAAAAGCATGATTTCTTTAACACACAAAAACGAAGATAAAAGAAATAACTGGAAATAAAACCCATCAACACGATATCTTAGTCACAGATAGTACAGATAGTATAGTATCTTAGTAACAAAAAACAATAGACCCAGACGAGATAGAAGAGATTTTGACAAGCTATATACAAGAGCTTTTTGATGATATCAGAATGTAATCAGAATCAAGAGAAATAGATCAAGAAGATTAGCCATTGAAAATTATTATAGCAGAAGTGAAACACGCAATAAAACTATCAAAACACGTAGAGTCCCAGGTGAAGATAACATCTATACTGAGATGCGTAAAGTATTAGACGATGAAAGCCTCAACATCTTAACATCTTTCTTAAATAGAATATACTATACAAGAATCGTACCACACGACTGGACCCAACCTATTTTTATTCCGATACCTAAAAAGAGCGGAATAAAACAGTGCTCACAGTACCGATTGATTAGCCTGATGAGCCATGTACTGTAGATAATGCTAAGAACATGCATCAACGAGTACATACAAAATGCGGACAATATGTAGGAGAAGAAAAATTTGGTTTTCGCTTAGGCATTGGAACTAGAGAAGCAGTTCAAGGTCCTAGAACTAGCAGAAATACATAAAACAAAATTAAATAGCTTATCGGTATTTCCAACGTAAGTAACTCCTGCGTACAATGTTGCTTCCTCACGGCTTGCTCCAAAATTATAAGTCTGGATTTCTTCAGCTAGTTTGCAAGCATAATTTTCAGAGAAGTCTATATGTAGTAACCCTTCATTCTTACTAAGACTGTTTTTCAGTGTGTTCTAAGCAGCATTTTTATTTTTAATGTTAAATTTATATTTATTTTTAAAGTTTTCATTTCTTCTTGAACCTCTCTCCCTGCAACTCTCGGACAGGTTTAGTAACATTGAATTTAGCTGCAATCTTAACATTAAACTGAACCTTTTCTTCATTTTATTTTGACATTTCAGAGACCTGCCATACATATGCAATGCGGAAGCCTTACTACATGTTACAGGAGTTCATACGAATTGTCATTATCTACAAGTCTTAGTGGTTTTAGTTTTTGTGGTTTGAAGCTTATGTTTGCACATTGCTTGTACAAACAGGTAGCTCTGTTTATTTCATTAGGTTTGCATACATAATATAGACGGTAATAACATAGGGATGGCATCGAGAGAATGTACTGTAGGATATTTTTGTTTTGTGTGCAAGGCGAATTGTTTTATTTGCTAAACTATAAAGACGGTAGTGTCGAATATCAATGGACATCAACAAAGCACTTAAAAATCTTTTCCGTTGGTTTTTTTGACCTACAGCAACTCTCCAAGGTTTCACCAGCGAGTCATGCAAAACTAGAGTACGGATTGCTTATTTCTCATTGCTTTTTCCTTTTCCAGGTCCAAGTCCAACAAAACGTTTCCGTGCAGTTTTTTTTTATTCAGAGATGGGCATTAGTTTTTCTTCAGGTGTTTTCATAACTATTGTTTTCAGTTTTTTTTTACTTAAATGCTTTCTTCTTCTTTTCACATTCTCAAGTTTGCTCAAAACAAATAACCAGAAACTCCAGTTCTCGCAAGAATGCATAAAATTTTCGAAATATCTGTTTATTATTTTACTTACCACATATAAAAGTAGCAAAATGAATTTCTATTTTAACCCGTTAACTTTTATGTACTTTATTCAACTTGACCCTAATTATGAATAAATGAGAAAACATGTTATCAAGCTGTTCAAAATTCGAATGTCTAGAAAAAAAAGGGTAGCTCTTACTGAATATACGAAGAATACGTTTTAGGTATGTATTGAGATACATAACATTTCTCTCATATATGAATTGGTATACAACGATCTAGATCTTGCTACCGTATATGTTTAACATAAAAATAAATGAAAACTATAAACTTCTTTTATCGTTTTTTATTTATAAAATTTTAATAATAATAATATTAAATGTTTGCATTGTATAATACATACGACATATTGATAGGGTAGGTGAATTGCAGGCATTTAGCAGGCCCGTGTTTCTAGCTGTGGATCCATAGGCTAGAAGAAGAATCAGAAAAAAAGTATTAGGCAATGTTCACTGAATAGACTACCTGTTACAGTTCATACCTTATTCGTTTCGATAAACATACAGTCAGCATACGGTTGATATCTTTCTGTCTTTACTTTACCTAGGTAAACCAATCCTAGAGACAGAGTTTTATTCGCTAACTTCTGGTTGAGATCGACCACTTTATCTTCAGTAAGTTTGTCGGCGAATCTTTTGGGTAGATATGTTATATGTTTTTCAGCGACAATGAACACCGCTCTACGTCCGTCCCTGCAGGTAATAATTTTGACCTCTGATATCTATGCTACTTCCTTCACGCTGTATTCATGCAATTTCTTGACGGGTTTTGCTGTTCCGGCTGATTGGTTCAATTCGTTTAAAAATTCCATTTCTTACTGTAAGCTAGCGTAAATCATTTACATATAGTTTTTAAAATATAAGCAAAATAAATCATACCTGATTTTAATATTGCACTAGATGTAGCTATCTTGATGGTTCGAGAACACTTTTGGAATGATAGGGAAACAGAAATTTCGGGGTTTTTATACTAGTTTTTGGCGTTTGCGTAATTAGTACGTCATAAACATTATTATTATTTTAAAGGAATTACTCTTTTGAAAGCTGTTATTATAAAAACACTTTGTCTTAACTAAACAATAATAAACATGTTTCTTGATTAAAAAAGTTAATGAAGCGTACATCAAATCTGTCTACATTGACAAAACAAGTGACTGAGATTCCCTGAAGTTTCTTTATGACTAGCTTATACAGAATAACACAAAGGATGAGTAATTGTCATTACTTTTTAAAACAATAATTTTAACTTAGACGATCGTGTTTCTCAATAATATTCCGATGGTGATAAGAAGCATTGTAAGCTTTTACCTGTTTCCTATAGAGCAATTTTGAGTGTACCTTCTTCTTGTGGTAAAACTAATGTCTTGTTAGGTCTACTAATTAATGAAAACGAATTAAAATTTGAAAATATCTACCTATACGCCAAGTCTTTATTTCAACCTAAATATGGCGAAAACGATGATGTAATCACCCCTAATGATGTGAAACCTAATTCAGTATTCATTTTCGATGATATTATCTGTGACAAACAGGAAAAAATTAGAGAATATTTTAGCATGGGTAGACATAAAGGGTGTTGATTCATTTTATTTAGGTCAGACATATGCAAAGATACCGAAACATCTGATTAAGGACAACGCTAACTTATTCTCTTTAAGCAAGATGAATTGAATTTCAAACATGTGTATAACGCTCATATTTTAGGAGATGCAGGCTATGATGAACTTAAACATTTAAACGCATAGTATAATTATTTCTCAACGCGGGATATATATCGATATTTTTCTAGTTTGATTAAATCCTATAAGTTATATTCATATCGTCCTTTTTATTCTGTTAAGATGTTTATAATAATCATGGTGAGCTTGGTATGAACATAATCCGATTGTACCTATTCTTTTCTAGCCGTTTGTATAATATAAAATATATATTCCGCGTTAGACTGATTAGTATCGTTATATGTACCGATTGTTATATTTCCGTGAATATTTGAGTTTTCACCAATACACAGGATAAATTTTTATCTCTAATTTTATATATGGCGTTTTATATAGAGCAGGAGTCTCACGATAATTTATACATATATTGTCTTTGAATATTCTAAAACAGATAAAGAACCCTGAACCCTTGTTAGGAATTTTAAAAATAACGAAATTTTTATTGAATCAGCTAAATAGATAGTGTACTTAACCCGTATTCAAATTTTCTACACATCTAACTTATACGGATTAACACAAGGGTGAGTAATTGTCATTTAAAACAATAATTTATGCCGCTTTTAAGATGATGATCTCTTAACAAATTATTTAGAAAATCTATATTCCTTTGTCATTTGTAAGAACGTTTGTTTATTTATGGTTGAAAGCAGTTTTAAAGAATGTCGAAAACAACATGGCTAATTAGTTTGTACGTATTTTCATGCAAAAACATTTAGTTTGAATGTAACTTCTTAAACAGTTTTAGCTACAGATGTTTTTGAATTTTAAAATAATGCTCTACAGTATTCTATATTCTTAAAAAGTTTCATTTAAATAAATTTTTAAGAAATCATAACGAACGATGCTAATTGTTTTCTTTCAAATTAGAATTTGCTTTACTTGTAAACCGTATTTTAAATGTTTATGACGTATATTTAAACATGTCAGAATGCAATAGAGATAATCCGACTGTTGATTGACAGTAATCTTTAGAGATACTTTTTATACTTGAAAGCAAATTTTTATTATTACGTTTCTACATGTTAAATTGTTTTCGCAGAATTACATGATGACCTATAGATCTATATTTAATAGCAAATACGAATGACAACATAAGATTTATTTTAAAATTAATTTATGAGAGATAGAAATGAGAGATGACAAATAATATATAAAAAATGAGATGTACAAAATGAGACATGAGTTATGTAAATAAGAGATGAGTTATGCAAACGATACCGTGAATTAATTTAATTCGAGCATGCATATGAGAAATGAGAGAGGTGAGATATGCTAATGATACCGTGAATTAATTTAATTCGAGCATGCATATGAGAAATGAGAGAGGTGAGATACGTTAATGATACCGTGAATTAATTTAATTCGAGCATCCATATGAGAAATGATATATGTAAATGAGAGATGAGTTATGTAAATGATAGCGTGAATTAATTTAATTAGATCAATTAATTTAATTCGCGCATGCATATGAGAAATGATATATGTAAATGAAAGATGAGATATGTAAATGATACCGTAAATTAATTTAATTAGATCAATTAATTTAATTCGCGCATTTAATTAGACCACGCCTCACTTGAATATTAATTCGCGCATTTAATTAGACCACGCCTCATTTGAATATTAATTAGATCGCGGGTCATTTGCATAAAAAGGGAGGGGTGGACTCAACTGCCCGAATACCTACTATCGTTATCAAAGGTGCCTAGACAAGTGAATGTGCAGAAAATAGAAACACAATATAGTATGAACAAAAAGTAACTCCATCAAAGGTGCCTTTGGAATTTTGAACTCATGTATATTATAACACCAGAAAATTATAACAACTATCACTGTCAAAGGACTCTCATTATTTTGTATAATTTTCGGGACTTATAACAGTGTTATAACAGTCTTATAACAGCCTTGATAATGTCTAGAGTACTGGACTTTCACCCAAGCGGCCCGAGGTCGATTCCCGGTGCCGGCAGATCTGGTTAAGGTTTTCTGCAGTTTTCCTTAGGTGCGACACAAATGTGGGATTTGCGCTGTTCCATCTGTAAGTCGGCTGCAGCCGCACTTAGGGCCCACGTAATAATAATAATCGCCCCCTCCCACCCGCACAAACATATAGCTTCTGGGGCCTGGTTTCCAGGCTATGGGTTGTAGCAATTATTATAATACAAGTATAATACACATGAGTTGTACTAATCTAGATACCCATAGATAATTTACAAACAATATCTATTTATGCAGGAAATAATCATGTCGAATATCTCACGTGCATGTAAAATAGCCTTATTAAATTTTGACGATTTTTTGGCAAAATGTCTTGCTCTAAAGAAAAACTATTTGGTCGATATATTCCTTAGCAAAACATTCTGACAGAAAACGTCAAAATTTAATCGACTATTTTAATGCACTTGGGTTATTACTGTTTATTAATGCTGGGAAATTGAATAGAAGATTTGAATATGGGATCGATGGCCTCTTATGTTATGGGCAACACAATTTTCTGAAAGGTAGTCTGCTTTTTTACTCTAAATGTTATTTTCAGCTGTTTAAATATCATTATAAAATAACTTTGGAGAGGGTCGAACTTGCGTACTTAGACAGATCTCAAGCTAATGGCTCTATTGGTATACATTTTTAGAACAGAACCACAAAATCTTTACATGGAAATGTGCAAATGCTCGCTGATGTAAAAGATGATGGATACGTAAGTAGTGATTACTCCGCCAACTAATTTTTGGTCTATAATGCTAACCATAAAAACGAATTAGATTTTTATAAAAAAACATGTCCTTCGTAACAATGAATATAAACTAAAAACTAGGTTCAACGAAGTTCAATATACGTAATATTCTTCAGTTGGACATACTTGGTTTACAAACTCTGTATAAAGCTTTTGTTCGCCTGCAATGTGGTCTTTAAAGAAAGGAGTGAGTATACTTAATGCAGAGTATAACGTTTTGTATACTATATTATTGGGTAGACTTACTATGTTATACAAAGTACTAGTTATACGAAGTTAGTACCTATAATTAGATTACATTTGTTATTCACCGAGTCTACTCTACAAATCAAAACAAGGATCTAAAGAACATTCGAATTAATCGGGTTTAATTAGAATTTTATCCATTTTATCCTTGCTTGGATTTATTGACTATTCCATTAATATCATGAATATATTATATAAATAATACTGTTTTCATAGGTAACCTACAGGCTTGATAACTGGGTTCACGACGACACGAAAGTTCAGTTTCCTTATGCACCTGAAGGGTACTGGAAAACGGTTGTTACTATCTGTTTAGGCAAGAATACTCCTAAAGCAGCTGAAGTTTATATATATGATCATGTCGTTCAGGTTCCGGATGAATAATTTGTTTTTACGTTTTAGAAACAGATAAGTTTCTATTTAGTCCAGTCAAATTACGTCTTTAGGACGTAATATTTTTCACGTCTAATGTACGTATTTTTTGGTGATATGAGCGCACATGTGTGTAGTCACCATGGCAAAAATCTATAAATTCGGCTACGAACTGCTACCCCATCCAGCATATTCTCCAGATTTAGCCCCCTGTGACTATTTCCTGTTTCCAAACCTGAAGCAATGGCTGGGCGGTAAGAGATTTGGGTCGAATGAAGAGGTCATCACTGAAACATCGAGCTAAAAGGAGACCATGTTGAGAAATAAAACGCTTATTTGCCGAAATAAATATCTTTTATTCAAAAAGTCACTGACTTATCAAAACACCCTCGTATTTACCATTTCTTGTGCATAATTACAGTGATATAGTAAGTGCAAAGACGAAGAAATAAACAATTATGTGGTATAGTATTTGTTTTTAATTACTATATACCTAAATGTTATAATACACATTACTGTAACACAGAGTATGTACGCTATATACTGTGGTATTTGGGGTATCTCAGATTGTTCGGTGTACTAACAAAGTCGCAAAGCCCCTACATTTCCTGCAAAAATGGATTTTTATGTTTATTATATGGCTCCAAGATTTTTGAACCGTTTGATAAAAAAATGTTTAAATTATTAAAATAATTGCTCAAGAAATAATGTAATTAAAATTCTCAGGTGAAATAACACGAAGCGATTCATTAAAAAGGGCATATTATTATCAAACGTTTCTTATTGAAATAGTATGGCAATAGACTATAAGAAATTATGACGAGATTTTGGATACTGTAAAGTTATAGACATTTCTTATAGGATTACAGGAGACCTATGGAAACGCTATTTTGTTATAGTCTATATAGTTTCCAAGGTTAGAGTTATATACCTTACAGAATAGACCCATTAGTTTTCGATAATTAATAGGTGGGGGAATATAAACATTATGTAGTATTAAATAACACAATACCTGCCTACTAACTACTGGAAACCCTTCTTTAAAACGTGCTAAATCCTGCAGTCTTATACTTATACTTTAATTTATTAACTTTATGCGTTAGACACGGTGATTTTCTGTTGTCAGTCAAGTCTGAATGATTCTGCTGCCACATGAATAAGAAAAAAGACATTCCAAATAGATATCACTCTTTTAGTGTTTTGTAAGGTTAACAGCCAATTTAAAAAATCTGGGAATTGAAGATAAATCTTGAGATAAAATTGTAAAAAATCAACATACTGATGGTTAGTAACCTTTATTAAAGACTACAAAGCGAAAACCCTGCCAAATTTATTATATCAGATGCCTTGCAATAATTGTAATTTTATATAAATCGGTCACAAAATTATCAGCCAGGCTAATTTAAACCACCCCAAACATGACATCAGGATCAATAAAGATTCTACAGCTCTGTCAGCACTTCTTAAAAACAAGTTTCCTAAATAGTAAAAACTGATTTAACTTAACCATTTTATGTATGTTCATGTTCGTTATTGAATTATGTAAACATTTGCAAATTCTCTCCATCTAGCACATGCTTACACATTACACACCCCTATAGCACACAACTACCTATATAGCTGAATAGCTCTCAGAAAAAATGTTTACAGTACAGCTAATGCATTTCTTATAGAAGTTCTTGCTGTTGTTAGTTCTGTCAACTCACACAGGCCTGTGGAATAAATTACTAACACGATTCAATATGAAATAATTAAAGTTCATTCTATATAGTAAGAATCTTTAAAATTTTAGAGTAATTATTACAGGTACCTACTGTTTTAACTCAAAGCTTTTAAACAGCAGTACCTATTGTTAATCATTGTACTTTCACAACAACGTCGAGAAGAAATTAAACTAAAATGTTTTACAAGAGTATATTAAAGTATTAAGCACATTCACTGCCAATTCAAACAATTGGCAGTGAAATAATTAAGTAACTAAAGTTAATTAAAGTTCAAAATACATTAATATTATCTAATCCGTGTACTTACATTCGCTGTTCATAAACACCTAAGAAGCTTCTACTTCCGAGCATGTACATATTTTCCAACAAAGACATTGTAATGCAGCCAGATCAAACGAATATAAAATAGAAATGGATGATTAGCATGAAAAGTAATATGTGGCAGTTCAAAGATTATTTTGGTGCTAAATCGGCTGAAACACATTGCAACGTTATATGCTAATCACGATTACAAGTGATTAAAAAAAAGAAAATATAATAATAAAAAGTATAGGTACAGCCTAAGACCAGTCAAATGCCTTCTCGTCAAAAAGTGAAACAAAGCAGCTTGGAAAATTGAGATAAAACTCAATGAAATTCTTCCCTTATCTTCCAGGAGCTATCAAATGTCAAACGACATATATGTCGTCTATATATAGACATCATTCGTGTAGCTTTTATAATTTATTGTGAAACCGAAACACTTTTATTACTTAGAAGCAATGGTTATAACAATAAATAAATACAATGTTGTCCAACAGTAGTAATTTAAAACTTGAGCTTTTTGCTTTATATGACTTCAACAGTATTAAGTTTGTCATTTTGTATAGCCCCATAGAACGAACCGATACTTATGATGATGTGCTCAAATTAACATTTGATTAAACCAAGGGCCATAAAACTATAATGTTCAGCAGCACTCTGCATTTCCACCAGCCCAACTATCAAGCCGTAGCTGCACAGAGTAGAAACGGCACCGGCTAATATTTATCCTAAGTAGGTGAGTCTGGCAAAAAGTCATACAGCCCTGTTGACTGTGGTCAACAAAGTTCTAAATTTTACGATGGGGAGATCACATCAAGGAATGCATGACGATCTAGAAAACCAGTCCCTACTTGATCCTCCCTTGGGGCACTGGATGCACCTCGTATTAAACCATTACGTTATTAAAATGTTAAATACACATGAAAACAAATATGGAGATGCAGAAAGATTTTAAAAGCAAAGAAGATAGCAGCAGGTACTTGGGAGACTGAGAAACGTGCCAGCTTATCAAGAAAAAATAAGGGAGAAATGGAAAAGAGCGTGGAGAAAAAGCAACTACGACCAGACTTCTGGCTTTTCTCTGCTATGAATGGAGATGTGTCGTTTAAGTCTGCTCTTTGCTAAACATTTATAACCACATAGGTATATTACACTCAAATGACTTTTCACCATTATGAGTGGACATGTGTCGTTTAAGAGTAGGCTTCCGTGAACATTTATAGTCACATTTATTACACTCAAATGGCTTCTCACTGTTATGAGTGGACATGTGTTCTTTAAGAGTAGGCTTTCGTGAACATTTATAACCACATATATTACACTCAAATGGCTTTTCACCATTATGAGTGGACATATGTCGTTTAAGAGTAGGCTTTTGTATACATTTATAGTCACATATATTACACTCAAATGGCTTCTGACCACTGTGAATAAACATGTGTTTGTTGAGGTCATCTTTTCGTGAACATTTATAACCACATATATTACACTCAAATGGCTTTTCACCACTGTGAACGAACATGTGTTGTTTAAGAAGATCATTTCGTGAACATTTATAATCACATACATTACACCCAAACGGCTTCTCACCACTGTGAATAAACATGTGGCGTTTGAGCTCGTTTTTTTGTGAATATTTATAACCACATATATTACACTCAAATGGCTTTTCACCATTATGAGTGGACATGTGTCGTTTAAGAGTAGGCTTTTGTGAACATTTATAACCACATATATTACACTCAAATGGCTTTTCACCACTGTGAACGAACATGTGTTGTTTAAGACAAAAATTTCGTGAACATTTATAATCACATATATTACACTCGAATGGCTTCTGACCACTGTGAATAAACATGTGTTTTTTGAGGTTACCATTTCGTGAACATTTATAGCCACATTTATTACACTCAAATGGCTTCTCACCGTTATGAGTGGACATGTGTTCTTTAAGAGTAGGCTTTCGTGAACATTTATAACCACATATATTACACTCAAATGGCTTTTCACCATTATGAATGGACATGTGTCTTTTAAGAGTAGACTTTCGTGAAAATTTATAACCACATATATTACACTCAAATGGCTTTTCACCACTGTGAACGACCATGTGTTGTTTAAGAAGAACATTTTGTGAACATTTATAATCACATATATTACACTCAAATGGCTGCTCACCACCATGAACGACCATGTGCTGTTTTAGATGAACAGTTTGTGAACATCTATAATCACATATATTACACCCAAAAGGCTTCTCACCACTGTGAATAAACATGTGGCGTTTGAGGTGGCTTTTTTGTGAATATTTATTACCACATATATTACACTCAAATGGCTTTTCACTGTTATGAGTGAACATGTGTTGTTTAAGAGTAGGCTTTTGTGAACATTTATAACCACATATATTACACTCAAATGGCTTTTCACCACTGTGAACGAACATGTGTTGTTTAAGACAAAAATTTCGTGAACATTTATAATCACATATATTACACTCAAATGGCTTCTCACCACTGTGAATTAACATATGTTGTTTAAAAATAGTCTTTCGAGAACATTTATAATGACATATATTACACTCAAATGGCTTTTCACCACTGTGAACGAACATGTGTTGTTTAAGAAGATCATTTCGTGAACATTTATAATCACATACATTACACCCAAACGGCTTCTCACCACTGTGAATAAACATGTGGCGTTTGAGCTCGCTTTTTTGTGAATATTTATAACCACATATATTACACTCAAATGGCTTTTCACCATTATGAGTGGACATGTGTCGTTTAAGAGTAGGCTTTTGTGAACATTTATAACCACATATATTACACTCAAATGGCTTTTCACCACTGTGAACGAACATGTGTTGTTTAAGAAAAAAATTTCGTGAACATTTATAATCACATATATTACACTCAAATGGCTTCTCACCGTTATGAGTGGACATGTGTTCTTTAAGAGTAGGTTTTCGTGAACATTTATAACCACATATAGCACACTCAAATGGCTTTTCACCATTATGAGTGGACATGTGTCGTTTAAGAGTAGGCTTTTGTGAACATTTATAACCACATATATTACACTCAAATGGCTTTTCACCACTGTGAACGAACATGTGTTGTTTAAGAAAAAAATTTCGTGAACATTTATAATCACATATATTACACTCAAATGGCTTCTCACCGTTATGAGTGGACATGTGTTCTTTAAGAGTAGGTTTTCGTGAACATTTATAACCACATATATTACACTCAAATGGCTTTTCACCACTGTGAACGACCATGTGTTGTTTAAGAAGAACATTTTGTGAACATTTATAATCACATATATTACACTCAAATGGCTGCTCACCACCATGAACGACCATGTGCTGTTTTAGATGAACAGTTTGTGAACATCTATAATCACATATATTACACCCAAAAGGCTTCTCACCACTGTGAATAAACATGTGGCGTTTGAGGTGGCTTTTTTGTGAATATTTATTACCACATATATAACACTCAAATGGCTTTTCACCGTTATGAGTGAACATGTGTCGTTTAAGAGTATGCTTTTGTGAACATTTATAACCACATATATTACACTCAAATGGCTTTTCACCACTGTGAACGAACATGTGTCGTTTAAGAGTAGGCTTTTGTGAACATTTATAACCACATATATTACACTCAAATGGCTTTTCACCACTGTGACCGAACATGTGTTGTTTAAGAAGAACATTTCGTGAACATTTATAATCACATATATTACACTCAAATGGCTTCTCACCACTGTGAATTAACATATGTTGTTTAAAAATAGTCTTTCGAGAACATTTATAATGACATATATTACATTCAAATGTCTTTTCCCCACTGTGAATGAACATGTGTTGTTTAAGAGCACCAGTTTGTGAAAATTTATAACTAGGCATATTAGACTTAAATGACTTTTCATGATTATGAGTGGACATGTGTCGTTTCAGAACAGTCTTTTGTGCACATTTATAACCACATGTATGACATTCAAATGGTATGTTCACTACTATGGATTAATATATGTTTGTTGAGACCACTGATTGCTTATCAGCTTTATGACAGTGTTGGTGTCTTGAATGTACTACTTGCCTGGAAAAATGTTAATATTGATTAGATTTATAAAATTTGCGATTTGTACTCATTTGCATGTGAGAAACTGAAATACTAACTTTATTGAATGGGTCCTCTTGATTCTCAACCGTATATTTCACTCTTCAACTTATTTTTGGTGTTAAGGCCTTCCATTACCTGGAATTCTATTATGTTTATCGCCATGCCAGTTTTTATTGCAGTTGCTGCATGTTGTCCATTATGTTTATATTTGAAAAACGACTTCAACCTGCAACCTAATGATGTAAAACGACAATACGGATATTTCTAAAGGATGGCTCCATCCACTTATTCTGTAAATTTCGATATAAATATTTCGAACGTTATATATCGAATTTCGATAAGATGTGTACCTCCAAACGAACTTCGTTATTTTGTTATTCTGTAACCTGCTTCGTTGCGGTCCACTCGCGTATAACGAATGATTTATGTTTTTGGCTCCTGTAATACGTTTGTCGGTTTGTGACATTAATGATCATGTTATTTAAAATAGGTGATGTTTCTGTTTACATGAGTTGATTTCGCGACATTTTTCAAATTTCCGTTAGCTTTCGTTCTTGATGTATCTGAAGTGTAGTTTCTTCAATTTGTATTGTTTTTTAATTGTTGTTAATTGTTATTAATAGTATTGGTATTGTTATTAATATTGTGATTGTTATTATTATTTTACAATTAGGAATAACTTTAAAATTCTTTTTTAAAATGTTTAATAGGTAGTAGGTACGTTTCAAGTTTTTTACAAAAAAGGTCAGAAGTAATAATTTATGTTTGATACTTTGATCCCTAGTTTATCGGCTTTTAAAAACGCTTACGGTAAAATCTAAATACAATCAAAACACGTACGCCTAAAGGTACTGGACCAGGAATGAAAATTACAAGAATTTGTCCGTGTTTTTGTGAAAGAACTACAAAAAGTAAACAGAAAAACTTTTGTAAAATACATGTTAAACTTTGCACAAAAAAATGGAAGTTGCAAATGCAGGCCAGATCGTAATTCATGCCTGTTCAAATTTCAATTCTAATTTTTTCTTGGTCAGTATTTTAAAAACCTTTAAAGTAAAATATAAAATAAAACTATTTTAGCAAATAAAAAACCACATGTCCAACGATACCGTCGATACCAAATGAAAATTACAAGAATTCTCGTTTTCTGTGAAAAACTGCAAATAATGGGTTTTACAAATAAACCGATTTAAAGTTTTATACATAAACCAATAATTTTTCTGAAATTTAATTTAAAACCTGATTTCTAATTGAACCGCGTTTGAATTCATACTGTAACAAGAGAGAAAAAGAAAGAACCCCTTCTCGAACAACGGATGGAGTATTCTGCGGCATTCGAGAGAATGACGCATAGCACCAACAATGTAAACGAGGCACTGTTTATCTAGCACCTTCCAGAAATACATGGTAGTTTCTACCGGCTTCTAGTACGATTGTAGGAGGATATAAAAGCGGATTGCGGATAAAAGAGAGGCAGTCAACAGCAAGTCATTAACTGTGTATTACAAAATAAATAGTGAATATAAATGTTGTATTAGAAATTCATAGTCTGTAAATAATAGTTTTTAATGGTTTATAATCATAGCGTTAATTTATAGTGTATTCATTAGTGTATAGAAATAAATATTTGTTTGTGAATAGACGATTTAAACAGCACTTGTATTATTATTTTTAGAAAGAACGTTACAGTGGTGTTACAGGTGTGAGGTTTTTAAAATAAATAAAATCGCGTAATAATTAAATAAAGTGCTGTGAGATTAAATTTTTAGTGTTAAAAATAATTTCAACAAACAATTAAGATGGCGATGAAATTGTTGAAAGATCTGAAGGTAATAGACTTAAAACGCGAACTGGAAGAACGGGACTTGGAAACAACGGGTCTTAAAAGCGTGTTAATAAATCGGCTAAGAGAATGGCTTTTGGAACAGAAGGAAGACCCCGAAAATTACCTCTTCGAAATACCTGGACCCGCAATTGATACTAACGTATTGTTAAGTAAAATGGAAGAGAATTTTAGAAAGTCTGAAGAGAATTCTAGAATTTTAAAAGAAGAATTATTGGAAAAGTCTGAAGAGAATTCTAGAATTTTAAAAGAAGAATTACTTGAAAATACTAAAGCGCTGGAAGAAAAAGTATTGGAAAAACACGAAGAGAATTCTAGAAAGTCCGAAGAAAATGTTAGAATGCTTAAAGAAGAATTACTAGAAAAGGCCGAAGAAACTGTTAGAATGCTAAAGGAAGAAATACTGGAGAATTCCAGAAAATCTGAAGAAAGTTCTAGAAGGCTTAAAGGAGAATTGTTGGAAAATGTCAAAGCGTTGGAAGATAAAGTTTTCGAAGAATTTTTGGAGAATGCCAGCGCGTTAGGACTATTGGAAGGTAGACTGGCGGAACAAGATAGGGTAATAAAGATGGTAGAAGAGAAAATAGCCCAAATGCAATTACCACCAACAACTAAGAAAGACGATATGGCCGAAATGCTGGAAGATAGAATGAGGCAACTAGGGTTTCCCTCAACTTCTGAGAGGCCGTTTAATGAAGTAAAGAAACAATTTAAAGAAGAAAAGGATCCTGCCGTAGGGATAAAAGTAAAACCACCCACGTTCAATGGAAAGATACCTTGGTCCACCTACTACAAACAATTTGAGGCGGCCGCTGGGGCCAACGGATGGACACGCAAGGAAAAGGCCGTTTCTCTAACTGTGGCTTTGCGTGGAGACGCGTTGAACGTCCTGCAAACAATCCCAGCAGGACAGGAAAATGATTACCAATTGTTAGTGTCTAGATTGGAAATGAGATATGGAGACGCGCATCTTCAACAAGTGTATCACGCGCAAGTGAAGAATCGTATCCAGAAAAATGGAGAAAGCCTGCAGGAGTTTGAAGCCGATGTTGCGCGGCTTGTCCGATTGGCGTACCCTACGGCACCCGATTCATTTCTGGGACAACTGGCTGTGCAGACCTTCATTGATGGGTTAAGAGACGGGGAAACACAACAATCATTGAGGCTGGCACGACCAAGAACAACTGATGATGCGCTTGCTCACGCCTTAGAATTTGAAGCTGCAAAACAAGCGTCCCGAGGTCACGGGCGTGTTCGGACCGTTGTGGAAGAAGATGAAGGTTCTAAACGTCGTCTAGAAGAATTATTAATGAGAGTTCTTCAGAAGGAAGAGAACCGTAAGAAGAATCATCAAGAAGTTCGAGGGCCCCGTTGCTGGAACTGCGGCGAACAAGGACATGTAGAACGGCGTTGTCCCAAAATAACAAAAGTACAACCGTCGGAAAAGTTAAAAGGGGTTGGCAATAGAGGGCGAACGTTGACTGTTAGTAAAGATGCCCCAGAGATCATCGTCCATGCCGTAACATCAGGGAATAGTACCAGCAGTTTGTTCATAGATGGGAAAATTGCGAATCGAATTGTTCCACTGCTCATTGATACGGGGGCGACAAAGTCCATCATACGCCCTAACGTTCTACGAACAAGTATGAAGCTGTTACCAACAACTACTCAACTCCGTACAGCAACAGGTGAAGTGATACCAACACGCGGAATGGTGAAGATGAAGATTGGCATTGGAAGTGAAGAACGTGATCATGAGGTGCTGGTAGCCGATATCACTGATGACTTCATCTTGGGAATGGACCTCCTGAGAAAATTTGGTTTTACGTTGGATTTGAAAGAGGGTGTTTTGAAGGTCGGTAACGAAGAACTTCCGTTGCACCCACGAGAAGATCCGGTTGTGAGGGTTTTGCTGACTGAAGATGTGATATTGCCGGGTCAAAGCGAGATGGTTGTCGAGGCAGGTTTGGATGGAGATCTTCGGGTAGGATGTGTGCGAATGATGGAGCCTGTTTGTGATAAGAAGATCCATAGTGGCATACTGGTGGGAAAATCGCTGATCAAGGTTGGAAAGACAGTACCGGTGAGAATTATGAACGTTAATGTGGATCCGGTGACAGTGAAGAAGAGTACCCTTGTGGGACAGTGTGTGCCAGTATTCCGAGTAGCCAGGTGTATGGCTGATGTTCCAAAACCAGCGCCCAAAGACCATGGTGGAAAATTAGTGGGTATGGTTACTAGTTCGTGCGAAGACCTTAACAGAACGGAAGTGAAAGAGGTACAGGGTTTGGTTCACCGATACCAAGATATCTTCGCTCTTGACGATAGCCAGAAGGGACGAACAAATATAGTAAAACATAAAATCAATACAGGCAACTCTATGCCTGTCCGTCAGCAGCCGAGGCGTCTACCTCTAGCAAGGCGAGCAGAAGCCGAAAAGATTATTACTGATATGGAAGAACAAGGGGTCATCGAGCCATCCAGCAGTCCATGGGCATCACCGTTGGTCCTGGTCAGTAAGAAGGACGGGTCAACGAGATTTTGTGTGGACTATCGGCAGCTTAATGACGTGACCAAGAAAGACAGCTATCCCTTACCACGCATCGACGACACGTTAGATACCCTGTCTGGTTCACGATGGTTTTCGACTTTGGACTTGAAGAGTGGTTATTGGCAAGTTGAAATGGAACCTGAAGACCGGGAGAAGACCGCGTTCACTATTGGTTCCGGACTATGGCAGTTTACAGTTATGCCTTTTGGTCTATGTAACGCTCCGGCCACCTTTGAGCGTCTAATGGAGACCATCCTGAGAGGGCTGTCGTGGAAGACCTGCCTGGTATACCTAGATGATGTGATTGTAGTCGGAAAATCATTCAACGAACATTTGAAAAACCTAGAGGAAGTGTTCCGAAGACTACGTGGAGCCAATCTGAAACTGAGTCCGAAAAAGTGCCACATATTCAGAAAGGAAGTGAAATATCTCGGGCACGTCGTATCACAAAATGGAGTGGCAGCCGACCCCGATAAGATTCGTGCAGTTCAAGAGTGGCCAACGCCGAAAGATAAACACCAAGTTCGTAGTTTTCTTGGATTATGTACCTACTATAGGCGTTTCGTTCCTGGGTTTGCCAATATAGCGAAGCCTCTGACAAGGCTAACTGAAGATGGATGCGAGTATGTTTGGAGCGGAGAGTGTGAAACAGCTTTCCAACAGTTGAAACGTGCCCTGACAACCGCACCAATATTACTTACATATACTTGACACAGATGCAAGTAATCTGGCCATTGGGGGTGTACTTTCTCAGATACAGGATGGACAAGAAAAGGTCATCGGCTATTTTAGTAAGGTTTTGTCGAAAGCCGAAAGGAATTATTGTGTGACCAGAAAAGAACTATTGGCCGTCGTGAAGTCCGTTGAGCACTTCTACAAATACTTGTACGGACGGAAGTTTTTATTGAGGACGGACCATGCAGCGTTGAAATGGCTTCTACAATTCCGTAATCCTGAAGGCCAGGTCGCAAGGTGGATCGAACGATTACAAGGATACGACTTTGACACCGAACATCGAGCGGGCACTAGTCATCGAAATGCCGATGCTCTTTCAAGAAGACCCTGTCCAACGGATTGCCGTCATTGCTCTCGTTTGGAAGAGAGGGTTTGCCAAGTATTAAGGACTACCATCGTCAACGACAATTGGTTGCCGGAAGAATTGCAACGACAGCAGGAGGCTGATCCCGAACTAAAAATGGTACTGGAATGGAAGCGCGTGGGAGAAAGGCCTGCCTGGGAGGCCGTCAGCCCTTTCAACAGAACGCTCAAAGCATATTGGGCCCAATGGGAGTCCTTGAAGGTGGAAGACGATCTCCTGAAGCGAGTACTGGAGAGTGAAGATGGCACCACCATTAGGTCTCAGTTCGTGGTTCCAAGAAGCCGAGTGGCTACAGTGTTGCGACATCTCCATGACGGTGCCTCAGGAGGACACTTCGGTGTGAAAAAGACTTTGGAGAAAGTTAGGGAGCGTTTTTATTGGGTCAACTGTAAAGAAGACGTGAAGGAGTCGTGCCGGAAATGTGAACTATGTGCCACTAGTAACGGACCCTTGGGGAAACAAAGAGCACCTATGAGGCAGTACAATGTGGGTAGTCCTCTGGAAAGAATAGCTATAGATATTGCCGGACAATTTCCCGAAACCGACGATGGGAATAAATACATCTTAGTGGCAATGGACTATTTTACCAAATGGCCAGAAGCCTATGCCCTACCAAACCAAGAAGCTGCGACTGTTGCTGACGTACTAGTCAAAGAGTTTTTCAGTCGCTTCGGAGTGCCCATGGAGCTGCATTCGGATCAAGGCCGCAACTTTGAGTCTGTACTATTTGGAGAAGTCTGTCGATTGTTGGGCATTCGCAAGACTCGGACCACACCGTTACATCCGCAGTCCGATGGAATGGTAGAACGCATGAATCGGACAATGGGCAAATATTTGGCCAAGGTCGTCTCCGATCATCAACGAGACTGGGACCAATACCTGCATCTGTTCCTGATGGCTTATCGTGCATCGGTCCACGAAACAACCGGTCAGTCACCAGCGTCTGTGATGTTTGGACGCGAGTTACGGTTACCGTGTGATCTGGAATTTGGATCTCCACCTATAGAGCAGGAGGTAGCCGGGAATGATTATGTCATCAACTTAAAGAAGAAGTTGGAGGATATTCACGACCGAACCCGAAACAATAGTCGAATCGCGAGTGACCGGATGAGGGCTACGTACGATGTGAGAGCCCAAGAAGGAGGGTTTCAACCTGGAGAGCTTGTCTGGTTATACAACCCGCAAAGGCGTCGTGGCTATTCTCCAAAGTTACAGCGAAATTGGGAGGGTCCATACCAGGTGAAGAAACGAATAAATGACTTGATTTATCGCATCCAGAAATTGCCAAGGGGGAAACCAAAGGTGGTACACTCCAATCGTCTGGCGCACTATGAGGGAAATAATGACGCAGTCCCGGATCGGGAAGATGAGGCTGAGGTGGCTATCAATACCGTAAGGCTTGAAGATGATCAGCCAACCTTTAGAGAATTTATGGCTGCGTTTTCTGGAACTAGAAAAGCGCGATTCGGAGTCACGACTGAGATGCAACAAGATCTCTTCCGGGTCTCTGGTGATTATTCCATTGCCCACTGTGTCTCCGAGGATCTCCGTATGTCCAGGGGGATCGCAGTAGTGTTTAGAAATAAATTTGGACGGCTGAATGAACTTCGAGAACAAAATCCCTCTGTTGGTAAATCCTTACGCTTGCCTGATCATGACCGATCCATTTACTACTTGGTAACCAAGCAGTTTTACTACCAGAAACCGAGTTACGCCGACTTGTGGAGGACATTATGGAATTTGAGGATCGAGTTGCTTACCAGGGGTATTAACAAATTGGCAGTTCCCAAACTCGGCTGTGGGCGGGACCAGCTGGATTGGAGAATCGTTAGAAACATGCTGGAAGTTATCTTTAGAGGTACGGACGTCAAGATCTTTGTCTGCAGTTTTGACCCACAGTCCGCATCAAGGCCAACGAAGAGTGTAGACTGCTACTTCTACCGTAATGGAACGTGTAGTCGAGGTGAAGACTGTCGATATCGTCATGACCCGTTCTATAGGAACCAGATCATAAAACCTGTTCTGGGACAGAACAGACTTGAAGAGGGGGGCAGTGTAACAAGAGAGAAAAAGAAAGAACCCCTTCTCGAACAACGGATGGAGTATTCTGCGGCATTCGAGAGAATGACGCATAGCACCAACAATGTAAACGAGGCACTGTTTATCTAGCACCTTCCAGAAATACATGGTAGTTTCTACCGGCTTCTAGTACGATTGTAGGAGGATATAAAAGCGGATTGCGGATAAAAGAGAGGCAGTCAACAGCAAGTCATTAACTGTGTATTACAAAATAAATAGTGAATATAAATGTTGTATTAGAAATTCATAGTCTGTAAATAATAGTTTTTAATGGTTTATAATCATAGCGTTAATTTATAGTGTATTCATTAGTGTATAGAAATAAATATTTGTTTGTGAATAGACGATTTAAACAGCACTTGTATTATTATTTTTAGAAAGAACGTTACAATACAAATTATAACATTCAGCTCCCGCGTAAGATACCTCAGAAGCTTTCGTTAAAATATCGATTGCATGATAACGATTTTCGTAAGAATTTGTCTTACAGAATACAAAAATAACGAATTTAGATATTATAACGAACTTCGATATTTTAACGGTCGTTATCTTGTCAACGAAGTCTTACAGAATAAACTCATAAAATTATAAAAAATGGAGTGTTAAATAACTTGTGGATATTTAAAGTATGACTAGAAGTTTTAAAAAAGGACAGCAAAAAAAGTTGAACAGAAGGGTGGGGAGTAGGTATTAGGATGCTTGAGTCCATCCCCACTCCTTTTCTACCTGTGATGACGTCATGTCACCTGACTGACAGGTGATGATTGAGGTGAGAATTTTTAGCGGTTACCTGTGTAATGATTAGCGGTCACCTGTGAAATGATTAGCGGTTACATGATTAAAGGTGCTGATTAGCAAAGGTGCTGATTAGCAAAGGTGATGATTAGCAAACGTGTAGATTAGCAAAGGTGATAATTAAAGGATTTAATATGATTAGAAGGGGTGAGGTACCCTGTGATTTAATTAAATTGATATGGTTTACGGCTACCTATGAAGCGGATACCTATGATATGATAAAAGGTGTGAGGTGAGAATTGGTTAGAGATAGCTTACGATATGATTAAAGGTTATGATTACAAAGGTGATAATTGAGTAGCGGGTACCTAAGATATGATAAAAGGTGTGAGGTGAGAATTGATTAGAGATAGCTTGCGATATGATTAAAGGTTATGATTAGCAAAGGTGAAAATTAAAGGATTTGAAATAATTAGAAGGGATGAGGTAATCAAAGGTTATAATTGAGTAGCTGATACCTATGATCTGCTTAAAGGTGTTAATTTGAAAGGGTGATCTGAATAAAGGTACGGTTTTGATAGGGTGATCTGTTTAAAGGTAAGGATTTGATAGGGTGATCTACTTAAAAGGTATTGATTTGAAATTTTTTTTTTATTGTTTCCAGCCTTATTTTGTGGAACTCCATAATCATGAAATAAATAAAGATTATTAAAAGTTTCACAGTGTTATTAAAATATACCTGACAATATTGTTTCGACAGCTATGCTGTCATTATCAAAGGTAATATAATTATAAACAAACACGTCGCTAAGGTAGATACAAAATAGGTAACTAGATAAAATAATAATAATAATAAAAATTAATAATAAAAATCATAATTAAACATCTAATACTTCCAGTAACGGAGAATTACTGAGCTCAAGTTGTTCATTCATTAAAGGTACCCTGAGTTTGTGTTTGTATATCTCAAAGGCTTCTAAAATGTCTAATTTGCGTTTGTTATTACAAAAATGTAGGAATTTAATATTATTTTGAGGAGTCATTGTGTGATTTTGTTCTAAAAGGTGTTTGGCGTAATTCGATTTTTCAGGATGTTTATTTTTGTAATGACGTACGTGTTCTTTATATCTTATGTCAAAATTTCGAAGTGTTTGTCCAATATATACCGAACTACAAAAAGAACAATTTAAACGGTAAATGCCCGATTTCATGATATCATGTGTTCTGTCTTTAGCATTAAATAAAAATGAAAAAGTGTTAGTGTTGGTTTTAAATGTTATTTTATAATTGTTGGTTTTTCTTAGTATATGTGCAATTTTTTCTGATATTTTGCCAAAATATGGTATAGATATGTAATTTGTGTCTTCTGTTTGATTGTCAATGAGATATATTCTTTTGATAGCTAACCTATAATCTTTTTGTTTAATTAAAGTGTCAATCATGTTCGGATTATAATGATTGACAGTTCTTTTGAGGTTATCAATGAATTTTTAATTCTTATAAACAATATCCATCCTAATATAAAATTTACATTAGAAACAGAACAAAACAGGGCTATAAACTTTCTAGACTTAAATATCAAGATTAACGCAGACAATCTTTTTGAATTTTCCATATACAGAAAACCAACACAAACAGACATAACAATACCAAATGAATCTTGTCACCACAATACACATAAAATAGCAGCATACAGATCATTAGTACACAGAGCTTTAACTATTCCACTAACAAAATCAGATTTTAGCAAAGAGATATCAACCATTATGCAAATCATTATAATCCGAACATGATTGACACTTTAATTAAACAAAAAGATTATAGGTTAGCTATCAAAAGAATATATCCCATTGACAATCAAACAGAAGACACAAATTACATATCTATACCATATTTTGGCAAAATATCAGAAAAAATTGCACATATACTAAGAAAAACCAACAATTATAAAATAACATTTAAAACCAACACTAACACTTTTTCATTCTTATTTAATGCTAAAGACAGAACACATGATATCATGAAATCGGGCATTTACCGTTTAAATTGTTCTTTTTGTAGTTCGGTATATATTGGACAAACACTTCGAAATTTTGACATAAGATATAAAGAACACGTACGTCATTACAAAAATAAACATCCTGAAAAATCGAATTACGCCAAACACCTTTTAGAACAAAATCACACAATGACTCCTCAAAATAATATTAAATTCCTACATTTTTGTAATAACAAACGCAAATTAGACATTTTAGAAGCCTTTGAGATATACAAACACAAACTCAGGGTACCTTTAATGAATGAACAACTTGAGCTCAGTAATTCTCCGTTACTGGAAGTATTAGATGTTTAATTATGATTTTTATTATTAATTTTTATTATTATTACTATTTTATCTAGTTACCTATTTTGTATCTACCTTAGCGACGTGTTTGTTTATAATTATATTACCTTTGATAATGACAGCATAGCTGTCGAAACAATATTGTCAGGTATATTTTAATAAAACTGTGAAACTTTTAATAATCTTTATTTATTTCATTGATTTGAAATGATTAAGTGAGAATTAGCGGTCACCTGTGAAATGATTAGCGGTTACATGATTAAAGGTGATGATTAGCAAAAGTGATGATTAAAGGATTTGAAATAATTAGAAGGGGTGCGGTAATCTGTGATATGATTAATTTGATATGATTCGCGGATACCTGTGACCTGATTAGAAAGGGTGATCTAATTAAAGAATTTGATATGATTATAAGGGGTGAGGTAACATGTGATCTGAATAAAGGTACGGCTTTGATAGGATGATCTGCTTAAAGGTGTGGATTTGAAAGGGTGATCTGAATAAAGGTACGGCTTTGATAGGGTGATCTGTTTCAAGGTAAGAATTTGATAGGGTGATCTGCTTAAAAAGGTATTGGTTTGAAATGACTAGGTGAGAATTAGCGATCACTTGTGAAATGATTAGCGGTTACATGATTAAAGGTAATGATTAAAGGATTTGAAATGATTAGTAAGGGTGAGGTAATCTGTGTTATAATTAATTTGATATGATTTGCGGATACCTGCGACCTGATTAGAAAGGGTGATCTGTTCTGCTTAAAGGTGTTGATTTGAAAGGGTGATCTGAATAAAAGTAGGGATTTGATAGGATGATCTGTTTAAAGGTAAGGATTTGATAGGGTGATCTGCTTTAAAAAAGGTATTGATTTGAAATGATTAGGTGAGAATTAGCGGTCACTTGTGAAATGATTAGCGGTTACATGATTAAAGGTGATGATTATAAAGTAAAGACAAATTAGTTAGTTAAAAGAGTTATCGTTTTATGTCTTATACGTTTTATTATTTATAATTCCGATATTACAAATCAAAAATCTAAGTTTACGAATATTAATACCAATTATACATGAATAAACTTTATGAAGGTAACACACACTCACAATCTAATCCTAAACGAATGTTCGTCTTTTCTATTTCATGGTAAAGTTTAGCAAACGCTCTTTCCACTTGTTTCTCATTGATACCTTTATGGATGTGAACTGGTACCGTTGTATATCGTCGAGGATCTAGTAAGATTTCACCTCCAGAGAATATTAACTCATATTCATAGCATACAAGTGCTGATATCGAAAATAGATCGGTTGTATCGTTATCTAAGATTGGAATACCGGAGACGGAAGACCGGAATTGTTGTAATTCTTGTTTATTCATACATAATCCTGTATCTTCGAATATGTAATCATCACTGTCTAGCGAGGACACTGAAGTGGTGCTGGATAACGGCATACTTTCGTCTTGAACACGACAAACAAGTTACAATTTTAACGGGTCGGTTTCTATTCAGAGGCTGAAACAATCGAAATAGTTATAGAAAAAGGTTAACCTTTCAAGTTTCAATTTAGAAAATAACTGAGCTAAAGACGATGTAAGAATATACAATACTAATAAATAGGAACTACATTAGCATAAAAGGTTAACATTCAGTCGATCAATTTAAAAACTTATGACAATATAATCGAAAACTCACCTATTGATCTTGAAGTTGTAAAACACAGTCGTCTTACAGTATTGAAGAATTGCTGGATTTCATGAAACTGATTAAAAATGAGGCTTATATATGTACGTATATGTACGTATATCTATTTGCTGACTTTCAGATATTCTCACACATTTCTTAATAGTACTGCATATAATTGATAAAAATAACATTTCTCTGATTAGAAATATAGTAAACACTAATTATAATTTATCGAAACTATTTGCGTTTCACAGGCTTGAAATAAAAATGAAGATTATAGGGGAGCATGTGAATTGAGTATTATTTATATAGTTTACGTAAAAAAGAACGAATTTAATAAATGTACCTAAGCAATTATAATTAGAAATATTATATAGTATCATTATGACTAAAATTAAATTAATTGTATCCACGATTTCTATTAAATACAATAAGATTTATATTGCTGTAGAAATAAATAAATAATTGATAGCATTATTCGCTAATATTTAAACACTTCGCATTATTATCGATATCAATTTCCTATTAATTAATATAATCAGTAATTTGTTTACAACAAGTAAAGACAGATTATTCTGTTATATTAAATTAGACAAAATTCCTCATTCTGCTATCAAATCCTTTAATCATGTAACCGCTAATCATTTCACAGGTAACCGCTAATCAATTCTTATTTTTAATCATACCGTTATACGAGTTCAGCCGATCGCTATTCCTGTTTGCAATTTCGTTAAGCAAGGCATTCAATCAAAATGTATCGTTGAACTATTATAATCGGATGTAATGAGAAACAAACTGACTATCGAAGTATAATTTCTCTTCCATTACATACAAGGCAATAAATTGTGTACATCTTTGTCTGTAAAGATATAAAATCAATACAATTTGCAATAATTCTATTGACTGTTTTTCATAAAATATTATAATATTTCTAATTATAAACTTATATTAACAATCAAATCCCTTTCGATATCTACCCTTGTCTAGAGAACAAACTTTATTAATAACTAAAAAGTCATATGGTTCGTTCCAGCACATGAAACAAATATTATGTTTAAATTCAAGTTTAATGTTTAAATGTTTAAGTTCATCATAGCTTGCATCTCCTAAAATATGAGCGTTATACACATGTTTTAAGTTTAATTCATCTTGCTTAAAGAGAATAAGTAAGTTAGCGTTATCCCGTATCAAATGTTTGGGAATTTTCGTATATGTTTGGCCTAAATAAAATGAATCAACACCCTTTATGTCTACCCATACTAAAGTATTCTCTAATTTTTTCCTGCTTATCGCAAATTATATCGTCGAAAATGAATACCGAATTAGGTTTGACGTTGCTAGGGGTGATTACATCATCGTTTTCGCTATATTTAGGTTGAAATAAAGACTTGGCGTATAGGTAGGTATTTTCAAATTTTAATCCGTTTTCATTAATTAGTAGACCTAACAAGGCATTAGTTTTACCACAAGAAGAAGGTCCACTCAAAATTACTCGACAGGAAACAGGTTAAAGTTACCATGCTTCTTATCACCATCGGAATTTTATCGAGAAGCATCATCGTCTAAGTTAAATATATTTAGCGACTTCTTTTGCTTAATAATTTTCATTATGGTATGTGTATATGTCTAGTCACAGTTTCAGCAAACGCATTGTATTCTATCCACGAATCATGTAAAATTAAGCAGTATGGTTTAGTTGTATCAGAAAGTGAGTTGACCTATTCAAGCTCTAATCTAATGTCTACAGTAGAATCCTTAAAACTCTCTACCCGCCTTTAACAATCAATTACAAAAACTGGACGAGTTTCTGGCGTATAGGTAGATATTTTCAGATTTTAATTCCTTTTCATTAATTAGTAGACCTAACAAGGCATTAGTTTTACCACAAGAAGAAGGTACACTCAAAATTGCTCTACAGGAAACAGGTAAAAGCTTACCATGCTTCTTATCACCATCGGAATATTATCGAGAAACATGATCGTCTGAGTTAAATATATTTAGCGACTTCTTTTGCTTAATAATTTTCATTATGGTATGTGTATATGTCTAGTTACAGTTTCAGCAAACGCATTGTATTCTATCAATAGTCACAGTTTCAGCAAACGCATTGTATTCTATCAACGAATCATGTAAAATTATGCAGTATGCTTTAGTTGTATCAGAAAGTGGGTTGACCGACTCAAGCTCTAATCTCTAAATTCATGAATACCTTATACACACGATATAACTACGATGTAAGATTACGAGAGGGTACATGAAGAAAAGGGTATGTTGTAAGTCGGTTCTGAATTTCTTAAAACATTACTCGAATATCAAAAATTCGTAACGGCGATGCATAGGTTTAATACTATCAACAGCTCATATAAAGGAAATGTTAGATTGTTAACAGTTTATGAGCATTAATCAAAGACTATTCTATAATGATGTATTATTTATTTATAAACGTTACATAGTATAGTAGCTAAATACATGACTGACTGAAAAAAGTTACTTTTATTAATGATGACTATTCATTTCGATCTGTCACTAGCTTAACCTTTTAATTTCCACTTTTGACCAAATTATAGTTAATCTGATCAAATATTGCTTACAAATCGGAGCTCTAATCTAATGTCTACAGTAGAATCCTTAAAACCCTCTATGAAGTTTTAGAATTGTTGATTACAAAGACACCCATTTCTTCTATCTTCTTCAGTAAATTCATATTGTTAGCTTCTACTTTGTCAACTGTTACTCAAAACAACATACTTTCATACAAGAACGTTTATTGATACGAGTAGTTTCGACGCTACTTAAAACATAATACATAACTTATATATAATATCTATTAAAATAGTACATTTCGTATACACTAATAATGGTACGATATACCCGACTATAAAGTAAACATGGTAAACTTTTATTAATGACGACTATTCAATTCGATCTGTCACTAGCTTAACCTTTTAATTTCCTTTTGACCAAATTATAGTTAATCTGATCAAATATTGCTTACAAATCGGAGCTCTAATCTAATGTCTACAGTAGAATCCTTAAAACCCTCTATGAAGTTTTAGAATTGTTGATTACAAAGACACCCATTTCTTCTACCTTCTTTAGTAAATTCATATTGTTAGCTTCTACTTTGTCAACTGTTACTCAAAACAACATACTTTCATACAAGAACGTTTATTGATACGAGTAGTTTCGACGCTACTTAAAACATAATACATAACTTATATATAATATCTATTAAAATAGTACATTTCGTATACACTAATAATGGTACGATATACCCGACTATAAAGTAAACATGGTAAACTTTTATTAATGACGACTATTCAATTCGATCTGTCACTAGCTTAACCTTTTAATTTCCTTTTGACCAAATTATAGTTAATCTGATCAAATATTGCTTACAAATCGGAGCTCTAATCTAATGTCTACAGTAGAATCCTTAAAACCCTCTATGAAGTTTTAGAATTGTTGATTACAAAGACACCCATTTCTTCTACCTTCTTTAGTAAATTCATATTGTTAGCTTCTACTTTGTCAACTGTTACTCAAAACAACATACTTTCATACAAGAACGTTTATTGATACGAGTAGTTTCGACGCTACTTAAAACATAATACATAACTTATATATAATATCTATTAAAATAGTACATTTCGTATACACTAATAATGGTACGATATACCCGACTATAAAGTAAACATGGTAACTGTCAGCAGTTTAAAAGAATAGATAGTATATATAACTATATCTAATTATTTTGTACGGATATAAAAAGCCTCGAATCGACTGATGTTACGGCCCTCATGTAGTAATAATATCTGTATATAGTTTTCAAAATAATTTTTTCTTTATATAGTTTAATAATGTTTGTATATTTTTCACCATGTATTTATATTAATCGTATGTAATAGTTTAAACAATACCTGTATATAGTTTTCAAATTGTTATATCTTTTACACGTTTCACTGTGTTATCAATTATTTTGTAATGTTATAACATGTATTATATTATTCGTAAATAATAGATGTAATATGATTTATTTCTAGTCTTTTTATTTCTGTAATTTAAGGTAAAAAATAAAAAACAAATATTTTATACAAGAACTTTTATTGAAAGAAGAAAATACATTTCATATTGATATATAATACTAAATTATATCTAAAATAATACATAAGTATACTAATAATAATACTATAAAGGAGCTATTGAGTGAGTAGATCTTCCTTCTTTATCCAGGACTTTTCATTTAAGTCGAGCCATCTCTGTTAATAACTGCAGTTACTCAGATTATTAGCAGTGTAAGACTGAACTATTAAATAGAATGTAAAGTAATATATCCTACGACTCTTGTGAGGTTCTTTGAGTAATTAACAAATTTTGCAGGTCTACGAGCGGTGATCTATCAAAATTTTTAGATCTAGAATCTGCTTTAGCGTTATAAGGTTAGTGATATCGCGTGATCGTCTTTTATTTTATCATATTTCTCTGTTTAAGTTCAGAAAGACACTGGCTAGTCACCCTTCACCCTTAACCTTTCACCATTAACCCTTCACCCTTCTCCCTTCACCCTTAACCTTAACCCTTAACCTTAACCTTAACCCTTCGGTCAGTGATCGTTAATCTCTCGCACTAACCCTAGATTAATAATATGTACATGAATACAGGCGTATATATTCTGTATATTACCTCTTAGTTAACATAGTATTTTATAAAATAATTAGATATAGTTATATATACTATCTATTCTTTTAAACTGCTGACAGTTACCATGTTTACTTTATAGTCGGGTATATCGTACCATTATTAGTGTATACGAAATGTACTATTTTAATAGATATTATATATAAGTTATGTATTATGTTTTAAGTAGCGTCGAAACTACTCGTATCAATAAACGTTCTTGTATGAAAGTATGTTGTTTTGAGTAACAGTTGACAAAGTAGAAGCTAACAATATGAATTTACTGAAGAAGGTAGAAGAAATGGGTGTCTTTGTAATCAACAATTCTAAAACTTCATAGAGGGTTTTAAGGATTCTACTGTAGACATTAGATTAGAGCTCCGATTTGTAAGCAATATTTGATCAGATTAACTATAATTTGGTCAAAAGTGGAAATTAAAAGGTTAAGCTAGTGACAGATCGAAATGAATAGTCATCATTAATAAAAGTAACTTTTTTCAGTCAGTCATGTATTTAGCTACTATACTATGTAACGTTTATAAATAAATAATACATCATTATAGAATAGTCTTTGATTAATGCTCATAAACTGTTAACAATCTAACATTTCCTTTATATGAGCTGTTGATAGTATTAAACCTATGCATCGCCGTTACGAATTTTTGATATTCGAGTAATGTTTTAAGAAATTCAGAACCGACTTACAACATACCCTTTTCTTCATGTACCCTCTCGTAATCTTACATCGTAGTTATATCGTGTGTATAAGGTATTCATGAATTTAGAGATTAGAGCTTGAGTCGGTCAACCCACTTTCTGATACAACTAAAGCATACTGCTTAATTTTACATGATTCGTTGATAGAATACAATGCGTTTGCTGAAACTGTGACTATTGATAGAATACAATGCGTTTGCTGAAACTGTGACTAGACATATACACATACCATAATGAAAATTATTAAGCAAAAGAAGTCGCTAAATATATTTAACTCAGACGATCATGTTTCTCGATAATATTCCGATGGTGATAAGAAGCATGGTAAGCTTTTACCTGTTTCCTGTAGAGCAATTTTGAGTGTACCTTCTTCTTGTGGTAAAACTAATGCCTTGTTAGGTCTACTAATTAATGAAAAGGAATTAAAATCTGAAAATATCTACCTATACGCCAGAAACTCGTCCAGTTTTTGTAATTGATTGTTAAAGGCGGGTAGAGAGTTTTAAGGATTCTACTGTAGACATTAGATTAGAGCTTGAATAGGTCAACTCACTTTCTGATACAACTAAACCATACTGCTTAATTTTACATGATTCGTGGATAGAATACAATGCGTTTGCTGAAACTGTGACTAGACATATACACATACCATAATGAAAATTATTAAGCAAAAGAAGTCGCTAAATATATTTAACTTAGACGATGATGCTTCTCGATAAAATTCCGATGGTGATAAGAAGCATGGTAAGCTTTTACCTGTTTCCTGTCGAGTAATTTTGAGTGGACCTTCTTCTTGTGGTAAAACTAATGCCTTGTTAGGTCTACTAATTAATGAAAACGGATTAAAATTTGAAAATACCTACCTATACGCCAAGTCTTTATTTCAACCTAAATATAGCGAAAACGATGATGTAATCACCCCTAGCAACGTCAAACCTAATTCGGTATTCATTTTCGACGATATAATTTGCGATAAGCAGGAAAAAATTAGAGAATACTTTAGTATGGGTAGACATAAAGGGTGTTGATTCATTTTATTTAGGCCAAACATATACGAAAATTCCCAAACATTTGATACGGGATAACGCTAACTTACTTATTCTCTTTAAGCAAGATGAATTAAACTTAAAACATGTGTATAACGCTCATATTTTATGAGATGCAAGCTATGATGAACTTAAACATTTAAACATTAAACTTGAATTTAAACATAATATTTGTTTCATGTGCTGGAACGAACCATATGACTTTTTAGTTATTAATAAAGTTTGTTCTCTAGACAAGGGTAGATATCGAAAGGGATTTGATTGTTAATATAAGTTTATAATTAGAAATATTATAATATTTTATGAAAAACAGTCAATAGAATTATTGCAAATTGTATTGATTTTATATCTTTACAGACAAAGATGTACACAATTTATTGCCTTGTATGTAATGGAAGAGAAATTATACTTCGATAGTCAGTTTGTTTCTCATTACATCCGATTATAATAGTTCAACGATACATTTTGATTGAATGCCTTGCTTAACGAAATTGCAAACAGGAATAGCGATCGGCTGAACTCGTATAACGGTATGATTAAAAATAAGAATTGATTAGCGGTTACCTGTGAAATGATTAGCGGTTACATGATTAAAGGATTTGATAGCAGAATGAGGAATTTTGTCTAATTTAATATAACAGAATAATCTGTCTTTACTTGTTGTAAACAAATTACTGATTATATTAATTAATAGGAAATTGATATCGATAATAATGCGAAGTGTTTAAATATTAGCGAATAATGCTATCAATTATTTATTTATTTCTACAGCAATATAAATCTTATTGTATTTAATAGAAATCGTGGATACAATTAATTTAATTTTAGTCATAATGATACTATATAATATTTCTAATTATAATTGCTTAGGTACATTTATTAAATTCGTTCTTTTTTACGTAAACTATATAAATAATACTCAATTCACATGCTCCCCTATAATCTTCATTTTTATTTCAAGCCTGTGAAACGCAAATAGTTTCGATAAATTATAATTAGTGTTTACTATATTTCTAATCAGAGAAATGTTATTTTTATCAATTATATGCAGTACTATTAAGAAATGTGTGAGAATATCTGAAAGTCAGCAAATAGATATACGTACATATACGTACATATATAAGCCTCATTTTTAATCAGTTTCATGAAATCCAGCAATTCTTCAATACTGTAAGACGACTGTGTTTTACAACTTCAAGATCAATAGGTGAGTTTTCGATTATATTGTCATAAGTTTTTAAATTGATCGACTGAATGTTAACCTTTTATGCTAATGTAGTTCCTATTTATTAGTATTGTATATTCTTACATCGTCTTTAGCTCAGTTATTTTCTAAATTGAAACTTGAAAGGTTAACCTTTTTCTATAACTATTTCGATTGTTTCAGCCTCTGAATAGAAACCGACCCGTTAAAATTGTAACTTGTTTGTCGTGTTCAAGACGAAAGTATGCCGTTATCCAGCACCACTTCAGTGTCCTCGCTAGACAGTGATGATTACATATTCGAAGATACAGGATTATGTATGAATAAACAAGAATTACAACAATTCCGGTCTTCCGTCTCCGGTATTCCAATCTTAGATAACGATACAACCGATCTATTTTCGATATCAGCACTTGTATGCTATGAATATGAGTTAATATTCTCTGGAGGTGAAATCTTACTAGATCCTCGACGATATACAACGGTACCAGTTCACATCCATAAAGGTATCAATGAGAAACAAGTGGAAAGAGCGTTTGCTAAACTTTACCATGAAATAGAAAAGACGAACATTCGTTTAGGATTAGATTGTGAGTGTGTGTTACCTTCATAAAGTTTATTCATGTATAATTGGTATTAATATTCGTAAACTTAGATTTTTGATTTGTAATATCGGAATTATAAATAATAAAACGTATAAGACATAAAACGATAACTCTTTTAACTAACTAATTTGTCTTTACTTTATAATCATCACCTTTAATCATGTAACCGCTAATCATTTCACAAGTGACCGCTAATTCTCACCTAATCATTTCAAATCAATACCTTTTTTAAAGCAGATCACCCTATCAAATCCTTACCTTTAAACAGATCATCCTATCAAATCCCTACTTTTATTCAGATCACCCTTTCAAATCAACACCTTTAAGCAGAACAGATCACCCTTTCTAATCAGGTCGCAGGTATCCGCAAATCATATCAAATTAATTATAACACAGATTACCTCACCCTTACTAATCATTTCAAATCCTTTAATCATTACCTTTAATCATGTAACCGCTAATCATTTCACAAGTGATCGCTAATTCTCACCTAGTCATTTCAAACCAATACCTTTTTAAGCAGATCACCCTATCAAATTCTTACCTTGAAACAGATCACCCTATCAAAGCCGTACCTTTATTCAGATCACCCTTTCAAATCCACACCTTTAAGCAGATCATCCTATCAAAGCCGTACCTTTATTCAGATCACATGTTACCTCACCCCTTATAATCATATCAAATTCTTTAATTAGATCACCCTTTCTAATCAGGTCACAGGTATCCGCGAATCATATCACAGATTACCGCACCCCTTCTAATTATTTCAAATCCTTTAATCATCACTTTTGCTAATCATCACCTTTAATCATGTAACCGCTAATCATTTCACAGGTGACCGCTAATTCTCACTTAATCATTTCAAATCAATACCTTTTAAGCAGATCACCCTATCAAATCCTTACCTTTAAACAGATCACCCTATCAAAACCGTACCTTTATTCAGATCACCCTTTCAAATTAACACCTTTAAGCAGATCATAGGTATCAGCTACTCAATTATAACCTTTGATTACCTCATCCCTTCTAATTATTTCAAATCCTTTAATTTTCACCTTTGCTAATCATAACCTTTAATCATATCGCAAGCTATCTCTAATCAATTCTCACCTCACACCTTTTATCATATCTTAGGTACCCGCTACTCAATTATCACCTTTGTAATCATAACCTTTAATCATATCGTAAGCTATCTCTAACCAATTCTCACCTCACACCTTTTATCATATCATAGGTATCCGCTTCATAGGTAGCCGTAAACCATATCAATTTAATTAAATCACAGGGTACCTCACCCCTTCTAATCATATTAAATCCTTTAATTATCACCTTTGCTAATCTACACGTTTGCTAATCATCACCTTTGCTAATCAGCACCTTTGCTAATCAGCACCTTTAATCATGTAACCGCTAATCATTTCACAGGTGACCGCTAATCATTACAAAGGTAACCGCTAAAAATTCTCACCTCAATCATCACCTGTCAGTCAGGTGACATGACGTCATCACAGGTAGAAAAGGAGTGGGGATGGACTCAAGCATCCTAATACCTACTGTGGGGATTTGAAGCATTGGAAATTTATGATATCCGGAGCCTTATAGAACATACCTATTTTACAAGGTACACTTACCAAAGGTATTCTATTAAGTTTTTTTCGTTAGAAAACGTCACAAAAACAGGTAAAAATTATAAAATATTCTTGTCATATTATACCCAAACAGCACAAATACATCTTAAAGACATCTAAAAGATGTGGAGTTCAGATATTCAAGACGTCTTATGGATGTCCATTTTCGCCTTATGTTATCCTTAAAGACGTCTTTAAGACATCCATTGTTACAAAACCCAACGCCTTTAAGATGTCTTTATCACAACATCTTAAAGATGTATTCAACAAGATATCTTTAAGACATCTGCTTGAAGATGTTCATTTAAATAAATGTTAATACTAGGCATAGAAATAAAATTCACATCAATCAAAAAATATATTGTCTTTTTTTCTTAGAATAGAAAGTTACATTTTTTAAATAAAGATGATCTATCCAAGGCCCTCCTTAATTATGTCTGGTTGGTATTTTCAGTGTTCTTTGGAATTTAGCAAGACCCGATTGCTCTGCTCAGTCTAAAAAAAGATACACTAAGGTAAAACTGCATAAGAGGTAGCCCAGACACGCATACCTACTGCGCATAATGAATATATCTAATAAACTCTTGGGAATAATTCTTACACTGTTGCCGGTACTACTTTCTTTATAATAAATAAAATATTAATGTACTGTATAAATTTAATATTTTGTATATTCTTAAAGCACCAACGCAAAAATTATTTTAAAGTTGTTCTTTACAAAAAGATAAATTAAAAGCTTGCTTACTATGTACCTACAATGAAATGAATTAACCGCTAAAAAGACGTGATGATCTGATGAGGGACGCATTTCATGCTAATTCTTTTATGAGTTTTTATTTTTCTTCTTATGGGTTCACTTTTTCTTACCACATTAGCACTATATATTACATTAATTTATTATACTATGAGATAATCTAGTAATGCTTAAGACGCAGTGCTACTTATTAATATAAAACTTATGCAATTGCTAAAATCTTTTTTTTTGTTTTCTTACCATCAGCCAGCTGTATCTCGAGCTTGATCGTTAGTGTTAGGGTTAAAATCCTTTTAACCAGATCATAAACAGAATATCCTCTTAACTTATCAGGCAACTCTTTAACCTGAAAAACTTCACAAAGTCAGGAATAAACTCAAGAAATACACAAACAAGTCTATGAACAATGTTAAAAAATGAGGTTATAGGATAATAACTAACAGATAACTTACTATTAATAATGTTAACTTCGGGTGCCACGAGACCGCAAAACTCACAGGAATCAAAAAAATGTTTTATTTTTTAATATAGTACATCGAATCTATAAACTTTTAACCGCCAGAGAAATACAATAAAAAACCCTTCAATGCTTGCAAGACGCTTGGTTAATAAATCATAAACAAACCACTTTAATATACAAGATGAAAGTCCTCTGTATTACCAACAAGTATTATACACATTAACGGCGATCGGTTGAAAAACCTTATTATTTTATTAAATCTTTAAAATATAAAAATTCCAAAACCTAAATACGTAATCTAAAACAATTAAAACGGGAACACTTAATAAACGCCGGTAAACGGAAAATTACAAATAATAATTGAAGTAGCAGCTTCAGAAATTTTAAACTTTTTTCTTCTTCTGCGCCATCTAACGGACATGAGATCAACTTTTAGTAGATAGCACGGCGCGTTATTCAAATTCATTCATTTGAAAGTTGAGTTTTCATGCACAAACCCAAATATAATATCGATTCATAACTTTTAGATTTTTATAGACTATTGACGAATGGCAGGTAAAGAATCATTAGTACCTTATTATTCATAAGATTAGGATCCATAAAATTATTTAATAATAAATTGTTATAAATAAGCAATGTAAGCAACAGAAAAGGTTTTAGGAAACACTTTTATAGTAATGATATATGTTATTTCATTTTATTTCAAAATGGACATAACAGACATTTAAAAGACGTCTTAAGGATGTCCAGGTTTTGTTGTTTTCAAGATATCTTCAAAAAGATGTCTTTAAGACGTCGTTTCTTAATCTTCAGGCGTTCAGACATAATATGGACATAAAAAAGATGTCTTTAAGACAAAGTGTGCTGTCTGGGTACAAACAACACCATTTTTACGTCATTTTCACATATCTAAATACAGCAAACTTTTTTACTAACTGTAACCGTTGAGTATAGGGAAAGACCGTGCCTGCATCGTCTCCATACGCACTCTACTTGGCCAACAAACTTGAGTACTGTGTAATGCTTCCGCAGCGGGCAATAATTAAACTATTCATTTAGAACGACTAGATCGGATCGTCAGCATCAAGCAAATCTTTAAATGTCAGCTACAATATTCCCAATGGAGCAAAATGAACCAAGAAATGTGCGTTTTGTTTGGTGAGTATTAAGAGATATTTGCCCCTGACCTGATTTATAGCATTTAATTCAAACCCTCTTTCATATTTTTCTCTTGTACGCTCCTGTATGAGAACGATAGCAGTATATTAAGCTCATATGTATATATGGTCGCCTACCCGAAATTCTTTGATTTTGTTATTTTTAATTTCGATCTTTGATAATAACGTTAAGCGTTTTTAATTAGAACAAATAATTTAATAAATTTAATTAGGGTAATTATATTTATATAATTAATATATAACGTTATGCATTATATCGTAAATAATCGCATCCCCTCTATGGTAATAACTATACATTAACGTATATGCTCGCATGTATACATGGTCGCCTGCCTGAGGTGAGGAGGTGAGGGTCCAGAACCGGCCATCTCCCACTACTGCAGTCACAAGCATAATTCAATTCTGCATACAGAAAAGGCAAGGGAGAATTTTGTAGGTACGGCTGTAACGGTGCAAGTGCAAGACTATCTGTCATGCCTCTTAACAACGGCGCGAGCTAACTTTTATAATCAGAAGGGACAGATGAGAATTGGCAGAATATTGCTCGATTCTGGGTCTCAGTGTAATTTTATACAAGAAAGTTTCGCAAGAAATTTAGGATAAAAAATAGAAAAGATAGATTTGCATGTAAGTGTCATATCCAATATAGAGACAGGGAATTTGGGAACATGTCAGGTTAAAATGCAGTCACGTTATGAAATGTATGAAGCCGAGATAAATTGTATTGTAGTACATGAGATTAGTGGCATGTTGCCGCAAGCGACAGTTGATTTAAAGGAAACGAAATTTCCGAAACGAATCGAACTGGCTGATCCCAGTTTTGATCAACCGAACGAAATAAATATTCTCTTGGACGCGTCAAGTTTTTGGCAAATATTAAAGCGGGAAAGAGTAGAGGCAGGACAATTGATTGCCCAGGAAACCAAGTTAGGTTGGGTTATTGCAGGTCAAATGGCCTCGTCAAATACTATAAATAATTTTCATTGTCATCTTAATAAGCCAGTAGGAGTTCACGAGTTAATAGAACGTTTTTGGGAAATAGAGGAAGTAGAGGGCAAAAGGTTAGAATCGCCAGACGAAAAACTTTGCGAGGAGCATTTCCGTGATACTTACAGGCGTGATACAAATGGAAGATTTATGGTGTCAATCCCGTTCGTAAAGCCAATTGATCGTTTGGGTGACTCTAAAGAGGTAGCGAGACGTAGATTTTTGAGCTTAGAACACAAATTAGAGCGCAATGAGAAAGTAAAACAGATGTATACTAGTTTCATGAGCGAATATGAGAATTTAGGGCTCATGTCCAAAATAGATATGAAAAAGAGAGCGGAGATTGAGTGTTTTTTACCGCATCACGGTGTTATAAACGAAGCAAGTAGCACTACAAGACTTAGGGTGGTATTCGATGCGAGCTGTCCTACCACATCGGGTTATTCCTTAAATAGCCTGCAAGCTGTAGGGCCTGTAATTCAAAGCGATTTATTTGAAATTTTAATCAGATTTCGGAAAAATTATGTACCATTTGCCGCGGATATTACAAAAATGTATCGGCAAGTCCTAGTGGAGCCTTCCGAACGTGCGTTACAGCAAATTTATTGGCGGGCTAATCCTTTGGAAACCTTAAGCATTTATCAATTAAACACAATAACGTATGGGACTGCGGCAGCAAGCTTTTTGGCGATACGGTGTTTAAATCAGTTAGCTTACGACAATGCGAAAGAATATCCTAATGCTTCGTCTGCAATCTTAACCATTTTTTATGTAGACGATTTGTTATCAGGATCGGACACAATTGAAAATGCGAAGCGGTTGGTACAAGAAATAGCAAGCATCCTCAGAGGTGGTTGTTTTGATCTCCTGAAGTGGGTGTCAAACAGACCGGAAATATTCAAAGATTTTCAAAATTTCATTGATTTACAGGTTCTCAATTTGGGCGAGAAAGAAAACACCAAAACGTTAGGGTTGTTTTGGGATCCAAATATTGATTGTTTTGAATTCAAAACTACAGAAGGTGAGAGCTTAAAATTGATAACAAAGAGGGTAATTTTATCTGAAATAGGACAAATTTTCGACCCACTGGGCCTGGTTGGCGCGGTTATAATTAGAGCAAAGTTAGTAATACAAGAATTATGGCGATCAGGAGTGGAGTGGGATGCGGAAATAAGCGGTGATTTAAAATCACATTGGATTGATTTCCGACAAGATTTGCTTGCAATAAACGAGTTTAAAATACCAAGGTACATAGCGAATTCTGAAATTATCAATACGCAGCTACATGGGTTTGGAGACGCCTCCGAGAAAGCATACGGCGCCTGCGTGTATTTACGTTGCGTCAATAAATGTGGAGATGTAAAGGTAACATTGTTAGCCTCCAAGGCCCGAGTTGCGCCGCTTAAAACCCAAACAATTCCTAGACTGGAATTATGCGCAGCAGTTCTATTAGCAAAGTTAATGAATAAGGTTCATCGGGCTCTGAAAATTGAAATTGATGGTATCACGTTGTGGTCGGACACCACAATAACCCTAGGCTGGTTACAAACACCACCCCATTTGTTAAAAATATTTATTGCAAATCGAATCATGCAAATTCAAGAGGTTATTGAGTGCGCAACGTGGCGTTATGTACCATCAAGCGAAAACGCCGCTGATTTAATTTCCCGAGGGGCTACAGCTGCAGCGTTGAAGGACTCCGATTTATGGTGGTCGGGACCTAAATTTTTAAGGGCGGATGAAAGTATGTGGCCTGTTAACATTTATGTTAAGCGGGACGATTTACCGGAAATGAGGCCAAATAAGTTAGTGGCGATGGCAACTGCTAAAGGGTTAATATTCCAAGGTACTTTTAGGAGGTTTTCGAATTATATGCGACTAAAAAGAACTTTCGGTTACATTTTGCGATTTATAAAGAATTCTCGTGCAAAGCAAAGAGGCGAGGAAAGGTTAATAGGGTATCTCAAGGCTATGGAAATCGTAGAAGCAGAAATACTTTTTAAAATAGTACAAGCTGAGTACTACGATGGTGAAATTAAGGGTTTACAAGCAAAACAACAAGTACCTAAAAATTCAAACTTAATGCCCTTAACGCCATTTCTAGACGAAAATGGCCTGATACGCGTTGGTGGTAGGTTAAAGTTTTCTTACTTAAACTTTTCTGAGAAACACCCAATAATCTTACCTGAGAAAAGTAGGTTAACTTACCTGCTATTTAAATATGAGCATTCACGACTTGGCCATGCAGGTCCGTCTCAGACTTTATTTTCTATACGTGGTAGGGTATGGCCGATCCGTGGGGGTAACGTAGCAAAAAGAGTAATAAAAGAATGTGTATTTTGCTTAAGGGCTAAACCAACAAATTTAAGTCCAATGATGGGACAGTTGCCTGATGTTCGCGTTAAACCAGGCTACGTATTCCAAAATTCTGGCGTAGATTACGCTGGACCTTTTTTGATAAGACGATTTAAAGGTAGAGGCGCGAAAAACACTAAGTGTTATATGGCAATATTTGTATGCCTAGCAACAAAGGCATGCCATATTGAAATTATAGCAGAGAGGACGGAATCATTCATCGCGGGGTTAAAACGATTTATCGCTCGTAGAAGGAAGCCTTTATGCATATTTTCCGATATCGGGACAAATTTTGTTGGAGCTAATCGTGAATTAAAGTCTATAGTTGATAAGCTTCGCGAGAGTAATGAAAAGGTTGGCGAGACTCTTGCTAATGAAGGAATAAGTTAGAGTTTTATCCCACCTAGTGCACCTCATTTTGGGGGCCTCTGGGAGGCGATGGTAAAGCGGGTAAAGTTTCACTTAAAAAGAATCGTCGGCGACAATATTGCGCTAACATATTAGGAGTTTACTACTTTGTCCTGTCAGGTTGAGGCAATCCTAAACTCCCGTCCACTTTGTCCTATGTCACCCTATGCGGAAGACTTGGAACCTATAACACCGGGGCATTTTTTAATTGGGCGCACGCTTTCTGCTTTGCCAGAGCATGATGTTAAGAATATACCAGAAAATAGATTGACACGATTCCAGAAGGTGCAGCGATTAGTTCAACACTAAAAAAAACCTTATTGTTAGAAGGTGAACCTTCCAAGGAGGGGGCCATGTTGGCATTGAATTTATGTATAATTATTATTGTATAAATTTATTTTGTTAGCAGCGCCACCTTTAGTATTTGTTTGTAAATGCAATCCGTTACCAACGTGAAAAAGTAAAAATGTTGTAGTGGTGACAATGAATATAGAGAGAACAAGATGTAATGGCGTTGCGTTGTATTTTTAAGAAAGAAGAACGTTTTTTGTTCTGAGAAATAAAATAGTTAAAAACAAAGGTGTTAAGTTTTCCTTCTATACCTAATCATACGAACATAGATAGAAGTATACTGCCAATTCCAACATCTTTTAGAAGTCTTATTAATAAGTTATTAATTACGTATATTACTATTTTATTGGATTTTTTGTTCCTATCTACCTACCTAATAAAGTGTACTTGTTGTTATGCCAATTAAAGCTTTAATTTTTTATTGTAAACTTTGTAAAATATTTAGGATTTTGTTTCCAACGTAATCTTTTCTGCTCGCGCACTATGGATCTATTTAGCCTTTTCGTGCGTTACAATAACTATAAAACTATAGGACCCGGATCAATTTTTTTTTCTAAGAATTTCTCCATTCTCTTGTCAATAATCTACTATTATTGACAATTTTGTTTCCAAAGCACTCGTTTCAAAGATAAATAATTTAACAATTCGGCAAAACAAAAAAGTAACTCATAATGTATGTAATGCACTGTAATGTATTGTAGTAAAAAAAACCTTTATCCAAAAATGCAAAAATTCAATATAGCATTATGAAAACATTTCTGAGCTTTATCAGCACATGACAAACATTAATTAATTCTAGAATTTTTTAACTAGCAAAAAGGTTCTATGGCAAGTATGCAATAAATACCTATACATATTTCTCAGATGTATTGCGATTCGCTATTTTTCTGTTGCTCACACATGAAAATCCAAACCCAAAGTGAAGTTTTACCGACACTGTATAGTATAAACATTTAACCAAAAATAGCTCTCTATCCTCTGATAAAAATGGAAGGCTAACGACCTCGCATAGATAATATAATAATACACTACGTATATAGAATTCAAACTGAATACAATCAAAATTTTATGAGCTTAGCACCAAAAATACAGATGGCACCTGTAATGCGGTCTACCATGACCATCTCCATTAATAAAGCCAAGACCCGATGCAACTGGCCATGGACCTACTAGACCTACAGCTTGCTCTATAACTTAGTGACAAACCGTATCAATGCTGTTTATTATACATAATATCTGTACAGTGTAATTGAAATGAAAGGTTAAACGACTAGCGCATTTTCAGCGCTTGCGTATTGTTGATTGCATTTGAAATGATTATTTTAATTTGCTTTTGCAATATAGTACGCATATTACATTTTAATTTAATATCACTGTATAACATAATCACGTGGGCTGTATCCTATAAATTCAGTTTTTTGTTTTAAAATTGAAACTGACATTTCTCAAAAAATGAAATACTCCAAAATATAATTGTGCCGTTTTAAGTTTTCGCTACAAAATTTATTTGCCATCGATTTTTAAATTCTACAAAGGGCCTGACGACATTCTTTAAATGGAAGAACTTTTGTCAACAATCTTACATTGAAAAACTAATTGAGAAGAAAATTAACAATTACCGTATTTGTGATAGGTATAACTAGCACCGGAAAATTAGTTAATAGTGCCTGTTCTAAAGGTAAGGTATTTAATGCTGATAACTTGTAAAGCAGACCGAGTAAATGTTTCGTCGAATTTCTTTAAATAAATTAATTACAACTTTATTATTGTAGCGCAGGAAGAATTTAGAGATGTTATAAAGTGTTGCTGGAAAGCCATACATCAATTTCGAAGATACCGCATGTTCCGAGGACACAATTTCAAATTTTAAGTCAGGCCAACCAAAAACAAAACAGTGTCCAAAAGCAAGAAAAGTTATATCAGAAAGTTAACAAGTTAAAACAAACAATCAATAGACAATTTACGTTTTGTAAAAAAATCAGGTACATTTTCTTGTAGTCATAAAGCTAGTTTAAAAGATAGCATTGTTTTCAAGATAGTTGGTTTAAACAACAATAATAAGGCAAATGTAGTAGAAATTGTAAATACAATCTGAACTATTTAACCAATCAAGAAAAATGTAGGTATTTGTTACGATGTAAGAATAAATTAATTTAAATAATTACTTGAATTTCTTTCTAAGGCAAAAGGAAAAAATAATTTAAATTCTTAAAGATGAAACCGTACAGGCAAAATGCATTTAAGATACTTAGACCCAAAAATACAGATGGCGCACGAATTATTCATCGAACAATGCTTGGAGTTTACATTCTATATACGTAGTATATTATTATATTATCTATGACTCACGTCAAGGTCCGTTGATGCATCCATAATTATATCCAAAGTAAAGGTTATCTCACCCATTTCCACTATTGGCTTTTGAAATGGGCTCAAAAATGGCGCCTTTTTGGCGGCAATTTTAATTTGTCATGAATTTGTCAAATCAAATATTTACATAACATACAGAAAAGGTTACGAATATTTTAATTAAAACAAATCAATAATTCTATGTATTAACTTATTAATAAATAATATTCTTAGGCATTCGAATTATCTTCTGTTATTGAGTAATATTAACTACTACTACTGAATAAAACCACGAAAACACTAACACATTAAAAAATGATGGTCTAAAATGGCGAAGATTTATTAGTTATATGAACAAAACAATAATAACAACTAAAGCGAATATTTTAACTGTGATACAACTAATTTATTAATGGTATCCCCCTCAAACAGTATTTGAGTTTCTCTTTTTTGTTATCCAAATATGGCAAAAAGCCATATAAAAACCGTGGAGGGAAATCTAACTTCTGTAAATGTCTGTACAGAATGGAGTATGACGCAAGTGGATGCTACAACTATTTTCTAAGCTTTTGTAACCTTTTCAACCAGCTAAGAATTAAAAATATATTAAGTAGGTAATTGAAAATTATCCTGCAAATCGTATTTGTACTGCCATTTTCAAAATTTCCAGCGGCCACATCGGTATTTTTAAAACCTGAAGTGAATAGTGTCTCTATTCCTTTTAGTATCTGCATGAGCATGTGCATGCCGTAGTATTATCTTTTAAAGTATATCGAGGCTTTTTCTTTCAATCCTTCCACACTCTTCGATTATTTTAGGCTTTTCTTTAACATATCCAGTATTATTTGATGATTGTGTTTGGCAATTAGATGGCCTGTTTCCTTTATTGCCTTTAAAAGTTTTATTTTTTTTATTAATTGCAACTACATTTATCTCTTCATTTAATCTTTTATGTTTTTTATTAACTGTAACTATATTAGAAACGTTAAATAACGTAGGAATTGCGTTTCATTTCAATATTTACCATTCATCTTTTCTTCTTGTTTCAAATTGCGTTTCTTCAAAATGGAACTAGGGGAAATGTAAAACGGTAATAAAAGAGTATGTAATCTAAAGACTATCCTTTCTCTATGCTTAAATAATGTATATTATTTCTACATGTAATTTTATTAAGACTCAAACTTGCTTATTTCGCATAATCCTGAGTATTCAGTAATTCCCAATTCTGACTTCTACGCATATCTATAACTTTGTCTTATTTTCCTATCTTTTGGAAAAAGAAACAAACGTGCACCATTCCGGGAATTGCTAGAACAGTTTGGTGCACTACAACCAGTCATTTTTTGGGGAGTAGACTTCGGCGTTTCACTTATGTCAGAAACTGACAGATCGAACTTGGGCTCAAATATGGCCGTCTCAACTTTGATGAGATGACCTATGTATGTGTACTAGCTATACATACACATGAATGGGCCTTGACTCACGTTTTACTGTTGCGGCATCTAGCGGCGACTTTCGAACTAATGATTTCGTTTCAATTTTGGATAAAAAATTTATCATGGCAAGCATAGGGGAGTTGACCTACCAGTGTTTTATATATCTTGTGTATGTACTAAAGTATTAATCAGAATGTTAATTCTGTTAACTTCATTTTTCCAGCAGTATTAAGTTACGCTTTTGTTTGCTACAGGTACTTCTATTAATATTGACAATCACACCATGGATGGCGATACCGTAAGAGCAATCAAAGAAGATACAGAAATCAAAATGGCATCACAAATAATAGGAGTCTGCTACATCAAAAAAGAAATTGAGACAAGCATTGATAATAAAGATATACTGTTGCATAAGACCAGTATTCCTCAGAATTCTCAAGAGATCAATACTGATAACATCTGTCGATCTACATTTCCACATAAATCTGATTTCCAAAAACAGAAACTTACGCATAAAGCTGCAAGCAAATTTAAATGCAATTTTTGTGATTATAAATGTTCACAGACAGGTAATCTCAAAAACCACATTTTAATTCATACTGGTGAAAAACCATTTGCATGTGTTTTATGTGACTATAAATGTTCAAAAAAGAGTAATCTCAAAACACACATGTTTATTCACAGTGGTGAGAAGTCATTTGAATGTAATCTTTGTGACCATAAATGTTCAAGAAAAGGTGACCTTAAAAAACACTTGTTCACACATAGTGGTGAGAGACCATTTTCATGTAATCAATGTAATTATAAATGTACACAAAAGAGTGATTTCAAAATACACATGCTTAACCATAGTGGTGAGAAACCATTTCAATGCATTGTATGTGATTATAACTGTTCAAAAAGAAGTGATCTCAAAAAACATATGTTTACTCATAGTGGCGAAAAACCATTTAAATGTAATTTATGTGATTATAAATGTTCACGGAAAGGTAATCTATATAAACATATGTACATTCATAGTAGTGAGAAACCATATGAATGTGCTTTATGTAATTATAAATCCTCGCAAAAAGGTCTTCTCAAAACACACATGTTTATTCATACTGGTGAGAAATTATTTGAATGTAATTTATGTGACCACAAGTATACAAGAAAAGGTGATCTTAAAAGGCATTTGCTCATACATAGTGGTGAGAAACCGTTTGGATGTAATGTGTGCAGTTATAAATGTTCTCGGAAAAGTCACCTTAAATTGCATTTACTTGGCCATAGTGGTGAGAAACCATTTGCATGTAATGTATGTGATTACAAGTGTTCGCAAAAAGGTAGTCTTAAATTACATATGTTCATACATAGTGGTGAGAAACCGTTTGAATGTAATGACTGTGATTATAAATGTTCACAAAAAGGAAGTCTTAAATTACATATGTTGATTCACAGTGGTGAGAAGCCATTTAAATGCTATTTATGTCATTACAGATGTTCAATTAGGGGCCGCCTTAAAGTGCACATGACTACTCATTGTGGTAAAAAATAATTTTTGTGCTAGTTACACTACTATAACACTAATAGAATTTTCGATTTATACGTACTAATATTGCCCTGGCAACGAGCAAGTTCTGAAATAGTGTAAATTAGCTCGAACACCAAGCATATAAAAATGACCTATAAATCAAACGTGTACGTGTCAGTAAACAATACAACCTATCCTCAACTCTATGAAACAACACATGCTCTGAGTTCTTTTTATTGTACAATAAATACTTGGCACACTGTCTTGCTCTATTACAATATATTTAGTTCTTCTAAATAAATTTTTTTTAAATATGCGTTAAACAACAAAAACAAAAACTTCTAAACAAACGATCATAATAAAAATCAGCTGATGCACTAATTAAAATGATCATCCATCATAATTCCTAGAAAATTAGGTCACCGCATATTTCTGCCAAATATTCTGAAGTATGAGGTTTTCCTGAGGTATCAATAGTTTCATAGAGAAACACTCGTCCACCTTCAGTTGTTATTGTTGCACATATTACTGGTTTGTTGTGGACATTCGACCACCTGTCAATCGACATATTTACACACTGTCCTGAGAACTAAGAAAAACTACTTTTTCTTCGTCATAAATTTCATCTCGAAGAGTTTTCACTATAGTTTTCTGTGATGGCGGTGTATAACTAGGTTTTAATAATTGAATAAGTTTTTTTTACTTGCAAATTTTCGACACATCTAAAGCTAGCGTTAGTAGCAAAAATTTGTTACGTTTAAAATTTGAATTTTTAAGTAATGATAGTTGGCTATTAATTCCCTTGATGGTTGTCATGGGGATTGTTAGGAAAATGGACTTTGTTTGATATGAGTTTCTTGTATCAGAGATCTCAATAATATTGTTGATGAAATACTTCCAAAGAAGGATTTTTTGAGTCTTTAAAAAGGTTTTTATTGGTTCTTAGTATTTGTTCTCGAGGGACCCTTATGCCTTCGGCGGATTTACATAGCAGGATTTTTTATATGTATGTGAGTTTTGAAATTATTCACAAGTCATCCTACTGTCATTATTTATTTTTTAGGCAACTTATTTGAAATATTAACAAAATATATTCTATTTGGATTTTTCTTGGATTAAACCCTCAATCAGAGGTGAGTAATTTAATATAATTGAAATCTATGGTTCCGGTGATACTTTTACTTCAGGGTTGACGTAACTGGCTAATCATGTATGTATACCTGGTGGGTATTTACTTTCCTACTCCTGGTTATCTCACCTGCCTGATTTAAATAAATATTTACCTGGTCCATAAGCTTTGAAGTCTTGGGTTATTCGTATCTTACTGTTCCTGATACTGCACCATTACAGATAAGTGGGAAATACTGGTGACCAAGCTAGGTGGACATTCTAATAACCTTATTATAAATCTTCCCTCTCTCTTTAAGAAAAACTTAACCTAATTTAGATAACTAGTAAAAATTGTTATTTTGATCAAGTTCCTTCTGTTATAACTTCTAACATTAATATTTCTCTTTTATATTTATTAACCATATTTGAGTTTAAGTCAAGTTCTGGAAGCATCTATTATTTGAAGTTAATCATTTAACAAAGAGCTGTAATCGTAATGCCTTCTTTTTGATATCAGTAGATGATTTATAATGATTACGCATATGATTGTGTGAGCTCACGGGATTCTATTAATTTTACAGAAATAATCTTAAATTATTTAGTGCAGAATTAGTCATGAAAGTATTACGATCCATTTAGGTTGTGTGTATACACCTTAGTTCCAGCTTAGCCTTAAACAACAATACTGCCCTGTGTTCTTTGTACAATTAAATGTATAATAAATATTGGTACATCCAACGGCATTTCAGGACTACATTATTTTCTTTTATGGTAAACGTAATCGTTTAATATATTGTTATGTTGCATCGTAATATCTTTACTTTCTTGAGCAAGGGTGTCTAGTATACCAGGAGGTTCTGCTGTTCGAACCGCTTAGGACAGCTGGCGCCTTAGAAATTAAATATTTAGAACCCACGTCCCTGCCGGGACTTTTGTCACCTTATTGCGATCCTTGCTCAGGAGATTACTGAATTTACCCAGATTGGTAAATCAATACAACATCTAATTTTAAGAAAGGTGACAAATTGTCTTTTGTATTTGTTTGTTAATCTTTTGTTTCTGAGTTGTAGATGTACGCATTACAAAATCACTCATAGTAGAATGGCTTTACTCTTTTTGTAGACTAATCCAGCAGTTACAATAATATTTTCAGATTGAATTTAAGATGAAACTTCTCTAGAACTTAATATCAAAATTAATAACGTTTCGTTTCTACCCTAATGTGCATGGTTCATAATGAAGTAAAGGAATCAGCTTGTGGTGTTACACAGCAGTAAAATTGGGCAAAAAAACATGTTCAGATTTAAATTAAGCCCAGTGAAAGAACACTTAGAATTATGTTTGATACACCTAAACTCAGAAAGATTCTTTTATAAAGTGCTTTTATGTCTGGTCGGGTGATTATCACCTACTTAGCGGCCTGTTTTTAGAGCGTAAGTTGCTAAATTAAAGCTCTAAGGTTCTAAAAATTTTTAGATCCTGCTAGAAAAATAGCTACCCTTATTTACGCCGTCTCCATAGTAATAACAGTAATTATATACCATTGCATCTACCTACTTGAAGTTTTGCACTTTTCAAATTGTTTTTATTTTAAAACTAAATATTAATTTAAACTTAGACCGGACATAAACTAACGTATGCATTTCGGGCTTAATTGGTGTTTTTTATCTGACACTAACTGACTGCGGGCTCTAACACACTCAATTAAGCCTTTAATACATAATATACTATTATTTGCTTGCTTTTTATTTTACATATAGGTACATATATTATGATCTCCATTATCTGCTTATCTTAACATTTGCTGGAAGCCTCTTTAACGAATCACAAATACGGGAAAGGTGTTTTCAGTGCACTGAAAAGATTTCTTTGTTTCGTGTTTGGTACATGTTAGCAAAGTTGAAGTCATTTTAAAAAGGTTGTTGTATCTGAATTAGTTAATTTAAATAAAAATATAATACATAATATACAAAAACAATAACAAAATACTATACCTATAATATTTATAACTGTTTCCCACTTGAACAATAAATGTTTCATAAACCTTTTCAATTTAATTGTTTCTTTGAGTTCTATTCTTTGACTATCTAGGTGTGCCTCAGGTTTATCTCAAACCAGCATTAGTTTTAGTTCGTGTTCTTCCAGATTTTTTGGACGAAATGTGGTCCTCAACTTCTATACAAGAAACGAGAAAAGAAGGTATAATAATTTTGTACATTTCAGTAGGTACCTCATAGTACATCGTTTTGTGTATTAGGTGCTCTAGTAGATATTCAAGCCAAAAAAATTGAAAAACTTATATTTTGATACCTCATCTACTTCTAAGCTGGTAATACTTTCTGTTTGATCATTAACACTGCTGATTGCTGTTGGATGAATGTTGTCTACTCGTATTTGAAGATTATAGATGAGCCATGGTATCTATTGTACCCATAGTATTGTTTATATTGTTATTAGGTTGATACTAGTAACCAAGCACTCCATATAATCAACAAAACTAAGTTTACAATTTTTATAAAATTAATGACGCAAAGTAGAAAAAATAGTCTATTATACTTGTTTTATAAGACGTAATGTAACACTTGTACGTTTGCAACACTCCTCGCTTTTCTCGTCCCAAACAGCTCGTGCTACAATAGACCATCGTATACAACTCGTATAGTAATATACTATTATACGAGTAAAAGAGATGGGAAGAGAATCTTTTGCGAGAAGGAAACTAAAATTTTTTTTAATGCGATAAAAGAATTTCCATCTGCTATTGAAAGCAAAAACACTGGCACAGACAATAATAAAATAAAAAGTGAAGCTCATGTTATGTCAGGCAATAGTGGTGAAGTGGATCGAGATGTATAGACATTAGAGAATTGTTACAAAACGACCCCGCACGTTTCTTACGGAAATTAGATCCCGGCCAAATTGGCTGAAATCGCAATATGTTGTAGATTATATTATCCTGATCGAAAGTATCCAAGGCCGCAAAGCTCTAAAATTAATAGATCAATTCATTTTAGGGCCAAATATTGTGCATTATTTGATTGAACTTCGAACACCTTTTGCTCTGAAGGATTTGTTGTTATAGTTCTTTGTTACATCAGCTACCTAGTTCTTTAAAAGATAGGTAAAAATATACTAAACAAGATATCTATAGGGCGATTTCGAATTCATAAGATGGCAGGGTAGAAATAACCGTCGAAATAGGTTAATTTCATAACTCTGGTTCTTTGTTACATAATCTAGTTTCCTTTAAAAGATAGATAAAAATATACTAAAGAACATCAAAAGGGCTATTTTGAATTAATTCAGAAGATGTAGTAGACTAATTAGACACAAAATATTTTTGTTATCAAATAATGTGTTAATTAGTGTTATGTGCCTAGAATTATTATTATTATATTATCTTTTTTACTTTTTCTTTTTTCCCCTCAGGTTTTCCTGGTGCTTGTTGCCGGGAGTGCAAATTTAATTTTATAATTTCCGAACAAATTTTACATTTGAACTTTTTTGTTATCAGCCTATCGTAACTATTAATAGAATGAAGAATTCAATGATATGTTGATATCAAATATTAAATGAATGTCATTGTTACTAATGCTCACGCTTGTGTGATGCTTTTACTGTTGTTACTCTGGACACAATCCGCTATGTACATCCATCTTTTGCATATGTACAGCACTGGATGTACCTGGACACTGGATGTCCAACCAATGTCTTGTTTTTTCGACGTTTCGCAATATAAACAAATGTCTGGCATGTCCTTGGAAGACACAATCAAAAACCGTTGTAGAAAACTCTACAACTTTAGCTGTTGAAAATGTTTCAATATAATTTATAACATATATATCGCAATTCCACCCGTCCTGGCCAGGGATTCTAAATATGATCGGAATTTTAACCTCGGAATCATTTAAAATCATATCGGAGTACGATTCGATTTTAACTTTGCGATTCGAAATATAAATCGAAATAACCATCATGAAATTTCGGGAAATCGATTTAAGCTATCATTTGTTTTCCTTTATGTAATATCCTGTTATAATTAGTAAAGCGAACTCTGTTTATATAATCGTAATTGTTCTGTTGTAATATTGGTTGCATATCTATAATAGCAAATTATGATCCAGTGCGCAGATAAAAGGGATATCAATCGATATTGTAGTACAAGAGTTGTTTTTGTAAGAAAACGACAACCTAAGATGTCGAGTGACGTAGTTCACACCTTTTGTAATTATTATATCTTATGTTAATAAAGAAGTTTTTAAGTGGAATCAAGGGGATTTTATTTGAAGACATTACACTTTATTTGTCAAGAACTATCATGCATATTGTTTCTTTTAAGTAGTGAAGGTTATTTAAAAAATTAAAAGTTAGTTAAAAAGCAGTAAAACGGAAGGTAATCGTTTTAAAACTAGCCAAGCTCATTGGGATGTCATACATTTTATGAAAGAGCATCCCAACCTTTCTCATAATATCGGAACAAATTCTGAAAATATAGTGAGCATTTTATTAATAAAGTCTTCAAATTACAATAATTGTTATTTTTTATATAAAATATCTATTAATTAATTGTCTTGCTTGCTGTCCTGCGTGCGGTATGTTTGCATTTTGATTTTCATTCTGGTGATTATTGTAACCTACTTTTTGGTCTTCTATAACATTTTCGTTTAATGCAACACCATTTTGGACACACATATTATGCAAAACGGCACATGTATTAACTATTCTTCCCACAAACTCAGGTGTGTAACGCTGAGATCTTTCCTTTAATAAACATCGAAACTTCGTTTTTAGAACCCGAATACATCTTTCTATACTGTTACGAGAACTGGCATGAGCTTGGTTGTACCGAGCTGCAGGAGTTCCAGGTAAAGCGTTGGCTACAGGTGTCATTAAATACGGTTGTTGAGGATAACCGGAATCACCAATCAATCAAGTATTGATTTCTCCTTCATTATGAAGATATCTTAAAAATTGGTATATTGCTGAAGTTCTCCATATATAGGTATGCGTCATGCATTGCGCCAGCATGGTTAGCATTCACGCTTAAAATGCGAAGAGATGGGTCACAAATAATCTGCACATTTATTGCATGGTATACTTTTCTGCATACAAAAGCATGCTCTTCTTGTGGCTTCAAAACTGAGATCAATGTACCATCAATAAACCCTATACACCCTCCGTAGTGCAATCAGTTCATTACAACTTCTTTGATTGAATTTCGTTCATCAACTGTAGTTTGAAATCGAATCCACACATTGGATAAGTGATCATCAATTACTCTGGTAACTTCATTAATCGCTCTTGAGACACACAATTGACAACCCTATATTAAAATCTTGCCCAACAGTTCTCTGGTAAGATCCAGTTGCAAAAAAACGCAGAGCACTGAAAATTTTTATTTGCTGAGAGATTGCATTTCTATCTACACCATGTTGCAAACGCGGAGCCAAACTATCTATTAAACTGACTACAAGAGCCTTATTAGAAAGGCGAAATAATTCGATAAATCGGCTATCTGGTATCTCAAACGCATTTAAGTTATCACGCAATTGGCGTCGCACTAACGCAAATCTTCGGTTTCCAGCACGTCTTTCTTCTCTTAATATTTCGTTGAAAATTGGTAACATTTTATTACATTAACCGTTTTTCATAGAATAATACTCAACATTTCGCAAAACCACTAATTGAAAACCTTTTAGACTTTTAATGTCAAACTGCCAAAGATATCTATATTTTTAGGAAAATAATATGGCATTTCGATTAAACCCAATTCAAAAATTCAATTCCGACATCACATCTGTGATCGTAAAATTTCCGATTCGATTTTATATGTATTACGACACGATTTAAATTTAGAATATGAAACAAATCGATTTATATGTAACGCCATTTTAATTCCGACAAAATGGAACATCTTTCCGATTCTGATAATAAGTAGAATCGATAAAATAAATACGATTAAAAATACGATAAAAATAAAATAAAAAGGCAGTTCAAAGCTTCCCGGTAGAAGGCTCGGGTGAACCATATTCACCCAAAAATGGTCCGTGACCACCCAACTGGTAATGTGTTTGAAATCTCTAATAAATAAATACAAGTCGAATAAAGCAATAATATGGAGTGTACAAACAAACAATATAATATTAACGCGAAATGTAATGGTGAGAGAACAATGAGCAGAGGACATACCTACCTAATTAAAATGGATTGGAGTTGCCACTTTTTGGCATTAATTTTTTCATTTTTTTGTGTATTAAAGATATCTTAACCTGTTTTAGAACGTCCTCGTCACTACCATAGTTGCTTGGGTTCAAGTGATATATGCTGTAATTTCGAATATCTAATATAAGCAGAGTCTAATGGCAATTATTAATATTTACTGTCATTAATATATAAGTTATCCTCTTAAATGACATGTTTAGTGGGGTAAACTATTTAAAACCTTTAAACCCTTCACTTAATGCCAGTCTTGACGAAATTGTATCAATATATAAAATATCTACTCTATCTTTCAAAAATGTTAAAGCCGACAAGTCTATGATACAATCTGAAATCCATTTATCTTGTTCGGACTTGCAGCTTAGAGTTCTATAATCGATATTTTGCAGATTAAACCCAGATTACCATCTGTAAACTGAACCACAACAAAATCAAAATTGCAGGAATTTTCCGAATAATAGTGAATATTATCCAGTAGGTTATTACTTAGCCATGCAGTTGTTGCAGCATCTGAAGTGAGTGATCTTGACAAACGTTTAGTTGTAGATTGGTTACAATCAGATTCTGTCAGAGTTTTTATTTCTTTTTGGATGTTTTAGCTCTGGAAATAACTTTTCCTAACAGGTTTTCGTTTCCGCCAATTCTCTACCTCCAAAGGATTGTCAATTTCTGTGAGGGTGCTTTTATTAATTTTTGATTTTCTTGGTTAATGCCTACATTTAAATAAATAGATTTTGGATTCACCAAGAGCCGCTCTTTTAATTTATCTATAAATCTTCCAACTTTTGTGTTGGTTTGGTTCATTAGTACCTATGTATATCTGTTTTGACTTTTTTGAACCAGCATTCTGCGGTTATTTTTTCAGTATATGTTTTCTCAGTATAGTTTAATAGAAGATTTAGTATAGCTGTCCAAAGAAGTACAAAAGCCATGTAGTAGGAAATAATATACATATAGAGCAAATTGTTCTAACATTAATGTATTTTTTTTAAGTTCTTATTTGTTGATTAATTACCTATTTCATCTTTTATTGTTATATACAGCTTCAAGAAATGTATATAAAAAGGTGATTCTGAGTAAGGACCACGCACATTTTCATCAAATTCATCTTGATAAAAAAAATCTTTTAAGCTAAGAAAATCCATAAAATTAATTGCCTTGTTAATTAACATTCCTAACGCTTCCTTAAAATCCTTGTCTTTAACTGGACTTAGCAGGATCCACATTAAGCCTTGAAATTACTGTGGAAGCTCATTTACAGTCTCACATTGCGTTAGAACTGCTATCCTATTTATAACAATTTTCTTCTTACTTTTTCGTATTTATAGTATTTTAAGCGATTGAACACCGCTTTAATAAAATGACCACAACAAGATCTGAGGGGTATAATTTTTTGTAATTTGCTTTTATTGCAACCGGTTACGTAATCATACGTAATTTCTAAGTAGGACTATAACGTCATTTCATTTAATCCTATACATATACCGGTAATTATTGCAAAACTTCAATCTACTACAGTTACTTCGAAAATTAGCCAACTTTCATTACAATCGACTGTAGTAAAACGTTTATAATTAAAAAAAGAGCCTGTAGTTGATGCGTTCATGCCTAGATGTGATCAATTCCGCTACAGGTACTATTTTCCAAATTACATTCACCACCTTGTCCTGGTTCACACTCCATGGGTCTAACAACCGATCCCGTAGCATCTAGGTAAACCTTAATCCTTGAGCCTCTTGGTACTAACGTTTATTATAGATCAGTACTCTTCCAGATAGTACTTAGATATATTTATAATCGTCGGATTGAGTTTTTGTTTTTTTTTATTAAAGCTAAATAGGAATTGCGGTCAAGATCAGTATCTGCCATTGCTTCTGATCTGGCTTTTAGATACACTATAAGCGATCGTACTTTTTACCAATTACCATCTTGCAGAGCCCTCCAATTAGCGTTTTTGATATCGTCCCAACGCCTAATATTTGGCATCTTGTACAGTAAGAAACTCTTGATTTCTGATCTCTTGCGACGTAATTGGTAAGCATATTGATTACCTGTATGATTATCATCTTTTAAGGAAAACTAGGTGATGTAACAAAGAACGGTTCCGGAGTTATGAAATTAACTTTATTTCGAGGGTTGTTTCTACCCTGCCATCTTCTGAATTCGAAATCTCCCTTTTGATATGTTGTTTGGTATATTCTTACCTATCTTTTAAAGAAAACTAGGTGATGTAACAAAGGATGTCTCCGGAATTAAGAAATTAACCCTATTTCGAGAGTTGTTTTTACTTTGCCATCATTTAAATAATGTTCTTAGTTAAGGGCTGTTAGTGCGTATATAACTGATTCTGACATGATCTTGTGAATTTGGTGTTTGAAGCGGATTTATTTGCTAATTTACACCCTTTGTTAATATACTGTTGGGTAGTATTTTATAGAAGATGACAAAGTATGCGGCATTGGGGCTGATTTTGCTGTAATTCTCCTCGTTTAAGGTTGATTTTTCTGGTTATTTATATTTTAACAATATCTTTAAGATCGGGGTGGCAAAACCATTTAAAAACCAAGTCCCACCACATCTGAGGTTGGATTCGATTGGGCAGTTGCTCTAAGGCTGGGTGAAGGAACTTATGAAGGCATGAAAAAGGGCTGGAGGGTTCTGATGTACCTAAGCTGGGTTGAGGGAATAGTCCTATTGCTGGTCGAGGAACTTGACCCCGTATGAAAGAGGACAGGAGGTTTCCGGCGGGTGAGTACGTATTAAGTTAATAGCTCTGGTACTAGCCTGGTGAGCTAGTAGAGGGTGGATAGGCAACCTCGCTTCGACCAGTGAGTAACTGGTAGCATATGCGCGCTGATTGAGCGTATCTCAATTACTTCCTCTTGAAATGAACGTCGGGATAAAGTTATTACAGGTGCCCCAAGTAAAACATGCATGCATATTCGTGTATAAGGGACGTAAATCGCAAGTAGATTTACAAAAAATGTTAAAAACGATTTTCATTAATGCAAAATTATTCTAGCTATTCTATAACATAAAATAATAAAAGTCCATGGTTAAATGTTAAACTGTCAGCTCTATTTATCCATTGTTTAACTTCTGTTTGGATTTGAAATTTAAAAATCAGTGATCCCAATAAATTTACGTAATATTTACCAAGTTATCAAAACAAATTATATTTCCTGCCTGCGGTACTTGTATCAAAGGTAAATTCCCAATTTTCGTTAATGAAAATCCAACTGCACCAAAGAAATTTTTACTGATATTTAAGCTTCTGAACTTTTTTACCAGGAAATTCCTCTCGATTTTTTTACGGAATATCCTATCTCACGAATATTTCAATCTGTAAAATTTTTGGAATTCTCCAATTTTTCTTTTTTGAGATACAGGGTGTCAAAGATCTGAAAAATCGTGAATGGTGCCATGTCTCTAAAACAAAAGAGATTTTTTGTCAGCCTTTTATTTTTGTAGAACAAGTAGTACTAACATAGAGACATATAGAGCAGAAATACTAAACCTTACTTTTTCTTCCTTCATAGTTATTCTTTAAGCTAAAGTCTGCATTTATTCAAAAATGGTAGTTCATCTTTGTGGTTCATTTTCGTTATCGATAATTAAACATAATTCTTTTCTCCTTATAGAATAGGTTTTATAGAGTAAATTATTTCTTGTTTCAGCATGATAGCACAAATATTAAAGTTATGATAGTTTTCCTGAAGCTCGATTTTTGCGGAAAACACGGCAGGTTGATGTATACAAATGAGTGCAGCCGCAAAACAAAAACAGATAAAAATAAAATAAAGGCATTTTTCAATATTGCAAATATAAGGGAATATTCAAGCAAAAAACAAAATAATCGAAAGTGGTCGAGCAACAACTTTTGGTTATTTTGGTCGATTTCGTATGGATTGGCCCCAAAGAAAGTTAGACAGCTACTTTAACAGAATTTTATTAAATCCAATAGCAGACAATTTCATTAATAGCAGCTCGTGGTTAACTTTATCAAAGGCCTTAGACATATAAGTATATATAGCATCAACTTGCATCTTTTGTTCAAAAGCATTTAAAATTCGATGCTGGTAAGAAAAAAGATTTGTGACTGTAGAACGGCGTTTGATAAACCCATGTTGTTCATTTATAAAAAACGTGCCTAAGGCTGGGTAAAATTTTATAGATAACGATTGCTTTCCAGAATTTTGGAGATAACAGAAATTTTGGGAATAGGTCTACAATTTTTAATATCCGTTCAATCTCCTGATTTAAATATAGAGATAACGAAACTAGTTTTCCATAATGCACGGAATATACCTGTGGTTAAAGATAAGTTAAATAGCCGACAGAGGGGGTCGGCAAGAGTGCATCTGCAATTTTACAAAAACCGTGATGGTATAGCATCAGGTCCATGGCTGTCACTAGCTTTTAACTGCTTTTAACTGCAGAAGTTTGTCAAAAACATCGTTTACTTTGATAACTATGTTGTTTAAATTTATTCCATACTTATAGTTAAGGGTAGGAATACTACAATGAGAATCAGTAGAAACTGAAGCAAAATGACAGGCAAATAAATCAACAATATGTTGTGGGTTGTTTGCAATAATCCCATTTATATAGATACATAGAATTTGGGATAAGATCTTGTGTTAAGTTCTTTATGAAATTCCAAAACAATCTAGGGTTGTCCCTAAGTGTTAGTTTATTTATATAGTTCGTGTAATTTGTTTGGAGAGTGTTTTGCATAATTGTCTTATATTACTAAATTTTAAATAATCTTGAACGGATTGAGTTTGCTTGTATATTTTGTTTTATTTTTTTCTGTATACTTAACTGTTTTAGCTCTGTAGTGTTTTATTTTTTTTTGTATGTTTTGTTTTATATTACATATAACTAGGGTTCCTTAATATGAACTGAGCTCGGTGTTATTTAGGGTTAAGTCACACATGTCAAATTTTCCTAGTGACATTTTACATTTTGAAACTATTTATTAGAGTATTGGTAATCATGAAAATTGGTTTAATAAATTAAACTGTCGATAGGATAATTATATAAATCTGAAATTCGGTACAGTTAATACTTTATTAAAAGCTGTCTTAAATTATTCGATATAAAATTGATATAACTAAGTAGTTTTAAAAATAAAATTGATATAAGTAGTTTTAAAAATAACAGTAGTTTTAGTAAATAAATGATAATGTGTACATTACAAACTTTTACAGGCATAAAAATAAACATGACAGCATAACCTCAAGTTTATAACTGACAGCTGCTGAATATTGTTACAAAAGTAAAAAAAAGACAAAAAAGGAATCTCTGTTTCAGACAGCTTAGTTTTGGCCTAGAAAGAGATAGATTTTGACATCCGTGTTCTAGCTCTTAAATAACACAGTTAAAGTTGTCATTTAGGGACTCTACATATAACCACATTTAATCTTAGCACATTCTAACCTCACAAAACGCGAAAAGTCATTTTATAGTGTTACGACATGTTAAACGTAAAATTCACTAGATTGTAATGCAATGTTTTTAATAGCTTGAATTTAAAATTTCTATATAATTAGTGATGCAAAGTACAGGGTGGAGCACGGTAATTCGCGTAAGCACGATTTGGGAATGAAATAAAAAAATAATGAACACTTAGAAACTTACATTTTTATTTTTCTCATATTGGACAATAATCGAAGTTTCTAATTACATGGTTTTAAACAGTGTGTCTGGCAAATGTCTACCTTCACAATACACACACTGCTGCAGTCGTGTTCTGAAATTCTCATGCACTCTTTCAAGCATGTCTTCTGGTATTCTTGCAATTTCAGCCTCAATATTGTTCTGTAGGTTTTCCAGGGTGTTGGGACGGTTGCAATACACCTTCGACTTCAGGTAACCCAAAAAAAAAAATCGCATGGGGCTAAGTCCGGTGAGCGTGTGGGCCAGTTGAGATATCCCATCCGAGAGATAAGCCTTCCAGGAAACGCTTGCCTCAAAAAATTTATGGTAATGCCCGCTGTGTGTGCAGTGGCACCGTCTTGTTGAAACCAGTAATCCTGTAACTGCATTGCCTCAAAAGCCGGCTGGAAAAACTCTTGCAGCATAGTTAAGTAACGATCCGAATTCACAGTTACAGCACGACGATTTTCCTGGAAAAAGTAAGGGCCAGTGATGCCTACTTGTGATATGGCGCACCACGCAGTGACGCGGTCTGAGTGCAGGGGTCTCTGGTGAATTTCCCTCGGGTTCGTTTCGCTCCAGTACCGCATATTCTGTTTGCTTACACATCCACTGAGGTGAAAATGTGCCTCATCAGAAAAGAACACATTTGCGTCACGGGGTATGGTTGCAAGCATGTCTTCACAAGATGTTCTTCGTGTTACATAATCCCGTCCTGATAATTGCTGAACCACGCACATTTTATACGGATGAAGATTCAGTTCATTATGAAGAATCTGGTGGAGAGAACGTCTTGAAATGCCAAAAGCAAGTGCTTGTTTTCAAGCTGAGCGTTTCGGAGATTGCAGTACTGCTGCTCTAACTCGTTTGACATTTTGTGGTGTTGTAACGCTTCTCTCAGGTCCTCTTCGTACAGATGACACATCCCCTGTTGTTCTGAATGCATTTACCCAATTTACAATTGATTGCCATCCAGGAACACGTCCGCGTGGGGAACTGCAAATCGCAAACGAAAAGCGCGCTGCACTGCAATGATCGAGTGGGAATTCGAGAAATACACTTCAACACAAAATGAGCTCTTCTCACGTGTCCACTGCATTATGGCAACTGAACAGCAGATGAATACAAACCTCCCGTCGGTCACTATAAACCACGCCCACTCTCCCCTCTCTTCGACCAACAGCGCCGCCACAGCGTGAATTTTAAAAAAGCAATTTACCGCGCTCCACCTGTATAAAAAATAGTATATTATACTCGTTTTATAAGACTTATTGTATCACTCATTCTTTTGGAACACTCCTCGCTTCTCTCGTCGTGTCCCAAACAACTCATGCTACAATAGACCGTCTTATATAACTCGTATAATAATATACTATAGTAAAACAGTAATTTAGTTAAGCTGAAGTTAATCCTTAAATTATTAAGTACAAGCATTGTGTTTTCATTCATGTGTCTCGGTATTCGGCGAGACAGCCAGCGCTACCTAGCGCTGGATGACCTGAACCCTATTGAACTACGCGATGTAAGAGAGGTGAGGATCCGAGCTTGAATTCTTTTTTCGTATTTCAACAAAAGCAACAATTTACTAAAGCTTACCCATTAGGGTAAGCAGTTGGCACCTAGTAGTTATTTGTGTACCAAGTCAGCAAAGTGATTCTTTATCGAACGAGTCTGAGATTATGAGACGAGCGAGCGAAGCGAGAGAGACGAATAACAGGCGAGTTCGATAAAGACACTTTACTGACGTGGTGCATACAAAATTTTATCGTCAACCATATTTGCGGCAGGTAAAATGCTTGATTTGTACAGTAACCATATTTGCGGCAGGTAAAATACTTGATTTGTACAGTAAAATAAAGTGTTTGTTTACTTCCACAAATCGCTATGGTAATGCATGACTTCATTGATGGTTGCCGATAATAGTATATTACATTACTAGTGTGGAAAGTGAAACTTTTCGTACGCACGAGTGTGAATTACTCACGAGGCGTAACCGAGTGCGGAAATCACACGAGTGCAGAAAAGTTACTTTCGAACGTGTAATGTACAATATTTTTCCTACGACCCTCCAAATTTCAAATGTTTAAAAAAATTTTATTTTTTAAAATTTTCAAGAATATAATTTTTGAAGATTTTAAAGCAAAATTTTTATGGTTAGGTTTAACAGAGAAAATCACGCTTAAAGCTAATTTTCTTAAGCCATTTATTTTTAGGGTATAAAGTTTAATTTTTTAAACAATTTAGTTTCACAATATGAATAATTATAACGAAATTTCTATCAAAACATTTCCAGAAAAATAAAATTAAGTTATCTTGACAATTTAATCTTAATTAATTTTATTTTTCTGGAGCTGAATTATGACAATTGTTAAAGTGAATGGGTGTTTGTTAACATTTTATTTAATAGATTCTTTTACTAAATATAAATTTCAATTTTAAAAACTCATATATTCATAACTTATTTAAACATAGTATAAAATTAAACCTTGGGTTTAGCAGCAAAATTAATTAAATGAATTACTATTACAATTTATAATATAATAATTTCAGAGGCACATAATTTATTTTTTATTTATATTTAATAATATCTCCATAATTAACAAATATAACTTCAACTAATAACACAATGCCAGGTGTGAAAGAGGTTGCCTAACTAAATTATTTGACATTACTCTTATTTTTCTCCCATTTGGCATCGCTGATTTTAATCTTCGCAAACTTGCTTCAATAATTTTCATGTATTATAGTGAGGTTACGTTAGGGTGTAATCTATTAGATATTTCTCTTTGATAGCTAAAATAACTAATTAAAAATTAATTAAAGTTATATTTATAAGAAAAGAATAGATACATAATGGTTAAAATGCTTCTCAAAATTGGATTAAACATTAATGTCGTCATTTTAATGTAAACAAAATTCATGGATTTCTAGATATTGCTTAGCGTGACGTATTTTCATAACACACACGTGTGTTATGTTCCTAACATACGCGTGTTATATGACTCACTTTCTTAATATCGGTAGCGTTTGCTATTGTTCACTTTCGTATGGGGTCGTAGGAAAATTATATTTATAGAATAACCAAGATATATAAAACACTGGTAGGCCAACTCCCCTATGCTTGCCATGATAAATTTTTCACCCAAAATTGAAACGAGATCATTAGTTCGAAAGTCGCCGCTAGATGCCACAACAGTGAAACGTGAGTGTCAAACCAAACCACATCTGTTAACCTTCAAAATTTATTAAGCTTTTTTAATAATAATAAAATTTATATTTTTATTATTGCCATTTGAGAATTTAATTGATGTATCTTATGCAGCTTTGTTTCTGTTTATTATAATTAACAAGCCAGAATTAATAAAAAATAGCGCGTTCTCAAATATACAGGTAAGTATAAATGAACACTTATTTCTAAACTAATTTTTTTGGTTTGTTTTCGATAGCAAAACGCCATTCGTATCATGTGATAAATTTTACCAGTAAATAGTTTGATGTTTAATTGTTCTATTAAAATTGCTCTTTTTAGGGATTCCACCTTTCTGTATGTGGCTAATGGTAATGGAGTGAGGGCCGTTATGTATTTCTCAATCACAATATAAGGTATTTAGAAAATCAGTTGTCAAAATGTAATTTTTAAATTTATCATAAAATGAAATCGCTTTAATCTAAACCTCTTATATTTTCAGGGACACTGCATGGAAGGTCTTGTATGGATTCTCATGGAAGTGACTGAGGTTCTTAAAATAACTTCAAAATTTGGTTACCAGAAAGAATTTTGTTTCCAAAATATGAATATGTCTGTACTACAGGGTCAAACCGATCTTTACGTACATTACATTTATGTTTAGATTTTGTTGTAATAGTGATCGATGTCGACTTCACTTTCCTTGCCAGACCACAGTTGGTCTGGTATATCATTGATTTCGTTGTTGTCATCATCAATGGCCTTGTTATTTGTTATTTTATAAATGTTTGTAATTAAATTTTTAAAATATAAATATTTCATGGATAGTTTTGCTGTAATTGATCTTGTTTGTTACAGAGTTAGATGGACAATAATATAATTGTTATCAAGTCAAAAAACTATTGCTTTTCAGTACAAAAGTCTGTGTTCTGCTGTTGTATTTAATATTTTTGTCCCTTTCACATGTGGACCATGTTTATAATGCTATTTAGCTTCTTGTTGCTATAAAAATTATGCTGAGATGTGTGCTTTATTGCTATTAATTACCAGTAACAGTTTTACTTAACCTGCTTAATGCATATAATTAAAAACATGTTTAAGCATTAAGTATATATAATTCGACTTATACCTACTCTTTTTTAATACTTGAAATCTTTAGAGCGTCTAATAGGTTTGAATTTCGCATATAGATTTTTTTATAGTGGCACACAAGGTCTTTACTTGTTAATAAAACTCTTGTTGCATCAATCCATGCTTGCAGTTTATCTGCTTTCCGTAAAATATTACAAAATAATTGATGAATTTGATTACAATTCTCAAAAGAAATATTTGCATAGGTCAATTTGTATTCTTATTATTTAAGTTAAATGAAAATAAAAAAATATGTTACCTTAGTTTGCTGTAAAAAATTAAATTTCAATTTAGTTTTATTACCAAAGATGTTTTAAATAAAGAAGAGTCACAATTTAGCATTTTAATAGTGCCAAAGAATCTTGTACCTCTATCATCATGAAAAAGTTTATTTAATTTGTATTACGAAAAATACGCCAAAAGCAAATATTCATTATTACAGGTTATGTTGCTGTAGAATGACAATCATGCTTGCGCACGTCACGCCATCTATCAGAAATTTAGCTCGCGTTAAAATTGGTTGACGAAATGACGGCGAGTTGACATACCATATGTTATATATATCTTGAGAATAACTATTCATTTATTTCCGAGTCTTATTAGCAGTGTTGTGACAGATACATTATTTTGTGTGTCTAGATACAGATACAGATGCTTTTGCTATGAAGTATCTAGATCCAAATACAAATTCTAACATAATATATCTAGATACAGTTGTATATACTTGTTTTACTGTAATCACCCCCAAAATAAGAACTTCCTAGTCAATTTTTTGTACCGATAATAGTTGATTAACTAAGCACCAATTCCAGGACTAGTCTCGGACAGCAATATTTATTAAATTTTATACATATTAGAAATGGATAATTACACTGTGCTTGAAATTGATACTTGAAAATAGAGACAAATGGGGCACTTATTGAGTGACGTTCTTATGGATGTACTGAGTTCAGATCCACCGGCATTTGGTTGGATTGGCTCTAGTTTTGGAGAAATCCGTCTTTGAATTTTGCTGATTTCAGTCGGGTTCGTCGCTAAAGACTTCGATATTTGCATGTTTATAGGTCCTAAATCGTTTTGAATATCGCTTTAATGTCTTTGGCAAAGTTGTAGCTATTATTACGACCAACAAATTTGCTGGACACACCAACACAAAAAAAACACATTCAAACAGTGTTTTCGACTATAATGTCCAGAAAACCCCACTTTTTCGTCGATTTTTTGGAATTTTCCGCCTATAAATGCCAAACTGTAAGGAATTTCGCTTTAAAATCTCAATAAAAAAAACAAAAAAGACTTTTTTTATCACAATTCAATAAAAAAATTAAACGCACAATCATGATTTTAACTCAAATTACCCTATTGTATCACAGATGTCGCCATTATACTGACATTGGTCAGTATACTGGCGACATCTGTGATATAATAGGGTTCTGTGATACAAATTACCCTATTGTATCACAGATGTCGCCATTATACTGACCAATGTCAGTATAATGGCGACATCTGTGATACATTAGGGTAATTTGAGTTAAAATCATGAATTCATACGGTCAGTGTCAATGACCGTATTACGTATTTCTGAACCATTGTTGATGTTTTTAATTCTGACATTCCTAATTATAACATATCTTGTTACAGCTTGATTGTTTATTAGTTTCGGAACGTAATTTTATCTAGTCAAAAAATAAATTCGTTAAAAATATCAAGAATGAGTAAATGCGGTCGACATTCATTTAATAAATATTGTTATGTTTGTGGAAAGCACACTATAATGCCTAGCAAGCGCGCAATTACCCCGGAAATGGCTGAATTGTACTCGCAATATTTCAACCAAACTGTAGTCAATGATGTGGTTTGGGCTCCATCAATCATTTGTACGACTTGTTTGTATAGATTGAATCAATGGAAAAAAGGTAAAATGAAATAACTTATTATTTATTTTTAAACTATTTTAATTAATGATGTTTTTTTTATTAAAGGTGAAATCGAATCTATGCCTTTTGGCGTTCCAATGATTTGGACAGACCCTCAACTGCACAATCCAGATGAGTGTTATGCTTGTGTTAATAGTGTGGTCGGGATAAACAGAGCCAAAAAACGTAAAGTGGAATACAGAGAAACACTGTTTGTTCAGTTGCCGTTACCACATTCGAATTCCATTCCAATCCCGAAAAGACAAAGTCCAACAGAAGAGTACAATCCACCTACTTTCGCTACTGTTGGAGAATCGTCTGCATCACTTTACGTACCATCCAATGTGACCGCACCATGTAATCACGTCGAAATCTCTCAAAGCGGTCTGGATAAAATGATTCGTGGCCTCAAATTATCACAGCGTCAGTCCATTCTTTTGGCTCAAGATTTGAGAAAATCGAATATCTTAGCACCAGATGTGAATATATATGGAGCAATCGGTCGTCATCGTCATTTCACTGTTTTTTTCAAAGCCATCGAAGACAATTCAGTAGCATATTGCACTGATATCAAGGGTTTGGTTTTAACGACGCACAATGAATATAACCCAGAAGATTGGCAATTGTTTATTGATTCGTCTAAGAGCAGTCACAAGGCGGTTTTGCTTCATATCGCAAATGCAAAAAACAGTGTCCCGATCGCTATCAGCACAAACACAAAAGAAAATTACGCATCGTTGAAAAAAATCATTGATTTGGTGAAATACCAAGACCATCGTTGGAAAGTTTGTGCTGACTTGAAAGTGGTAGCTCTTTTGAGAGGGATGCAGACGGGATACACAAAACACATGTGTTTTATGTGTTTGTGGGATACTCGATTTTCTGGCGATCAATACACCAAAAAGGACTGGCCTCTGAGAGTAGGATTTAGATTGCGCCAAGAAAACATCGTTGAGGCTCCACTTGTGCCAATTCAAAAAGTTTTGCTCCCACCGCTCCATATCAAACTTGGAATTGTTAAAAACTTCATAAAGATACTGAATCCTGAAGGCAATGCATTCAATGAATTAACACGGATTTTCCCAAGATTAAGCGGAATGAAAATAAAAGAAGGTTTGTATGAAACCATACATTCGTACCAATCAAGCTCTCTTGTTCAATATCTAACACATATTTTTGAATGATTTTTTCACAGGCGTTCTCAATGGACCTGATATTCGACGTTTGATGAAGGATCAACGGTTTGAAGCCTGTCTCTCTGATCTAGAGCTAGTGGCTTGGAATTGTGTCAAAGTAGTCATTGAAAATGTTCTTGGAATTCATCGTGATGAAAATTGGCGCATACACATTGAAAACATGCTTGATGCTTTCCACAATATCAATGTAAGAATGTCATTAAAAATTCACTTTTTACATTGCCATATGGACAAATTCGCCGAACAATCACCAACCGAATCCGATGAGCATGGAGAACGTTTTCACCAAGTGACGGCAAGACTTGAGCACTGGTATAGTGGCAAGAAGCTGGATGCTCTCCTAGGAGACATTTGCTGGAACTTGCAACAAGAAGAAGATGAAGAAGAATAAACATGAAAATATATGTTTCACTGTTCAAAGTTTTTGAATCTGCATTAAAATTCGAGTTAAAACCATGATTGTGCGTCTAATTTTTTTATTGAATTGTGGGAAAAAAGTATTGTTTGTATTTTTTTCTTGAGATTTTAAAGCGAAATTCTTTACAGTTTGGCATTTATAGGCGGAAAATTCCAAGAAATCGACGAAAAAGTGGGGTTTTCTGGACATTATAGTCGAAAACACTGTTTGAATGTGTTTTTTTGTGTTGGTGTGTCCAGCAAATTTGTTGATCGTAATAATAGCTACAACTTTGTCAAAGCATTAAAGCGATATTCAAAACGGTTTAGGACCTATAAACATGCAAATATCGAAGTCTTTAGCGACGAACCCGACTGAAATCAGCAAAATTCAAAGACGGATTTCTCCGAAACTAGAGCCAATCAAGCTAAATGCCGGTGGATCTGAACTCAGTACATCCATAAGAACGTCACTCAATAAGTGCCCCATTTGTCTCTATTTTCGACTAGCACAGTGTTATTATACAGAAACCAGTATCTAAAGATAAGTACAGTGTGTATTCAAACCTTTCCATTTTTTAGAATTAATATGTGTTGTTTTCATACTTAACTTGCGTTAATATTTTAACAAAAATATAAAATAAATCATTATTAAAGCATTCCAAACATGCTGCTTGGGTAGATTTTTCTATCCTCAGTCTTGGTGTTGTGCAGAATATTAATAACTTGAATGAATTCCAATAGTTTTCATTGTTTGAAAACCTAGAAAGTGTTTTGCCACTTTAACATAAACAATTATAGCCTAGATATTATTTCTGATAACCTAATTTCAAAGTAGGTGTTGGTACGATTCACACTATTACAAGCTCCTAGTACTATTACCCCACAAACGCAGCCAAATCTGGTTGCTTTTAGTTACCCTTCACGTAACCGAATAGATTGTACTTACTCTTTATCACATTTTCAAAAGCACTTCATTACCATAGTTTTCAAATTAACTGTTGACAGGAAAAATAAGAGTGTGTAACAAAGCCCTTTACTGTACTCGCAGACTTAGATTATTTACCTATGGCTTGTCATGGTACTTATCTACAAGTCCAGTAAAATATACATTCCAGACTTATTACGTAAATATTAAATAACTATTACATGTAATAAAGAATGATTTCTGTTTATTACCTGAATTCTCTCCATATCTGAAATTGTGGTACGTTGGTACAAGCTGTAAATTACGATACAAGGACAATAATTATGGTACAGTAGGCAACACTGCCCTGGACGGACAAGAATCCGTCTTTCTCACACAATCGCATTCTGTAATAATTTCCATTGTTTATAGTGTCACTACATCTAGTCAGCCAGCCTGGTGGATCAGAGTTCCGCAAACGATCCCATTTTTTTGTGACGAAAAACCCGAAATTGTTAATTATTACTATTGCCATTGAATTTAATTAAATCCACGTTTAGTTTTAAAAGTCTTTCTACATATTTTTCATTCTGACAGCTCCAAGTTGTAATATGCAATTTTAGTATACGAATTACTAGATTTCACACTTTCTTTGCCCCAATATTTGCCCGTCGATTACGGTACTCTAATATGCCAACTTGGCCTGGCTAAGTAGATGTAGTAACTCTAATTGTTTAGTGAGATGACTACCATCTAGTAGATTTCAAAGCAATTCCATAATAAAAGATTGGTTTTATTCGTTTTACATTCGGCGGTTTATTTCAAATTTAAAATTCCATCAACTTAATATGATAGTTTTTGTATAAATTATAAAAATATGAGAATATAATTCACGTGTCACATGGTACATTTTTTATTAATTTCATTGGTGAAAGTACAAAAACAAACTCGCAGAATAGGCTATCAAATTGATGATAATTCTATCACCGCATGTTGACTGTCACCTGTTTTTAATAAATAAAATTGTTTACTGTCAAAGTGACAGAAAGTTTGTGTTTATTTTCTTTCAACGTTCATTATATTCTCTCACCAAATATAACACGTGTTATGATTAATCAACGATGATACCACTCGTTAAAACCTTTAGAAAATTGAACTCGTGCTTCGCACTCGGTCAATTTTCGTCGGTTTTAACTCGGGCTATCACCGATGATAATCATAACACTAGTTATATTATCCCCGAAAATAGTATCTGCAAAATACAGATACACAGATACTACAGAAGATGTATCTAGATCCAAATACAGTTACAAAATTTTAAAAGTATGTAGATATGTATCTAGATACCATAAAATTATCTAAATGCTGTATCTAGATACATTACAACACTGCTTATTAGAGAACGAAAAGAGGTGTTGGAACACATCCGCAAGACCGTAACTGAACGCAGCACCAGAAAGAACGTAAGACATTTGACCTTGGCTACGACTTGACGGCCAGGGTTGCCAGACGTACGATATTTATCGTACACACACGATAATTTCATGTTAAATACGATAAACGATAATGATCTATTATCGTACGCAATTTGTACGATAATTTTTAAATTGAGACAAAAAATAAATTGAGGATAAATATAAATATTTCTTGAATTTTCGAAATGCTTTTTCCTATTTGAGTATTTGATACTACCTCTTGCAGTCGATCTTGGTATGATATTTCTGGGAATCCCCTCCTACCTCCTCTTCGCCATTCTGCATTGTGCTGGTCACTTGATCTGAAGCCGATGGCATCCGTGAATGCACGAAATACGAATAGAGTTACAACACCAGCGAAACGAAACAAACGGTTTTTAAAGTAGTTTTGTGAAAAATACTAAGAGTATTTGCAAAAGTATGAGTGAATCAGTGAAAATTAACGTTAAACGCAGACGAATCCAACATTTCCGAAAAGAATGGCTGTTGAATAGCGACTTTAAACATTGGTTAATGCCTGTTGGCGGTAAGAAAAGTTCGACTGCTATAACAATTATTATGACTATCGTATTTTCATCTTCACCAGGCAAGAATGATATGGCAGCTTGTAGATATTGCAATGTTCGTTTTAAGTCTGAATTAGTTGTAATAAAGAATCACAAGAAATCATTGAAACATATTGGATATGAAAATTCAAGACCATCAACATCCACTTCTACATTGAGCAATTTTGTTGTTAAAAATCCAACTGACGAGGATCAAAATGTCAAACGATGTGAAATAATTTTGTCTGCATTTATAGCGGAAAATAATCTGTCCTACGCATTGGCGGATCGAATGTTGGATGTTTTTAAAAATGCTGCACCTGACTCTAAAATTTTACAAAAAGCTACATTAAAACGAACAAAGGCTACCGCAGTCGCAACAAATGTAATTGGAGCATATGAAAAAGAGCAATTGGTTAAAACCCTTAAGGAAACAAAATTCAGTATTCTTTGCGATGAAAGCACTGATATTAGTGTCACTAAAACGAATGCAATAGTTGTAAGATTTTTTTGTGCCCGCACACAAAGAATTGTTACCAAATTTTATGATTTGGCAAATATTTTTATCGACGGCTGCGATGCAGAAACATTATACAATTTAATAATAAATCCTTTTATTGAACAATCAATCCCACGAGATAATATAATTGGTTTTGCATCTGACGGTTGCAATCTAATGATGGGGAGTAAGAACTCAGTAGCTAGTAGATTTCGATCAAATTTTGAAGGCATTGTTATCATCAAATGTATTTGCCACTCACTGCACTTGTGTGCCAGTGAAGCATGCAAGAAATTACCACGCACTCCGGAAGATTTAGCAAGAAATGTATATAATTTTTTTAAGGTAACAGTAATATTTTAGGTAAAACCAATTTCACATACATTATTTATTTTTTAAACAGGCGAGCTCAAAACGTCTTGCAGAATTCAAGGAGTTCCAAACATTTGCCCAGGCTGATATTCACAAATTACTTCATCCATCGCAAACCAGATGGTTGTCTTTACATGCAGTTGTATCAAGAATCCTAGAACAATGGGAAGCTCTGATTTTGTTTTTTAATTATAAATTTCTTAGTGAAAGGCTGCTTTCTGCTGAACACATTCACATCGCATTAAACGATCCATTTGTTCGCATGTATTTTAAATTTTTAGACTGGGTTCTACCGAAATTTACAGCCTTGAATTTATATTTTCAAAAGGGTAATTCTGTTATTTTAAGTTTACATTCTAAAATGAAAAGTGGTTATTTAGAACTGCTATTGTGTTACATGAAAACTAAATATGTAATGCAAAATGAAATTATGTCGGTTGACCCACAGAATAGATCGCAGTTTAAAAATAAGGAAGAGATATATTTTGGGGTAAACATTATGAATGATTTACAGAAACCTGAAATTCAGGCTAATACAGATGCTTTAAATTATTTTTATGAGAGTTGTTTAAATTTTTTCTCAACAGCCTGTTGTCAAATACGTGACAGGTATGATTTTTCAGATCCCTTTCTTTCACAATTACATCATTTATTGCCACAAAAAGCTACTTCCTTAGATGATAACAGATTAGTTAGTCTAATACCTCTTTTACAGTTAAGTCCACGACTAACTGTTGTCACTAATTGGCAAAACATCGACGATGAATGGAGAAAATTACCTTTACTTCCCAAAATCGATTTACCATCAACAGATATGGAACCAGATTTGTTTTGGAGTAGAATATTGAATATAAATGTGGAAGGTAGTTTTTTATTTAAGAACTTATCAATTTATGTTTTAAACATTCTTAGTTTGCCCCATTCCAATGCAGAATGCGAGCGGGTGTTCAGCAAACTAAACATGATTAAAACGAAAGTGAGAAATAGGCTCATCACAAGAACTATAAACGGGAAGATTCTTGCTTCGCAGTTTGCTAAAGAGCAGGGGCGTAGTGATAAAATAAACCCTCCAAAAGAACTCATTTCCAAAATGAATAGTAGCATGTATAACAATATTGATGTAGAATCAGAATCTGAATAAAAAAAATATTCTAATTTTGACTTTTTTTTATTCGTTGTCCAAATTTGGAGGGTACGATAATTTTAGGAGAAAAACGATAATTTTACAGCGCATGTACGATAAGCACGGCATCAAAATCTGGCAACCATGCTTGACGCCAGCTTGACGCACAGAACCACACACAGAACATGTCATAAAAAGCGGTTGTTGGCGTTTGTAGTTGTTTTCTGTTAAAATTATTATTAAAAACCATTAGCACACATTGTATTAAAATAATAAAGAAGAATGTGGTCTGATTCTTTTGTAAGTTTTTACTTATTTATATAAATACCTAAATTTGTAATAATTCCTAATAAGAATAGAAATTATTTGGTTAATCTGATGACATCATTTCTGACCCGCCATCATTATTTTTATCTGCAGTTAAAAATTAATTTTTTTAATACAAATTTAATGATTTAGATGGTCTTGGTTATCCAATTCCTGGAAATGTATATGGAATTCAATAAGAAAACTCATGGTTGATCCAATGTAATAACTGCGTTTAGAGGTTATGTTAGAAGAATATGCATCGAACAACTTGAAGTTGGCTCTCAGGATAATTCAAATAATAGGTAATAATTGTACTTTATGATAATAGGTTTGGGTAAAACTGCATAAAAGGCACCCCCGCATACGCATACCTACTGCGCATAACGACTATATCTAATATACTCATGGGAATAATTCTTACACTGTTGCCGGTCCTACTTTCTTTCTAATAAATAAAATATTAATGTACTGTATAAATTTAATATTTTGTATATTCTTAAAGCACAAACGCAAAAATGATTTTGAAGTTGTTCTTTACAAAAAGACAAATTAAAACTTGCTTACTATGTACCTACAATGAAATGAATTAACCGCTAAAAAGAAGTGATGTGATGAGGGACGCATTTCATGCTAATTCTTTTTGTATGAGTTTTTATTTTTCTTCTTTTGTGTTCACTTTTTCTTACCACAGTTAAATACTCGACATCATCACGTCTTTTTAGCAGTTAATTCATTTCATTGTAGGCAAGCTTTAATTATCTTTTAGTAAAGAACAACTTCAAAATCATTTTTGCGTTCGTGCTTTAAGAATATACAAAATATTAAATTTATACAGTACATTAATATTTTATTTATTAGAAAGAAAGTAGGACCGGCAACAGTGTAAGAATGATTCCCATGAGTATATTAGATATAGTCGTTATGCGCAGTAGGTATGCATATGCGGGGGTACCTCTTATGCAGTTTTACCTAGGTTTGTTCCAGCAACAAATCACAAACGGTTTGAGAACTTTTATGCAACTAGTACGAAATTGTTTAGAGTTGGAAACTAGTTGACAATGCATTTCCTGCTGGAAGCTGGAATTTTATTGGAATCCACAAATTGGAAATTTGATTTGTAAGAAAGTTGTCACTATTGTATTAGCCTTTTTTTTGTTTACAATGTGCAATCTCCAGCGGCATGCTTACAGCGCATTCTATCAGAAAAGTTCGTAAAATGTTCGGAAACTTTACAAATGCCCGGTTTGTAAACAGTTTGCAAAAAGTTATACTAGCTGCTGGAATATCTAAAACTATCGGTCAATTTGGAAAACTTTCTTCTGCTGGAACGCTAATTTTTATCTGCACATGTGTCTGACAGTTTGCAACCGTTTCTGACTACTGCTGGAACCAACCTAATATAAGTTTCACAAGTGAATGTTTATTTTGTGAGAAGAGAAGTTTGGCCCCTGACGCGTCAACAGAGTGGAACATCTCTTCGAACAAAAACTAACTTTTAACACTTATATCATTCATTATTTTTTTTACAAACCCTATTAAAGGGGTTAACAAATGATAAAAATACAAAATTGTAATGCAAAGACCAGGTGGCTTATAATTAATTATGAGCGAACGTCTACCATAACAACCATTGTTGTTATTACCAAAATTGTTATGGGGTCATTCCATGTGAAATCATCAAGTGAGTAAAGTTGCACCATTTTTGATTTTGATGAAAATAGGCTAGCTTGTTACTCTAGCCTTTAGATGAAAGAAAATATATTTTTTCAATTTTTACTGGTAACTACTTGATAATGGCAGCCATTTTTCATCAGCGGCATCGACAAATTTTACCAATTTCAGAGGTTTATGCATTTGATTACAACTTGTTGTGCAGTTGACCAATTTGGAATATTATTATGTCATTTTAAAGCTTAAGATATGTACATTTTATTTATATATTTACAATTTGTTAGTAATTTATTTTTTCCAAATGGCATCTGTGCGCTTTTGCCGTTGAAATTGCTATTTTTTTCAGATTTGTACACCATGCTGCAGTCCCCAGGCTAAATTTACAGATCTGGTTTTTTGTGTACATTATCTTTACATATAGTATGATAAGTACATACAAAATTATCTTCTTTAAAGCCCTGATTATTTAAAAAAAAATACCTTCAAAGTTGACAAAAAATGAAAATTATTAAAATTTGGAGCCCAAAAAAGTTATGTGGGGGACCAAATAAAATGTTGAAATTTTTGTAATAGATAGTCTTTGTGGTTACTACCTGTATTGAGAACTTCGGTTCATTCTGTTATTTTTACTCTTTTCTTTAATACAGACCTTTGAAGATGCAAAAAAAAAACTCATTTGTGATGTTGTGTTTTGAGGTGTGTTGGTTAAAACAAGGCATCTTTATATAATATTTTTTGTACTTTAATTGTTTCTATATTTGTAAATACTATGTGGGACTGTATAAATAGTATCCAGCTTTAATTATGAAGAGTATAAATGTAATGTGCAAACTTACTGCATTCTAAAAAATATGAATGTGATTCAGGATATCATAACTAACTAATGAACAAAAGCTTCCATTCAAAACTGTATACAATATAAGCTCTGCTGGTTAAATTATATAATCTTAATCTTTTAAATGCAGTTATTAAATATACTTCTGGAAATAGAAGTAACAAAAACTGGAACTCGGTGCTAAAATTCTGAATCCAAATTAAATATGTCCACCACTGTCAATAAACAGCACTGGCAACATCTCACTCAGTTTTTTAATAATATTGCGTAAGTTATTGCTTCTAGTGCAGTCAAAATTCTTAAAATGTTTAATGATTGGTACAATTTGTTAGTTTTCTGAAGCAGAATATTGGCGGACAGCTAGATGTTGTAATGGAATGAAACTGTGAAACAGTCTGGTATTAGGTATAATCACTGCTTTCTCAAATCTCTTTTCAAGTAACTTTTTTTTTTACACTCAATGTCTAGAGGATATAAAAAGAAAATTTATACCAGGAATCTTACTTAAACAGAAATCAAACATAGCTTATGGTGACAGTATGTAGTTAATTACTGTTCTTTGTTAACTTGCCTTTGTGACCAACCTTTTAATGCACCTTCACCTAATCACATGAGCTCTTGCCATGTGAAGTTGCAAAAAAGTGCCACTCTACTAATAAACCAAAATCATCTTTATGATTGGCCAAGCTATTGAAATTCTTTTTATTTCATACTGTGTCACATTTGTCAGTTTTACGTCAAACTTTTTAGTCCAGAACATGCGATTTTACGGTCTAGTATGCTTGTAAAAAATTTTACAGGACTTGTGACTGTAAAAAATTTTACAGGACTTGTGACTGTAAAAAATTTTACCGGACGCAAATACAATCAATCACCTGGACAACGTTTTAGTACGTAATCAGTTACCATGAAAACTCGTTCTTCATAGATGTGCATATTTTGCATTCGGAAATTTATTTTATATAATTTTTTTCAAATTAAACCAATATTCCATTAATTGCAGTATGAAATAAAACACATTACGTCATACGTCCTGGATGTGGTCTTACAGTCTCGTTTCGATGTTCCAGACTCGGCTCCTTCGTCGCCTTGTCCGTAACATCTTACTCGACTGTAAAATTCCATTTCCAGGACTTATAACGTAAATTACTATTGTTTTTTATCTAGCAGCAGAACCATCACTGATATAGTAAACTTTCTTCAAATCAGGAAATTTTTTTTAACTGACAAATTAAGATTTTCTGGAAAGCATGAACTAACTGCCACAGTATTGTGTACCAAACTATCACTAATAATGCACAATGTTTCTGATTTTATGGAATTGTTGTCATTAACCCAATGAAAAGACTTCATCTTGCAACACAAATGTGTAATTTTTACTCTTGGAAGCAGTAATGTCTTCTTTTTTAGTTTTCAAAAACAGACTGGCATTTTGTAATAAAATTATGGGTTTTTTATTTTATCAACTTTTCTTTAAAATCATCAAGTGTGACAAGTTGACATCTGTCTGTGGATGCTGATTGTACTTAATTTCAGTCAAAATTTGATTAGTATCACAAATATTTCTATCCACCTTTATAACTCCCAAGACACTCCTGACAATGTGAAAACATACAACTTTCATTTGAAGTATCACAAACAATCATGACATTGGGGTTTTGCAAGATGCTATCATTAATTTACAATCAATTGCCTGAACATATAAAAGGATTAAATTTAAAAATGTTTAAAAGAAAAGTGAAAGAATTCTTTATATCTAGCATCTAGTCATAGAATTTATACATACAGTGTGTTATAGAAGTTGGGGCATTAATTTTTACTGTTAGTTACCTTTGATGAGTATAATCGATTACCCAAATATTAAAGCCGTTGAACAAAAATCAAAAACTGACCTACCCCAATCGGTCCACGCTATTTTGTTTGACGACCACTGCTTATTATACCTCCATAAACAAATGAAGGAAATAGGTCATTCGTTATCAACACGTCTTGAACATAAAAGATAAGATTAGATTGCAAGCAAGCTCTTGTTACCTTAGTTGTTAAAAATATACTAGGTCAGTTTTTGTTTGTCATTGATGAACACATTGCTCCCTAACAACGGGATAAAATAATTACATTTATTTTACATGCATACAAAATTTCATTATGTTCATATAACATTAGTTGGGGGGTTTGAATTTTGAACATTTTGTGTCTAATTAATACAAAAAAGGCTAATTGCATTAACACTTGCCTCTTAGCTAATTAAAACATTATTATAATAAAAAATTGACAAGGAAAGATTAATAACTTATAAACACTTACCTCTTAGCTAATTAAAACATTATTATAATAAATGTTCAAAATGTTGTCCATGATTATTTGCACAAAACTGCGCACGTCGTATCCAATTGTTGGTGATCACCGGAAAATTTTTTCTAATCTCCTCTGCAACAGTATTTATGCGTTGGCGCAAGTCCTCAATATGTCAATTTCGGACACATAAACTCGTTGTTTCATATGCCCCCACAAGAAGAAATCTAAAGGATTCAAATCTGGGCTGCGAGGTGGCCACAATACAACACCTCCACGACCTATCCAACTACCAGGAAATGTCACGTTCAGATGATCCCGTACAACACGACTAAAATGCGGTGGAGCACCATCATGTTGGAACCAAAGTTGTGGACGGATGTCCAATGGCACTTCTTAATAAGAATTATGATAAAAATCACTGAAAGTGTGCCAAACACATTCTTAGATATTTAAAGGGTACTGCTGATTATACCATTAAATATTCTGGGAATCAACAAGGCTTACAAGGGTTTGTTGATTCCGATTGGGGGAGTAACAGTGTAGATAGAAAATCCTATACAGGTTTTTGCTTTCGATTATCTAATGGCCCTGTTTCTTGGGAGAGTTGAAAACAGAAAACTGTTGCCCTATCCAGCACAGAAGCAGAATACATGGCAATATCTGAAGCTGCAAAAGAGGCTATATACCTAAAAAATTTAATGAATGATTTAATAGGTAGTGATGATTGTGTAACAATATATAATGATAACATGGGAGCACAAAAATTGTCGGGTAATCACATGTATCATAAGCGTAGTAAACATATAGATATAAAATATCATTTCATTCGAGAGGTTATTACTAGTAATCAAATCATGTTGAAATATTTACCAACAGCAGATATGCCAGCAGATTTGTTAACTAAAAGTTTGTGTAGTATTAAACATCATAAGTTTCTAAAAGATTTAGGTATAATAGAACAAGTATAATTTTTTAAGTACTTGCTAAGTGGGAGTGTTGAAATTTGTTGTTTATATCAACTATTTAAAAAATCAAAGTGACCTCTACTTCTCAAGAAATAAGTGAAGTGACTTGTATAAAATAATTATAAATAAAGAAAAAGTCAAGTTAATGTTCAACTATTGAACCAAGCGTTTTATTTTAAAAGATAGACGTACCGTTACTGCCGATTGGTACACAAATATCTGTTTACCACAAATCTTTGAAAAAGTTCGTGAAAAACGCCCCAAAAGAAAAATAATCTTACATCATGACAACATATCGTCGCATAAAGCAAAGTAACAACTGAGTATGTGGCTGCCCTAAAAGTCAGCAGCATGGACCCTCCACCGTACAGCCCTGGTACGGACCTCCCCCAATCGGAATCAACAAACCCTTGTAAGCCTTGTTGATTCCCAGAATATTTAATGGTATAATCAGCAGTACCCTTTAAATATCTAAGAATGTGTTTGGCACACTTTCAGTGATTTTTATCATAATTCTTATTAAACTGGCTCAAATAACTTAAGCTATAACTTATGTCAGGTCTTGTTAATACTGACAAATACATGAGACTGCCTATTAAATTCTGATAGGGGTATTTGCTTTTATTATGCTCTGTTAAAACTACTCTTTCTAAATCTACTTTGGCTTCCATAGGAGTATAAACAGGTTTGGCATCTTTCATGTTAAATTTATTTAACAATTTAAGTATATACTCTTTTTGACTCAAAACAATATTTTTATCCTTATCAAAACTCACAGTCATACCTAAGCACTCTTTAATCCTGCCCATATCCTTTATTTAAAATTTATATCCTAATTCTCTCTTTAGAAATACAGTTTCATTTGTATCATTAGAGAATACGAAAAAATCATCAACAAACAATGCTACTATAGTATATAAGCCATTTAGCCTTTTTATATAAATACATGGTTCATGTGGTGACCTTTCGTATCCTAAATCACATAAAACAGTATGGACTTTCTCGTTCCAATCTCGTGAAGACTGCTTTAGTCCATAAATGGCCTTCTTTTTTAATTTTAAAACTTTACCTTTGCTTACTTTCATACCTTCAGGTACTTGCATATATAAACACTCGTTTAAATGGCCATTTAAGAAGGCAGTTTTCACATCTAGGTGATTTATGTCTAGATTTAATTTAACAGCCAATGCAAATAGCAATCTTAAACTAGAAAACCTTATAACTGGGGCAAACATTTCATCGTAGTCTATTCCGGGTTGCTGTTTGAACCCTTTTGCTACTAATCGTGCACGATACCTAACCTCATTTTCACAACTGACTTTTTGTTTTAAACACCCACTTGCATGGAACTATTGTTGATGAATCACTAGGTAGATTTACCAAATCCCAGGCGTCGTTTTCTTCAAAGCTGTCAAGTTTTTCTTTTACAGCCTGTCTCCACATTTCAGCATCTGATCTTGAAAAAGCGTCCTCTAGAGTAATAGGATCTTCTTCGGGTCCATAGGAAACTTTATTAGAAATCATATACGTCACAAAATCATCATAATTTATTTGCTTTCTTTCCCTCTTGAGACTTCCTTACATTTTCTGGAACTGAAACATTATTTTCGCAGATATAATTGAAGTCTTCTTCATGTTCGCTGTCTGATACTTCAAATTCAGACTCAAGAACCGATGCAATTTCAGCCCCCACTGAAACTTGCTCATCGGACAATTCATTTTCATCTTCTACGAACATTTCAACATGTTCTTCGACTTTATCCCTTGTACTTGTTTCTTCCATAATTATTACATCTCTACTGACTTTAACTTCGCACGTTTCAGGGTCATACAAACGATAACCTTTAGTTTGTTCATCATATCCAACAAAAATCATTTCTTTAGACTTCTTGTCCCATTTCTGTCTTAAAACTTTGGGTATATGAACCATAGCACGACTACCAAAGATTCTTAGCTGTTTTAAGTTTGGCTTCATTTTGTACCACACTTCAAATGGGGTTTTTTCAATGCCTGCAGCCATGGATCTATTTCTCAGGTACATGGCGCAATGCACAGCTTCAGCCCAAAATTCAGTTCCTAGATTTGCATCATACAACATACATCTAGCTTTCTCGACCAATGTTCTGTTAAGTCTTTCTGACATCCCGTTCTGGTCCAGTGTGTAGCTGTTAGTAGTTTGATGTATAATGCCGTTTGACTTTAAATAATTTTCAAACTCTTGAACAGAATTTACCCCCATTGTCTGAGCGTAAATACTTGATAGGAGTATTTTTATGCTTTTCAACCATTGATTTAAAGAACTTAAAGTATTCAAAAACCTCATCTTTACTTTTAAGAAAATAAACAAAACCCATTCGACTATAATCATCTTCAAAAATCAAGAAGTACTTGGATCCTCCAAGCGATCGCTTCTGCATGGGTCCACAGAGGTCAGTGTGTATAATTTCTAAAAAAGAAGAAGCCCTCCTGCCAACATTCTTGAATGGTAATCTAGATTGCTTACCTTCACAACACGTTACACAATTTTCTAAATCAAACTGTGTTTGTCCCTGGCGTTTCATTCCTTCAACTGCTCCGTTCGCCATTTTATTTAAATATGATGTATTTATGTGACCCAATCTCCGGTGCCATATCTGTCCTGATGCTAAAGCCACTGTAGCTGCTAGTAAAGAATCTTCCTCTGGTGTATTTAATTTGTAAACACCGTTTTGTAGATCTGCTGTTGCAATCAACTCATTTTCTGCATTGTAAATTTGACATTTTTTGTTTTTAAATTTTACGAAGTTCCCATTTTCAACAATTTGACTCACAGACAATAAGTTTGTTGTTAGTCCTGGAACACACATAACGTTTTTTACAGTGATATCTAAACACTGAGTACCCACTAATGTTTTTAGTTCCACATCACCTACACATTTAATAGTAAGCTTTTCTTTATTAGCTACCATTATTTCTGATAAATTAGGATGTTCTTTATTTTTTATCCAATCTTCATTTGTAGTAAAATGACAAATAGCCCCTGAATCTATGTACCAGTCTTTACTACTAAAATTTCCACTTGAAAATACAACATTAAATAAATATTTATTTTTCTGTTGTATACCTGCACTTTTACCACCTCTTGCTTGTTTTAATTTAGGGCACTGACTTCGGAAATGCCCTTTTTCATTACAATACCAACAAGTAACACCTTTTTCAAAGTTTAGATTATTTACATTTTTAATTCTATTTGATCTCAAACTTTTTCTGTTCGACCATCTTGTTCCGATCATTTGGTCTATGTGATCGATTGACTGCAAGTGCCATTCCACTGCCACTAGTTTCACTATCCATATCAAGCAACTTCATCTTTATGGAATCTGTAGAAATCTTTTGTCCACTATTTTCTAGTGCCATAACCATCGGTTGGTATTTTTCCGTCAAACCGGCTAACGTAATGGATGCCAAAAGTTCATCACTAATGTCTAAATCCGTGTTATTTAGTTTTTGCCCTATATCCACAATTTGATTTACATAATTTGTCATAGAGTCACATTCATCTAGACGAGTCGACATTAATTTGTGCAGCAAGCTGATTTTACGCGTTTGCCCGGAATCATCAAATAGTCTTTTCAACTTTTGCCATAATTCCACGGTCGTATTCACCTCCTTTATGTGCACATACAACGAGGAGTCTATTGTCAATATAAGTTTTGCTTTCGCTTTCGCATCTTGATCTGTGACCACTTCACTGATGCACTTTAGCAAGACCTCGAGCACGGGGAAATTCTCAACTTGTTTGTTTGTTTGTATGTGACATATGAAGGGGGTAAGAACCCAGCACCGTGGCCTTAGACTTATTGTACTCTCATCTTGTCCCTTAGTCGGTAAAGAGTTTTGTGATCCTGATTAGGCTTAGTAACCTCTTTACCAGGTCCTCCCTTATGAGTCTCACGAGAGAAAGCTCCTTCGAGGAGTGCAAACCTCCATCGGTACAGGGCTTCACAGCTTCGAAAATAACATGTGAGGCTGTTTCGTCCTCTTCATTGCAGAGTCTGCAGATGGGTTCTTCATTACCAATCCCCATTCTATGCATATGCTTCCTTAGGTTGCAGTGTCCAGTTATAAGGCCTGTCACCAGCCTAATCTGTTGTCTGCTTAATTGCAGAATGTCATCAGTCAATTTGTCAGATTTTGTTTTTAGCATCAGTTTGCTATGTTTTTGCCCCTCAATTGCATTCCAATGGTTGTGGTGCTGTCTTTTTATCCAGCTTTTCAACCAGTTTCGAGCAAAGTTGTTGGTAATTCCAAAGACGGGTTCTGGCCTCATAAATGGTAACTCTGCTCCTTTCTTAGCCAAGGAGTCAGCTTTCTCATTGCCACTAATCCCCTTATGCCCCGGGACCCACATCAGGGTTACTCTATTGTGGGTTGAAAGGGTTATTAGGTTTTGTCGGCATTCCCTTACTAATTTTGAGTTAGTACGATTGCTAGCTATGGCTTTTATGGCGGCCTGGCTATCTGTAAGGATAAGGATTTCTTTACCTTGGTAGTTCCTTTTTAAATTCTCATGTACACAGATGTCTATGGCATGAGTTTCGGCTTGGAAGATAGTGGCGAACCTCCCCAGCGATGCATAAGCAGCAAACTGAGGTGATTCCCCAAATATTCCTGCACCTGTGCCACTGTCAGTTTTGGAGCCATCCGTATACCAGATTAGCTTATTTGCCTGACGACTTTGTTGTAATAGCCCTTCGTTCCACTCCAGGAGAGTGGTGAAGGGTTTAGTGTGGTTTTGCCTAGCAGGCATAGTATCACTGCTCATGTCTAGCAGTGGGCTGGTTACAACGGAAGTAATTTTGGTGTGCCCATCAAGATGACTGGGTTTCCAATTTCCATTGTAATTCAGTCAAATTCTCAACTGCAAAAGACCATTCTGCGAAGTTCTCGCGGTCTTTTTTAGTTTCGGCACATTAACTAAGTAATTCGATGCCATATTATTTATTATCCACTCACGAATAGCAACTATTTTTACAATTCAACGGATTACCACGTATCCACGTCTGGGCCCCATAACCTTTTAAAATAAAACGCTTGGTTCAATAGTTGAACATTAACTTGACTTTTTCTTTATTTATAATTATTTTATACAAGTCACTTTACTTATTTCTTGAGAAGTAGAGGTCACTTTGATTTTTTAAATAGTTGATATAAACAACAAATTTCAACACTATCTTCTAATGCTATAGTAGCAATATGACCTGTTTTAGAAAAAAAACCAGCAAGCATCTTACCAGCACTGCGAATTCTTCGAACTTTTGTAGGCTTAGGTTCGGTTCGAAAGAGCCATTGAGCCGATTGACTTTTCTTTTGAGGATCATAACAGTAAATCCAAGATTCGTCACCAGTGACGATATCCCAAACCAAGTTTTTCTGCACCATTCAATGCGTTGTTCTTTTTGATCGGGAGTCAGTTTATGTGGAATCCATCGACAACAAAGTTTTCTTACTTCTAGCAGTTGATGTAAAATGTTTTGTATTTGACTCATACCAATGCCCAATGTCGCCCGAATAAATTCATAAGATGTCCGTCGATCTTCCTCAAGATTGCTCGATCAGCGGCAATATTTTCATCAGTAACAGCAGTTCTTGGGCGTCCTTCACAAAATTCATCACTAAGAAAAACCTGTCTCTTTTAAATTCGCTGTACCAATTATAAATTGTTGCCTTAGACAGGGCTTCTTCGCCAAATGTACTTCTAAGCCGATCTTCACATTGTTTAGGCGTTAATGACGATTTAAAATCGTAAAAAATTATAGCCTGGAAATGTTCTCCAGTCAAATTCATTTTTGGGTGAACACACAATCTTTAAATAATGATGATGATAATGATAATTAAAAAACTATTAGAGCAAATCCATTGGGGCCCTAAGCTATATGTAAGTGTAGCTTATACGTAAATCCTGCAGTGAAAAAACCAGATCTGTAGATTTAGCTTGGGGACTGCAGCATGGGTACAAATCTGGAAAAAATAGCAATTCTAACGGCAAAAGCGCACAGATGTCATCTTGAAAAAACAAGTTATTAACAAATTGTAAATATATATAAAATGTACATATCTTAAGCTTTAAAATGACATAATAATATTCCTCATTGGTCAACTGCAGCAACAAGCTGTGATCAAATGCATAAACCTCTGAAATTGGTAAAATTTGTCGACGCCGCTGATGAAAAATGGTTGCCATTATCATATAGTTGCCAGTAGAAATTTAAAAAAACTATTTTCTTTCTTCTAAAGACTAGGGTAACAAGCTAGCCCATTTTCATCAATATCAAAAATGATGCAGCAACCAATTTTTTTAAAACTTGATGGTTTCATATGGAATGACCCTATGGTAATTTATTTATTGAATTTAATTTTTACACACTAATGTCCAAAGTGCTAGTTTAGATCTCGCTTTAGAGACTGGTGGCATAAAATGATATTTTTAATTCTGACAACAAACATCAAAAGCTCTACTTTTAGGTCCTATCCTCATGACACTACACCACATCAACACGATATGTAGACAATACTACAAAAACAAATGTATCTAACATCTATCTATAGGTTCACAAGACGCGACACGTGTACATAATAATGATTAATCATCGTCGAGATATCTTGAAGAAGATCCCTTTTCCAGTGAACAGGAAGAGGATTTTGTAAAGTACGAGGGTGGTCCCAGAAGTACCCGACCTGATCAAGAGGTGGCTGTAGTTGTTTGAAAATATCACTGTATTGGAAAGTACGCAGTCTATAAAGCATATGTTTCAAGTTTGAAAGCGCCACGTTGTTCAGTATTTGTTTGGCAGCCATCAATAGTGAACTTTGTCAGTGAATTTGTGAAAATGGAGAAAATTGGTCATCGTTATGTGATACAATACTTTTATTTGAAAGGCCTCAGCCCAACCAATATAAAAGCTGAACTGGATTCTACTCTGGGTGAGTCTGCTCCTTCGTTTACAACAGTTAAATTTTGAGTAGCTGAGTTTAAACGAGGCCGTACGAGCTGCCAAGACGAGCATCGCAGTGGTCGACCAAATGAGGTGACGACTCCAGAAATGGTGAAGAAAATCCACAAAGCGGTACTTGATGATCGTCGACTGAAAGTGCACGAGCTAGCAGACATTACTGGCATTTCAAAAAGTGGGGTACATCGCATATTATCTTGAAAACAGTGTCGTGAAAATGTTTCAATTGAGTGTTTAGCGATGTTTCACAGCAACAAAGCAAAATTTTTGCGCCGTTTCGTAACGATGGATGGAACATGGGTGCATCATTTCACACCCGAGACAAAAGAACAATCGAAACAATGGACTCAAAAGGGAGAACCGGCTCCAAAGAAGGTATGGCGTCGGTTTTTTAGGATGCGCGTGGAATAATCTTTATTGACTATCTCGAAAAAGGAAAAACTATCAATAGCCAGTATTATGCAAACTTATTGCAACGTTTGAGCGAAGAAATCAAGCAAAAACGGCCGCATTTGGCTAGAAAGAAAGTGTTGTTTCATCACGACAACGCGCCAGCTCACATCCGTTATTGCAATGGCCAAAAATAATCAATTAAAGTTTGAATTGCTACCTCATGCACCATATTCGCCAGATTTAGCCCCCTCGGATTATTTTCTGTTCCCAAACTTGAAAAAATGGCTCAGTGGTCAAAGATTTTCCAACGATGAAGAAGTATGTCAGCAGTTAATGGCTATTTTGAGGAGCAAGACAGTTCTTATTATAAAAAGGGTATCGAACTTTTTGAACACCGTTGGGAAAAGTGTATAGAGCTGAAAGGAGATTACGTTGAAAAATAAATAAATCTTTTTCCAAAATTCTTGTTTTCTTTGTTGGGTCGGGTACTTCTGGTACCACCCTCGTACATGTATTTACGAAAGCAAAGGAAAAGAAGAAGGTATTGGGTGTATCCATACCTGCCAAATTAGTTTTATTTGCAACTTCATTCCACCTTCTCTGTTAAATCTTTCCGGGTAGATTCTGTTATTTTAAAAACAATTTAATCTCCAGTGCAATATTTAAATTGATTTAAATGATTTTGAAATTGTCGCGTTCACTATTTTTGCAATGCTAACAACTGCATTAAACCACGCTACGAATGTGGCACGGCGACTTATTAGAAATGTTGACGGGCAACTTGCAGCTTGCATATAGTTCGCCTCTGTGTAGTGTTCTCCTATTAAAATATATACTGACAACATTGTTTCAACATGTCACTTACATATCGTGTTGATGTTGTGTAGCATCGTGAGAATAGGCCCTTAATAGGTTTTGTATAAAATTTTTTTTATGTGAATGTGTTTTTGGTAATAATGTTTATTGTAAAATAATTATAAATTACAGGGTAAACTTTTGGGTGTAAGGTTCGTCTTCTAGCACGCTTGGACATGCTCTTCTTCCCATTCCACTCTCCCTTCCTAACACAACCTGGTTTCTTGTTCCCCATATGAATATGATCAGGAGAAATCAATCAGTGAAGTGACGGAATTAATTCAATGGCATATGACATGACATTATGACATTGTCAAGCAACCTCTCTTCTCTGTCTAGTTCTCGGTAACGTAGCAACAACCTCAACTTCTATTTCTGGTGGGGTCCGTGCGCCCACAGTTCTGAATATATCGTGGTCTGGGAGGGCTCAAAATTCCCATCAGTATTCCTCCCTACAGCAGTACTAGTTCCTTTTATTTATTAAATTCCCCAGGATGCTTGCAATCTGTCTCGAAAGTTGGAAGTGGTTTGAACTTTGCTCTTCCAACAAAATTTTATTGACAAGAATGTGGAGGTTATTTTTGGGACGAGCCATAGCCGACGTAGGAACTTCTAACGGTTATTTTAAGCCCTCGTGCACCGCTATACCTGCACAACTGTGGTGAGGGGGAACCCACCAGAATTGGAAGTCAACATGAAAAATTAACATGCATTTTAAATGAAAGACCCTCCTTCAGTTAGGACCTTCTACCTTGTCTTAAGAAAAAATGTCTTCAATGACATTTTAACATAAGGAAAATTTTGTTTTGTTTTTTTGAAATTATCAAAAACGCTTTACAAGAGTGAAAAGGCAACATATCTTGCTAATAATATTCGATGGTGTAGGTATTTTTTTGACGAATATCTCTTTCAAACTCAGTATGTGAGCATAAAAGGTCATCAGAAATATTTTTGCTTAATAAAATTTTTGAAGTAATATGAACATAATCAACTACATACAAGGTTTTCATTTATTTAGTAAAATGTTAATCTGCACAAATATTTTCAATGTAACTTTATTTAGTCAATCTGCAAATGCTTCGTAAATTTGAAGTCCTCGTTTTGAAGCGAATTGAATGAGTACTCACAATAATAACTTTTATTGGATCAGAACTTACTTAACCCTCGAGAAAGACAGTTCATAGTCCGGTGGCCTTGAACTATTTGACCTTGACTGTTGCCAACCATTCTTGTAACCTTGTAATACAATCGTGAGTACTTCAAATTTATCATTTTTGACGGTCAAGTTTATTTACAAAAGAAAACTGTTGCCAGCACTGGTATTGAAATACCGATGATGTTGGATTTTTAATTTGTTCAACCTTGAGTAACATTTTTATTGAAATTCATTTGTTCAACCTTGAGTGCTACCAACCTTTTTCGAGGTCTTGAAATATAACCTGGAAGTATTGTCCCTTGAAGTATTGCCCCTTGAAGTATTGCCAACCAACTTTGCAGCCTTGAACATATGACCTTGAGAATAGTGGTGGAAGATGGTTCTAGAACAATCATATTTACCCTACTACGCTTAACTTAATTTTATTTTCAATCTGAAAAAGGAACATTTATTTTAAGTATTAATAAAGTCAGCTTCATGTTTTAGAATGCCATTATTAGAAGTAACCAAAATTTCTTTAGGAAAAATGCATATGCATACTTTACCTGTCTACAGATTTTTGGATTTTTTTTTTAATTTAAGCTTCCTTAATTAGAAAAAGAAACCATTTTTGCCTCAACGAGTCATTCCAAGCCAGGTCAACCAAACCATGTCACCCATCATCTCAAATTTTAATGAAACTTGGTATGTTTACTCCTATATAGATAAGTAACTATTAGGGTGGTTCTTATTTGGGTCATGTTGAAATTTCGGTTTTGCCGGGTGCCCATTTGATTAAAAAAAAAACTGAAAATGTTAAGATCAATACGAACCTCCTATCTCTATTCTAATCATTCACTGTAAGGAGAAGTTTCCCAATTTAAAAGATATGGTTTTTTTCCAATTCTTTTGCATACATTTGACCACTGCGACAAATTTTTGAAAATTTTTTAAAGTAATTCGTATTCATCCACTAAAAATAAGCATTTTTTAACTCTTATCATTTTTTTCTATCTGACGCTATTTTCGATGAAAAAAATGATAAACTTTCAAAAATGGCAAATTGTTCTCAATTTTGCTCGAAATTGAAGTACTCTAGGAAACAACGCAGTGGACAAGATTGATGTATTCTTTGACGAAGAATGTGATGCCGTTAAAAAAAATTTTAAAAATATTTCTTTTTCTGATTTTTTTCAACTTGTTCCAAAATTTATTTCAAGATTTCAATCAAATCTGAAGGTTAATATTGATTATGGTATCTATTAGAAGTGTTATTTTTTTTATAAAACATGATATGTAGATAAGAATAATGTATGCATTTGCCCTCTACTGTAGAGTGTACCTTAATCTTATTGTTTAAATATAATATAGTATTAATCAAAATGATAATTAACTGAAAATTGTTGTCTATTTACAGATCGGAGAACCACAAATCAGATGGACAAAATTATACAGCAAGAAATATTTTAACTGTAACTGTCTGTTTACTTTTGCCAGAAATAAAAATATTTTACTGTTCTGTGTTTTATTTACCTAATAGAGGCAATACTATGAGCTTTACAAATATAAATATATTTCTTCTTTGTGTTTTATTTATCCTAGAAATGAGCTGAATGCAGTACCATAAACTTCATCAATCATCATTCAACTTAACTTGGCAGTTGTAGTTGCAGAAAGAAGAATAGAACAACGTAAAAGCAATACTCTGATCTTCAACATTTCAATTCAGAAAGATAATAAGTTACTCTAAGTAAGATTTAACCTCTTTAGACCTGCTGGTCATTTAATGTACAATAACATTAAACTTAAACATGCGTTTGGAATACGCACGAAGTTTAAAATATATAATAGTATTAGATGCTGCCGTAACCTCTTTAAGTTGATTAAAATGACTCAACAATAGCTTTTTTGAGGTCTAGCTGGATTCATATTTTGAGCTTTACGAACTAATCTGGATGCCTAAAATTGTTTTAGCCAGAGACGGATTGCCATGTCTTTTCTTGAATGGACTTGGGATGTTATTGGTTTTGCAAAAAGTAAATACACTTCAATGCAAGACTCGAGAAGCTAAAAAGACACCCTATTCTGCAAGGTGAATTATTCCGCAGAGTTCTTCAAGAGAAATAAGTTTTTCGTCTCGTTGAACATTTTACAAGCAGAGTCCTCATGAGGACTCTAAATCTAGTGCTTAATGTTTTTACAGCCATGCAGTGGTTCATGGTATGTAGAGCGTTTTCTTGGGCTATCGGGCATCGGCTGATTTTCCTAAAATTCTTCCAATTGACATACGAAGTTTTCTCAGAAGTCTGGTTTACTAATTGATCCATGTGTGTTTCTACAAGTTGCTTTGACAATAATTTCAAAAATGACGTTCTGTCCATTTTTCTATTTGGGTAACCTCCATATAATGCCCAAGAATTAACTTCTGCAATGTTGAGTAGAGCATAGAATATCTGCTCGTACATCCCATTTGTCGAATAGTTCGCACATTTCTTATCTAGAGTATCTATGTGCTCCTTTGTAATAATGTAAAATGCTGTAACCTGTGGTCAATTGCATCTATGTGGTGCATTGATGAGACTAGCACTGCAGCCTTACCTTTTTATGGCATGTGAAAAACCAACGTAATATCTTTTGTAAAACCGTAAACGGTACTTCCTTCTGGTTTTGTTCCGTTTGAAAGTCCCGAAATGTCAAATAACATATGGCTTCTATATGTAAAGATACCTGCCTATGAGACACTCCAAAATTTACACTCTGCACTTCATTGTATTTACACTTATAGTTTTCCGAAAAATCGAGATTTGCTATTGCTTCCAAGTAATTTTTTAGGTAACTAAATTGCGACTGCTGATGAACTCTAAAATGATGAGGTAGAATAGAGTTCTCGGATATTTGAAGGTCGTCGATTAATTTCTTCTGATTACGATTTGTTTGCTTTTGCAGTTAGCTTTACAGTGATTTCTGTTTTTGTTAATTCGTTTCTCTACTTCTGAACACCACTAACTGGTTATTTTATCTAAGCCCATGTTGATAGTCGCTTATTACTGAATCATCACAACATATATAACATTATCTATACATGCATTTTTCAGCATTCATATCACGGCAGAGTTTTTTTTGGCCAAGTCTTCAATATTGTTACTGTTTATTGCAACTAGCTTTAGAGTAATCATTTTTCTAAATAAAGCTGGTGCGTTTTATACTTGGGCGAGTATTTCTTGTATGCAGGTCAGGTTCCATCATTTAATATGATTTCTAACGACAAAGTGGCGAAGCTTGGTTTGCGATTATTTCGAACAACATATTTTCTCTGCCAGTCACAGGATACGTAATTGAGACTGTGATTAATTGTGTGATGCACTTCTGTGGCTTCGGCAGCATGATTAGAGAAGCAAAATGTTTAGAAATTTAATGAAATTGTCTTCAGTCATCCACCCTGATTAATGTGTGACTCCAGTTGTTCCCTTTGAGCATTAATGACTTAAAATTAACTCAGGAGAAATATAAATGTGGGAATTCTATTCCCAGATGCACTAATAGCTCAACATAGTATGTATTACGACTAACTGTCTCCGTTTACCAGAAGTAACTTGTCCGATCTGCTTCTCCTTTTGGAGTCGCAGCCTTTTTTTGTTTGCTGCACAGTGGTGTAGCCATGTTTAATACTTTCTCTAAATTACTAAAAAAACTGTCCTACTTCATTTTGTTAAAGCTAGTTGCCCTGCTTAAGCTGGTTCCCTCAGGGCTCCTTAGGGACAATGGATTGCGTTTCACAAATTCTTTCATCAAAAAGTACCAGTCATTCGATTTGCATTCTAAGTTTTTGGTCTCTTAATATTATTTTTTACTGCTAGTTCATAAGCTAGGCTTCTATCTTTTTTACTTTACTCTATGATTTGCACAAATTATTAAATTATTTTCTGATAAATCAGGAAAATATTTAGTTACTCATCTTTTCATGGATTTTTATAAAATCTCAAAGACATCAAACTCGAATTAAAAATATATATTGTACAAATTACTTATTAACTATTTGGGAGGAAGAATTTTAAGAAAAAATAAAAAACAGTAACGTATTGTCTGCTTTTGGTTGTTAATTTTTCTTGTTTTGCATCCTCCAGGACATTTACTCGTTGTCATGCAATAAAATTTAGTTTTCATGCAAAATCAAATTTTCACCAATCTGAAAAAAAAAATTAAATTGCAACTAATTACATAACACTATGAAATCGTTAAATAAATCTCGCCATTAAAATTGTCGTCTACGAAAAGCAGCCCAATTATGCGCTTAAAATTCTGGCCTAAACATTAAGTTTCTGAGTGATTTCTCTGACATTGTATGGATTTACATCTGATCAGTAACGAAAATTAATTACTTTTGTTCATTTTTCCTTTAAGAGGAAAGGTACATTCGTCCCTGAAGCAAATGCTCTGGATTATTTTGGATTCTGCTGGTCATAATTTCGCAAAACCCTAGTCTCCAAAAGCATCTTCGGTCAGTTCTTGGTGGCATTGCATTTTGTACGGATGAAATTTATGTTTTAAATATAAAACCCTGAGTGCCAACAGATTGCCTAGAAATTACAGTTTTAGTTTCCAGTTGTCGAAGTGAAGAAGTTGGTTTTAAAGTCACTTTAAAATTTCTCAAGTTATCGTATGTGTAAAACAGTTCTAAAAACTTTTTTTTTATAATTCAAATGTAATTCTTGTCAAAACGTAAGTAAACGATTCTCTTTGCTCAAACCCAAGATCAAAACATTTATTAACTACATTAATTACATCCTACTGCTGCTGCAGCAACGAGAGTCTCTGTCACTTGCAAGGGGTCGCCAGTATCGGACCTTTTTTAATTGCAGACCGCTCATTCCCGATTTATTGCCTACTGCAACTCGATCTTTGAGTTGGGTTTCTGTCCTGTACGGAACCATGTTTCATGGATGCAACTCTTCGTCATCGTCGCTTAACATTCCGTGATATTCTTCGTTATCTCCCGTATAATCGTTTACTTCTTCCGGCAAAACTTGTACGTCTAATTGGTTGTCGTGGTCATTGCATACCTCATACACGGTCCTCAGCTATAAAGTATTTACCCAATCTTCATTCAACACCGTTTCAAAGACTTTTTCTCGTGAACCTTCGACGGCCTCTGTTATGTTCTTGTATGTTCTGTATCTTCCTTTCATATATGTACATCTTAACATTATCGAAGAGCCTAGCTCTGGAAAACGTGACGTACAACTGGCCATGGGCAAAACAGGGTTTCTTTAAATAAATTCCTACTTTTGACAAGGTCTGTCTTTGAGATTTGTTAATCGATATGTATTGTTTTCTCGTTATGTATTTCCCGTCTTCATATCGATCCTGGGCAACCAAATTCCTTCTCCCTTGTTTTCACTGGTTAGTAGTTCATATTCGATTAAATTGTCCCCCAGTTCGATAATTAATTATTAATCTTGTACCGTTACACTGACCGTCCCCTACATCTAAATTCCTTGGTAAAATCACGATCACTCCGACTTTTAAAACCAATTCGGCAGTGGAAAGATAGGGTATTTAAATCTTCTAATGTACCCGTAATGTGAGTTAAATGATTAAATTAGATATAAATGAATTAAATAAATTCATTTATATTTAATTTAATAGGGTATTTACGTTATTCAGCATGTGCATCGGAATTTGAAATACGTCATTTTCGTCGCTGTTGCGCGAATCAACGATGATATATGGTTTGCTTTCAGCACGTATACGTTCCAATATCAGTAAATTCATCTCACGTACAGCAGCATTTGTCGGACACAATATGGCTTTTTTCGTTACTTCTGTTCGTGTACTCGGCCATACACAAATTCCAACAACTCTTCTAGAGAATTTGCTTGAAATTTTTTCGGGGCTTCGATTAAATCCGTGGGCGCAAGTTGTTCTGCAACGACACTCTCGCTTAAAGTAACCAAACGTAGTCTTCCATTTCCCAGTGCCCAGCAACCAATCAGATAATCGAAGGTTCTCTAAGTCATCTATTTCTTGCCTTCTCGCTCGTATATTCTTTTTAATGCGAGTTTTGTTATTGCCGGCCACACACGTTTTCAAACAGGAATCGACTATTTGCATTTTACTCCCGCTTATTACTGTTTTTGTGACTGGAGGTGTAGGCAGAGGTAGAGTTAGAACGTAAACACAGGTCATAAATACAACTATATACTAACAGCAAGTCCATGAGATACAAAAGGTAATACAAATCATGGTTACACAGTATGAGGACGTACAGGCCCTCCTTAAACTAACAATAAACATGAGGGCGATCGAGACCACCCTGTACTAACACTAGGTCTACAAACTAAGCCCTACAAGGAAACCCGGTAATCAATGCCCTTGGACATCAGATTCCGAGCACCTAATATTCTACAACTAAGCATAGGGAGCCTGGCACAACCCCCTAATAACTAAGCAGTAAGGGGTTCAGTAATCAATGCCCCTGGGCACCAGATTCCGACCTCTTACAATAAATAACAAAAATGTTGCTTACCCGCTTGCTTCTGGATGTGGCTTCTTCGAGTCATGGCACTGACCGACTTAAACCAGGGCAAGCGGGTTTATATACTGTTCAACGCGGAAGATATTAGCATATCTGTAGGTTGGTGTTCCGGGAACGGTGGGTAGTTTGCACGCGAGTTGTCGTGGGTTGGCATGCAGCTGAGGTTTGCCGTGGGTTGGTCACCAGTTGGCTGTGTAGAAATTCTTCGAATAGCCGGCTCGCGTGTGCAAGTGGGCTGTTAATGGGCTCCTTGAATAAGTGCAGCTGGTTCGCGTGTTGCCGTGGGTTGAGCGAAAGTGTGCTGATAAGAATTTCTTCGAATGAGCGCGCAGCTGGCTGTGAATCGTAGGCGACGTGGCTGCAGCTGCTTGAATAGTGTAGGCAGCTGAGCGTATCCTTGCACGCTATTTGCACGAAACGGAATGCGATCGAATTTTGAATGCATTCTTTAATTGCGGATAATTCCGTTTGTGACATTACCACAGGTAATATATGATGGAAATCTTCGAAGAGTACGCATTTTGCACCCATATTTCGCCCCCAGGTACGAGGTAAGCGTCATAAATTCTCGGCCTGATATAGAAAAAATAAACTTGGTAAAATATAATCATTTTTATTTTTCAATATAATCTCCCCTAATGTCAATACACTTATTACAACTTGGAATGAATAATTAAATGCCCTTTTAAAAATAGTCTGAAGCTTTTCCTTCAAAATGTTCAATTACAGCTGCTTGCAACTCGTTCTCGTCCTTAAAACGACGTGTCCTAAGGTCTTTCTTTAAATTGGAAAATAAATTATAGTCACTAGGAGCCATATCCGGAGGACTATACGGTGGATGACCCAATGCTTCAAAGCCGCATTCGCGAATGGCAACTTGTGAAATTGCGGCAGTACGAACGGGTGCATTGTCGTGTAATAACCGAACACCTCTTGTCAATTTTCCTCGGAAGTTTTTCACGAATATTGTTTCTCAATTTATGTAATAAAGACGCATAATATGTACTGTTAACGTTGTATTGCGTTCTTTAACTCTTTCCGGCACGAAAATATTTTGACAATAACTACGCTACCTGCACGAGATCAATGGGAAACATGGGATTAATGTAAAATTCATAATTGTAACTTAGAATTGTATAAATAACAACACTTTAAAAATATTTTTCAAAACCGCCTTTTAATTATCAATATTTTGGTGGTGGTACAAACATCGTACCACCATGCACATAGGGGGTTACAAAAAATTATTCGTGAAAACGTTTGAAACAGTTTTTTTCGCGTTTTAAACACAAAGGAACATTACAAGTAGAACATGCCCACTCTGTGCGCACTTGATTATTTTTAGTACTGCATAGAGCACATCTTCGGCGCGTACCAATTTCTGGCATATGAGCATTATTTACCTGGCGGACACCTAATGGAATATGAGGCTTATGTTTCTTGATTTGGACAGATACAGAAGAGGAAGATGATTTTCTTTTCTTTTGGGAAGTTTTGATTGGAAGTAACAGTTCAGATATAATTTCACGTTTGAAATTTTTAAGCGTCATCTGTGGAACATCTAGCAATCGATGTAGTATATAGCTGTTTACTACACAAATATCAAGAAAATGGAACATAATTCGATGCCACCATTTGTGGCTTTTTCTGTCCAATTTATATGTAGATTTTAGTTGATCCAACTTGTCTACACAATTCATATTTTTGTTGTAGTCTACTAAAACTATGGGACAAGGAATATCTTCTGATTGGCCTTGTTTGTTCTTCCTCTTTACTGTTGTTGTTACATTCGGATCGTGATAATTGGAAATGAGATGAACGCTGCGCCTGTCTTTCCATTTTACTACCGACATCCCAGAATCACTAATAAAATAGTCAAAGTCACCTCGTTGTAATAATTGTTTGTCAGACTTGAATGTAGGAAGTTCTTTTCGAGTTGAATTGATTGTAGCACAAGCAAAAATTTTACCAACTTTCAAATCTTCCATCAACTGTACTGAGCTAAAGTAATTGTCAAAATATATCTTATGATTTTTTTGCTCCAATCCTTTACATAGTGTCTTTATAACCGTTGTACCCAATGATTTTTGCACTGTGTCTCCCACTTTTCCTGTATAAATTTGAAATTTGTAACAGTATCCTGACTTGTCAGCTAATATCCACACCTTGTAGCCGCGTTTGATTGGCTTTTTGGGTAGATATTGTTTGATAGAATGTCTTCCCTTAAATTTTATCATAGATTCGTCTATGGCCATTATTTCCGATGGGTTGAAACAGTTCATAAAATTCTCTTGAAGTCTGTCTAAAAAAGGTTTTACTTTGTAAAGTTTATCAAAGTTTGGATCTCCTCGTTTGGGCATGTTACTATTGTCATTTAGATGTATGTGGGATAATAGCCAGCCAAATCTGTTCACATCCATTATTCCACTAACATATGTGTCATGCAAGTCTGGCGCAGAGGACCAATAGTCTCTATAACTAGGCAACACTTTTATGCCCATAAATAAATTTATTGCAATAAAAGCTCGTACTTCATTAGCAAATGTTGGCTTATGAACACGTCCATTTTCTTGGTATTGCTGCTGGGCATACAAATTTGTTTGAAAAGTTATACAGTGTGGAAAATAAGTAAGGAATAAATTCCATAACTTCGTTACTATTTGAGCTAGAGATATAGTCTAAAAAACATATGATAATGTTAATTATAGCGCATACGAAGAACGTATACTAAATTTGTGTCATCCATTTTTTTTGACAGTTATGACGTCATTAACATTTTTTTTAAATAGCAACCCATATTTTTTATTTTACATTCGTATAGAGTTTTTTATTCTGATTTCAACGATATAACATACTCCATGAGTTAGATAAGAAAAAAATTAAGAAAAACGGCTCTAAGATTATTAAAATATTTTTTTTTATGAAAAAGAAAAAAGTTTTATTACAAAAAAAAGCAATTAGTTTAACATTGATAATTAAAAATATTACACAAAATGTTCAAACTGATGACCCTGCACCATCTGACAATATCCAAGACGATCATAAAAAGCAGCCAATACGTTTTGGATAGTTTGGGGAGTTATTAAGCCGCACTCGTGTCTAATTCTTGCCTTAAGATCGTCTAAATTATTGGGTCGATTTTGATACACCCTGCTTTTTAAGTGTCCCCAGAGAAAAAAATCTAATGGTGTTAGATCTGGGGACCTAGCTGGCCACTCCATTGCTCCTCTTCTTCCTAGCCATCTTCCTGGGAACACTTCGTCCAAATGACGTCGCACATTAAGGGCGTAGTGTGGAGGAGCACCATCTTGTTGGAACCAGATATTATTATTTGGAATGTCAAGATCGTTTTCATTAGGAAATAATACCGCTAACGCAGGTACTAATTCAAACTGTAAAAATTCCAAGTATCTTTCTCCAGTTCAATTATCGTCGAAAAAGAATGGTCCCAAAATTCTGTTTCCTACAATTCCGGCCCATACATTTACTTTTTCCGGATATTGGGTATGTGCTTCTTGCATCCAGTGAGGATTCACTCTACTCCAGTATCGGCAATTCTGCCTGTTGACATGTCCACGTAAGGAAAAAGTTGCTTCATCAGAAAATATTAGACGTTGCACGAACAGTGGATCGGCATTGCAAATGTCCATCATTTGTTCGCAAAATTCTTGCCTAAGATCAAAGTCAGTCTCTGATAACTCATGGACCAAAGTTACTTTGTAAGGATGAAATTTTTCCATTTTTAACAGGTTTAGTACTGAAGTGTGGCTCAAGTTGTAGTTTAAAGCAATGTTTCGGCTTGTTGAATGCGGATTGTCTTCTATTTCTAGCAAAATATCTAGTTGCACATTTTCGGTTAATACTGTCACAGGTTTTTGGTAGATTCTTTACAGTACCGTGGTCTCGATTTTTTTTTCTATTTTGCTGACTGTGGATTGGCTTATTTCATGATCAGGATATTTGTCACTGAACAATCGGCAGACTTCTTGGTGGGTTCTAACGCGATCTCCATACCCAATCATAATTAGAATTTCAATTCTTTGGGTTTCTGTAAGAACTACCATCATGTGAGTGAAATAAAAGTTGTTGAACAGACAATAAGAATTTTCACCCTATTATTTTCTACTTATGACTGCTTGTCAAATTTTTTTGTTTGTGTATCCATGGTTTTTTTAGTTGCCCGATTAGATATAGTCTCTTGATTAGTTTTTGTTGAAATTTTACTAATCTGAATTTTAGAGCCGTTTTTCTTAATTTTTTTCTTATGTAACCCATGGTGTTAGGATTGTATGGTGTGCTGTCGCGCAGCTATATACCCCTCTCTATCGCACCGCGTGACGTCAGCTTGGGAGCATATTCAGACACTACTGCACCCATGTAACGTAAAACGATGTTTAACCAGCTCATTTCTCATTTTGACTAGCATCACAATTTTTTTTTGAGTAAATACTCAACAACATGCATTTTCTTAATTTTATTCATACAACCTACCTGCAACTCGATCTATCTGTCTGGTTACACCAAATAAATCACTGAAACATTGTTGAGGCAGGAAATTGACTAAATTCATTTCTTACCTATAATCCTATAAAATAACACAACAAAAATTGGATAAAAAAATTCAACATAAAAACGTTTTATTTCGGTTTTCATATTTTTATTTAGTTCTTTACATTTGTAATTTTTTTCATTTTTTTTCTAATTTACGTTTACAATTTTCGAAACTTAATGTTTTATTCACATGTCTTAACCTAATATAAGTTCTCGTTCGGGCCATGCAGAGAATAATTTCATAAGGAATACAACAACCCAAATTTACATAATTGGGATCACTTTGAACAGCATCCGCCAATTTTTTAAAAATGAATGGCTCCATACATACGAAATTTCCATGCAAAACTTTAAACTGATTGTCAAGAATGCGTGTTAATTTTAACAATAAATCGCTTGGATACATTAAATTACCTTTTGAAAGAAATTCAGTCCAATCTGGCGATCTGGACATATCGAGTTGTTTTGTGGGTACGCCCAGATTTAAATTGTTGTATTTAGTTTTAAACCTGTAGGCTATGTACCCCGCTATATATTTTAGGCCCTCATTACTAATAGTATCCTTTATTAGTTGAAATATTTTCAAAAGGGTCTGCGTCAAAGTTGGCCAAATCGGCTTGTGAAAATATCATTTCATCATCATTCTCTGGTTCAATATCTGCTTCAATGAAACCATAATCTTTTATAGGAATATTTTCATGGGTTATAACACAATTTGCACTTTCCAATTCCGAAAGTTCAATGGTTTTTGCGAAAAAATTCGCGGAAATGCAAGTCTCATTATCTTCTTCCGTATTCTTATTCATTGTAAATACGGACAATGAATGCTTTCCTAAGATATACCAGCGGAGCCTGTATTTGATTTGGAGAGCTTCCGGGTGGTCATTGGTTGCCCCCATACCTCGAATATATGAAAAAAAATTTTCAACTACATCCTGATTTAGTCTGTATGTTATTAAGTATTTAATCTCGTACTTTTCTCGAAAGTAAAAATATAAGTCCAACAGCGAACGATTGCTTAAAATGATACCTTTTTGAAATGGCACAAGTTGCTTGTGTTTCCCAACTATCATTTTAGAAATAATCTCTGTGGTTTGATTTATGATTGACAATTGTTTTTCCAGGTCTGTTCCAAAAGCATTAGTTCCTGGATGGTTACCATACTGTGCTTTGGCGTTGAAAATATCAAACCAGTCGTTAATTAAAGATAGAAATTTGCTTGTTTCTTTCCATGTGGTAGTCTTAAAAAGGGATTGCATTCCACACCATTCAAGAGCCTTTGCGACAGTATTAGAAAAAATTTGAGCCGCCGGTTTTACTTTCTGACGTTCGCTCCCTCGTACTGATAGATGGTAATCATTTACTTTATGCACAATTTTCGTGTCATTTGAAGATGCAGCAATAAGCTCTTCGATTCCACCTTTGTTGATGTACTTTCCATCAATAGTAAAACCTTGATCTATAAAGTGATTCCTTATGAGTTTCAACAAATGCGGCACATCCGCAAACACAAATATTTTTTCGTCATGATTAACGGGGTGTTGAAAAAAACAGTTTTTGTCGTGAGCCACTTCCAACTTTGACCACAACTTTCTATTTCCAATCCCCATGTCGCTTACAATGGAAACAACTGTATAGTTGGCAGAATAATCCCAAATAAATCCTCTTTGCACATAGGCGCATCAAATCTATAGTACACGGGTTGTTTCCATGCCGAACAAAGTCCCCTGACAATAGCTACCTGACATGTTTTGTGGGGACCAACTACTTTTTCTTTTTTTTGGTCAATGCAAATTTTATTTGAAATATAAATTGCGTCAAACGCTAAAACGCACACTTTTTCTAACATTGTCATTGACAAGGACTTTTGCTTCATTATCTTTATGACGTCTTTCAGAATTCCTTGGTCTACATTTAAATTTAGAGCCCATTTCCTTAGAGTACTTAGTGCAGGCAAAGGATATCCAAATTTGCGCAAATATCTGTAAGCTTTAGGGCTTACGCTCCTTAACGATATTGCTGATGCAATGTCTTCTGGGGTCCATCGAAAATTCTTTCCTGGATTTAATAGATGTTTAATTTGACTAGGACCAAAATGCTTTTTTAACATTGTTGTCATGGACTCTAACTCTTTTTTAATTTTAATTACCATGACGAACATTAAATTTGTCTTGTCGGCGACAGGCGTTAATCCATTGCTTGGATAAATTTTCGTCTTTTGGGAAGCTATAGTATCGGATATCACTACCTTTAGTTTTTCTGGAATAATTTCCACAACCGTAAACTGCACATGCAGGCATTATTACACTTATTAATACACGTAAATGCAGAAAAATCTAATACTGGTATTACACACCACGCTCGAGATGTGATTCTGTGCGACTCGCGTGCTCCCAGAGTGACGTCATGCGCACACTGAAAAAATACCGGTTCTGCTCCTTAGCACACCATACAATCCTAACACCACGATGTAACCCATGGAGTATGTTATATCGTTGAAATCAGAATAAAAAACTATACGAATGTAAAATAAAAAATATGGGTTGCTATTTAAAAAAAATGTTAATGACGTCATAACTGTCAAAAAAAATGGATGACACAAATTTAGTATACGTTCTTCGTATGCGCTATAATTAACATTATCATATGTTTTTTAGACTATATCTCTAGCTCAAATAGTAACGGAGTTATGGAATTTATTCCTTACTTATTTTCCAAGCTGTATGTTCAATAATATCTTCGGAAAGAAATAAATTGAAAAGTTCTAGAGGTGACAGCAAAGGTTGTACACAATCTGGTAAATTCCAGTCCTCTACCATGGGAAGTGATGGATCAACTCGATATTTAGTTTTACTCCACTTTGGAGGTGTTCGAACAGCTCTGGTGCTAGTAGATGGTTGATTTGTACCTGGAGATGTATGCAAATTTCTTTGAATTTCTGATAATGGTGTGTCATCATCAGTATCAGAGTCTGATTCAGGTTCTGAAAACTCAACTATGTGATGGTATATCAACATATAAGTCCTCCATGAGTTCATTTGGAGTCATTCCAATTAATTTAAAAGGAAGTTCGTTGCGGTCCATTTTACTAAAAAAAAAAAATGCTGGTATTGCATGGTGGTACAAATACTGGACGTTAAAAAAACTGACTTTTTTTTAAATAGAGCATTTTTACGTGAATAATTATTTTTGAACTCACTGTCTAGAAAGCAGTGTTCGACGCACTGTCTAGTCAACCGGGAACACTTGTTTCCCGGTTAAGTAAACCGGGAAACACTCAGTGGTGCCAACTGCCAACCCTTGCAAAATTTAAATACCTAAACAGTTTTATTATCAAGGAAATTATTATCTCGGACGCTTTAGTTAAAGTTTATATAGGCCAGTCCGGAGCTCCGGCAAATTTAATCTAAAATGGCTGCTAGAATTAAAGACAAGCTTTTGTAAAACTTAGCATTGGTAACACTGGTTTACAGTTAACATGTCCCTAAAGACTGAAGAGGTTATGTTCGTTCGAAAACAAATTATTAATATAACAAAATTATTTAAAAACATTTAAAAAAGAATTTATTTAACTTCAAAGGTAAGTAAACTGCCTAATTAAAGTATTACAAAAATTGTTTCAGGTTATATTAACTTAAGCAGTATCTTTATTGTTATATATGTTGATAGTGTAATTAGTGCAGTTTGAAATTGCAATTCCAGAAGTATCGCCAGAAAAAGACCCTGATGAACACTGTGCCACATTTACAGTTTGAATTGCTTCTGATGAATTTGATGATGGTCTTGATGCTGGTTGAATTAATCGTTCAGCTATGTTGATTTTACTTTGAACAGAATCATCAACGTAAGATTCTGCAACACTCGAGGATTTCCATCCGCCAAACTTTTTGAGTGTTATCAGGTCTCCACCGTTGTTTGCTAATAGAGTGGCTGCACTTCTTCGAAAGCAGTGGCCACTATAATCTTTTGGATTCTCTAGCTGAAGGAATTCTGCCACTTTGCAGGGTATTTTACCAATTGTGTTGAGGCCTACTGGGGAATTTATACATTTTCCATTTCTGTAAGTACAGAAGAGGCGTTTGTTTGTCTCTGGTCTTACATTTTTATATTTTTTCAGCAAGTTTATCCATTCTGGATTAGTCACTGCAAATCGTCGAGACACATTGTTTTTTGTTTCCGGTACATCGACAAAAACAACGTCAGACTTGAAGTTAATGTGGTCAATAGACATTTTGCATAATTCTTGGCGTCGACATGCACCGGAAATACCCATTATAACTACCACCTGTAAAATAAATTACTTAAAAATGTTTTAATTAGATATGTTGTATACATACCTTCATTAATAGGAATGAATCGTCTGGGGCTTCATGAATAAATTTGGCAATTTCATCATTATCTAAGACTTTTGATTTCTTTCGCTTTAACTTATAGGTTTCTTTTTTTAAAAATGCCACAAGTTTTGTAAACTTTGAAATGTCCACGTTATTGTGAATTATTAAGCAGGACTTGAGCATTGAGTAAGTCGACCATAACGACTTTTTACTAGGAAAGGTTTGAAAATATCCCAATAAACAATTTTCCGTATAATTATGTATCTTATTCGATCTGCACCAATCCATAAATTTAGAATATGCCAATTCATACCTTTTCCTAGATTTGTCCGGTAATAAATTTTGAATTGCCGTATTGGCGGATTCCCTAATTTCGGGCGGGGTACAACTCATATCCGAATCGGAAGACATTTTTTTTTTACTGCAAAATTTCTGCCGAAAAACAATCTGTCACATTTGTCAATTGCAGTCATGACTTGCTTTGGTTTATTTTTTTAAATAAAAGTTGTGAAATCAGATAAAAATTTTATTTGACATTTATAACAATGACTACGTTCGTTTCAAAAAATATTGTACAATTCTCGTGCGTGAACAATGTTCCCGCGTTCACGCATATGAAGGCCCTCGCTCCCTTCGGTCGCTCGTGCTTCAAAACTGCGTTCACGCGGGAACATTGTGTTCCCGCACTCGTATCGTAAATAACTATAGTCACTTCCCTTCCAAAAGATAGTATCAGGTTGTTCAGGTGCGTAACAGATTTTAAAAACAATATATTTCTTAAAAGAAAGCAAAAATTGAAAACACACTAACCTCTCAGTGACGAAACGTGCAATACAACACGTGATTGCAAATAACTACCATAATATCAAAATCAGGTTGATGCCGCCACCTGTTAAAGTTTGGGCACACTATAGGTTTATCTCCACGGTGGTGGTACAAGTGAAACACCACCATGGTTGAAGTGGCGAATTTTTCAAAAGATGGTACGAGGTCTGTACCACCATGCCGTCAGCACCCTTAAATTGGTGGTACATAACGTGTACCACTATGCTTGAAAGAGTTAAAATCAATCGTAAAATGCCGTCGCAATCCCAGAATATTGTTGCCATAACCTTCTTTGTCGATTGAACGACTTTCGCCTTTTTGGTACGAGGTTGATCGGGTCGCCGCTATTCCATCCCTTTTGGGATACAGGATCATAATACAGAACCATTGTTTCATCTCCAGTGACAATGGACTCCAAATTCGGCTTTCGGTCGTTTCCACACAAGATTAAAAACGAGCGCGCACATTCGACGCGACGTTGACGCTGAACATCAGAAAGAAGACGCGGTATCCATCTTGTATTTACTAATTTTATTCATACCCAAATGGTCATGAAGAATTCGGCGAACACTTGTTTCCGAAATGTCGGACATTACTGCTAACTCCTTAACTCAAAACAGCAACAACTAGGTGTACTTTATATTGCGCGCTGCCTTATACCGCAGATTGCTGAATTCAGTGCAAACGCGCTTGTCCCGCATTATATATACTGGATAGCGTTGAGTAACCGACTGTGGTAGCTCGCCTAAAAGGCACAGGTTACCTTCGAGCTGTTCTCCCGTGGTAAGCCGTTCTATGTTGAAGTACTCTTCCACATCTCCCTCAATTTTACATCGGGAATAATAATCAGTCAATGCCTCCCCAGGCATACGATCATTAACTCGCAACTGCTCCTGAAAGTTGCAAACTAGCATTGTCTTGCTACCTTCCATTTCATATGAAACAGGCTTAGTAAAATACTTCGGCGCTTTCTTATTTAAAAAGTTTATTTTAGCTCGAAGATCGCTTATATCATCAGCTAATGCTACGAGATCATAATCCGCTGGTATCACTTCATCTGGATTCAGAAGCACCGGATCTTCAGGTACACCCCGCCATACAGTACCAGGAATTGGGTTGTTCTGGTAAAATCGCACTCTATAATTGCGATTCGTTGTCTGATTGGCTAAGCTTTCAACAACTTGTATAAGTTGGAATAAGTGACTTGCTCACTCTGCGGAATGAACTGTCCTGCCTGGGTAAAATTATTACGGCCAAACTTTGGCACTGTAGCGAAGGTGTAACACTAATGTAGTGTTAGGGCTACTTATATGTATTTCTTGTAGGAGGTAATAAAACACAAGTAATAACTTTTATGAGATATTTATTCGACTTATTATTCTCGTTGCCTAGTAGCATCCGTATCTACGCAATGAATGCAAGTTGTGAGCCATTCACAACATTGACCCCGTCCGGTCTGAAACGAGGGTAATACATGAAAGAAAAAAATACGGAATGGTATTTTGGAGAAAAAATGGAGTATTTTAAAGGAACTTGGAGAAAGTTGTAAAATGCTCCAGCTACAAAAACTCCACTAGGTAGTATACAATAAAAAACTTAAGTTAACTAACAATACGGTACTTGCGACGGCAACTCTTGGAAACTGTAAACAGAAAGAAAAAACAAAAGTGTTCAAATTTTCAAAGTCAACAGATAAAAGGTTTTCAAAAGATGCCTTCGCGTAGCATTTGAAATCAGTTCATTGTTGGCTTAACATTCTATCTATCATATCTACAGAGATAGGGCCAGTGTGATTTTCTAAAGTGTCGTATTTAACTGTCCGTTCTAACACTTTATAGGGACCCAAGTAACTCTTTCATGCCCATAGTGTGCGTGTCATTACGAACGTACACGTGTGTGCAGTTGGTCAAGTCGCTGGGGACGAAGGACTGACCGGAATACGTTTTTGTAAAAAAATGCTTCTGCTGCCTCATACGACGTTTGAGATTGGCTATGAAATTAGGGAGGTTCATGTCTTTAGCCAGTTGGTTCTTCTTCAAAGAAATCTCCAGGTAGTCGTAAAGGGGTAGCATACAGGATTTCTGCAGGAGAAACATTAACTTGCGATTTCAGGGTTGCACGTAAGCTCAAGAGAATCTAAGGGATATTCGTTATCCAGGAGGAAGTTCCTGTGGTTTGAATGGATTGCTTGAGTGTCCGATTAAAACGTTCGATAACGCCCTGACTAATCGGATGGAAGGCCGTGCATTTGACCTGTTTAATTCTTAACATGGCCGTGAAGTTGATCCATGCATGAGAAAGGAATATTCTTGCATTGTCCGTTGTGAGATACTTGGGAATTCCAAAGCGGGACACCCACGTGTCGAAAAATGCAGTGATTACTGACTCCACGGAAGAATCCTTCAGAGGAATTGCTTCCGGCCACCGACTGTAGCGGTCAATAATGGTAAGGAGGAATTTATAACCTCCCGAAGAAGGAAGGTGTACTAGGTCGAGATGGACCTTAGTAAAACGTTCATCTGGTTTTACAATAGATTGTAGAGGGGTTCTCGTATGACGCCGAACTTTATGTTCTGACATTCAGCACAAGATATGACCCACTTCTGAATATCGTGGTGCATAGATGGCCACAGATATCTCTGAGTAATCAATCTTTTAGTAGCACGGATGCCAGGATGTGCGATATTGTGTAATTGTTGGAATAAGGAATACCTGAATTTGAGCGGGATATAGGGTCGTGGTTGTCCTGTACTAACATCCACCCAGAGGTTTGATTTGTTGGCAGTTTGAAGGGAAATGAATTGAAAATTACTACGAGATCGGAGCTGGTTTAACTCGGGATCTTGTTCTTGAGATAGAGCGACTTCGTCGTAATTAAGATCAGATCCAGGGACGTTAATAAGATTAACTCTTGTCAGAGCGTCCGCCGGAATATTCTCTTGACATTTGATATATTGAAGGTCAGTCGTGAATTGAGAAATAAACTCTAGTTGTCGAAACTCACGTGGTAAATATTGATCACCATTATTTTTGATCGCCGTACACAAAGGTTTGTGATCCGTAAAGATTTGAAAGTCTCTGCACTCAACGTAGTAACGAAACTTCTTTAAAGCAAAGTATATTGCAAGAAGTTCCCGAGAAAAAATACTGTACTTTTGCTCTGTGGTGGTTAACTTCCGGGAACAGAAAGCTAGTGGTTTCCACATGCCATCTTCAAACTGTTGTAATACTCCAGCTATAGTGGAAGACGAACTGTCTGCAGCTATACTAAGAGGGTTTATTAATTCGCGGATGTACCAATAAAGTAGCGGTAATCGAAGCATTCTTCGCGTGCCTAAAGGCTTCTATTTGCTCATGATTTAACTGGACAGGCTTTAGCAAAGCTTTACTAGGAATAACTATAGAGGTTAACGGTGCCAAAATTTTCGCACAGTTTGGTACAAATTTATGGTAATACGAAATTAAGCCAATAAAATTGCGGAGTGCTTGAAGGCAATGGGTAATCAATTATAGCCTGGACTTTGGAAGCCATTGGTTTGATACCGCGTATATTAACGTGATGTCCTAAAAAATCGAGCTCATTGACTCCAAAGAGACACTTTGGTAGGTTTATAATTAGTCCATTGTCTTTTAATCGGGAAAACACTTGGTGTAAATGCTCAATATGTTGCTGCGAATCAGCACTAAAGACTAGGATATCGTCTAGGTATGAAAAACAAAATGGAAGCCCTGATAATACAGTGTCCATGAAACGACTCCAGGTGCTGGCTGCATTCCGTAGTCCTTCGCAGTAGAAGGGCGTTGATTGGCGCATGCTTAAACAAACGCGCGTAAAATGAGAAAAAATAGCATTTGTTAATAATACAAATTCAATAAAATTTCTGCTTGAATTCGTTAAAGACTAGTCTTGTTAGTCAGTCAGAAGCAATTAACATATGAGCCCCCTAAATGCAAAACTTTGCGTTTGCAGTCAACACCATTCTGAGATATTCACGAAAAACTGTTTTCTACATTAATATGGCTAATCTGACATTGCGAATTGTTTTAATAGATGGATCTGTTATACCAAAATGTAGGTAGTTCATAGTTTTTGCTCGAGATGTCATCGTTTGTTAGGAAATTCAGATGTTATATTTCAAATACTGAGTTTTGCACGTGACTAAACTCATTTACCAATTTTTGCATCTAATATTTTGCAATTAACCATACAAAATTACAAATTACACAGAAACGTGATAGGTAAGTAGTTTATTTTAAGAAAGAATAACATAAAAAAATTCTTAGAGTACAAAAAAAACAATAATAAATTCTTTAAAAAATAACAGAATAAACTTCAAATTAAATTATTATCGATTAGGTAATTCAGATGATAAGTTCAACTTCGTGCACTGATTCTTCAGCTTCTTCGTGGTCTGAGTTGTTATTTAGTTCTGGTTCAGCTCCTCCTGAACTGTCAATAATCTTATAAAATTGTAGATCAGGATTGTCACGCCAATCTTCTCCGTAGTGCTTTTTCAACAAGCCATCAATCGTCGACTTATCCCCTTTCAAACTGTTTATAATTTTTACAACTTTAGGACGTATTTTTGATAACTGTTTACCTTTTTTGGTGATGGTTTTTGTAAATCCTAAATCAGTTTGGTAGGTAACCTCTCCTCTAACACCAACACCATTAGCTTCTTTGGTGAATATAAATCGTTTGCTCTGATTGAACTTAAAATGCCAATCCCCAGGTTTTTTTTATAAATTCTTTCGTTTCTGTTTTCCAATCATATACTTGCCAGTGCTCTCCAAGTCTAAGTATACTAGAGTATTCGCTTATCATATTTTCGTATTCTTCTCTTTTTACGATTACATTTTCTTTTTTAATCTTTCTTTCGATTAAACCGAATACTCGGTCTGGCGGTAAAAACGAATGTCACACAATTGGAAATGCAATTTCTATAGTTTTAATTTGACAAGGAGCTTGGCATCTCAACCAATATGCCAACATAGTCATCATTGCTGTGTTCTTATTTTGGCCTCCACAGCCGTCTGCAAATAATTGAACTTTATTGATATTTTCAGAAAAATGATGTTCTGTCAACACATTGTAGATGGCGGACGCTATAGTGTTTGAATCTTTTCCTAATTCTGATTCTACCCATAGATATGATTGTACATTTTGAGGAGTAAGTTTTGCTTTAGAATTCCCCCGAACGACTGTTAAATTGTAAAGGTTAATCTGTTGGGAAAAATATGCTGCCTGATCTGGCAGCTTTGGGAGTGCCAAGTTTTTTTGGCAGTCAAAGGAAAATATCTCTAAATTTTCTTGTGTACTTTTCAGCTTGGTGTAGAATGCTTTTGCTTTTAAAGAATGGATTCGTTGTTCTACTATAAGAGCCGTTTTTTGCTCCATCGAAGTGGCCTTTTTAATTTTTTCCCTAGCTCGTAAACATGTGGAGCAAACATCTGATTGAGGCGTTCCAAAAGCCAAATTATAATTTGTGTTCAAGTACTTTCTGAAAAAGCATAATTTTACAGGCACCGCAGGATTAGCCTTGACGAAGAGTTTGTATAGTTTTGTAAAATTTAAGTTACATGGTAAATACAATCGGCAGTAGGTTTGACTTCTGCGGTAGTGTGATTCTACACACTTCAAACTTTCAATAAATGATTTAATGCGCAATTTTGTTTCATCATTTTTTTCTTTGATTCTGTCCCCTCCTCTTCTTTCCTTTGGAATTTCTCCCTGTAAGACAAATCTTCTGCAAATGCGTTCGATTCTGTTTGGGGACACATGTGTAATGCCCAAAAATGCCTTTTTGCATACTCTCAGTTTTTCACCATTTTCAACAGGAACATAATACTTGATAGAAATTCTATTCAAATTTTTAATAGATCTTCTTGGTTTCGATCCTTCACAGAATTTTAATAGAAAAATATCTTGCTTAATCTTATCATTGTTTACAACAAACAGCGCATTATGAAAGGTTTTGATATCCTTCATTTTTAAGCTTTGACATAAATATGGATTTTTTCCACGATGTTGGCAAGTGGGAAACTCAGGCAAAGCTTTAGGTTTATGCCTACACAAAACTGAGATTCAAAAAACAGATCATTAAAAAAACTCACCATACACACCTCATATTCTTCAATTTAACACGTTTCCAATTTTCACGTTGCACCGACCTCTTTCTTCCTTTTCCTGGTTCAGCGGATGTAATAGCGATATCTAAATCCATTTTTTTGTGAAACACAGATTATTATCACGTTTTATTATTATTTTAAAAAATCAGAATGATTATAGGTTATTCTGAAGACAAAAACCGCGCAGCAATGTCTCAATACAATTATTATTAGTCACCTGATTCGAAATCCTGGGCTTCAATTGGCTAGACTACAAACACACAGTTTTGCATCTAACTTACTCAAACTTTTGCGTAGTTTTGCATTTAATACCGATGTTTGAACCGCAATTAATACTACAAAGAACGACTTTTGCATCTACAGCAGTGCAGTGCTTTATTCCCCTATGCAATAAGAGTCATTTTCCACCAAAACTTTTTTTTTAATTTTTTGCAAATACAGACTTTTGCATTTAGGGGGGATCATATAAAAGTCTATGAAAAAATGGATTCGCAATTGCATAACATAAGAAAGTATGGCTGGTAGATTTGATAATCCCATTTTACAGTGGTGTGCATGTGCATGCTTGATTCGATATTAATCTGTTAATTAACAATTTATTGGAAGCACAAATCAAGAAGGTCCGTTTCGACATATCCATTCTGGAATGCTGTAAACAAGGTGGGGACACATCTAAACCAGAAGAAACAAACACACTACATGCATCATTAATTCAAGTGATGGCAATCTTGCCTTGGATGCCAGCTTAATCAATAAAAAGACTTCACGATCTGAAAGTTCCACTTCATCGTTCCTTAATTTTATACAATCAACTACTAACACTGATGCTTCTACCAGCTATATTCAATATAACACTAATTATGGAAATCAGCAGAACTCTGAACTTAATACATTTTCAAAACCCAGTTCAGCAAATTTGAAAAATAATCTTACGTTTACCAATAATTATAAAACTGGATCATTTCCAACTGGTGATATAAATCGATCATCTAATTTATTTTCTTCATCTCAATAGCAGAATCCATCATTGACTAAATTTTTAACAAACACCTTTGAAAGTGGATGTACAGACTTTTACAGTAATAAGAATTCAAATTTTAACCAGCAATATTATTTGAGCAATCCAAGAGAAGCAAGAAACATTTCTTCAAAAGACTGCACTATTACTACTGCTAGTGTTGCATCAAACAGTTCATCAAATGTTTCTAGAGAGAGCTCTTTAATTATAAATCATCAGTTCAAAGGATCAAATAATTTGAATAAAAATAAATTGGAAGCTGCTAGCAGCACTTTTAACCTCTCCGATTGCATATAATGAGTTCGACACACCGACAGCAACACTAAACGTCTGACTGTGCGTTCCGTAGTGGTGTATAAGTTTATGAATTTCCACTGAATACATGTTTTACTTACAGCAGCTTGATTTCGTTTTCTTTGACTTGAACTTCTTTTTCTTCAAAACTTGACTTTTCTTCGGGGTAGGGAGCAGTGTATCGGGTTGCGAGACCATGGTGACATTCGCGTTCCTACTTCCGCAGTCGTTACATGATTAATATAGCCTCCAATGATGGATTATTCCTATTGATAACTAACTTGAGGCTTTTCAATCTTCTCGATTTCATTCGGTGTTACTTTGTATACTCCTTTGCATAGGTTAGATTATTGACATGCACTAATTGTTCCTTCCTTTAGTTTAGTTCTTTAATTTTTACGTTAATGCGGTCCTTTATTTCAATTATTATATACGGACCAACCCTTGATTTGAATAGTTTTAATAGAGTCACAAATACATATCTCAACTCATAATTAGTTTTCTTTGTTTTGTGATAGTACAGAGTTTCTCTTTTATCAACTGTTCTCGGAAAATTTTCTTTTGCGTGATGAAATGAAGCTTTTAGTCTTGCGTGCATTGGTAATACTGAGTCTCTTCTATGCAGTAAGAAATCTGGATGTAGCCCGTAGAACTGTGAATTGTCATCTGAATCTATGGAGAAAGGAATGAATTTCCTTTGTCCCAGTTTGCTATTGTAGGCAGGACTGTAGGCTGTATGATAGGGTGTAGTTTGTATTTTGTCAATTTGTAATGATTCACGTGCTTCTTTAAAAAGTCTTGACATCTAATAGAAACTAACTTTAGTTTCTCTATCGGTTAGAAGCTATTGAAGGGTTGCATGGCGTGCTACTATGTTGTTTACGAACGTTTTACTAACCTCTTAAAGGTCCCGTTATTTCCATACTGCATCTTTCGAAAGGTGATATTTCCTGAAACTTCTGTGAAGGGGCATTCTTAAAGTGCGAAGATGCTTTTCTTTGGCTGCAAAAGTGACAATCTTCCACCTATTGGCTTATATAAAATTTGATTCGCGGCCAATAAGATCATGTTTGTATGAATAGGATCGTTTCACATTTTTGAAACTTAACGTTTTGTTTGATATTCTATATAGGGTAAAGGTGGGGAATGGCGGCCGCCTTAGTTGTTTTGCAATTTGCATATTTATTATTTACGCTACAGTTTTGGTGATGAGCTAAAATAACGCAGTAGATATTAGTGCAACAATTTTATTGAAAAAATATTAAGAAAATAAAATGCAAGTAGGAAATAATCTTATTTTTTTAAACCCCTGTCCTGGCCGGTATTTCCCCAAAGCATCGGGTAATACCGACCACGGCCGATATTTCCCTACTGATAGACTCATTCACAAAAATCACAAACAAAAATATCGTTTGGTCCTTTTCCAGCACATGCGGCATGTGCCCACTGTTGGCACATTCCACACATTATCCATAATTCCCTGTTCTTACCAAATTCTCCACATATTGTACATACTTCTTCTTTAAATTCTTCACTTTCTTCAATTTCAGAAGAGCTGTCTGAAAGGTGGTAGGTCCCTTGATCTGCTTTACATTTTCTCTCAATTTTCCCTCGTTTGTCTTCCTTACTGGCTTGTTTTGGAACTGCTACCTTTCTAGATAATCCATTTTCTCCAAAGACCTTTCGTTTGCATACATCAACTGCTGCAGATTTCTGTTTTTCAAGTTTTACTTTCTTTTTCACTTCTTTTTCTTCCAAAGCAGTTTTCACAGGAGTCGAAGTAAATATTTCGGAATGTTGTTTTTTTCTATTCCTTTTTATTTGTCTTGTTTTTGGAGCTGTTCCAGAACAACTAGGCTGCTGCAAAATGTCAGAAAATGACACCATATGTGCATCTTCCTTTTGTTCAACACGTGCTGTCTGCACCGAAACATTTTCTTGCAGTGCAACATTTTGGTGTTTTTCAACATTTTCGTGTTCTTCAATATTTTCCTGTACCGCAACATTTTCGTGCACTGCAATGTTTTCGGCAAGTGCTTCTGCCGCTATGAAATCTTCAGGTACAAAAACATCAGGGTTGTAGGGATATATGCCAGTCACTTCAAATCCTTTTATAGCTTTCTCTGGGGTTGCCACACGGCTGTACGCATTATTGAAGAGTTCAGCAATAACGTTTGGAGTTATTTTCTCACCTGGGCGACTCTTTAGGTATTTGTCACATTCAAGATTATAAGCTGTTTTTAGAGATTTGTAAAAAGTCACATCTAGTGGTTGTATTCTGTGAGATGTGTGGGGTGGGATCGTCAGTACATAAATTCCATTAGTTCGACAAAAATTGAAGGCTTGCAGGGTACAGTGACTCGCATGATTGTCAAAGATTAATAACACGGGATCTTCCACTGATGATTTTACAAATGCCTGGAAATGTTGCAGCCAAGAAAGAAACAAATTTTCATCTATCCAACCACTGTCTGAGCATTTATAGATCGCACCTGGAGGGCCGTTACGCATTCTATCTTTCTGCATTTTTTTCCCAGCGAAAATAAACATTGGTGGCACATACAGTCCTGAGGAACTGAAACAGCACATAGCAGTGGTGGTTCTTCCTTTTTCCCCACTTGTGACAAATCCGACCCTTTTGTCACCCTTCTCAGCATAAATTCTACCAGGACGTTGTACCGTTGTGATTCCAGTTTCATCGGCGTTGAAAATTCTATGTTGTGGAAACTTGTGTCTTTCATAAAGAGAAGCTAAATTGGAGAAAAAGATAGACACCTCTTCTTTGTTGAAAGCTGTAATACGGGCAATGCTGGTCGATTCTGGTTTTCGTAAAGTTATGGAAGGATGTCGCCGTAGAAAGCCGTATAGCCAGTCTTTACCGGCTTCTTTATTTTTGTCAGAAAATGGATGTTTGAAATTGTTTTTGCTGGCATATTCAAATGCACAACGCTGTACTTCAGTGCGAGTTATTCCAAAGAAAAGTTTTGAAAGTTTTATGATGTGGCCAGCTAACTCATCTTCTGCCTCTTTGGAGAAAACCGGATGCCGTCCCAAGACAGGTCCCTCTGTTATACCACTTTTTAGTCTGTCTTGTAGGGTGCTTCGTGCTATCCCAAATGATCTAGAAACTTCCCTAATCTTCCTTCCATCTTTTATAGCATTTATAGCAAGTGTCATTGTGTTTTGATCCCATTTCGCTTTATCAGTTTTTCTTTTGTAACTGCTAGGCATCTGTAATAAATTTGGAGTGTTTAGTTATTTGAACTGATCGGGTAATAACGGCCTGGTCTTTATTACCCGAAAGTACGGGGCCGGTATTACCCGGAATAACACATTTGAGGTTAAAAATTCTGAAAACAATCATAAGTTCATTGTAACGCAAAATTAATATGCACATCTTTTAGAGCATCATTTAAGCTCTAATATCAAGTATTGCAAAGTGTGAATACTGCTCAAAAAGATTTCGACACCTACCTTTAAAGTTGGAGTTCACAAATTTCACCGAATTACGGAATTGAATTTCGTTAATAAAATGTTCAAATATAATTACAGGGAGCTGCAATTTGGTAAGTAACTTTCCCGGTAATGTCGATAGATGGCGACACCAGTTAGAAAGTTAAAAAATAATCTTACGTAGGAAAAACTAAGTGGCCGGTATTACCTGCATGGCCGGTATTCCCCACCTTTACCCTAATTAGTAATAACTCTTCATATTTTTTCTAAAATTTTTAGTGTAGGCGTTAGCGAGCTATTGAAACTAGTTTTTAGATCAATTCATAATTTGCTAGGGAGGACGGGGGTGGCAATGGCATTTAAAGTGTATATAAGTGTAAAGATATATTAGCCTAGAAGATTCAAAATTACAGTATAAAGAGCATGATTAAGCACATAGGCAATATGTGAACTAAATTTAGAAATGTAAGGGGAGCATGCTAGCCAACCAATAAAAAAGCATTTGCAAGAAACGTTTTATTTACAATATTATATTTTCTGTAAATCAAATCCTGCAAATGTTAAATTTGACGAGTTGCTGTGTTATATTTCCTAGTTTTATTAAATTAAATTAAAAATATTGGTAAGATATCGTTGAATAAAATCCGTTATTATTAAATAATTAAATTACACTATAATATTGTATACATCATTGCACTTTTAGTTACCGGCGACGTTAGCACGAAACTATTAATTTTTAATACTTCCGAAAACCCAAGAGGAAGTTCCGATAAAGTACTGTGCACCTCAGAAATATCGGATACATTTGTTTCATCAGATTTCTCTTAGCAGCTTGTAGTTACAAATCAAGTATTACGTTGTTAATTCCAATGTTATTACGAAAAGAAACTATAATGGAAGTACTTTGCTTTCTAAGAAATTGCTATAATATGCACTAAACAAATCAATAATTTTTAGTGGCTCCATTTTGTCATTTCATCTAGCAATTTATCAACAGTTTCAAATGGAACTTCAGTTTTCAAGATTTCGGAAATACAGTGGTTATCTTCGCAATTCCGTTTTCCCATGGTAACGTTTGTAAAATAATGTTGTAACATTTTATTTAACGCGGATTTCGATTGACGTTTAGTAAATTCTTTATACTTATCCAATTTATCCATTGTATACAAAATGGATATGATATCTACACTTACAATTACAATAAAATACTAGTCTGCGTATTTTATCTGACTGTTAGGTTCTTCAGTGTATCAAGTGTTTCAACTATGCAATTTAGTCTTAGCGAGATTTTCTGAATGGACGAAAACCAGTATGACCGTCTTGTATCAACAAGGCGTTCTAACTTTAAGACTTTAACAAGAAGTTCATGGCGAACATTACTTAGGGCCGGTTTATCAATCTCTTGTTAAATGTCCTTGTTACTTACCAAGCAGTATAAATTTATCCTCTTGATAAATCTCTTGTTAACTAAAATACGTTTATCAATAAAAAATATATGATGGGTAAGTAACAGTGAGATATAGAAGTTTTAAAAGAAATGATACCACTGAATCTCGTAATGTAGCTATGTTCATTACATCAATCTAGAATTTTTAACATATTTTAGCATATTATCTGGTATATATATCTTCCGTTTCATGTACACATTCACGCGCGCATCTAAGAACAGTCTCATTAATTTAGCACCACGATTACAAAAGAGGCATGTTTGATTTGAGGTTTGATGTAATACATTGAGCCGCAAATGATGAGGGTCTTCCTGTAGTATTCGAATCTCTTCCAGAATCATTCTATTGCAATTGAGACAAAGTCGCGTTTACTCGTTTATTGGTTGAGGAGCCCGTCCAAATCCATCTCGACGAGCAATAGCCACTGCCCGCCACTCGTCGTTATCATCCAGATCAATTCGGGACAACTGATTTCGCAAGAATCTTCTATCACACACAAAACAGCCCAATCGTTGCTGGTTAGCAATGATAATGAGATATCAATTAACAATATTCACTAGTTTTCACGGGACCTTATACACTGCCGCTCACGGAAGATTGGCCAGTACAAGAAATCGTAAAAATGCAAGAAATAAAAGTTGAATCAAACTCAAAAATATAATTTATTGTTATACTAAGTAGTAACAAGTTATACATAAAATAAAAAGCATAATTATATTTATATTATCATAAATAAAATAAAATTTTCTTTTCATCGAAAAATCCACCTTTGGCACTGATAACTGCTTGCACCACCCTAGGCATTCTTTTAATTAATTTATAAATAGTTGCAGGTGGAATATTGTTCCATTCATTTTGGAGGGTATTCCACATCTGTTGCTTGGAGGTAGGAGCCACTTTTCTAACGCTCCTATCGAGTTCGTCCCATAATAACTCGATAGGGTTGAGATCGGGACTCTGGGGTGGCCACCGCATTTCTTGTAAGTTTTTTTTGTGAGCATTTTTTTTGGGCTGATCTTCTTACGAACACCCGTCGCCGTTGACCAAACACCTCGAATTTAGATTCATCAGTCCACAAGACTTTTCTTCCACTGTTCCAATGTCCAGTCGCGATGCTGGCGTGCCCACTCAAGCCTCTTCTCGATTTCCACGTCGGTAAAGTGGTTTGCGGACTGCTACACGGCCGTGCAGATTTCCCTCTTGTAGGCGGCGCTTTACTGTACTCACCGAGATTTTTTGCGGGCGTCCGCGATTGAATTCAGCCGCTATTTCCGGTGCCGTTTTTCGTCGATTTCGCTTGCTTATCATACAAAGTTGCCGATCGGCGTGGCTCGTAACTCGTGACGGTCCTGGTCGATCACGATCAGTTAATTCTCCCGCATCTCTGTATCGTCGAATAGTATTATTCACAGTAGATTTGGAAACTCGCAATCTTTCCCCAATTTCACGGCTGGCATATCCTTCTTCATGCAACGTCATTATCATCGCACGTTTTTCCGTACCAATTGATACACCGCGTGCCATTTTAACAAAAAATCAGAACACTTTTTTCCACTTTAAAACAAATTAGGATAGACCTCGCACCATAAATAAAACACTTTAGATAAGAAAGTCCTGTATTACCAACATTGGACAAATTGCAGCGCCAAAGTGGTTGCGGGGAAAACTAAAATCAGATGGCGGGAGGTTTAAATATAGTAATTATACTATACCTCATTTCTATAATTCCAATTCATTTTAAATCTCTAGGGATCTATGTGGATGCATTGTTCTACCCCAAACTTATGTATGTTGATATTATTAAATGATAATGATATCAATATACATCAGTTTGGAGTAGAACATCCACACAAATCCCTAAAAAATTAAAATGGATTGGAATAATAGAAATGAGATATAGTATAGAGGATAATTTTTAAATGTTAAAAAAAATACTCAAACATACCTACAAATCTTTATATTTATATAAATGTTTGGATACAAATACAAATTATAGTTTAATCTTTTAGACTACAGAATAACTTACAACTAAGACAATAAATTGTAAAATAATTGCAGAGACTTAGCTTGTAAATATACAAATAAATGTAAGCAGACTAGGGTAAATGCACCAGTGAATGACCACACACCAGTGGATGACCAAATTTGACTAAATGTTTAATTTACAAGCAGGTGTTTCCTTAAAAGCTAACCATAATTATATTAGCGGTTTTTCTAACATTTAGTAACGTTGTGCTAAAAGCGACAACAGCACAATTTCGTTCCAGTTTTTACAAATGGCGAATGAAGTTGCGAGTACAGCGTGTTGTTCTGTATATTTAGCAAACTAATAAGGTAAGTACATTGTGTTCTGTGATGTAGTGTCATAGAATGGTAACACTTTGTTTGAAGTATAGTGAAGAATAATTTTTAATGGCTTATAGGGAGTCTAAAATTATCATTTCTACACAAAAAGAGGAATAATTTATAATTTTAACTTTTTAATAATGCATGGTCATATATTGGTTCAATAAATTACATTAAACCCAGTAATTGACCGAAGTGGTCATTCACTTGTTTAGCGCCAAAATTTGAAAAATCTTAAATAATATAAATTTATGTAACAACACGAGGTGGGTTTGTTAGTAATATTTCAAATGTACGAATGCTTATGATTTTATGAACCAATATTTGACCGGGTTTTAACATCTGTGTCACAATTTAAATAAAAGCGGTCATTTACTGGATTTATTATTAAATCCAGTAAATGACTGCATATTGATTAATGTATTTATTATATTTTCGTAGATATATTATTACATAATTTGATTTATTATTATTTATATAATATAGTGTCAGACCAAGAAACCTTTTTGGAAACACTTGAAAGGAAGAACTGTAACATGACAACTTATTTATTATATGGAATAAATATTCTAACATTGTCGAAAATAGAGGTGGTACGGTTAACCAAGAAGACTTTGATACTGGAGTGAATAGAGAGCTAACTAATTCGCAAATCGATGAGACTAGAGATATTAGTATTCTAGAAATTGATCAAGATTGTCGTCTCCAAGACAATGAAGAAGAGATAGATAATAACACTATCATAGAATTTATTGACAATGCAGATTTAAATCGCAATAGCTTATTATCGAACATGAAAACTTTTGTGAATAACGAAAATAGGAAAAACGACAATTTAAATGTGGATATCGTTAACGATATAGTAGAAATACAAAAAGAGGTAGAGATACTACAAGTTGAAAACACAGAAGAAAATGAAGGAAATAGATCAGAGGGAGGAGATTATGCCAAGATGGATCAATTACCAATCCTGCTAGAAGGAAATGGTGGGCCCAGTAGCAGACATCCTTCAGTTTTTAAATCAACTCCTATTTCTGATGATGTTTGGAAAAAACACTTCCATTTTCCTCTAATTAAAAAAAGCAATAGATGCCGATAAACTGAGAAACCACCACTGGCAGTCGCTTCTCCAGCATGGGAAGCTTTTTTGACATAAAAAAAAAAAATGAAAAACGAGCCTTAGAAGAGGTAAAAGAACAAAGAAAAATCAATAGAGCTATTAAGAGGCGGAAAGTTTTACAGAAAAAACTTCAAACACCAAGAAAAAGAAAATATATGTCTCAGACTTGTCTTCAGATACCTTCAGCCTCGGGCAAATCATATGACAGCAATGACGAAAAATGCCAGGTAATCTTCAACAGTGAAAAGAATGAATTGATTTCATCCAGCAAATCTGAAACGGATGGAAAATGAGACTAGGAGCAAATTAAAATCAAGAACCACTTTCTCAGTTGCAGATTTTGTAATATTAAAATTTGAAATGGATTACTTTCCAGGTGTGATTATTACCAAAAAGGGCACTGAATATCAAGTTAGGGTAATGCACAAAAGTGGTCCTCAACATTGGAAATTGCCTGAAAAGGCTGACCAAATCTAGTACAATCATACAAATATTTTACAGAAAATCGAACATCCACAGTTAGCCTGCAGTAGGGGCAACTCTTATGCTGTTTCTCAAATAAAATTTTTTTTGTGGTCTAAGTTGCTTTGATGTACTCATGTAGTTATGTAAACATTTTTAGAAATAAAACCCTAAAATTAGGGTTTTGTGACTTCACTTAATTAAACAATAATAATTAATAAACGAATGACATAAATAATTCTTTCTAAACTGTACCGACAACTAGACAGGTGGATCAAATTTGAATAATTTTTTATGCACTTTAGTGTATCATTTACTAATATCAAATTTGCTTGCAATCCTGATTTGGTCTTAAACGGTCATTAACTAGTGTATTCACCCTACATAACTAAATAAGGTAAAATTTAAATCTGAAACCAATGAATTTGCACATTATTGTAGTTTCAATTTCAAACCCTGGTTCTATATACAGTATTATAAAATTCATACTGACAACAAATAGAAGCCTAACTTATTGTTATAATTATTAATATACAGCCTGTTCGTTCTCAAACTCGAACATATGCATTTAACATTGTATTGAACGTTTTTGGTGATTCCTGCTCGCCAAATTCAACTACAAGAAAGATAATGGTATCAATAGGAAGAGAAAATTATTGAGTATCAAATAATACTAATAATAATAATATTAAGAGTACGATTTTTATTTTAAAATGCTAATTTAAAAGTTGACTATTGTTAAGTATGACAAGCTATGCTTTTTAAATTATCTTATTTTAGCGTATGACTGAATTGTATAAAGACTATTTAAACTGTTCAATACTTTAATTGATTTAGTAGAAGTACATCAAAATACATAAAAGTAAAACGCACAATGTTAATTGCCTATAATCGGCTTTGAGACTATATACATAGGGTAATTCGGGGAGAGACGACCCACTTTTTTTAAACTTTTTTAATCAGAACATTGTAAATTTAAACGATACTCCAAAAGAAAAATTTATTCGCAAAAGTAAATACAATATGAAACCATAATTCCATAGTAAAATACAAAAAAAAATAATATATTCTATCGAAAAAAATTAACTGCAACTCATGCATTGGGCCGTCTATCCCGGATTGTCCGGGAGAGACGGCCCAGGTCAAAAATAATTATTCTGCAACAAATAGGAATGCAATCATTTCTTTTTCAGACTTAAAACTTTTCCGCAAGGGTTACAGAGGTTAACAAATGTTGAACATCCCTCGTGGAACCACTTTTTACAGTTTAAACATTCAACCCAATCGTCTCGTTTCGATGTAGAGCAGTACTGCTCCCCACATCCTACGCATTCAGCACTGTCATCATCCTCAGGGCTGTCATCCGACTCCTGAGAAACAAAATCAGAAAGATTTTCGTCCGAAGATGAATCGTCCATAACATTTTTAGGTTTAGGCCTGCATGAAATTGTAGCACGTTTTGCTGCTTTTGATTTTTCCAACTCAAGTTTCCTTTCTTCGACCCTTTTTCTTTTTTCAATGTTGTCGGATGATGTCAAAAGTAATGCTACTTGTTTTCCACGTTTCCTGGCCTGCTGAACTACATTTGACGTATTGGGAATAGGATTGATTTTGGCAAGCATCGTGTCTGGCGTGTCTTTAACAGGAGTGACCTCATCAACTGCTTGTGAACATCCAGGTAAGGGGTGTTCTAGTTCAATCTGTTCGTTCACATTTTCTTTTGAAGCGTCAGACAAATGTTGTTCAGCTTGATGATCTTCTTCAGGTAGAGAGTCTTCATTCAAGAAGGCGTAATCTGGGATGATGTCAGGGTGGAAAGGGTAGATGCCAGTTGCTTTAAAAGATGATATTCCATTTTCTACAGTGGCAGATTTCGACCAAGCATCTGATAATAATTTTCCGAATATCATTCTGTTGATTTTTCTAGTAGGATTTGTTTTGATAAATAAGTTACAAGCTTTAGCAAAATGTGACTTCAAACTTTTGAAAAAGGCTCGGCCCAGAGGTTGCAAAAATTGAGTTGTGTGACTGGGAAGGCACAATAATATTATTCCACATTCCTCCGCATATTCTAGCATTTCAACAGAGTTGCAGTGAGTTGAGTGCCCATCCAAAATCAAAAGTACTGTGCCATTTGGCTTTCTCGGTGTAAAATGGGTCTTCAACCAGTTCAAGAACAGATTAGTGCTGATGTAAGCAGATTTTTGATTCATGTACACAACAGAACCGGGAGGCATTCCGTCTTCAAACTCAGCCTTCTTGTTCTTTCCTTTAAAGATACATGCAGGCGGTAAGAACGAGCCCTCAGCGTTACAACAAGATATAACTGTGATGGTTTCGCCTTTTTCAGATGAAGTTATAGCTGCAACGTTCTTAGATCCTTTTTCGGCGATCACAAAACCTGCTTTGTTGTTTAATTGGAGGCCGGTCTCATCCATATTGAAGATGTTGGCTGGTTTGTTAATCAGATCATTTTCACGTAAAGTTCTCTCCAAAAGCTGGAAATACGACCGAACTTCTACTTTGTTCATGCCATGGCAGCGAGCCAGTGAAACACCTTCTGATTTTCGTACACTGAGATCTTGGTGACGTCGCAAAAACGAGTTTAACCAATCATATCCTGCTAATTCCTTGTCTCTATTGAATTTATGGTTAATGCCTAAGTTTTCAGCCAAATGAAATGCCATCGACCTAACACTCTCGCGTGTGGGTGCAAAGCCATACTTTTGCAACTTTTTGATATGAGCTTTGAGTTTCCGTTCATTTTCTGCTCCCAGCAATGACGGTGGTCCTAGTGTTTTCTTAGACACGTCCTTGTTTTTAATTCTTCTCCTCAACGTAGGAGCTGGGACACCAAAGTTTCTGGAGGCAGCATTGACACCCATTCTGCCGCTCCGAACTGCTTCAACGGCATCGGAAAGTGCTTCTTGTGACCATGAGCCTCTAGAATGATCATATTTTCTTTTATATTCAGTCGGCATAACTCTGAAAAAACACAAAAAATTATTACTCAATAATTTTATGATGGGTCAACTAACCCTTAAAATACAGAGCCATCTAACCCGAAAGTGCGGGAGAGATGGCTTACTTGTTTTTTTAAATACCGACACGCTGAAATATCACCACACGGATGTCAACCTAACCTCTCAATACATAGTTTTCATTGGAAAGGGCATGGATGGTAAACATTTGTAAAAAATGTTTGGTACAATAATCAAACGTGCCGTCCATGTACAGTGTATGTTGACTGCACACAAATTGAATGTTTGAGACAGTTGAAAATACCACTATATTACTTGCGAAATCGTTGAAGAAAATAAAATCTTCGTTTTTGGTGGTAGATATTTTCTTTTTATCCAAAATATCCTGCACTTCTCTTGACGATTTTGGCAATTTTGGGCATGATTTTAATCGAGTATAATTAATAGTTTGACTAATCAAACGGACGTCTTTGTTTGTTAATACATCTATACAGTTCTTATTTGCACTTATTTCACGGTGTATAAGTTTTGAAGGTCGTTCGGAGATATCTTCTTTGGCTTTCCTTTTCACGGAGTTACTAATTTTTTGTCGTGATAGTACATTTTCATCAAGACTGTGATTGTGTAGGTACACCAGCTTTCCTTGAATACACTTCATTTAAGGTATATACTTTAGCGACACAATTTTTGTTAGTACATCACCATACAGTTTCACCAAATCTCTTCAACTCGCGATATTTTCGGAATTTGAAATTTTCAAAAACAATTAACGGATGGCCCCGTTCACTGAGCATGTGTTGCAGTTCCATGATACTTCTTCAAACTTTAGAGAAAAACTAACTTTCTTTCTCAAATGACATTGTTATGATCCTTTGTAAACACCCCCTACCCCCTCTATAATATATTTATTAAATGTAGGTAATGTTTTCCCTAATGGACTTGTTTGTATGATAAGAAGTAAGTACCTGACGAAATCTTAGCAAACTAGAATTGGGATTGGGATTAGTGAACCCCTGGGGTAAAGGGACTGACCGCAGTTCCGTCAAGAAAAACAACCCACTAATTACCCTTCTACATTGGTGAAATTTGGACCGCAGTTCCGATGGTCCCGCAAAACATGTGCAAATCACATGGGAATGCCGACCGATGCCGACAGTTCGAAATTTTTTAATTTCCTTCAATTGTTTTGAAGGGTGGCGTCTCTCGACGGTTGCGGGGAAAAGCTTTAGCAAATGCGTAAACCATCAAATTATAATTCAAGTTTGTTACATTTAACTTTCAGTTCTAAAGTATGTGTTCTGTGCCTCGCACAATGCCTTCAACTCGCAAACTAAAAGTACCGCTAAGTCACAAAGGATACGCCAGAAGTTCAAGGGTAGCATAACGGTAAATTTTCTCTACCTGCTTTCTTTTATTTGCATTTTTACCTGCTTTCCTGTACAAAGATATTGTGCTATATATATTAAGGAACGTTTTAATTTCAATGTACACAACTTTATAATAATTATTTTTGTAGTATTGCTTCTATTTGAAGTGTTAATGTATTAAATACCACTTTAATAATAGTACAGTAATTTTTGAATGGATTATTATACTTAACACGATCTTTTTTCCATATTGTTTTAACTGGCCAAACTTCCATGAGCGGCAGTGTATATGTTTACCATTTACATGAAAAGAAATCTCGTTACTGAAAAGAATCAGAGGCGATAAGCAATCGGCGGCTTTTCTCCTCACTGTCTGCACACAGAAAAATGTATACTAAATTCAATTACATGCGTCTCATTTTGATTATATAGTAAGCTCCTATATAAAGGATGAATCCAGGAAAAAGTTCCGCAGGAAAAATTTTCGCCGGAAAATGTTCCGCGGAAAAAGTGCCGTGGGGAAAAAGTTCCGCAGGAAAAAGTCCCGCAGGAAAAAGTTCCGCCGGAAAGACGCGTGAACAACCACGGCCGTGGAAAAGTTAAATAAGAAAATAATAACATAAGTTCGATTTCATACATAATGCTTTATTCATAAAAAAGGGCAACTTACTATAATTCAAACAAAATCAGTTTGGGCGCATTCTAATATTGTGGCTTACAGCCCTTAAAAACTGCTCAATATCCCTAACATTATCTTGGAATTCGATGCAAAGGGTTCTCAATGTTTCTTGCAGTCTAGAGTACGCTGGACGAATCCTTGGACGTGGAACCGGTCTGATGTTGAACTGTTGGAGTTTTGTATAATCAACAGCCAATTCTTGCTGCATCTTGGTGATTAGCACCCAAATAGAAGGATGCTTCATTCCTACGAGATGACTGAACCGGTTGTTCCATCCTGAAACAAAATCCAATTAAATTTTTGGATAATACTAATATTTTTTAAAAGAATATCAATTAAAATTTAAAAAGACAAACCTTCAGTGCTGTTATTGGTCTTATCATCCCTTGCCATAACAGCCTCGTGGACGTTCCATATCTTTGGTGGGAATGGGGGCAGGATTCTTCGAAAACGGGCACCTTCCTCCTGGTTACCTACTCTCCTGTATGTGTCAGTAACATATGTTTGGTCGAAGTAATCGAGGAGTTCTCTATATAAATCTCCACCAGGATGATTCCTGAGGAAATTCATTCCTTCGGCGACCCTATCAAGCGGCAGAAAGGCTAGTCCATCTATCATTACTACAAATATGCTGAAGTCCTGATCTTGAAGGTATAGATTCTGCATACCCAGCTGTTGCACTTTTCTGTATGTGCTCTGACTGAGGTGATAAAAACAACCTCTTACAGAAATATCCTCCCCCAACACCGACTTTGCGGCATTTATCGCAGCTTTCTCAAAATCTAAGTAAATAAACTGGGGATCCGGGTATAAATTTCTCTGTTCGCATTCTTGCACTATGTAGCGAAACACTGCTTCATACGTTCGCTCTGTTTTCCTCTGGATAATGGCGTATGCTGCTGTTAGGAAAATACCTGAATTCTTTACGCGAACTGCATAAAGTTGCTGGAATAGTGGTGGTGCGAGAGGGAAGTTTCCATCCACATACCAAGCTGAAGCACGGGAAAGTTGTTCCAGAAGTCTGTCCGTTGAGAAAATAATGATTCTGCCCTCATCTTCGACCGCTTCAAATGTTCTGTTATCTACGAGCAGGAACCGCTCTTGTTCGGGCCCCCCTGTTAAAGTCCAGTTCCCTGTAAATCATGTAAGGAATATTAATAATACATAAACTAAGTCTTTCTAGAAGCAGCTAGCAGATACCACATTTATTATTATTACCTTCGATTGATAACTCCTGCAGCGAAGCAGGGGTTTTGGGATTCCCGCTTGCCTTATGATTCCGAAGAGTGCGTTTCACGTGTTCTTCTGGCGGTATCCTACTCTTAACAGAATCCTCCAGCTTGCGTACTTCTTCAGCGAATATTTGTGAAGGCTTCGCCAAAGTGTCCTTTATTCGTTTCTTCATCACCTGAACACTTTTCTCTGCGCAGACAGAGTCCTCGTCGGCAGGATGATTATGTGGATTCTTAGCAACTGGGTTGTCGTTCTCTAAAGATGAAATAAGTGTTCCTCTACACTATAGCAGACAAAAATTTTTGAATAAAATGCAACAAACACAAATCTGTTAATTATTACTAATGTCTTACCTTAAATGATTTACGTTTGTTACAACGCCAGCTCACATGACTAGTACAAGTTCTGTCATAGTTGTACATGTATCCAGCGAAGCAGAGTTTTGGTTTTTTGTCCATGTTACTTTTAATAAGGTCCATAATTTCAAATTCAATTTCAACACAATAGCAACACTTTTCACCATACGGTACAAATGCAAAATGATAAAAATGGACAAAGGACTAGGCACCACTTAAATGGAAATCTAAGGACCAGTCGATTTTGTTGATTTTTATACCATTGGAAAGATAATGAAAAAACGAAAAATTCATATCATTGGCCCAACACGGAGAAATTCCTAGCAAAGCCGCAATTCGGGATTTTAGAGTAATATAATTCCCATTTAAAATGCATTGCTGTCAATCAATTCGTCTCAACAATAGAATCTGATACTAACCCTGTCAGTGGCTCTAAAACTTCTTAAGATTTTGAATGTAACAATATAAGGTTTTAGTAAGTTTTGTTTTCTCAAGTTGCACATACTTAAAGATTTCAAAATTTGATTGACATTGGTTTGACAATTTATTCTAACCTTCTTGGAATAAATATTCAAAAATAAATAGGGTTTCTTGAAATAAATACACATGAAAAATATCGAATAATAATTTTATTGGGGCAGGAACAAGAGGCAATTTTAAATATTACATCAAAAAATAAAAAGAAACTTCTAATTTTACTAAACCTGCAAGCATAATTTCAGTAAGTACTGATTTCATGCAATATAGCTGTACATGCTTTTATTCTATGGGATATGTACGCTTCTTAAATTAAGAGTTATCAAGGAAAAACTGCAATTTTCATAAAAAGAAACCACACTTTACTTATTCAAATGATTTATTTCCTTATGCTAAACAAGATTTAGATTATCAAATGGGAAAAACTACGTTGTATCGTTCTATAAAATACCCAAATGTAAGCAGATTGTATTAACAGTTGTTCTTTTTAGAACAACTACATATTAAAACATAAAAATAAAATTTTAAAAACTATTTAGGTACAGTATTTATTAAGTATTGAAACAATAATTTTTTACACATTTAGATGAAAGTGGGATACATTAAAATGGTAGCCAACATTGAACGTGGCTACATACCACAGATTTAGAAGCAAAATCCTTCTAAAATTAAAAATGAGGGTAAAAGATTTACAGCTTTGCAAAAGTTGATTTTAAACTAAGTATTTGTGTATGCTATTTATTTCATTGTAGCTTTTGTATGAACTATTATTATATCATCATTATGTAACCAACTAGTTACATAGCCGTTCTGTATCTTCACATCGTCTTCTATTCTGATGTGGTGTTCTTAATAAAGCTGCATCGTTATTTTTATAATCAGAAAAATACAGTCTGTGAACGTCTAAAATATATCCATCAGGTGCGACGACTAATACAGGTTTCAGCATATAGTAGCCCTTGTGAAAACAATAAGATGTGCTGAATTGATCGACGATATTTTGGGGAACATGTCTTTTCATGTCATGCAGAACCCATTTCTGGAAATAAAGAAGGTCCTCCTTGTAAGAGTAAACTTCCAATCTTACTTCAAAGAGCGCTTCCCGAGTAATTTTTGCCTATTGTATATAAAATATTTATTTCGTCTTTGAACTATGCAGTTGAATTTGAGATTGTCTTCATCACCTACATCCACATCAATGGTTTGCACTATACTTAAGTGTGTGGCAATTTGCATAAATAATAAAACGTCATCATTTCTGTCCATATCTCTGGGTTGTAATCCATTGTTTAACCGATGTTTGGTTGCAAGTTGTTGATATTCTAGATAAATATCTAAATTACTGAAACGTTGAAATTCTTTTGGACGTCCTTCTCGTTCACAAACGTAATACTGCATCTTACAAAACTTGTATTAAATAGAATGAGTTAAAAATGGATATTGTCGATTTTCAACAGCACTACTAGCATACAATTCAATAATTTTGACAATAATGCCATTAGCAGAAAAATGATTTATTTAAATCATTGGTTTCTAAAATAGTTGTAATATTATTATACGCAAATACCTTTCCGTATGCAATATTTTTATATCTTCAATTGATTTAAATTCACTTACATTCTGCTTAATACAAAAACTAAAAAGAAAAAGAAAATACACAAATTGTAGTTTAAAATCTACTTTTTACAATAGACAATTACAAAAACTGCATGTTTGTATAAGTTAATACCTACCTGATTTCTATTTAGGCTTTATTCGATTTCTTTCATGAGAATTTACTTCAAGAAAGGCTATTTATTTTTGAATATTTATTCAAAAAAGGTTAGAATAAATTGTCAAACCAATGTCAATCAAATTTTGAAATATTTAAGTATGTGCAACTTGAGAAAACGAAACTTACTAAAACCTTATATTGTTACATTCAAAATTTTAAAAAGTTTTAGAGCCACTGACAGGGTTAGTATCAGATTCTATTGTTGAGACGAATTGATTGACAGCAATGCATTTTAAATGGGAATTATGTTGCTCTAAAATCCCGAATTGCGGCTTTCCTATGAATTTCTCCGTGTTGGGCCAATGATATGAATTTTTCGTTTTTTCATTATCTATCCAATGGTATAAAAATCAACAAAATCGACTGGTCCTTAGATTTCCATTTAAGTGGTGCCTAGTCCTTTGCATTGACTCGCAAAGTATTTCAAAAGAATCGATTAGATCAACCATAAAAATTGTTCAAAACACTTTAATTTAAATATTAACCTTTGTATTAACTGAGCTTTTCCTGGACAAAATTTATAAACAAATCTCTGAAGGAGATTAGACAAATTATATCAGTTCAGCAGTATCAATATAAATGAATTGCAATTAAGTTAAAGCTTAAAGATTTTTAACTATCAAGGAGAGCTTTCCCTAAAGAAAATTCATAACTATGACATTCTTAATACTTGAATTACAACAAATACCACTTAATATTACAGTACCTTGCATTTTCATTCATTAAACTCATAGAATACCATACATCAAGTCCAGTAGAAATTGGAAATTCGCTTTTCCTGCGGGGAAACTTAAGGTTGAATTCGGCTCAGCATCGAAGTGTAGATTCTGCATACCAAAACGTGATCCAATCTTAATTGATAATAACAGCCCATATGTTTTCATAAACCAATAAAGTCTAGCACGAAAAATAACCAAGATTTTAATTTGTGCTTATTTAATAACGTCTTTAATTTTCACCCAGAAAAACTAATGGAACTGTTCTGAAGCTTCCAGTTATTTTAATTCACTGATTGCATTAACTGCACTCAAATTCTTTAAGAGGAATTTTAATTTTACAAAAGCACAGGAATCGGTCACTACATTTAGGATTGCTTTAAGTAATTCTTCCTATAACGTGAAACGTAATTAACTTTAAAACTTTCACAATTCACAAAAAAGCATTAAAACTATACGGAACGGTAAATAGAATATCTTGCAATTCTATAGGATTAAAGAACTGTAATCCATTGACACTACATAAGAAAATTGATCAGGCCGATTGACCACAATGTCGACTGCATGCTCACAGCCTGCAGTCACGAGTCTTCAAGTCAAGTCTCTTTGTCAAAACTAGCGAAGGCCTTTTTATAAACGTTATTCCGCGCGGCAACATCTGTTTTTAGGCGGCAAGGGCGCTTGTTGCTTGCCTTACTATAGGATTCACGACCTTACGTATAAAAAGCAACACCAATCTTTCCCGCTGAAAGCACACGTGTGTACAAGAACACGCTAGCAGTAGACGGTATTCATACACTGCATCTACTTAAAATTTAAAACGCAAATAACAGACAAAGTAAAATGTATTTACGAATCGTATACACTCAAAATGTTTACCAAAATATTTCTATAAATGAGATGACGAAGCGCTTCTCATGACTTCTTTTCAAGGTTTCTTTTTGACGAAATTGATATTATTTTTTAAAATGCCAGGTCGCAAGATACGAAAAACGACATCAATATGACGTTACATTATTTCATTATAGCAAATATTAAATATTCCCTTCCTATAAATGCTTTCTGTAGGAAATATTTGCCTGATGAACTGCATATTTAAATAAAGCGATATCTACAGGACCGAACTTAAGATTTTTATCAAGAATTAATACAAAATTCTATATACTAAATGCCGGTGGAAAATGTACCCGTTACAATCTCTCGATAGATCTCAATGCGGTATATAACGATTTCATTGATGTATTAGATAATAAGGTGAGTGAGTTTGCCGAAAGGGAGAGCGGTTGGGTCCTAAAAAATTAGCTGTTTGTATCTTTTTTATTGCGTTATCAATCTGAAAGTTTTTTAAAGCGTGTTATTATTTTATTATAAAAATATATCTTATATTAATAAAAAACAGATTTAATTTTACCCAGAGCTAGAAACTTACCATTTTACTCACGAACAAACCAATATCCCAATCTATTGTAGTAGTAGTTCTTTGAATATCGTTTTCAAAAGTCTGAAAATATTAAAAAAAATAAAGAATAAGGATCCATCCATCAAAACATTTATTAAATTAATCCAAATATTAACAAGAATAAGAAAAAAATACCGAACGTGATGAAAGTTAATTTTAGAACATAGATTTTTCTTAATTAACTAAGTCATTTCTGACATAATATAATTTGTAAATTGTAAATGCATACTCATACATTACACCTACAAATAACAATATAATTATTATTTAACTTACCTTTAAACTGACAGATGAATTTAATGCTCCGGCGGTTGACGTCGATATAGATTTACTAGTCCCAGCCTAAAAGAATATTTAAGTTTTTAAATACGACACATAATACTGATAAATTAATACAACTTATTTACACTAACTTTTGTTGCTTGTCTTACCGTACTATCTGTAGCAGACGAATTAACAACTTCCGTCATTACAACTGATCTAGATTCACTTGTTTCTCGATCTAATCTAGGTCTTTTAATTACAAACTTATCCATAATATATAATGTAATGAAAAGTATATTAACAAAACACTTCAACTAAACAACACAAAATCTCAAACCAATATAATAACACTAGCCCAACAAATTGATCTTCCCCTGGATCTAGCAGGATCCAAATAAAAAATATCTTCCCTCTAAGCTATTCTTTGTCAAGAAAATTTATAAAGAACATGCTGGCGGTCAATATTATGGGTGGATATGGCCACCTACTTTTTGCAAACTGTTTTCCGAGGCCGATGGTCTCTCATTATCAGATATTATAAAAAACCTTATTTTTTATTATAGTAAAAAATATTTCTTAGCGTTTATGAGTCGGTAAGTGGGAACTTTATTGCTTCATGCTTTTGCGGCACAGTGCACGTGTTAACTAAACTTAGGAATCCGGGGTATAATCTTTTCTTATAGGTCGGTTATAAGTTAGCGATATGATCGTTTTTAACCTTAATTTAAAAATGTGTAATAATATTTAAAAACCATCTTGAAAATCTTGATTGAAAATCTATTGAAAAAATCTTGATTTCACATATATTTCACATTTCAGTGTTTTTACATACAAATAAAACATTTAACAAACCTAAAGAAACGATTGGGACCTCGAAATCTAGAACTAGTAACTGACACTTCCCATAAATTATAAAATGAGCATTTTTCGTTGTCCCTGTTGGTCTTCCGAATTTTGACAAAGAAACACAACACCGTAAAAGGATCGAGCAATAAAGTTTGCAATTTGTCTTTAGGTGGATTCCATATCAAGACGGGCAGGAGTGGAAAATTCATCTCTCAGAATTTGATTAAATTTGAGTATGTTATACAGGATAACAAATTAAGAACTCCATATCTTTTCTTTTTTTCTGAAAAAAATCCATTTCTGACTTATGAGTGGCCAAAGTTCTTCCAAAAACTGCAGTTATTTTTAAGGTCGAACATTTTAATAGAAATATCTTGGGAACTACTACAGATATTTGAATGCAGTTTTTTTTGTCTGAAAGAGCACATTCTTCTCTTTCATTTGAATCATATTAGACAAAGATGTCTAAAAAAACAACGTGTCAGTGAGGAAAAATATTTTATTACAATAAATATTTTTTTCTTAAAAACGCCAATAAAGAATTTTCTAATTTTTTCACAGGAGGTGCAAAATATCATCTACTTTGAGTATGTAAAAGCACAATTTCCAACTTTGCTAGTTATTAATTTTGTATATGTATATTAACATACGACCAAATACAATCTAATAAACTAACAACTATTAATAAAAATCCATATGTTTAAACCATATAAAGTATGAGCAACACCAGAAAATTATATAAAATTAATAACAAGTGTCACTGTCAAAGAACTCTGTTTATTTTGTACATTTTCTGGTGTTATACTACACATGAGTTCAAAATTCCAAAGGCACCTTTGATGGAATTAGTTTTTGCTCATATTATACTTAAACTTGATGATTTAGAAACAACCGTTCAATTTGTTCTATTTCTGTTTTCAAAATTGAATAAAATGTTGCACTAGATCCACATGGAGTTGGCATCTTTAAAGTTTTCAGAATGTTATTCACTCTCTGGCATTTACGACATGGATACTCTTCAGAAAAGGCATATGGAAAAATAGATTTGAATTTGTCAGTAACATCACATATTTTTTTCATAATTAATTTGTCTGTTTGATACTGAGCGTTTTTATGTATTTTAAAATAGTACATACATTTGATTCTCGATCATAAGAGAATATTTTGTAGTGTGTAGGTAGTCATGATTAAGCAACAGTGTATTAGATGTCACCAGTATTTTAAAATGGAGCATTTTAAAGTTTACTTGAATTTGTAATTGTATCTTTTCATATTGATTTTGATTACATTAACCAGACCAGATTTAGTGTACAATCAAAAAAAGTAACAACTGCAAAAAATCTTCATTGTCTTTAGTCAGCTGTAGCAGAGCGCTATCATAAAAAACACATTTTGTTTTTATTATTTTATTAGTTTATATGCAGTTTTGTCAGTTATTTTAGTATGTATGGTTTATAATTAGTTTATTACCCAATGGAGGAGGACCTTTCATTTCCTTCCTTTTAAAAGTATGTATTTGATCTACAAAAACATTCACTACATCAATTAAATCCTTAAAGCTTTTAAAATTTAAATTCTACTACATTTTTCGATTTTCAGTTGCATTTAATCAAAAATGATATCATAAAAAGGTTTTATGTTTCTAATGATGAGGAACTTAGGTTTGATCATACTTTAATGAAACACCGTGCCAATGAGCATTAAAAATTAAAAAAGCAAAGTTGGAAATAGTGCTCTTACTTACTCAAAGTAGATGATGTTTTGCACCTCCTGTGAAAAAATTAGAAAATTCTTTATTGGCGTTTTTGAGAAAAAAATATTTATTGTAATAAAATATTTTGCCTCACTGACACGTTGTTTTTTTACACATCATTATCTAATATGATTCATATGAAAGAAAAAAATGTGCTCTTTCAGACAAAAAAAACTGTATTCATATATCTGTAGTAGTTCTCAAGATAATCCTATTTGTAAGAAAATATTCGGAAAAAATTGGCAGTGTCAGAAAAACGACCCCTCATAAGTCAGAAATAAAATTTTTTCAGAAAAAAAGAAAAAATATGGGGTCTTTAGTTTATTACCGTCTATAACATACTGAAATTTTATTAAATTCTTAGAGATGAGTTTGTCAGATTTCTATTTGCCTGCCTGAGTTGATATGGAATTACCCTTTATTAAAAATTTGACACTTGGAGTGTTGGAGATGTTTATAGCTTCCTGAACTACACTAGTTGTTTTGAATATGTACTATTTTTTAGTTTAGGGGTAAGTTTGTATTTTCTGAATAAAACCTGAAAGTGAGTTTGCTGTAGAGATAGACCCAAATGTTTTTAAAATATAAAAATATTTTTTGTTTTTTTTTTAGTTTATAAATTCAAATATTTATAAAATGTAACTTTAATCATATTTTATAATATGTATTAGGATTACTATATCTTATACTTCTGGAATGCCTATCTTTTTATTTTAAAATGGACATCATTTGAACTTTTTTTTACGTATTGTGTTTCTATATTCGTATATTTACGTCACTTATTACTTGCATGCTATTATTGTTATAAATGTCGATTAAAGATTTTTTGTGAGTTTAATCATTTTTCCATATAAATTCAAAATAATTTAATGATTTGGATGTTTTTATAACACATTTTCGCCCATGATTTTGAATTCAAACGGATAGACAGTTTTTAATTTTTGTTTTTCAAATAATTTAAAAAAATACTTAAATACTTTTCGAGCTTTGGGGCAGTGTTGCCAGATGGTTGCGCTCGGTTCTCCCCACCTGATAGCAAGAATTTCCCCAAATTTCCCCAAACCACTTCAAAATATTACCCCATTTTCCCCATTAATAATACACATTACACAAACACATTAAACAAATAATATTATTTTATGGCATAATTATACATGTACAAATAATTCAATAACATTAATATCGTCATCTACATTGGAAGAGACATTATACACCTCTTCAGAGCAAAATTTTTGCAGCATTTTGTCAGACGGCGAAAAGTTCTGACAACCGCCTTTACCATTCAACGAAAATCGTATCCGCATAACTGATTCTGCTGTTGTAGTGGACATCCGGTTTCTTAATTTATTTTTTACAATGTTTGCCACCGAAAAGGCTCTTTCAACTGAGGCGTTAGAGAATGGCAAGCTCAGAAGCATTAAAGCTAACTTTGAAATTGAGCCGTACCTCTGTATTCCCGAAGAATTAATCTTTTCGGAAACTTCAATCCAAAAACTCTCTGACGTTGAAATATTAACCCATTCCTGTCTGTGAAGTACATTCCATTCGTCAATGGCAGTATCAACGTCTATCTCACAAACATTTTTGAATCGGATCACGAGGTCTGATATATCTGGCTTTAATTGGGACGTGGCTTTTTCCGGCGACAATAAGTCTATTTTCTCCAACAAATTCAAATTTTCGGGGATTCGTTTTTGTAGTTGTAAACATAATTCCACCAAGAAATCTTTGCATCGCTGTTTTACCGTTGCAATTTCTGATTGCTTCATTTCGCTGGATACTTCGGAAAATGCATATCCAAAATTAATAAAATCCTTATCCATAACATAATTTTGAAAATTAAAAGTTGATACATCATCTTTATTATTAAAAATTTTTTCAAGTCTAACTGGTGGTATCAAAATTCGTAGATAATTATATAATAAGTTATTAAGGTCTTTCAGTAATTTTAGATTGTCTGCATTCTCAGACTGAAAAGATTTATTAACATCTGTTAATGACTTTAGTATATAAGCCAAACAAGTCAAGTATAATTTATTTGTGTTTTCCGAAAACATCTGATGTAATTGGTTTGCAGTATAACAACGCTCCTTTTCTTGGGCTAACTGGAAATGCAGTTTTAAAGCGTCCCATTGTTCAAGAATTTTTGTTATGGCTTCGTACCGTGCTAACCATCGAGTTCCAGATAATTTGTCAATTTTCAGTGGATCCTTATTTGTCAGAGTGTTATACAAAGTCCGATATTCTATTTGACGTTTTGAACTACAGGAAAACCAATTATGAGATTCTTTGACCATAAAGTCCAAATGACGAGGAAGCATTTTGCATGAATGTTCTGCTGCCAAGTGAAGAGAATGGCAAACACATTTGACTACAATAAGATCCGGCACGTCTGTTCTAAGTAATGAAGAAAAAGAGTGATTAGCACCAACCATAACATTAGCTCCATCGACACCTATTCCAATTAACTTGTTTATGTTTAAGCCATCCTCATTAAGACATTTTTTAAAGCAGGTGGTTAATGTTATAGCATTTCCAGCTTCAATTTCAACCAATCTATAAAACTCTGTTTTAATTTGCTTCTGAGACTGACTGAAATATCGAATCATAAGACAAAGCATCTTTTTAGTATCAATTGCTGTACTTTCATCAATTATGATAGAATAATAACTGTCACCGACATTCTGGATTAAATTTTGTAGTAAACAAGGAGCAAGTACGTTTTTTATTAGACCAATACATTTTGTCCTATGCAGTTTTATATCTTGCAAAACAAGAGAACCTTCGTCTAACGTCTTAATCAGGTTTCCTAGATGATCCACGGCATTAAAAGAACAATGCTCGGCTATGAATGCAGCAATTTTTAATTCTGCAATTTTTCTCCTGTGCGAAATTTTGCTTGGCATAAATTTTGTTATTTTGCTAGATTTGGCCGCGTTTTCGGAAAATTTAAATGCTTCTTGATGTTTCTTTGTGTTCATGTGATTTCTCAAATCTTTTTTATGCGGTTGTAGAGAACATTTGCACAGTTTGCAGAACGCTTTTGTGTCATCTCCGGTTAGAGACGAAAGCCAACCTTTGAAAATTTTATGAACTTTTATTCTCTATTTATAATGTAAGTAGTTACTTACCGGAAAATTCAGATTCGGATTCCCAAACTTTTCTATATTTCCGAGACATTGTCGGTATAAAATAATGCCAAGTGCAAAGTGCAACCACGATCACTGATGGAATCGTATTAACGTTAATACTCGGACTCGCCGTGGCGTCGCGGCTAAGTGCCGCACTTAAAGTGCGAACCGGTGGCGGGTGGAGTAGTACTCCACCGCCACCCGCCAAGAGGTGGTCACGTGATGGTTCGTAGCGACGTCATGAAAAGCCTGATTTACACTGCCTCGCCAAGCTGGAATTTTGTGCGGGAACGTGAAATCTTACTACTGGACTATGGAAGTATGGAAGCTTGCAAATTTCGGCTGCGTGCGCCGTTTAACCAATTAAACTAATAGCAATGTTTCCCCAAATTTCCCCAAAAAAGTTACCTTCTTTATAAATCCCCAAATTTTTCCCCAACTCGTAAAATTTCCCCATTTTGGGGAAAAAAAACCCCAATCTGGAAACACTGCTTTGGGGGGGGGGTTAACCCCAACACCCCCCCGTGGCTGCGCCACTGGTTAGAGACGGGTGTGTTATGCTTTGAGGAAGAATACTAAGGAGACGCTGTAAAGCATCTTTGCTGTATGCTCAAAACGGTGGCAGTAGACGGGGCTGTGTGTGGGACCAATAGGGCTGCCTCACCAGGTCCGGACTATTCAAAATTATAAATAACAAAAATAAATCCGCTGAACAGGTGGCTTAATTTAAAATGAACTACGTCATCCCACGCCTGTCAGGCCCAAGTTTAATATAATAGTATCTAAGTCGTGGCGTTGAATTTTTTTTTTGTGGAATTCCAACAAATGTTTTATGTTATACAGAAATGTTGTCCTCGGTACGCTAATAAGTAAAGGTTGAAAAAGAAGAAATGTAGATTCAAGAATATTTATTGTCCCCTAAATAATACAATCTTATTGTTGTGATGCCTTATGCTTTCCGATTTATTTATTTTATTTTTGGTAAGATAAAACATCCTAACATGTATGTACCTCGTTGCCACAGCTTTAATTAACAAAATTCGGTGGTTGTCTAAGGCTGACTGGTCGAACATATGCTGTGTTAAAGGTTGAAATGTGTTTCTTCCTATAAATTTTCGAAGCAGTAAGCTAACTACGGCTTCTGTCGACATTAATTTACGATCAGCAGCAATAACTTCCTGTTTTATAAGTTTTTCGGATGCCAAACATATGTCTAACACATCTGTGGAGGGATATTGTAGTCGTTTTTTATTTTCTATGTCAATAAATGAAAAATAGCGTAAATCTTTTGATTGACTAGTTAAAGCGTTTGCACATTCTTCACAAACAATCTTAGCCTTTAAATAATGGACTACATATCCCGCAATATATGCTATTATATATTTTGAAAATTCAGACAGTGAATCCGGCAAATAATCATGATCTATGAGGCTAACATCCTCGTCCATCACAATGTCAGTATCTTCGTAAAGTACTCTATTGTTCCTTGACGTTATGTTAATTTGGCGAACAGGATTACACTTTAAAATAGTGATTTCTTCTAAGGGAATACAGTTTCCCCGAAAACTTTCCCGTAATTGCACATGCACAATTAATTTTTTGTATGCTGATTGAAATTGACGGGCGGTGGGGTTATTATTGTAACCCCCATGCGAACGAATAGACCCAAAAAATAATTCAATATGATCTTGGGACATTTTATATAGAGGCAAAAACTGCAATATATTTCCAGTGACGAGGCTGCCAAACAATAATCTTAAACTGGCTATGCAGATTTTAAGTCCTAAAAATCCTGTATGCCTATCACTGTCTAAAAGTAAAGCGCCGACAACGTGTGTTCTTAAAGCGCTGATATATTTATCTGCGGTGTTTAAAAATATTTCAATTGTTGCGTAGTTTTTTTGCAGATAACGGTTTTCTGTAATTAGGTTGCAACAAATATCGGGAATTTAGTACGCCAAACAAATTATTTACAATCAAAATAAACCGAATTGTAGCACCCGCTCCAACAAACTGCTCCATATGTAAGTCATTTCGACAAAATGCTAAAGCAGTTGCAACACTTTCACTAAATAGTTGGGTAGCAAGTCTTACTTTCATTTTTTGTTTGTGGAATGTGTTGCGATCTCAGTTTATTTGCCAAATGAAAAGATTCATTTGCTTGCAAGTTATGCAGTTCCTTTAAATAATTCCAGGAAACGATTTCATTGGCGTCATCAACTAGTGAACCTTTTTTACCTAGCGTGTTGCGTACTAATTTTACCATATGAGATCTAAAAAGAAAACCACATCCTCATTCGTCGATGGATGTTTAAAACTCGTTTTCAAATTGTTAGAGCACTAATGAGCAGCCCAGACGCTTTGCCATTGTCAAATTTGCCGGAGCACCATCACATGTTAAACTAACAACCTGTACTCCTACTTCATGACATTTCTCCAAGCACTGCAACACTAATCCTTTCTTTTGTTCTCCCGTCATACCAGCAATTAGAAAGTAACCAACAGGAAGTTTCCAATTACCATTTATACAATTTAACAGAAACACAAGAGCGTCTTTGGCCAGCGTGATTTCTTTTGCCCCTGTTCCTATGTCAACATATCCATAGCACTTATCTTTTCCTGCAACCCATTCTTCGTGTTGTCGAATTGACATCTCATCAATAATGAGGCTACATATGATCCTCTTTTTCTCCGAAGAAACTTTCAGTTGTAGAGCATTGAAAGATTCGTTAGTAAATCCAGGTTCGCCATCAAAACTTGAATACCATCTCAACGTTCTTGTATGTGGCAAACATGTATTAAATGTTCTCCTAACATAATTATACGCAGCAGGCGAATAGAAATGAAGAGTTAATGCAAATACTCTTAACTGTTCCGAATACTGGCGAGGCAACGGTTGGTTTTTTGCTTTTCTAATTGTCTTTGAAATAATTCTTGAGCTCCCCCTAGTTTGGCAATTACATCCAAATATTCTTCTTGCATAAAATTCTTTTTGTGTAATTCGGCAATAAGGCTTTTCATGTCTGCAATTCGCTTATCACGTCTAAACAGTTTTTTTGCAATGAAGACAGCTTTCTCTTTCGGTCCCTGCTTACACGCAAAGTATTGCTCAGTTGCGTCAATAATTTACGTTTTCTTGGTGTCACTGTTTCATCGCTTCTTGAGCCATTGGAAGCACTGCTTTCAAGAGTTGTAGTCACTGATTCCTCACTACTTGTAGAGCTTATAGGCAATGGAACACGCACTGTCGCTGTTTGAAGCAGAATATTTGATAATATTTTGACTTTGGCTGGTGGTTCTGACAATTCATCGGAGATTTGCTTCTGCAATGGAATTTCAGAAATTAGTAATAATTAGAATATCAATTTATTCATTCACCTGAGTAGAGTAAACAGTCGGAACTGCATTATTTTTCAAACGCACATAACATTTTGAGGTACGGTCAAAGTCGGCAGCCAAAAAATGCTTAGAACACAGAACACTTGTTTTCGTGGGTTCCCAAGCACCCCTATTTACAAATTCGGTCCAAGCTCTTCGACGTGTTGGTTCTTTAGGAAATCTAAAACATAAATGTCATACAATTTGACGATATAAACACTCAGTATGTAATAGTTTATTTATGTACATAAAGTGGTACGAATCGAAATTTTCCAATTACGGCCCTGCACATTGTTTTTATTTTGTACACTAACCTATGAAATGTTATTCCAGACGAATTCTTCTTATCAACGCCGTCTCTGCTGTTGCAGCTACGTAGAGCACAAGAAACCATAATGTCTTTTAATATTTATTAACTTATTATATCACTCTAATACACAAGGCACTTAACAAACACTCCACTTTTTACTAACACCACCTATTTGACTCAAGTGTAGTATCAATATGGCGGACCTATACCCGGTTTGACCACGTGACGTCGTCTCCCTACTTATTATTCCTCAAAGGTGTTATGGTTTCCATAAGAATGACCCATTAGTAATTTTTAAATGCAAATTTGATATAGTACAATTTGTGAAATTCAAACCCAATAGGAATAAGATAAACACAGGAGACCGCGTATCCATGCTATTGGATTGTGTAAACATGACGGCATACCTTATTTGTCTGCAAACAATGGCGTGCTTTTTTTGGGCTAGAAGTGTAAATGGTATTATGCAACCTGCTATACAACTTGAATTTGTGCAACAAAAATAAAATCTATCTAATACTAATTAGTTTTTTTTGCAACATATAAACATAAAAGCGATTTTCAAAATAAACTACTAAAACATGAAAACTGTTCAATTTTTAAAGACAGTTACAACTAAAGATATGTAATCTAATAGTAATAATTTAAAATTAAATAAAACTTCATGGGAGCAAGTTTATTTATTACAAATTCATCAATTTCTCGACGTTTCCATAATGATTTGTTATCTTTATCAATACCTAAAATATTACACAAAAATTACAAAGAATTAAACAATTAGTTAATTTACAAGATCTCACATCATGTTAAGAATGATTAAATGTAAATCAGTCAATTTAAAATTATAAATGTAGACTTGACGATTTTTTTGAAATTAATTCCATTAATGAAATTATAAGTAGTAATTGTTGATTGAACAAGTCTTAAGAAAAAGATTTTAAGGAAATATAAATTTGATTGGAAACGTTAAATAATAGGATCTATATGTTATACATACTTATAAATTAACGTACTTATTAATAATCTTAGTAATCACCACAATTATGAATTAATTTAATTATGATATATGGAACTTAGTTTCTGAATGTCAGACTGGAAGTTTAGTGTTATTATTTTCGTTTCTTTGTATTGGAAGCATTTCAAGTATTAAATTTGTCGACGTTTTGACATAGATTCATTATCTTTATCAAGACTCCTGATGATTTTTAGAAATTAATTCAATCCAAGAATGAAATTATAGGAAATAAGTAATCAATTAAATAGCGTTTACTGTCTCCAGCCTTACTTTGTGAAACTCCATAATCATGAAATATAATCAAATTAAAAGATTAATTCAAAGTTTTCTTCACTTCTAATAAAGGAGATTAATTATTAGAAGTGTTAGATATTCAGTTTTTGTCTGTATTGTATCTAGTTACCTATTTTCTGTATGTATTTATCCTTAGCAACGTGTTTGTTCATAAATCATATCTACCTTTGATAATGCCATTTTAATGTCGAAACAATATTGTGAGGTTAAGATAAACTAATAAAACCTTGAATTAATCTTTTAATTTGATTATATTTCATAATCAATTAAATGGTACATATTATTTAAATTATTATTATACAGAAGTAATACTAAACAAATAAATTGAACGAGACTTAAAAAGAAGTTGTAATAATTTAAGCTTAATTCTGCTAAAACATTTATAAAAACAGATGAGGTTATATCATTATATTAATTTTACTGTTGATTCCTGAATGTTTTTGTTAAAACACTTCGAATGCGATTCTGAGAAGTTGCAGCCACTCTCTTTCTTGTCTCATGGTGCAATCTAATTTTGAAATACTTTTTAAATATTAATTTAATTAATTCATTAATATGGTTGTCTAAAGGATCACCATCATAGTAAAAATTTCGCGAAATTCACGTGAATTTTTAAGGTTTTTATCTACCAATAGACGTGTTATTGAAACGTTTTATTAACGTTTTTTCGCGTTGGAATGTCACATTGAGAAGACGTATTTTTAAGACGCGAATAACACGCATTTTTAAGGCGCGATTAACACGTATTTTAAGACACAATTAACTCGACAGAGACGCGATTCTTGACACCTGAAAAGAATGAAACAAAAAAATAATTCTTTCTTCACATTTTATTCGAAATAAACATTTTTCAATGCTTATTAAAACATGCAAGAAAACAGAAATAAAAGTTATACAAATTAAAAACTATAAAACATTGAGATAACACAAACATAACGCAACAGTTTTAATTACTATCAGTGAATGAATTACATTAGTGAATGAATAATTAGAAATAATACCCATTTATTTGAATCAAAAGGTAGTACAATACATTTCGCTGTAATTTTCTCAACTGAGCAAACTTGGAGTTCTTAGATAAATTACTTATTACAAAGATTGTTACGATTAAAATTACTATAAATTAATTTATACTAAAACTTATATTAAAAATGGATTTTGGTATAATTTGATTCAGTTCAATTGTTATTATTATTATGCATGTTGGGTTGCATGCCTATAGGTCATTTTCTTAATGGATATCTTTATCCTTCAACTTGGTTCCTTTTCGAAAATTCCCCAAAACTTCAAATTTTTGTATTATCTTCTCTCTGCAAAAAAAGTCATTCTTCCTGCAGCCATTACTTTGAGAATTCCATGTTAGATAATTGTGTAAATTTAGTTGATATTTTCTGGATTCATCTAACTGGGAATTAATTAAAAGTTACAAAATTTAGAAGATTGGATTTTAGATAATACTGATCGAATTAGTGTTAACTTATTATTTTGTTGGAACTTTTAATAACTACATTTGTGGGATTTTCTTCTCAAACATACCATTCAGGAAGACGAGGGCTTTTTCCACCTAATAGGTAATGTACTGACTCCCTAAAATTAATATACATCTCATTTGTTTCTTTTTTTTATTAGCCCTTCCTTTTGTGCTTCTTATTATATTAAATATAATAAATTGTATCAGATAAATAACTAACATGTAACTAATAACATATAAACATATAACCAACAAAATAATCGCAGATAATAATAGTAGCAGTAGTACGAAGGTTCGAGAAAAAAAATAATAAAAGTAATTCGGTAAGTATTTGATTTGTTTAATAAGTTTTAAACTGTTACTATTATATTCTTTTCCTTTCGTTTTAGATTTACTAAGATTACTAAGTGACCTAAGCTACGAAGTGTGTAAGCGCTTACTACCGACGTGAGCTCATTCGTTATCAAATTTGTACTGAATTGTAATAAGATTAATAGTTAATAAATTAATTAAAAGCAAAAGCGAATTACTTCCTTACAATAATTATCCCGTTGACGTTTATTTAAACACTCAGATAAGTAATCTGTTTGAAAATTTGCAGATAAAGAATTTACTATACATTTAGTGTATATAAACAAAGGTAAATAGTACACTGCTATGGTTTCTAAATAATTAAATACATAAATCATTAATTAGATCGTGTATTCTGACCTGTAGAATGATGATGGACTGAATTCGTATAGGAACAGCTTACCGGATGGTTAGTTACCAAATGTTGATTTTTCCAAATAAACAAATCCTTCGCAATACAAGCGATATACCTAATCCTAAGTTGCGTAATAATTCCCATGTATCTTGGTTAATAAATGTTTTGTTTGCACCAGAATCTAGTAAACCATAAAATTTAAGTCAAAAATTTCTACTTGAACATAAGGGCATTCTCCTTCACCAACCTGAGCCAATATGTAATCTAATATAACTTTTTCTTTAAATGTATCAACCGATGATAAGTTATTACTGACCGTTTGAGTATCTCGGAGCAGTTTCCGGCCTAAGACTGTCTCCTTAACCCGTTTTCCCGAAGATTTATTGCAATTTGGACAAGTTTTTTTGTAAAGTTTAATTTTCCACAATTACAACATTTTAATTGAGTTTTAACATGACAATTAGGGAACGTACCCATACTACGTGACCTATTTTTTAATATTTTTATATTGACGTACAAGCAATGATGGAAAAATTTCCGACCCAACTTCATCTGGATTTGGAATACGGAAAGGATTTTGGGACATCGGAAAAGGTGCTGGCAAAAAGCCTTGGTACAAAACATTTCTTAGTGCACTGCCACGAGGAGCACAGCAAGAGTTATCGGGGCACTTGGTGATTTGAAGGAAATATTGATTCTCACGAACGTGATTTCCACACCAGGTGTCAGAAACTTGTACAGTTTGCGGAAGAACTTCCCCAGGAGACACATATTCCGCCATCATATTATGACCGTTAATAACCATCTGAGACCAAATCTCAGCTAATGTTTCACCTGAAAATAATATACAATAAAATAGATAATTTGAAATTCAAGTTTTAAATATATTAGCAACAGAGAAGACTATATATCACTTAATAAAATGTACCTGCATGTTGAAAGTTTCCTAACTCTAACTCGCTGTCAATGGTTTTTCCTTGAGAATCGAGATGTGATCCATAGTGTTCATAAGGAAGAACAACGGTAGCTAATTCACGGCTCAAAGGTGCCATCCTTCTCTCAACTCGGTTGTAAGCTGATCGACCTGGTGCATTTGTAAACACAAACAGCCCATCCAAATCGTAATCTTTGAAGTGCGATATACAGTTAGATATCACTTTACTATAACGTGGATTTTCATCTGGTCCTCCATCCACCGATAAAATCATTACAGGCTTGACTTTTCCATCTTTCCCTAAGGCTAAATTTTTAAAATCATCTAATGTTAAAAGTTTGTTAAGGTCTTTGGCGTGAGTTGCTGCTGTTGAACTGCTATGTTTTCCACTGCGGATTACGATATACGTTGGACCAGAATACGTAACAGCTTCTTTCCTACCCATGCAGTTCTCTTTTATAATAATACCAGCATATACCGAAGGAGTAAGTTGATGACGTTCTCCGACAGCAAAATCGTGGTCATCAAGGCGCACTTTATAATTCAAATGCATTAAAACAGGAGCCTGTACTTTTGCAGCTGTTTTTCCAATCGGTACTTTTGCCTTATCATCTTGAGAGATAAAAACTACCTGTTCAGGCCCAAGTATAGATGCAAGTTCCTCGAGACCATTAGCAGTAGCTTTACAGAAGTCTGTCTGTTTGGGCTCGACACAATCTCACAGGCACAGTTGTGACATGACGCTTACCCTCTAAGGATCCATAATACTTTGGAATGAGCCTACGGTATGTAGAGGTCCGCGATATGGAAAATCCACCTTCAACAAGCCGTGTATGCAATTGATCAAGAGTCTTGCAAGTTCTCAATACCTCTGATCTGCGTCGATCAGCAGCTGAGCTTCCATGTGTTGCTATATCGCAAATTACTTGAAGAAGTCCTGACTGATTCTTCAAGAGAAGGACGTCCTGGCTGAGTCCTTATAGACAAAGATTGAAACATACTAAAATCTGGCCCACGTTGGACCGGCAGTGAAACATACTAAAAAGTCGCAAACGAAATAAGGCCCCGCGATTGGGCGACAGTGAAACTAACGCTTTTCTATCAGACTAAATAAACAATAAAAACTATACAATTATTCATACTTACATTATCATAATATACTCAAAATATTCGCCACAGCTTGAGATTTAAACTCTCTCTTACAAATTTTGATGTTCAGGTCGCAGGTATTGGTTCTGCAGTTGTCTTATTGTGTGAAAAGGAATAGATAAGGGTTTAGAACACAAATAGATGCACTCCATCTGATTATGAAGCTTAATATTGATGTTTAATTAAGCCTGATTTGATATTAAATTCATTAATCAGAAAATGAATTAAATATAGTAAGTTTTTGGATAAAAATTTAGGAATGGTTAGAAAATTTTAAAGTAAAATTTGAACAAAACTTTCATAATTATATGGTTCCGTTTAGATCATTGATATAAACTAAACATATTTATTAAATAATAAAAGCAGAAAATAATTCAGACACAGGTATAAAGATAGTCAAACACATAATTAATATAATTTTATTGAACTTAAAACTAAGCATTTAGTAAATAATCGTCTACTACGTTATAAGTAATAGACATGAGGCAATTCCAAAGATAATTTGAATTATTGCTCAGAATAAAAAATTATTAGAATATTAATTAATACAAATTGTCCCAAAAGTTCAACTAGATCCGGAAGATATCCGAATTTATTAACCATGTAGTATTCCAACATAATTTCAAACTCAAGAATTTATTTAGATATGAAATCCTTTAGAAAAATTTGATAAACAAATATCCATCAATATAGACTAAAATAAATCTAATTAAATATTTCGAAGATTTATGAATTTAATCTTCACTACTAATAGTGAACTAAAACTAAATACTACTGAGAGCTCTCTTCTTGTCAAGAACAACAAAATTCACTTATTTAAAATAATCCATCATTACAATAATAAAGATAAAGAATTCTTAAAGTACAATATCTTAAACCTTTGTTTATTTGCCTTCAAAGCAAATCGTACTGTCAGTTAGAAGTTGGAAAAGCTTCTCTTGGAAAGAACCGTGGTTGATTCTCGATGGTTCGATGGTTTAAAATTGCAGTTTGATAGTAGCAGGTCCAAAGAAATACTTCATATGATAACAATAGTCAATCATCCATACAATCTCAGCTCCAATTTCCGTTAAACACAGTTTAAACAATCTTATTTGATTAGTGTTTATTGTTTAGAATTTATTCTCGAGGAGTAATTGTAATCTCCTTTATTTAAAACTCAACGAATTAAACCAAATAACTATCTGTCTTTGTCGGCAGATAAGATGAAAATCCACAATTTAAACTATTACCCGATTTACATAATTCTTTAATAACAACTACACTTTCTTTTCTTAACGCAGGCTAACAGCGTAATCGTTTTTAATGGTTCATTACACATAAACCCACTATAAATGATTATTAACTGGACGATATTAGTTAATCTTCTCAAACGAAAATTCTCAAAAATCAATTAACTTCAAAAGTTCACCTTTACCGCAAATCACAACTAAACTATACGAGAACTGTACTCAAAAGATTGCATTAATTCTGAATAATTAACACTGAATTATAATCCAATAAACCCGGCCCCAAAGTCGACTAACTATAAAAACAAGATGGGCCGCAAGTTTCCTAACCCATTAGTGCATGAAGTGAAAAAAAATCGAATTTGGATTTTTTTTCCCGTAGACCTCATTTAGGTAAAAGAAATACATTTTTCTTATAACATACAAGCCTAAAGTTTATAGATTTTTCTGTACAAAGTGTCCCTTTAAAGGGACTCTATGCATAAAATAACACCTAAGGCAAGAATTATTAAAAAAATGAATACCTTTTAATTCAGTAATTATAATAGAGTGTTTTACATAAACGCATTACATTGTATGAAATTCCTCAAAACATAACTTTGGATGCAATCCACAATCGCATTTGATACAAATAAAATTGCTCTTTTTCTTACAAACACGACATCTTCTGTCAGACTGGTTGTATCGAATCATATGTCCCACATTGTCAAATTGAGCAGGTCTAGCAGTAGAGATGGCTGTCCTTCCTCTCGATGGTTTTGTGCCATATGCGTTCAAGAGAGAAAGTGCGACATAACGACGAAAAGTCGATAAGGAAGCACAGTTTGGATCATCTGGGCAGATTTTTTTCATTAGCAACCATGCATTCGAAACGCAGGCATCTAATAAATAGGCGAAAATTGGCCAGTACCATTTTCGCTGTCTTATTCTGCTTCTGTAAAGCGCAATGAGGCCATGCATTTTATCGACCCCCCCCCCATCCCTTGATTATAATTGGCTATCAATTTAGGCTGTGGAATGCGTTTTTTTGTTTTGGAAGTCCTACACCATCTTGTAGTATTGACAATATCGTCGTTTTCAAAATTGGAAGCCACAGTTACCACTTTATTATCCTTCCATTGTACCAACAGCGTATCCTCTTTTGCCACAAATTTGTGGGTACCTCTGTCTTTAGTTTTCCACCACTTCTTGTCGGGAAAGGGGCAGTGTCCTGTTCGATTTTCTCGCACAGTTCCTGTAGCACATATATTTTTTTCCGTCAAGTGACCAAGAAGATCTAGGCTTGTAAAGTAATTATCGAAGTAAACTTTATAGCCGCTATTTGGCAGAATTTCAGATTTTTCTAGCAATTTCAGGACGACATCACCTCCAAGCCCAAAACCACGCTCTTCAGTATTATTTGTGGATTTGCCAGTGTAGATGTCAAAAGAGACCATATATCCACCACTTGTGCAAAGAGCCCAGTTTTTGAAGCCAAATCGAATGGGTTTCCCTTTTATATATTGCTTGGCGTAGTGTTTGCCGTAGTATGGAATCATACTCTCGTCAATGGAAATAGCTTCCTCCAATCCACCATGTTTACGGAAATTAATATTTAGTGCGTATATTACAGGTCTTAGTTTATACAGTTTATCGGAACCGTCAATTCCTATATTATTATTGAAATGTAGGTGATGCAGTAGCGTTTCAAATCGATTCAAGCGCATACTTTGTTCCAAAATTGGGGGTACGTCAGATGTACTGTTCCAAAACATTCTTTTGTTTGGGTATTTTGCATAGCCCGAAAGTAGCAAAGCCCCAAGCATTACATTCAGTTCATCTTTGGTGAATCCCAGGTCAATGTTCTTCTGCTGAGCATATATATTAGTTTGGCAAAGAATCATATTCAGCATTTCGCCGTCAAAAAAAAGATTGAAAAAATCTACGGGACTTTTAGCCAACTGTGCTTCTGCAGACGGCTGACGTGGTTGGCAAATAACATTTATGGGAAAGTTAGGAATTTCTTGCAGCCAGGTGTGACTCGTTTTTGGGCGACTGATTCTTCTTTTTTTGTTCCCACTTGGTCCAGGTTGTGGATATAGTTCAGCAAGCGGAATCAAATCTGCTTCGTATTCATCCCCGACAGGTCTTATTTCTCCTCCCTGACGTAAAATTCCTCGTGGAAGATGATTTATCACCTACATGTTCGTCGTCTGAGTTGTCACTGTCCTCTTCGGTGTCCCCTGCACCTTCATCTGGGGGCTCTATGTAAATATTCAACTCTTGTTCTTGATCAGAATCTGCTTCAATCAGTTCTAACAGTTGGTGAAGTGATAATCTGTAAAAATAAAATATATTACTGTATATGCGTGGATAGTATTCTGTGCATGAAGTCCCTTATAAGGGACGCCGGAGAAAATTGTTCTACAACTAAGAAAATAGCTTCAAATCAAGCAGACTCAACATAGACAGTTCCCGCCATAATATACGGTCATAACCTATAAATATTCTTTAGACGATTTTGTTTCACGCTATTGAAAAAATGTAAGTACTTACCCATTTCCACAGGTTGAATAAAGGTTGGGATCCATAACTAATTCAAACTAAAACTTTAGCAATTACAGTAGATTCGCACTGACCACTGATCGTGTGAAATGCCTCACAAGGACTGAGTAACATTATGCGACCAGCTTATCATTAGCAACGGCGCAAAAAATTTAAAAATGTCCATCCCTTAAAAGGGACTCTATGCACTAATGGGTTAATATCGACCTTCTTTGCTCGAAGATCAAAATGGAAGTGTTCTCGACGCTACCGCGGGGAGAAAACAGGTCTACAACCCTCTGTCGCAGTGCGAAAGATGATAACATGTGCGACTCTCTTGGCGCGGTGTAACTATATTTCGTTGTACAATAAGGAGATTTTTACTAGCGTTCACGCGACAATCTTGACCCAAAGAACGAAAGTAGCACCCAAACTAAAAACGCGGGAATCCGGCACCACATGTCTACAGAATCCGCTGTTGGTGCAGTTTTTCGTGGCTAATGCGCAAAAAGCCTGTTAAATTTGAAACACGTGCAATGTCATCCCAGAGGACAAGAGAAATTGATTCCAGATCCAAACATTCTAAGAATATTAACAGAACTATTCTTATAAAGCGAGAAGACTCACATGCGTTTTATTATTTATCAAGGTTTTACCTTAGCTATCCCACGGTGTAATACCGGCGTGAAGTTAGCAGCTAAAAGCTAGCAGCCAAATTTCCGAAAGTACCCGAATGCCCATAGGCGGAGGGTTTAAGTAAATATTAAATAGCAGCATTTAATAAAAATAATTTAAATATGAATGCGTCATCCTTTCCAATTTAAAGCGGTGTGGGAGTACATGATAAGGTAACACATCATTTGCCAAAAGGACAACCCTTTAGCAGCCATCTAAGGGTAGCTGCGATCAACCCCTAACTAAAAAAAATAATTTTTAATATGAAGGCGTCATCCTTTCCAATTTAAGATCGGTGTGGGAGCACATGATAAGGTAACACATCATTTTCCAAAAAGACAACCCCTTAGCAGCTGTCTAAGGGTAGCTGCCATTAACCCCTAAATAAGAAAAATAATTTAAATATGAAGGCGTCATCCTTTCCAATTTAAAATCGGTGTGGTAGTACAGGATAAGGCAACACATCACTTGCCAAAAGGACAACCCCTTAGCTGCCGTCTAAGGGTAGCTGCCTTCAACCCCTAACTAAAAAGAAATAATTTAAATATGAAGGCGTCATACTTTCCAATTTAAGATCGGTGTGGGAGCACATGATAAGGTAACACATCATTTGCCAAAAGGACAACCCCTTAGCGGCCGTCTAAATGTAGCTGCCTTCAACCCCTAACTAAAAAGAAATAATTTAAATATGAAGGCGTCATACTTTCCAATTTAAGATCGGTGTGGGAGCACATGATAAGGTAACACATCATTTTCCAAAAGGTCAACCCCTTAGCAGCCGTCTAAAGGTAGCTGCCATCAACCCCTAACTAAAAAAAATTATTTAAACATGAAGGCGTTATCCTTTCCAATTTAGAATCGGTGAGGAAGTACATGATAAGGTAACACGTCATTTGTCAAAAGGACAACCCCTTAGCAGCCGTCTAAATGTAGCTGCCATCAACCCCTAAATAAAAAAAATAATTTAAATATGAAGGCGTCATCCTTTCCAACTTAAAATCGGCGTGGGAGTACATGATAAGGTAGCACATCATTTTCCAAAAGGACAACCCCTTAGCAGCCGTCCAAGGGTAGCTGCCATCAACCCCTAACTAAAAAAAATAATTTAAATATGAAGGCGTCATCCTTTCCAATTTAAAATCGGTGAGGAAGTACATGATAAGGTAACACATCATTTGCTAAAAGGACAACTCCTTAGCAGCCGTCTAAGGGTAGCTGCCAACAACCCCTAACTAAAAAAAATAATTTAAATATGAAGGCGTCATCCTTTCCAATTTAAGGTCGGTGCGGAAGCACATGATAAGGTAACAGATCATTTGCCTAAAGGACAACCCCTTAGCAGCCGTCTAAGGGTAGCTGCCATCAACCCCTAACTAAAAAAATAATTTAAATATGAAGGCGTCATCCTTTCCAATTTAACATCGGTGTGGGAGTACATGATAAGGTAACACGTCATTTGCCAAAAGGACAACCCCTTAGCAGCCGTCTAAGGGTAGCTGCCATCAACCCCTAAATAAAAAAAATAATTTAAATATGAAGGCGTCATCCTTTCCGTCTAAAGGTAGCTGCCATCAACCCCTAAATAAAAAAAATAATTTAAATATGAAGGCGTCATCCTTTCCAACGTAAAAACGGTGTGGGAGTACATGATAAGGTAACACATCATTTTCCAAAAGGACAACCCTTTAGCAGCTGTCTAAGGGTAGCTGCCATCAACCCCTAAATAGGAAAAATAATTTAAATATGAAGGCGTCATCCTTTCCAATTTAAAATCGGTGTGGTAGTACAGGATAAGGCAACACATCACTTGCCAAAAGGACAACCCCTTAGCTGCCGTCTAAGGGTAGCTGCCTTCAACCCCTAACTAAAAAGAAATAATTTAAATATGAAGGCGTCATACTTTCCAATTTAAGATCGGTGTGGGAGTACATGATAAGGTAACACATAATTCGCCAAAAGGACAACCCCTTAGCAGCCGTCCAAGGGTAGCTACCATCAATCCCTAACTAAAAAAAATAATTTAAATATGAAGGCGTCATCCTTTCCAATTTAAAATCGGTGAGTAAGTACATGATAAGTTAACACATCATTTGCTAAAAGGACAACTCCTTAGCAGCCGTCTAAGGGTAGCTGCCAACAACCCCTAACTAAAAAAAATAATTTAAATATGAAGGCGTCATCCTTTCCAATTTAAGGTCGGTGCGGAAGCACATGATAAGGTAACACATCATTTGCCTAAAGGACAACCCCTTAGCAGCCGTCTAAGGGTAGCTGCCATCAACCCCTAACTAAAAAAATAATTTAAATATGAAGGCGTCATCCTTTCCAATTTAACATCGGTGTGGGAGTACATGATAAGGTAACACGTCATTTGCCAAAAGGACAACCCCTTAGCAGCCGTCTAAGGGTAGCTGCCATCAACCCCTAAATAAAAAAAATAATTTAAATATGAAGGCGTCATCCTTTCCAACTTAAAATCGGTGTGGGAGTACATGATAAGGTAACACATCATTTGCCTAAAGGACAACCCCTTAGCAGCCGTCTAAGGGTAGCTGCCATCAACCCCTAAATAAAAAAAATAATTTAAATATGAAGGCGTCATCCTTTCCAATTTAAAATAGGTGTGGGCGTACATGATAAGGTAACACATCATTTGCCAAAAGGACAACCCCTTAGCAGCCGTCTAAGGGTAGCTGCCATCAACCCCTGACTAAAAAAATAATTTAAATGTGAGGCATCATCCTTTCCAATTTAAAATCAGTGTGGGAGTACATGATAAGGTAACACATCATTTTCCAACAGGACAACCCCTTAGCACCCGTCCAAGGGTAGCTGCCATCAACCCCTAACTAAAAAATTATTTAAATATGAAGGCGTTATCCTTTCCAATTTAGAATCGGTGAGGAAGTACATGATACGGTAACACGTCATTTGTCAAAGGGACAACCCCTTAGCAGCCGTCTAAAGGTAGCTGCCATCAACCCCTAAATAAAAAAAATAATTTAAATATGAAGGCGTCATCCTTTCCAATTTAAAATCGATGTGGGAGTACATGATAAGGTAACACATCATTTGCCAAAAGGACAACCCCTTAGCAGCCGTCCAAGGGTAGCTGCCATCAACCCCTAACTAAAAAAAATAATTTAAATATGAAGGCGTCATCTTTTCCAATTTAACATCGGTGTGGGAGTACATGATAAGGTAACACATCATTTGCCTAAAGGACAACCCCTTAGCAGCCGTCTAAGGGTAGCTGCCATCAAGCCCTAACTAAAAAAATAATTTAAATATGAAGGCGTCATCCTTTCCAATTTAACATCGGTGTGGGAGTACATGATAAGGTAACACGTCATTTGCCAAAGGGACAACCCCTTAGCAGCCGTCTAAAGGTAGCTGCCATCAACCCCTAAATAAAAAAAGTAATTTAAATATGAAGGCGTCGTCCTTTCCAACTTAAAATCGGTGAGGAAGTACATGATAAGGTAACACATCATTTGCCAAAAGGACAACCCTTTATCAGCCGTCTAAGAGTAGCTGCCATCAACCCCTAACTGAAAAAATAATTTAAATATGAAGGCGTCATCCTTTCCAATTTAAAATCGGTGTGGGAGTACATGATAAGGCAACACATCACTTGCCAAAAGGACAACCCCTTAGCTGCCGTCTAAGGGTAGCTGCCTTCAACCCCTAACTAAAAAGAAATAATTTAAATATGAAGGCGTCATCCTTTCCAATTTAAGATCGGTGTGGGAGCACATGATAAGGTAACACATCATTTTCCAAAAAGACAACCCCTTAGCAGCTGTCTAAGGGTAGCTGCCATCAACCCCTAAATAGGAAAAATAATTTAAATATGAAGGCGTCATCCTTTCCAATTTAAAATCGGTGTGGTAGTACAGGATAAGGCAACACATCACTTGCCAAAAGGACAACCCCTTAGCTGCCGTCTAAGGGTAGCTGCCTTCAACCCCTAACTAAAAAGAAATAATTTAAATATGAAGGCGTCATACTTTCCAATTTAAGATCGGTGTGGGAGTACATGATAAGGTAACACATAATTCGCCAAAAGGACAACCCCTTAGCAGCCGTCCAAGGGTAGCTGCCATCAATCCCTAACTAAAAAAAATAATTTAAATATGAAGGCGTCATCCTTTCCAATTTAAAATCGGTGAGGAAGTACATGATAAGTTAACACATCATTTGCTAAAAGGACAACTCCTTAGCAGCCGTCTAAGGGTAGCTGCCAACAACCCCTAACTAAAAAAAATAATTTAAACATGAAGGCGTCATCCTTTCCAATTTAAGGTCGGTGCGGAAGCACATGATAAGGTAACACATCATTTGCCTAAAGGACAACCCCTTAGCAGCCGTCTAAGGGTAGATGCCATCAACCCCTAACTAAAAAAATAATTTAAATATGAAGGCGTCATCCTTTCCAATTTAACATCGGTGTGGGAGTACATGATAAGGTAACACGTCATTTGCCAAAAGGACAACCCCTTAGCAGCCGTCTAAGGGTAGCTGCCATCAACCCCTAAATAAAAAAAATAATTTAAATATGAAGGCGTCATCCTTTCCAACTTAAAATCGGTGTGGGAGTACATGATAAGGTAACACATCATTTGCCTAAAGGACAACCCCTTAGCAGCCGTCTAAGGGTAGCTGCCATCAACCCCTAAATAAAAAAAATAATTTAAATATGAAGGCGTCATCCTTTCCAACTTAAAATCGGTGTGGGAGTACATGATAAGGCAACACGTCATTTGCCAAAGGGACAACCCCTAAATAAAAAAAATAATTTAAATATGAAGGCGTCATCCTTTCCAACTTAAAATCGTTGAGGAAGTACATGATAAGGTAACACATCATTTGCCAAAAGGACAACCCCTTAGCAGCCGTCTAAGGGTAGCTGCCATCAACCCCTAAATAAAAAAAATAATTTAAATATGAAGGCGTCATCCTTTCCAATTTAAAATAGGTGTGGGCGTACATGATAAGGTAACACATCATTTGCCAAAAGGACAACCCCTTAGCAGCCGTCTAAGGGTAGCTGCCATCAACCCCTGACTAAAAAAATAATTTAAATGTGAGGCATCATCCTTTCCAATTTAAAATCGGTGTGGGAGTACATGATAAGGTAACACATCATTTTCCAACAGGACAACCCCTTAGCACCCGTCCAAGGGTAGCTGCCATCAACCCCTAACTAAAAAAATTATTTAAATATGAAGGCGTTATCCTTTCCAATTTAGAATCGGTGAGGAAGTACATGATAAGGTAACACGTCATTTGTCAAAGGGACAACCCCTTAGCAGCCGTCTAAAGGTAGCTGCCATCAACCCCTAAATAAAAAAAATAATTTAAATATGAAGGCGTCATCCTTTCCAATTTAAAATCGATGTGGGAGTACATGATAAGGTAACACATCATTTGCCAAAAGGACAACCCCTTAGCAGCCGTCCAAGGGTAGCTGCCATCAACCCCTAACTAAAAAAAATAATTTAAATATGAAGGCGTCATCTTTTCCAATTTAACATCGGTGTGGGAGTACATGATAAGGTAACACATCATTTGCCTAAAGGACAACCCCTTAGCAGCCGTCTAAGGGTAGCTGCCATCAAGCCCTAACTAAAAAAATAATTTAAATATGAAGGCGTCATCCTTTCCAATTTAACATCGGTGTGGGAGTACATGATAAGGTAACACGTCATTTGCCAAAGGGACAACCCCTTAGCAGCCGTCTAAAGGTAGCTGCCATCAACCCCTAAATAAAAAAAGTAATTTAAATATGAAGGCGTCGTCCTTTCCAACTTAAAATCGGTGAGGAAGTACATGATAAGGTAACACATCATTTGCCAAAAGGACAACCCTTTATCAGCCGTCTAAGAGTAGCTGCCATCAACCCCTAACTGAAAAAATAATTTAAATATGAAGTCGTCATCCTTTCCAATTTAAAATCGGTGTGGGAGTACATGATAAGGTAACACGTCATTTGCCAAAAGGACAACCCCTTAGCAGCCGTCTAAGGGTAGCTGCCATCAACCCCTAAATAAAAAAAATAATTTAAATATGAAGGCGTCATCCTTTCCAACTTAAAATCGGTGTGGGAGTACATGATAAGGTAACACATCATTTGCCTAAAGGACAACCCCTTAGCAGCCGTCTAAGGGTAGCTGCCATCAACCCCTAAATAAAAAAAATAATTTAAATATGAAGGCGTCATCCTTTCCAACTTAAAATTGGTGTGGGAGTACATGATAAGGTAACACGTCATTTGCCAAAGGGACAACCCCTAAATAAAAAAAAGAATTTAAATATGAAGGCGTCATCCTTTCCAACTTAAAATCGTTGAGGAAGTACATGATAAGGTAACACATCATTTGCCAAAAGGACAACCCCTTAGCAGCCGTCTAAGGGTAGCTGCCATCAACCCCTGACTAAAAAAATAATTTAAATGTGAGGCATCATCCTTTCCAATTTAAAATCGGTGTGGGAGTACATGATAAGGTAACACATCATTTTCCAACAGGACAACCCCTTAGCACCCGTCCAAGGGTAGCTGCCATCAACCCCTAACTAAAAAAATTATTTAAATATGAAGGCGTTATCCTTTCCAATTTAGAATCGGTGAGGAAGTACATGATAAGGTAACACGTCATTTGTCAAAGGGACAACCCCTTAGCAGCCGTCTAAAGGTAGCTGCCATCAACCCCTAAATAAAAAAAATAATTTAAATATGAAGGCGTCATCCTTTCCAATTTAAAATCGATGTGGGAGTACATGATAAGGTAACACATGATTTGCCAAAAGGACAACCCCTTAGCAGCCGTCCAAGGGTAGCTGCCATCAACCCCTAACTAAAAAAAATAATTTAAATATGAAGGCGTCATCTTTTCCAATTTAACATCGGTGTGGGAGTACATGATAAGGTAACACATCATTTGCCTAAAGGACAACCCCTTAGCAGCCGTCTAAGGGTAGCTGCCATCAAGCCCTAACTAAAAAAATAATTTAAATATGAAGGCGTCATCCTTTCCAATTTAACATCGGTGTGGGAGTACATGATAAGGTAACACGTCATTTGCCAAAGGGACAACCCCTTAGCAGCCGTCTAAAGGTAGCTGCCATCAACCCCTAAATAAAAAAAGTAATTTAAATATGAAGGCGTCGTCCTTTCCAACTTAAAATCGGTGAGGAAGTACATGATAAGGTAACACATCATTTGCCAAAAGGACAACCCTTTATCAGCCGTCTAAGAGTAGCTGCCATCAACCCCTAACTGAAAAAATAATTTAAATATGAAGTCGTCATCCTTTCCAATTTAAAATCGGTGTGGGAGTACATGATAAGGTAACACGTCATTTGCCAAAAGGACAACCCCTTAGCAGCCGTCTAAGGGTAGCTGCCATCAACCCCTAAATAAAAAAAATAATTTAAATATGAAGGCGTCATCCTTTCCAACTTAAAATCGGTGTGGGAGTACATGATAAGGTAACACATCATTTGCCTAAAGGACAACCCCTTAGCAGCCGTCTAAGGGTAGCTGCCATCAACCCCTAAATAAAAAAAATAATTTAAATATGAAGGCGTCATCCTTTCCAACTTAAAATCGGTGAGGAAGTACATGATAAGGTAACACATCATTTGCCAAAAGGACAACCCCTTAGCAGCCGTCTAAGGGTAGCTGCCATCAACCCCTGACTGAAAAAATAATTTAAATGTGAGGCATCATCCTTTCCAATTTAAAATCGGTGTGGGAGTACATGATAAGGTAACACATCATTTTCCAACAGGACAACCCCTTAGCACCCGTCCAAGGGTAGCTGCCATCAACCCCTAACTAAAAAAATTATTTAAATATGAAGGCGTTATCCTTTCCAATTTAGAATCGGTGAGGAAGTACATGATAAGGTAACACGTCATTTGTCAAAGGGACAACCCCTTAGCAGCCGTCTAAAGGTAGCTGCCATCAACCCCTAAATAAAAAAAATAATTTAAATATGAAGGCGTCATCCTTTCCAATTTAAAATCGATGTGGGAGTACATGATAAGGTAACACATCATTTGCCAAAAGGACAACCCCTTAGCAGCCGTCCAAGGGTAGCTGCCATCAACCCCTAACTAAAAAAAATAATTTAAATATGAAGGCGTCATCTTTTCCAATTTAACATCGGTGTGGGAGTACATGATAAGGTAACACATCATTTGCCTAAAGGACAACCCCTTAGCAGCCGTCTAAGGGTAGCTGCCATCAAGCCCTAACTAAAAAAATAATTTAAATATGAAGGCGTCATCCTTTCCAATTTAACATCGGTGTGGGAGTACATGATAAGGTAACACGTCATTTGCCAAAGGGACAACCCCTTAGCAGCCGTCTAAAGGTAGCTGCCATCAACCCCTAAATAAAAAAAGTAATTTAAATATGAAGGCGTCGTCCTTTCCAACTTAAAATCGGTGAGGAAGTACATGATAAGGTAACACATCATTTGCCAAAAGGACAACCCTTTATCAGCCGTCTAAGAGTAGCTGCCATCAACCCCTAACTGAAAAAATAATTTAAATATGAAGTCGTCATCCTTTCCAATTTAAAATCGGTGTGGGAGTACATGATAAGGTAACACGTCATTTGCCAAAAGGACAACCCCTTAGCAGCCGTCTAAGGGTAGCTGCCATCAACCCCTAAATAAAAAAAATAATTTAAATATGAAGGCGTCATCCTTTCCAACTTAAAATCGGTGTGGGAGTACATGATAAGGTAACACATCATTTGCCTAAAGGACAACCCCTTAGCAGCCGTCTAAGGGTAGCTGCCATCAACCCCTAAATAAAAAAAATAATTTAAATATGAAGGCGTCATCCTTTCCAACTTAAAATCGGTGTGGGAGTACATGATAAGGTAACACGTCATTTGCCAAAGGGACAACCCCTAAATAAAAAAAATAATTTAAATATGAAGGCGTCATCCTTTCCAACTTAAAATCGTTGAGGAAGTACATGATAAGGTAACACATCATTTGCCAAAAGGACAACCCCTTAGCAGCCGTCTAAGGGTAGCTGCCATCAACCCCTAAATAAAAAAAATAATTTAAATATGAAGGCGTCATCCTTTCCAACTTAAAATCGGTGTGGGAGTACATGATAAGGTAACACATCATTTGCCTAAAGGACAACCCCTTAGCAGCCGTCTAAGGGTAGCTGCCATCAACCCCTAAATAAAAAAAATAATTTAAATATGAAGGCGTCATCCTTTCCAACTTAAAATCGGTGAGGAAGTACATGATAAGGTAACACATCATTTGCCAAAAGGACAACCCCTTAGCAGCCGTCTAAGGGTAGCTGCCATCAACCCCTGACTGAAAAAATAATTTAAATGTGAGGCATCATCCTTTCCAATTTAAAATCGGTGTGGGAGTACATGATAAGGTAACACATCATTTTCCAACAGGACAACCCCTTAGCACCCGTCCAAGGGTAGCTGCCATCAACCCCTAACTAAAAAAATTATTTAAATATGAAGGCGTTATCCTTTCCAATTTAGAATCGGTGAGGAAGTACATGATAAGGTAACACGTCATTTGTCAAAGGGACAACCCCTTAGCAGCCGTCTAAAGGTAGCTGCCATCAACCCCTAAATAAAAAAAATAATTTAAATATGAAGGCGTCATCCTTTCCAATTTAAAATCGATGTGGGAGTACATGATAAGGTAACACATCATTTGCCAAAAGGACAACCCCTTAGCAGCCGTCCAAGGGTAGCTGCCATCAACCCCTAACTAAAAAAAATAATTTAAATATGAAGGCGTCATCTTTTCCAATTTAACATCGGTGTGGGAGTACATGATAAGGTAACACATCATTTGCCTAAAGGACAACCCCTTAGCAGCCGTCTAAGGGTAGCTGCCATCAAGCCCTAACTAAAAAAATAATTTAAATATGAAGGCGTCATCCTTTCCAATTTAACATCGGTGTGGGAGTACATGATAAGGTAACACGTCATTTGCCAAAGGGACAACCCCTTAGCAGCCGTCTAAAGGTAGCTGCCATCAACCCCTAAATAAAAAAAGTAATTTAAATATGAAGGCGTCGTCCTTTCCAACTTAAAATCGGTGAGGAAGTACATGATAAGGTAACACATCATTTGCCAAAAGGACAACCCTTTATCAGCCGTCTAAGAGTAGCTGCCATCAACCCCTAACTGAAAAAATAATTTAAATATGAAGTCGTCATCCTTTCCAATTTAAAATCAGTGTGGGAGTACATGATAAGGTAACACGTCATTTGCCAAAAGGACAACCCCTTAGCAGCCGTCTAAGGGTAGCTGCCATCAACCCCTAAATAAAAAAAATAATTTAAATATGAAGGCGTCATCCTTTCCAACTTAAAATCGGTGTGGGAGTACATGATAAGGTAACACATCATTTGCCTAAAGGACAACCCCTTAGCAGCCGTCTAAGGGTAGCTGCCATCAACCCCTAAATAAAAAAAATAATTTAAATATGAAGGCGTCATCCTTTCCAACTTAAAATCGGTGTGGGAGTACATGATAAGGTAACACGTCATTTGCCAAAGGGACAACCCCTAAATAAAAAAAATAATTTAAATATGAAGGCGTCATCCTTTCCAACTTAAAATCGTTGAGGAAGTACATGATAAGGTAACACATCATTTGCCAAAAGGACAACCCCTTAGCAGCCGTCTAAGGGTAGCTGCCATCAACCCCTAAATAAAAAAAATAATTTAAATATGAAGGCGTCATCCTTTCCAATTTAAAATAGGTGTGGGCGTACATGATAAGGTAACACATCATTTTCCAACAGGACAACCCCTTAGCAGCCGTCTAAGGGTAGCTGCCATCAACCCCTAACTAAAAAAATAATTTAAATGTGAGGCATCATCCTTTCCACTTTAAAATCGGTGTGGGAGTACATGATAAGGTAACACATCATTTTCCAACAGGACAACCCCTTAGCACCCGTCCAAGGGTAGCTGCCATCAACCCCTAACTAAAAAAATTATTTAAATATGAAGGCGTTATCCTTTCCAATTTAGAATCGGTGAGGAAGTACATGATAAGGTAACACGTCATTTGTCAAAGGGACAACCCCTTAGCAGCCGTCTAAAGGTAGCTGCCATCAACCCCTAAATAAAAAAAATAATTTAAATATGAAGGCGTCATCCTTTCCAATTTAAAATCGATGTGGGAGTACATGATAAGGTAACACATCATTTGCCAAAAGGACAACCCCTTAGCAGCCGTCCAAGGGTAGCTGCCATCAACCCCTAACTAAAAAAAATAATTTAAATATGAAGGCGTCATCTTTTCCAATTTAACATCGGTGTGGGAGTACATGATAAGGTAACACATCATTTGCCTAAAGGACAACCCCTTAGCAGCCGTCTAAGGGTAGCTGCCATCAAGCCCTAACTAAAAAAATAATTTAAATATGAAGGCGTCATCCTTTCCAATTTAACATCGGTGTGGGAGTACATGATAAGGTAACACGTCATTTGCCAAAGGGACAACCCCTTAGCAGCCGTCTAAAGGTAGCTGCCATCAACCCCTAAATAAAAAAAGTAATTTAAATATGAAGGCGTCGTCCTTTCCAACTTAAAATCGGTGAGGAAGTACATGATAAGGTAACACATCATTTGCCAAAATGACAACCCTTTATCAGCCGTCTAAGAGTAGCTGCCATCAACCCCTAACTGAAAAAATAATTTAAATATGAAGTCGTCATCCTTTCCAATTTAAAATCGGTGTGGGAGTACATGATAAGGTAACACGTCATTTGCCAAAAGGACAACCCCTTAGCAGCCGTCTAAGGGTAGCTGCCATCAACCCCTAAATAAAAAAAATAATTTAAATATGAAGGCGTCATCCTTTCCAACTTAAAATCGGTGTGGGAGTACATGATAAGGAAACACATCATTTGCCAAAAGTACAACCCCTTAATAGCTGTCTAAGGGCAGCTGCCATCAATCCCTAACTAATAAAAATAATTTAAATATGAAGGCGTCATACTTTCCAATTTAAGTTCGGTGTGGGAGCACATGATAAGGTAACACATCATTTTACAATAAACAACCCCTTAGCATCCGTCTAAGGGTAGCTGCCATCAACCCCTAACTAAAAAGAAATGATTTAAATATGAAGGCGTCATCCTTTCCAATTTAAAATCGGTGTGGGAGTACATGATAAGGTAACACAACATTTGCCAAAAGTACAATCCCTTAGCAGCCGTCTATGGGTAGCTGCCATCAACCCCTAACTAAAAAAAATAATTTAAATATGAAGGCGTCAGCCTCTCCAATTTAACATCGTTGTGGGAGTACATGATAAGGTAACACGTCATTTTCCAAAAGGACAACCCCTTAGCAGCCGTCTAAGGGTAGCTGCCATCAACCCCTAGCTAAAAAAAATAATTTAAATATGAAGGCGTCATCCTTTCCAACTTAAAATCGGTGTGGGAGTACATGATAAGGTAACACATAATTTGCCAAAAGAACAACCCCTTCGCAGCCGTCTGAGGGTAGCTGCCATCAACCCCTAAATAAAAAAAATAATTTAAATATGAAGGCGTCATCCTTTCCAACTTAAAATCGTTGTGGGAGTACATGATAAGGTAACACATCATTTTCCAAAAGGACAACCCTTTAGCAGTCGTCTAAGGGTAGTTGTCATCAACCCCTAACTAAAAAAAATAATTTAAATATGAAGGCGTCATCCTTTCCAATTTAAAATAGGTGTGGGCGTACATGATAAGGTAACACATCATTTGCCAAAAGGACAACCCCTTAGCAGCCGTCTAAGGGTAGCTGCCATCAACCCCTGACTAAAAAAATAATTTAAATGTGAGGCATCATCCTTTCCAATTTAAAATCGGTGTGGGAGTACATGATAAGGTAACACATCATTTTCCAACAGGACAACCCCTTAGCACCCGTCCAAGGGTAGCTGCCATCAACCCCTAACTAAAAAAATTATTTAAATATGAAGGCGTTATCCTTTCCAATTTAGAATCGGTGAGGAAGTACATGATAAGGTAACACGTCATTTGTCAAAGGGACAACCCCTTAGCAGCCGTCTAAAGGTAGCTGCCATCAACCCCTAAATAAAAAAAATAATTTAAATATGAAGGCGTCATCCTTTCCAATTTAAAATCGATGTGGGAGTACATGATAAGGTAACACATGATTTGCCAAAAGGACAACCCCTTAGCAGCCGTCCAAGGGTAGCTGCCATCAACCCCTAACTAAAAAAAATAATTTAAATATGAAGGCGTCATCTTTTCCAATTTAACATCGGTGTGGGAGTACATGATAAGGTAACACATCATTTGCCTAAAGGACAACCCCTTAGCAGCCGTCTAAGGGTAGCTGCCATCAAGCCCTAACTAAAAAAATAATTTAAATATGAAGGCGTCATCCTTTCCAATTTAACATCGGTGTGGGAGTACATGATAAGGTAACACGTCATTTGCCAAAGGGACAACCCCTTAGCAGCCGTCTAAAGGTAGCTGCCATCAACCCCTAAATAAAAAAAGTAATTTAAATATGAAGGCGTCGTCCTTTCCAACTTAAAATCGGTGAGGAAGTACATGATAAGGTAACACATCATTTGCCAAAAGGACAACCCTTTATCAGCCGTCTAAGAGTAGCTGCCATCAACCCCTAACTGAAAAAATAATTTAAATATGAAGTCGTCATCCTTTCCAATTTAAAATCGGTGTGGGAGTACATGATAAGGTAACACGTCATTTGCCAAAAGGACAACCCCTTAGCAGCCGTCTAAGGGTAGCTGCCATCAACCCCTAAATAAAAAAAATAATTTAAATATGAAGGCGTCATCCTTTCCAACTTAAAATCGGTGTGGGAGTACATGATAAGGTAACACATCATTTGCCTAAAGGACAACCCCTTAGCAGCCGTCTAAGGGTAGCTGCCATCAACCCCTAAATAAAAAAAATAATTTAAATATGAAGGCGTCATCCTTTCCAACTTAAAATTGGTGTGGGAGTACATGATAAGGTAACACGTCATTTGCCAAAGGGACAACCCCTAAATAAAAAAAAGAATTTAAATATGAAGGCGTCATCCTTTCCAACTTAAAATCGTTGAGGAAGTACATGATAAGGTAACACATCATTTGCCAAAAGGACAACCCCTTAGCAGCCGTCTAAGGGTAGCTGCCATCAACCCCTGACTAAAAAAATAATTTAAATGTGAGGCATCATCCTTTCCAATTTAAAATCGGTGTGGGAGTACATGATAAGGTAACACATCATTTTCCAACAGGACAACCCCTTAGCACCCGTCCAAGGGTAGCTGCCATCAACCCCTAACTAAAAAAATTATTTAAATATGAAGGCGTTATCCTTTCCAATTTAGAATCGGTGAGGAAGTACATGATAAGGTAACACGTCATTTGTCAAAGGGACAACCCCTTAGCAGCCGTCTAAAGGTAGCTGCCATCAACCCCTAAATAAAAAAAATAATTTAAATATGAAGGCGTCATCCTTTCCAATTTAAAATCGATGTGGGAGTACATGATAAGGTAACACATCATTTGCCAAAAGGACAACCCCTTAGCAGCCGTCCAAGGGTAGCTGCCATCAACCCCTAACTAAAAAAAATAATTTAAATATGAAGGCGTCATCTTTTCCAATTTAACATCGGTGTGGGAGTACATGATAAGGTAACACATCATTTGCCTAAAGGACAACCCCTTAGCAGCCGTCTAAGGGTAGCTGCCATCAAGCCCTAACTAAAAAAATAATTTAAATATGAAGGCGTCATCCTTTCCAATTTAACATCGGTGTGGGAGTACATGATAAGGTAACACGTCATTTGCCAAAGGGACAACCCCTTAGCAGCCGTCTAAAGGTAGCTGCCATCAACCCCTAAATAAAAAAAGTAATTTAAATATGAAGGCGTCGTCCTTTCCAACTTAAAATCGGTGAGGAAGTACATGATAAGGTAACACATCATTTGCCTAAAGGACAACCCCTTAGCAGCCGTCTAAGGGTAGCTGCCATCAACCCCTAAATAAAAAAAATAATTTAAATATGAAGGCGTCATCCTTTCCAACTTAAAATCGGTGTGGGAGTACATGATAAGGTAACACGTCATTTGCCAAAGGGACAACCCCTAAATAAAAAAAATAATTTAAATATGAAGGCGTCATCCTTTCCAACTTAAAATCGTTGAGGAAGTACATGATAAGGTAACACATCATTTGCCAAAAGGACAACCCCTTAGCAGCCGTCTAAGGGTAGCTGCCATCAACCCCTAAATAAAAAAAATAATTTAAATATGAAGGCGTCATCCTTTCCAATTTAAAATAGGTGTGGGCGTACATGATAAGGTAACACATCATTTGCCAAAAGGACAACCCCTTAGCAGCCGTCTAAGGGTAGCTGCCATCAACCCCTGACTAAAAAAATAATTTAAATGTGAGGCATCATCCTTTCCAATTTAAAATCGGTGTGGGAGTACATGATAAGGTAACACATCATTTTCCAACAGGACAACCCCTTAGCACCCGTCCAAGGGTAGCTGCCATCAACCCCTAACTAAAAAAATTATTTAAATATGAAGGCGTTATCCTTTCCAATTTAGAATCGGTGAGGAAGTACATGATAAGGTAACACGTCATTTGTCAAAGGGACAACCCCTTAGCAGCCGTCTAAAGGTAGCTGCCATCAACCCCTAAATAAAAAAAATAATTTAAATATGAAGGCGTCATCCTTTCCAATTTAAAATCGATGTGGGAGTACATGATAAGGTAACACATCATTTGCCAAAAGGACAACCCCTTAGCAGCCGTCCAAGGGTAGCTGCCATCAACCCCTAACTAAAAAAAATAATTTAAATATGAAGGCGTCATCTTTTCCAATTTAACATCGGTGTGGGAGTACATGATAAGGTAACACATCATTTGCCTAAAGGACAACCCCTTAGCAGCCGTCTAAGGGTAGCTGCCATCAAGCCCTAACTAAAAAAATAATTTAAATATGAAGGCGTCATCCTTTCCAATTTAACATCGGTGTGGGAGTACATGATAAGGTAACACGTCATTTGCCAAAGGGACAACCCCTTAGCAGCCGTCTAAAGGTAGCTGCCATCAACCCCTAAATAAAAAAAGTAATTTAAATATGAAGGCGTCGTCCTTTCCAACTTAAAATCGGTGAGGAAGTACATGATAAGGTAACACATCATTTGCCAAAATGACAACCCTTTATCAGCCGTCTAAGAGTAGCTGCCATCAACCCCTAACTGAAAAAATAATTTAAATATGAAGTCGTCATCCTTTCCAATTTAAAATCGGTGTGGGAGTACATGATAAGGTAACACGTCATTTGCCAAAAGGACAACCCCTTAGCAGCCGTCTAAGGGTAGCTGCCATCAACCCCTAAATAAAAAAAATAATTTAAATATGAAGGCGTCATCCTTTCCAACTTAAAATCGGTGTGGGAGTACATGATAAGGAAACACATCATTTGCCAAAAGTACAACCCCTTAATAGCTGTCTAAGGGCAGCTGCCATCAATCCCTAACTAATAAAAATAATTTAAATATGAAGGCGTCATACTTTCCAATTTAAGTTCGGTGTGGGAGCACATGATAAGGTAACACATCATTTTACAATAAACAACCCCTTAGCATCCGTCTAAGGGTAGCTGCCATCAACCCCTAACTAAAAAGAAATGATTTAAATATGAAGGCGTCATCCTTTCCAATTTAAAATCGGTGTGGGAGTACATGATAAGGTAACACAACATTTGCCAAAAGTACAATCCCTTAGCAGCCGTCTATGGGTAGCTGCCATCAACCCCTAACTAAAAAAAATAATTTAAATATGAAGGCGTCAGCCTCTCCAATTTAACATCGTTGTGGGAGTACATGATAAGGTAACACGTCATTTTCCAAAAGGACAACCCCTTAGCAGCCGTCTAAGGGTAGCTGCCATCAACCCCTAGCTAAAAAAAATAATTTAAATATGAAGGCGTCATCCTTTCCAACTTAAAATCGGTGTGGGAGTACATGATAAGGTAACACATAATTTGCCAAAAGAACAACCCCTTCGCAGCCGTCTGAGGGTAGCTGCCATCAACCCCTAAATAAAAAAAATAATTTAAATATGAAGGCGTCATCCTTTCCAACTTAAAATCGTTGTGGGAGTACATGATAAGGTAACACATCATTTTCCAAAAGGACAACCCTTTAGCAGTCGTCTAAGGGTAGTTGTCATCAACCCCTAACTAAAAAAAATAATTTAAATATGAAGGCGTCATCCTTTCCAATTTAAAATAGGTGTGGGCGTACATGATAAGGTAACACATCATTTGCCAAAAGGACAACCCCTTAGCAGCCGTCTAAGGGTAGCTGCCATCAACCCCTGACTAAAAAAATAATTTAAATGTGAGGCATCATCCTTTCCAATTTAAAATCGGTGTGGGAGTACATGATAAGGTAACACATCATTTTCCAACAGGACAACCCCTTAGCACCCGTCCAAGGGTAGCTGCCATCAACCCCTAACTAAAAAAATTATTTAAATATGAAGGCGTTATCCTTTCCAATTTAGAATCGGTGAGGAAGTACATGATAAGGTAACACGTCATTTGTCAAAGGGACAACCCCTTAGCAGCCGTCTAAAGGTAGCTGCCATCAACCCCTAAGTAAAAAAAATAATTTAAATATGAAGGCGTCATCCTTTCCAATTTAAAATCGATGTGGGAGTACATGATAAGGTAACACATCATTTGCCAAAAGGACAACCCCTTAGCAGCCGTCCAAGGGTAGCTGCCATCAACCCCTAACTAAAAAAAATAATTTAAATATGAAGGCGTCATCTTTTCCAATTTAACATCGGTGTGGGAGTACATGATAAGGTAACACATCATTTGCCTAAAGGACAACCCCTTAGCAGCCGTCTAAGGGTAGCTGCCATCAAGCCCTAACTAAAAAAATAATTTAAATATGAAGGCGTCATCTTTTCCAATTTAACATCGATGTGGGAGTACATGATAAGGTAACACATCATTTGCCAAAAGGACAACCCCTTAGCAGCCGTCCAAGGGTAGCTGCCATCAACCCCTAACTAAAAAAAATAATTTAAATATGAAGGCGTCATCTTTTCCAATTTAACATCGGTGTGGGAGTACATGATAAGGTAACACATCATTTGCCTAAAGGACAACCCCTTAGCAGCCGTCTAAGGGTAGCTGCCATCAAGCCCTAACTAAAAAAATAATTTAAATATGAAGGCGTCATCCTTTCCAATTTAACATCGGTGTGGGAGTACATGATAAGGTAACACGTCATTTGCCAAAGGGACAACCCCTTAGCAGCCGTCTAAAGGTAGCTGCCATCAACCCCTAAATAAAAAAAGTAATTTAAATATGAAGGCGTCGTCCTTTCCAACTTAAAATCGGTGAGGAAGTACATGATAAGGTAACACATCATTTGCCAAAATGACAACCCTTTATCAGCCGTCTAAGAGTAGCTGCCATCAACCCCTAACTGAAAAAATAATTTAAATATGAAGTCGTCATCCTTTCCAATTTAAAATCGGTGTGGGAGTACATGATAAGGTAACACGTCATTTGCCAAAAGGACAACCCCTTAGCAGCCGTCTAAGGGTAGCTGCCATCAACCCCTAAATAAAAAAAATAATTTAAATATGAAGGCGTCATCCTTTCCAACTTAAAATCGGTGTGGGAGTACATGATAAGGAAACACATCATTTGCCAAAAGTACAACCCCTTAGCAGCTGTCTAAGGGCAGCTGCCATCAATCCCTAACTAATAAAAATAATTTAAATATGAAGGCGTCATACTTTCCAATTTAAGTTCGGTGTGGGAGCACATGATAAGGTAACATCATTTTACAATAAACAACCCCTTAGCATCCGTCTAAGGGTAGCTGCCATCAACCCCTAACTAAAAAGAAATGATTTAAATATGAAGGCGTCATCCTTTCCAATTTAAAATCGGTGTGGGAGTACATGATAAGGTAACACAACATTTGCCAAAAGTACAATCCCTTAGCAGCCGTCTATGGGTAGCTGCCATCAACCCCTAACTAAAAAAAATAATTTAAATATGAAGGCGTCAGCCTCTCCAATTTAACATCGTTGTGGGAGTACATGATAAGGTAACACGTCATTTTCCAAAAGGACAACCCCTTAGCAGCCGTCTAAGGGTAGCTGCCATCAACCCCTAGCTAAAAAAAATAATTTAAATATGAAGGCGTCATCCTTTCCAACTTAAAATCGGTGTGGGAGTACATGATAAGGTAACACATAATTTGCCAAAAGAACAACCCCTTCGCAGCCGTCTGAGGGTAGCTGCCATCAACCCCTAAATAAAAAAAATAATTTAAATATGAAGGCGTCATCCTTTCCAACTTAAAATCGTTGTGGGAGTACATGATAAGGTAACACATCATTTTCCAAAAGGACAACCCTTTAGCAGTCGTCTAAGGGTAGTTGCCATCAACCCCTAACTAAAAAAATAATTTAAATATGAAGGCGTCATCCTTTCCAATTTATCTAAGAAATGTGCGAATTCTTATTGGTTCATAACGTTATGAATGAAATAATCTCTTTTATCTTATATTTCTTTCCATTTTCTGGAAAATGCCTGAGATTTTGTAGTACTTTCAACTTATACTTTCCTGCTGCTTGCTTTTCTCATACTTAGTCACTCATTTTCAGTTAGTCATTTTCTTAGTTAGTCATTTTTTTGGATGATATTTATTAAATGTACTCACGATCTGTCTTATCTAGAGGTATAAGGATTTTTAAGATTTGAAGATTAATCAGTTTACCCTACATAAATCGCAAATTCCGTGTAGTGTCTTTCCACAAGACGTAATTCCACGTTTAATTTCATCTTCAGTTAACAAACGTTTTTTATGTATATATCTGAGACAACAACGGCAACGAAACGATTCTGTATTGTTGACAATCTGCTGGCTACAATACAGACATCTATTTGCCATGGCACTGTTTCTTAGTAAACTCCATTTTAACTCATTTCTGTAGCGATCAAGGTCTACAAAATCAGTCAGTTTATTGTCCTCCACGATTTGATTGAAATAGTTATTTAAGTATTATGGTCGGTAGGTACGCTTTACCAGTCGAGGCTAATAGTGTGGAGACCGACGCGTAACGGAGGCCTCCATATTAGCCGAGACTGGTAAAGCGTACCTAACGCCCGTAATGCTTACACTATTTTTTGCCCGATCGAATCTATGAGTGAATTTTAAATATATAGAGTAAACATTAAACACATCACACTGAAAATGTAAATTTTCATTCGGTTAACGAGCCTGGTTGTTATGGAGTTGAATAAACAAAAACAATTTTTGTCTCAATCCGGACGAATTTTAGAACGATAGTGTTTTTCGACTTAAATGACGAGGTACTTTATTACCGAGCCTAGGCGGTAAGTTGAACTTACCGCCCTTAGAACAGAGCTTGTAAATGAACCAAAACGCCCGATCGGACAAAAAAGTAAATTACATAGACTCCACAATTATAACTGTCGGTTTGCTTCAAATGGTAATATGTCTTTGTTTTCCAATTGGTAGTGTCAATATTTTTTTGCAGAGAGTAATGCTTGGAAATAAAAGATTCTTCCAAAAGGGGTTCGTTTCCCATCGGATCTATTATCACTAAAGTGCTCTCAGACCACGATATTTGAGCCAGAATATAATGAAACTGCTTATTAATTGACATGATTATATCTTTTCCGGAAAAGGTAATTCCATTGACAAAAACATCGGTTAAGTCGTCTTCTCCAAATATTACTGACGATTTTGCTACTAATATGATTTGGTAAGGATTTCCATATTTTTTGTTTATAATATCGAAGCAGTGATCTATAGCAAAACTACTCACATATTCCCTACTATCAAGCGAAAGAAAATCGTCAATTAAAATCTCACGAATAGAGAAATTCATTTCCGAGTTACTAGTCACTACATATCTCCGTTTTTTTGACATATGACCTGTTTGACAATTCCTGATAGTATTTGATGCTGTTTACCAAACCATTTTCCAAAAATATTAATTTTTCTGCGGTAGTCCATTTCCGTTGTACCGACGTTAATGTAACGTTGGGGTACACTATACCTTTTACAATATGATTTCACACATGTGAAATATGAATTCACATTAATGAAAACTTACTTCACACAAATCAAAACGGAATTCATACTAACGAAAATTAATTTATCACTAGTGAAATTAGATTTTGCAATAATGGAAGAAGAATTCGCACTTTTGAAAACCAATTTCATCTAAATGAAAACAGATTTCAACTTGTATTTTATAAGTAAATAATCATAACATTAAAAATAATATTGATTTAACGAGATTTTTATAAACCAAAAATAGGTTTAAGTTTAATTCAATTTCAATTGTCACAATGATGCAGGATGCATTATAATATCGTTCGACATGGTTTGCATATCCAAGGAGATGTGAAATCTCTTAAACTGCAACATTGGCAATATCTTCCAAAATACGGATTATAAATTCAGAAATGATCGGTACCTGGTTGTTAGCATGGACGTAATTCAATATTTCATGCATTCTGCATTGCATTTGATGCTTTACCAAATATTTCAATATTTTCTTCTGGTCTAAGCACACTGTCGAGATTTGCATGAAGAGATGCGTTATCAATAACGAATTTTGGACGTTGAATTCAGCAGCACATGTTTCTATTAATTGCCGCAGTCATATTTCGCAATGATCCGCTCTGTAAGGATCTAATGCCAAACTTCGTGTGGAACTCATTGCTCCAATTACTTCCTTTACTGGTTGGAATGATTATTTTTGCTCTATGGCAAATTTTTGGCCTAACTTCCTTATGGCGACAATAAAGATTAAAATTGGTTTCGTCATCCAAATTATTGCTTGAAATTTGCTATTAACACGATCACATACATCTTTCAATGTTAATGTAGAATATTTCTTAACCCATCTGACCATTGCCTTTACTATTATGGGTGTCTTTTTTGTATATGTACTGCCGTATTTGTCTTTAGAAAGAGGTTGTGGAGTTTTCAACCATTCGTGTGCTGCACGTATGTTCACACCTAAACGTTTTGCTGTTCCTCTCCAATCTTTTGCCTTCCTCATATGCTTTAACAATCCTGGCTCAATCATTGGCCGAAATCTTGTACCACGAGGCATTTGCAGAACTGTACAGAAAATAGAAATGTTCATTACAACAAAACTTTATTGACAGTTTATTGACCTAAACGTTGACGCAAGCTAACTATGCATAACCAACTGTTTTCATTTAAATGAAATTAGTTTTCAAAATTGCAAATTCTGTTTTCATCATTGCAAAATCGCAATTCGTAAGTGATAAATCAGTTTTCGTTATTATTAATTCTGTTTTCATTTGTGTGAAATCAGTTTTCGTTAATGTGAAATCAGTTTTCGTTAATGTAAAATAATATTTCACATGTGCGAAATCATTCTGTAAAAGGTATAGATGATGAAGCATAAAGAAATAGTAAAATGTTTGGAGTTTACTTAACATGTTTTTCCAAAATCTAACGTTACGTTCAACTTTTATTATCTTAATTCTTTTATTTGCATAGATAACTAAAACACACCAGGTTCTATTGGTTATTTCAAGCAAACCTTGTATTTGGTAGTAGTAGTTGTGTGAATATTTCAATTCGGTGCCATTAGGATACAAAAAATCAAATGTAACGTTTAAAGGATCTTCGTTTCGGTATGATGTGTTACCTTATCATGTGCTCCCACACCAATCCTAAATTGGAAAGGAGGACGCCTTCATATTTAAATTATTTTTTTTAGTTAGGGGTTGATGGCAGCTACCCTTAGACGGCTGCTAAGGGGTTGTCTTTTTGGAAAATGATGTGCTACCTTATCATGTGCTCCCACACCGATCTTAAATTGGATAGGATGACGCCTTCATATTTAAATTATTTCTTTTTAGTTAGGGGTTAATGGCAGCTACCCTTAGATGGCTGCTAAGTGCTAAGGTGTTGTCTTTTTGGAAAATGATGTGTTACCTTATCATGTTCTCCCACACCGATCTTAAATTGGAAAGGATGACGTCTTCATATTTAAATTATTTTTTTTAGTTAGGGGTTGATGGCAGCTACCTTTAGACGGCTGCTAAGGGGTTGTCCTTTTGGCAAATGATGTGTTACCTTATCATGTACTCCCACACCGATTTTAAATTGGAAAGGATGACGCCTTCATATTTAAATTATTTTTATTAAATGCTGCTATGTAATATTTACTTAAACCCTCCGCCTATGGGCATTCGGGTACTTTCGGGAATTTGGCTGCTAGCTTTTAGCTGCTAACTTCACGCCGGTCGGTGTAATTGATATTACCTCGGCAATATGAGCAAACAAAATACTAAAGAACATTAATTTATGATGCTACGTTCATTGATTGTATACACCTTTAAAACGATCATTTCTAAAAATATTTTTTATAGGAAATATTTTCATGACAGAATTTTATTTTGAATAAAGCACAGTTAAACCTTAACAAAAATCAGTGATCCTTTATACATCTGTCGTAGTGTCTTTTCCCATTTTGTTTCACGCCGATCCCTTAACCAGGATTAGATTTCAAAGCTTCCGCATTACACGTTACGCGTATTATAATTAGTTGATTAGTTTACGCCTGTTGGGGGCCCCCAGAAACCCGGGTCCCCGGGCCCGTGCTTAAAGACGGCACTGCGTCCACGCTACCAAATAATTAGCTGCACTTCTATCGATTCAATTATCAGAGAGGCATCTTTACTAAGTGAAGACCGCAAATAATAAAATTTCTGAATTGTTGTCAATTGCAGATTCTCATACACTAAATCTTTAAATGCTTCTTTAAATTCTAATCAATTTTGATATTTACCGTCAAAAACCGGCAAGTTAATTGTTGGTAATTTAACCAAATTATTATTAAAATGTGCTGAACTACTGGAACCTACATTTGATATAAGATCAACATCATTCGAATCCTGAACGGAACGTTTGTAAAAATCGGAACATATTTTTTTCGAACAGGATAATGATTTAAAATATAAGGTTTCAAATTGCACCCTAATATCAGAAGAAAGTTCATTTCGATCTAAAGCTTCTAATTCTGATTGTATCCTATCAAACTCATTCAGGGACCCTTCAATTATGTCTATTCTTAAATTTAATTCGGAGATTACAGACTCAGTTGCAGTATCTAAATCAAGATCATTAAAATACTCCTCAAATCTCGTTAGTTTAGCTGTTGCTTGAGACCGTTTGGTTTGTAATTCATTCTTAAGCTTTTTGTTAGACATTTATTAAAATTATTAACTTCCGCTTTTCGAAATCTGAGTGGAGTATCCAGAAACAAAATAATAAAAATGTCAAAAACTGAACGATTTACTTAATAGACCCTTTTGAAACTAAATACTACTGTCCTTTATTAGTTTAGCTAACTTACAAAACTCTATTTTTCGGATGATAGTTTAAGGGTGCGACTAATTTTAGTGTTATATAGTAAGGTTTGTCATTTTTAAAATAGATTCCAGATGTTTTACTTTTACTACATTTCTATTCAAGCCGACCGAGTTCAAATACCCCTAAATATACTTTATTACTCTCTTTTGTTACCAATTTCTTCCTTAATTTTAAGAGGATTTTTGCACATATGTCGTTAGAAAATGAGAGTATATTACGTTGAAAGATTATAAATTCACAAAATTATAGGAAACAATGGAATAAACATGGAAGTAATTACCTTACAGGAACCCTCTGATTTCTTGTAGCTTCCTAATGGTTTTCCAAACTTCTCTTTTCATAAATCCTTTCCTTCTCTCCATACGTAATCCTAGATCCAATCTTCAATATTCACTTTTTACTCTTCAATGTTTATTCGGCTCGATCGAAGGACCAATAAATGTAATGGAATGCTCATTACCTTTCCCAAACATTAAAACCAATGGAGGCAAAAACAACTTCGTAGCTCAATTAATTAATTATTTATTGCACTACTAACAAAAAAATTATTTTAAATATAAAAATTGGACAGGCACTATTACATATGTATTTATGCAGTGGGCACTACTAATATTATTTTAAATTTAACTAAATGCGTGCATAATGGGTGCACCACTCTTCGTTTGTCTCTAAAAGACTACTCCTGTTCAACTAACTTTCATTCATTCTTGACAGTTCAATAAACTTGATTTAATCAACGGTAGCTTCATCAGCATTGCCAGCGCCATCTGTAGTATTAAGTGCATCATCGTCCGAAATCGACCCTAATGGATTATTATTCGAGCATGCAGATCGCGAGCATATCATGGTAGCCCAGCGAACTTTGTCAACTTTCCTTTGTTCAGTGTGCAATAAATTGTGTGATTTTAAACAACTGTTAAAGGATCATGAAAGGTTTCATCTTAGATGTAAACTTTGTAAATTGAGAGTGAAAAACATAAGGTCTTTGAATAAACATCTGAAGGAAAGTTGTTTCATAAGCATCATCAAAAATCCCCCTAATCTTAAGTTAACTAAAGTAGAATATATACCAGAGGCAGTTGAGAACTATCCTGAAGCATTTGAAGAATTATTTACCGTAAGGGTTGATTCTTGTGATTTGGAAGAAGAAGGATGTACGATAAAAATAGAAACTGATTGCAATGTAACGAAGGATAGTATCATTAATTATAATAGAACTCAAAACATTTTTGATTACCTATTAATGAGGTTTCAGGAGTAGAGGTTTTATGTCGATTAGTTGACAATAATGATGGAGTTGGATGTACAGAAATTCCTAGGTATCCAAGTGTAGAAAATCCATTATTTAATTTGCCGGTTTCTATTAATGAAAAAGATAATAGATCTGACTCCGCAGTAACTGGCGCAAACAGGACATTAAGTGTCTCAGCAATGAAAGATAATGAAAACTCCGGTGGTTCTCTACCCATATCTACCAGTTCCTTAGATCAAAGAGAAATGTTACGTTCTCTAGTAATGAAACACTACAGTTAATAACACTATAATTCATTCAACGGCCGTGGCTTTCAATTAAATTGATTAGGAATGTACTCTCTGAAAGCTACCAAAAGTTTTGAAATCTTATGCACAATTGTACTTTTTAATTCAATTACTAGTGGCCCACTAAGCGAAGAGTTTAGAAGCTTTCGCATAATGCCTAAGCAAATATTGTGCAGATAATCAATTTGAAATTGACTCACCATTCCTATAGAAAGCTGGGTCAGTGGAGAAACAGCAACATGGTGATCCTCATCTAAGTGGTGGAAAAATGAATCATCTGATCTTTTCTGAGCAACAGTCGATTTTAAGATTACCCTATTGTCAATGTATTCTCCTTGTTCGATACATCTTTCGCATATTGAATAACCACCATGTGATTTAATGCATTTTAAAAATGCAGGTGCATCACAAATAAAGCCAAATATATCTACTTTGTAGTGTATTTTTCTGAACACAAAACCCTCGCTGGCTAATGTTTTCAATTCCGATGAATTCTTTAAGATACTGTTTGAAACATTTAGGTGTAGCATGAAAGAGAAGTTTTTAACCGAAACGAAAACACAACAATAAAACTTTAAAATATCAAAATATTTATACTGTTAGGATGGCACAAATAATAAGACGAATTTAAGATAATAAAAGTCTTTAATCAAAATGAAATAACTAAAACTACTGTAATACACAAACGATAGAAAATAATGCGTTAATAAAGCAGAGCACGAGAAACAAAACACACGATCGTCTGGCTGTACCCTTCTCGACTGCCCCCTAACCTGCTGGGCTCTGTCGCCTTTACATTTTTTTGTCAACTTCGTAAATTAATATTCTCTGGAACGCCCTTCATTTAACATTCGGCTATCCTGACAGTCACGCGACCTCGCGTGTGCGGACATACACAGGACTATGGAGGTACACCAGACCCAAAATACAGGTACACTAGACCTAAAATAGGGGTACACTAGACCCAAAATAGAGGTACACTAGACCTAAAATAGGAGTACACTAGCCCCAAAATAAAGGTACACTAGACCTAAGATAGGGGTATACTAGACCCAAAATAGAGGTACACTAGACCTAAAATAAGGGTACACTAGACCCAAAATAGAGGTACACTAGACCTAAAATAGGGGTACACTAGACCCAAAATAGAGGTACACTAGACCTAAAATAAGGGTACACTAGACCCAAAATAGACAAAAAAACCTAATGGCCAAAGTGTAGCTCACGGGGCTACAACAAAGATAAGTGGCCAAATTGTAGTTCACTGGACTACAACAACGACAAATGGCCAAATTGTAGCTCACTGGACTACAACAACAAGTGTGCAATTTGTAGCTCACTGGACTATAATAACGACTAATGGCCAAAGTGTAGCTCACGGGGCTACAACAAAGATAAGTGGCCAAATTGTAGTTCACTGGACTACAACAACGACAAATGGCCAAGTGGTAGCTCACGAGACTACACCAACGACAAATGGCCAAATTGTAGTTCACGGGACTACAACAGCAAGTAACCAATTTGTAGTACACTGGACTACAAGGTAGGCACGATAGGCCCTAATAAACTGTCACTTTGCGGTACACTAGACCACACTAAAAGTCAAGCACATTGCATCTTTTCAATAGTAACGTAGTACACTAGACCACAAAGTTGTACAATACACAGGACTGTAAACTTTTTCCCGATAATACACTTTAAAGTTATTGAATCGTTTTGGTATACACGATACTACCACTACACATATGCAATACTTGACACCACTACAACACTAATGATTGATTCTTTGTTTCTTAAACGACTTCAAACGATCACTAGCGACAACTCCTTTGAATCGTCTCTTATCTTTGGATAGTGATATGACGCGGTATCTGTCATTTCCCAATACTTCCGTAATTTTCACTGGTCCAATGTATTTTGGAACCAATTTTCCACTTGTTAATCCTCTTACCAATAAAGTTCGCTCTACTAAAACTAAATCTCCCACCTTATATTGCAATGGGGTACTTTTGTTTTTATTAAATCGCTTTTTCATATTTTCAGCAGCTCTAGTGCATTTTATTTTTGCCTCTTTTCGTATAGATACAAGATCTTTTCTTTTGGTTTCTAACCGAATTTCATGGTCTACTATTGGTCTAAAGCCATAAAGCAATTCACTTGGAGCCACTCCTGTGGTGGCATGGACTGTACTGTTTATACCTCTTTGTATTTGTACCAAATACTTGTCCCAACCATCATGCTCATCGTTAATACTGGTGGACAGTGCTTCTAATATCGTTCGGTTTAGTCTTTCAACTTGTCCTTTACTTCTTGGAGACGCAATGGCGTTCTTAACGTGTTTAATATTGTACTGACTACAAAATTGTTTAAACTTCTTACAATAAAATCCTTTGCCTCTATCAGTTATAACTCTTTTCGGTGCGTGAACTAACTTAATTAGTTGGCCCAATTTTTTGCAGATATAATGACTACTGGTATCTGGAACTGCTTCCAGCCAAACAAACTTAGTGAATCCATCTATTATTGCCAAAATATGGGTATTCAGGTTTGGCGACTTACAAAATGGTCCAAGGTGGTCTAAATGTAGGGTGTGAAAAGGTTCTTCAATTTTATTAATGGGATGTAATTGAACTTTTTGTCTTCCAGTTCCTCTTTTACTAGTCATACATGATAAGCAATTATTAACAAACTTTTTAACAAATTTTGTTAAATTATTAAACCAGTAAGTCTCTTTAATGGCTTGTAATGTTCTTTGAAACCCAGGATGCCCATTATCATCATGAAACATTTTTACTACTCTCCATCTAACATCACGAGGTATTACTATTTTCGGGTTTCCGTCGATCATTTTGCAAACTTTATCATCTTTTAACACAAAGTCTTTTTCGGCTTCCCCATTTATGATTTGTTTATGAAGAAGTTGCAAATCTTCATCTTGCAGTTGTACTGCTGATACCCAGTCATCGGTTTTGATCATAGCAACAGAAATAGGGTTACGACTTAATGCATCAACATGTTTCATTTGAGTCCCAGGACGATGTTCTACTGTAAAATTGAATTCTTGCATTGCCAGCCACCATCTTCCCACACGAGGTGTCATATCTTTTTTTGTCCAGGTTAAACGCATGGCATTACAATCGGTTATAATGACAAAATGTCTTCAAAAAAGGTAGTTTCTAAATTTCGCTACCGCTTCGTAAACTGCCAAAGTTTCCAGTTCGTAACTGTGATATCTAGTTTCAGCATCAGTTGTTTGTCTACTCATGTACGCGATTGGTTTCCATTGCCCATTTTCCACTTTTTGAAGTAAAGCACCAGCAATCCCTATTTTACTTGCATCCGTGTGCAACTGAATGTCAGCTTTATTATTAAATACAGCCAAAGTAGGCGGTTTGGTTAATTCTCTTTTCAGAAGGTCAAACGAGTTTTGCTGCTCATTGGTCCAGCTCCAGTTACAGTTTTTTCTTAACAGTGCAGTTAATGGTTTTGCTTTTAAAGCAAACCCTACGATATACTTGCGAAAATATGAAGCAAGGCCAATAAACTGCCTTAGTTGGTGTACATTTAACGGCATAGGAAATTTATGTACAGCTGCAATCTTATTTTCTGATGGTCTCAGTTCTCCATTCTTAATTTCGACACCCAGATACTCAACAGAACTTTTAAGGAACTCACATTTATTTAAATTTAATGTTAGTCCAGCATCACTTAATTTTCTTAATACAGTTTCTAATCTTTCGATTCCTTGATCAACTGTGTTTGAGACTATCAATATGTCGTCTAAATACACTAATGCGTACTCGTGCCTTAAATTGCCTAGTACTGAATTAATCGCTCTTTGAAACACAGCGGGAGCATTGGAAAGACCAAATGGTACTCTAGTATATTGATAATGTCCATCTGGCGTTATAAAGGCAGTATATTTTTTACTTTCTGAGCTCATAGCAATTTGATGATAACCCGATTTCAAATCTAGAATGGTAAATATAGAATTTCCGCTAATTCTCTCTAAATGGTCTTCAATTAATGGTAATGGATATCGGTCTTTAAGAGTGATTGCATTTATTTTGCGATAGTCTACTACCATACGATAGTCTCCAGTTTTCTTTTTCAATAAAATAATTGGGCTAGCGTATGGTGATACAGCTGGCTCTATTATTCCCTTGTCCATTAAGTCACTTACAATTTCTCTAACTTTTTCTCTTTCGAAAAACGACAATCTATATGGCTTACAATTAATTGGTGTTTGTGCGGTAACTTCAATTGTCATTTTCAACTCAATATTACTTAAAAGTGAAGAGTGTTCTTTAAAACAGTTAGGAAACTTTTCAATAAGGACCTTAATACGGTTTTGATGGGCCTTGTTTTCAAGTGCGGGGACATTATCGCAAAGTACACCTCTGGCTAAGCACGTTTCCCCTTTTATATTTAATTCCATGCATCCCAAACTTAGAATTCTTAAATATCCAGTTCCGCTAGTAATTTGTATTTTATGCTGGGGTACGCTAATAGTGGCACCACAATGATTTTGTTCTGAATAATTGGAGCAAATTAGGCCATATTCGGTATTTGTTTTGATTTTAATTAAATTGATTCCAGGTCGCACCACAGTATCAGTTATAACATCAATGCTTAATTTATCATTCGAATTTGCGTCATTATTTTCACAGAAAGGTAGTTGTTGAAATAAATTCTGTTGCGTCAATTTTAGAAGCTGTGGTGTCTTATATACGAAAACTCCTTCTTTCTCGGTTATTGGTCTACCTACTATGACATCCATATCCTGCAAACTATTCTGCACCACCAAGAAACTAATAGTAGGTAATTTGATGTCATCAATCTCTATTGTTTCTGTGACAATTCCGATAGGTACAACGGTAACACCTCCGTATCCCTCTATAACCGTTTTATTTAAATCCGGTTTAATTTCCAAATTTAGTCTGTTAGCAACGTCTACTTTTATGGTATTACAACCGCTGCCAAAGTCAACATAGGTGGACACCACGTGATTATTAATTTTTGCATATTTGAAAAATTTTGCATTGCTCGGATCGCGGCTGCAAAAATCTAATTTTCGAATCATCTGATTTGAATTATTAGTCAATGCCCTCTTTTTCTTAAAGCATTCATCTTAGACATGACCCCTAAATTTACAGAAGTTACATTTCTTTTCTGATTTATTTTTGTAACAGTCCGCTTTTTTGTGGCCCTCTTTATTACATAAATAACAAATAAGGGTCCCCTTGTTTTTAAAGACCCTATTTTTATTATGTTTATGGTCAGGTATCAAATTTCGTCCATCGTCTAGACGACGTTGTTCATTATTCGAAATAAGGAATTTAAGCAGGTCACTACTATTGACACACGCTGCTGTGTTTGCGCCTGATTTTAAAAATGGGTCGTTCACAGTATTAATTATAATCTCAACTATTAAAGAATCGCTCAAATTGCAACTTTGACCTAAAGATAATTTTGAATAGTAAAAATCAATGAGGTTGTAATTTTTATCACGTCCCATATTTACAAGTGTTTTTAATTTAACAAACATACCCGTTGATGTCGGAAAAGCATCCTGTAATTTCATTTTCCAAGCACTCCAAGAAATGTTCAAGTCGGTTTGATTATTGTACCAGTTTCGTGCATGCCCTGACAATTTATTTGCAAAATGCAAAAAATTCTTGCCTTTTCATCCCAGTGGAAAACATCACCAGTGGATTCAATAGTGTGCAACCATTGTTGAACAGATATGCCCTCTGAACCACCACGAAAAACAGGAACGCTATCAATTTTTCCTTCAAACCTTGACTTGGCTTGACTCGTTTTTAATTGATCCTCTAATAGCTTTATTTTTTTCTGTAATCGTCGATTGCTACTACGAACAGATGAATCGGAACTAGAATTAGAGGCACCACTAGAGCTACTAGAACTACTGCTACTAGAACGACGGCGACGTCTTCGTTGTGCAGGTGAATTTGATTCCTTAGTAGACGGTCGTCCACGGGGCGTCCTAGATCGAGAGGTACGTCGTGGCATTGTCACCTTAACAAGGGAAAACAAACAAATTCACAATGCACTACACTATCCCACTCCTGATCTGTTAGGATGGCACAAATAATAAGACGAATTTAAGATAATAAAAGTCTTTAATCAAAATGAAATAACTAAAACTACTGTAATACACAAACGATAGAAAATAATGCGTTAATAAAGCAGAGCACGAGAAACAAAACACACGATCGTCTGGCTGTACCCTTCTCGACTGCCCCCTGACCTGCTGGGCTCTGTCGCCTTTACATTTTTTTGTCAACTTCGTAAATTAATATTCTCTGGAACGCCCTTCATTTAACAATACTTACATTACAATAATACTCAAAATTGCCTCAACATGAGATCTTATTCTTATTACAAATTTAATTTCAGGTCGTAGGTATTGGTTCTACAGTTGTCTAATTATTAAGGATAGATAAAGGTATCAAAACACCGAAAAATACTATAGTTGAGCGCCATCTGATTATGAAATTTGATAAGGATGATAAAAAAGAGATCTGAGACCATTAACCAGATAATGAAGTCAGATCCAATAAATTTTGTTTAAATAGTTAATTAAGTTCAATAATATCAAAGTTAGGCTGGATAAAAAAATATAAATAAAGACTTTCATAATTATATGGGTCAATATTATTCGTATTATTTAAATTTAAAATATGTTTATTCATTAACCAAAAAAATGTTTAAAAGAAGTAACAACTTGTCAAAAATTCATAGAAATAATTTTCAATACCCTAAGTAAGAGCTCTTAACTAAAAAAACATTTACATACGATAAAAAAATATTCAATCAACATATGAATAGAAAACATACATAACTTTACAAAGTTCAACAAAAAAGAATTTATGTTTTTACAATAACTTGTTTTAATTTGGTAATTCACAATCAAAATCGACAAAATCTGCCTCACCATTACCAAACATTGCTAATAGATCATCTTTACGTTTTTTAATCCTGCGATATAGTTGCCTCCTCCCGACTGTTGTCTTGTACCGCATGCTCACGTTTACTGGCCAATAACAGATTTTTTGGTGCCCGCTTTAACCAGTTTTTTATATTATCTTCCACTTTTCTTTGTGTTGCAGAAGGTATTATAGCTGTCTTTACTGCATCTAAAAAGATAAGTACATAATTATTAGTAGGTAATCAGTTTTACTTTTGTACCAATTTTCATACCAACAATCACTCTTTTAAGCACGTATTGCTTAAAAGATTTCTTATTTGGTCATGTTCCATGAAAGCTAATGTATTTTGCCAAGTCATAGGACAAACGGTGTCTTAAGATTGAATTTGTTGACGATACTGCATTAGTTATATCCACACTGGCCAAAAAAGAACACTGAAATATGCACACAACTTTTTAATAACACTTTAACTATTAGTTCACAAAACTAAAAACATTCAACATAAAAATAATTAAAAAATAAGAAGACATCTTAAGAATGTAAAAATATGCAATACAAAGCCACATGCAAAACATTAGAAATAAATAATAAAACCATAAATGATGCAAAACTAATTAGCTTACCAGTGATTCCTGATTTTCTTTATCTTTCAAATAAACATCAAGAATCTATAATTTATGGTTTTAACTGCTGAGTAAATACATAAATACATTATTACCTTCGTTTACACCCTGTAAACTATGCAATCCCTTATTTGATTGAATACTGCTCACAGGTGTACTAAAAGTTACTGATACAGTACTACTAGAAAAAGCAGAAGGTGAAGTAGTTTTACTACGTAATGATTGATTTTCAGACATTAAAGTATCTTCTTCATGTATTTGTGACTCAGGTTCAACAAGGACAAGCTTCTTTTTTACTTCACTTAAATTGTCTAGAAATGTTAAAAGCTGAACTGAACTACCTATCTAAATATCAATATTTGCTAAAATCTCATTGAACAAAACTACCAACATTACCTAATAAGCTGGAGGGTTTAGGGGGTCGAGGTAATATTTTTACTCAACGATGTAAATCTTCCTCAATCTCAGCTACAATATACTTCCGTTCTTCTTGGAGTTAACCAAGTTTTATACACAACAGCCAAATTGCCACCTTCACTTTCATCGAACTGAACTAAATAATAAGACATTATTTACACATAAACCTTGTCTTAAAGTAGAGTACGATTTTTAACTAGATTCTCTAGAAAACCTACCAAAAATAAGGTTAATTTTGCCGGGCGCGAAACAAAACAACGCACATGCACAACGAGAAAGAGGAATGACAATTGACAACCAGGGTGCAGTCTAGCCAACGCTCCAACGAAAGTACCACATGACATAACAAAAATACCTACAAAAAAAGTACTTCATATTCGTAAAGTCCCTTGCACAATATTCAATCAAACTTTGTGTACACTGCTGAAATCCGGGATTAAAAGAAAACAATGAAACAACTAATTGAAAGAACATTTAGAAAACATTTAAGTACACTTTAAATAGGTACGCAATAAAAACGTTTTTTAGACGTGACCGTATACCTATATATCAGCTAAGATTTTTCCTCTGAAACTTTTGTAAATACTTTACAATAAAACCCAAACTCAACAAAAATAAATGTGTAAACCATCAAAAATCGATAACCAGTTACAAAACAACAAAATTGTTGAAAAGCATAATTCAAAACCCACTAAAATTAATGAATGTGTGAAATACACGAAAGGCACTTCGAGACTTGAGTTTCGAGCTTGTTAGCTCTCATCAGTCGAAGATAGCCGCTCTTTTATACAAGATATTTATATCTTGCTTTTTAAACTTTTACGTATAGATAACAAGTTTTGGTTACATATTCTCACAATAAAAACGTCTATTTCACTAGTTTACAAAATGACATTTTTTTCATGTACATTTGATGAGAGATAGATTTCCTTATGTATTTTCTTCCGCTGAATTCGAAAATCAAGGTTAAATTTTTTTTTTTATGGAACAGTTTTTGAGCTATTGTAATTTTTTCATTTTTTCGACCTTTTTTCACTTGACAAATCATATCTCGAGCTAGAAATGTTTAAACCCTATTGGGTTTAAACATTTTTGTGTGTTAAAAATAGTTGTGGCTCTTGCTTTGTCTTCGGTTGCTTTTGGGATCCGTTTCTCTAGTGAGAAACCATACATAGTCTCCCAACATTGCTTCATCCCAAAATCCTTGATAGCGCCGCTCAATGGTCTTAATTTGTTGGTGAAATCTCTCGCCGTGTTCGTCACTTACGTCACCAAGATTGTCCGGAAAGAAATTCAAATGCGAATGCAAGAAATGGATTTTTAGAGACATATTTACACCTGTAAGAAATAAATAAAATGGTAAAAACAATACAATAGAAAACAAACAGGAATGAAATTAAATAATGGCATTCCGTACCCATCTTGTTGTAGTTCTTCAACAAATCGGTAATAATTCCCTCGTAGTTAGGGCTTTTATTGTTCCCAAGAAAATTGGTAACAACCCGCTGAAATGAATTCCAGGCCTCGTTTTCAACGGGTGTTAAATATTTTGGAAAATCTGTGCTTTTTAACAATTTCTTGATGTGTGGACCATCGAAGACGCCTTCCTTGATTTTTGCTAAAGAAAGCTGCGGGAAAAGGGTTTTCAAATAGGAAAATACTTGGCCTTCCTTGTCTAAGGCCTTCACAAAATTTTTAATGAGGCCAAGTTTAATGTGCAACGCTGGAAGGATTATATTTTCTTTTTTGACAAGAGGCAGGTATTTAATATTGTCTTCGCCCACTGTGACGTTCTCCCTTTCTGGCCAGTCTTTTCTTCTATAATGATGTTCACGAGCACGACTATCCCAGAGGCAAAGAAAGCAGCAATATTTTGTATATCCACCCTGCATTCCACACAACATGCCGACGACTTTGAGATCGGAACATATTTTCCAGTTGTGATGCTCATATTGAATGTATTTTAGCAAACTGGCCATTGTGGCGTATGATTCTTTAGTGTTGATGGCATGAGCGATGGGGATAGAAGGTTTTTCATTTCCAATATGCAGTAGGACTGCTTTCAAACTCTCCTTACTACCGTCAATGAACAAGCGCCACTCATTTGGATCATAAGGCTCTCCGAGTTGCTCAAACAATGCAGGAATATCGTTGCAGTAGCATATGTCGTTTTCCTTCTTAAAATGTTGTGCGTAAGGCTTATCACGGTTTCTGTAAAATGTTCCATTTACTCCCGGAGCCAAACAGTTCCGTTGCTTCAGGCGAGATGCAAGTAACTCCGCTTTTTCCTTTGACAGCTCGAGATCTCTCACCAAATCATTCAGTTCAGGCTGCGTAAAATGTTGCAATTGCGACTCCTGTTGAAATTCATTATCACTGCTTGTGTCTGTCTGTTGTGACGATTCGAAAAATTCAATCGTTGAATCGGGGCACTTAGGATGAGGAAATTCACTTGAATGTGGAACTGGAAGCGAAACAGATGCTACTGTCGCATAAACCCATTTGGCACTCTTTCCAAAACCAGTGGATTTGCTCAGGCAAAAGTAACAATCAACCGAATGGCAGAGCGGCTTTCTCCATATCATCGGTACACCGAATTTCATGTGTCGTCTAATTTGGAATAAAAATTCACTTTATTATTAATTCAATTGTATATATAAATTTAATCTTACTGTGATGAACCAGAAGCCCACGCGGCAAGAGTTATATGGCACGATAAACAAACATTATTTGGTGTCCATTGCTCATGAAAAGTTGCAGGTGCTATTCCAAAATATTGCAGATAATTATGTTGTAATGAATCGGTGAATCTACGTCTATTTGGTTGGGGGACAAAATTGCCACACACGTAACAGAAATTATTTGGATTGTTTACGCACTTAAATTCTCGTTTTCTTTTAGGCATTTTGGTGAACACAATGAAATATAATTTCAATCAAATTTGTGAGTTACTATAACATACAAACAACCGGCACTACGTTTTATAGAAGATGTCAAAACACAATGTCAGGGATCTAAGGTTCCTAAATGTGATGTGTTGTTGTTTTGTTTGGAATAAAATCTAAGCACTCTAGCGTCAACGTGAGAAACGGATCCCAAAAGCAACCGAAGACAAAGTAAGAGCCCCAACTATTTCTAACACACAAAAATGTCAAGAATGTATTGCAAGCGTTTAAACCCAATAAATTGTCGAAAAAAATAAAATATTCGGAAAATATGGGATTTGGATTTATTCACTCAATTGCTTATAACTTTGTCATTTTTCGGTCAATTTTCTTCTGGTTGGTCTTAGTTCTTACGTAAAAGTATCATCTTTACGTACATGAACAGAAACCAGACGTTTTTTTAACGATTTGTACTTTTCTGTCGGCACAGAATCACTGTAAAATATGATTTTTTTGAAAATGTGCCCTATTTTTATCGATATATTTTGAACTGCTTTACCAATCAAAGATCCGATTATACATATTTGTTCGTCATCTCAATACCTTGCATTTGGGTACCAAGAACGACCCAATCGGACATTTCTAGCTCGAGATATGATTTGTCAAGTGAAAAAAGGTCGAAAAAATGAAAAAATTACAATATCTCAAAAACTGTTCCATAAAAAAAAAATTAACCTTGATTTTCGAATTCAGCGGGAGAAAATACATAAGGAAAATCACCTCTCATCAAATGTACATTTTCGGTGTAAAGTAGTGTTTCACGTCTTTTTTAACGAGAACGAGTTGGTCAAAAATTACCTAAAAACCGACGTGATAAACACGTATTTACACGTGACTGTGTTTGCTGGAATGTTGATATGCTAAATTGATCAACAAGCTTGTTATGTCTGTTACTTGCATATTTGATCGAGTGTTGTGTTCATAAAAATATCTGAAAGTTGTTTCTCGGACTTTGCAAATGTTTACAACAAATTGAGAGGCATTAACTAATTTGGAATACTCGTTTTGTTTCTGGAGTTGTGAATGTGATTCCATGTCTTCTAAAAGTAATAAATATTTTGTGCAAGTAACACACTTTTTCAAACATCTCACAACAAATCCTGCAATATATGCCACCACATCTGCTACATAATCAGTCAAATGCCATACTGAAATTGAAAGATAAGCTTCAATCTCTTCGTTTACACCCTCAAAGAAATTCTTATCATCCTCTGTATCCTCCAAGCAAGTTCATTGCTTGCTAATTTTGGTACTGTAGATGTGAGAATTGGTCTACATTTGTCTACATTTATGGCATTTCCTTTTTCACTAGATTTAATTTTGTGATGTACAAGTAACCGTTTATAGGAACTTTGAAACTGTAAAGTATGGTTAAAATGATTAATAAAACGACTATACGTTATTTAGTGTAAGTTTACGTTCACGTCATTACTAAATTATGACGTCAGACCATGCGCTGTTGCCATACGGAATTGGATATTCCTTGTTTGGTCCAACACCTCTGCTATATATTTTCAGTGTACGTTTTTAAAAGAATTATTCTCTTATGAACAATATAACTTTATTCATCCCCATCCATCAACCGCTGTCTTGAATGGTCATTCTTATATACGAATCCAATTTGTCGTAAGACAATGGACAACCAACTTCTAGTTCCTTCACACATGAACTTGGATTTCAATCTTTTTGACAAAATATTAAGTGATACATGGTTCTCCTGTAACCAAATGTGGTATTCAATTGGAGAGCACAGCCACACACATAACGTCAGGTACTTACTGTTCTTATACATTTCATAAATTTCATTGCGAATATTTGCCTCTACAGAGGATCAATGTCTAGTTTGTTTGTTTTCGATTTCGTTTCCTCTTTGGACTAGAAACTTCTTCCGCAGATGAAATGTTGAAAACAGTCTTATGATATATTCTCAGTGCTTGAGAAACTCTCTAGAATTTTATACAGTTAAATCTTTCTGACAGAAAAATAAAAAGATAAACTAACCCTTTCTAATTGCAATTCAATGACTAAGCAGGCCGATTAAAATAATTTATTAATGTCTTAACTAATAATCTTGATCTTTTACTCAACACTTTGGATATCTTGAAGTAAACAAATAATAGAAACAGTGAAAATCATCAAATACAGTAAATAAAAAATAACAAACTATCGTAAACCAAACTCAGAGGGCACACCTGAAATAAATTTGACAATACAGCGTATCGCATACACAGGTGTACCAACCTGTTTTTCTGTTGAAATAAATTTGTATTTTCTCATTAAATTAACAAATTCTATAAATAAATATATTACTAAATATATGAAAATTAAATTTTGTTATTTTCGATAAAGCAAATAATCTTTCTTCATAAAATTCAATTTTGAACGTTAGTATTTGCACAGTTGGTTGTACTCTTACGTCACTACTTTTATATTTATGACGTGAACGTAAAGTTAGACTAAACGGTGTATAAGAGAACTTTTAGCACACTTACGTTTAACTTTGTTGGGGTCAGACATTGTAAAATAACGTTAAGATCAGTTAAACAATGCACAGGAATAATATTCAAAATACTACTTAAGTGGTAGTTATATTCAAATAAGAAATAAATGTATGTATTTGATGGCTATACATGCCTAAAGCATGTATAGCCTAAAGGTACAAAATGTCAAAATGTGCACCAAAATATCAAATATGTAAATAAAATTAAATACTATTTGAAAAATTAAACTAACAAGAGAACGTGTAATTAGGCGTTGAAAATGTGAAAGATCCAAATAATATCCAAATTGTTCCACTCTAATCCATTTAACACTGTCACGTAAGTTGATTTTTGCATTTACGGAATTTGTTTGCTTTTTAAATAAGTGTAGGTGCCCAGGAAGTTCCTCAAAGTTATAGAAAAAATTTTCCATGTTGTAACACACACTGCTTTTTGTGCTTGCGGTCTTTATCAGTTCACGATATTGATCAGGAATAAAAATATTTTGATATTTTCGAATGACCTTCTCAATTCGTCCAAAGTCTCTATCCGAATCGAGGTAACTGTGGCCAACTTCCGGAAATTTATGATCTATAATTTTGAAGAAGCCATTTAAAATTAAATATTGGTACAGGCAGAGAATGTTAAAGTTTTTATTTTGGCCAGCACACGAATCTGACCAAACGATTAAATGATCAATTTCTGGAAACTCTTCTTTCAATAATTTACAAAATCTAAACAAACAACTTGCAATTTCATTACTGCCTCTATTAGCCACATCCTCCGTCCACGTAAAGAAAAAAGACTTGCTTCCTTTATGGGTAATACAATGGATACCGAAATTGTAGAACCACATCTGACGTAAGTAGAAGGCCTTGGACGTTGACAGCTTTGGCAACGGCATAGTCTGTTGCAAGTCCATGGTAATATACGCAACGTTTTTGTCAATGAATGGCTTCTGTCTATCCACTTCTTGTTGTTCAAAACCAAAAGTATAGTTTTCGGTATGCTCTGATGTGTTTTCACCAGCATCACATACACTACACGTGTCACTCTTGGGGTATCCAAATGAAAGGTTAAACTTTGATTCAAAAATATGACGATACATGGATAATTTAACCATAAATTTATCGTCTAGTTTTTTCTCCTTACATTGGTTTATGTACATCTGGTGAAGGAGAGATATATTAAGTTGAGGAGAGAGAAACTTTTTATTTTGATTTTTGTTTCGGGAATAATGAGATTCTTCTGCAGGGAACTGTTTGATATGGTTTGTTATGCAAATCACCACGTCCTCACTAATTTTGTGTGGTCGATTATTGTGACAGCCTCGTTTATCCGGCGTTGGAGCTGATTGTCCGGTTTTTAAACGTTTTTGTAATAGTTCAATTTTTTTCCTGCCAATTTGGTATAGTGAGCCAAATGCATCCTTGCACACTAGCATTACTTGTTTGTCATACGTTACTGAATATGTAAACGAATATTGTTTTTGAAATGAGGCGTTGCTTCGATGGCGAGCAACTGGTTTTATACCAATACTTTTAAACAATATAGAATTTTTGGCATTTATATCTAATCCATAAAACTTTTTTAGAATGGCATCTCTTGCTTCAAGACTAAATTTATCTGTACAATTTAATCTACACTTCACTTTACATAACAATCCATTCTTAAAAGTTTTTTTCGGCATAACTTTTCCATTTTGTGAAACATATTCTTCTCCTTTTTGTCTACATATTGCTGCTTTTTTTCGCTTCCATTGTTCTGGATGTCTCATTCTTTTTCGTGAAATTCTATCTTTAGGTTCAAAAAATTTTGTTTTTACAGCTCTGCGATTTTCCGAAATAAGATTACCATGAACATTGTCAGCAGTCACATGTCTTTCACACACGTTATTTAGTGAAGATGCTTTGTTTTCATTAACATCCTTCTTATGTACTTCTTCAGTCTTTGTCTTTTGGAAAGTTCTATCTTCAATCCCAAACACATTTCTTTTGACCTTCTCTCTTTTTTCAGCAAAAACATTATTTTCTACACTAGTTTCAATCTCAGGAAACTCATCTTCGTTTCGAAGAGTGTTGCTGTCATCACTACTTTCATTCTTATCCACTTGTTCATCAGTTTCTTCATCGTTATCAGAAGGCATATATTCACTATTTGATGAAAAATACTCTTCGTTCAAACTTTCTGACGTATCTAGAAACACAAAGAATGTTCACTCTAAAATATATAAGTGTAATAAAACAAATTTAATTTTACCACTTCGTTCGTCGTAGCAAATGTGCTGGACATTATCTCTACTTGTACTTGTACTAGGTTCGTCAAAACTGCATTCGTTTAGGCTAGGTTGCTGAACACTGATGCTTATTTCTTTACTGCTAGAACTACATTCCAAAGCTACAGGCAAAGAAATGGCAAATCAACAAATGCAATACACCAAAAACCACGAAAAGATTGTTATTAGGTACCTACTTACCTTCTTTTTGCAGTTGCAACTTGTTCTGCTCATCTAGCAATTTCAAAATGCGTTTTCCTCTAGATTCCATTATATTTTTGGTAATATTGCACGTATTGTAACCCGAAACACACTTGAAGCTCTACTTACTAAAAGAACGTAACCTCAAATTTAGTCACATGTCACTTTCACTACCAATGGCATTTTATTATTTTCTAGTGGAAGAAGGTGTTATGTTTGTTACCATGACACCTTCATCCACTGACAACTGAATATTTTGGTCAAACATAACACCTTTATCATGCAGCAATTTCTCAAATATGAACATACTAGATATTTTACGTATGTTAGAAGTTAAATTTATACCCAGGTTGCGCAAAAATCCAATAAAAGCAATATTTTGAAAAATGCGACATAACACCTTTATCCACTCATGTCTTCAATTATATCCCAAACTCCAACAAGCATAAAGTGTGACAGTCTGGCGAACAAACTTGTTTAAGCCTATGTTGCGCTTTGGCGTATGCTGCCAAAGAACGAGGACCAAAAATTCTGTGTTCGCATCTTGGGCATTATACTAAATTAACGGTAATGATAGTTTTTAATTTATTTTATATAAATGTAATAAGATTGATAAATTCTCTTAGTAAACGTAACTGTGTGCATTTTGCAATAGATGCTCTATTAAAGGAATTTAAAACAGTAGCAAACAAAGTAACTTGAACTTGAATCTTTTTGCATTAAGATCACCCCCGACTATGAACTTCTCGCCGAGGTGCTGTAACAAGTTTTTGTATTCAGGTTTTTTGAGATTGTATCTTGGTGGACAATATATTGCACAAACATTCAAATTTAGTTTAGTAGATTTAATGGTAACAAGTGTGAGTTGAGCTTCGGCGGTTTGAATATGGCATTCTTCATAATGGTTGATGTTATTTTTTATCAAAATAGCACTACCACCTTTTGCTTGATTATCAGGGTGAATTGCCTGATAGATCTGATAACCTTTTATCATTATGTAGGTTTGTTTAGTTGAATGTGTCTCTGAAATCAGACACACGTCTATATTTTGCTCATACAAAAATACTTCTAATTCTAGTAGACGGTTCTGGATGCCATTAGCATTCCAAGTGGCTATTCGTAAATCTTTTTGGTCCATTAATTTGTTTTACGCGGTATAGCTCCAGTATTTCTAGCTTCTAATTTGTCGAGTCTCTGTGAGAACTTGTTCATTAAATCCATCGTACTTTGCATCATTTGCACCATGGATGTTTGTTCGCTTGAATTGGGGTGCATTTGTGATTTGTCGGTTCTAGCGGCTTGAGCATATGATACACCTTCAATGGTTTTACTAGCCGTAAATGTTTTCGGTTGCGGGACATTTTTACTTTTGTTTGATTTGTCGCGCCTTTTCTGTAATTCACGCACAATCAAACATCCTCTGTAATTGGCAGGGTGTGATTCACCACAATTTGAGCATATAGCTTTGTCAGCTTTAGTTCTCTTACACTCAATTGTTAAGTGTTTGCCTGCACATTTAACGCATATAGGTTCGCGTTTGCAATATTTTTGCGCGTGTCCATATCTTTGGCACCTTTTGCATTGTAAGATTAATTTGTTACTTCTTAAGGCTTCAATCTTAATTTTCATATTACAGAAATGTGGTATTTCATATATTTTTTTAATATCCTCGCTGTTATCGAAACTTAGCATAAATAATGGTAAAGGCGTTATAATTTCTTTATTATTTACTCTAACTTTTTTAATTCTATTGTTGACTTCTATAATTTTAAATCCTCTACGAATTAACTCATCTTTAATTTCTGTTCAGTTGCATGTAGGGTGTAAATTTTTCGCTACAACCTTTATAGGTTGTATTTGTTTTTTTCATAACTGTGCCATTCGTATTTGTTTTCATTTAATAGCTGAGTCATATTTTTGTACGCTATGTCTGTGTCGACATTTATTTTTAATTGTTTATTGCTTAACATACTGGCATTGTATTCTAAATTCTTTGAATTAATTTTTTTTCTTTAATGGAGCTGTAATATTCCACATTACTCAATATGATCGGAGGAAGTTTTATTTTTTTCGGGACTTTTAGGATTCTGTTTTTTAGGAGTTTTACTCTCTGATTTACTTGTTCAGGTGAACTTGTTCATTCTCTTTTCTTGTTTTTTGGCAGTAACCATGCGGTTTCTCTGGCTACTAGTTCTTCCTCTTCATCTGAGTTTGCCGGGCTGTATGTTCGCTACTGCTTTTGCTGTTGGGTTTGCTGTACTTGTTGTTGCAGACAGCCAATTTTCTTTTGTAGTTGCTTCACAATTTCTTCTAACTTTAATCTTTCTTGCTTTTCATCTTGGTACGATTTATACAAAATTTGTTCATTTTGTGTTTTAATTGCTATTTTAGTGGGCGTCAGATTATCGATTTTAATAATTAAATACACTTGACCGACTTCGCGGTTCGCAAGATCGGCGATCGCATAATTAGAGCGCGATTACGATTAGAATTGCGTTATAGAATTCCGCACACTCAGAACAATTTTATAAGCACGTCTGTATTGCACGAAAGTCCATCGACTACTTTTACCCAACAAAGTTGAAAGTACAAAAATAAATTAAATATTGAAATAGATGTAAAGTGTGCTTTACATCTACTTCAACTCGACAAAGTTGAAAATGCAAAATTAGCTTAAATGTTCTGATAGAAGTCTGGTATGCCTTCGCTGAGCTAATCGCAAGGTCCACCCGGCAAAGTTGAATGTACAAAAATAAATTAAATACAACAGATAGTCTAGAAGCAACGACAAATGCTATTCCAACGGACCTTCCTGCAACTGTCAACGAGATTTTAATAATCCACCAAGTTCGCCAGCATCCACAGTTAACTAAGTCTTTACATCTAATAACAATAATTCGTTTGAATTTAGCCCGCTGTTACAGATACTAAGTGTGAATGGGGCGTTTTCAATACAAAGATTCCTACCGAAGAAGATAGACCAATTATAACCCAAACTCCAATAAGCATATAGTGTGACAGATTAGCGAACAAACTTGTTTAAGCCTATGTTGCGCTTTGGCGCATGCTGCCAAAGAACGAGGACCAAAAATACTGTGTTCGAATCTTGGGCATTATAATAAATTAACGCTAATGATAGTTTTTAATTTATTTTATATAAATGTAATAAGATTGATAAATTCTCTTAGTAAACGTAACTGTGTACATTGTGCAATAGCTGCTCTATTAAAAGAATTTAAAACAGTAGCAAATAAAGTAACTTGAACTTAAAATACAAAACAAGTGTCTAGTGTGCTTTTGCTGAGCTAATCGAAGAGACCTGTCGACAAAGTTGAAACTGCAACATTAGTTTAAATATTCTGATAGAAATCTGGTGTGCCTTCGCTAAGCTAATCGCAAGGTCCACCAGACAAAGTTGAAAGTACAAAAATAAATTAAATAATGTGGTAGATGTCCAGTGTGCTTTTGCTGAGTTTATCGCAGTGACCACCCGATAAAGTTGAAAGTACAAAAATAAATTAAATACAACAGATAGTCTAGAAGCAACGACAAATGCTGTTCCAACGGACCTTCCCGCGACTGTCAGCGAGATTTTAGCTAATAATCCACCAAGTTCGCCAGCATCCACGGGTAAACTAAGTCTTTACATCTAATAACAATAATTCGTTTGAATTGAGCCCTCTGTTACTGATACTAAGTGTGAATGGGGCGTTTTCAATACAAATATTCCTACCGAAGAAGGTAGACCAATTATAACCCATACTACAATAAGCGCAATAACCTTGGCGAACAAACTTGTTTAAGCCTATATTGCGCTTTGGCGCATGCTGCCCAAGAACGAGGACCAAAAATACTGTGTACGCATCTTGAGCATTATACTAAATTAACGGTAATGATAGTTTTTAATTTATTTTACATAAATGTAATAAGATTGATAAATTCTCTTAGTAAACGTAACGGTATTCATTTCCTTTGTATATAACTAACCTAATATCAACACTTCAAAGCCTGGATTGAATGCTGCCTCCCTACCCTCTTTCCTCAAACCGCTTGAAGACGATATCTCCTTTAATGAAATAGTGTGTAAGGTCCATTTCCACTGAAGACGTAGGTTGATTTATTATAAGAGTTCTGTCTGCTTGAAACGATCGGTCCATTCCGTTGAAGAAGTTTCAGATTGTGGAACATCTAAGATCTATATATGTTAACCCTCCGCTACTGTCGACGATCGCCAGTCCCCAAGTCTATTCAGACTGACAAAATCAACTCCAGAATCTGCCACCAAAGTTGCGGAAGATCGTCGAAAGCAATGGCCTGTGTAGCACTCCGGTAATTTTAAGTATGTGGCTTAGGGTGTCCCTTATTTGTATATGATATTTTTGTTTTTCGAATTTACTAGGTCTCACGCTCTAAAAAGTTTAAAAGTTTACAAAGTTTACGAGTTATTAAATTGGGAGTGTAAAATGCGGGTTTCAACCCCCCGAGGGGCCGTGCCCCCATTTTAAACATATTACATTTTATATTAGTCCAGTACTGAAGGCATTACAAAAGATTTCAAGTCTCTATATTTAGATAGTAAAAAATAAGACTTTAATGCAAAAATTGACTCTACTACTAGGGCAGAGCGAAGGGGTTCATAATAAGGTAATCAAAATAGTGTATTCCTTTGCAAAATCACATTTTAAGCACTTTTTGACTCTTTGAGTCTTTCTCTAAAATCAATAGAAACGGCGTAAATGGCATTCTCAATCTCAACTGCCGTTATTTTAGGACCGCCATTTTGGGTCCGCCATTTTGAATTTTTCAATTTTCTCATTGGATTGATAATCAGCGACTCCAAGAACCCTACTAATATAAATCTCGCTCAATTTGGCTGTGTTATTAAATTAGAGGTACAAAATGGGGATTTCAACCCCCCGAGGGGGCGTGCCACCATTTTAAACATATAACATTTTATATTGGTCCAGTACTGAAGGCATTACAAAAGATTTCAAGTCTCTAGCTTTAGATAGTAAAAAATAAGAACTTAATGCTAAAATTGACTCTACTATAGTAGTGTACGCTGGACGTAAGCCACAATATTTTCGACATAATTCAAAGTGAGACGAATTAGAAATGGCAAATGTTCTTTGACTGTGTGTTTTCGAATCTTCAATTTTTACAATAACAACTGAACCTTTATCTTCAATATTTTTAATACTTAAATCCAACAACTCGATTCTCCTACATGCACCATATATTCTCATTATTAAAATAGTCTGAAACAATATTTGGTTAAATAAACACAAAAATTAATGTAGAACTTACCTTCAGTAATATAAAGCTTTGATCTGGGGCCTCTTCTATAAATTTTTCAATTTCTGTTTTTTCAACACTTGATTTTTTGGACGATAGCCTAGTATTTTATTTTTTAAATATGGTATCAATTTTGAAAATTTTCCTATATTTACATTTTGCTTGACGTTCAATGTTTTCTATAACATAGAATAAATAGATCATAGTGTTGATGGGCGCAATTTCTTAGCTTTATATTCCAAATAAGCTAACCTCACACTTTCAGACACCTTCTTCAAATTTTTACAGCTAATTCATGAAATCCTTGTAAGCCGATTGATACTGTCTAGAGGAGTTTTCCGGGATAAGACTGCAAACTGCATTTGGTGCTTCTTCTAATACATCCGCAGGCAGATCACTTTCAGAACTCATTTTTCTTTATTTTTCTCTTTAATTTTATTTTGACAAAATCGCAAATAAAAACGTTGCAAAATTATAAATTTGTATGTTTATTTGATGGTTGCTATGTGGTTGCTATCATAAGTAGTTTGTCAGAACATACCAGATTTAACATCAAGATCATTGATGTCCGTCAATTTTTTTGGTTTTTCTGTGAGTTTTCACTAATGGAAGCTGCAGTTTTCGAAAAAATATTGTTTCATACACGATTGCGAAATACTTTTGCATTTTCGAATGGTTCCATTCTTCCATTCTCAAATGCAAAAGTATCATTTCGCAATCTAGAATCAAAAACAACTATTTAAACCATTGCAAGACGTTATTGTTATGATTGCAGGTAATTTATTGAATAAGTAAGCATATTGTAATAACAGGTGTTTTTTAAAAGTTGACGTTCAGGTTAAGTGACGTTAACTATAAATTAGTTATTCTGTGCACGCACCACCTTTATATGTAGGTACCGAATGGTGCGTCATTGTCGAGGTGTCACTTATGATCTGTCATGTCACATAAATCATGTTAATAGATAAGTTCAAGAATTTGAAACAAGTTAGATTAGCACACAACAAATAGCTAGTGATAGATAATGTTTTTGACATTTGACGTGAATTATAATTAAATAATTTGGAGGCCAGAATTTAATAACAGTATTTATTGATAAATACACAAATAAGTCTAAGGACCGGTATTATAAAACTTTTTACTTCCTAGATAAAATTTACTTTGAGAGTAAATTAATTTATTCTGTCAATTTGCATATGAAATTGACAGAACAAATGAATTTACTCTCAAAGTAAATTTTATCTAGGAAGTAAAAAGTTTTATAATACCGGCCCTAAGTCGACAAATTTGACTATGTCTTACTAACACTACACTTATCGCTGGCTCGGTGGTCTTGTACTTTGCTGCTCGCTGACGGATTATTTCTAACAAGGTTACCGCTGGAACCTGCCTTTACAGCTGGTGCTTCTTGGGTGTGGGTTTGTTTGTTTGCTCCTGCCCTTGCTTTGACTTCCATAGGATTCCAGGGACGTCCGTGGGCGCAAGTAGAAATGCATAGCGTACGTGAGTTGATAAACGTGGCTATATTTAGATTGTGCTCAGGGTCGGAAGACCTTGGCACCCCAGAACGGACTTAACAGTTACATTAAATGAAATATTCTTCAGAATAAATTGCAGTATATTCGACTGCATAAAATATTTATAGGTAGTTTAAGTAAAAAGTGACTTAATGTAATAGAAATTAGAGCTATATGTAACTCCCCCTTCCTTAAGTGTAAGCCATGGGAATGCAATTACCAAGGCGAACACCTTCACATATTAAGTTTAATTTCTTTATAGTACAAGGTATAAAACAGTAATTTAACATTTTCTTTAAAATTTCTGACTATTGGGCGGAGTTTTAAATTTTCTTAAATAAAGTTCCTTAAGTTCCTAAATAATTTCCTCATAATGATAACAATGATATTGATATAGATCAAAACCTACAATGTATAAATGCAACTGTTTACATAGTATAGTTTAATTTAATACTTTCGAAATTTTGTGTAAGTCTAAGTGTCTGAATTGTTGTACAATGAACTTCAACCGTTGTTTATTTTGAACCTTATTAATAAATAAGTACCAGTTAAAGTTTCCACAATACATGATATATACAATTAAAAATACAATTTTTTTATGGCGAAAACATATTCGCTTTACATTGATCTACTAGATTTTTGCTGTCTGAAACAGAAAACACATTAGATATTTGCACTGGATGATTTTAGACAACCACATGATCGTTAATGTAATCGTTAAGTATTCCTTTCACATAAATTAAGGAACAGTGAGGTAAATATTTGAATTACATTTCTGTTATAAGTTAATATATTATTCATAGTAGCTTCCTTTAACAATTGAAATTCTACCGGTTTATACCGAATGGAAATGATTTTGAGTTAAATTTTATAATAGTCGGAACTTCGTTCGAGTCAAATACCTTATTGTAATTATAAGAATAAATCTTTATAGTCAAATACCTTATTGTAATTGTACAAGTAAATCTTTATACATATATCATTTCGATATTTTATAAGGTCGAAATTAATTAATTTAGTTTTGATAAATTTTATAAAATAATTTGATGCAAGTATTTGAGTATCTAAATATGTAAGGCTTTATCAAATATTAATTTTGTTAAAAACAGTATAAGTATATTGATGACGGTTGAAATGATCAAATGTTCCATAAAAAGGGAATGCATTTTGCAAGGTTAGTTTCAAGTTATTATTTATTTTTATATTTATAATATAAGTTTATTTAAAGTAATTTAAGAATTGTTTTTCAGAAGGATGTGTATAGTTTTGCAGTATGTTTTATGTAGAGCTTTAAAGTTAAATATTGATCAAAGTTTAAAGTTAACCTTATAGTACTAGTATTACAAAATTAATTTTGAAAGACGTCTGTTTTGTTCACTGAGCATCAAAGTTTTTGTTTTTTCCTACAATAGTGCTAATTGATGGCTAATTAACTGGCATCGTGCTTATTCTAAAAGCTAATTATTTTGCAATCACTATAAGCTAGAATAATATGCATCTAATTTAAACTTAACAACTGCTTGAAAGAATTCAGTCATTTAAAGACTTTGACTTCCTAAATATTTGATTTATTGGAATCTTGATTTAATTTGTTTACATTCTATTGTTTTTTTTTTCATATTTTAAACAAAAGTTGAGAACATAAAATTCATTTAGTTTCATAGCTTGATAATAGCGATTCAAGTTCTTTTAATTAATTCGTCTTCAATTGAAATAAAATTTATAGTTTGGGGTTTTGCAGTTGTTTAGCCTGTATAAAATAATAAATATTTGTTTTAAGCTAAGATTTAGTAAAAGCAAGTTCAAAATATTATTTATAGTTAATGGTTATAATATATTTTAGGTTAGTATTATATTAAAATAGCAAATCTAAATAATATAGTGCCTTTAAATAAAAAGGTGTTTCTTAAACTACGTTAACATGGGCCGATAAAGTTGGATTTAATAAAAAATGTTACATTCCATTTATGTATCAAGGCAAAGCTTAGTTTGCATTTTATTCGTTGGATGCAACAATTGTCCAAAGAGGTTGCATATTTGCAACAGATAATCTACACGTATGAAGTTATCAAAACATAAGATATAAAGAACACGCACGTCATTACAAAAATAAACATCCTGAAAAATCTAATTACGCCAAACACCTTTTAGAACAAAATCACACAATGACTCCTCAAAATAATATTAAATTCCTACATTTTTGTAATAACAAACGCAAATTAGACATTTTAGAAGCCTTTGAGATATACAAACACAAACTCAGGGTACCTTTAATGAATGAACAACTTGAGCTCAGTAATTCTCCGTTACTGGAAGTATTAGATATTTAATTCTGATTATTATTATTATTTTATCTAGTTATCTATTTTTTGTAGTTACCTTAGCGACGTGTCTGTTTATATTCATATTACCTTTGATAATGACAGCATAGCTGTCGAAACAATATTGTCAGGTTGTATTTTAATAAAACTGTGAAACTTTTACTAATCTTTATTTCTTTCATGATTATGGAGTTCCACAAAGTAAGGCTGGAAACATTAAACAAAATTATTGCATTCATTATTATAATACCGCTGTAGAGGCCCATAAACGCATTTGTCCAAAGGTTGGAGCTTATGGCTTGTATGAGGACGTAAAGCAAGGAGCTGTACATTATGCTTTTTAGCCATCTTAATAAGATCGAGAGAGATGTGGCTCTCATGGTTATCCATCAATAAAAGAACCGGATATTCTGGCGATGGTTTTGCGTGCTTAATGAAATGTTCAAACCACTTCAGGAATATGTCTTTATTTACCCATCGCGATGGTGCGGCTTCTCCTTGAACTCCCTGTGGTCCACCTTTAATCAAATGTGGTTTGAAACTTTTACGTGGAAATATCAATAACGGTGGAATTGAGTTTCCTTTTGCATTAATAGCTCCAATCATCGCAACAAGTGCGCCACTTTCACTTGAGGTAACTTGACCGATCTGTTTTGGTCCTTTGTTGCGACTAAGTATTTTATTTGAACCTTGAACCGTGGTTAGTCCAGTTTCGTCCGTATTAAATACTTGAGCAGGACTATATTTATATTTTTCATAAAGCGCTGAAAGACTCGAAAAGAATTTTTCAACAACTGGCTTATTAAAACCCATAGCCCTAGCCAAGGAAGTTGCTCTACGAATAGAAATAGTTTTATTTCGTCTCATAAATTTGAAAAACCAATTTTTCCCGCACATTTTTTTCCAATATTCAGGAATTTTCTTGTGATAAGTAACGGCTAAGTCATAAGCAAACAACCTCACTTGCTTTGGAGTTAATCCATAGTGTAAATTCGCCATATTTCTCAGATACTCTGTAAGTTTTTCTTCTTCGGCTTTACTAAAAACTCTGTTGACTTCATAATTCGGTGTAAGTCTTGGAGCACCTTCTAGGTTAATGCTGGAAAAAATTATGTGTTCTCGCGCTTCTCTGCATTTCGCAACATAACGCCTAAATGTTATTCTTGGAATGTTGTATTTTAGAGCAGCTCTTTTAACACTCCAACCACCTTCAAATACAAGGTGAAGAGCATCTTTCATAGTCATTTAAGTTGTTTTTCCTATCCCCGTTCTTTTGTGCCTTGACTGATCCATAATGCTGAAAAATAGTATTGGTTGCAACAGTGGCTACCACTAAAATTATAGAATAGTCGTGGCCACTGAAGAAAACTAGAAGTCTGGAAAACTAGAAAATTTTGTTCAAAATAATTATAAATCTGAATATTTTTAAAAATGCAATAGGTGATCAACATCTTCACATGTATTAAGAACTCGTGGTGATATTAACAAACCAATATTTTAAAGTATTTTTCCGTAAAATTAACATAAACTTACCTTAAAACATAACTTTGGTCACCAAAGAACCAGAACTCGCCTCTAAGTCGTACACTGATTAACTGAGGGAATATTCAACAGGAGCACTGTATAATAGAACTAGTTAGGGGTTAATCATGCAGAGGGCGACACTTAACTATAATTTTAGAAAAGTTATTAACAAGTGACTACTGTTGATGGTTCTCCCCTACATGACTAAATCAAGATACCATCCGTGGTAAATAGATCTTATTTACACAAGTGTTAACTTGGTTTATTATACGAGGGTAGATTGAAAAGTTTCCGGAATGGGCAAGAGATGGCGCGCGTATCGTGAAATTGTTATGATGGTTGTCAAGGCTAACCTATTTTAGGAAAGCTGTCAAATTTTCAGACACGTGCGTCGTTCCGTTTATGTTTACTAGGATATCTTGTGAAGCAATTCAGGCACTTTTGCAAAAATGGATAAAAACGAATTTCGTGCAGTCATCAAACATTTCTGGATGGACGGGAAAACGGCGACGGAGATACGAGATATTTTGCAGAAAGTTCATGGCACATCCACACCTTCATTTTCGACTATTAGTTTCTGGGTGAGCGAGTTCAAACGTGGCCGTACGAGCACCAAGGATGAACCACGCAGTGGACGTCCAAAAACGGCCACAAATGAAGAAATGGTCGATAAAGTCCATGATCTCGTGTTAGCCGATCGACGAGTGAAGTTGCGCGAAATAGTAGAGACCACGGGCATCTCATATGAACGTGTGCAAAATATCGTGCACGAACATTTGGGCATGAGGAAGCTCTCGGCGCGATGGGTGCCGCGTTTGCTGACTATGGACAACAAGCGAAATCGTGTGACCACTTCGAAAGAGTGTTTGGCCTTGTTAAATCGTAATCCAACGGATTTTTTTCGCCGATTCGTGACCGTGGACGAAACATGGATCCACCACTACACACCAGAAACCAAGCAGCAGTCGAAACAGTGGATTTCTCCAGGCGAATCTGCTCCGAAGAAGGCAAAGACTGTCCCATCTGCTGGAAAGGTCATGGCCACCGTTTTTTGGGATTCGCAAGGTGTGATACACATCGACTTTTTGCAGAAGGGAAGAACTATCACGGGACAATACTACAGCGATTTATTGGATCAATTCAACGGCATTTTGAAGGAGAAACGGCCTCATTTGCAGCGAAAAAAAGTGCTCTTCCATCACGACAACGCGCCGGCCCATTCATCCCGAATCGCCAATGCTAAATTGGTTGAATTGGGCTACGAGGTAGTGCCGCATCCCCCGTACTCTCCAGACCTGGCCCCGTGCGACTTCTTTTTGTTCACAAACATGAAGACTTGGCTCGGAGGCAAGCGCTTTACGTCAAATGAGGAGGTCATCGCCGCCACTAAAGCTTATTTTGCAGAGTTCCCGAAATCATATTTTTCTGAAGGCTTAAAAAAGTTGGAGCACCGCTGGGAAAAGTGTATCGCCCTGCAAGGATATTATGTTGAAAAATAAAAACAAAAACCTGTTCAATTACTGCGTTTTCTTGCCCATTCCGGAAACTTTTCAATCTACCCTCGTATACCACAAATTTTATAGTTAGTTGGACTATCTGCAATTATAGAAATTCTTGAAATACAGATGCCTGTCACACCCCAGAAACGATAACCTTTTTATATTTTTATGCCAAATTAAATTAAAAACAAAGCGGAATACGTATCTGCAATAATGAGCTCGTTACAGCCTCCAATAGCTTTATATATGATTTACTCTCGTGAATTATTATTTTCAATCTTTTAGAATTTTATGATAGTTTTTATTTTTTATCATTTTTTATGATTTTTTTAAGGTTTTTTAATATTTGTCATACGACAGTCCTGATAGGCTGTTGCCCGCGTGATGATTTACGTACTGCTCCTTTCATTAGCCGCTATCGTGCTGTGAACATATGTTATACTCCTATAGTAATTTTTCTTTTAATTAATTTAATAACTATTTGCAATCTGTACAGACTTACAATAAGCAAATTTGATATGTGAAATCTGTGTTGACTAGTATACATGTGAGTTAGGGTCCAGTGACCTTAACTCAGCCTATAGTAATTGACAATGAAATAATAAATAATATATAGACTATTCGGTCAAGCAGAGGTCTTACGTCATTAGTCACGTGATTTACTTTGTAAACATGTTAAGATGAAAATGCCAATGATTTCTGACATGCCATTTTTAGGAATGTTTTTGAAATGGTGTGTATTTTGGCTTTTTTGGTTTATTTTGGCTTAGAGTTACTACATCTAGTTATCTAGTCATAAAAATTTTAGAAATATGTGGTGAAGTATAAAACTATTGAACGAATAACAAACGAAATAAAAGTTCATATTTTAGTATAAAGAAACGTAACTCAATCGAACTCAAAATCACTATCTGATGATGAATCGTCATCATCATTGCTAATGTTAATTTATTATTATTTATGTAACCTCTTCCCTGTCAAACAATAATTCCCGTTCCCACCATTTTTTTTATCATTTTATTAGTATGTTTAACAATATTTTCCTACACTTGGGGTGTAATAGTCTTAAGGGCTTCTTCCTACATTGCCATTGCTTGTTGTTGTCCCGAACCTTTCGTGTCAATATTTTTTTTATAATAGGATTTTGCGATTCCCTATATATTCTCAAAGGGATTGCATTGACAATCATAAGGAGGAAGTCTTAAGACAGTATGCCTGTATGGCTTGGCAATTTCGTCAATTTCAAAAACTGCTTGAGGTTTATTTCTTGAAGAATATTCAATTAATATTAAGCGTATATAAACAGAAATACGAAAAATATATGTCTTATTGTGAAACTATTAGTAATAATTCCCGTTTTAATAAATCATCACTAAAAGCAATACCTTTTTCTCTCAGCGTCTTTAATTTCTGGTTTGCGCCAACTAGAGTTAGGAATCTTGTTAAGACTAACAGTGTGATATGGAGCGTTGTCCATTATTATTACACTTGGTATACTTAAATTTTTAATCAGTTGATTTTCAAACGAATTTTTAAAATTTTGACTGTTCATTTCATGATAGTCACCATGGATGCTTTTCGAAGCGAATATTAAATCTGCATCAGGGATAAATCCCTCTTTGGTTCCGACATGCAAAACGATATACCTCTTCCCTTCACTTTTTAAAGTTTTTACACATTTGTGGCTATCATCTTGCCACAACAATAATCTGTCTGGCAGCCATTTTGAAAAATCCACGTTTCATCAACGTAAACAAACTGTTTAGGATTTAAATCATGCAATAAATCCATATAATTTCTTAAAAACTGGTTCCTTTTGTGGATGATATGACTTTGCTCCATTAACGCATTTCTGTTGTCGTTTTTCTTCCATTTACACCCCATTTCACGTAAAACTGCATGTAATGATGTTCTCCCGCCCTCAAATAAAAATCTTTTTTTACAACATTTCAAAATTGAATCCAAATTAACCTGTATTTCTAGAAGCCAGAAACTGGTAAAGATTAGTAATATATATACAGGGTGACCCAGGGGTTGGTACAAGCTCCATAACTTTGTTTCTATCCAAGCTATCGAGTTGATCTTTTTTTAAACGATAGAGCCGACAATCCGGCGCATTCTAAAAATATTCTATTTATATACAGCATGTTCCAAAATAAAATACACAAATAGATTCTGTTTTTTTAAATTTCAACCCCCATTTTTGTTACATTTTTGGATTCGCCACTAGATTTTGGATATACGATATGCGTTGAGCCCTGAACTCTCGCAAGCATTGCTCCATCAACTGAACGGAAGGCTTCCGTGATCCTATTTTTCATATCATCTGCAGTTGTTGGGCGATCTCTGAAAACCCTTTCCTTCACGTACCCCCAAAGAAAGAAATCTATAGGAGTAAGGTCTGGGGATCCGGGCCAAGGAATAGTACCTCCTCTGCCTATCCAACGATTAGGATAGAATTGATCTAAAAATTCTCGCACTATCCTGTGATTATGCACTGGAGCACCATCGTGCTCCAACCACATGGACCTTCTGGTGTCCAAATCCACTTCTTCTAACGTTCTGGGAAGATCTTCGCCAAGAAAATGTAAATACCTTTCACCATTCAGGACATTGTCGAAAAAGTAGGGACCAATAGTGTGATTTCCAATAATTCCTCTCCAAACATTAAGCGACCATCGATTTTGGTTATCAACAGTCTTCATCCAGTGAGGATTTTCGGTTGCATAATAATGCATATTATGTCGGTAGACCGACCCGTTGCTCTTAAACGTTGCTTCATCAGAAAACAGAATTTTGTTTAAAGTATTAATATCCTCCTTAATTAAACTATTCATTTGAATACAAAACGCAACTGTATTCACAAAATCATCGCCATACAACTCTTGATGTAGGTTCAGATGATAAGGGTAAAACTTATGTTTCAATATTATTCTGTTCACACTACTTTGAGAAATACCCGCTTCCGCTGCTACTTCCCTAGTGCTTAAGTGAGGATTTTCCTGTAGCATCAATAAAACTTGCAACTCATTTTCCTCAGTGACTCGACCACCAACAATTTCCTTTTTGGTATAGGACACACTACCAGTAAGTTCAAACCGATCTCTTAAGTTTTCGAATGAAGACGCCTGTGGAGTTCTTGCTTCTGGATATTTTTGATGGTAGATTCTGGTTGCTAATAAAGGATTTTTGTCAGCTTCGCCAATACAGTAGACCATATTCACGAATTCTTCGCGAGTGAAATTCATTATAAACAATTAGACGTGTCCAATTATTGAAATTACACGGATGTGTCAAATTTTATGACAGCGGTCTACTCGATTCCTTTTTTTTTCGAAAAACCATCAATAATTGAAGAGTGGAAGTTACAAAGGAGCCAAGTGCCAAAATCCTGGTTTTGAGTTATTCAATAAAAACTTGTTCAAAACAAAACGAATAACTTTAGCAAAAATTTTATTAAACACACTGGTTTAGAACGTAACGGAAAACAAATTTCTGGTGCTAAGAAAAACTCATATCAAAATACAACAACGCAAAAAAAATAATAATTAAAAAAAAATAAGAAATGTGTTAAGTGCCAAGAATTCTTAATAAGAAAGTAACACAAAATTTATTGGGTACTTGTCTTTACTGAGTCTCCTCAGGCGTGTATCAATTAAGTATTTATCAAATTTCTGTAAAATTGCTGATGCTGGGAGTCTTGCAGATAGGGTATCATAGAAAGGAGGCTTTTTTTCTTATTTTCTGAAACTTTATTTTCAGGGTCCAAGGCACGTAACTCTATTCTTTTCAAAGAATTTAAAGTTTTTCCTTTCTTCAAAATATGGGACTCGACCCATGGCCCAGAAAATGACGATTTGGTTTTAATGCTTGCTGGATTTTCTTTTTCGCATCGAATCATAACCGCCTTACTTATTTGTAGCTTGGATGTATTGAGTACCTCGTCAGCGGCTTTTTTAATATCCCAGAATGCAACTTTTGTCATATCAATTACGTTAAACGGAGGACTATATCTTGCTGATTTAATGACACCAATCAAATCTTCAGGTATGAATGCCTTCATAACTCGCTTTCGTTTCTCAATTTGAGCAAAATCGCGGTCACATGGCATGAAGCTATGCCCGCTTACAAGAAATCTAAGTTCTATTACGTCAAATAAGCCATTGGCAACCAGAAACATTAACACAAATAGAATATATTTGTTTTTATTTTGGCCACCACAGTTGTCGCACCAAATTATCATATTCTGTTTGTTTGTTATACCTTTATTTAATAAATGCAGCAAACAAGAAGCGATTTCATTCGCACCTCTACCCGCAAATCCTTCATGCCATAGACACATAAAGGCATTATTTGTGTCCCCTATGTGAACTCCGAAATTATAACAAGAGAGCTGCGATAAGTAGAACATGTCCGAGTGTACAAGAGTTGGAACAAACATCACCTGTTCTAAATCCATCGATAAGCAACAAACATTGCTTCCAGGTTCTTGCGAGTCAATCGTGTCCTGTTTTAGTAGTTCTCTGGCTTTCTCAGCTTTCCGTTGATGCACTTCCAGCTCGACTTCAGCTGCTTTACTTGTTGTGACATTTGCTTTGATTTCACAGTGCAATCTATCACACGTATGACACGTGTCCATCCTTGGTCGACGGAAGGATAAATTCGGAAAGTATTTCTTGAATGTAGCACTATAAAATTTGTAGGTTACCACTGAATCGGAATGCTTCTCCCGGAATGCTTTGAACAACCTATTAATGTTTAAATCGGGACTCAAATATTCTTTATCAGATTTTGTGCGAGTGTAGTGTCCAACGTCTCTTGGTATAGAATTGATATGAGATTTAACAAGAAGGCGATCACTTTCTGTAAATTTGTTTGTCATGGCTTGTTCTTTTATCAGTGAAGCACGTGTCGCCCTTCTTCTTTCTCTCAATGAGTCCATCTAGTCGTTTTCTTGTGACGTGGAATGTTTCCAAAAAGGTTTTTTTGCAAACTTTAATGAAGGTTCCTTCTTCATTTTGAAGAGTGTAGGCTATAGTGGTCTGACGTCTACTTTCCTTTGGTGTTTCATAACTACCATGTCTCCGTCTTTTAACGGCAAGCAGTTGGATAAGCCCCATCAAATATGTGCCTTGAGTTTTGGCGTTTTCATTGTAAAACTTTTGAAATAAGCTTTGCCTCCTATTACAACTTATCTTTCTGCATTCAAATTTGCACTTGCAAGTGATCTGAAACAAAACTTACAAATAAGAACAAAAATACTGTCATTCGCATTTTACATGGAAGTTTAAGTTGTATAAATAAATATACTAACCTCATTTGGCTGTACCTTTGATGGTTTATCTTGATTTCTTCGGGTTTTATAAGCGTTGCCCGATTCCTTAAGACATTTTTGCACACTTCCTTTCCTCCCAGTACCGTTTTTCCTTCGTTCTTGCCCAATATCACTCATGGTGGAAACACCGATAAACACGTGGAAACACAGCGTGGAAATTAACACAAATATGTCAGAATGGCACTTAACACCTTTCTACAGAAACTCACTTGGTCAATACCGGTAGCGCCATCTTTTAGCGAGCATAACAGGGTTCAAAATTGAGATGGCACATAGCGCTTTTGCAGGGACAGGCAGCATGGCACATAGCACCATGTCATGATAATATCTCACAAAATAGAAATTTGGCACTTAGCTCCTTTGTAACTTCCACTCTTCAATTCTTATTTTGCAACAAATCTCGGTAATGTTACAAGGTAGACCTGTTACTGGGTCACCCTGTATAATAGGTGTATCGAAAAAAAAATTTTGTCGGTTTAGCAAAAAAAAAATAGTTTTAGATAAAAACGAAGCCTCCATGATAATAATTTGTAATTTGAATTATCTTTAGGGGTGCCACCAGCGCCTTTTTTACTGTTTTTGAGGTTAGCCTCTTCCAACTTCTACCAATTCAATCAGATAAAGACTTATTTTGGATATTTTGTGCCGAGACCACTACTCTATAATTCCACAATACAAACCACTTAATACTATTATTCCCTAGTGAGAAAAAAAATCCCCTAAAGGTTACTATTTTTGCGATTTTCTGATATTCTTTAGCTAACTTCTGTCAATTCCATCAGATAACAATGCGCGTTGGAGTTTTTGTGCTAAGACGAATACCCTATAACCCCACAATACAAAAAACTTAATACTGTTACTCCCTACTGAGAAAAAAATCACTTAAAAGTCATTATTTTAGCGAATTTCTGATATTTTTTATCTAACTTCTTCCAATTCCAACAGATAACGATGTGCGTTGGAGAGTTAGTACAGCGACCAATACTCTTCTTTCCAAAATACAATTAACGTAATACAGTTATTATAATTACGATAAATACAATTAGCTGGGAATACAATCCGAGCGCGGACTTAGATTCAACTAAAGGGGTCAAGTGTTGTATGGAATTCTATTAGCCAAAAAAAACACTTTATAATAAAGATAAAAATAGACTAAAAGGATAATTAGAAAATACTTGTCCGTTACAATATTTAGAACTGAAAGAACGTCTAAAATCGCGTATGCTGAGAAATCTTGCACTTCTTTCTTTATTTTAGTTTTTTGTTAGAACGCAAACGTAGTCTTTCATTGTTTCAAAAACAGGCATAATAGCACGTGATTGAAGTATATTGAGTATACGAGCATGTCTTGCCTCATAACCTCACACAGATTTTGACGCTTCAGTCACCATTTTGACACGTTTACTACCGCTTGTATCTGACATGGATAATTAAGGTATTCCTTTAAAATCAAATGTTTTGTTCAGGATCATTTTAATTATTAAATCGTCGGGAATATCTTTAGTTAAAGGTGGTTCCGTTATTTGATCCCATTGTATTAAATCCGTGTAGTCTTGTGCATTAAAATTTATTTCCGGTATGCGGAAAATACGCAATTCTGGATTATTTGATTGTCTGCACTGTAATCATTTCTGCATTGCATCAATTCGGACTTCTAGACGAGCATCAACCATTATTGCAAATAATAAATTTTCCGGATGTGCGAAATACGCATTTCTTTGTATCTAATAACCTTTTTCACATCTTTTTCAAGGCATCGAGAAAGAGAAATGGTTTTCCGTAAGTGATGTGAACCACTAAAACATTTAGGTTCTGTTTTATAGAGAACCACACTGGGACGTAGACTTTAATAATAAGATTAACGATATTTTTAATTTTTTGCAGGGTATTGAAGACAAAATACGGTTAGCTGTCGTGAGCCATCTTGAATGCGAAATGGGTCCCGGATTTTTATTTAGTAAAGCGTTTGGGCGTTTACCACTTATTAGTTCTCTGGTGATCTCTAGTAAATATTGTTGATCTTTGCTTAAACTGTTTGCGTTTTCAGGTAAATCAGTTTCTGTCTTAACAGGATTAAATTGTACAATTGGCAATTGTTCACAATTAATTATTGCTTTACTAATTGGGCGCGAAAAAGCTAAAGGACCGGTTTTACGTCCATCATAATGCTCAAATGCCGCAAAATGAGTTCATTGCTATGCATTTGACAGATAAACCACTGCAATGACTTCTCCAGCTTTCTTCCATTTTTCGAATAACGCCGTTGTTTATTCCGGTATTGACAGCTAAAAAACAGACATTTTCTTATATTACGTTTTGCAGATCATTGAACGTTTATTAATTTATGCATTAGCGAAATACTAAATTAAAAATTAAAATCAAAGAGACTATAGAAAAATGTTTGAACAGCGTCTCAAACCAAAAACAACTCCAATCAATGACAACCTTTATTTGCCCAAATATATTTATTTAAATGAGTTGCTTCTACAATTATTCAAAGGGTTCAAGAAGCTTCAAATACCTAATTGTAGAGGATACAATTTATTAGTATGCATAAACCAACTAAATAAGCTAATGAAACCTTACGATTTTCTCCAAAATACATTAATTGCACCTAGTATTGATAAATCAATCTTTAATGGTTCAAATTGACTAATATATCACCAATAACAATAAAAATTAAATTGAAATTTACATTTCCTTCAGTTTTACTATATAAATGTATTGTTTTTTGTTATGACTTTTTGTTGCCCTGGAAAAAACGTCTTAATGGCATGTTCACATCTTGCATCAAGGTTTGCTGATACGTTAGCAGTATCACATAAAGATTTTGCAACATCCTCCTCCCCGGTGGCTTGAATGGGACTGTTAATATTCAAGGCACATCAAGCTTGGCTAATTTGACTACTGGACGGTGTAGTATGTTTGTTGGTGTCTTGACTACTGCGCTATGGACTTGTCCGTCAATGCCTATCTTAACGTCGATGATCCTGCCTTTTTGCCAAAAATTTCTGATGATACCGTGTTCTACTATTAAAACCAAATCACCTACTTTTAGAGGTTCCTTTGGAGCGAACCATTTGCTTCTTCTGGTAAATACTCCCTAACCCAACGATTCCAAAAATGCCTGGCATATAATTGTGCTGTTAGCCAATTAGATTTCAATACCTTTGCATCGTCGCTGAACTTTCAGATTGGTCTGACCCCACCAGGCGATAATCGCAAAAAATTATTAGGAGTAAGTGCTTCGCTCTCATCACTGTCAAGAGGCATGTAAGTCAAAGGTCGTGAATTAATCATGTCCTCGATCTCCATCATATAATTCCGAAGTACTTCATCGCTTGGTGCACGACTGGGTTGTGTTGCATAGAACGCGGTCTTTACAGATTTGACAAGTCTTTCCCAGCTGCCACCCATATGTGGTGCATCTGGGGGGTTAAAAAACCACTTCATCTCTGGGTTCTTAAAATGCTCTGCCACTAAGCCCATGTCAATCGATTGTAGATCTTCTTTCAGTATACGTTCTGCCTTCACGAAGTTACATCCATTGTCAGAGTACATTTCCCGGGGTTGACCACGCCTTGCCATAAAATTTCTAAAGACCATAATAAAGGAATCATGATCCATACTATACAATATCTCTAAATGTATTGCTCTTGTGGTAAGACATGTGAATAAACAAATCCATCTTTTCTGTTGGCGGCGACCACTGACCACATTAATCGGGCCCAAACAATCTACTCCCGTATAGGTGGAGGGTAGTGTGTATGAAGACAAACGTGCCCTAGGCAATGGTCCCATTTCTGGTGGATCTGGCTTTGCAATTAGGTACTTACATCTAGCACAACCATATCGTACCTTTTTCAAAACCTATCTTAATTTAGGAATGTAGTACAGTTGCCGAATTTCATTCACTACAGTCTGGTGTTGAATGTGAAGAAACTTTTCATGGTATCTTCTGACCAATAGTTGCGTCCCATAATGCTACCTTGGTAGAATTACTGGATTCGTTACTTCTGGATGCATTACTTGAAAGAATTCAGCATTGGATTTGGATTGCAGAATTCTGCCAGTTCGTCCTTTAATTCTTAGAACGCCATCAACTATTATCAGAGATAATTGATAGATCTTACTTTTTCGACACACCATAGGAACTTCCTTGCTCAAGTCGCTCAACTCTTCAGGATAACATTCAGACTGTATGAGCTTGAACAAAGTATTTTTAGCTTTACCTAGCTCTCCGGATAATAAAGTTCCCTCAGGAATTGGTTGATGGCTAATCCTAGCTCCCAATATCGCACAAAACGGTGTATATATGCCATTGTTCTCACAAGACGGTTCCATTTTGAAAATCTGCTGTACTGAATCAATGGTAGTACCACTTTATGAACTGCAACAGTTTTCATTTCTTCGGTAGTTTGGTAAGTCATTGTAATATTCTTAGGCCAATCAGATTCAGGTTCATAGAGAAATGAAGGTGCGTTGAACCACCTATCATTAGCGTCTAAATCCAAGGTTTTCTTCCACTTGGTGGCATCATCTGCGACATTGTTCTTGGAAGGAACGTACCGCCATTCTTGAATATTTGTGATGTCCTGGATTTCAGATACTCTAAATTCGACAAATTGCCCATAATTCTTGATATCTTGATTGTTAGGGATGACACAATACTTCTACTTAGTCTTGCACCCATTAATGCTGCAGATAGTTCCAATCTTGGTATAGAAACCAACTTAGTTGGAGCCACTTTACTTCTTGCTGCTACTAATGCACACTCAATCTTGCCATGTGATCGCAAACGCAGATATGCTGTTGCAGCACTACATTCTGCACTGGTATCTTCAACAAGACCTTCAAGTAACTAATGTAGTGCGTGATCAATCCAAGGGGATCGAATGCTGACATAAGAATTCTTAGAACTTCGCTCTTCGTATGTTTGCGCACACCATTTAATACATCCTTATTGCCTTTATTAAATTTCAGAAAGTATTTGAGTCTATCTGACCTGAGACACCACCAAAGCCCAAGCACTTTTTCTGTGTCAGCGGACTCCAGATCCACGTTAATTGAAGTACTTTCGGTTTTGCAATCTTCATCTGCATTAATTTGGTTGAGTTTGATTTCCAGTTTCTGATTTCAAAGCCACCTTCTAGATGTATATTTCTTATTTGTTTTATTAGCTCAAAGGCATCGTCTAGAGATTCAAAACTGTCCAAAAGATCATCCACATATGTATTGAAAATAATTGATTTAACTGCTCTTGGATGTTGTTGTTCAAATCTCTTTGCATTAATGTTGTTTACATACTGTGCGCTGCTAGGCGAGCAAGTCGCACCAAAAGTCATAACTTGGAGTATGTAAGTTTCTGGGTCTTGATAGGCATCACTACGCCAGCAAAAAACGCTGACAATGCTGGTCTTCATGTTTTATTTGTACCTGGTGAAACATCTCCCAGATATCTCCACTAACTGCAACTTTACCTTCACGAAAACGCAACAACACGCCAAGTAGCGATGACACCTGGTCGGGACCTTTTAAAAGAGCAGAATTTAAAGACACGCCATGTGTTTGGTCGGCATCATCAAATACAACTCGTGTCTTCCCGGGTTTATTGGGATTGTTTACTAAAAACATAGGCAGATACCAGATGCGTTCATGCGGAGTTGCTACCTCATCTGAAGACAATTTACGCACATAACCCTTTGCAATATAGTCTTCCATATGTTTATTCATTGCAGTAGCTACTTCTGGATTGCGTTTCATTCTTTTCGCGAAGCAATACATTCGTCTCAAGGCCATAGGTTTACTATCAGGTAGTTTTATATTATTATGTTTCCATAATAGACCAGTGTCAAAACGATTACCGACATACTTGGTTGTCTTCTTCATAATCTCAATAGCTCTACATTATTCTTTGGACGCGACGTCATTTTTTGCTGTTTGGACGCCCAAACTTTCTGTAGAGAATAAAGTCTTGACCATGTCGTGTAATTGACGGTCTCTTTGTTCCACTGGGTTTTCATTTATATAACTGCAATAATGGACACTCTGATTCTTACCATCAACCATTGCGGCAAATATTGTCCACCCTAGAGCACATTTTGTGGCTATTGGTTCATCGCAACTTCCCATTCTAGTTCTTGTAGGCATCGCCAACTTCCAATTATTGAGTCCAATCAGCAACCGAGGTTCTGCATCTTCATATGAGCTAACTGGAATGTTCTTTAAATGAAGAAACTTTTTCACAAGATCATCATACTTCATTGTTTGAGGTTCCAAACTAAGACTCTTAATTATTTGAACTCCATTCAGATTATATTCTCTTGCATTGCTGTACACACCAGATATCTTCAAAGATAACCGCATTGAATCTGGTTCAGAGTGATGCACGTTACTAGTGTGTTTAATACAAAGAACTGATTTGGGGCCATACGCTTGCAGTTCATTTGCTAATTCCTCATCCATAAATGTGCCAGTGGAACCTTCATCCATAAAAGCTATAGTGTGTATTGAATGCTCGCCATTTCTTAATTTCACAGGCATATAGGGTCTTTGCCCAAGCTGTGATTACAATTTGTTTCTTTAATTACACCCTTTGTTACAGGTTCTTTACGTTTCTCCACTAAGCAGAAATGTATTAAAGGATGATGTTGTCCTTTGCATTCAGGGACATTGCATCTAACAGCAGCTACACATCGGTAGGACGGTCTCATTTTATGCTTTTTAAGACATTGTCTGCAAACTTCATTGCTATTAATAATTCTCCACTTTTCACTGTGATCACTGCCAATCAATTTTAAACAATCCTTTAATTGTTTGCAGGATCCCGAGCAAGCTATACACTTAGTTTCGTTTGAGAATTCACCGACTGTTGGAGAATGTACATTAAGTTTATAATTCTTCTTTGTTAAGTTATCATTACTGCTTCCAAATTTCAAGTTTGTCACCCTTCCACTCGTTTGATTAGATTTTCCTCTGGAAGTTAAGCTGGTAGCTGGGTTGACTAAGCAAATCTTGTCCACTGTTACTTCCAACCATCTGACAAACGTTGCAATATCATATTCTGATTGGTCCACATATTCTGCCCATTTATATTTGAATGAATGTTGTAGCTTGTCCACCAGTTCTTGTAGTAACATGGGATTATCCATATGCCTTTTCATTTCAGCTGAAGATAATATTGCCCAAAGATTTTCGACGGTCGTTGCATAACGAATTAATGTTTCGGGTCGTTCCTCATTCACTGGAGGTTCTTTCCGAATCTTCTCGATCTGCGCAGAAAGCATTTGCTCCTGCCTACCAAACAGTCTCTTCAAAGTCATAATAATTCTAGATACACCATCTGGTGAGTACATTAAACTTTCTACCATTTCTCTGGCAAATCCTTTAATGCTCTTTTGTAATCTAGCGAGATTGTCATGATCATTAAAACCGCAAGCTATAGTTGTATTTTCATACGCTGCTATAAATATTGGCCACGCCTCTGCTCGACTCGTATAGATGGGTAGCTCTTTTCCTATTGACTGCCTCGCAGTCCATTGATACATATTCATTGGATTGACCATCATCTGATTACCCCCATTGACTGGCTGTGCATTCGACCTGGTCATTGCAGTTGGTACCACAGGTTTGAATTCCTTGGCTTTGAAATTCAGGTCGGGTTGCCTGGGTCTCACCATCTCTTCATCTTCAAAATTCTGGACTCCTGTGATAGGATTACTGATTGATGGTCTTAGTTCTTGAGGTGCTGACTCGTGGAACTCACCAAGTCTGGAACGTAGGCTTCCAATACCAGAGATCTGACTCATACGATCTTCATTTTGTATCTCATTTAATGCCTCATCAATAGCCAACCTTTCGTCCTTCATAAGTCTTCTCGTTTTTTCAATGAGTTCCAATTTCTTCACTAGAAGACTACTCATGCTTATCTTAGATGCATTTGAATGGATTGACAACGTACATTTGACACGAGGAAGATTTGTTTCTATCTCCTTTCGTTGTTCAGTCGATTTCGCGATTGCTTGTGTGTTCAGCCTCTGCAATTCTTGTGTCGCCCTATTCACTTCTACTGATGTAACATTTTCTGGTATCAACGTAGAAGAAACACTTTCAGCACCAAAGTCTTGAAAACTGTCAATCTTAGATGCGTCTCCAAGTTGCTTACGTCTTGCTTCACATAAATTGCAGAACCAATCAATATCCCGAGCACGTTCTCCAGTCAAACCAACACAGTTTAGATGGTACCAAATTCCACATTGTTTATCATCACATTGTACCATTTGTTCATCGTCAGGCTATTGACATATCATACACTGCCCTTGCTTGTGCGTAGTGCCCTTTGATTTAACTATTTGATGTATCAGTCGACGTCTGCTTCTTCACAAGAAACAAACCAATGATAGCAAGCGTATTTGAAGGATATAGAAAAATGTTTGAACAGCGTCTCAAACCAAAAACAACTCCAATCAATGACAACCTTTATTTGTCCAAATATATTTATTTAAATGTGTTGCTTCTACAATTATTCAATGGGTTCAAGAAGCTTCAAATACCTAATTATAAAGGATACAATTTATTAGTATGCATAAACCAACTAAATAAGCTAATGAAACCTTACGATTTTCTCCAAAATACATTAATTGCACCTAGTATTGATAAATCAATCTTTAATGGATTAAATTGACTAATATATCACCAATAACAATAAAAATTAAATTGAAATTTACATTTCCTTCAGTTTTACTATATAAATGTATTGTTTTTTAAACGTCTTAATGGCATGTTCACATCTTGCATCAAGGTTCGTTTGCTGATACGTTAGCAGTATCACATAAAGATTTTGCAACAGACTCTGACACGGAGACCGAACTTAAAAGAGAAAGTAAGGATCAAAACCTAACATTCGGGGTCTGACGAAACGGTAGAAAAAATTTAATGTATTGCTATTTTACAGACACTAAACAGTTACTTTAGTTTTTTCAAAACATTTCTGAGTGAATGTGGTACCGAATAAATGATTCCATAATCGAAGAACATCAGTATTACCTATTTTTGAAGTATCAACTTCTGAGTGGACAGGAAAATCATACATAGATTTTTGCAAATTACTGGCAGAGCTTGTTGCAGGAGCCACGTGGCCCAGATATCTCTCTTCAGGTTCCTCCAGTAATGTCACATGTTCTTCGCGTATCTCCTTCCGATAATACTTATCTCCTTTGTCTATTTCGCGTATAGAAAGGTTACTTTGTGACACTGTTTTTGCGAAAAACAGTTACACAAAGTGCTACTTTGTGCAACTGGAAGTAGCGATTTTTTTATTTGTAAGGCTGGCAGTAAGTAAATTTTGCTGCCAGCCTACTCTGTCAGTCTGTCTGTGATAGGTACTAATAAGTATTCATTAACTGGCGCCGTTTTGAAAATTTGAATGTTATGATGCTCAGAAATAACAGCGAGAATAATGAAACATACTTATTTTTATTATAAATAATTATTTTGGTAAGACAATCATGTACTCAATCAAGGTTTTACTGTTTCTATTACAATAAACATTTTAATACATCAAAACTGGTTAACATACAACAATAGAAAATAACTAACCTAACCTTGCTACACTTCTGGCTCCTTCTGGAAAGAAAAGGACGGGCTTACCAAATATCGAGCCAAAAAAAGTAACAACTCCCAGGGTCGTAAAAGTAATGTTTCACCTCGGCTGCATCAATGTCCTGGTTAATGAAATGCTGTAAAAAGGTATAACTGAGTATCATAAAAATTAAACACAATCGAGTGATTCCCCAAGTCGTATATTTGTTAAAAGGAGTGATTATTTTTACTAATATAAAAATATAACGACTTATATTTTTAAAAAATAACTATCAATTAATTATATAACCAAAGAGATTACCTGGTTGCATATGCAGTCCGGTTTACACCGTATTATAGTTATAACGACAGAAATAATAAATTAAAATTAAGTAATAACCAAACATGGAATCAAATCTCGTTTTGTTTGTTTTTATATCCCCCAACAAAAATATCCATCAATAATAACTCAGAACCGTGATTGCGATATAAGTTTAGTTTACCAAACTCTTCGATAAACATAAGTAATGAAAATAGTTTGATTAACATAAATATCTTCGACTCGACCTCCGGTATTCTACGGTGGTGGAAAGGAGTAAAGGATTGTTCTCGTCTTTCATCCACTTTCTTCCAATCGGTTAATTAATGATTGTGACAGGATTTAATTGCTTGATTTGGTATTTAGAGATGAAGACAAATGAATAAAGAAAAACCTAAAAGATCAGAGTTAATTACACTGTTACATGTGACAACCTAATTTTGCTGGGACATACCTTCGAAGGTTTCAACACTTTAAGATCCAATTTAACTATTGATAAACTAACTGGAAATCCATCCAATTATAGAAAGTTAATTTTAAAAGCCTGACAAAGTCAGATGGCTATTATAAACCATGATAATGGCAGATTAATTTCCGCTAATAAACTTCTAGCGTGTTGCCTTCTTGACAAAACATCATCGAGAGAGAAATAAAAATTTGATTAATGAAATTGACAAGTGACGAACATCAGCTCCATCTTTGTACAGGTAAGTGCACTATAGTAAGTATTAATTTTATTTGAATTAATTTTATATTTTAAATTTCAGAGAGAAGGTTCTGGATGAAGATTGAAATAAATTAATTATAATAATAGTTGTATGATAACAATTGGAAATAAATAACTAAAGTTTATTATTTTGAATTTTATTGTAAATAAAACCAATCTAGTTAGCAACAAAATGGGTTGTAACAACCTCTAAATCTAAACAATGAAAATGAAATTTGAGTAGGGACATCACGGGATTCACGACCATCAACTGGATCCGGAAAACCAACAAGCTTTTCAGCGCATTTTCGTAGGAAATCCGCTATTAGCCGTGCTTTGTTTTAATTCAAAGTTTCTTAAAATGAAATTAGGCTAATTCACGTGATGCCCCTATTCCATAATCCCATAATAGAAACTGAGACCAGCTGTCAAAGACAAAGACGACAATAACAATAATGGCTGGTGGGAATGGTGGCATCAAAAACAACCCCTCCAAGAGAATTTGTGCCCACGCCAAGACACAAACAATCGGTCTAATTGTCCTTCATGGTGCAGTGAGTATATAATTTCACGGTGACGCCGGCACTACCACTAGCCGAAATTGAAATTGGTGGGACTTGTTGAGACACAACGCTTTGCTTGTGAGTAACCCCATCTTGGATAACCTCTGTTTCCATCAGATTGGTTCTTATTCCAGGGCTGTAGCCTACAGGATCCTCTTGATTAGGATAGTGCGATGTTCCTGGGCTATATACCTACTGCAGGCGCAGCCAAAGCAGCCGAAGTGCAAGCCGATGCATCGGAAGTTGGAAATGGAGGTCGAACTAGGTTGACGCTGGCTGGAGTGACTGGAGAACATTTGTGCCACTTCAACTTTTTTTTTCAAAGAAGATTCCACATATCCTTCAGCAACTGCTGAAAACTTCCACCCTCCATGCTTCTTGAGTGTCAGAAGGTCACCCCCCTGATTTGCAAGGTGTGATGCTGAAGAGCGGCGAAAACAGTGACCTGTGTATTTTTCTGGATTTGCCAGTTTTAAAAATTTTGCAATATTTTTGGACACTTCGCCAATTTTATTAATTCCCATTGGAGATGTTGTGCATCGGCCTCTGCGGAACGTTAAAAGAAATCGACTGCGCGAGGTATGGACTGGTCGCAGTTCAATGTACTTCTTGATTAAAGCAATCCAGGGTGCTTCTGTTACGACAAACAGGCGTGATACATTTGTTTTTGTTCTTGGAACGTTGACAACTACTGTAACGGTATTCAACTGGAGATCATTCAAACTCATGCGTGTCAACTCATCTCGTCTGCAAGCCCCACAATACCCCAAAATTAATGACCTAAAATAAAATATTGTTAATACACTTTTGCTATAAAAATACCTATTACAGAGGAACTTACCTTCATTGCCAAAAATGTGTCATTATCAGCATCGGAAATAAATTTTGTGATATCCTCGCATTCTAAAATCTGCGACTTCTTGGGTTGATGATTTTCGGGCTTTCTTTTCAAAAGGGCTATTACCCTTGAAAACTTTGAAATATCAATATTTTTATGTATTGAAAGACATGTCCGAAGCATGGAATAACTTGACCACATCGTGGAGGCTTTTTTCGTCTGGTTCATGGTTTCAAAATACGCTAATATAATATTCTCACTTAAATTAGTGACATTTTTCTCGGTGCACCTGGTACAAAAAGTAGTGTATTCCTTCTCATACTTTAATTTCGACTTCTCCGGAAGTAGTTGATTTACTTACCGCATTGTTTGCGATTTCCCGTAGTTCAGGCGGAGTGCAGAAAAACTCATCACCTGAGTCCATAATTTATCAAAAAGGCTGAGTTTTTATTTCAAAAAACTATTTTTTATCTTATATCAGAAGAAACAACTAAGCTGTCACCTTTTTTTAAACTTGAATTTTTTCCAGCCTACGTGATTTTTTATGGATGACAGTGGATGTCATTGTATGCGTTATCAATTATTACCAACATTACCACATCGAAAATACCCGCGTGTACATTTTCCCATTTCTTTAAAGCAAGGTCCGTTGATGCATGCATAATTATATCCACTAGGTATACATACACATGAATGGACATTGCTTTAAAGTAAATTGTAAATTAAGGCGAAATAGACAAAGTAGTATGTAAAACACGTGTTACAATTCCTTTTTGTAATACTCGTATATTGTTTAACTCGCCGCCTCGCGGCTCGTTAATCAAACTTATGCTCTACTACCATTTAAAGGATTACCTTTATTTCTGAATCACCTGTATACGTAAAACCGGTAAAAACTCTAAAAAACGTAATTTGCTTTTTATTACAATAAATTCTTGAATGTATAACATATTATTTTAACTTTAATTTAACAATGCGGCTACAAAACTGTCATTAATAATCTTATATAAAACAAAAATTCCAGAGTTCTTCCTCTCAGAAGTCAGTGTTATTTTAATAAGAAATAAAATAAAATAAAAAACAAGAATATCGACAGTTCAGAAATAAAAACTACTAACTATTAATTAATAAAATAATACTTTTAAATGTTATTCGCTTTTAATATTACAATGTTTTCAAAATTTCTATCAGTTAAAGCATGTCGACGAGGCGAATTTATAAAAGTTGCGTAAGAAAACATCCTCTCCACAGGAGCAGAGGATGGTAATATACAATTGTATTTTAAAAACATTTTTTTTAATATACTATATTTTTGAATTGTTTGCACGTCATTGGATGGGTCCTGTAGATACTGCAGTAGTTGCAATTCAAACCCATTTAGCGCAGCATTTTGAGGTTCGTTATAATTATAGTCAAAAGTCATAAGTCAAATTCCAAAAAATCGTCTACTTCAGTTTGGTCATCTTTTGACCTTGGTGTATTATTATGTAGATCCGTATTTATAAATTCCTTGGCAGCATTTACTATAATTTTTTTTACTTCGCTTTCTTGAAGTATTAAAGTTGTATTTTTAAAGGAATTAAGCCATCTTAGCTTAAACTTGGGTACCAATGTTGCCGCTATAATAGCAATCTCTGATTGTCTACCAAGTTGAAAATATATCGAGAATCGGGATTCTATAGATATTATAGAAACATCAATCAAAAACCCTAGATGTCTTAGGTTGAAGAATCTCATTTTTTCATACTTGACATGTAAACTGCCAATTGTTGGCATAAGTGTCCCAAAGTACGTATTTTTATCTCCCTGCAGAATATCTATAGCTAGCGAAAGGGGTTTTAAAATAGTCACGTATTCTTCTAAATATTCAATTTCATTCTCTTTCAGGCAGTAGTTTCTTATACCTAATATCTCATATAAATTATTTAACTTTTCTTTCTAGTAGGTATTGCGACACCTGAGCGTTCCACTCTTCCTACTTTTGGCCACGCCTGCTGCGCTCTGATTGGCTATCCCTACTCCTGTAGCTCCTCCCCTTGCTTCTGATTGGTCGACGCCATCTTGGATGACACGCCTGCTGTTCTCTGATTGGACGAGCGCCATTTTGGATGACACGCCTGCTGTTCTCTGATTGGACGAGCGCCATTTTGGAACTTTGGGCGCCATTTTGACCACGCCCGTCCGCCATTACGGGAATCTGTATTATCGGCAATCTGTGTGCTGCCAATAGAGGGCGTCATGCTACAATTAGTGTGTATTGCTAAAAGAGGGCATCATGAAGAAATCTGTATTATCGACGACGACGACCTATGTACTACCAATAGAGGTCGCATTAAAGAAATCTGTATTACCTGTATATGCTGATGCTATTAGAGGTCGCATTAAAGAGCCTTCTCTCTCACTCTCTCGCTCTCTCCTCACCTATTAGAGGACGCATTAAAGAGCCTTCTCTATCACTCTCTCCTTCTCGCGCTCTCGTTCTCTCACTCTCTCCTTCTCGCGCTCTCCTTCTCGCTCTCTCTTTCTCACTCTCTCGAAGAAATCTGTATTACCGATGTGTAGAGGTCGCGTAAAAAACAGAACTGTATTAGAGAAGAAGACCCTTCAATTAGAGTTTGCAGCCATTTTATATCACAACATGTGTCGCTAGATATACATCCTTACAAACAGTCTTGAAATAAAAATGGTAGAGTCCAACCTGTTAGACATGAAAGCAGAGTAGGTCGTGATAAATAAAACATATAAAGTTATTTTACAAACATTTATTTAGTATACACAGCATAATACAAGTATATAGATCATAAGTTGTTTTCTATGACTACTGTATTTCTACGGATCTCTGAGTCGTCGTCGTATGCCCTCGCAGAAATACTAATAATACGTATAAAGTCCGTGGAATGACTTGTTGACTCTGTAACCTTTCCTAATTCTTCGTTACTTTCATAGTTGGCATGATAATCAGCCGGGAGCGTAGTTGCGGTCATATCTTCTGTCTCAACGATGTCAGTATTTGCTTCAGCCCCTGTCTTCACAACAGATGCGCTATGCGCATCAAGAATGTCGCATATTTTCTTCTGGTAAAGTATATGGAGTTTCCGGTATTAATAATATTTAAAGTATTTGCTTTTCATGATTATTAAATATTTAGTTTTATGAATATTTCTTGGAATATTTGTTATTTTACTTTGAATGATTACCTTTACAATGCAACTTTATGCGAATCTGGCGTAAACTTACCACCCGCAAACATGTCTGTCAATTTTTTTATTTATATAGCAGATGATTATCTTTAACATAGCAAAGCGCCAGACTTGTTATACTTTTTTTAGTTTTTTGTTTACAGCCTTCAGAAGCGCAAGGGCGCTAAAACCACCACCGATGAGTTGCCAGACGTCGGGTTCCCTTCTCAGTATATTCAGAGGGACCTTCCATAACAGTTATACGCTTGTTAAAAATACTGTGAGCAAACCAGTTGCCGGCTCTTGGACTATAACAAAATGTAATGTAATGTAAAAATGTTAATTATAGTAAGTTATTTTAGTTATTACTACTAAATTTTCGAATTTTTACGGAAACCACCGTTTCGATACATAAATGACTTAGACTATTAAAAGATCTTCGGGGGCTCCCACCCGATAGCCCTCCCTCCCTCCCTAAATACGACACTGATTAGAATGCTTTAAAAAGTGGAATGTATATATATTTCAAACCATCTTGCGGATACTAAAAAAACGGGCGTCTAAAAAGCGCCTTAAGAGTTGTTCGGAAATTAACATTATTAATAAATAATTAGAAAACACGCAACTCTATGTTTGTAACAATTATTAAATTGTTTTAACAATAATAAGAATAAATTTCAAAAATATGCTTTCTCAGAAATACGTTGTGTAAACAAAAGTAAAAATTTGACTTAATTTCTGTAAGTTATTTTTTGTAGAATTTTAAAGCATCATTTAATTGTGTGTGGTATTGGGCTAACTATAATTATGTAGGCTAACTAGAGACAATCGGGCTAAGTGTGGAAACGAGCTTGAAATCAGTAAGTGTGGCGCCGCCTGCTAATCTGTTAAAATAGGTAATGAAACTAACTCTTAAGTAATAATTCACTTTAGTATTTGATTTTCAATATAATTAAAGCTCTTTGGTCTTTGTGTTGTTCTTACCCGTAGATCGCACGCTGACTTTACTCGACTGCCATGCATATTTACCCTAGGTATTTCTTAATAATAATAATAATAATAATAATTGCTACAACCCATAGCAGGGAAACCAGGCCCAGAAGCTATAAGCTTGTGCGGGAGGGAGGGGGCGATTATTATTATTATGTAGGCCTAAATGCGGCTGCAGCCGACTTACAGATGGAACAGCGCAAATCCCACATTTGTGTCACAGCTAAGGAAAACTGCAGAAAACCTTAACCAGATCTGCCGGCACCGGGAATCGACCGCGGGCCGCTTGGGTGAAAGTCCAGCACTCTAGACAGTACACTACCAAGGCTGTTACCAATAGATCCTATGTTTTTTTAGATCACATATTAATGTACTTAAAAGATTACAAACCTTATTTGTTGACAACTATAATAATCCACTAAAATTTAAACAGAAAACGTTATTTTAAAATAAAATTAATTAAATTTAGCTCAAAGAAAAACGTCCGACTATTGTAAATGCAGTAAAATAATAATGCATACTGATTACCAAGCCCAACCAACTGGGTGCTGAATGGGTAGTTAGTGCACAATTTCGTGTAGTCGAATGTATAGGTATAAAATTACGGCGAGTCCAGGTTTTTAAACTAATAACTAGAAACAGTAAATCAACTGTTCAACAATTCTTTATAATCATAGAATAAATTACGCAAAAAATTAAGGCATTTAAGGTTTAATAGTTTCCCTATCTATAATTTAAATTATAATTTTTCCACCTCCTCAGCCCAGGAATACTTTACGATGTATAAATTTCAAAATTTAAATCAATTTCGAGAAGAAACATTTCTGTTTACGGAATTAAAAAGGTTCGTTAAAAAAACAGGTCGCTACATTTTGTTTTAACAAAGATGCAATAATTTAAAATTCGTAAATTGGCGTCATCGCGTCGGCGTCGTCTCACCGACTAATGTAAAACAATAAGTTGCATTATCAACCGGTCTGGGCCGTATTGTTTGCATATACGAAATGCATACCAGGTAAGTTCAGTAAGATTTAAAATCTTATTTAAAAATTTAATTCAATAATTGTAATAAATTATCCGTCTTTGTTTAAATATTGCTTTACAGTAAGCATACAGTCGTGCACAGAAATTAGTTAAATATGGTTTAAAAAATACATAACTCAACTAGAAAAATGTAAATAATATAGAATTAAATACAAAAACTCATTGGTCAAATTCGCTGGATAGGTCACTATCAGTGTTTGAATCAGCGATGTGTGATAGATTATTCACACTCTGTAAAGAATTAAACGCAACCCTCATATGAACATTTAAATTATTAGGAGTCAAACCTATCATGTCTTAAAATTCTTTTATACAAAGAAAAACTCCTTTCCACTGCTGCGCTACTAGGTGGAATCGTTAAAATTTTGACAGCAAGTTCGCTTAAATTCGGAAGTTGTAGCGAATATTTTTTCCAAAATTCCACTACTGGTATTTTTGAGCTCTGTTGTCTACACACGTTTAAGTATGTGGCAACGTCTTGTTGGATGATCCCTTTTACAAATTTTTGAAAAAAAGCTGTGTGAAATTGTTCGAAATAGGCAAGTGCCTTATTTGGATCTAGGAACTGAACTTCCTTCCAGAAATTAAGGGCTGGATGTTTTTCCTGTAAATAGGTCGTTAATTTCCTGGTCGCAATGTTTAAGTTTTCAAAGAAATCACGGACCTTCTCAATTAACAAATAAACATCTGAGACCAAAATGTCGTCACTCTCCAGGGCACAAATTATTGGTGTAAGAATTTGATGAGTTGAATGAAGTATTTGTAGTTCTTTGACTAAGACATCGCTTGATTCGTCTATAAGTTTCTTCAGCTCTGCAACGGCAGAGCTTTTATCTTTATTCTTGGTCTCCATAATCCATTTGTGTATTTCATTCCAGTTTTCGAAGTGGAAACTGCCTGCTGCTACCCAAGTGTTCCAACGTGTCAGGTTGGGTGGTGGTGGTAATTGTTCACACTTTAAATATTTTTTCAATTCTTTCTCGATTCCGTTTTGATCAAAGCGGTTTTCATACAAGAAATAAATTTGTCACTTGTGGAATATCTTGCTCTCAGTTCATCTTTTGGTATTAAATTTAATACGTGACACCAGCACGTAGAATGCATAATCCTGAAGTTTGCAAAAAGGTTACACATAATAAATTATTATCAATTTAATCTATTATCTGAGGAACTGCTTCTGTAGCTTACCATGGACTGCAATCATTGTCGGGGCATTGTCTGAAATAAGACTGACCACGTTTCCTTTGTTGATTTGAAGCTTTTCTAATGTGTCGCTGATACTTTTTGCAATAGCTTCAGAAGAACATTCTGTTAAGAATTTGACATCTGCCAAACGAAATTTTGCCACACCCAAAGGCTTCACTAAAATATTTAGAGCCTTCCTGTTCATCATATCTGTAGTTTCGTCTACCATTACGCATATATCTTTATCCCTATAAATATTGTATGCATTAAATTATTATTTATTGTTTTATTAGGCGTTCTATACTAAAGTATATACGAAAAGTATTTAGAGCTGGCGTATCCATCTGTCTATTTAAAAACTTAACAGGGACAGGGAAGTAGTTAGATGGAAATGGTGACAGACGTAGACCAATGGTTGACATTGGAGGGTTCAATCTGAAATCAAACTTGAGCTGAGACTTTGCCTTTGACAGATTTTGTTCCTGACCACATACATTGAAAATGATACTAGGGGTAATTCGGTCTGCTGAGCTCAAATTATTGTCTGATTTGACCTCCGATATGACATGAAGAGTATAGAACGCCTCTCCCTGTCGGAATGGTGAAGGAGTCTTCTAATTTTTAACATGAATCTATTACGTACTTGCAAATATTAATGGTGTCTTGTGTATCTTGTTCCCCACTTTTTAATATAATACGGCGTAAAGTGCTTACTGATGGCAACCTTGCGTCACTTTTAATGTTCGAGTCCAACCAGTTTCTCAGATCTGGGTCGTTGAAGACATTTAGAGGGATACCAACTTTGGTAACAATATGCACGAATTCAGTCCATAATCTTTCATCGTCTTTAATTTTTTGTGGCAATAAGTAATTTTAATCAAATTAAGAAAATTTTGATTAACTTGTTAGTAGAAACTACACATTTTATGATTATTAACTTTTTTTTATTGTATACCTTGGTGTTGAGAGGAGTCTAAGTGTTTTCGAATACTGGAACATTTTAATGTCAATATTTACGACATCGACCACATTTGAGTTGATTGCTTTCCACTATTAAGTCTTCATTTGGAAATCGAGTGAGTCGATAAGAAGGAGTTACTTTCTTGGTTTTGGGCATATTAATTTTCTCTATTGAAAAACTGGCGAGATACAAATGTATATATATTTTGTTACAATTTATAATATATCAATGAGAATTCTTCAAACCAGTTACCTATACTTTGTTATGCGTACTTACGATTATGTAAACTGAAGTACGGAATGCTTATTCCGATAGCAATATTTAGAAAAAGATAAATTATTTAGTGGATTAATTTTTAAAATTTACTATGCATTTCGCATGTGTAAACGATACGGTCCAGACCGGCTGATAATGCATTTTATTCTTTGTTTTAAATCCCTGTCCCTAGTCGACGAGACGACGACGCCAATTTTTTTTTTTATAATTATATTTTAAATAACCTTTTTAATTCCGTTGAGTTGCGTATTTTTTTAACCATATTTAACTAATTTCTGTGCACGACTGTATGCTTACTGTAAAGCAGTATTTAAACAAAGACGGATAATTTATTACAATTATTGAATTAAATTTTTAAATAAGATTTTAAATCTTACTGAACTTACCTGGTATACATTTCGTATATGCAAACAATACGGCCCAGACCGGTTGATAATGCAACTTATTGTTTTATATATTGTTTTACATTAGTCGGTGAGACGACGACGACGCGATGACGCCAATTTACGAATTTTAAATTATTGCATTTTTGTTAAAACAAAATGTAGCGACCTGTTTTTTAACGAACCTTTTTAATTCCGTAGACAGAAATGTTTCTTCTCGAAATTTATTTAAATTTTAAAATTTATACATCGTAAAGTATTCCTGGGCTGAGGAGGTGGAAAAATTATAATTTAAATTATAGATAGGGAAACTATTAAACCTTAAATGCCTTAAGTTTTTGCGTAATTTATTCTATAATTATAAAGAATTGTTGAACAGTTGATTTACTGTTTCTAGTTATTACAGTTTAAAAACCTGGACTCGCCGTAATTTTATACCTACACATTCGCTACACGAAATTGTGCACTTAACTACCCATTCAGCACCCAGTTGGTTGGGCTTGCTGATTACTATTATCAAATAATAAACAGTGATCTGAGATTTTTTGGGGAGTATTTGCATACATTGCTTCGTGACACTTTTTAGAAATTGAAACCTGAAACTGCTTTGTTTTGGAAAGTAAATAGATGGCTATCAAATTATGCAATGTCTCATTTTAGATTATGCTATGAACAGGCAGGTACCTACATATATCTGTTTATAAACAGTTACTAATTGATGACTGACAATAAAATAGTTCCCGGTTGCTTTAATCATATTTCAAATTATGTTGATGATTTTATACTTTAAGAAAAATAGATGGGATAGCTGAATTACGGATCTGAACATACAGCTGCAACACGAGGGTTAGTAATATATTTTCATAAACTGTAATAATAGAACTAATACCAGTAAATTGTAATAGCAGAAGCAACGCTGCTGAGTAATCAACAGTCCAAAGGAGACGTACACAATAATAAGACCTGCAATGGTTAAATCATTTTTTAGCATTTAAATATTTAGAAAAGATTTAAATCCTTAAAAATGATCTAAAATCATTTAGATATTTAGAGAAGATTTAAATCCTTAAAAATGATTTAAGATAGTTTTTAAGTATTTAAATATTTAGAAAAGATTTAAATCCTTAAAATTGATCTAAAATCACTTCGAAATATTTGAATCTGATCTTTTTTTGAAAGAAAATCAAAGATACTTCCTAAAGTGATTTTAAATCATAAATCAAAAATCATTACAGGACAAAAGATTTAATTCAAATAATGATTTTAAATAGTGATTTAAATCGAAAAAGATTTAAATCATGATTCGTCGTGACAGCTCTGTCAGTGAGACACAAAAGATTAAATGTCCGTTTTATTACTTAGAGACAGATTTTCTATTTTTGTAGTTTCTAGTAAATACTATTAGTACTTATGCGCATACTATATGAAAAATGCCTTAAACCTTTTATTTTTAGAAATAAAGTATAAATAAAAGGTGACATGGATTTGTCTCACTGTAGGCTTAAGCCTTCTTACAGTGAGACACAACAAAGCTATCAGTGAGACGCTACTATTTTATTAAATTGTTGATTATGAATAAATAAAATAAGCTATGCATTTTCTTCTTTTTAATTTTGAGAACTACAACAGATATTAAAGGTAACTTAAAGGTCAATAACTAGTAAACATAAAAAATAACACTTAATAAATAACACACGAGGGGCAAACAACTTCTGAAAAAGTGTACACCATATTTAGAATATTTGGTATTTGATGGTATTTATAAGTAATTAAATTATTTGTAAGAATTAAATCATTTGAAAAGTAATGAAAATACTCGAAAAATAATCAAGGCATTTAAAAAGTAATCAAAGTATTTAAAACATTATCAAAATATTTAATAAGCAATCATAGATATTTAAAATATTTGAAAGTAATAATTTGAGTAATTGAGATACTTAAATATATTCAAAGTAATTAAAAAGTATTTGGGGTTATTTTTATTTCATGTTGCCCGGTAGATATTATACTACAATTGGTGCTAGAGAACCAGGAAATATAAAGTTAGACTTGAGAGTCAGGAGGGAGAACACAAATATTCCCCCCAAATTACCCTTAAGATAAAAGTAAAAACTGTTCTATAAAACACTTGTGTTTTAATACATATACCTACTACCTATTCTAGATCCGAGTCTGAATTTGAAAATGTCTCGGTATCGTCACTATCATCGAGTTTCAAAATCGTATCTGAATCGGATTCGGACGAATCCGATTCTGAAGCAATTTTTCGTTTTCTTCGAGGCTTTCTTGACACTTGCCGAATCATTCTCTTTTCAATCGAGTTTTCTTTGAATACTTTTGGGCCTCTTACCCTCTGCAGCCTGTCGGAACTCAGACGCGAATCCTTTGTTTCTAATAACCAACACAAAGTACTTTTTTTGATTTTCATAGTTTTACCATTGCTGATTATTTCAATACACGAATCTGATTTAGTTCCTGTGTCTGTATAGTCTACTAAATTGAGATTCACATTTTCAAATTCTTCTATAATTTTTGAATCTTCGGGATCTGCATCTGAAATGAAATTGGAAATTTAAAAACCCCTGAAGCTGAATTCGTGCATTTCTCGTAAATTGATGATGGTGATATTGTTAGCTATCCTGTTGCTTTATACTCACTTCGTTCAAATATGGTTGGTTGTTCGTTTATTTCTCGATCAATTTGTTCATCTGTTTCTTGTGGTTCGTTTATTTCTTGATCCATTTGCTCATCGATTGTTTCTTTCTCAAAATCACCACAAACTTTTGGGATACTGATTTCTATCCAATTCTCGTGTTTGAATTTAATTCCCAAATGTAAACAAAATTGTTTAACATCTTCTTTAGTTTCTAAAATGATTCTATCAATTTCTTCGTAACTGAGCAATCCAGTAGATGATTCATTCAATTGTTGAGCTTCATTTCCGTTTTTATCTCCTAATTTTCTATGCATTTCTCTAGGAAAAGTTATATCCCCCTCTGAAACAAAAATTAAACCAGAAAGAAATGAAAAACCTGCACCTCATGCATTGTCCATTTTATATAGTGTTATCCAATGAATAAAAATACTCACGCAACTCACACATGATGTCATTAATGGCTTGTAATTTGTGCAATCTTTGTAAAATTTCCAACATACTAAAGTTTACTATTGTTGAAAAGGTCGTCGTCATGGAACGAGCTGCTCGGAATGTTTGTTCACAGGGCTGAGAACTCATCAACCAAGTTGTCAATATTTCGGGATTTTTTAAATACGTGGCTTTGAGAGTGACCAGTACCAAAGCATGTGCATTGAGCTCTATGCACACATAAGCATTTAGTGTAATGAAATGTTTAGTTAACAGAAACTTATTCTCTATGAGCCAGTGCCTCCACATTCTCAAGAATAACACAGAAAACCATATTCTTAATCCGTGATTTAATATCTAGATTCTTTTGGAGAAATGAATCTAAAATTCTTTGCATTATTTGAAGGAATGCTACTGTTCCTTCACTCTTCAATATATTCTTCGATAGAGCGTGTTGAACTTTTGGATTGATTATATGTTCCACGGAATTGAAGTTCATTTTGTCATCTGATTTCAGATGCGATTTCGTCAAAAGATGTTGATCTTTGGAAACGCTTTCGACTAATTTGTGGAGATGACCTGCATTGGCAGAATAAGAGCCTATTTTCAATTCGACACGTTCATTCAGTAATACAGTCTTGAATTTTGTGCCTGAAAACAAAATGAGGATTTAATATACAGTGCGGACAAGAAGTCCGGCTTCAAGCCAATAACGTTTACTTTCAAAACATTGGTATACTCTTTTTTGCTAAAATCAAGTGTTCTTGAGATACCCCAGAAAATAGATTTGAAGTTTAGAATTCTGGTTTATTGAATATCTCTTCATCTTAACCAAAAAACACATGGCTGTTTTAAAAGTGAACGTCACGTCGTTAATGGTAAAAATATCTAGAGGATCATATTCAAGATTGGGTTTATTCCTTGTAATTGAGGGATACTAAGTAAAAGCATCTATGTACCCCTTAATTCATATTCAAGATGTTTTGAAGATTACATTAACTTACCTATATGAACTGTATCTTGCACGTATAGTGGTTGAAATATATCAGTATCACATTGGAACCATTTATTGTATTCGTTGTTGATTGGTATACTGGTCTTGCAACGCATTGCTTTCAGCAAACGACTGTCGCCATCGGAAGAAAATCCTACAATTTCAATACCATTCTCTTTTGCAAGTCTTTCCATCATGCTCCATCTATGCAGTACATCGGAATATTTAAAGTTATTCGCTGTTCCAAAGGCACATAAACAAAATGCTGCTGCATTTGGTATTAATGGTTGTGCCATTATTATGTAGGCATAACTGCATTTTTTGTTATCTTGAAATATTTCGTATATTTTCTTAGCACTAGTAGCTGAAAATACACCTGCTGTTGGAAGTCCCGTTGTAGGATGTATAGGCAAAGGAAATCCAACAATATTATTCGTTTTTGGATCATATTGAATCTTTCCTGCAAATGAAATACTTATCTCAATACCTAATCAAAGTAATAGAAATGTTCGTGAGCAATAATAATCATACCTGTGATGGCAGTTGCATCCTCGCTAATCCAAATCCTGAATGGATAATTATGTTTAACCAGGTATTCCTTCAATTCAATAAATCTCATACTCCCTTCATGTAAATTAAAGTCCTTATTTAGTTCTTTTCTTACCGTCGAGAGAGATGGAAAACTGCCATTAAAGTTCTGATAATAATTTGATTTTGTCATCGTATCTTTTGCCCTGGTTTTTATTGCTATTTTTATCCGCAGCTTTAATTAACAATTCGAGTGCCTTAGGGGTATTTAAGTTCAGTTTTTTTTGCATGTGCATGAAGTCACTAGTGACATGGTCAGGTTGTTTTGTGATGATTCTCTCCATTTGATCCAAAAGAGAAAGAAAAATCAGTGATAAGGCTCTGCGGTTTTAAAGTCGAAGAATTTTCCCTCTTTCGTCTTCGCCTTTCTGATCTACTATATTTCGCAACATTCCATTTACTACAATTTTGAGCATCTAGAGACAAACAAACCGAATTTTCTATGCAGAGATCATCAGATGTCTCTTTTCTAACGTCTCTGCAAATTAAAAATTTTGATCTTGCTCGGTGGTAGATTCCTCTTCCCATTCTTCGACTTCGGCTTCTGTATCATGTTCTGTTTGTTGTTGTTGCTGCTGCTGTTGTATATTCATGAAGTTGTCTAAGGTGCTTCTTTGTGGCTTGCGGCTAGTCTTTATCGAGGTCTTTATCTTTGTAGAATCTGATTCATTCTGTAAATGAATCTTTAAGTGTTTATAAAAATTAGAAGTCGTCCAATATAATCCTCCAGCAATACTGCAGTTCGACACCTTTATGTACTTCTCACACACGAAACATTTTATAAGGCCTGTAGCAATCGAAGTGGAATCTGATGTACTTGGACCTGCGTCATCCAATGTATTGAGAGAAACTTGTAAATTTATTTCTATATTTGGATCTCGATTTGGATCATTGCAACTGAGTTTGATTTTTTCTGATTCAGTCAAGTTTTTTATATATTTCCTCAATGTATGTTCCAGATTTTTTCTAGCTGTGTTCACATTGAACTGTTGTTTAATTCGGTTTAATCTTTCCTTGAATTCTTCACTATTTTTTATCTCTGCGGTTTTAGTTTTCTTCCTTGGTGGTGGCTGTGGATTTCCCTCTTGGTTTTCTCTGAAAGATTGGCTGAAAACTGCAGTGCGGCCATTATCTTCCTTGTTTTTTTCCAAATTTCCAAGTTTTTCTCCAATCTTCACTAGAGTTTTTTTAATACCAGCAGGCAAACAAAAATGTTTGTGGCTTTTATAGAAAAATCCGTAATATTTTTTCAGTTCATCTTCATTAGTAATATCAATGAGATTGGGCAAGATATTTTTTGCAAAATTTTCAATGGAGGCAATATCGTCGTTTGAAAAATTTGATAATGCCAATTTGTTATCGTAACAATTCATTTGTAACAAATTTACTACAAAATCCGGGATTTCAATTTGTAAAGTATTTTTTATGTAGGTCCATACATCTGAAAATTACAAAGTGTCATAGGAATATTGATTTCTCGGAGATAGAGCTATTTTTTGCTTCAATTGTATGGCAGTTAGGTAGTTTCTGTCAGATTAGAGAGATTCAGTTAGCTTATATCGGCTTATATTCAGTCTGAAAGGCAAATCATAAAAGAAAAGTTACCTATCATTTGACCTTCAAAAAATGTGAAAATCGTGCTAGTTTGTAGTGTCTTTAAAATATTTAAATCTGGTTTTTGGATTAATAAAATCAGTTTACGAATAATTTAATTATAGTTTGGGGCCTTTGTCGTTGAACACCCTCTATTTGAAAGCTCATTGCCATAGATCCCACTTCGAATCGTTAAAATTTTGAAAATTCAATATTAGTAAATGAAGAATTAACACTTTTTAATACCTACAGCCTAATTTTAAAAAGGTAATGTCATTTAATTTTTTTTTAAGTGATGGACGCCCTTTTACGCCTACATCACTGACATGACGTTTGATGAACAAAATCTCGAACAAAAATTAGCGCATCCCCCTTCAAACCAAGGCTCATGTATCTTGAGACTTCGTAGATTATTTTTAGCGTTATCACCACGGTTATCACAGAGCTGTTAGTTTTACAAATACTCTAAATACATTACGAAAAAATTACGCCTATAAAATGCAGGGACGACAAATTGAGTGTGGTTCCCAGTGTAACTTTTAATGTAATTTCGATATGATTCTATCATATGTACTATAATAACAAGTCAAGCATAAAACACTTACCTTCTTTCCCAAGTTCTGCCATCCTGTAAATTCCTAAATACTATATCAAAGACCACAAAGTCATATCAAAAACTATAAAATCACGAGCGTTCAAACGCGTTCAAAACACCTTAGCTCGGAATGAAACAATAAGCGAGACGTTTCTTGGCGAAATTGATGCACATGCACTTTTTTAGTTTTTAGAGAACGCACGTAGACCATCCAGACGACAACTTTATCTGATTAAACATGCAATCAAGAGGTAATGAAAGTATTTGAAACTGTAATTAAAATAATGAAAAAGTAATTAAAAGAATGAAATCGTAATTAAAATATTCAACATGTAATTAAAATATTTAAAATGGAATTAAAGTATTGAAAATGTAATCAAAATACTAAAAATGTATTTGAAGATACTGATAAGACTGAACACACATTCAACAAGTAATTAAAATATTAAACATGTAATCAAGTAATTGAAAATTTCAGGTGTACACCATATTTAAGGAGTTGTTTGCCCCTCGATAACACATGACAAAAAAGCTTAAGTATTCTGTTCTATTTAATATAAGGAAGTATTTTGAAAGCCTTCTAAAAAACCTTAACGGACATCCAAACCATGGAAATTTAAACCAAAAGATAAAAATGACTTTTGCCGCTGCGTTTGTCCAGATATCACGGGTTCAGGTAGAATAAGTTTTATGTCACAGATTGGCACATATTTCGTCTCATCGACATTTGGGAAAATAAATTCTCCTTAAATTTTGTTGCTTTTTCTAAGAAAACTCACGTAAATATCATTTTTAGAATTTTTTTCTTCGATAACTTTTTCAACATAGTATATGTGACTTTCCTTAACTTTGAATTCAACTAAAACATACTGGTCTTGTTTTAGAGGGCAATTCAGTTCATCAAATTGCGTGAGAATATCATCAGATGTTCCTTGGAACTCGATTTCATCGGAGTCTGTATCCTGAAGCACGATCGAGAATTCCGAGTCTGAACTTTCTTCTATAAGTTTCCTTTTCATCTGCTGCTGCTTTTTCTTTTGTACTCTCTTCTACCTCCAACTTCTCTGCTATCCGCATTTGCATCCGTCCGTTGCTATCATGCATTTGCCTTTTCTTCTTAGTGCTCTATTTGATACTCTTGGTTTAGTTTTTGGATATCCTCGTATCTGCTCAGGAGATATAAAGCTTCCTGAAACACTTTCTTTAGATAAAGGAGTTTTGGTCAGGTTAGGTGTTTGTGTCAGCACTTTGTTACTATCGGAAGATGAAGATATAACATTGGAAACATCTTCTCGTGATGTGGAAGATCCAGCAATTGACGGCGAAGGCAGGGTTCTATCTGCCACGTAGCTACACAGAAAATCTGATTCTGAAAACACATCTCGATTGTAAGGCATTATTCCTGTCTTTCTAAATGAATTGGTAATAGTTTCGGGTACCATGCATTTTTCATGGGCCTGACCAACGAACTGAGCAACTTCATAAATTGACACTGTTTGCCCCGCATGATGTAACTTCCAGCTGTCCACAGCCCTAGAATAGTACGTTTGGAAGGGCTTAAACACACCGACATCAAGTGGCTGCATACGTTGAGTTGAATGGGGTGGGAATGTTAGAACTGTCACCCCATTTTCTTTAGCAATCTGAGAGCATTTAATGATATGTGGCTTTCATGATTATCATACAGAATCAGTGATGGATTTTCCTTGTACGAGTTACTGTGTCGAATGAAATAATAATAATAATAATTGCTACAACCCATAGCCTGGAAACCAGGCCCCAGAAGCTATAAGCTTGTGCGGGAGGGAGGGGGCGATTATTATTATTACGTAGGCCCTAAGTGCGGCTGCAGCCGACTTACAGATGGAACAGCGCAAATCCCACATTTGCGTCACAGCTAAGGAAAACTGCAGAAAACCTTAACCAGATCTGCCGGCACCGGAAATCGACCGCGGGCCGCTTGGGTGAAAGTCCAGCACTCTAGACATTACACTACCAAATGTTTTAAAACTTCGGTAAACAGCTCGGAAGTCATCTACCCAGATTTCGATGTCAAACCTAATGTTGCTGGAGGAGCCCCATGAAGCATATCTTGCTTAAAGTGAACCCTGGGAAACACCATTGCCGGAGGAAGCCAATTCCCTGCTGCGCTTATTATGCAACAGGTTGTAACTAGGGTTCCTTTCTCAGCACTTCTTACCTTCGTCACTTGTCGATCTCCCTTTTCAACAATAACTTTTATAAGCTTCTGAACAGTAACCGTGGCGGTTTCATCTAAATTGAAAACCCGTGTGCCATCTTGAAACCGTAGATTTCTTGCATATACTTCTGCAAGCTTATCAAAGAAGGTGTTCACGTTATGTCGATTAAAAGACTTGGCCCTTGATAGTCTGCAGCCTTCAGGTGTCCTTAGAGATAAATTTGGAAGTCTATTCATAAAACACCGCATCCATTTCTCTCTTGCAAGTTTGTTTGCTTCCCAATTAGTAGGTATGGCCACATTATTTACTATAGCCATTTCGAATGCTACCTTTCTGCATTATAAAATTGGAAGCCATAAGACATTTGCCAACATTTGACAATGTAATCAGCAAGGCACTTTTCTTGTTCTGCAGAGAAAACTTTTCTCACTTCATAATTTGGTTTCATTCTGATTCTTTCTGCCGTAACTTTTTGCCTTTTGGCATATCTCGCCAAAGTTTGAAAAGGTATGCCCTTTAGTTTTGCTGCTTGACGAACAGAAATGTCACTGAGCACCATATCAACAGCTTCAGACATAGTAGTTTCATCGTCTTTGTTAGTTTTTGACCCTTTCTTGTATTTGTTGCCTGTTCGTTCATGACAGTTTTATCCATTTTTCTATAAAGAATTAATAACCTTTGTCAAAGACTGGCTGTTTTGCTTCATAATTTTAATATTTAATAATAAGAACACTTTTTCTAAAAATGGGCCAACAATGAGACACTGGTTACCAACAGTGAGACATGTCCCACTGTTTGGCGTCTCATTGTTGGCCATGCATGCTTGGAAACTAAACCGCCATTTTTTCAAAACAATCAACTTTAATAAAAATATTAAATTAACCCTAAAACAGGCCACTAGTATATTGGATTTTATCTCATTACAACTTTGGAAAGAGTATTACATTAGCAGACTAAATTGAGGATATTTAAACCTACAAAGCTTACTTTTGTTTCCCATAAAACACACACCATACACCACTTAAAAACTTTTTTGCAACACTAATGTTTTTACACTGTTACAATGGCCATATAAACTCGTCTGTTATTTTCCATTTAAAATTACGGTTTCTCTATAAGATACGTCGTTAATAACAACGTTATCTTATAGCGTTATAAAATACGCTGCTGCATAGTATTCAAGTAACATTTTATTTATAGTAAAAAGTACAATTATTGAATTGGAATCTGTGATCACTACTTGAGCTAGAACTGTCATATTGCTCCCTATTGCTTTTGTTTGTAACTTCTTTGATTTCTGCTGTTACATCCCATGTAGACTTTGCACTCGACGTTCTACTGACTTCTGCTGTTACATCCAATGTAAACTTTGGACTCGAGGTTGAATCACCGAAAACTTTTCTGGCAGTCTTTGCTTTTTTCTGCAAATGATTCTTGTATATAAGACTCTGCCACGTTCGAAGATGCCCATCCTCCATGTCCCTTCAAAGAAGTTATATCTGCACCTACATTACAATTTAAATTACTTTTTATTCTTTATTTCAATGTTTATTTGAATTAAATCGGGGTTGAGCTTCAAAAATTGTAAAAATTTGGTAAATCAGCAATGTTAATTATCCTGCTAATAATTCACAACACTACCTATACAATACCTACGTTAACCAAGAGAGTCGCCGAACTGCGACGAAAAGAATGCCCAGTGTAACTTGGGTTTTCCAGCTTAAAGCCCGTTTGACATGATACTAAATTTACGCAAAAATTTAGGAGTAAATTTTTTCATAAATTTTTTGATAAAATTTTACAAAAATTGACAATTTTCTGTTTGCAACGCATCTCATTTTTAATGCAAAATTTGTCAAACGCGCATGCGTATTAACATATCTTTTTAGTGTTATTTGTGGTTGCAGTGTTTGTAGTCTTGATATAACTAAGAGTTGACTTCATGTTTGTTTATGTTTTTAATATTACGTTTTGAGGTTAGTAATGATTTGAATTTAGTTCTGTTTACCTATTTACGTTATTTAGAACATGTCTGATAGTATTAGTGAAGACGAAATATGTGCAGTGGCAGCTGCGTGTACGTTACTGAACCTGCTATTGGTAAGACCAGAAATTGGTTACGACGGAGAGAAGAAGGCAGAGGCGTCTTACATTTGTTAAATAATGAACTTTTGGTAGAAGATCCATCGTCATACACTAACCTTTTACGTTTAAATAGTGATTTGTTTGAAACTTTGCTTAGTCTAGTAGAAACAGACATATCCCGCAGTGATACATGTATGCGTGAGAGTGTTTCCGCTCGAAGTAGGTAAGTTCATTTACTTATACTTTTTATGGAGCATAACATTGATTGTTTACTTATAATTTCAGATAGCAAGTTACACTTCGGTTTTTGGCAACTGGCGAGTCTTTTCGGTCTTTAATGTACTCAGCTCGTATATACGAAAGCACGATATCAAGATTTGTTCCAGAAGTTTGTGAAGCAATAGACAAACATTTAAAAGAGAGGTATCTGACAGTAAGTTGAGCGAACCTAAACGAATGATGGTTAATTACAAGTATTTTATTTTGTAGATACCAAGTACCGAAAAAGAATGGAACAACTTGGTAAACTTGTTCTGTGATATGTGGGACTTTCCCCACTGTTTAGGAGCCCTTGATGGTCGCCATATAAAATTTAGAGCGCCTCGATCATCAGGCTCGTATTATTATAATTATAAAGGTGATTTCAGCATCGTACTATTAGGTTTGGTAGATGATGAATATAAGTTTACATATGTAAATGTTGGCATCAACGGCCGAATTAGTGATGGAGGAGTATTACGAGAAAGTTTATTGTGGCAAGCCCTTAATGATAACAGATTAAATTTCCCCAACTCTAAACCTCTACCTGGACGCCATCAACAAGTCCCATATGTAGTAGTGGCCGACGATGCATTCCCGTTGTCAACAAGAATTATGAAACCTTATCCAGAAAGAGGACTAACTCATGATTGCAGAATATTTAATTACAGGCTATCGAGGGCAAGACGAAGTAGAGAATGCATTCGGAATTTTAGATAATCGATTTCGTGTACTTTTCAATCCCATCAATCTCTCACCACAAAAAATGGAACTAATAACATTATGTTGTGTAATATTACATAATTTTTTAATAACAAAAGATAAAGTACCATATTGTGATGTAAAATCTGAAGACATTGCTGCAAATAATTTGGGTCGTTTCTGCACAAGGTGGTAACAGAAACAGCGCTGAAACTCGAGAAATTCGAGATGAATTTAAGAAATTTTTTAACACAAGTGGTACTAGAGACTGGCAGGAAGCTCATGTTGCAAGGAAGAACATGTAGAAATAATATTTAAGATGTTTTTTAGAAAATTATTATATAATATGTAGTTACATTAGCCTACAATAAACTTAATATTTAATAATACAAGTTATACATTAATTATATGTCTGTTTTTTTTCATTTCTCTAATAGCTTTAAACAGTAGGGTTGTTATATTTTCTTCGACTTCCTCAGCAACATCGGGACTCATCTGTTTGAGTTTTGAAGCTACAAATTCTACAAATATGTCCGACTTATGTTTTTCTTGAAGTGCTACTATTTTTTTCTTATCTCTGTCTTGCGTTATTGTTGACATTGTTTTAATTGCACCTGCAGCCTCTTCAATAGATTTAAGCGTAGGATCAGTTCGTGTTTTCTTACGATTAAGGCCAAGAGAAGTAGCTGGAGTTTTATCTGAATGTGAAGAGGATCCCATCGAAGTTCCAACTAGAAGTTCATCAAGTGCTGCAGTTGACAGCCGTTTTAAGCTAAAATCAGGTTGCACTTCATACTCGACTGCTTCAGCGTCATAATCATTATATCTCTGCAAAAAGTTGGTAGAACGATATTAAAACATACAAGCTGTTTAATGTAAATTTACCGTTGATTGTAGTATGTCATTATGTGTGTCATTCTCCAAATCATCTAGATTTATAGCGGAGTCGCTTTGATTCGAACTTGGACTTGAAACTGATGTGTGACAAGCATAGCTCATACTATCGGTACTCTGACGAGTAATAAAATGATCCAAAATAAAAAGCATTTGATCATAATACCATATCGTTGGATGATAAATCTTGAAATGAAATAACATGTTTTAGAAAACTATCAAAGCAACATAAATACAACTACTTACATCATCTTCTCCTGCACCGCTTTTTAATGATTTTTCATATTTTCTGTATTCTGTGAGAAAATTTGTTTTGAGTCCTTGGAATTTTGTTTTAATGTCGGTAGTACTAACATCCGATTTTAACAAACTAACTGCATGTTGAATGGCTTCTAAAGCTTTTATTATGGAATGCTTATTTTTGTATTCTTTTGATTGCACAGCGTATAAACACGGATGTTTTTTATATTCGTCAATTAAAAATGAAACCTGTTCCCTTGACCAAGACATTTCAATAACTACTAACAAGGAGCCAGGACGCACACTTGATTTAGAGGTTATATGTTGATGTTTGTTGTTTACGTTCCCACGTGGTGTCTATGCGATCTGAAGTTAGCCATTGTGCTGTGCGCACATTTACGCGCAGTTTTACTCGCATATTTAGGACAAGATCTAAATAATTTACCAAAAAATTTTGTGATAAATTTCTTACCTTAATTTAGTGTTTGCAACGTGCAAAAAATTTATGAAAAAATTTACTCCTAAATTTTTGCGTAAATTTAGTATCGTGTCAAACGGGCTTAAGAAAAGTTGCAATCTTTTTAGGAATCGCTCCAAAGGTGTTAATTCCTACATTTTGGCGGCTACACCTGCCCTTTTGATAATGCAAAAAAAACCTTAGAGGTGAGTTTGTAGGGCACAAAGCAACATAACGCCGATACAGGTCGATGGTGTTCACTCCAAAACCTTCATTAGTTATACAGAACCTTCTTTCTTTATATGTTTTAGTATCAGAAATAATAACATTCAGTTTATCACCACAATCCTGTATATCATCAAATTTCAAAGCACAGCAATTCCGAAGATCAACGCAACCTATACAAAGGCATACAATGTATATAAGAATAGTACATACAATTATTATTACTTACCTTCATAAATAAATATTCTCCGTCTTCCGCTTGTTTTAAAAATGTTTCGATTTGTTCTCGTGTGAAGACGTTAGATTTTTTAGCACGATAACCAACACTTAATTTTTTTAAATAAGGAATAACAGCACCAAACTTTTCAATATCTGTGTTTTCCTTAGCCTTCAGAGTGGCTTTTAACATCGAATATTCTGGTCATAAGGAAGCAGGTGACAGCTTTTGCGACTGTAAACACAATATCAGTTAGCTTTTCAAAAAAAAATTGTGTGCACACTTACCCTCATATCAAGAAAGGCCAAAATGACATCTTCAGTTACTTCCTGGATGCCTTTTCTATTCTTCCATTCGTTAAACGAAACATACAACTTTTTCGTACGCACTTTTAGACTTTGTAGGCAACACATTGGCCCGCAATTCTTTTCCCTTTTCTTGTATTTCTTTTGGAACGTTTTCCGACATTTCAACGACGAAAAATTTGTTGTTTCGAAATTTGTTGATATTGTTGCCGTAGTACTCGCGGCAATCTTCGCATTTTGTGTAGGTATTTTTGCGAAATGTCAAGATGACAGTTTTCGAATAAAAAAATTTTAATTTTTGATTTATTAAAATTTGGAGAAGTATTAGTGTTGCAAAAAATCTTGAAGACAACACGAGTTTTATAGGTAAAAAATCTCGGTCTATTACATTCTCGCTTCCTGCGGTCGCTCGAATTTAAACTACAACCTCGATTTTTAAACTGTCTATAAAACTCTTGTTGTCTTAATAGCTATCAATTGCAACTGCAATCTGTGACCAGAAAACTATTCTTACTTCAAAATACGACATCTGTGTACAATTGTGTGAACTTAAGACAATGTTAAACCAAAGATTTCTTAGCTGTCTCGCTGATGGGCACTCTCCCCTACATTTTCTACTGGTTTGGAGATATCCAGAAGATATCGAGAATCATTTTCTAGATCAAAGCCCGGTACGCAATATCTCGAACAATATTGAGCTAATGGAATGTTGCTTTATACGAGTTTTGCCGACTCTTCAAAAGCAAACCACACCAAAATTTAAAAGATTTCAACAAAAACTACTTTCACAAATATGTATTATTGCATCCAGCAGAATAGTAAACATACTTATTTTCAGAAAATTGTGAAAGTAGTGATGTTTATGAAATTTTCTTTTCAATAGGGAATAGCAGTATTATATTGTTTGTATTTTGGGATTACCGGGAATTGGTCTGAGCACAAAATCTCCAAAGGACGTTGATATCTGATAGAACTGGCAAAAGTTAGAAGCGGCGAGATAAAGAATACCAGGAAATCGTAAAAGTAATGACTTTTAGGGAGTTTTCCCCCCTTAGGGAATAACAGTATTAAGTTGTTTGTATTGTGGGATTATAGGGTATTTGTCTTGGCACAAAACCTCCAACGCACCTGGTTATCTGATGAAATTGAGAGAAGTTAACGAAAGAATATCAGAAAATCGCAAAAATAGTAACTTTTAGGAGATTTTTTTCTCACCAGGGAATAATAGTATTAAGTATTATTGTATATAAGTATTGTGGAATTATAGAATAGTTGTCTGGGCACAAAATATCCAAAATAAGTCTTTATCTAATTGAATTGGTAGAAGTTGGAAGAGGCTAACGCCAAAAACAGTAAAAAATGGGGTTTTTGAGGCGCTGCGCTGGTGGTACCCCTAAACATAATTTAAATTACGAATTATTATTGTGGAAGTTTCGTTTTTATCTAAAACTATTATTTTTTTGCTAAGCCGGCAAAATAGTATATTGTGTAACGAGTGAAGAAAGTAACATTTTCTTAAGTGAGAGAATACTCGGCTTCGCCTCGTTTGGTAATGTGCGCGAGCTTAAAAAAATGAGTACGACGAGTTAAGCACTATGCTTTTTCTACGACCATTTAAATTACTTATCTGATATCGAAATCATTTTTTATTGATAATGTTGCTGCAGTTACAAGTTGATATTGTTTTATTTATTTGATAAATAGTAAGCGTAACAAAATTTCAAGTTACTATAGTGTTTCATTTATCATTATCAACATGAGCATTAATATTAAATTATTCTGTTTTTATTTACTATTCGGTCAGTAACTGTAATATTTTTTGTAACTATTCATAAGCTTACTATACATTTCTTTCAGTGTAGGGATCATGGTAAAACTGAAAAAAGCTAACCTCTTAAGGGGTTGTATTTAGTTGTTTTTAACAGTTGAGATATAAGGTGCATACAATGTGCATTAGGGTGAAACAAAAAAGGCAAAACATTTTTGTAAATTTAATTTGTAATACTACGGGATAGCTGCATATGGACTTTCCTATAATTCCCGTAAAATCTGAAATTTAAAAAAATATATCTTAAGGTGCCGCCGGTCGTTTAAATTAATTAAAAAACAAGTAAAAATATATTTCATATTTTTAAAGTTGAAACAATTGCATTTTATTCTTAGAAATTTCTAGAACTTTTAGAAATCAACATTTCTACATTAATGTAATCTATCCCCTACAAATTTGCACAAAATTTGGATTCAATCTATTTTTCAGTAATTATTGGTAGATTTATAGTCAGATTTTGTCGAAAAGCTCGGCATTATGTAATTAGATTCAAGTCTGACTCTGATAAAACCATCTCGCACTACAAACAGCAGCAGAAGCCTCAGTCACTAATTTAATGTATCTTTCCACTGCTTGCGTGTGGCAGGGAAATCGAAGGAAGTCTATAGTGCTAATTTCATGGGTTGGTTTGAACCATACTTCTTAGGTCTTCATCGGTTATGTTAAACATTAAAGGGGGTTCAGTAATTTGTGTCCACTCAATTACAATATTCCTCGGCAGTAAAATTTATTTTCGGAACATTAAATAACTCGTCCTATTCGTTGAATTCTGGCATTTAGTATTCTTCTAATACCAAGTTGTCATGTGTTGTCGATCATCGGTAATCATACACAAAAGAATATTTTTCGGGTGTACAAAATATCCTTTTCGCTGAATTACGGGATCAATCACTTTTCGCAAATTTTCATTCAGGTATCGACTAAGTTGAATAGTTTTCCATAAATGTTTAGCACCGTCTTTACAAGATGAATGCATATGGTCGAAAACCATATAAGCGCGTACACTTTTAAAATGTATGTTACCAATACTTTAAGTTCATTTGAAGATACCTCACTGCTAACATATAAACGTAAAATGCGATTCGCAGTGGTTAGCAATCTTCCGTGGGCAATTTTTCCTGGATTTCTTGACCCAAACCAAAGTAACATTGACCAGATTCAATCGTCTGACAAATATCTAATAAATACTTTTGATCTATGCTTAAATCATTTACGTCTACTACCGGCAAATTACCATTGATAGTTTCATACTGTGTCAATGGAAGATTTATACAGACTTCTAATTGCTTCCCAATAGGCCCGGAAAATGTTTTAGGTCCTGCTGTTGATCCGTCGAGATGATGAAAAAGATGGATGGAAAAATTTCCACTTAAATGTTATCAGTCATTACTGTTGCAGCTCTTTTCAAAGTGTATGTTTCCTAACTTTCGCAGCAAAGATTGTTACTTTTGTGCATCTCTGTAGTATTTACTTAGTTTTTGTTCTAAATAAAAAAAAATAGTACCGTCATTCGGGGTGGCATTGATATTTTTTTTCAGTTTTTTGTTCTCGTTCTGGTAATACATAGCCCTGGGTTACCAGGAAAAATATGTAGATTCAGTATACTTTTCTCATCACCCTCTCATGGTTTGAACCGTATACACGAAAAAATTTGCTTGAAACATTTTTTTACCCTGTTATTAAAGCTATACCCTTTTTTGGATCACTTTGATAACCACTTTGAAAGCGTATAGAAACGCAAGCTATAGTGATGTAGGGTATCAATTTCACCCCAGAAATACATACGTACGTCTATTTCTGTTATCAAATTTTTGGTAGCGGGGTGACGTTGATAAGTATTATAAAGGCTGCGAAGTCAAAGACCCCATACATAAGATTTCTTAATTCGAACGTCGTTACAAATATGAACATAGGTAAAGAAATACAAAACAGAAAAACTCATTATTGCTCATATACGTCAACAGTCTTTTTAAACATGTATCTCACAATACGATCGCCACTCTTCTGGACTAAAGGTCTGGGTAAAGCCGCAATGATGTCCTCAGACGTTACTTCAAACACGTCTTTTTCAGTCATTTTAAAGGTCTGTTTTGTGGTGTTAATTGATTTCGACCTAACAACTTTTAAATCGTTGCCCGTGTTCTTTTGAACCACGACCACGTATCTGTACGTAATGGACCTTCTAGTGCCAGACCCCACCTTTACTAATATGAAATTCTGTTCTTCTAAGCCTTCGAATTGGACTGCAGTATATTCGATTTGATCGCTCTGCAATTCAGAAACGTCAATGTCATTTCCAGATGACAAGTCCTGACAAGGTGCATCTTCGGACGAAGTTGAGCTAATGCATGGGCTCTTACACCCAGAGTTAACTTCTACCAGGAATTCTTCACTTCACTTCAATTCTTTTCTTTTTTTCCTGCTGGCTCTCGTTTTTGTATACTTTTCCTTCTTTACCTTTTTTTCTTTTAGGAATTCTAACAGTGTGTTATTTGCTGCTTCTGCTACGTTCTCATCATTTGGTTCTGTTCCATCGGGTAATTTACTTTATATCTTCTCAGGTTCCAGAGGACATATCCCGGTTGCTTTAAAACCACCGATAAGGTTTTTTTTAATTTTAAGCCTTCACCATATTTTGAATCCATATTGGGTCAAAATGGTGCGGAGAAGCTTTGGAAATTCTTCTTTCTTCAGAGATGCGGCATTGGGGTTTTTCTTCTTCCATTCCAAGAGTACTGACCTCCATGCTATTTTCACCGATCTAAAAAGGCACACGTCAAGTGGTTGGCTGAGATGTGTTGTATTATCCGGGAAGCACACGAAAGCTATATTGTTGCGCAACTGGAAGAAAGAACTAACTACATATAATTTTTCGAACTCAGACGATACTAATGTTGGAAGGAAATATTGAAAATATAAAACAAACTGTGAACGGAAAAACTCCTGTAGAATGTTATATCTTTTCATATCTTGTTTTATATTTTCAACATACGTATCTTCTGAGTCAGGAAAACCATATACAATACTTCAAATTTTTACAAAAAAAATCGAAAAAATTAATTTTGGCGTTAATGGAAATCAAATTTTGGACATATTAATAAATACGTCCAAAACTTGATTTCCAGACATACTAATCCACAACTCTTTCGAAAAACGAATAATAAATATTAATTTTACGCTGTTATATCTTAGCTTTAGAGCAGATGTTAATTAATTGTGTACATCATATATCATTGGGGACATCCAGAATTATGTTAATTACGTTGAGATTGCCAAAATAAAAGATTCCTTTTGTAGACTATAAGGCCTGTCCCAGGAAAAAACCGACCACTAATATGGTAATATGTGGCTGTAAAACAAAACACAAATATCAAAGTTTAATAGTTTGTACATTTAATTTGTTGCTGTTAAGTAGGTATAAAAGTGAGGCAGCATTACTTAGTGTTTATTTTGTTTTATTCAAAAGCGCATCGCATCAAAGGAAATGACGAAAAGTAATTATTTCCGCACGCACCAAAAATCCCGAAATGTCTCATAGATAGTTTCAAACTTCTTAATATTCCAAAGACTAGTATTCAAAATGTTATTAGTCCATTAGTGCAACAGTAGTCCTTACTGTTAACTGAAAATCTGGATCGAGAAGAAAACGGGGATCATTTGATCAAAGGGCCCAAAAGAAAGTGAAAAGAATGTTTCTATCAAAATCCAAAAGTTTCGTCGCTACAGAGGGAAATATTAATAGTGATATACAAATGATATTCAATATGATTATATTGAAGAATGTTGAGGAAACGCCTATTGCCCTTGATGGAAAACCACAAAAATCTGTGCTATGTTTGCCTGATTTTTTGGACTTGCCACCACAGTAAAGCGGCTCTACAATTCTACGAAGAAAACGGCAATCAATATTGTACCGCGGTGTACCGAAAATGCCCAGAGTTGAGACTTGCCAATATTGAGAGATATTGGGCTCAAATAAAACGAAATCTCAAGAAAAAAAAACTAAAAAACGTAAACATTTTTAAGAAAGGACCCCGCAGGTTATCATAGCTTGGAGCAAAATAACCAAACAGAATTTGAAACAATCTGCCGAATGAAGTGTCCATTTTTCGATCAGTTGTGCATTTATCAAACTAACACCACCTTTACGTCTTCTGACAAACGTCTGTAAGGTATGTATATTTAGTGATTTAACGTCAAGACTTAAAGCGTAATTCAAGGCTTCGTGAAATTCAACTTCGAGCACCGAACTTTGTAGGTTTTTTAGCACAGAACAAAAGTCTCCATGGGCGCTACTCATGAAATGCGTTATTTTTTTAGAAAGATCCAAAAAACGTTTTGCAAGTCGAAAAATTGTAGCTTGCTGTATGAACGTATTTTGTGTGTATATTTATGTCAATTCATGTAAAACTGTAGTTTTTATAAACTATGTTACATGTTTCTTCATGATTTATAAGTAAGAAGGCGTTAAAAAGTAATCAAACAATTTTCGATTGCAAATAACATCTCTTTTTTGGTTTGATATATTAATCCGATTGTTTCAAGAGTGAAGTATTTTAATCAGTGTGTAGAAAATACCATTCGTATTTAACATAAAAATAATAGAATCATAAATAACGAAAAAATAATAGAATAGTAAACAACAAAAAAATACGTTCTTCGTTCATATCTCTATAATGTTGTAACAATCTAATATTCATAGACTGAATAAGCCTAGTAAAAACAGAAATGTATTCCCAATATTACAAAAATTACAATATATTCCCAATACATTGCAAAAATTGGGAATATATTGGAAATATATTGGGAATATATTGGAAATATATTGGGAATGTATTGGAAATATATTGGGAATATATTGGAAATATATTGGGAATGTATTGGAAATATATTGGGAATATATGTTTCCAATATGAGACATTCCACGCCAAGTCAAACACTAAAATCGTGACCCCTCAGATTCTATGGAAATATCTTTTGTAGGTTCTATGAATCAATTCGGTAGACTCGTATTTTTTATTTTTAAAATTGCGACTGTTTTCGAAATTATGGACCTTGATAGTTCCACCGAAAAAGCCTAGATTGGAGCGCACCATAACGTTTAAATTAATGTAACTCTGGTTCTATTCATCACAGAATCACCAATTATGGCTCATTTTGAAGGCAATTAATAACCTTTTGTTCTGCCATTACAACATTCTCAACGGAATATTTTTGCATAATATGTTTTTTTTTCGAAAAAAAAGTTTGTCATTTTCGTTATGTTTACACCAAGATTTAAAAAAAAAGACTTTATAAATACTTTCACAAATAACTATATTTACGGGAAAAAAATTGAAGATGGAGAAGCAATGGAATATATATGAATTAACCACTATTGCATACTAAGTACTCACCGAAATATGGCTGGAGCTGCGGAAGGTGTGTATCCTTAATATGAATATAATATGACACGTTATCATATAACAATGGTCACTAACGATTGTTTCTAATACACTAGAATTACATCAAAGTTCATAGGTACAAAAACTCTATACACGAGTAATATTTAACAATTTCTGATTATCTGAATTAGAGTACACTTTCGCTGTTATAGTTAGTTTGGAGGCCGGTAAGAATGCGTGGAAAGATTGAGTGCCTGGTATTGTTTTTGCACTTAAGAAACGAGTTTCAAGTGCATTTTCCTCTTCTGTATGATCTTTGATGGTAAAGAACTGTGTGTTCACGTTCTTTACGTGTACCCACGTGAAAAACTTCAGGGGTGTATTAATTGGGTTAGAAGGGCTTTGGAGACTGTTTTTTTTAACTGTTCCCCCAACACCATCACAAGGCCCTTTGCCATGTGATGTTGCAAAAAAATGCCATTCTGCAGGTATACCAAAGTCCTCCTCATGGTAGCACAGGTTGAGAAATTTTTTTCTGTTTTTGTAATGAGCACTAGCGCCATCCGAAAAGTACATAATTTTCCTTATTATATCTCCAAACTCTTGTTTCAAAAAGCTTAGTACCTGTCTCTGAAATAAATGAATAGCTACCGTATCATGCCTCAAACATTCCGAAATAGCTACAAAATTCTTGTGGTTTATTTCTACATCTTCTTTCTAGTAAATAATGAATGGATGAATGGTAACTTGGTCATTGTTCCAGTGAACTCCTTGTATGGCATCTTGAATCACGAAAGAATAGTTCTCAGCGAAATAACACATGATTATGCAATGTCCTTGTTGTAAATTTAATTTTTGCTCTTTTAAAAAATTTGATTGCCGCTCTGCAATAAATGAATGCTTTAACAGCATCGGCAGCTAATTGGCAAGTTAGTTTTATTAACTGCATTTAATGTAGTTCTGATATAAGTTAGATACGTATGTTGCCATTCCATCTGGAAACGCTTCCTGTCTAATTATTGTGTAGAGGGCATTATGGCTTAGGCACTCGAATGCCTAGGGTTGCAATGTGTAGCTGCCGGAGCCCTAGTCTGGCTTCGCGTAGAAGGGCGTCTAAGATCGCGGTGTTTTCCGCGAGGCCGTCTGTGGATATAAAGCCCTTTGTCTCTCGTCATATAGACCGACTCTCATTATGCGACTGGCTATGATTTTATGCATCTGTCGCACGATCACCGAATTTATACTTATAGGTTCGTTTGGTTCTTCGGTTTTTGGTATGAATATGGTTCTGGATGTTACCATATTTTTCGGGAAGCTTCCTGTAAGCATTACTGTATTATACAAGAGGGCGCGCAGATGGCTGGGTACTTGTGCACCATTGTCTCGGGGATATGTTATCTGGCCCCGCAGAAGATGTTAGTGCAACTTCGGACGAATTGACCTCTTCACACGTGGTAACCGTCTACGGAGTAACATTGGTAACCGTCTACGGAGTCGGACGGGGACTCATCAGGAGACCCCTGGTTTCTGACAGGGCCGGCGTGCCGCGGCATCAGCCAGGGACTGCATTTCTTTCTTTACTTGTACCTGTCGATTAAAGGTGCGGGGGATGGTTACTCACGCACCCGATTAGCCCGTTGCCAGTATTACCCATCATCTCTAAGGTGCAGCCGGGATTCCCCCCGAAGGGGGTTTCAAGGAATGGAGTCGACCCTGCAGACTCGGTTATGCAGTCATGTGCAATATCCGGCGCCACCACGAGGAGGTGCCTGTTAGGATCTGAGGAAGGAGAGGCGATTAATTTGCCCATCACTTCCCTATCGCTAGGCCGGGTATGCGACACCCCAGCTGTCGGGACTTGGACTGACGACCTACTCAGTTCAATCGCCAGCAGAGCAACCAGAAGTATCCCCGGGGGTTTCCCCCTTGCCACGGCAAGTTGGTCCCCGGAGAGTCAAGTTGCTCCAGCCAAAGTTAATTTTCATTAAATGTAGAAGGTTGGGTCCATCACTTACAAAGTGGGTCTAGATCTGTGATTCTCATATTTACACATGCTATCTATTTTAGCTATGTAAAATCATATTTCTTTAGTGTATGTATGTGTAAGTGTATAGTAAATGTGAATAAATTGATCTTCCTTTCACATAACTAAAATCAATTCTGTAGCAAAAGTTTCTTCTGTGTAAATTGCAATGTACTGCGTTAACAAATTGAAGATTAGCAATTAATTCTGTTTTATGTTTTAGCAGCTTAACCATGTAAGGTTGTTCTTTCATAGTAGCCTATTCTTTTGTAGGTACATAGTTTAATAAATTTTTCTCTATTGTAGTTATGTGTTCAAGCATTCTTTTCACATCAGAGCCTATAGTTAACCCCAATACAGCCTGGTGGACCGTCTCGTACAAAATGTTCATGATATCGTTTCAGCGGAAAGATAAACATAGGAGGCACACTATTTCCCAGTGCATTAACCGCCACACAAACTGTTATTAAAGTGCCCCTTTCTTGAGAAGTTATTGCACCAACTTGTTTCACTCCCTTCTTAGCGATAACTTTATTTGGTTTTTGTACCGTGGTACACCCAGTTTCATCCACATTGTAAATGTTATTAGGTTGAAAATTATATGTATCTAAAACATCGGCCAGGTTGTCAAAAAACTTATTTACATTTTCTCGGTTGAAGTTCATTGCTCGAGAAAGGCTAGTTGATTCAGGAGTGCGTATCGACAAATTAGGGTTCCGTTTGAGGAATGACACCTGTTACAATTGATACCGGTTTCCCCTAATAGTTAATGCTATGTATGAAGTTTTCTTTGCGTTTCATGAAAGTTTGTTAAAATCTAGCCAAGACTTTACTATACTTATTCCTTTCTCGCTTTTGTTTTAACATCATCCCAAGAGTCACCTTCAAATATAAGTGATGTATTATCCGCATAAGATATAATGGTTCCATTAATACTAACAGATATTTAATGTATTAATATAAGTAATGAAGAGTAGAGGCCCTAAAACTGTGCCTTGAGGAATTCCCATTTTAACATAAAGGGGGTCACTTGTGGTTTCCCAAATTTTCACTACTTGTGTTCTATTAGCAAGGTAATCTTTTAAAGTTTTCAAAACATTTCCTCTAATACCATAATGTTCCCAAACATCAATAAGTTTGTTATGTGGAGCAGTATCAAAAGCTTTCGCTAGATCCAAGAAAATTGCAATACATTTTTTATTATTTTCTAAGTTATTTTTAATTTTGTTAACTAATTCATACATCGCATCACTAGTACTTTTTCCGTATCTAAAACCAAACTGATAATCATTTAGTATACCAAGATTATTCAAGTAGTCATAAAGTCTTTTTTCAAACATTTTTCGATAATTTTTGCAAAGTTATTTATCAAACTGATGGGTCTAAAGTTAGAGATATCATTAGTGTTTCCAGATTTCTGGATAGGTGTTATTATCGAAGTTTTAAAGTCATCCGGGACTCTTCCTTTTATAAATATTAAGTTAATAATGTGTTCAAGAGGCTTTATAATGTATTGATGACAATTTTTTATAAGTTTAGTAGGGATACCATCCAATCAGGGGCACTATTGTTTTTTAGTGACATAATATGACTCATTAACTCATTTTGCGATACAGGATTTAAGAACATTGTATCATGTATATTGGGATAATTTATTTTGAAATCTTTTAAGTTAGTAATTCTTTTTGCCATTTCGCTACCTACATTATTAAAATAATTGTTACAAAAATTAGCCATTTCTTTGTCACTTGTAAATAGTGTGGTATCCATGTTGAGTATGTGAATGTTATCATTTTTATTTTTATTCTGTTCGTTAGTTGCCGCAGATGTAGTTTTATATATTTTTTTCATATTATTTTTATTCTCGTTAGTGACATTGCTGTAATAATCATTTTTTGCTTTGTTGATAATGTTGTTTAATAGATTTCTGTAATTCTTATATTGAGAAAATATTAAGTTGTCATTACATTTTACAGCTCTTTTTTAGCTTATCCCTATGTTTAATAGATGTAATAATGCCATTTGTGATCCAAGGTTTAATTCTGCTCTTCCTTTTTATTGGTATGTGCTTAACAGTTTTACAACTTTCATATATATTGTTGAAATGTTCAATGAAAAGACTAAAAGCTAGTTTAGGATGGTCCGCTAACAATCATCCCAATCTTGTGAACTAATTAACGTTTGGAATTTGCAAAAATTTAGATGGTTTTTAGTTTTAGTAGTTTGTGGAGGGGTGTCAATACTATCTTCATAAGTAATACCTAAAAATACTGGAAAATGATCGGTTATATCAGAATTAATTACAAATATGCTAAATAAATTTATGTTTAGGTAGTTCTAGATTTTGTATGTTTCAAAATCTTGAGGTCATAGATCTCTTATGACATGAATAATCGGCAATTTTGCTTGTTGACCGATTTATTCAGCTCAAATTGAACTTCTTCCGTCATCAATAATTTTGAAGAATACTCGTTGATTTCAGCTTCAAGATTTAATAGAGATCCACAGTCAGCAAGCCGTATTTGAATATCAGCTGTACTTAGTACTTGGCCACTTGTATCTTATAAGCATACAAACGTAAATCGGTCTGGAGTATTCTGTGCAGCGACGATTTTGGGATACCACTCAAATGTGAGAATCGCCTTCTTAAAAATGTTTTTGGAGCTTCTTGCACATTTTCACCAAGACGCACAATGTTTTGCAAAGACCACCAGTGGTTCCCATCTGCTCAAATCGAGCCACTAACTCGAATTATCTGAGTAGTAGGCGCATGTTATTTAGCGTATTCCCTTGGAAATGCTCGTTGTGTTGCGACAATTGATGCATTGCTTCGAGCATAAATTAGAAGTATTGCGACGGTCTGCTGAGGAGTATAGCGATTCATTAAAAAAAATCATCTGTTGCTTAATAATCTGAAGACAAGGAAACAAAATTGAAAAGGTTATAATAAAAACAAATGGGGTGATGCAATTTGGGGCACCCTGTATAAAAGCTTCGAGGTTCTCTTGAGATAAGCAGTTACGAAAGTTGTTCTGAATAAATACATACTAGAGTCTATGTCACGAACAGATAAAATAATAATATAAAATGGTGCTTCGTGACAGCAACCCGTTTCACAATGTAAGGGCAATTAAATATTTGGTTAACAGATGTCACTTTCACAATTGTTTTTAATTTTGCATTCTACCACAATACTTACCTTCTATTTGCATCGGATCATTTAAATTATATAGTGTAGGGAGCAAAAAATGGACTCCTTTAAAGTCTTTTGGCTATTTTAGTCAATAACCAATAAATCAAAGCCATTTTGCTTTGTTTTAGAAATTACAATTTGGAGATTTTTAGATATCTTATATTTATTGTGCGATAGGCGGCTCTTTACAAGTACCAGCTTTGAGTCTGTACTTTACTATTTTCATTGTGCTTTCTTATTTAGCTACTGATGGGTTTTTATTTTCGTCTTTTGTTCGTTGTTTTCCTTTAAGTCACTACTAACTCGGACTCAAGATTTTATGTGGCCAGTCGGTATCTGTGTTATCTTAATACCTGACTTATTTAAGTATATTTCCAGTCAAGTCAACTAGATTTAATAACTTAGTTTCAACAGTGCTATATAAAAGAGATTTCTTTTAGAGGTATTCGAATGTCTAGGCAATTATTATGGAATACAGTTAAGAACGAATGTCTGGTCATGTGTGTATAAATTCACACATGCTTGAAGAGATACAAAATTATAATTTGCCAACCTTAACGATAATACTAATAATAGTTACTACACGACATTAAAACTAAATTTTCGAGACCGTGTATACACGTCATACGCCATTGATGGCGTCAAAATCTTCTTTGTTTACACAATTCTTTATCAAACATGAAGGTATGCAACCATAGAAACATTTATGCGTTTATGGTGGAAAAGGTCATGCTTGAATTTTCTATGTGTGCTTTGCAAGTAAGTCCTATAAATGACAAAATATAAATTATTTAGCATTGTTTATTAATAACAAAGTAAATTTTATACAAAAGGAAAATTAAAATTTAGTGTATTTAGTTTTGTTTTAATACCGTGGAAAGGGGTTAATTTGATCAATTTTAAAATTCAAATAAGTGTAACTTTTAATACACACAACAAAAAAATAACAAAAAATTAACTAGATATCGGTTTTTAGGCCTCTATCGATCCCCAAAAATTCAACTTAAAAAAACAAATAGTTTTTGCAAAAAAAAATAAAAACTTACTGATCAAAGTTGTACGGTATTTGGGGATACTTTGATCGTGGGTAAATTTTTGACGTTCGGTCAGAGTAACCCCGTATCTTTGACTAGAAAAGTTTGAAAAAAATGTTTTCAAGGTACACTGTGAAAAAAACAAATTAAAAAGCAAAGAAAACAACCGAATCAAGGCAGTTTTAAGAATTTTATTACAAAAATAACTTTATTCTTAGATTAACGTTCATAAAAATATAACAAAAACTTAAAAATAAAAATTCTTGAGATCATTCGGTTAATAAAAATCACAAAAAAAAGCATTCTTAATCCAGGTACCTATCAAGATCATCAAAAACATAAATAAAATAAGAAAAATTAGCCGTTAATAAATTTTAGGGTTTGAAAGATCGTCAGTGAATGAATGTAATCCTCGACGAATGTTCGGGGGCTTCAATTTTTTCTTCAAATCTGCACTGTCAACAATACAGACGTCTTCATCTTCAAAAACAAATGATTTTCTTTTCTTCCGGAGAAAAGTCATTTTAATTTCTTTGTTTGGCAACAGTTCTACGATTTGTCCCACATAGTATCGAACTGAATCATGTTTCTTTCCGGTCTGAATGTCAAATTGGACTAAACCCCAGTCTCCAACAGCCCAGTCAGGGCCAGTAGTTGGTGTCAGTCTTTTGATTTGTTTTTTAGAGTTGATTGTCGTACACTCTAAAAAATTCCCCTTGAAGTTGCCTCCATTTCTTGGGGTAAATTTACTTCAAAGTGTAATTTTCATAGGAAGTGGGAAATTTCAATATTAGGTTAAATTTGCATTGTCATGTTTCCTTTTTAAATAAATTTACAGATTAAAATTACGATCTCAATGCAATCTTACATTTCATTTTAACATTAAAACACCTGCGTAAAGTTATAACTTTACCTAATATTGACCTAATATTGAAATTTCCACTTCCTATGAAAATTACATTGGAAGTAAATTTACCCCAAAAAATGGAGGTAACAAAGTATACTTTATAAAAGCTTGTGCTTGTTCTAGAGCACAATTTCACTATAAGGTCAAGTCCAATAAATATAAATATTTAAAAATAGGGTACATTCTATGTAATTATTATTGAATCATTGTTTAATTGCGTATAGAATGCATATGTTCAACAAATTCGGTATTATATGCCATGCATATATAATATTGAAATTTCCCACTTCCTATGAAAATTACACTTTGAAGTAAATTTACCCCAAGAAATGGAGGCAACTTCAAGGGGAATTTTTTAGAGTGTAGGGTTATTAGAAATCTTGTCGGTTTTTTGTTTATTCAGACCATTGCTTTTTTCAGGGAGAGAAGTCTTTTGAATTATATTTTCTTTCACACTGTTTTCTTCAATAAAATTTTGTTCATCTTCATTTTCTTCGACGTTACTGTTACTGGTTTCTTCAGTCGAGAAATCTTCGTATTCCCTGTCTTGCAGATCATTGTTTTGGTCAACATAATTTTGTTCGACTTCTCTTTCTTCTTCAGAAATTCTTTCTGATCCACTTGATTGTAAAGAACTTTCTATATCAGAATCATCATTTTGAATTGCAGAGATGCTGCGACCGGGGGCTACGGTTAACCTTTTCTTTCGCTGTTTTGGTGCAGTCTGCCCGACGTATCTTTGCTCTTTTAAAAAACTAACCAGACTGCTTTCCACTGCTTGGTTAACGTCTTGCAAATTTTCTTCTTCTGGAAGTCTTTTAAAAACTTCGTCAGGGTTCAAAGGATAAATTCCCGTGGCGCGAAAGCCGCTAATTAAATTTCGCTTGATGCCAGAAGGCACAGGATCGGAAATTGCTGCTTTGTTTTTATCTGGTTTTGGCACCACAGAATTCATTTTGTTAAGACATTTATTCAACAAAGCTGGGAACATGTCTTTCGGTACAGTTTTTAGTCTTGGGTTTTGAGTTTTCCATTCTTCAAGTACTATACGCCACGCACATTTCATTGGTCGAAAGAATGCGACATCCAATGGTTGGCATAGATGTGTTGAATTTGGCACCAAACATATGAAGTCTATATCGTTATCTCTGCACAGCTGGTAGATTTCTGTGTCAAGGTGCGAACTGAGGTTGTCGCCTATTAGAGCTTTTCTTCCTTCTAATCGTTTTGTATGAGGCAAAAAAACGGTTGTAAACCAGTCCCTAAATGTTACTCCATCGATCCATCCACTTTTTGTCCGATTATATCTTGAGCCTTTAGAACAACAGATTCTGTGGCAGCATGGAGAGCCTTGCGGCCCATTTCCTTTCCAAGTGTCGTAAAGGTGGAGGCTTTTATAAATAACATATGGAGGAAGTAACGTTCCGTCAGCTGCTCCACAGACCATTATAGTTGTGCAGCTTTTCGAAAAATTCTGAATTTTGACTGGGTATTTTACTCCTCTTCTGTAGATGCCCCGTTTCTGTCCAGGATCGTCGGACAAGTTGGATTCGTCGTAGTTGAAGACATTTGTTGCCGGAATATCTGCCGGAAAAGTCTGTGCTAAATTGTCGTAAAACTCTCTCAGCGTTTCTCGAGAAACTTCGGCTCTTGCGCGTTTAATGTTAGTAGCAACTCTCTTACTAAACACATTTCGATGCCGTTTCAAAATACTGTGAGCCCAATCGGTACCAGGCAAATTGTTTTTAAAGAAGGGAATTTGTTTACCACGAGAATCCAAATAATATTTTGCCATTATTCTGAGATCAAAAATAGTCATAGGAAAACCCCAATCGCCACATTTAGCGGCCGCTTCTAAAATCGCCGCTTCTTCGGTTTTAGAAAAAATTGTTGGACGGCCTGGAATTCTTCCGTGTTTTCCTTTAAATTTGTTGTAAAGGGTCCCAAATGCGATGTTGTAGCGTCTTGAAGCTTCACGTATAGATAGCTGGTTGTTTGCTATACATTCTAAAGCTGTTTCCAACGTTTCAGGAGAATAGTTTTTGTAAGCACGCGTGCCTAACTTTTTTTTATAAGTTCTAGCCATGTCCTGCAACAATAAAACCACTTACAAAACCGGTTTATAAAATTTAGACCAAAACTTGAAAAAATATATAATTTTTCATTTAAATTATGTCATGGGGCAACTTTGATCAAATGATCAAAGTTTCCCAATTTGCTGATCAAAGTTACACTGAACCACGTTGTTATCAATAAAAGAAAAACCTAACCTCAAAATTTGCAACTTTTGTACACATGCTTTACAAAAGATCACTTTACAACTTGCATAAAAAAAACAAACCGTTGATTTCAAAAATTGCAAAGTTACAATAGAAGTTTTTTACTTACCGAAAGAAAGAGAAGTTTAACACCAAAGAGTATTGCATTCTCATACCCCGATTGAGGAAGCAAATACTGACCAACCAAGGTCAGGCACACACACCACACTGAGACGGTAATAACTGCGCAAGTTCGGATTTTGTAACTGTCGCCAAAAGGATTGAATTTGAAATAATGTTCGTTGGTGATCTGTTGATCAAAGTATGACTTGTTGTCAAAGTAACCCCTTTCCACGGTACTTCAATAACTTTATTTTACATCTTTAGATATTTACATTACAAATTAATTGCCTATTAGATATGATCTGATATATTAATCTTTCATCATCAAATCCAAAATCGTCACTACTGTCACCAGAATCTTTTCAAGATTTATTATTATGGGGGTTATGTCTTCTCGATCTAACTGAACCTCCCTGTGCCACCAATCTAGAATGATTTTATTTGTATTTTCCACGGAATGTTTCCAAATATCGGGAGTGACTGCATCTATTGCTTTTTGCCACATATCTAAACACTTTTCTCTGCCATAACCTGCTTCGCCAATATGTAGATTATAGTATTGCTTGCAAATTCCCCAAATATTCTCTATCGGATTAAAAATGTAGTCGTAACACAACATGCCCATATTCCAAAGCCATCTGATCAGCAGCATATAACGGGTGTTCATTTAAATTCGTAATCCAGCGAGCTTTGGAATTTTCATAACATTTTGACGTAGGTCTTAGACATTTTGACAAATTGGAACTGTCACAAACATTAAAGAGTCACCATAAAATAAAACAGTGAAATATTCAATTTGTTATTCATTTAATTCATTTTCTAGCTATGTTAACTATGTTAAATAAAAATTACAAGAGGTGTTGAATATGTTGGCCACCTTCGTCAATACACTTCATAACCCTGCGGTGGAAATTATTGATTACATTTTCTAGCATCCGAGGAGTGTTATTTATTTCAAGAATTTTTTGCTCTATCCTATGCTGCAGGTCAGCTAAATTCTGTACTGGTATCCTAAAAATACTGTTTTTTATGTGGGACCACAAGAAGAAGTCGCACGGTGTTAAATCGCATGAGCGCGGAGGCCAGGGAGTTTCAGTGTTTCGACTAATTATTCGATTGTCAAAATATTCCCTCAACAGAGCCAATGTTTCCACTGTACAGTGAGGAGTCGCGCCATCTTGTTGAATAAAATAACTTTGGAGCTCACGGTCGTCTAATTGGTCGATAAATGGCTCTAAAATTTCTGTTCTGTACCTTTCCGCTGTTAGTGTACCTAAAAGTGACTAAAATTGTAAAATTAACATTATTGGGTATTTAATTTTTGTTACCCTCAAAAAATATTGGTCCAATTATTCTTCCATGACTAAAGCCTGCCCATACACCTATTTTTTCTGCATGCAACGGCTCTTGAACAATTTCATGTGGGTTTTCAGTACCCCAGATACGCATATTTTGTGAATTCATGTACCCCGAAATGTGAAACCATGCTTCATCAGTAAAAATAATTCGTTGCAAAAATTCCGGGTCATTAGCAATTTTAGTTCTTGTCCAGTTGCAAAAGTTAAGTCGTAATGGGTAATCCGCTGGTTTTAATTCTTGTACAGCTGTCATACGATAGGGATACAAATGCAGATCTTTATGTAGCAGTACATGTGTTGTTCCAACAGAAAGGTTAATTTGTTGACTTAAATGTCGAATGGATGTTTTTGGTCTATTATCCATTATTTCTTGGGCCACGGCGACAACTCCTTCAGAACGTTTTTTAGGTGCCCCGCTACCAGGTTTTCGTAAAATGCTACCAGTTTCACGAAACAAATTAACCATTCGATCTATAGTTTGTTTAAATTGCTGGTAATCAATCACAACATTTGGAAATTGTGCTTGAAATTCTTCCATACAATTTTGTACAGAATAAAAACGCTGTCCATTAACAATGGTTCTGGTTCCAAAGTAACTTTCAAGTAAGAATGCTTTTTGTTCTACAGAAAACACCATCGTTGCAAAAAACCGAACAGCACTGATTGGTTAGTTGTTAAAACAACTGATTTATGATTTGAAAATCACAGTGAATTGAAAAATTAAGCAAGAAAACACAAAAACCAAGAACTAATGCACACCAAAAGACGATAACAACTGCTAACAAGAGATTATCTCTGCTGTCTGTCATACGTCAAAATTAAATGTCATTACGCGCCACAATTCATAACAAACTACGACATTCCTTTTTCGCTCTGTTTTCTTTCAGCAAAAATGCAAAGGTGATATGATTACGAATTTAAATGAACACCCATTACTTTTGCAGGCTTATTCCTGAAAGTATATAATCGATTTTTAGTATAAAAAGTTGAAAATCCTAAAATAAAAATGAAAGTACAACTTGCACTTTGCCAACTAATTCAAATCATTTATGAAAACCAACCTTGCTACTATATGTAGTAAATTTAACTTCAAAGCATAACTTGGAAATTCCAAACCGCTTTCTTGCAGCCCATTTTGTAGTTCAGCTTTTTTTCCAAGAAGCGTGTAGTAGTTTCTCCCATAAGCTGCTATAGTAACTTGCGTTATCCATAATGATAATGAAGGATTCCTCTAAATATGTTAATAACTGATTAATAATTGACCCATGAAAGATGTCTTTTCTCTCAAAACTTATAGAAGTGTTTTTAAAGGTATTTGCTCTAAAAAAGACATTTTTATTATAGTAAACCAAAGTATAGTTTTTAAAACATATTCTGGTCAATAGAAAGTATAAACTTACTATTTGTAACCCTTTCGTATATTGTGTTACGAACAAAGACCTGATCAAAATCATCGATGTCTGTTATGGGTTTGCCACGGTGCTTTGTCTTTTTAGGGCTGTGTAGAGGTTCACCAGATTTACAAGTTTGTGAAATAGAATTCACTATTCTCAAACGTAAATTTAAAGCATGGGCAACTCTCTGAAATAATCAACACAATGTTAAATACTTGCAGTAGTTCGAGATTATAAATATTAATATTATTATACAGGCACTTACGTCTGCATAGCAGTTATAGGTGTATAACATACCGCCAATGTGTGGATTGGGGTATGTTGGGGGAAAGACAATGATACTACAGATTTAATCAAATAACCAATATATTAAAAATAAAACAAAAATGAAAAATGATAGTTGTAATAAAAGTAATAAAATCGTTACTTAGGTAACTAATAAGTGAAAGAGAGATATCTGACTATACTCCCTGATGAGTTTAAGTAACAACAATGAAAATAGTTTAAATACAAGTAAATTCAACTGTAGTATAGCTCCAAGATTTAAAGCAATTTTAAGGTACGATTGTGCAAATTCTTATCCTTTGCGTTTATAATAAATTAATCCATTTTCGCTGTCTGGAATAGTTATTTAACACTTTAATTATTACGCTCGCGTGTTTAAGCGCCCGATTGTAAAGTATACGTTATTAATATTGTTATAATTTGCAATATTTATGTTTAAATTATATTAAAATTCTTAAGTTCTCAATTAAATAAATGAGTTCCAAATGTTTGCTCTTTTTGTTAGAGCTAATTAAGTAGTGCCAAACCGTTCAAGTGAAGAATCTATCGGGAACTAACTTAGAAGTCAAGCTTTTGTCGCGACTCGCCAAAAGGGATGAAGTTTCAAAACTTCAGTAGTTTTCCAACTGGTTATGCCAAACTGCAAAACTAAACCCGTGCATTGGTTTGCTTATCAGAATGCTACTAGTGAAATTTGTATCATCGTTTCCTGTCTTACGATAACCCAACTATTATATTTCGTGTGAAGTTCCTATTTAGCACAATGACATTTTATTAAGTTACCTAGTTACATAATTTACGTTGATGCAGCTTAGTGTTCCCTGTCTTAAGTTTATCAAAGTTCAAAAAGGTATATTTCCTGTGAAGCACAGGAAATGAATACCTCACATTTTATGAAAGTAATTTATAAATTAATAAAGATTAAACAATTTAATTAGATATACTTGGTGTCCTAATATTTTGGTACGATAATTAAATTATTATCGGCAGGGTGTGAAATGTTAATTGAATATATGAATGAATTGAATAATGTCGGCAGAAAATGTTAATTGAATATATAATAGAATAACCAGCCTTAAGTCTATGATTAAGATCTCAGCACCGACTGTGCTAGTAAAATAATAAGCAATAAAAATGAAAAGTATGTATGCATGTAAGCTACTTATGCATTAACTAATAGTGGACCGACGGAACCTATTGATAATCTAACATAATACTATATGAGCACCGATTGTGCTATATGAATCTTACTGTCGAACTTGGATCCAAGCGAGGTATTAAAGGCAGGGAAAAAATTAAGTAAGTAAAAAAATTAACGTTCATCGCTGTCGATCGATTAGTGTCAACAGCCACTCGGTAAGCTTATTATCTACTGAAAAGAAATTATCACCTAAGTCATTTGGTTGAGCTTCGTCTGCTTGAACTGTTTTGAATCATTTACAAGGTTTTAACCTATTTGCGTGTACGACACTAAGTTTAGTAGGTTTATTTAAGTCTTTTATCTTAAAATTTACTGGACCTTTTTGTTCAATAATTTGAAAAGGTCCTAGCCAAGGTTTAGCTAGTTTTTTGAAATTCCTTCATTAGTGGATCATGTAAATAAACTGAATCCCAACTTGAAAATTTACCTCTTTCGTCTTTTTATTATAATAATGAGCTCTTCTCCTTTCGCTAATTTGCATGTTTTCACGTGCTTGTGGAAAAACAATATTTAGTCGGGCTTGTAATTCCGATACATAATTATTTCTGTAATTATATTCGATGGTACGAGGTTTAAGAATATCATCTAATGGTAGGTTTGGTTTACGACCATGTAACAATAAGTAAAGAGAAAAAGAAGTACTAGCATGTTTAGGCATATTATGCGCCATTTGGATATATGGGATCCATTCGACCCAATCCTGTTGACTTTTGCTAATCTAATGGCTTAGAAAATCTTTGATTACGCGATTAATGCGTTCGCTACTACCGTTAGACATAACGTGATACGCCGTAGTTTGATGTTTGTCAATATGTAAAAAATTTAAAAGTTCTTTCATTAATTTTGATAAAATGTTGGTACCTTGATCTGAAATTAGTTGCTTCAGGGTACTATGCCTGGCTATAACTTAAGTAAACAGAGCTTAAACTACTGTTTAAGTTTCAGCCTTTTGATATGGCAGTGGCATTAATTCAATATATTTACTAAAATGATCGATGAAAGTTAATAGATATTTATTTCCTTTATAGGAAGTTGTAAAAGGACCTGTAATGTCCATGGAAAAACGTTCAAAAGGTCGCCTAATTTCGGGAACATTTTGTAAAGGTGCCGATTCTGTCACAATATCGGCTTATGAAATCGTCTAGTAAGGAGTTTAGTCGACATCGTCGTCATTTGTCTTACCTTTCTTAGAGAAAAACTAGAGCCGCATTCGCAGGTCTAGTTCTTTTGTGCCTCATTAATACTTGTCTGGTCCATGGTTAGAGATGAAAGAGCGACAGGATTTTCTCTAGACCGGATAGAAATCTGGATACTTGCCCACCTCTATTGAACAACCTTGTGGGGTCGCTCCTTTTGCACGGAAAGTATTTTGTAGGTTATAAAGACAATAAAACCGAGTACGATATATAAAGAAGGAGAAGGATGTAAAGAGGATTAACTACAAAACGTATTTACAAAATTTAAGTGCTTGACCCTTTTAGACCTGACTTTTTAAGTAGTCGAAAAAATTATTTTCACATGTTTTCTAGTAATCAAGATACCACTCAGCACAAAAAATAGCATCATTTTGATTGTTGAAAAAGATGTACATCGTAATGGACAACAGGCCTTAAAGTAAGTGTTTGGACATAACATAAATTTGTAGCAACTCATATAACTTTATTGTGAAAAATTCTGAAACAGTTTCACTAAACACAGATGCATATTGCACTTTATACAACAGGTTGTCTTTCCTTTACAAGGGGCATTTTTACACACTGCTCGGTGTGGAGCCGCTAGGGCAACCTCACCTCTTTAAGTGGCAACAAACGGATTCGCACTTTATGCAAAAGATATCGCCATCTTTTACAAGGGGCATTTCTTGTTGGTATCCATTCCTGACATATGTCGACCTTGTCAATCTGAATTTCACGGAACGGTTTTACTTCTACACATAATTTTTCTGAACGTTGGTTCACTGCTTGGTGTGGAGCCACTAGGGCACCCTAAACTTCTTTAGGTGGCTACAATCTGATGTACATCGCACTTGATGCAAAAGATATGACTATCCTTTACAAGGGGCATTTCATGTTGGTATCCATTCCTGGCATATGTCGACCTTGTCAATCTGGATTTCACGGAACGGTTTTACTTCTACACTTAATTTTTCTGAAGGTTGGTTCACAGCTTGGTGTCGAGCCGCTAGGGCTTCCTAAACTTCTTTAGGTGGCAACAATCTGATGCACATCGCACTTGATGCAAAAGATATGACTATCCTTTACAAGGGGCATTTCATGTTGGTATCCATTCCTGGCATATGTCGACCTCGTCAATCTGGATTTCACGGAACGGTTTTACTTCTACACATAATTTTTCTGAAGGTTGGTTCACTGCTTGGTGTGGAGCCACTAGGGCATCCTAAACTTCTTTAGGTGGCTACAATCTGATGTACATCGCACTTGATGCAAAAGATATGACTATCCTTTACAAGGGGCATTTCATGTTGGTATCCATTCCTGGCATATGTCGACCTTGTCAATCTGGATTTCACGGAACGGTTTTACTTCTACACGTAATTTTTCTGAAGGTTGGTTCACAGCTTGGTGTGAAGCCACACAATTTTAGAGATATCGATGTTTAAGTCACTAAATGTTTTTGTAACAACCTTACATATTTCACTTCCTGATGTACCTATTGGCACTGACTCTAACTTTATTAACTCTTCTCTCATTGTGAGACCATATCTAGTAACAATGGCCAATCGAGCATTTGATGTGACATCAGTAGTTTCATCAAGAGAAATCGAAAAATATTTACAACTAGTTAAATTTTTTATTAATTGTCCTTGTACATTTTTATTTAGATCTATTATTCTGTCTTTGATAGTATTTCTACTGAGTGATAACTCAGAAATTCTTTTAATAATTTCATCTTTATTTTTCATGTCATGAAATAGGGTTGGTGCATATTCAAGAAATGTTCGTTTAATAAATTCTCCGTCACTGAGGGGTTTTCCATGCTGAGCTATGGAGTGAGCTATACAGTAACTTGCTGATGTGAAATTTGTAGAGCTTTTTACAAATTTAAAGATTGAATTTGTTTGATTTTTATAGAGTTGTAACTGCCTAGAAATGTATTCCTTCCTTTCATCGATACTTTTATTCAAATGTTGACTATGATTAGTTTCAAAATGTCTCTTTATATTGCATGTTCTGCTTACTACCGTTTCATTGCACAGTACGCACAATGATCTGTTGTTTCTGTCAACAATCCCGTACATTTCGGTCCATATGTCTTGAAATGGACGGCTACTGCTACTTGCATTTCCTTCATCAATCAATTTTTGTTTTTTATTTTTTTGATTCTCCATCACAGGGCTGCAAAACAAATCAATATAAATCACGGCGTTTTTTTTATAAAAAGTTGATAGGTTTCTTACCTATTAACTTTTTGCAATGTTGTTGCACTGATTACTGGTATCATAAGATTCAAACATACTGAAGATATTTCTCCGACACACAGAATGTCTCGTACAGTACTGTTGCACTCAGCGTTGCCAGATACCTAACTTGAAAGTATCGTACCAACCTAAGCAAAATTATCGTATTTTCGATAAAGATATCGTACATTTCATAAGTTTTGTTTTTCTGTAAACTCATTAGTAGCGCAATATAGCACGTTTTTGTCTCTTGAACTGCTTTTTACGCGACATGAGAAAGTTGACAAAATATACCTATACTCAAAGATAAAAAGTACCTATTCGCCTAATTAAGTGTTTCAAATTTTAGGTTCCCAAATTATGATCGTCAAAAATTATTGGTAAAATAATTTGAAGCATTATTATTATTATATATTTTATTAAGAACACTCTGTTTTAACTTAACATAAAAATGTAACATCAAAGTATAAATAAAAAATTATTAATTTCTCTGGTAAAAACATTTTTGGCTGACTAGAACATAAGTCACAAAGTTCACAAATTCACAAAAGAAAACAAATCCTTTTAATAATTTCTGCAAATTATAGGATTCTGTCTTATTATGTATTAACCTACATAACAAAATCATGATCAGTATCATAAACGTCGTTTTTATTATAAATAGAAGAGTTCATTCGTTTGATCATGTCAGCAGAAGGCTCAAATTTTGTACAAGAGCCTGCTGCCATTACCGCTTGACTACCCAAAAGACAACCATTGATAGTATCTACTATTAATCTGTTTCTACACCTCGTTTTAACTAGGTTGACTTTACTAAATATTCTTTCGCACTCAGCGTTCGAATGCGGCAAAGAAAGTACATTTAACACAAATTTGGATAGATTAGAAAATAAATAATTATCGGAAGAATTTTTTAAATTCAAAAGTTTACTCCAAAAACTATCAATGCTATCATCTGGGGTAATGAAATCAGGTAATTTATAGCAAGGTAGTTGTCTCCATTCTTCATCTATAAGTTGAGTTGTTTCATTATCATAAAACCTTTCTAAATGACTAAATAATGGCAATAAAGATGGTTTAGTCTCACGTAAAGTAAAAGATAAGGCATTTTTGGGATTAAATAGATGAAGTTCAGACAGAACTGGGTTATTGAAATCATACCTTTTTTTTATTTCTAAGCAAACTGTACTTAAAAATGCAAGACATGTATCATAAAAATAATCAACTAAATCCTTTCTTGATTTTACTTGCTCATTTTTCTGTAAATCATTCATTACATCTATACCTAAATAAATCATATTCTTGTTTAAAAAATAGCTTTTGTTCTTTGGGTTAATATCACCAAGATCAGTAGCTAAAATATAACTTCGGGACATGTAACAGCATAGTAAATCTTTATAAGCTGAGACCATTACTTCATGTAAAGTACATAAAACGACTTTGTCAGATTGGAAATAAGAGTTAATAACAGTAATTTTAGGAAGGACCCAATCTAGAAATTTATAATATAGTTTGACAAATGGATCTAGAAGACTATTAAGAATAAGTTCAGCGGCAACTATCCTTTCTTGATGGTATTTTTCTTGAAAGTACAGTTGTAGTGCTCGCCACTGTTCTAATAACCTTTTCACAACTGATGTAAGAGACAGCCATCGAGTCTGTGATGGGTGAAGTATTTTGTGTATTTCCACTTCACAAAACACTTGAAATTGGACAAAATCACACTGTCTTTTGGAACTTGACTGAAATAATATAAATTAAAATATTATATAATGAAAAGGGTTACATACTTACAGAAAAAAATGAGTAAACATTTCTAGCTAGATCCTCACAACTTCTTGGGAGTACTTTACATGCCTCGCTCGCACAAATATGAAGTGAGTGGCACACGCACTTGAAAATAAATATTCCTGGACAGCTTTCTCTGAACCTGCTAGACACAGAGTTATTTTGCCCCATCATCACATTGCATCCGTCTGACCCAAATCCAATTATATTATCCAATGGTACATTCCTGGATTTGAATGTTTTAATTATACATTGGTATAAGTGCTCTGCAGACCCATCTGCAAAGGCAGTGTCAGTGTTTAAGGGAACTAGTTCCCACAATCTGCTAACAACTTTTCCTTCACTTTCATCATGAAACCTCACTACAATACAGGCCATTTTTGTGACTGAAATATCGGTAGATTCGTCAACCAAAACGCTAAACTTTGTTTGTTTTAATGTTTTCTGTAAACTACTCTTCTGACTCTCCCCTATCACGTTTTTGATCACACATTTAGTTTTGCTTCGTTTCAGTTCCAACTTCTCTGCTATTTTTGAATCTGGAAACGCTTTCTTCAATATTTGTGATAAATGATCCATTGCCAGAAATGGAATATTATGTTCTGCTATAAATGCACAAATGAGAATTTCCGCTTCTTTTGTTTTTCTTTCCAAATCACTTTCTTTATTTCGGTTAGCTTGATTGGTTTTGAAATAATTGTCTAACGAACTTTTTGCAACAGCATTTGATTTTAGGCGGTGTTTCTTAGAATCTGCGTGCTTTTTTATGACACTTAACTCGGACACTAAATCACAGTTGCAGCAAGTGCAAGTACATTTATAAGGGTCAGTGGAGCACTTTTCTAACCAATATTTAAATTCATCCTTTCTCAACCATTCTTCCCTGAATTTTTGGGCTCGATGACGTTTAGATGGTGATGGTTGGGGATTATCACTATCGGTATCCGAATCACTAGCATTAGTTGTTGACATTTTATAACACTTATAATTATTAAAAAAAACTATAACAATAGTATTGCAATGCAAAATTGACACACAAAAGACCACATTGACATACTATTGACAAGTTAGTGACATTTACAAATACCAACAATAACAACTTAAAATTACTGTTGCGCCACGCTCCGTCGCACTAAAGCCCCCTTCACAAGATTTCTTTATTGTTCACACTTCACCGTCCCAAAACTCAGCAATATTTCCATTATTTAAATCGCCTTTGCGAGAAACGTCATTCATTCGAATGATAGAGAAGATCGTATTTTTGACGTACGATCCTAAAACAGGATCGTATATCGTACATTATATCAAAATACCGTACAAATACGATAATTATCGTACGTCTGGCAACGCTGGTTGCACTGTACATCTTTTTATTCCAACCATGTAACATGGCGATTAAGTGCGTTTGTTTGACGAATGTAGCCGAGCGCACTCGAAGCATACCCGACGTACAAATTCCCAGAATTTGGCATTTTTATATTAACCTTTTAAGTGCCGGCGATGTTTTGGCGAGCGTACTCGCCAGGCCGCGTATATCGGGACAAAAGTAAATCTTGCGAAAACAAATTTGTTTTTAATTTTACTTGAAAACATCAGAAAGTACTTACTTTAATGTTAATAATACATCATTTTAAACGCGAATTTTATTTAACAACACAACATAAAAAAAGTTCAAACAAAGTTTAAAATATTAATAGTTTAATCGCGAATTTTTTTCGCAAAAATAAACGAATTATTTAATGCAAAATATTCCGTACAAAAGTCTGTATTTGAATGAGTGTTTAAAATATGGAAGAAAATTCTTAGCATCTTGAACCACTTAAATTACTTAAAACTTACCGCTCCTGTCTAAAACAGAGAACATGTGCGCGCTTGAAGGCCTGTTGTGCCGGCCAGTTAGAGCGCCAAATGGCGCTTATGGCACACAAAAGGTTAATATCAATATTGAAACAATGTATTTAAATGTTTTTAATATGTATATTTGTTACGAAATATTGTTGTACTTGTACATGCTCGTCTGGTTTCAGAATTAAATTATTATTAACGTAAGTAATAATATTATTATTAATAACCAACTCTGCCCGTCATGAGAGACAAACATTTGAATTGTGAAATTTTTTATCTTTGAAGATGCGTGTCACCAAAAATGAGCTCGCGTGTCAGCACTGACACGCATGTCATAGGTTCGCCATCACTGCGCTAGGGCTTCCTAAACTTCTTTAGGTGGCAACAATCTGATGCACATCGCACTTGATGCAAAAGATATGACTATCCTTTACAAGGGGCATTTCATGTTGGTATCCATTCCTGGCATATGTCGACCTTGTCAATCTGGATTTCACGGGACGGTTTTACTTCTACACATAATTTTTCTGAAGGTTGGTTCACAGCTTGGTGTGGAGCCGCTAGGGCTTCCTAAACTTCTTTAGGTGGCAACAATCTGATGCACATCGCACTTGATGCAAAAGATATGACTATCCTTTACAAGAGTCATTTCTTGTTGGTATCCATTCCTGGCATATGTCGACCTTGTCAATCTGGATATCACGGAAAGGTTTTACTTTACTTCTACACATAATTTTTCTGAAGGTTCCTTCACTGCTCGGTGTGGTGCCGCTAGGGCATCCTAAACTTCTTTATATGGCAACAATCTGATGCACATCGCACTTGATTCAAAAGATATTACCATTCTATACAAGGGGCATTTCTTGCTGATATTAATTCCTGGCATATGTCGACCTTGTGAATCTGGATTTCACGGAATGATTTTACTTCTACACATAATTTTTCCGAAGGTTGGTTCACAGCTCGGTGTGGGGCCACTAGGGCATCCTAAACTTCTTTAGGTGGCAACAACCTGATGTACATCGCACTTGATGCAAAAGATATGACTATCCTTTACAAGGGGAATTTCATGTTGGTATCCATTCCTGGCATATGTCGACGTTATCAATCTGGATTTCACGGAACGGTTTTACTTCTACACAGTTTTTCTGAAGGTTGGTTCACAGCTTGGTGTCGAGCCGCTAGGGCTTCCTAAACTTCTTTAGGTGGCAACAATCTGATGCACATCGCACTTGATGCAAAAGATATGACTATCCTTTACAAGGGGCATTTCATGTTGGTATCCATTCCTGGCATATGTCGACCTTGTCAATCTGCATTTCACGGAACGGTTTTACTTCTACACATAATTTTTCTGAAAGGTGGTTCACAGCTAGGTGTGCAGCCGCTAGGGTTTCCTAAACTTCTTTAGGTGGCAACAATCTGATGCACATCGCACTTGATGCAAAAGATATGACTATCCTTTACAAGGGGCATTCTTGTTGGTATTCATTGACCTAAACTTCTTTAGGTGGCAACAATCTGATGCACATCGCACTTGATTCAAAAGATATGACCATCCTTTACAAGGGGCATTTCTTGCTGATATTAATTCCTGACATATGGCGACCTTGTGAATCTGGATTTCACGGAATGGTTTTACTTCTACACATAATTTTTCCGAAGGTTGGTTCACAGCTCGGTGTGGGGCCACTAGGGCTTCCTAAACTTCTTTAGGTGGCAACAATCTGATGCACATCGCACTTGATGCAAAAGATATGACTATCCTTTACAAGGGGCATTTCATGTTGGTATCCATTCCTGGCATATGTCGACCTTATCAATCTGGATTTCACGGAACGGTTTTACTTCTACACAGTTTTTCTGAAGGTTGGTTCACAGCTTGGTGTCGAGCCGCTAGGGCTTCCTAAACTTCTTTAGGTGGCAACAATCTGATGCACATCGCACTTGATGCAAAAGATATGACTATCCTTTACAAGAGGCATTTCATGTTGGTATCCATTCCTGGCATATGTCGACCTTGTCAATCTGGATATCACGGAAAGGTTTTACTTTACTTCTACACATAATTTTTCTGAAGGTTGCTTCACTGCTCGGTGTGGTGCCGCTAGGGCATCCGAAACTTCTTTATATGGCAACAACCTGATGCACATCGCACTTGATTCAAAAGATATTAACATCCTTTACAAGGGGAATTTCTTGCTGATATTAATTCCTGGCATATGTCGACCTTGTGAATCTGGATTTCACGGAACGGTTTTACTTCTACACTTGATGCAAAAGATATGACTATCCTTTACAAGGGGCATTTCAGGTTGGTATCCATTCCTGGCATATGTCGACCTTGTCAATCTGGATATCACGGAAAGGTTTTGCTTTACTTCTACACATAATTTTTCTGAAGGTTCCTTTACTGCTCGGTGTGGTGCCGCTAGGGCATCCTAAACTTCTTTAAATGGCAACAATCTGATGCACATCGCACTTGATTCAAAAGATATTACAAGGGGCATTTCTTGCTGATATTAATTCCTGACATATGGCGACCTTGTGAATTTGGATTGCACGGAATGGTTTTACTTCTAAACATAATTTTTCCGAAGGTTGGTTCACAGCTCGGTGTGGGGCCACTAGGGCATCCTAAACTTCTTTAGGTGGCAACAATCTGATGCACATCGCACTTGATGCAAAAGATATGACTATCCTTTACAAGGGGCATTTCATGTTGGTATCCATTCCTGGCATATGTCGACCTTGTCAATCTGCATTTCACGGAACGGTTTTACTTCTACACAGTTTTTCTGAAAGTTGGTTCACAGCTAGTTGTGCAGCCGCTAGGGTTTCCTAAACTTCTTTAGGTGGCAACAATCTGATGCACATCGCACTTGATGCAAAAGATATGACTATCCTTTACAAGGGGCATTTCATGTTGGTATCCATTCCTGGCATATGTCGACGTTATCAATCTGGATTTCACGGAACGGTTTTACTTCTACACAGTTTTTCTGAAGGTTGGTTCACAGCTTGGTGTCGAGCCGCTAGGGCTTCCTAAACTTCTTTAGGTGGCAACAATCTGATGCACATCGCACTTGATGCAAAAGATATGACTATCCTTTACAAGGGGCATTTCATGTTGGTATGCATTCCTGGCATATGTCGACCTTGTCAATCTGGATTTCACGGAACGGTTTTACTTCTACACAGTTTTTCTGAAGGTTGGTTCACAGCTTGGTGTCGAGCCGCTAGGGCTTCCTAAACTTCTTTAGGTGGCAACAATCTGATGCACATCGCACTTGATGCAAAAGATATGACTATCCTTTACAAGGGGCATTTCATGTTGGTATCCATTCCTGGCATATTTCGACGTTATCAATCTGGATTTCACGGAACGGTTTTACTTCTACACAGTTTTTCTGAAGGTTGGTTCACAGCTTGGTGTCGAGCCGCTAGGGCTTCCTAAACTTCTTTAGGTGGCAACAATCTGATGCACATCGCACTTGATGCAAAAGATATGACTATCCTTTACAAGAGGCATTTCATGTTGGTATCCATTCCTGGCATATGTCGACCTTGTCAATCTGGATATCACGGAAAGGTTTTACTTTACTTCTACACATAATTTTTCTGAAGGTTCCTTTACTGCTCGGTGTGGTGCCGCTAGGGCATCCTAAACTTCTTTAATTGGCAACAATCTGATGCACATCGCACTTGATTCAAAAGATATTACAAGGGGCATTTCTTGCTGATATTAATTCCTGACATATGGCGACCTTGTGAATTTGGATTGCACGGAATGGTTTTACTTCTACACATAATTTTTCCGAAGGTTGGTTCACAGCTCGGTGTGGGGCCACTAGGGCATCCTAAACTTCTTTAGGTGGTAACAATCTGATGCACATCGCACTTGATGCAAAAGATATGACTATCCTTTACAAGGGGCATTTCATGTTGGTATCCATTCCTGGCATATGTCGACCTTGTCAATCTGCATTTCACGGAACGGTTTTACTTCTACACAGTTTTTCTGAAAGTTGGTTCACAGCTAGGTGTGCAGCCGCTAGGGTTTCCTAAACTTCTTTAGGTGGCAACAATCTGATGCACATCGCACTTGATGCAAAAGATATGACTATCCTTTACAAAGGGCATTCTTGTTGGTATTCATAGACCTAAACTTCTTTAGGTGGCAACAATCTGATGCACATCGCACTTGATGCAAAAGATATGACTATCCTTTACAAGGGGCATTTCATGTTGGTATCCATTCCTGGCATATGTCGACCTTGTCAATCTGGATTTTACAGAACGGTTTTACTTCTACACATAATTTTTCCGAAGGTTGATTCACAGCTCGGTGTGGGGCCACTAGGGCATCCTAAACTTCTTTAGGTGGCAACAATCTGATGTACATCGCACTTGATGCAAAAGATATGACTATCCTTTACAAGGGGCATTTCATGTTGGTATCCATTCCTGGCATATGTCGACCTTGTCAATCTGGATTTCACGGAATGGTTTTACTTCTACACATAATTTTTCCGAAGGTTGGTTCACAGCTCGGTGTGGGGCCACTAGGGCATCCTAAACTTCTTTAGGTGGCAACAATCTGATGTACATCGCACTTGATGTAAAAGATATGACTATCCTTTACAAGGGGCATTTCATGTTGGTATCCATTCCTGGCATATGTCGACCTTGTCAATCTGTATTTCACGGAACGGTTTTACTTCTACACAGTTTTTCTGAAAGTTGGTTCACAGCTTGGTGTCGAGCCGCTAGGGCTTCCTAAACTTCTTTAGGTGGCAACAATCTGATGCACATCGCACTTGATGCAAAAGATATGACTATCCTTTACAAGAGGCATTTCATGTTGGTATCCATTCCTGGCATATGTCGACCTTGTCAATCTGGATATCACGGAAAGGTTTTACTTTACTTCTACACATAATTTTTCTGAAGGTTGCTTCACTGCTCGGTGTGGTGCCGCTAGGGCATCCGAAACTTCTTTATATGGCAACAACCTGATGCACATCGCACTTGATTCAAAAGATATTAACATCCTTTACAAGGGGAATTTCTTGCTGATATTAATTCCTGGCATATGTCGACCTTGTGAATCTGGATTTCACGGAACGGTTTTACTTCTACACTTGATGCAAAAGATATGACTATCCTTTACAAGGGGCATTTCAGGTTGGTATCCATTCCTGGCATATGTCGACCTTGTCAATCTGGATATCACGGAAAGGTTTTGCTTTACTTCTACACATAATTTTTCTGAAGGTTCCTTTACTGCTCGGTGTGGTGCCGCTAGGGCATCCTAAACTTCTTTAAATGGCAACAATCTGATGCACATCGCACTTGATTCAAAAGATATTACAAGGGGCATTTCTTGCTGATATTAATTCCTGACATATGGCGACCTTGTGAATTTGGATTGCACGGAATGGTTTTACTTCTAAACATAATTTTTCCGAAGGTTGGTTCACAGCTCGGTGTGGGGCCACTAGGGCATCCTAAACTTCTTTAGGTGGCAACAATCTGATGCACATCGCACTTGATGCAAAAGATATGACTATCCTTTACAAGGGGCATTTCATGTTGGTATCCATTCCTGGCATATGTCGACCTTGTCAATCTGCATTTCACGGAACGGTTTTACTTCTACACAGTTTTTCTGAAAGTTGGTTCACAGCTAGTTGTGCAGCCGCTAGGGTTTCCTAAACTTCTTTAGGTGGCAACAATCTGATGCACATCGCACTTGATGCAAAAGATATGACTATCCTTTACAAGGGGCATTTCATGTTGGTATCCATTCCTGGCATATGTCGACGTTATCAATCTGGATTTCACGGAACGGTTTTACTTCTACACAGTTTTTCTGAAGGTTGGTTCACAGCTTGGTGTCGAGCCGCTAGGGCTTCCTAAACTTCTTTAGGTGGCAACAATCTGATGCACATCGCACTTGATGCAAAAGATATGACTATCCTTTACAAGGGGCATTTCATGTTGGTATGCATTCCTGGCATATGTCGACCTTGTCAATCTGGATTTCACGGAACGGTTTTACTTCTACACAGTTTTTCTGAAGGTTGGTTCACAGCTTGGTGTCGAGCCGCTAGGGCTTCCTAAACTTCTTTAGGTGGCAACAATCTGATGCACATCGCACTTGATGCAAAAGATATGACTATCCTTTACAAGGGGCATTTCATGTTGGTATCCATTCCTGGCATATGTCGACGTTATCAATCTGGATTTCACGGAACGGTTTTACTTCTACACAGTTTTTCTGAAGGTTGGTTCACAGCTTGGTGTCGAGCCGCTAGGGCTTCCTAAACTTCTTTAGGTGGCAACAATCTGATGCACATCGCACTTGATGCAAAAGATATGACTATCCTTTACAAGAGGCATTTCATGTTGGTATCCATTCCTGGCATATGTCGACCTTGTCAATCTGGATATCACGGAAAGGTTTTACTTTACTTCTACACATAATTTTTCTGAAGGTTCCTTTACTGCTCGGTGTGGTGCCGCTAGGGCATCCTAAACTTCTTTAAATGGCAACAATCTGATGCACATCGCACTTGATTCAAAAGATATTACAAGGGGCATTTCTTGCTGATATTAATTCCTGACATATGGCGACCTTGTGAATTTGGATTGCACGGAATGGTTTTACTTCTACACATAATTTTTCCGAAGGTTGGTTCACAGCTCGGTGTGGGGCCACTAGGGCATCCTAAACTTCTTTAGGTGGTAACAATCTGATGCACATCGCACTTGATGCAAAAGATATGACTATCCTTTACAAGGGGCATTTCATGTTGGTATCCATTCCTGGCATATGTCGACCTTGTCAATCTGCATTTCACGGAACGGTTTTACTTCTACACAGTTTTTCTGAAAGTTGGTTCACAGCTAGGTGTGCAGCCGCTAGGGTTTCCTAAACTTCTTTAGGTGGCAACAATCTGATGCACATCGCACTTGATGCAAAAGATATGACTATCCTTTACAAAGGGCATTCTTGTTGGTATTCATAGACCTAAACTTCTTTAGGTGGCAACAATCTGATGCACATCGCACTTGATGCAAAAGATATGACTATCCTTTACAAGGGGCATTTCATGTTGGTATCCATTCCTGGCATATGTCGACCTTGTCAATCTGGATTTTACAGAACGGTTTTACTTCTACACATAATTTTTCCGAAGGTTGATTCACAGCTCGGTGTGGGGCCACTAGGGCATCCTAAACTTCTTTAGGTGGCAACAATCTGATGTACATCGCACTTGATGCAAAAGATATGACTATCCTTTACAAGGGGCATTTCATGTTGGTATCCATTCCTGGCATATGTCGACCTTGTCAATCTGGATTTCACGGAATGGTTTTACTTCTACACATAATTTTTCCGAAGGTTGGTTCACAGCTCGGTGTGGGGCCACTAGGGCATCCTAAACTTCTTTAGGTGGCAACAATCTGATGTACATCGCACTTGATGTAAAAGATATGACTATCCTTTACAAGGGGCATTTCATGTTGGTATCCATTCCTGGCATATGTCGACCTTGTCAATCTGGATTTCACGGAACGGTTTTACTTCTACACAGTTTTTCTGAAAGTTGGTTCACAGCTTGGTGTCGAGCCGCTAGGGCTTCCTAAACTTCTTTAGGTGGCAACAATCTGATGCACATCGCACTTGATGCAAAAGATATGACTATCCTTTACAAGAGGCATTTCATGTTGGTATCCATTCCTGGCATATGTCGACCTTGTCAATCTGGATATCACGGAAAGGTTTTACTTTACTTCTACACATAATTTTTCTGAATGTTGCTTCACTGCTCGGTGTGGTGCCGCTAGGGCATCCTAAACTTCTTTATATGGCAACAACCTGATGCACATCGCACTTGATTCAAAAGATATTAACATCCTTTACAAGGGGAATTTCTTGCTGATATTAATTCCTGGCATATGTCGACCTTGTGAATCTGGATTTCACGGAACGGTTTTACTTATACACTTGATGCAAAAGATATGACTATCCTTTACAAGGGGCATTTCAGGTTGGTATCCATTCCTGGCATATGTCGACCTTGTCAATCTGGATATCACGGAAAGGTTTTACTTTACTTCTACACTTAATTTTTCTGAAGGTTCCTTTACTGCTCGGTGTGGTGCCGCTAGGGCATCCTAAACTTCTTTAAATGGCAACAATCTGATGCACATCGCACTTGATTCAAAAGATATTACAAGGGGCATTTCTTGCTGATATTAATTCCTGACATATGGCGACCTTGTGAATTTGGATTGCACGGAATGGTTTTACTTCTACACATAATTTTTCCGAAGGTTGGTTCACAGCTCGGTGTGGGGCCACTAGGGCATCCTAAACTTCTTTAGGTGGTAACAATCTGATGCACATCGCACTTGATGCAAAAGATATGACTATCCTTTACAAGGGGCATTTCATGTTGGTATCCATTCCTGGCATATGTCAACCTTGTCAATCTGCATTTCACGGAACGGTTTTACTTCTACACAGTTTTTCTGAAAGTTGGTTCACAGCTAGGTGTGCTGCCGCTAGGGTTTCCTAAACTTCTTTAGGTGGCAACAATCTGATGCACATCGCACTTGATGCAAAAGATATGACTATCCTTTACAAAGGGCATTCTTGTTGGTATTCATAGACCTAAACCTCTTTAGGTGGCAACAATCTGATGCACATCGCACTTGATGCAAAAGATATGACTATCCTTTACAAGGGGCATTTCATGTTGGTATCCATTCCTGGCATATGTCGACCTTGTCAATCTGGATTTTACGGAACGGTTTTACTTCTACACATAATTTTTCCGAAGGTTGATTCACAGCTCGGTGTGGGGCCACTAGGGCATCCTAAACTTCTTTAGGTGGCAACAATCTGATGTGCATCGCACTTGATGCAAAAGATATGACTATCCTTTACAAGGGGCATTTCATGTTGGTATCCATTCCTGGCATATGTCGACCTTGTCAATCTGGATTTTACGGAACGGTTTTACTTCTACACAATTTTTCCGAAGGTTGGTTCACAGCTCGGTGTGGGGCCACTAGGGCATCCTAAACTTCTTTAGGTGGCAACAATCTGAAGCACATCGCACTTGATGCAAAAGATATGACTATCCTTTACAAGGGGCATTTCATGTTGGTATCCATTCCTGGCATATGTCGACCTTGTCAATCTGGATTTTACGGAACGGTTTTACTTCTACACATAATTTTTCCGAAGGTTGGTTCACAGCTCGGTGTGGGGCCACTAGGGCATCCTAAACTTCTTTAGGTGGCAACAATCTGATGTACATCGCACTTGATGCAAAAGATATGACTATCCTTTACAAGGGGCATTTCATGTTGGTATCCATTCCTGGCATATGTCGACCTTGTCAATCTGGATTTCACGGAACGGTTTTACTTCTACACAATGTTTCTGAAGGTTGGTTCACAGCTTGGTGTCGAGCCGCTAGGGCTTCCTAAACTTCTTTAGGTGGTAACAATCTGATGCACATCGCACTTGATGCAAAAGATATGACTATCCTTTACAAGGGGCATTTCATGTTGGTATCCATTCCTGGCATATGTCGACCTTGTCAATCTGCATTTCACGGAACGGTTTTACTTCTACACAGTTTTTCTGAAAGTTGGTTCACAGCTAGGTGTGCAGCCGCTAGGGTTTCCTAAACTTCTTTAGGTGGCAACAATCTGATGCACATCGCACTTGATGCAAAAGATATGACTATCCTTTACAAAGGGCATTCTTGTTGGTATTCATAGACCTAAACTTCTTTAGGTGGCAACAATCTGATGTACATCGCACTTGATGCAAAAGATATGACTATCCTTTACAAGGGGCATTTCAGGTTGGTATCCATTCCTGGCATATGTCGACCTTGTCAATCTGGATATCACGGAAAGGTTTTACTTTACTTCTACACAAAATTTTTCTGAAGGTTCCTTTACTGCTCGGTGTGGTGCCGCTAGGGCATCCTAAACTTCTTTAAATGGCAACAATCTGATGCACATCGCACTTGATTCAAAAGATATTACCATCCTTTACAAGGGGCATTTCTTGCTGATATTAATTCCTGACATATGACGACCTTGTGAATTTGGATTGCACGGAATGGTTTTACTTCTACACATAATTTTTCCGAAGGTTGGTTCACAGCTCGGTGTGGGGCCACTAGGGCATCCTAAACTTCTTTAGGTGGCAACAATCTGATGTACATTGCACTTGATGCAAAAGATATGACTATCCTTTACAAGGGGCATTTCATGTTGGTATCCATTCCTGGCATATGTCGACGTTATCAATCTGGATTTCACGGAACGGTTTTACTTCTACACGGTTTTTCTGAAGGTTGGTTCACAGCTTGGTGTCGAGCCGCTAGGGCTTCCTAAACTTCTTTAGGTGGCAACAATCTGATGCACATCGCACTTGATGCAAAAGATATGACTATCCTTTACATGGGGCATTCTTGTTGGTATTCATTGACCTAAACTTCTTTAGGTGGCAACAATCTGATGCACATCGCACTTGATGCAAAAGATATGACTATCCTTTACAAGAGTCATTTCTTGTTGGTATCCATTCCTGGCATATGTCGACCTTGTCAATCTGGATATCACGGAAAGGTTTTACTTTACTTCTACACATAATTTTTCTGAAGGTTCCTTCACTGCTCGGTGTGGTGCCGCTAGGGCATCCTAAACTTCTTTATATGGCAACAATCTGATGCACATCGCACTTGATTCAAAAGATATTACCATTCTATACAAGGGGCATTTCTTGCTGATATTAATTCCTGGCATATGTCGACCTTGTGAATCTGGATTTCACGGAATGATTTTACTTCTACACATAATTTTTCCGAAGGTTGGTTCACAGCTCGGTGTGGGGCCACTAGGGCATCCTAAACTTCTTTAGGTGGCAACAACCTGATGTACATCGCACTTGATGCAAAAGATATGACTATCCTTTACAAGGGGAATTTCATGTTGGTATCCATTCCTGGCATATGTCGACCTTGTCAATCTGGATTTCACGGAACGGTTTTACTTCTACACAGTTTTTCTGAAAGTTGGTTCACAGCTTGGTGTCGAGCCGCTAGGGCTTCCTAAACTTCTTTAGGTGGCAACAATCTGATGCACATCGCACTTGATGCAAAAGATATGACTATCCTTTACAAGAGGCATTTCATGTTGGTATCCATTCCTGGCATATGTCGACCTTGTCAATCTGGATATCACGGAAAGGTTTTACTTTACTTCTACACATAATTTTTCTGAATGTTGCTTCACTGCTCGGTGTGGTGCCGCTAGGGCATCCTAAACTTCTTTATATGGCAACAACCTGATGCACATCGCACTTGATTCAAAAGATATTAACATCCTTTACAAGGGGAATTTCTTGCTGATATTAATTCCTGGCATATGTCGACCTTGTGAATCTGGATTTCACGGAACGGTTTTACTTATACACTTGATGCAAAAGATATGACTATCCTTTACAAGGGGCATTTCAGGTTGGTATCCATTCCTGGCATATGTCGACCTTGTCAATCTGGATATCACGGAAAGGTTTTACTTTACTTCTACACTTAATTTTTCTGAAGGTTCCTTTACTGCTCGGTGTGGTGCCGCTAGGGCATCCTAAACTTCTTTAAATGGCAACAATCTGATGCACATCGCACTTGATTCAAAAGATATTACAAGGGGCATTTCTTGCTGATATTAATTCCTGACATATGGCGACCTTGTGAATTTGGATTGCACGGAATGGTTTTACTTCTACACATAATTTTTCCGAAGGTTGGTTCACAGCTCGGTGTGGGGCCACTAGGGCATCCTAAACTTCTTTAGGTGGTAACAATCTGATGCACATCGCACTTGATGCAAAAGATATGACTATCCTTTACAAAGGGCATTCTTGTTGGTATTCATAGACCTAAACTTCTTTAGGTGGCAACAATCTGATGTACATCGCACTTGATGCAAAAGATATGACTATCCTTTACAAGGGGCATTTCAGGTTGGTATCCATTCCTGGCATATGTCGACCTTGTCAATCTGGATATCACGGAAAGGTTTTACTTTACTTCTACACAAAATTTTTCTGAAGGTTCCTTTACTGCTCGGTGTGGTGCCGCTAGGGCATCCTAAACTTCTTTAAATGGCAACAATCTGATGCACATCGCACTTGATTCAAAAGATATTACCATCCTTTACAAGGGGCATTTCTTGCTGATATTAATTCCTGACATATGACGACCTTGTGAATTTGGATTGCACGGAATGGTTTTACTTCTACACATAATTTTTCCGAAGGTTGGTTCACAGCTCGGTGTGGGGCCACTAGGGCATCCTAAACTTCTTTAGGTGGCAACAATCTGATGTACATTGCACTTGATGCAAAAGATATGACTATCCTTTACAAGGGGCATTTCATGTTGGTATCCATTCCTGGCATATGTCGACGTTATCAATCTGGATTTCACGGAACGGTTTTACTTCTACACGGTTTTTCTGAAGGTTGGTTCACAGCTTGGTGTCGAGCCGCTAGGGCTTCCTAAACTTCTTTAGGTGGCAACAATCTGATGCACATCGCACTTGATGCAAAAGATATGACTATCCTTTACATGGGGCATTCTTGTTGGTATTCATTGACCTAAACTTCTTTAGGTGGCAACAATCTGATGCACATCGCACTTGATGCAAAAGATATGACTATCCTTTACAAGAGTCATTTCTTGTTGGTATCCATTCCTGGCATATGTCGACCTTGTCAATCTGGATATCACGGAAAGGTTTTACTTTACTTCTACACATAATTTTTCTGAAGGTTCCTTCACTGCTCGGTGTGGTGCCGCTAGGGCATCCTAAACTTCTTTATATGGCAACAATCTGATGCACATCGCACTTGATTCAAAAGATATTACCATTCTATACAAGGGGCATTTCTTGCTGATATTAATTCCTGGCATATGTCGACCTTGTGAATCTGGATTTCACGGAATGATTTTACTTCTACACATAATTTTTCCGAAGGTTGGTTCACAGCTCGGTGTGGGGCCACTAGGGCATCCTAAACTTCTTTAGGTGGCAACAACCTGATGTACATCGCACTTGATGCAAAAGATATGACTATCCTTTACAAGGGGAATTTCATGTTGGTATCCATTCCTGGCATATGTCGACGTTATCAATCTGGATTTCACGGAACGGTTTTACTTCTACACAGTTTTTCTGAAGGTTGGTTCACAGCTTGGTGTCGAGCCGCTAGGGCTTCCTAAACTTCTTTAGGTGGCAACAATCTGATGCACATCGCACTTGATGCAAAAGATATGACTATCCTTTACAAGGGGCATTTCATGTTGGTATCCATTCCTGGCATATGTCGACCTTGTCAATCTGCATTTCACGGAACGGTTTTACTTCTACACATAATTTTTCTGAAAGGTGGTTCACAGCTAGGTGTGCAGCCGCTAGGGTTTCCTAAACTTCTTTAGGTGGCAACAATCTGATGCACATCGCACTTGATGCAAAAGATATGACTATCCTTTACAAGGGGCATTCTTGTTGGTATTCATTGACCTAAACTTCTTTAGGTGGCAACAATCTGATGCACATCGCACTTGATTCAAAACATATTACCATCCTTTACAAGGGGCATTTCTTGCTGATATTAATTCCTGACATATGGCGACCTTGTGAATCTGGATTTCACGGAATGATTTTACTTCTACACATAATTTTTCCGAAGGTTGGTTCACAGCTTGGTGTCGAGCCGCTAGGGCTTCCTAAACTTCTTTAGGTGGCAACAATCTGATGCACATCGCACTTGATGCAAAAGATATGACTATCCTTTACAAGGGGCATTCTTGTTGGTATTCATTGACCTAAACTTCTTTAGGTGGCAACAATCTGATGCACATCGCACTTGATGCAAAAGATATGACTATCCTTTACAAGAGTCATTTCTTGTTGGTATCCATTCCTGGCATATGTCGACCTTGTCAATCTGGATATCACGGAAAGGTTTTACTTTACTTCTACACATAATTTTTCTGAAGGTTCCTTCACTGCTCGGTGTGGTGCCGCTAGGGCATCCTAAACTTCTTTATATGGCAACAATCTGATGCACATCGCACTTGATTCAAAAGATATTACCATTCTATACAAGGGGCATTTCTTGCTGATATTAATTCCTGGCATATGTCGACCTTGTGAATCTGGATTTCAAGGAATGATTTTACTTCTACACATAATTTTTCCGAAGGTTGGTTCACAGCTCGGTGTGGGGCCACTAGGGCATCCTAAACTTCTTTAGGTGGCAACAACCTGATGTACATCGCACTTGATGCAAAAGATATGACTATCCTTTACAAGGGGAATTTCATGTTGGTATCCATTCCTGGCATATGTCGACGTTATCAATCTGGATTTCACGGAACGGTTTTACTTCTACACAGTTTTTCTGAAGGTTGGTTCACAGCTTGGTGTCGAGCCGCTAGGGCTTCCTAAACTTCTTTAGGTGGCAACAATCTGATGCACATCGCACTTGATGCAAAAGATATGACTATCCTTTACAAGGGGCATTTCATGTTGGTATCCATTCCTGGCATATGTCGACCTTGTCAATCTGCATTTCACGGAACGGTTTTACTTCTACACAAAATTTTTCTGAAAGGTGGTTCACAGCTAGGTGTGCAGCCGCTAGTGTTTCCTAAACTTCTTTAGGTGGCAACAATCTGATGCACATCGCACTTGATGCAAAAGATATGACTATCCTCTACAAGGGGCATTCTTGTTGGTATTCATTGACCTAAACTTCTTTAGGTGGCAACAATCTGATGCACATCGCACTTGATTCAAAAGATATTACCATCCTTTACAAGGGGCATTTCTTGCTGATATTAATTCCTGACATATGGCGACCTTGTGAATCTGGATTTCACGGAATGATTTTACTTCTACACATAATTTTTCCGAAGGTTGGTTCACAGCTTGGTGTCGAGCCGCTAGGGCTACCTAAACTTCTTTAGGTGGCAACAATCTGATGCACATCGCACTTGATGCAAAAGATATGACTATCCTTTACAAGGGGCATTTCATGTTGGTATGCATTCCTGGCATATGTCGACCTTGTCAATCTGGATTTCACGGAACGGTTTTACTTCTACACAGTTTTTCTGAAGGTTGGTTCACAGCTTGGTGTCGAGCCGCTAGGGCTTCCTAAACTTCTTTAGGTGGCAACAATCTGATGCACATCGCACTTGATGCAAAAGATATGACCATCCTTTACAAGGGGCATTTCTTGCTGATATTAATTCCTGACATATGGCGACCTTGTGAATCTGGATTTCACGGAATGGTTTTACTTCTACACATAATTTTTCCGAAGGTTGGTTCACAGCTCGGTGTGGGGCCACTAGGGCTTCCTAAACTTCTTTAGGTGGCAACAATCTGATGCACATCGCACTTGATGCAAAAGATATGACTATCCTTTACAAGGGGCATTTCATGTTGGTATCCATTCCTGGCATATGTCGACCTTATCAATCTGGATTTCACGGAACGGTTTTACTTCTACACAGTTTTTCTGAAGGTTGGTTCACAGCTTGGTGTCGAGCCGCTAGGGCTTCCTAAACTTCTTTAGGTGGCAACAATCTGATGCACATCGCACTTGATGCAAAAGATATGACTATCCTTTACAAGAGGCATTTCATGTTGGTATCCATTCCTGGCATATGTCGACCTTGTCAATCTGGATATCACGGAAAGGTTTTACTTTACTTCTACACATAATTTTTCTGAAGGTTGCTTCACTGCTCGGTGTGGTGCCGCTAGGGCATCCTAAACTTCTTTATATGGCAACAACCTGATGCACATCGCACTTGATTCAAAAGATATTAACATCCTTTACAAGGGGAATTTCTTGCTGATATTAATTCCTGGCATATGTCGACCTTGTGAATCTGGATTTCACGGAACGGTTTTACTTCTACACTTGATGCAAAAGATATGACTATCCTTTACAAGGGGCATTTCAGGTTGGTATCCATTCCTGGCATATGTCGACCTTGTCAATCTGGATATCACGGAAAGGTTTTGCTTTACTTCTACACATAATTTTTCTGAAGGTTCCTTTACTGCTCGGTGTGGTGCCGCTAGGGCATCCTAAACTTCTTTAAATGGCAACAATCTGATGCACATCGCACTTGATTCAAAAGATATTACAAGGGGCATTTCTTGCTGATATTAATTCCTGACATATGGCGACCTTGTGAATTTGGATTGCACGGAATGGTTTTACTTCTAAACATAATTTTTCCGAAGGTTGGTTCACAGCTCGGTGTGGGGCCACTAGGGCATCCTAAACTTCTTTAGGTGGCAACAATCTGATGCACATCGCACTTGATGCAAAAGATATGACTATCCTTTACAAGGGGCATTTCATGTTGGTATCCATTCCTGGCATATGTCGACCTTGTCAATCTGCATTTCACGGAACGGTTTTACTTCTACACAGTTTTTCTGAAAGTTGGTTCACAGCTAGTTGTGCAGCCGCTAGGGTTTCCTAAACTTCTTTAGGTGGCAACAATCTGATGCACATCGCACTTGATGCAAAAGATATGACTATCCTTTACAAGGGGCATTTCATGTTGGTATCCATTCCTGGCATATGTCGACGTTATCAATCTGGATTTCACGGAACGGTTTTACTTCTACACAGTTTTTCTGAAGGTTGGTTCACAGCTTGGTGTCGAGCCGCTAGGGCTTCCTAAAGTTCTTTAGGTGGCAACAATCTGATGCACATCGCACTTGATGCAAAAGATATGACTATCCTTTACAAGGGGCATTTCATGTTGGTATGCATTCCTGGCATATGTCGACCTTGTCAATCTGGATTTCACGGAACGGTTTTACTTCTACACAGTTTTTCTGAAGGTTGGTTCACAGCTTGGTGTCGAGCCGCTAGGGCTTCCTAAACTTCTTTAGGTGGCAACAATCTGATGCACATCGCACTTGATGCAAAAGATATGACTATCCTTTACAAGGGGCATTTCATGTTGGTATCCATTCCTGGCATATGTCGACGTTATCAATCTGGATTTCACGGAACGGTTTTACTTCTACACAGTTTTTCTGAAGGTTGGTTCACAGCTTGGTGTCGAGCCGCTAGGGCTTCCTAAACTTCTTTAGGTGGCAACAATCTGATGCACATCGCACTTGATGCAAAAGATATGACTATCCTTTACAAGAGGCATTTCATGTTGGTATCCATTCCTGGCATATGTCGACCTTGTCAATCTGGATATCACGGAAAGGTTTTACTTTACTTCTACACATAATTTTTCTGAATGTTGCTTCACTGCTCGGTGTGGTGCCGCTAGGGCATCCTAAACTTCTTTATATGGCAACAACCTGATGCACATCGCACTTGATTCAAAAGATATTAACATCCTTTACAAGGGGAATTTCTTGCTGATATTAATTCCTGGCATATGTCGACCTTGTGAATCTGGATTTCACGGAACGGTTTTACTTCTACACTTGATGCAAAAGATATGACTATCCTTTACAAGGGGCATTTCAGGTTGGTATCCATTCCTGGCATATGTCGACCTTGTCAATCTGGATATCACGGAAAGGTTTTACTTTACTTCTACACTTAATTTTTCTGAAGGTTCCTTTACTGCTCGGTGTGGTGCCGCTAGGGCATCCTAAACTTCTTTAAATGGCAACAATCTGATGCACATCGCACTTGATTCAAAAGATATTACAAGGGGCATTTCTTGCTGATATTAATTCCTGACATATGGCGACCTTGTGAATTTGGATTGCACGGAATGGTTTTACTTCTACACATAATTTTTCCGAAGGTTGGTTCACAGCTCGGTGTGGGGCCACTAGGGCATCCTAAACTTCTTTAGGTGGTAACAATCTGATGCACATCGCACTTGATGCAAAAGATATGACTATCCTTTACAAGGGGCATTTCATGTTGGTATCCATTCCTGGCATATGTCGACCTTGTCAATCTGCATTTCACGGAACGGTTTTACTTCTACACAGTTTTTCTGAAAGTTGGTTCACAGCTAGGTGTGCAGCCGCTAGGGTTTCCTAAACTTCTTTAGGTGGCAACAATCTGATGCACATCGCACTTGATGCAAAAGATATGACTATCCTTTACAAAGGGCATTCTTGTTGGTATTCATAGACCTAAACTTCTTTAGGTGGCAACAATCTGATGCACATCGCACTTGATGCAAAAGATATGACTATCCTTTACAAGGGGCATTTCATGTTGGTATCCATTCCTGGCATATGTCGACCTTGTCAATCTGGATTTTACGGAACGGTTTTACTTCTACACATAATTTTTCCGAAGGTTGATTCACAGCTCGGTGTGGGGCCACTAGGGCATCCTAAACTTCTTTAGGTGGCAACAATCTGATGTACATCGCACTTGATGCAAAAGATATGACTATCCTTTACAAGGGGCATTTCATGTTGGTATCCATTCCTGGCATATGTCGACCTTGTCAATCTGGATTTCACGGAATGGTTTTACTTCTACACATAATTTTTCCGAAGGTTGGTTCACAGCTCGGTGTGGGGCCACTAGGGCATCCTAAACTTCTTTAGGTGGCAACAATCTGATGTACATCGCACTTGATGTAAAAGATATGACTATCCTTTACAAGGGGCATTTCATGTTGGTATCCATTCCTGGCATATGTCGACCTTGTCAATCTGGATTTCACGGAACGGTTTTACTTCTACACAGTTTTTCTGAAAGTTGGTTCACAGCTTGGTGTCGAGCCGCTAGGGCTTCCTAAACTTCTTTAGGTGGCAACAATCTGATGCACATCGCACTTGATGCAAAAGATATGACTATCCTTTACAAGAGGCATTTCATGTTGGTATCCATTCCTGGCATATGTCGACCTTGTCAATCTGGATATCACGGAAAGGTTTTACTTTACTTCTACACATAATTTTTCTGAATGTTGCTTCACTGCTCGGTGTGGTGCCGCTAGGGCATCCTAAACTTCTTTATATGGCAACAACCTGATGCACATCGCACTTGATTCAAAAGATATTAACATCCTTTACAAGGGGAATTTCTTGCTGATATTAATTCCTGGCATATGTCGACCTTGTGAATCTGGATTTCACGGAACGGTTTTACTTATACACTTGATGCAAAAGATATGACTATCCTTTACAAGGGGCATTTCAGGTTGGTATCCATTCCTGGCATATGTCGACCTTGTCAATCTGGATATCACGGAAAGGTTTTACTTTACTTCTACACTTAATTTTTCTGAAGGTTCCTTTACTGCTCGGTGTGGTGCCGCTAGGGCATCCTAAACTTCTTTAAATGGCAACAATCTGATGCACATCGCACTTGATTCAAAAGATATTACAAGGGGCATTTCTTGCTGATATTAATTCCTGACATATGGCGACCTTGTGAATTTGGATTGCACGGAATGGTTTTACTTCTACACATAATTTTTCCGAAGGTTGGTTCACAGCTCGGTGTGGGGCCACTAGGGCATCCTAAACTTCTTTAGGTGGTAACAATCTGATGCACATCGCACTTGATGCAAAAGATATGACTATCCTTTACAAGGGGCATTTCATGTTGGTATCCATTCCTGGCATATGTCAACCTTGTCAATCTGCATTTCACGGAACGGTTTTACTTCTACACAGTTTTTCTGATAGTTGGTTCACAGCTAGGTGTGCTGCCGCTAGGGTTTCCTAAACTTCTTTAGGTGGCAACAATCTGATGCACATCGCACTTGATGCAAAAGATATGACTATCCTTTACAAAGGGCATTCTTGTTGGTAAGCATAGACCTAAACCTCTTTAGGTGGCAACAATCTGATGCACATCGCACTTGATGCAAAAGATATGACTATCCTTTACAAGGGGCATTTCATGTTGGTATCCATTCCTGGCATATGTCGACCTTGTCAATCTGGATTTTACGGAACGGTTTTACTTCTACACATAATTTTTCCGAAGGTTGATTCACAGCTCGGTGTGGGGCCACTAGGGCATCCTAAACTTCTTTAGGTGGCAACAATCTGATGTGCATCGCACTTGATGCAAAAGATATGACTATCCTTTACAAGGGGCATTTCATGTTGGTATCCATTCCTGGCATATGTCGACCTTGTCAATCTGGATTTTACGGAACGGTTTTACTTCTACACAATTTTTCCGAAGGTTGGTTCACAGCTCGGTGTGGGGCCACTAGGGCATCCTAAACTTCTTTAGGTGGCAACAATCTGAAGCACATCGCACTTGATGCAAAAGATATGACTATCCTTTACAAGGGGCATTTCATGTTGGTATCCATTCCTGGCATATGTCGACCTTGTCAATCTGGATTTTACGGAACGGTTTTACTTCTACACATAATTTTTCCGAAGGTTGGTTCACAGCTCGGTGTGGGGCATCCTAAACTTCTTTAGGTGGCAACAATCTGATGTACATCGCACTTGATGCAAAAGATATGACTATCCTTTACAAGGGGCATTTCATGTTGGTATCCATTCCTGGCATATGTCGACCTTGTCAATCTGGATTTCACGGAACGGTTTTACTTCTACACAATGTTTCTGAAGGTTGGTTCACAGCTTGGTGTCGAGCCGCTAGGGCTTCCTAAACTTCTTTAGGTGGTAACAATCTGATGCACATCGCACTTGATGCAAAAGATATGACTATCCTTTACAAGGGGCATTTCATGTTGGTATCCATTCCTGGCATATGTCGACCTTGTCAATCTGGATATCACGGAAAGGTTTTACTTTACTTCTACACAAAATTTTTCTGAAGGTTCCTTTACTGCTCGGTGTGGTGCCGCTAGGGCATCCTAAACTTCTTTAAATGGCAACAATCTGATGCACATCGCACTTGATTCAAAAGATATTACCATCCTTTACAAGGGGCATTTCTTGCTGATATTAATTCCTGACATATGGCGACCTTGTGAATTTGGATTGCACGGAATGGTTTTACTTCTACACATAATTTTTCCGAAGGTTGGTTCACAGCTCGGTGCGGGGCCACTAGGGCATCCTAAACTTCTTTAGGTGGCAACAATCTGATGTACATCGCACTTGATGCAAAAGATATGACTATCCTTTACAAGGGGCATTTCATGTTGGTATCCATTCCTGGCATATGTCGACGTTATCAATCTGGATTTCACGGAACGGTTTTACTTCTACACAGTTTTTCTGAAGGTTGGTTCACAGCTTGGTGTCGAGCCGCTAGGGCTTCCTAAACTTCTTTAGGTGGTAACAATCTGATGCACATCGCACTTGATGCAAAAGATATGACTATCCTTTACAAGGGGCATTTCATGTTGGTATCCATTCCTGGCATATGTCGACCTTGTCAATCTGGATTTTACGGAACGGTTTTACTTCTACACATAATTTTTCCGAAGGTTGGTTCACAGCTCGGTGTGGGGCCACTAGGGCATCCTAAACTTCTTTAGGTGGCAACAATCTGATGTACATCGCACTTGATGTAAAAGATATGACTATCCTTTACAAGGGGCATTTCATGTTGGTATCCATTCCTGGCATATGTCGACCTTGTCAATCTGGATTTCACGGAACGGTTTTACTTCTACACAGTTTTTCTGAAGGTTGGTTCACAGCTTGGTGTCGAGCCGCTAGGGCTTCCTAAACTTCTTTAGGTGGCAACAATCTGATGCACATCGCATTTGATGCAAAAGATATGACTATCCTTTACAAGGGGCATTTCATGTTGGTATCCATTCCTGGCATATGTCGATCTTGTCAATCTGGATTTCACGGAACGGTTTTACTTCTACACAGTTTTTCTGAAGGTTGGTTCACAGCTTGGTGTCGAGCCGCTAGGGCTTCCTAAACTTCTTTAGGTGGCAACAATCTGATGCACATCGCACTTGAAGCAAAAGATATGACTATCCTTTACAAGGGGCATTTCATGTTGGTATCCATTCCTGGCATATGTCGACTTTGTCAATCTGGATTTTACGGAACGGTTTTACTTCTACACATAATTTTTCCGAAGGTTGGTTCACAGCTCGGTGTGGGGCCATTAGGGCATCCTAAACTTCTTTAGGTGGCAACAATCTGATGTGCATCGCACTTGATGCAAAAGATATGACTATCCTTTACAAGGGGCATTTCATGTTGGTATCCATTCCTGGCATATGTCGACCTCGTCAATCTGGATTTTACGGAACGGTTTTACTTCTACACAATTTTTCCGAAGGTTGGTTCACAGCTCGGTGTGGGGCCACTAGGGCATCCTAAACTTCTTTAGGTGGCAACAATCTGATGCACATCGCACTTGATGCAAAAGATATGACTATCCTTTACAAGGGGCATTTCATGTTGGTATCCATTCCTGGCATATGTCGACCTTGTCAATCTGGATTTTACGGAACGGTTTTACTTCTACACATAATTTTTCCGAAGGTTGGTTCACAGCTCGGTGTGGGGCCACTAGGGCATCCTAAACTTCTTTAGGTGGCAACAATCTGATGTACATCGCACTTGATGCAAAAGATATGACTATCCTTTACAAGGGGCATTTCATGTTGGTATCCATTCCTGGCATATGTCGACCTTGTCAATCTGGATTTCACGGAACGGTTTTACTTCTACACAGTTTTTCTGAAGGTTGGTTCACAGCTTGGTGTCGAGCCGCTAGGGCTTCCTAAACTTCTTTAGGTGGCAACAATCTGATGCACATCGCACTTGATGCAAAAGATATGACTATCCTTTACAAGGGGCATTTCATGTTGGTATCCATTTCTGGCATATGTCGACCTTGTCAATCTGGATTTTACGGAACGGTTTTACTTCTACACATAATTTTTCCGAAGGTTGGTTCACAGCTCGGTGTGGTGCCGCTAGGGCATCCTAAACTTCTTTAAATGGCAACAATCTGATGCAAATCGCACTTGATTCAAAAGATATTACCATCCTTTACAAGGGGCATTTCTTGCTGATATTAATTCCTGACATATGGCGACCTTGTGAATTTGGATTGCACGGAATGGTTTTACTTCTACACATAATTTTTCCGAAGGTTGGTTCACAGCTCGGTGCGGGGCCACTAGGGCATCCTAAACTTCTTTAGGTGGAAACAATCTGATGTACATCGCACTTGATGCAAAAGATATGACTATCCTTTACAAGGGGCATTTCATGTTGGTATCCATTCCTGGCTTATGTCGACGTTATCAATCTGGATTTCACGGAACGGTTTTACTTCTACACAGTTTTTCTGAAGGTTGGTTCACAGCTTGGTGTCGAGCCGCTAGGGCTTCCTAAACTTCTTTAGGTGGCAACAATCTGATGCACATCGCAGTTGATGCAAAAGATATGACTATCCTTTACAAGGGGCATTTCATGTTGGTATCCATTCCTGGCATATGTCGACCTTGTCAATCTGGATTTTACGGAACGGTTTTACTTCTACACATAATTTTTCCGAAGGTTGGTTCACAGCTCGGTGTGGGGCCACTAGGGCATCCTAAACTTCTTTAGGTGGCAACAATCTGATGTACATCGCACTTGATGCAAAAGATATGACTATCCTTTACAAGGGGCATTTCATGTTGGTATCCATTCCTGGCATATGTCGACCTTGTCAATCTGGATTTCACGGAATGGTTTTACTTCTACACATAATTTTTCCGAAGGTTGGTTCACAGCTCGGTGTGGGGCCACTAGGGCATCCTAAACTTCTTTAGGTGGCAACAATCTGATGTACATCGCACTTGATGTAAAAGATATGACTATCCTTTACAAGGGGCATTTCATGTTGGTATCCATTCCTGGCATATGTCGACCTTGTCAATCTGGATTTCACGGAACGGTTTTACTTCTACACAGTTTTTCTGAAGGTTGGTTCACAGCTTGGTGTCGAGCCGCTAGGGCTTCCTAAACTTCTTTAGGTGGCAACAATCTGATGCACATCGCACTTGATGCAAAAGATATGACTATCCTTTACAAGGGGCATTTCATGTTGGTATCCATTCCTGGCATATGTCGACCTTGTCAATCTGGATTTCACGGAACGGTTTTACTTCTACACAGTTTTTCTGAAGGTTGGTTCACAGCTTGTTGTCGAGCCGCTAGGGCTTCCTAAACTTCTTTAGGTGGCAACAATCTGATGCACATCCCACTTGAAGCAAAAGATATGACTATCCTTTACAAGGGGCATTTCATGTTGGTATCCATTCCTGGCATATGTCGACTTTGTCAATCTGGATTTTACGGAACGGTTTTACTTCTACACATAATTTTTCCGAAGGTTGGTTCACAGCTCGGTGTGGGGCCATTAGGGCATCCTAAACTTCTTTAGGTGGCAACAATCTGATGTGCATCGCACTTGGTGCAAAAGATATGACTATCCTTTACAAGGGGCATTTCATGTTGGTATCCATTCCTGGCATATGTCGACCTTGTCAATCTGGATTTTACGGAACGGTTTTACTTCTACACATAATTTTTCCGAAGGTTGGTTCACAGCTCGGTGTGGGGCCACTAGGGCATCCTAAACTTCTTTAGGTGGCAACAATCTGATGCACATCGCACTTGATGCAAAAGATATGACTATCCTTTACAAGGGGCATTCTTGTTGGTATTCATTGACCTAAACTTCTTTAGGTGGCAACAATCTGATGCACATCGCACTTGATTCAAAAGATATTACCATCCTATACAAGGGGCATTTCTTGCTGATATCCATTCCTGGCATTTGTCGACCTTGTCAATCTGGATTTTACGGAACGGTTTTACTTCTACACATAATTTTTCCGAAGGTTGGTTCACAGCTCGGTGTGGGGCCACTAGGGCATCCTAAACTTCTTTAGGTGGCAACAATCTGATGCACATCGCACTTGATGCAAAAGATATGACTATCATTTACAAGGGGCTTTTCATGTTGGTATCAATTCCTGGCATATGTCGACCTTGTCAATCTGGATTTTACGGAACTGTTTTACTTCTACACATAATTTTTCCGAAGGTTGGTTCACAGCTCGGTGTGGGGCCACTAGGGCATCCTATACTTCTTTAGGTGGCAACAATCTGATGCACATCGCACTTGATGCAAAAGATATGACTATCCTTTACAAGGGGCATTTCATGTTGGTATCCATTCCTGGCATATGTCGACCTTGTCAATCTGGATTTCACGGAACGGTTTTACTTCTACACAGTTTTTCTGAAGGTTGGTTCACAGCTTGGTGTCGAGCCGCTAGGGCTTCCTAAACTTCGTTAGGTGGCAACAATCTGATGCACATCGCACTTGATGCAAAAGATATGACTATCCTTTACAAGGGGCATTTCATGTTGGTATCCATTCCTGGCATATGTCGACCTTGTCAATCTGGATTTTACGGAACGGTTTTACTTCTACACATAATTTTTCCGAAGGTTGGTTCACAGCTCGGTGTGGGGCCACTAGGGCATCCTAAACTTCTTTAGGTGGCAACAATCTGATGTACATCGCACTTGATGCAAAAGATATGACTATCCTTTACAAGGGGCATTTCATGTTGGTATCCATTCCTGGCATATGTCGACCTTGTCAATCTGGATTTCACGGAACGGTTTTACTTCTACACATAATTTTTTTGAAAGTTGGTTCACAGCTAGGTGTGCAGCCGCTAGGGTTTCCTAATCTTCTTTAGGTGGCAACAGTCTGATGCACATCGCACTTGCTGCAAAAGATATGACTATCCTTTACAAGGGGCATTCTTGTTGGTATTCATTGACCTAAATTTCTTTAAGTGGCAACAATATGATGCACATCGCACTTGATTTAAAAGATATTACCATCCTTTACAAGGGGCATTTCTTGCTGATATTAATTCCTGACATATGGCGACCTTGTGAATCTGGATTTCACGGAATGGTTTTACTTCTACACATAATTTTTCCGAAGGTTGGTTCACAGCTCGGTGTGGGGCCACTAGGGCATCCTAAACTTCTTTAGGTGGCAACAATCTGATGTACATCGCACTTGATGCAAAAGATATGACTATCCTTTACAAGGGGCATTTCATGTTGGTATCCATTCCTGGCATATGTCGACCTTGTCAATCTGGTTTTCACGGAACGGTTTTACTTCTACACATAATTTTTCTGAAGGTTGGTTCACAGCTTGGTGTCGAGCCGCTAGGGCTTCCTAAACTTCTTTAGGTGGCAACAATCTCATGCACATCGCACTCTTGTTCTACACTTGATGCAAAAGATATGACTATCCTTTACAAGGGGCATTTCATGTTGGTATCCATTCCTGGCATATGTCGACCTTGTCAATCTGGATTTTACGGAACGGTTTTACTTCTACACATAATTTTTCCGAAGGTTGGTTCACAGCTCGGTGTGGGGCCACTAGGGCATCCTAAACTTCTTTAGGTGGCAACAATCTGATGTACATCGCACTTGATGCAAAAGATATGACTATCCTTTACAAGGGGCATTTCATGTTGGTATCCATTCCTGGCATATGTCGACCTTGTCAATCTGGATTTCACGGAACGGTTTTACTTCTACACAGTTTTTCTGAAGGTTGGTTCACAGCTTGGTGTCGAGCCGCTAGGGCTTCTTAAACTTCTTTAGGTGGCAACAATCTGATGCACATCGCACTTGAAGCAAAAGATATGACTATCCTTTACAAGGGCCATTTCATGTTGGTATCCATTCCTGGCATATGTCGACTTTGTCAATCTGGATTTTACGGAACGGTTTTACTTCCACACATAATTTTTCCGAAGGTTTGTTCACAGCTCGGTGTGGGGCCATTAGGGCATCCTAAACTTCTTTAGGTGGCAACAATCTGATGTGCATCGCACTTGATGCAAAAGATATGACTATCCTTTACAAGGGGCATTTCATGTTGGTATCCATTCCTGGCATATGTCGACCTTGTCAATCTGGATTTTACGGAACGGTTTTACTTCTACACATAATTTTTCCGAAGGTTGGTTCACAGCTCGGTGTGGGGCCACTAGGGCATCCTAAACTTCTTTAGGTGGCAACAATCTGATGCACATCGCACTTGATGCAAAAGATATGACTATCCTTTACAAGGGGCATTTCATGTTGGTATCCATTCCTGGCATATGTCGACCTTGTCAATCTGGATTTCACGGAACGGTTTTACTTCTACACAGTTTTTCTGAAGGTTGGTTCACAGCTTGGTGTCGAACCGCTAGGGCTTCTTAAACTTCTTTAGGTGGCAACAATCTGATGCACATCGCACTTGAAGCAAAAGATATGACTATCCTTTACAAGGGGCATTTCATGTTGGTATCCATACCTGGCATATGTCGACTTTGTCAATCTGGATTTTACGGAACGGTTTTACTTCTACACATAATTTTTCCGAAGGTTGGTTCACAGCTCGGTGTGGGGCCATTAGGGCATCCTAAACTTCTTTAGGTGGCAACAATCTGATGTGCATCGCACTTGATGCAAAAGATATGACTATCCTTTACAAGGGGCATTTCATGTTGGTATCCATTACTGGCATATGTCGACCTTGTCAATCTGGATTTTACGGAACGGTTTTACTTCTACACATAATTTTTCCGAAGGTTGGTTCACAGCTCGGTGTGGGGCCACTAGGGCTTCCTAAACTTCTTTAGGTGGCAACAATCTGATGCACATCGCACTTGATGCAAAAGATATGACTATCCTTTACAAGGGGCATTCTTGTTGGTATTCATTGACCTAAACTTCTTTAGGTGGCAACAATCTGATGCACATCGCACTTGATGCAAAAGATATGACTATCCTTTACAAGAGTCATTTCTTGTTGGTATCCATTCCTGGCATATGTCGACCTTGTCAATCTGGATATCACGGAAAGGTTTTACTTTACTTCTACACATAATTTTTCTGAAGGTTCCTTCACTGCTCGGTGTGGTGCCGCTAGGGCATCCTAAACTTCTTTAGGTGGCAACAATCTGATGCACATCGCACTTGATTCAAAAGATATTACCATCCTATACAAGGGGAATTTCTTGCTGATATTAATTCCTGGCATATGTCGACCTTGTGAATCTAAATTTCATGGAATGATTTTACTTCTACACATAATTTTTCCGAAGGTTGGTTCACAGCTTGGTGTGGGGCCACTAGGGCATCCTAAACTTCTTTAGGTGGCAACAATCTGATGTACATCGCACTTGATGCAAAAGATATGACTATCCTTTACAAGGGGCATTTCATGTTGGTATCCATTCCTGGCATTTGTCGACCTTGTCAATCTGGATTGTACGGAACGGTTTTACTTCTACACATAATTTTTCCGAAGGTTGGTTCACAGCTCGGTGTGGGGCCACTAGGGCATCCTAAACTTCTTTAGGTGGCAACAATCTGATGCACATCGCACTTGATGCAAAAGATATGACTATCCTTTACAAGGGGCATTTCATGTTGGTTTCCATTCCTGGCATATGTCGACCTTGTCAATCTGGATTTCACGGAACGGTTTTACTTCTACACAGTTTTTCTGAAGGTTGGTTCACAGCTTGGTGTCGAGCCGCTAGGGCTTCCTAAACTTCGTTAGGTGGCAACAATCTGATGCACATCGCACTTGATGCAAAAGATATGACTATCCTTTACAAGGGGCATTTCATGTTGGTATCCATTCCTGGCATATGTCGACCTTGTCAATCTGGATTTTACGGAACGGTTTTACTTCTACACATAATTTTTCCGAAGGTTGGTTCACAGCTCGGTGTGGGGCCACTAGGGCATCCTAAACTTCTTTAGGTGGCAACAATCTGATGTACATCGCACTTGATGCAAAAGATATGACTATCCTTTACAAGGGGCATTTCATGTTGGTATCCATTCCTGGCATATGTCGACCTTGTCAATCTGGATTTCACGGAACGGTTTTACTTCTACAAATAATTTTTCTGAAAGTTGGTTCACAGCTAGGTGTGCAGCCGCTAGGGTTTCCTAAACTTCTTTAGGTTGCAACAGTCTGATGCACATCGCACTTGATGCAAAAGATATGACTATCCTTTACAAGGGGCATTCTTGTTGGTATTCATTGACCTAAATTTCTTTAAGTGGCAACAATCTGATGCACATCGCACTTGATTCAAAAGATATTACCATCCTTTACAAGGGGCATTTCTTGCTGATATTAATTCCTGACATATGGCGACCTTGTGAATCTGGATTTCACAGAATGGTTTTACTTCTACACATAATTTTTCCGAAGGTTGGTTCACAGCTCGGTGTGGGGCCACTAGGGCATCCTAAACTTCTTTAGGTGGCAACAATCTGATGTACATCGCACTTGATGCAAAAGATATGACTATCCTTTACAAGGGGCATTTCATGTTGGTATCCATTCCTGGCATATGTCGACGTTATCAATATGGATTTCACGGAACGGTTTTACTTCTACACAGTTTTTCTGAAGGTTGGTTCACAGCTTGGTGTCGAGCCACTAGGGCTTCCTAAACTTCTTTAGGTGGCAACAATCTGATGCACATCGCACTTGATGCAAAAGATATGACTATCCTTTACAAGGGGCATTTCATGTTGGTATCCATTCCTGGCATATGTCGACCTTGACAATCTGGATTTCACGGAACGGTTTTACTTCTACACATAATTTTTCTGAACGTTGGTTCACAGCTAGGTGTGCAGCCGCTAGGGTTTCCTAAACTTCTTTAGGTGGCAACAGTCTGATGCACATCGCACTTGATGCAAAAGATATGACTATCCTTTACAAGGGGCATTCTTGTTGGTATTCATTGACCTAAATTTCTTTAAGTGGCAACAATCTGATGCACATCGCACTTGATTCAAAAGATATTACCATCCTTTACAAGGGGCATTTCTTGCTGATATTAATTCCTGATATATGGCGACCTTGTGAATCTGGATTTCACGGAATGGTTTTACTTCTACACATAATTTTTCCGAAGGTTGTTTCACAGCTCGGTGTGGGGCCACTAGGGCATCCTAAACTTCTTTAGGTGGCAACAATCTGATGCACATCGCACTTGATGCAAAAGATATGACTATCCTTTACAAGGGGCATTTCATGTTGGTATCCATTCCTGGCATATGTCGACCTTGTCAATCTGGATTTCACGGAACGGTTTTACTTCTACACAGTTTTTCTGAAGGTTGGTTCACAGCTTGGTGTCGAGCCGCTAGGGCTTCCTAAACTTCTTTAGGTGGCAACAATCTGATGCACATCGCACTTGAAGCAAAAGATATGACTATCCTTTACAAGGGGCATTTCATGTTGGTATCCATTCCTGGCATATGTCGACCTTGTCAATCTGGATTTTACGGAACGGTTTTACTTCTACACATAATTTTTCCGAAGGTTGGTTCACAGCTCGGTGTGGGGCCACTAGGGCATCCTAACTTCTTTAGGTGGCAACAATCTGATGTACATCGCACTTGATGCAAAAGATATGACTATCCTTTACAAGGGGCATTTCATGTTGGTATCCATTCCTGGCATATGTCGACCTTGTCAATCTGGATTTCGCGGAACGGTTTTACTTCTACACTGTTTTTCTGAAGGTTGGTTCACAGCTTGGTGTCGAGCCGCTAGGGCTTCCTAAACTTCTTTAGGTGGCAACAATCTGATGCACATCGCACTTGATGCAAAAGATATGACTATCCTTTACAAGGGGCATTCTTGTTGGTATCCATTCCAGGCATATGTCGACCTTGTCAATCTGGATTTCGCGGAACGGTTTTACTTCTACACTGTTTTTCTGAAGGTTGGTTCACAGCTTGGTGTCGAGCCGCTAGGGCTTCCTAAACTTCTTTAGGTGGCAACAATCTGATGCACATCGCACTTGATGCAAAGATATGACTATCCTTTACAAGAGTCATTTCTTGTTGGTATCCATTCCTGGCATATGTCGACCTTGTCAATCTGGATATAACGGAAAGGTTTTACTTTACTTCTACACATAATTTTTCTGAAGGTTCCTTCACTGCTCGGTGTGGTGCCGCTAGGGCATCCTAAACTTCTTTATATGGCAACAATCTGATGCACATCGCACTTGATTCAAAAGATATTACCATCCTATACAAGGGGCATTTCTTGCTGATATTAATTCCTGGCATATGTCGACCTTGTGAATCTGGATTTCACGGAATGATTTTACTTCTACACATAATTTTTCCGAAGGTTGGTTCACAGCTTGGTGCCGAGCCGCTAGGGCTTCCTAAACTTCTTTAGGTGGCAACAATCTGATGCACATCGCACTTGATGCAAAAGATATGACTATCCTTTACAAGAGGCATTTCATGTTGGTATCCATTCCTGGCATATGTCGACCTTGTCAATCTGGATTTTACGGAACGGTTTTACTTCTACACATAATTTTTCCGAAGGTTGGTTCACAGCTCGGTGTGGGACCACTAGGGCATCCTAAACTTCTTTAGGTGGCAACAATCTGATGTACATCGAACTTGATGCAAAAGATATGACTATCCTTTACAAGGGGCATTTCATGTTGGTATCCATTCCTGGCATATGTCGACCTTGTCAATCTGGATTTCACGGAACGGTTTTACTTCTACACAGTTTTTCTGAAGGTTGGTTCACAGCTTGGTGTCGAGCCGCTAGGGCTTCCTAAACTTCTTTAGGTGTCAACAATCTGATGCACATCGCACTTGATGCAAAAGATATGACTATCCTTTACAAGGGGCATTTCATGTTGGTATCCATTCCTGGCAAATGTCGACCTTGTCAAACTGGATTTCACGGAACGGTTTTACTTCTACACTAAATTTTTCCGAAGGTTGTTTCACAGCTCGGTGTGGGGCCACTAGGGCATCCTAAACTTCTTTAGGTGGCAACAATCTGATGTACATCGCACTTGATGTAAAAGATATGACTATCCTTTACAAGGGGCATTTCATGTTGGTATCCATTCCTGGCATATGTCGACCTTGTCAATCTGGATTTCACGGAACGGTTTTACTTCTACACAGTTTTTCTGAAGGTTGGTTCACAGCTTGGTGTCGAGCCGCTAGGGCTTCCTAAACTTCTTTAGGTGGCAACAATCTGATGCACATCGCACTTGAAGCAAAAGATATGACTATCCTTTACAAGGGGCATTTCATGTTGGTATCCATTCCTGGCATATGTCGACCTTGTCAATCTGGATTTTACGGAACGGTTTTACTTCTACACATAATTTTTCCGAAGGTTGGTTTACAGCTCGGTGTGGGGCCACTAGGGCATCCTAAACTTCTTTAGGTGGCAACAATCTGATGTACATCGCACTTGATGCAAAAGATATGACTATCCTTTACAAGGGGCATTTCATGTTGGTATCCATTCCTGGCATGTGTCGACCTTGTCAATCTGGATTTCGCGGAACGGTTTTACTTCTACACTGTTTTTCTGAAGGTTGGTTCACAGCTTGGTGTCGAGCCGCTAGGGCTTCCTAAACTTCTTTAGGTGGCAACAATCTGATGCACATCGCACTTGATGCAAAAGATATGACTATCCTTTACAAGGGGCATTCTTGTTGGTATCCATTCCAGGCATATGTCGACCTTGTCAATCTGGATTTCGCGGAACGGTTTTACTTCTACACTGTTTTTCTGAAGGTTGGTTCACAGCTTGGTGTCGAGCCGCTAGGGCTTCCTAAACTTCTTTAGGTGGCAACAATCTGATGCACATCGCACTTGATGCAAAAGATATGACTATCCTTTACAAGAGTCATTTCTTGTTGGTATCCATTCCAGGCATATGTCGACCTTGTCAATCTGGATATCACGGAAAGGTTTTACTTTACTTCTACACATAATTTTTCTGAAGGTTCCTTCACTGCTCGGTGTGGTGCCGCTAGGGCATCCTAAACTTCTTTAGGTGGCAACAATCTGATGCACATCGCACTTGGTTCAAAAGATATTACCATCCTATACAAGGGGCATTTCTTGCTGATATTAATTCCTGGCATATGTCGACCTTGTGAATGTGGATTTCACGGAATGATTTTACTTCTACACATAATTTTTCCGAAGGTTGGTTCACAGCTCGGTGTGGGGCCACTAGGGCATCCTAAACTTCTTTAGGTGGCAACAATCTGATGTACATCGCACTTGATGCAAAAGATATGACTATCCTTTACAAGGGGCATTTCATGTTGGTATCCATTCCTGGCATTTGTCGACCTTGTCAATCTGGATTGTACGGAACGGTTTTACTTCTACACATAATTTTTCCGAAGGTTGGTTCACAGCTCGGTGTGGGGCCACTAGGGCATCCTAAACTTCTTTAGGTGGCAACAATCTAATGCACATCGCACTTGATGCAAAAGATATGACTATCCTTTACAAGGGGCATTTCATGTTGGTTTCCATTCCTGGCATATGTCGACCTTGTCAATCTGGATTTCACGGAACGGTTTTACTTCTACACAGTTTTTCTGAAGGTTGGTTCACAACTTGGTGTCGAGCCGCTAGGGCTTCCTAAACTTCGTTAGGTGGCAACAATCTGATGCACATCGCACTTGATGCAAAAGATATGACTATCCTTTACAAGGGGCATTTCATGTTGGTATCCATTCCTGGCATATGTCGACCTTGTCAATCTGGATTTTACGGAACGGTTTTACTTCTACACATAATTTTTCCGAAGGTTGGTTCACAGCTCGGTGTGGGGTCACTAGGGCATCCTAAACTTCTTTAGGTGGCAACAATCTGATGTACATCGCACTTGATGCAAAAGATATGACTATCCTTTACAAGGGGCATTTCATGTTGGTATCCATTCCTGGCATATGTCGACCTTGTCAATCTGTATTTCACGGAACGGTTTTACTTCTACACATAATTTTTCTGAAGGTTGGTTCACAGCTAGGTGTGCAGCCGCTAGGGTTTCCTAAACTTCTTTAGGTGGTAACAGTCTGATGCACATCGCACTTGATGCAAAAGATATGACTATCCTTTACAAGGGGCATACTTGTTGGTATTCATTGACCTAAATTTCTTTAAGTGGCAACAATCTGATGCACATCGCACTTGATTCAAAAGATATTACCATCCTTTACAAGGGGCATTTCTTGCTGATATTAATTCCTGACATATGGCGATCTTGTGAATCTGGATTTCACAGAATGGTTTTACTTCTACACATAATTTTTCCGAAGGTTGGTTCACAGCTCGGTGTGGGGCCACTAGGGCATCCTAAACTTCTTTAGGTGGCAACAATCTGATGTACATCGCACTTGATGCAAAAGATATGACTATCCTTTACAAGGGGCATTTCATGTTGGTATCCATTCCTGGCATATGTCGACGTTATCAATATGGATTTCACGGAACGGTTTTACTTCTACACAGTTTTTCTGAAGGTTGGTTCACAGCTTGGTGTCGAGCTGCTAGGGCTTCCTAAACTTCTTTAGGTGGCAACAATCTGATGCACATCGCACTTGATGCAAAAGATATGACTATCCTTTACAAGGGGCATTTCATGTTGGTATCCATTCCTGGCATATGTCGACCTTGTCAATCTGGATTTCACGGAACGGTTTTACTTCTACACATAATTTTTCTGAACGTTGGTTCACAGCTAGGTGTGCAGCCGCTAGGGTTTCCTAAACTTCTTTAGGTGGCAACAGTCTGATGCACATCGCACTTGATGCAAAAGATATGACTATCCTTTACAAGGGGCATTCTTGTTGGTATTCATTGACCTAAATTTCTTTAAGTGGCAACAATCTGATGCACATCGCACTTGATTCAAAAGATATTACCATCCTTTACAAGGGGCATTTCTTGCTGATATTAATTCCTGACATATGGCGACCTTGTGAATCTGGATTTCACGGAATGGTTTTACTTCTACACATAATTTTTCCGAAGGTTGTTTCACAGCTCGGTGTGGGGCCACTAGGGCATCCTAAACTTCTTTAGGTGGCAACAATCTGATGCACATCGCACTTGATGCAAAAGATATGACTATCCTTTACAAGGGGCATTCTTGTTGGTATTCATTGACCTAAACTTCTTTAGGTGGCAACAATCTGATGCACATCGCACTTGATTCAAAAGATATTACCATCCTATACAAGGGGCATTTCTTGCTGATATCCATTCCTGGCATTTGTCGACCTTGTCAATCTGGATTTTACGGAACGGTTTTACTTCTACACATAATTTTTCCGAAGGTTGGTTCACAGCTCGGTGTGGGGCCACTAGGGCATCCTAAACTTCTTTAGGTGGCAACAATCTGATGCACATCGCACTTGATGCAAAAGATATGACTATCATTTACAAGGGGCTTTTCATGTTGGTATCAATTCCTGGCATATGTCGACCTTGTCAATCTGGATTTTACGGAACTGTTTTACTTCTACACATAATTTTTCCGAAGGTTGGTTCACAGCTCGGTGTGGGGCCACTAGGGCATCCTATACTTCTTTAGGTGGCAACAATCTGATGCACATCGCACTTGATGCAAAAGATATGACTATCCTTTACAAGGGGCATTTCATGTTGGTATCCATTCCTGGCATATGTCGACCTTGTCAATCTGGATTTCACGGAACGGTTTTACTTCTACACAGTTTTTCTGAAGGTTGGTTCACAGCTTGGTGTCGAGCCGCTAGGGCTTCCTAAACTTCGTTAGGTGGCAACAATCTGATGCACATCGCACTTGATGCAAAAGATATGACTATCCTTTACAAGGGGCATTTCATGTTGGTATCCATTCCTGGCATATGTCGACCTTGTCAATCTGGATTTTACGGAACGGTTTTACTTCTACACATAATTTTTCCGAAGGTTGGTTCACAGCTCGGTGTGGGGCCACTAGGGCATCCTAAACTTCTTTAGGTGGCAACAATCTGATGTACATCGCACTTGATGCAAAAGATATGACTATCCTTTACAAGGGGCATTTCATGTTGGTATCCATTCCTGGCATATGTCGACCTTGTCAATCTGGATTTCACGGAACGGTTTTACTTCTACACATAATTTTTTTGAAAGTTGGTTCACAGCTAGGTGTGCAGCCGCTAGGGTTTCCTAATCTTCTTTAGGTGGCAACAGTCTGATGCACATCGCACTTGCTGCAAAAGATATGACTATCCTTTACAAGGGGCATTCTTGTTGGTATTCATTGACCTAAATTTCTTTAAGTGGCAACAATATGATGCACATCGCACTTGATTTAAAAGATATTACCATCCTTTACAAGGGGCATTTCTTGCTGATATTAATTCCTGACATATGGCGACCTTGTGAATCTGGATTTCACGGAATGGTTTTACTTCTACACATAATTTTTCCGAAGGTTGGTTCACAGCTCGGTGTGGGGCCACTAGGGCATCCTAAACTTCTTTAGGTGGCAACAATCTGATGGACATCGCACTTGATGCAAAAGATATGACTATCCTTTACAAGGGGCATTTCATGTTGGTATCCATTCCTGGCATATGTCGACCTTGTCAATCTGGTTTTCACGGAACGGTTTTACTTCTACACATAATTTTTCTGAAGGTTGGTTCACAGCTTGGTGTCGAGCCGCTAGGGCTTCCTAAACTTCTTTAGGTGGCAACAATCTCATGCACATCGCACTCTTGTTCTACACTTGATGCAAAAGATATGACTATCCTTTACAAGGGGCATTTCATGTTGGTATCCATTCCTGGCATATGTCGACCTTGTCAATCTGGATTTTACGGAACGGTTTTACTTCTACACATAATTTTTCCGAAGGTTGGTTCACAGCTCGGTGTGGGGCCACTAGGGCATCCTAAACTTCTTTAGGTGGCAACAATCTGATGTACATCGCACTTGATGCAAAAGATATGACTATCCTTTACAAGGGGCATTTCATGTTGGTATCCATTCCTGGCATATGTCGACCTTGTCAATCTGGATTTCACGGAACGGTTTTACTTCTACACAGTTTTTCTGAAGGTTGGTTCACAGCTTGGTGTCGAGCCGCTAGGGCTTCTTAAACTTCTTTAGGTGGCAACAATCTGATGCACATCGCACTTGAAGCAAAAGATATGACTATCCTTTACAAGGGCCATTTCATGTTGGTATCCATTCCTGGCATATGTCGACTTTGTCAATCTGGATTTTACGGAACGGTTTTACTTCCACACATAATTTTTCCGAAGGTTTGTTCACAGCTCGGTGTGGGGCCATTAGGGCATCCTAAACTTCTTTAGGTGGCAACAATCTGATGTGCATCGCACTTGATGCAAAAGATATGACTATCCTTTACAAGGGGCATTTCATGTTGGTATCCATTCCTGGCATATGTCGACCTTGTCAATCTGGATTTTACGGAACGGTTTTACTTCTACACATAATTTTTCCGAAGGTTGGTTCACAGCTCGGTGTGGGGCCACTAGGGCATCCTAAACTTCTTTAGGTGGCAACAATCTGATGCACATCGCACTTGATGCAAAAGATATGACTATCCTTTACAAGGGGCATTTCATGTTGGTATCCATTCCTGGCATATGTCGACCTTGTCAATCTGGATTTCACGGAACGGTTTTACTTCTACACAGTTTTTCTGAAGGTTGGTTCACAGCTTGGTGTCGAACCGCTAGGGCTTCTTAAACTTCTTTAGGTGGCAACAATCTGATGCACATCGCACTTGAAGCAAAAGATATGACTATCCTTTACAAGGGGCATTTCATGTTGGTATCCATACCTGGCATATGTCGACTTTGTCAATCTGGATTTTACGGAACGGTTTTACTTCTACACATAATTTTTCCGAAGGTTGGTTTACAGCTCGGTGTGGGGCCATTAGGGCATCCTAAACTTCTTTAGGTGGCAACAATCTGATGTGCATCGCACTTGATGCAAAAGATATGACTATCCTTTACAAGGGGCATTTCATGTTGGTATCCATTCCTGGCATATGTCGACCTTGTCAATCTGGATTTTACGGAACGGTTTTACTTCTACACATAATTTTTCCGAAGGTTGGTTCACAGCTCGGTGTGGGGCCACTAGGGCTTCCTAAACTTCTTTAGGTGGCAACAATCTGATGCACATCGCACTTGATGCAAAAGATATGACTATCCTTTACAAGGGGCATTCTTGTTGGTATTCATTGACCTAAACTTCTTTAGGTGGCAACAATCTGATGCACATCGCACTTGATGCAAAAGATATGACTATCCTTTACAAGAGTCATTTCTTGTTGGTATCCATTCCTGGCATATGTCGACCTTGTCAATCTGGATATCACGGAAAGGTTTTACTTTACTTCTACACATAATTTTTCTGAAGGTTCCTTCACTGCTCGGTGTGGTGCCGCTAGGGCATCCTAAACTTCTTTAGGTGGCAACAATCTGATGCACATCGCACTTGATTCAAAAGATATTACCATCCTATACAAGGGGAATTTCTTGCTGATATTAATTCCTGGCATATGTCGACCTTGTGAATCTAAATTTCATGGAATGATTTTACTTCTACACATAATTTTTCCGAAGGTTGGTTCACAGCTTGGTGTGGGGCCACTAGGGCATCCTAAACTTCTTTAGGTGGCAACAATCTGATGTACATCGCACTTGATGCAAAAGATATGACTATCCTTTACAAGGGGCATTTCATGTTGGTATCCATTCCTGGCATTTGTCGACCTTGTCAATCTGGATTGTACGGAACGGTTTTACTTCTACACATAATTTTTCCGAAGGTTGGTTCACAGCTCGGTGTGGGGCCACTAGGGCATCCTAAACTTCTTTAGGTGGCAACAATCTGATGCACATCGCTCTTGATGCAAAAGATATGACTATCCTTTACAAGGGGCATTTCATGTTGGTTTCCATTCCTGGCATATGTCGACCTTGTCAATCTGGATTTCACGGAACGGTTTTACTTCTACACAGTTTTTCTGAAGGTTGGTTCACAGCTTGGTGTCGAGCCGCTAGGGCTTCCTAAACTTCGTTAGGTGGCAACAATCTGATGCACATCGCACTTGATGCAAAAGATATGACTATCCTTTACAAGGGGCATTTCATGTTGGTATCCATTCCTGGCATATGTCGACCTTGTCAATCTGGATTTTACGGAACGGTTTTACTTCTACACATAATTTTTCCGAAGGTTGGTTCACAGCTCGGTGTGGGGCCACTAGGGCATCCTAAACTTCTTTAGGTGGCAACAATCTGATGTACATCGCACTTGATGCAAAAGATATGACTATCCTTTACAAGGGGCATTTCATGTTGGTATCCATTCCTGGCATATGTCGACCTTGTCAATCTGGATTTCACGGAACGGTTTTACTTCTACAAATAATTTTTCTGAAAGTTGGTTCACAGCTAGGTGTGCAGCCGCTAGGGTTTCCTAAACTTCTTTAGGTTGCAACAGTCTGATGCACATCGCACTTGATGCAAAAGATATGACTATCCTTTACAAGGGGCATTCTTGTTGGTATTCATTGACCTAAATTTCTTTAAGTGGCAACAATCTGATGCACATCGCACTTGATTCAAAAGATATTACCATCCTTTACAAGGGGCATTTCTTGCTGATATTAATTCCTGACATATGGCGACCTTGTGAATCTGGATTTCACAGAATGGTTTTACTTCTACACATAATTTTTCCGAAGGTTGGTTCACAGCTCGGTGTGGGGCCACTAGGGCATCCTAAACTTCTTTAGGTGGCAACAATCTGATGTACATCGCACTTGATGCAAAAGATATGACTATCCTTTACAAGGGGCATTTCATGTTGGTATCCATTCCTGGCATATGTCGACGTTATCAATATGGATTTCACGGAACGGTTTTACTTCTACACAGTTTTTCTGAAGGTTGGTTCACAGCTTGGTGTCGAGCCACTAGGGCTTCCTAAACTTCTTTAGGTGGCAACAATCTGATGCACATCGCACTTGATGCAAAAGATATGACTATCCTTTACAAGGGGCATTTCATGTTGGTATCCATTCCTGGCATATGTCGACCTTGACAATCTGGATTTCACGGAACGGTTTTACTTCTACACATAATTTTTCTGAACGTTGGTTCACAGCTAGGTGTGCAGCCGCTAGGGTTTCCTAAACTTCTTTAGGTGGCAACAGTCTGATGCACATCGCACTTGATGCAAAAGATATGACTATCCTTTACAAGGGGCATTCTTGTTGGTATTCATTGACCTAAATTTCTTTAAGTGGCAACAATCTGATGCACATCGCACTTGATTCAAAAGATATTACCATCCTTTACAAGGGGCATTTCTTGCTGATATTAATTCCTGATATATGGCGACCTTGTGAATCTGGATTTCACGGAATGGTTTTACTTCTACACATAATTTTTCCGAAGGTTGTTTCACAGCTCGGTGTGGGGCCACTAGGGCATCCTAAACTTCTTTAGGTGGCAACAATCTGATGCACATCGCACTTGATGCAAAAGATATGACTATCCTTTACAAGGGGCATTTCATGTTGGTATCCATTCCTGGCATATGTCGACCTTGTCAATCTGGATTTCACGGAACGGTTTTACTTCTACACAGTTTTTCTGAAGGTTGGTTCACAGCTTGGTGTCGAGCCGCTAGGGCTTCCTAAACTTCTTTAGGTGGCAACAATCTGATGCACATCGCACTTGAAGCAAAAGATATGACTATCCTTTACAAGGGGCATTTCATGTTGGTATCCATTCCTGGCATATGTCGACCTTGTCAATCTGGATTTTACGGAACGGTTTTACTTCTACACATAATTTTTCCGAAGGTTGGTTCACAGCTCGGTGTGGGGCCACTAGGGCATCCTAACTTCTTTAGGTGGCAACAATCTGATGTACATCGCACTTGATGCAAAAGATATGACTATCCTTTACAAGGGGCATTTCATGTTGGTATCCATTCCTGGCATATGTCGACCTTGTCAATCTGGATTTCGCGGAACGGTTTTACTTCTACACTGTTTTTCTGAAGGTTGGTTCACAGCTTGGTGTCGAGCCGCTAGGGCTTCCTAAACTTCTTTAGGTGGCAACAATCTGATGCACATCGCACTTGATGCAAAAGATATGACTATCCTTTACAAGGGGCATTCTTGTTGGTATCCATTCCAGGCATATGTCGACCTTGTCAATCTGGATTTCGCGGAACGGTTTTACTTCTACACTGTTTTTCTGAAGGTTGGTTCACAGCTTGGTGTCGAGCCGCTAGGGCTTCCTAAACTTCTTTAGGTGGCAACAATCTGATGCACATCGCACTTGATGCAAAGATATGACTATCCTTTACAAGAGTCATTTCTTGTTGGTATCCATTCCTGGCATATGTCGACCTTGTCAATCTGGATATAACGGAAAGGTTTTACTTTACTTCTACACATAATTTTTCTGAAGGTTCCTTCACTGCTCGGTGTGGTGCCGCTAGGGCATCCTAAACTTCTTTAGGTGGCAACAATCTGATGCACATCGCACTTGATTCAAAAGATATTACCATCCTATACAAGGGGAATTTCTTGCTGATATTAATTCCTGGCATATGTCGACCTTGTGAATCTAAATTTCATGGAATGATTTTACTTCTACACATAATTTTTCCGAAGGTTGGTTCACAGCTTGGTGTGGGGCCACTAGGGCATCCTAAACTTCTTTAGGTGGCAACAATCTGATGTACATCGCACTTGATGCAAAAGATATGACTATCCTTTACAAGGGGCATTTCATGTTGGTATCCATTCCTGGCATTTGTCGACCTTGTCAATCTGGATTGTACGGAACGGTTTTACTTCTACACATAATTTTTCCGAAGGTTGGTTCACAGCTCGGTGTGGGGCCACTAGGGCATCCTAAACTTCTTTAGGTGGCAACAATCTGATGCACATCGCTCTTGATGCAAAAGATATGACTATCCTTTACAAGGGGCATTTCATGTTGGTTTCCATTCCTGGCATATGTCGACCTTGTCAATCTGGATTTCACGGAACGGTTTTACTTCTACACAGTTTTTCTGAAGGTTGGTTCACAGCTTGGTGTCGAGCCGCTAGGGCTTCCTAAACTTCGTTAGGTGGCAACAATCTGATGCACATCGCACTTGATGCAAAAGATATGACTATCCTTTACAAGGGGCATTTCATGTTGGTATCCATTCCTGGCATATGTCGACCTTGTCAATCTGGATTTTACGGAACGGTTTTACTTCTACACATAATTTTTCCGAAGGTTGGTTCACAGCTCGGTGTGGGGCCACTAGGGCATCCTAAACTTCTTTAGGTGGCAACAATCTGATGTACATCGCACTTGATGCAAAAGATATGACTATCCTTTACAAGGGGCATTTCATGTTGGTATCCATTCCTGGCATATGTCGACCTTGTCAATCTGGATTTCACGGAACGGTTTTACTTCTACAAATAATTTTTCTGAAAGTTGGTTCACAGCTAGGTGTGCAGCCGCTAGGGTTTCCTAAACTTCTTTAGGTTGCAACAGTCTGATGCACATCGCACTTGATGCAAAAGATATGACTATCCTTTACAAGGGGCATTCTTGTTGGTATTCATTGACCTAAATTTCTTTAAGTGGCAACAATCTGATGCACATCGCACTTGATTCAAAAGATATTACCATCCTTTACAAGGGGCATTTCTTGCTGATATTAATTCCTGACATATGGCGACCTTGTGAATCTGGATTTCACAGAATGGTTTTACTTCTACACATAATTTTTCCGAAGGTTGGTTCACAGCTCGGTGTGGGGCCACTAGGGCATCCTAAACTTCTTTAGGTGGCAACAATCTGATGTACATCGCACTTGATGCAAAAGATATGACTATCCTTTACAAGGGGCATTTCATGTTGGTATCCATTCCTGGCATATGTCGACGTTATCAATATGGATTTCACGGAACGGTTTTACTTCTACACAGTTTTTCTGAAGGTTGGTTCACAGCTTGGTGTCGAGCCACTAGGGCTTCCTAAACTTCTTTAGGTGGCAACAATCTGATGCACATCGCACTTGATGCAAAAGATATGACTATCCTTTACAAGGGGCATTTCATGTTGGTATCCATTCCTGGCATATGTCGACCTTGACAATCTGGATTTCACGGAACGGTTTTACTTCTACACATAATTTTTCTGAACGTTGGTTCACAGCTAGGTGTGCAGCCGCTAGGGTTTCCTAAACTTCTTTAGGTGGCAACAGTCTGATGCACATCGCACTTGATGCAAAAGATATGACTATCCTTTACAAGGGGCATTCTTGTTGGTATTCATTGACCTAAATTTCTTTAAGTGGCAACAATCTGATGCACATCGCACTTGATTCAAAAGATATTACCATCCTTTACAAGGGGCATTTCTTGCTGATATTAATTCCTGATATATGGCGACCTTGTGAATCTGGATTTCACGGAATGGTTTTACTTCTACACATAATTTTTCCGAAGGTTGTTTCACAGCTCGGTGTGGGGCCACTAGGGCATCCTAAACTTCTTTAGGTGGCAACAATCTGATGCACATCGCACTTGATGCAAAAGATATGACTATCCTTTACAAGGGGCATTTCATGTTGGTATCCATTCCTGGCATATGTCGACCTTGTCAATCTGGATTTCACGGAACGGTTTTACTTCTACACAGTTTTTCTGAAGGTTGGTTCACAGCTTGGTGTCGAGCCGCTAGGGCTTCCTAAACTTCTTTAGGTGGCAACAATCTGATGCACATCGCACTTGAAGCAAAAGATATGACTATCCTTTACAAGGGGCATTTCATGTTGGTATCCATTCCTGGCATATGTCGACCTTGTCAATCTGGATTTTACGGAACGGTTTTACTTCTACACATAATTTTTCCGAAGGTTGGTTCACAGCTCGGTGTGGGGCCACTAGGGCATCCTAACTTCTTTAGGTGGCAACAATCTGATGTACATCGCACTTGATGCAAAAGATATGACTATCCTTTACAAGGGGCATTTCATGTTGGTATCCATTCCTGGCATATGTCGACCTTGTCAATCTGGATTTCGCGGAACGGTTTTACTTCTACACTGTTTTTCTGAAGGTTGGTTCACAGCTTGGTGTCGAGCCGCTAGGGCTTCCTAAACTTCTTTAGGTGGCAACAATCTGATGCACATCGCACTTGATGCAAAAGATATGACTATCCTTTACAAGGGGCATTCTTGTTGGTATCCATTCCAGGCATATGTCGACCTTGTCAATCTGGATTTCGCGGAACGGTTTTACTTCTACACTGTTTTTCTGAAGGTTGGTTCACAGCTTGGTGTCGAGCCGCTAGGGCTTCCTAAACTTCTTTAGGTGGCAACAATCTGATGCACATCGCACTTGATGCAAAGATATGACTATCCTTTACAAGAGTCATTTCTTGTTGGTATCCATTCCTGGCATATGTCGACCTTGTCAATCTGGATATAACGGAAAGGTTTTACTTTACTTCTACACATAATTTTTCTGAAGGTTCCTTCACTGCTCGGTGTGGTGCCGCTAGGGCATCCTAAACTTCTTTATATGGCAACAATCTGATGCACATCGCACTTGATTCAAAAGATATTACCATCCTATACAAGGGGCATTTCTTGCTGATATTAATTCCTGGCATATGTCGACCTTGTGAATCTGGATTTCACGGAATGATTTTACTTCTACACATAATTTTTCCGAAGGTTGGTTCACAGCTTGGTGCCGAGCCGCTAGGGCTTCCTAAACTTCTTTAGGTGGCAACAATCTGATGCACATCGCACTTGATGCAAAAGATATGACTATCCTTTACAAGAGGCATTTCATGTTGGTATCCATTCCTGGCATATGTCGACCTTGTCAATCTGGATTTTACGGAACGGTTTTACTTCTACACATAATTTTTCCGAAGGTTGGTTCACAGCTCGGTGTGGGACCACTAGGGCATCCTAAACTTCTTTAGGTGGCAACAATCTGATGTACATCGAACTTGATGCAAAAGATATGACTATCCTTTACAAGGGGCATTTCATGTTGGTATCCATTCCTGGCATATGTCGACCTTGTCAATCTGGATTTCACGGAACGGTTTTACTTCTACACAGTTTTTCTGAAGGTTGGTTCACAGCTTGGTGTCGAGCCGCTAGGGCTTCCTAAACTTCTTTAGGTGTCAACAATCTGATGCACATCGCACTTGATGCAAAAGATATGACTATCCTTTACAAGGGGCATTTCATGTTGGTATCCATTCCTGGCAAATGTCGACCTTGTCAAACTGGATTTCACGGAACGGTTTTACTTCTACACTAAATTTTTCCGAAGGTTGTTTCACAGCTCGGTGTGGGGCCACTAGGGCATCCTAAACTTCTTTAGGTGGCAACAATCTGATGTACATCGCACTTGATGTAAAAGATATGACTATCCTTTACAAGGGGCATTTCATGTTGGTATCCATTCCTGGCATATGTCGACCTTGTCAATCTGGATTTCACGGAACGGTTTTACTTCTACACAGTTTTTCTGAAGGTTGGTTCACAGCTTGGTGTCGAGCCGCTAGGGCTTCCTAAACTTCTTTAGGTGGCAACAATCTGATGCACATCGCACTTGAAGCAAAAGATATGACTATCCTTTACAAGGGGCATTTCATGTTGGTATCCATTCCTGGCATATGTCGACCTTGTCAATCTGGATTTTACGGAACGGTTTTACTTCTACACATAATTTTTCCGAAGGTTGGTTTACAGCTCGGTGTGGGGCCACTAGGGCATCCTAAACTTCTTTAGGTGGCAACAATCTGATGTACATCGCACTTGATGCAAAAGATATGACTATCCTTTACAAGGGGCATTTCATGTTGGTATCCATTCCTGGCATGTGTCGACCTTGTCAATCTGGATTTCGCGGAACGGTTTTACTTCTTCACTGTTTTTCTGAAGGTTGGTTCACAGCTTGGTGTCGAGCCGCTAGGGCTTCCTAAACTTCTTTAGGTGGCAACAATCTGATGCACATCGCACTTGATGCAAAAGATATGACTATCCTTTACAAGGGGCATTCTTGTTGGTATCCATTCCAGGCATATGTCGACCTTGTCAATCTGGATTTCGCGGAACGGTTTTACTTCTACACTGTTTTTCTGAAGGTTGGTTCACAGCTTGGTGTCGAGCCGCTAGGGCTTCCTAAACTTCTTTAGGTGGCAACAATCTGATGCACATCGCACTTGATGCAAAAGATATGACTATCCTTTACAAGAGTCATTTCTTGTTGGTATCCATTCCAGGCATATGTCGACCTTGTCAATCTGGATATCACGGAAAGGTTTTACTTTACTTCTACACATAATTTTTCTGAAGGTTCCTTCACTGCTCGGTGTGGTGCCGCTAGGGCATCCTAAACTTCTTTAGGTGGCAACAATCTGATGCACATCGCACTTGGTTCAAAAGATATTACCATCCTATACAAGGGGCATTTCTTGCTGATATTAATTCCTGGCATATGTCGACCTTGTGAATGTGGATTTCACGGAATGATTTTACTTCTACACATAATTTTTCCGAAGGTTGGTTCACAGCTCGGTGTGGGGCCACTAGGGCATCCTAAACTTCTTTAGGTGGCAACAATCTGATGTACATCGCACTTGATGCAAAAGATATGACTATCCTTTACAAGGGGCATTTCATGTTGGTATCCATTCCTGGCATTTGTCGACCTTGTCAATCTGGATTGTACGGAACGGTTTTACTTCTACACATAATTTTTCCGAAGGTTGGTTCACAGCTCGGTGTGGGGCCACTAGGGCATCCTAAACTTCTTTAGGTGGCAACAATCTGATGCACATCGCACTTGATGCAAAAGATATGACTATCCTTTACAAGGGGCATTTCATGTTGGTTTCCATTCCTGGCATATGTCGACCTTGTCAATCTAGATTTCACGGAACGGTTTTACTTCTACACAGTTTTTCTGAAGGTTGGTTCACAACTTGGTGTCGAGCCGCTAGGGCTTCCTAAACTTCGTTAGGTGGCAACAATCTGATGCACATCGCACTTGATGCAAAAGATATGACTATCCTTTACAAGGGGCATTTCATGTTGGTATCCATTCCTGGCATATGTCGACCTTGTCAATCTGGATTTTACGGAACGGTTTTACTTCTACACATAATTTTTCCGAAGGTTGGTTCACAGCTCGGTGTGGGGTCACTAGGGCATCCTAAACTTCTTTAGGTGGCAACAATCTGATGTACATCGCACTTGATGCAAAAGATATGACTATCCTTTACAAGGGGCATTTCATGTTGGTATCCATTCCTGGCATATGTCGACCTTGTCAATCTGTATTTCACGGAACGGTTTTACTTCTACACATAATTTTTCTGAAAGTTGGTTCACAGCTAGGTGTGCAGCCGCTAGGGTTTCCTAAACTTCTTTAGGTGGTAACAGTCTGATGCACATCGCACTTGATGCAAAAGATATGACTATCCTTTACAAGGGGCATACTTGTTGGTATTCATTGACCTAAATTTCTTTAAGTGGCAACAATCTGATGCACATCGCACTTGATTCAAAAGATATTACCATCCTTTACAAGGGGCATTTCTTGCTGATATTAATTCCTGACATATGGCGATCTTGTGAATCTGGATTTCACAGAATGGTTTTACTTCTACACAGAATTTTTCCGAAGGTTGGTTCACAGCTCGGTGTGGGGCCACTAGGGCATCCTAAACTTCTTTAGGTGGCAACAATCTGATGTACATCGCACTTGATGCAAAAGATATGACTATCCTTTACAAGGGGCATTTCATGTTGGTATCCATTCCTGGCATATGTCGACGTTATCAATATGGATTTCACGGAACGGTTTTACTTCTACACAGTTTTTCTGAAGGTTGGTTCACAGCTTGGTGTCGAGCTGCTAGGGCTTCCTAAACTTCTTTAGGTGGCAACAATCTGATGCACATCGCACTTGATGCAAAAGATATGACTATCCTTTACAAGGGGCATTTCATGTTGGTATCCATTCCTGGCATATGTCGACCTTGTCAATCTGGATTTCACGGAACGGTTTTACTTCTACACATAATTTTTCTGAACGTTGGTTCACAGCTAGGTGTGCAGCCGCTAGGGTTTCCTAAACTTCTTTAGGTGGCAACAGTCTGATGCACATCGCACTTGATGCAAAAGATATGACTATCCTTTACAAGGGGCATTCTTGTTGGTATTCATTGACCTAAATTTCTTTAAGTGGCAACAATCTGATGCACATCGCACTTGATTCAAAAGATATTACCATCCTTTACAAGGGGCATTTCTTGCTGATATTAATTCCTGACATATGGCGACCTTGTGAATCTGGATTTCACGGAATGGTTTTACTTCTACACATAATTTTTCCGAAGGTTGTTTCACAGCTCGGTGTGGGGCCACTAGGGCATCCTAAACTTCTTTAGGTGGCAACAATCTGATGCACATCGCACTTGATGCAAAAGATATGACTATCCTTTACAAGGGGCATTTCATGTTGGTATCCATTCCTGGCATATGTCGACCTTGTCAATCTGGATTTTACGGAACGGTTTTACTTCTACACTGTTTTTCTGAAGGTTGGTTCACAGCTTGGTGTCGAGCCGCTAGGGCTTCCTAAACTTCTTTAGGTGGCAACAATCTGATGCACATCGCACTTGATGCAAAGATATGACTATCCTTTACAAGAGTCATTTCTTGTTGGTATCAATTCCAGGCATATGTCGACCTTGTCAATCTGGATATCACGGAAAGGTTTTACTTTACTTCTACACATAATTTTTCTGAAGGTTCCTTCACTGCTCGGTGTGGTGCCGCTAGGGCATCCTAAACTTCTTTAGGTGGTAACAATCTGATGCACATCGCACTTGATTCAAAAGATATTACCATCCTATACAAGGGGCATTTCTTGCTGATATTAATTCCTGGCATATGTCGACCTTGTCAATCTGGATTTTACGGAACGGTTTTACTTCTACACATAATTTTTCCGAAGGTTGGTTCACAGCTCGGTGTGGGGCCACTAGGGCATCCTAAACTTCTTTAGGTGGCAACAATCTGATGCACATCGCACTTGATGCAAAAGATATGACTATCCTTTACAAGGGGCATTTCATGTTGGTATCCATTCCTGGCATATGTCGACCTTGTCAATCTGGATTTCACGGAACGGTTTTACTTCTACACAGTTTTTCTGAAGGTTGGTTCACAGCTTGGTGTCTAGCCGCTAGGGCTTCCTAAACTTCTTTAGGTGGCAACAATCTGTTGCACATCGCACTTGATGCAAAAGATATGACTATCCTTTACAAGGGGCATTCTTGTTGGTATTCATTGACCTAAACTTCTTTAGGTGGCAACAATCTGATGCACATCGCACTTGAAGCAAAAGATATGACTATCCTTTACAAGGGCCATTTCATGTTGGTATCCATTCCTGGCATATGTCGACTTTGTCAATCTGGATTTTACGGAACGGTTTTACTTCTACACATAATTTTTCCGAAGGTTGTTTCACAGCTCGGTGTGGGGCCACTAGGGCATCCTAAACTTCTTTAGGTGGCAACAATCTGATGCACATCGCACTTGATGCAAAAGATATGACTATCCTTTACAAGGGGCATTTCATGTTGGTATCCATTCCTGGCATATGTCGACCTTGTCAATCTGGATTTTACGGAACGGTTTTACTTCTACACATAATTTTTCCGAAGGTTGGTTCACAGCTCGGTGTGGGGCCACTAGGGCATCCTAAACTTCTTTAGGTGGCAACAATCTGATGTACATCGCACTTGATGCAAAAGATATGACTATCCTTTACAAGGGGCATTTCATGTTGGTATCCATTCCTGGCATATGTCGACCTTGTCAATCTGGATTTCGCGGAACGGTTTTACTTCTACACTGTTTTTCTGAAGGTTGGTTCACAGCTTGGTGTCGAGCCGCTAGGGCTTCCTAAACTTCTTTAGGTGGCAACAATCTGATGCACATCGCACTTGATGCAAAGATATGACTATCCTTTACAAGAGTCATTTCTTGTTGGTATCCATTCCAGGCATATGTCGACCTTGTCAATCTGGATATCACGGAAAGGTTTTACTTTACTTCTACACATAATTTTTCTGAAGGTTCCTTCACTGCTCGGTGTGGTGCCGCTAGGGCATCCTAAACTTCTTTAGGTGGTAACAATCTGATGCACATCGCACTTGATTCAAAAGATATTACCATCCTATACAAGGGGCATTTCTTGCTGATATTAATTCCTGGCATATGTCGACCTTGTCAATCTGGATTTTACGGAACGGTTTTACTTCTACACATAATTTTTCCGAAGGTTGGTTCACAGCTCGGTGTGGGGCCACTAGGGCATCCTAAACTTCTTTAGGTGGCAACAATCTGATGCACATCGCACTTGATGCAAAAGATATGACTATCCTTTACAAGGGGCATTTCATGTTGGTATCCATTCCTGGCATATGTCGACCTTGTCAATCTGGATTTCACGGAACGGTTTTACTTCTACACAGTTTTTCTGAAGGTTGGTTCACAGCTTGGTGTCTAGCCGCTAGGGCTTCCTAAACTTCTTTAGGTGGCAACAATCTGTTGCACATCGCACTTGATGCAAAAGATATGACTATCCTTTACAAGGGGCATTCTTGTTGGTATTCATTGACCTAAACTTCTTTAGGTGGCAACAATCTGATGCACATCGCACTTGAAGCAAAAGATATGACTATCCTTTACAAGGGCCATTTCATGTTGGTATCCATTCCTGGCATATGTCGACTTTGTCAATCTGGATTTTACGGAACGGTTTTACTTCCACACATAATTTTTCCGAAGGTTGGTTCACAGCTCGGTGTGGGGCCATTAGGGCATCCTAAACTTCTTTAGGTGGCAACAATCTGATGTTCATCGCACTTGATGCAATAGATATGACTATCCTTTACAAGGGGCATTTCATGTTGGTATCCATTCCTGGCATATGTCGACCTTGTCAATCTGGATTTTACGGAACGGTTTTACTTCTACACATAATTTTTCCGAAGGTTGGTTCACAGCTCGGTGTGGGGCCACTAGGGCATCCTAAACTTCTTTAGGTGGCAACAATCTGATGCACATCGCACTTGATGCAATAGATATGACTATCCTTTACAAGGGGCATTTCATGTTGGTATCCATTCCTGGCATATGTCGACCTTGTCAATCTGGATTTCACGGAACGGTTTTACTTCTACACAGTTTTTCTGAAGGTTGGTTCACAGCTTGGTGTCGAGCCGCTAGGGCTTCTTAAACTTCTTTAGGTGGCAACAATCTGATGCACATCGCACTTGAAGCAAAAGATATGACTATCCTTTACAAGGGGCATTTCATGTTGGTATCCATACCTGGCATATGTCGACTTTGTCAATCTGGATTTTACGGAACGGTTTTACTTCTACACATAATTTTTCCGAAGGTTGGTTCACAGCTCGGTGTGGGGCCATTAGGGCATCCTAAACTTCTTTAGGTGGCAACAATCTGATGTGCATCGCACTTGATGCAAAAGATATGACTATCCTTTACAAGGGGCATTTCATGTTGGTATCCATTCCTGGCATATGTCGACCTTGTCAATCTGGATTTTACGGAACGGTTTTACTTCTACACATAATTTTTCCGAAGGTTGGTTCACAGCTCGGTGTGGGGCCACTAGGGCTTCCTAAACTTCTTTAGGTGGCAACAATCTGATGCACATCGCACTTGATGCAAAAGATATGACTATCCTTTACAAGGGGCATTTTTGTTGGTATTCATTGACCTAAACTTCTTTAGGTGGCAACAATCTGATGCACATCGCACTTGATGCAAAAGATATGACTATCCTTTACAAGAGTCATTTCTTGTTGGTATCCATTCCTGGCATATGTCGACCTTGTCAATCTGGATATCACGGAAAGGTTTTACTTTACTTCTACACATAATTTTTCTGAAGGTTCCTTCACTGCTCGGTGTGGTGCCGCTAGGGCATCCTAAACTTCTTTAGGTGGCAACAATCTGATGCACATCGCACTTGATTCAAAAGATATTACCATCCTATACAAGGGGAATTTCTTGCTGATATTAATTCCTGGCATATGTCGACCTTGTGAATCTAAATTTCATGGAATGATTTTACTTCTACACATAATTTTTCCGAAGGTTGGTTCACAGCTTGGTGTGGGGCCACTAGGGCATCCTAAACTTCTTTAGGTGGCAACAATCTGATGTACATCGCACTTGATGCAAAAGATATGACTATCCTTTACAAGGGGCATTTCATGTTGGTATCCATTCCTGGCATTTGTCGACCTTGTCAATCTGGATTGTACGGAACGGTTTTACTTCTACACATAATTTTTCCGAAGGTTGGTTCACAGCTCGGTGTGGGGCCACTAGGGCATCCTAAACTTCTTTAGGTGGCAACAATCTGATGCACATCGCACTTGATGCAAAAGATATGACTATCCTTTACAAGGGGCATTCTTGTTGGTATTCATTGACCTAAACTTCTTTAGGTGGCAACAATCTGATGCACATCGCACTTGATGCAAAAGATATGACTATCCTTTACAAGAGTCATTTCTTGTTGGTATCCATTCCTGGCATATGTCGACCTTGTCAATCTGGATATCACGGAAAGGTTTTACTTTACTTCTACACATAATTTTTCTAAAGGTTCCTTCACTGCTCGGTGTGGTGCCGCTAGGGCATCCTAAACTTCTTTAGGTGGCAACAATCTGATGCACATCGCACTTGATTCAAAAGATATTACCATCCTATACAAGGGGAATTTCTTGCTGATATTAATTCCTGGCATATGTCGACCTTGTGAATCTAAATTTCATGGAATGATTTTACTTCTACACATAATTTTTCCGAAGGTTGGTTCACAGCTTGGTGTGGGGCCACTAGGGCATCCTAAACTTCTTTAGGTGGCAACAATCTGATGTACATCGCACTTGATGCAAAAGATATGACTATCCTTTACAAGGGGCATTTCATGTTGGTATCCATTCCTGGCATTTGTCGACCTTGTCAATCTGGATTGTACGGAACGGTTTTACTTCTACACATAATTTTTCCGAAGGTTGGTTCACAGCTCGGTGTGGGGCCACTAGGGCATCCTAAACTTCTTTAGGTGGCAACAATCTGATGCACATCGCACTTGATGCAAAATATATGACTATCCTTTACAAGGGGCATTTCATGTTGGTTTCCATTCCTGGCATATGTCGACCTTGTCAATCTGGATTTCACGGAACGGTTTTACTTCTACACAGTTTTTCTGAAGGTTGGTTCACAGCTTGGTGTCGAGCCGCTAGGGCTTCCTAAACTTCGTTAGGTGGCAACAATCTGATGCACATCGCACTTGATGCAAAAGATATGACTATCCTTTACAAGGGGCATTTCATGTTGGTATCCATTCCTGGCATATGTCGACCTTGTCAATCTGGATTTTACGGAACGGTTTTACTTCTACACATAATTTTTCCGAAGATTGGTTCACAGCTCGGTGTGGGGCCACTAGGGCATCCTAAACTTCTTTAGGTGGTAACAATCTGATGTACATCGCACTTGATGCAAAAGATATGACTATCCTTTACAAGGGGCATTTCATGTTGGTATCCATTCCTGGCATATGTCGACCTTGTCAATCTGGATTTCACGGAACGGTTTTACTTCTACAAATAATTTTTCTGAAAGTTGGTTCACAGCTAGGTGTGCAGCCGTTAGGGTTTCCTAAACTTCTTTAGGTTGCAACAGTCTGATGCACATCGCACTTGATGCAAAAGATATGACTATCCTTTACAAGGGGCATTCTTGTTGGTATTCATTGACCTAAATTTCTTTAAGTGGCAACAATCTGATGCACATCGCACTTGATTCAAAAGATATTACCATCCTTTACAAGGGGCATTTCTTGCTGATATTAATTCCTGACATATGGCGACCTTGTGAATCTGGATTTCACAGAATGGTTTTACTTCTACACATAATTTTTCCGAAGGTTGGTTCACAGCTCGGTGTGGGGCCACTAGGGCATCCTAAACTTCTTTAGGTGGCAACAATCTGATGTACATCGCACTTGATGCAAAAGATATGACTATCCTTTACAAGGGGCATTTCATGTTGGTATCCATTCCTGGCATATGTCGACGTTATCAATATGGATTTCACGGAACGGTTTTACTTCTACACAGTTTTTCTGAAGGTTGGTTCACAGCTTGGTGTCGAGCCACTAGGGCTTCCTAAACTTCTTTAGGTGGCAACAATCTGATGCACATCGCACTTGATGCAAAAGATATGACTATCCTTTACAAGGGGCATTTCATGTTGGTATCCATTCCTGGCATATGTCGACCTTGTCAATCTGGATTTCACGGAACGGTTTTACTTCTACACATAATTTTTCTGAACGTTGGTTCACAGCTAGGTGTGCAGCCGCTAGGGTTTCCTAAACTTCTTTAGGTGGCAACAGTCTGATGCACATCGCACTTGATGCAAAAGATATGACTATCCTTTACAAGGGGCATTCTTGTTGGTATTCATTGACCTAAATTTCTTTAAGTGGCAACAATCTGATGCACATCGCACTTGATTCAAAAGATATTACCATCCTTTACAAGGGGCATTTCTTGCTGATATTAATTCCTGATATATGGCGACCTTGTGAATCTGGATTTCACGGAATGGTTTTACTTCTACACATAATTTTTCCGAAGGTTGTTTCACAGCTCGGTGTGGGGCCACTAGGGCATCCTAAACTTCTTTAGGTGGCAACAATCTGATGCACATCGCACTTGATGCAAAAGATATGACTATCCTTTACAAGGGGCATTTCATGTTGGTATCCATTCCTGGCATATGTCGACCTTGTCAATCTGGATTTCACGGAACGGTTTTACTTCTACACAGTTTTTCTGAAGGTTGGTTCACAGCTTGGTGTCGAGCCGCTAGGGCTTCCTAAACTTCTTTAGGTGGCAACAATCTGATGCACATCGCACTTGAAGCAAAAGATATGACTATCCTTTACAAGGGGCATTTCATGTTGGTATCCATTCCTGGCATATGTCGACCTTGTCAATCTGGATTTTACGGAACGGTTTTACTTCTACACATAATTTTTCCGAAGGTTGGTTCACAGCTCGGTGTGGGGCCACTAGGGCATCCTAACTTCTTTAGGTGGCAACAATCTGATGTACATCGCACTTGATGCAAAAGATATGACTATCCTTTACAAGGGGCATTTCATGTTGGTATCCATTCCTGGCATATGTCGACCTTGTCAATCTGGATTTCGCGGAACGGTTTTACTTCTACACTGTTTTTCTGAAGGTTGGTTCACAGCTTGGTGTCGAGCCGCTAGGGCTTCCTAAACTTCTTTAGGTGGCAACAATCTGATGCACATCGCACTTGATGCAAAAGATATGACTATCCTTTACAAGGGGCATTCTTGTTGGTATCCATTCCAGGCATATGTCGACCTTGTCAATCTGGATTTCGCGGAACGGTTTTACTTCTACACTGTTTTTCTGAAGGTTGGTTCACAGCTTGGTGTCGAGCCGCTAGGGCTTCCTAAACTTCTTTAGGTGGCAACAATCTGATGCACATCGCACTTGATGCAAAGATATGACTATCCTTTACAAGAGTCATTTCTTGTTGGTATCCATTCCTGGCATATGTCGACCTTGTCAATCTGGATATAACGGAAAGGTTTTACTTTACTTCTACACATAATTTTTCTGAAGGTTCCTTCACTGCTCGGTGTGGTGCCGCTAGGGCATCCTAAACTTCTTTATATGGCAACAATCTGATGCACATCGCACTTGATTCAAAAGATATTACCATCCTATACAAGGGGCATTTCTTGCTGATATTAATTCCTGGCATATGTCGACCTTGTGAATCTGGATTTCACGGAATGATTTTACTTCTACACATAATTTTTCCGAAGGTTGGTTCACAGCTTGGTGCCGAGCCGCTAGGGCTTCCTAAACTTCTTTAGGTGGCAACAATCTGATGCACATCGCACTTGATGCAAAAGATATGACTATCCTTTACAAGAGGCATTTCATGTTGGTATCCATTCCTGGCATATGTCGACCTTGTCAATCTGGATTTTACGGAACGGTTTTACTTCTACACATAATTTTTCCGAAGGTTGGTTCACAGCTCGGTGTGGGACCACTAGGGCATCCTAAACTTCTTTAGGTGGCAACAATCTGATGTACATCGAACTTGATGCAAAAGATATGACTATCCTTTACAAGGGGCATTTCATGTTGGTATCCATTCCTGGCATATGTCGACCTTGTCAATCTGGATTTCACGGAACGGTTTTACTTCTACACAGTTTTTCTGAAGGTTGGTTCACAGCTTGGTGTCGAGCCGCTAGGGCTTCCTAAACTTCTTTAGGTGTCAACAATCTGATGCACATCGCACTTGATGCAAAAGATATGACTATCCTTTACAAGGGGCATTTCATGTTGGTATCCATTCCTGGCAAATGTCGACCTTGTCAAACTGGATTTCACGGAACGGTTTTACTTCTACACTAAATTTTTCCGAAGGTTGTTTCACAGCTCGGTGTGGGGCCACTAGGGCATCCTAAACTTCTTTAGGTGGCAACAATCTGATGTACATCGCACTTGATGTAAAAGATATGACTATCCTTTACAAGGGGCATTTCATGTTGGTATCCATTCCTGGCATATGTCGACCTTGTCAATCTGGATTTCACGGAACGGTTTTACTTCTACACAGTTTTTCTGAAGGTTGGTTCACAGCTTGGTGTCGAGCCGCTAGGGCTTCCTAAACTTCTTTAGGTGGCAACAATCTGATGCACATCGCACTTGAAGCAAAAGATATGACTATCCTTTACAAGGGGCATTTCATGTTGGTATCCATTCCTGGCATATGTCGACCTTGTCAATCTGGATTTTACGGAACGGTTTTACTTCTACACATAATTTTTCCGAAGGTTGGTTTACAGCTCGGTGTGGGGCCACTAGGGCATCCTAAACTTCTTTAGGTGGCAACAATCTGATGTACATCGCACTTGATGCAAAAGATATGACTATCCTTTACAAGGGGCATTTCATGTTGGTATCCATTCCTGGCATGTGTCGACCTTGTCAATCTGGATTTCGCGGAACGGTTTTACTTCTACACTGTTTTTCTGAAGGTTGGTTCACAGCTTGGTGTCGAGCCGCTAGGGCTTCCTAAACTTCTTTAGGTGGCAACAATCTGATGCACATCGCACTTGATGCAAAAGATATGACTATCCTTTACAAGGGGCATTCTTGTTGGTATCCATTCCAGGCATATGTCGACCTTGTCAATCTGGATTTCGCGGAACGGTTTTACTTCTACACTGTTTTTCTGAAGGTTGGTTCACAGCTTGGTGTCGAGCCGCTAGGGCTTCCTAAACTTCTTTAGGTGGCAACAATCTGATGCACATCGCACTTGATGCAAAAGATATGACTATCCTTTACAAGAGTCATTTCTTGTTGGTATCCATTCCAGGCATATGTCGACCTTGTCAATCTGGATATCACGGAAAGGTTTTACTTTACTTCTACACATAATTTTTCTGAAGGTTCCTTCACTGCTCGGTGTGGTGCCGCTAGGGCATCCTAAACTTCTTTAGGTGGCAACAATCTGATGCACATCGCACTTGGTTCAAAAGATATTACCATCCTATACAAGGGGCATTTCTTGCTGATATTAATTCCTGGCATATGTCGACCTTGTGAATGTGGATTTCACGGAATGATTTTACTTCTACACATAATTTTTCCGAAGGTTGGTTCACAGCTCGGTGTGGGGCCACTAGGGCATCCTAAACTTCTTTAGGTGGCAACAATCTGATGTACATCGCACTTGATGCAAAAGATATGACTATCCTTTACAAGGGGCATTTCATGTTGGTATCCATTCCTGGCATTTGTCGACCTTGTCAATCTGGATTGTACGGAACGGTTTTACTTCTACACATAATTTTTCCGAAGGTTGGTTCACAGCTCGGTGTGGGGCCACTAGGGCATCCTAAACTTCTTTAGGTGGCAACAATCTGATGCACATCGCACTTGATGCAAAAGATATGACTATCCTTTACAAGGGGCATTTCATGTTGGTTTCCATTCCTGGCATATGTCGACCTTGTCAATCTAGATTTCACGGAACGGTTTTACTTCTACACAGTTTTTCTGAAGGTTGGTTCACAACTTGGTGTCGAGCCGCTAGGGCTTCCTAAACTTCGTTAGGTGGCAACAATCTGATGCACATCGCACTTGATGCAAAAGATATGACTATCCTTTACAAGGGGCATTTCATGTTGGTATCCATTCCTGGCATATGTCGACCTTGTCAATCTGGATTTTACGGAACGGTTTTACTTCTACACATAATTTTTCCGAAGGTTGGTTCACAGCTCGGTGTGGGGTCACTAGGGCATCCTAAACTTCTTTAGGTGGCAACAATCTGATGTACATCGCACTTGATGCAAAAGATATGACTATCCTTTACAAGGGGCATTTCATGTTGGTATCCATTCCTGGCATATGTCGACCTTGTCAATCTGTATTTCACGGAACGGTTTTACTTCTACACATAATTTTTCTGAAAGTTTGTTCACAGCTAGGTGTGCAGCCGCTAGGGTTTCCTAAACTTCTTTAGGTGGTAACAGTCTGATGCACATCGCACTTGATGCAAAAGATATGACTATCCTTTACAAGGGGCATACTTGTTGGTATTCATTGACCTAAATTTCTTTAAGTGGCAACAATCTGATGCACATCGCACTTGATTCAAAAGATATTACCATCCTTTACAAGGGGCATTTCTTGCTGATATTAATTCCTGACATATGGCGATCTTGTGAATCTGGATTTCACAGAATGGTTTTACTTCTACACATAATTTTTCCGAAGGTTGGTTCACAGCTCGGTGTGGGGCCACTAGGGCATCCTAAACTTCTTTAGGTGGCAACAATCTGATGTACATCGCACTTGATGCAAAAGATATGACTATCCTTTACAAGGGGCATTTCATGTTGGTATCCATTCCTGGCATATGTCGACGTTATCAATATGGATTTCACGGAACGGTTTTACTTCTACACAGTTTTTCTGAAGGTTGGTTCACAGCTTGGTGTCGAGCTGCTAGGGCTTCCTAAACTTCTTTAGGTGGCAACAATCTGATGCACATCGCACTTGATGCAAAAGATATGACTATCCTTTACAAGGGGCATTTCATGTTGGTATCCATTCCTGGCATATGTCGACCTTGTCAATCTGGATTTCACGGAACGGTTTTACTTCTACACATAATTTTTCTGAACGTTGGTTCACAGCTAGGTGTGCAGCCGCTAGGGTTTCCTAAACTTCTTTAGGTGGCAACAGTCTGATGCACATCGCACTTGATGCAAAAGATATGACTATCCTTTACAAGGGGCATTCTTGTTGGTATTCATTGACCTAAATTTCTTTAAGTGGCAACAATCTGATGCACATCGCACTTGATTCAAAAGATATTACCATCCTTTACAAGGGGCATTTCTTGCTGATATTAATTCCTGACATATGGCGACCTTGTGAATCTGGATTTCACGGAATGGTTTTACTTCTACACATAATTTTTCCGAAGGTTGTTTCACAGCTCGGTGTGGGGCCACTAGGGCATCCTAAACTTCTTTAGGTGGCAACAATCTGATGCACATCGCACTTGATGCAAAAGATATGACTATCCTTTACAAGGGGCATTTCATGTTGGTATCCATTCCTGGCATATGTCGACCTTGTCAATCTGGATTTTACGGAACGGTTTTACTTCTACACTGTTTTTCTGAAGGTTGGTTCACAGCTTGGTGTCGAGCCGCTAGGGCTTCCTAAACTTCTTTAGGTGGCAACAATCTGATGCACATCGCACTTGATGCAAAGATATGACTATCCTTTACAAGAGTCATTTCTTGTTGGTATCCATTCCAGGCATATGTCGACCTTGTCAATCTGGATATCACGGAAAGGTTTTACTTTACTTCTACACATAATTTTTCTGAAGGTTCCTTCACTGCTCGGTGTGGTGCCGCTAGGGCATCCTAAACTTCTTTAGGTGGTAACAATCTGATGCACATCGCACTTGATTCAAAAGATATTACCATCCTATACAAGGGGCATTTCTTGCTGATATTAATTCCTGGCATATGTCGACCTTGTCAATCTGGATTTTACGGAACGGTTTTACTTCTACACATAATTTTTCCGAAGGTTGGTTCACAGCTCGGTGTGGGGCCACTAGGGCATCCTAAACTTCTTTAGGTGGCAACAATCTGATGCACATCGCACTTGATGCAAAAGATATGACTATCCTTTACAAGGGGCATTTCATGTTGGTATCCATTCCTGGCATATGTCGACCTTGTCAATCTGGATTTCACGGAACGGTTTTACTTCTACACAGTTTTTCTGAAGGTTGGTTCACAGCTTGGTGTCTAGCCGCTAGGGCTTCCTAAACTTCTTTAGGTGGCAACAATCTGTTGCACATCGCACTTGATGCAAAAGATATGACTATCCTTTACAAGGGGCATTCTTGTTGGTATTCATTGACCTAAACTTCTTTAGGTGGCAACAATCTGATGCACATCGCACTTGAAGCAAAAGATATGACTATCCTTTACAAGGGCCATTTCATGTTGGTATCCATTCCTGGCATATGTCGACTTTGTCAATCTGGATTTTACGGAACGGTTTTACTTCTACACATAATTTTTCCGAAGGTTGTTTCACAGCTCGGTGTGGGGCCACTAGGGCATCCTAAACTTCTTTAGGTGGCAACAATCTGATGCACATCGCACTTGATGCAAAAGATATGACTATCCTTTACAAGGGGCATTTCATGTTGGTATCCATTCCTGGCATATGTCGACCTTGTCAATCTGGATTTTACGGAACGGTTTTACTTCTACACATAATTTTTCCGAAGGTTGGTTCACAGCTCGGTGTGGGGCCACTAGGGCATCCTAAACTTCTTTAGGTGGCAACAATCTGATGTACATCGCACTTGATGCAAAAGATATGACTATCCTTTACAAGGGGCATTTCATGTTGGTATCCATTCCTGGCATATGTCGACCTTGTCAATCTGGATTTCGCGGAACGGTTTTACTTCTACACTGTTTTTCTGAAGGTTGGTTCACAGCTTGGTGTCGAGCCGCTAGGGCTTCCTAAACTTCTTTAGGTGGCAACAATCTGATGCACATCGCACTTGATGCAAAGATATGACTATCCTTTACAAGAGTCATTTCTTGTTGGTATCCATTCCAGGCATATGTCGACCTTGTCAATCTGGATATCACGGAAAGGTTTTACTTTACTTCTACACATAATTTTTCTGAAGGTTCCTTCACTGCTCGGTGTGGTGCCGCTAGGGCATCCTAAACTTCTTTAGGTGGTAACAATCTGATGCACATCGCACTTGATTCAAAAGATATTACCATCCTATACAAGGGGCATTTCTTGCTGATATTAATTCCTGGCATATGTCGACCTTGTCAATCTGGATTTTACGGAACGGTTTTACTTCTACACATAATTTTTCCGAAGGTTGGTTCACAGCTCGGTGTGGGGCCACTAGGGCATCCTAAACTTCTTTAGGTGGCAACAATCTGATGCACATCGCACTTGATGCAAAAGATATGACTATCCTTTACAAGGGGCATTTCATGTTGGTATCCATTCCTGGCATATGTCGACCTTGTCAATCTGGATTTCACGGAACGGTTTTACTTCTACACAGTTTTTCTGAAGGTTGGTTCACAGCTTGGTGTCTAGCCGCTAGGGCTTCCTAAACTTCTTTAGGTGGCAACAATCTGTTGCACATCGCACTTGATGCAAAAGATATGACTATCCTTTACAAGGGGCATTCTTGTTGGTATTCATTGACCTAAACTTCTTTAGGTGGCAACAATCTGATGCACATCGCACTTGAAGCAAAAGATATGACTATCCTTTACAAGGGCCATTTCATGTTGGTATCCATTCCTGGCATATGTCGACTTTGTCAATCTGGATTTTACGGAACGGTTTTACTTCCACACATAATTTTTCCGAAGGTTGGTTCACAGCTCGGTGTGGGGCCATTAGGGCATCCTAAACTTCTTTAGGTGGCAACAATCTGATGTGCATCGCACTTGATGCAAAAGATATGACTATCCTTTACAAGGGGCATTTCATGTTGGTATCCATTCCTGGCATATGTCTACCTTGTCAATCTGGATTTTACGGAACGGTTTTACTTCTACACATAATTTTTCCGAAGGTTGGTTCACAGCTCGGTGTGGGGCCACTAGGGCATCCTAAACTTCTTTAGGTGACAACAATCTGATGCACATCGCACTTGATGCAAAAGATATGACTATCCTTTACAAGGGGCATTTCATGTTGGTATCCATTCCTGGCATATGTCGACCTTGTCAATCTGGATTTCACGGAACGGTTTTACTTCTACACAGTTTTTCTGAAGGTTGGTTCACAGCTTGGTGTCGAGCCGCTAGGGCTTCTTAAACTTCTTTAGGTGGCAACAATCTGATGCACATCGCACTTGAAGCAAAAGATATGACTATCCTTTACAAGGGGCATTTCATGTTGGTATCCATACCTGGCATATGTCGACTTTGTCAATCTGGATTTTACGGAACGGTTTTACTTCTACACATAATTTTTCCGAAGGTTGGTTCACAGCTCGGTGTGGGGCCATTAGGGCATCCTAAACTTCTTTAGGTGGCAACAATCTGATGTGCATCGCACTTGATGCAAAAGATATGACTATCCTTTACAAGGGGCATTTCATGTTGGTATCCATTCCTGGCATATGTCGACCTTGTCAATCTGGATTTTACGGAACGGTTTTACTTCTACACATAATTTTTCCGAAGGTTGGTTCACAGCTCGGTGTGGGGCCACTAGGGCTTCCTAAACTTCTTTAGGTGGCAACAATCTGATGCACATCGCACTTGATGCAAAAGATATGACTATCCTTTACAAGGGGCATTTTTGTTGGTATTCATTGACCTAAACTTCTTTAGGTGGCAACAATCTGATGCACATCGCACTTGATGCAAAAGATATGACTATCCTTTACAAGAGTCATTTCTTGTTGGTATCCATTCCTGGCATATGTCGACCTTGTCAATCTGGATATCACGGAAAGGTTTTACTTTACTTCTACACATAATTTTTCTGAAGGTTCCTTCACTGCTCGGTGTGGTGCCGCTAGGGCATCCTAAACTTCTTTAGGTGGCAACAATCTGATGCACATCGCACTTGATTCAAAAGATATTACCATCCTATACAAGGGGAATTTCTTGCTGATATTAATTCCTGGCATATGTCGACCTTGTGAATCTAAATTTCATGGAATGATTTTACTTCTACACATAATTTTTCCGAAGGTTGGTTCACAGCTTGGTGTGGGGCCACTAGGGCATCCTAAACTTCTTTAGGTGGCAACAATCTGATGTACATCGCACTTGATGCAAAAGATATGACTATCCTTTACAAGGGGCATTTCATGTTGGTATCCATTCCTGGCATTTGTCGACCTTGTCAATCTGGATTGTACGGAACGGTTTTACTTCTACACATAATTTTTCCGAAGGTTGGTTCACAGCTCGGTGTGGGGCCACTAGGGCATCCTAAACTTCTTTAGGTGGCAACAATCTGATGCACATCGCACTTGAAGCAAAAGATATGACTATCCTTTACAAGGGGCATTTCATGTTGGTATCCATTCCTGGCATATGTCGACCTTGTCAATCTGGATTTCACGGAACGGTTTTACTTCTACACATAATTTTTCCGAAGGTTGGTTCACAGCTCGGTGTGGGGCCACTAGGGCATCCTAAACTTCTTTAGGTGGCAACAATCTGATGTACATCGCACTTGATGCAAAAGATATGACTATCCTTTACAAGGGGCATTTCATGTTGGTATCCATTCCTGGCATATGTCGACCTTGTCAATCTGGATTTCACGGAACGGTTTTACTTCTACAAATAATTTTTCTGAAAGTTGGTTCACAGCTAGGTGTGCAGCCGCTAGGGTTTCCTAAACTTCTTTAGGTTGCAACAGTCTGATGCACATCGCACTTGATGCAAAAGATATGACTATCCTTTACAAGGGGCATTCTTGTTGGTATTCATTGACCTAAATTTCTTTAAGTGGCAACAATCTGATGCACATCGCACTTGATTCAAAAGATATTACCATCCTTTACAAGGGGCATTTCTTGCTGATATTAATTCCTGACATATGGCGACCTTGTGAATCTGGATTTCACGGAATGGTTTTACTTCTACACATAATTTTTCCGAAGGTTGGTTCACAGCTCGGTGTGGGGCCACTAGGGCATCCTAAACTTCTTTAGGTGGCAACAATCTGATGTACATCGCACTTGATGCAAAAGATATGACTATCCTTTACAAGGGGCATTTCATGTTGGTATCCATTCCTGGCATATGTCGACGTTATCAATATGGATTTCACGGAACGGTTTTACTTCTACACAGTTTTTCTGAAGGTTGGTTCACAGCTTGGTGTCGAGCCGCTAGGGCTTCCTAAACTTCTTTAGGTGGCAACAATCTGATGCACATCGCACTTGATGCAAAATATATGACTATCCTTTACAAGGGGCATTTCATGTTGGTATCCATTCCTGGCATATGTCGACCTTGTCAATCTGGATTTCACGGAACGGTTTTACTTCTACACATAATTTTTCTGAACGTTGGTTCACAGCTAGGTGTGCAGCCGCTAGGGTTTCCTAAACTTCTTTAGGTGGCAACAGTCTGATGCACATCGCACTTGATGCAAAAGATATGACTATCCTTTACAAGGGGCATTCTTGTTGGTATTCATTGACCTAAATTTCTTTAAGTGGCAACAATCTGATGCACATCGCACTTGATTCAAAAGATTTTACCATCCTTTACAAGGGGCATTTCTTGCTGATATTAATTCCTGATATATGGCGACCTTGTGAATCTGGATTTCACGGAATGGTTTTACTTCTACACATAATTTTTCCGAAGGTTGTTTCACAGCTCGGTGTGGGGCCACTAGGGCATCCTAAACTTCTTTAGGTGGCAACAATCTGATGCACATCGCACTTGATGCAAAAGATATGACTATCCTTTACAAGGGGCATTTCATGTTGGTATCCATTCCTGGCATATGTCGACCTTGTCAATCTGGATTTCACGGAACGGTTTTACTTCTACACAGTTTTTCTGAAGGTTGGTTCACAGCTTGGTGTCGAGCCGCTAGGGCTTCCTAAACTTCTTTAGGTGGCAACAATCTGATGCACATCGCACTTGAAGCAAAAGATATGACTATCCTTTACAAGGGGCATTTCATGTTGGTATCCATTCCTGGCATATGTCGACCTTGTCAATCTGGATTTTACGGAACGGTTTTACTTCTACACATAATTTTTCCGAAGGTTGGTTTACAGCTCGGTGTGGGGCCACTAGGGCATCCTAAACTTCTTTAGGTGGCAACAATCTGATGTACATCGCACTTGATGCAAAAGATATGACTATCCTTTACAAGGGGCATTTCATGTTGGTATCCATTCCTGGCATTTGTCGACCTTGTCAATCTGGATTGTACGGAACGGTTTTACTTCTACACTGTTTTTCTGAAGGTTGGTTCACAGCTTGGTGTCGAGCCGCTAGGGCTTCCTAAACTTCTTTAGGTGGCAACAATCTGATGCACATCGCACTTGATGCAAAGATATGACTATCCTTTACAAGAGTCATTTCTTGTTGGTATCCATTCCAGGCATATGTCGACCTTGTCAATCTGGATATCACTGAAAGGTTTGACTTTACTCCTACACATAATTTTTCTGAAGGTTCCTTCATTGCTCGGTGTGGTGACGCTAGGGCATCCTAAACTTCTTTATATGGCAACAATCTGATGCACATGGCACTTGATTCAAAAGATATTACCATCCTATACAAGGGGCATTTCTTGCTGATATTAATTCCTGGCATATGTCAACCTTGTGAATCTGGATTTCACGGAATGATTTTACTTCTACACATAATTTTTCCGAAGGTTGGTTCACACCTCGGTGTGGGGCCACTAGGGCATCCTAAACTTCTTTAGGTGTATTTGTAAACTATCCTTTACACGGGGCATTTCATGTTGGTATCCATTCCTGGCATATGTCGACCTTATCAATCTGGATTTCACGGAACGGTTTTACTTCTACGCAGTTTTTCTGAAGGTTGGTTCACAGCTTGGTGTCGAGCCGCTAGGGCTTCCTAAACTTCTTTAGGTGGCAACAATCTGATGCACATCGCACTTGATGCAAAAGATATGACTACCCTTTACAAGGGGCATTTCATGTTGGTATCAATTCCTGGCATATGTCGACCTTGTCAATCTGGATTTTACGGAACGGTTTTACTTCTACACATAATTTTTCCGAAGGTTGGTTCGCAGCACGGTGTGGGGCCACTAGGGCATCCTAAACTTCTTTAGGTGGCAACAATCTGATGCACATCGCACTTGATGCAAAAGATATGACTATCCTTTACAAGGGGCATTTCATGTTGGTATCCATTCCTGGCATATGTTGACCTTATCAATCTGGATTTCACGGAACGGTTTTACTTCTGCACAGTTTTTCTGAAGGTTGGTTCACAGCTTGGTGTCGAGCCGCTAGGGCTTCCTAAACTTCTTTAGGTTAAAACAATCTGATGCACATCGCACTTGATGCAAAAGATATGACTATCCTTTACAAGGGGCATTTCATGTTGGTATCCATTCCTGGCATATGTCGACCTTGTCAATCTGGATTTTACGGAACGGTTTTACTTCTACACAGTTTTTCTGAAGGTTGGTTCACAGCTTGGTGTCGAGCCGCTAGGGCTTCCTCAACTTCTTTAGGTGGCAACAATCTGATGCACATCGCACTTGATGCAAACGATATGACTATCCTTTACAAGAGTTATTTCTTGTTGGTATCCATTCCTGGCATATGCCGACCTTGTCAATCTGGATATCACGGAAAGGTTTTACTTTACTTCTACACATAATTTTTCTGAAGGTTCCTTCATTGCTCGGTGTGGTGCCGCTAGGGCATCCTAAACTTCTTTATATAGCAACAATCTGATGCACATGGCACTTGATTCAAAAGATATTACCATCCTATACAAGGGGCATTTCTTGCTGATATTAATTCCTGGCATATGTCAACCTTGTGAATCTGGATTTCACGGAATGATTTTACTTCTACACATAATTTTTCCGAAGGTTGGTTCACAGCTCGGTGTGGGGCCACTAGGGCATCCCAAACTTCTTTAGGTGGCAACAATCTGATGTACATCGCACTTGATGCAAAAGATATGACTATCCTTTACAAGGGGCATTTCATGTTGGTATCCATTCTTGGCATATGTCGACGTTATCAATCTGGATTTCACGGAACAGTTTTACTTCTACACATAATTTTTCCGAAGGTTGGTTCACAGCTTGGTGTCGAGCCGCTAGGGCTTCTTAAACTTCTTTAGGTGGCAACAATCTGATGCACATCGCACCTGATGCAAAAGATATGACTATTCTTTACAAGGGGCATTTCATGTTGGTATCCACTCCTGGCATATGTCGACCTTGTCAATCTGGATTTCACGGAACGTTCCGTGAAATCCAGATTCACAAGGTCGACATATGCCAGGAATTAATATCAACAAGAAATGCCCCTTGTAAAGGATGGTACTATCTTTTGAATCAAGTGCGATGTGCATCAGATTATTACCATATAAAGAAGTTTAGGATGTCCTAGCGACACCACACCGAGCAGTGAATCAACCTTCAGAAAAATTATGTGTAGAAGTAAAACCTCTCCGTGATATCCAGATTGACAAGGTTGACATATGCCAGGAATGGATACCAACAAAAAATGACTCGTGTAAAGGATAGTCATACCTTTTGCATCAAGTGCGATGTGCATCAGATTGTTGCCACCTAAAGAAGTTTAGGTGAAGGAATACCAATAAGAATGCCCCTTGTAAGGGATAGTCATATCTTTTGCAACAAGTGCGATGTGCATCAGATTGTTTCCACCTAAAGAAGTTTAGGAAGCCCTCTAGCGGCTCCATACCAAGCTGTGAACCAACCTTCGGAACAGTTATGTGTAGAAATAAAACCATTCCGTGAAATTCAGATTGACAAGGTCGACATATGCCATGAATGGGACCCAACAAGAAATGCCCCTTGTAAAGGATAGTACATATCTTTTGCATCAAGTGCGATGTGCATCAGATTGTTGTCACATAAAGAGGTTTAGGAAGCCCTAGCGGCACCACACCGAGCAGTGAACCAACCTTCGGAACAGTTATGTGTAGAAGTAAAACCATTCCGTGAAATTCAGATTGACAAGGTCGACATATGCCATGAATGGGACCCAACAAGAAATGCCCCTTGTAAAGGATAGTCATATCTTTTGCATCAAGCGCGATGTGCATCAGATTGTTGACAACTAAAGAAGTTTAGGATGCCCTAGCGGCTCCACACCGAGCAGTGAAGCAACCTTCAGAAAAATTATCTGTAGAAGTAAAAAAATTCCGTGAGATCCAGATTGACAATGTCGACATATGCCAGCAATGGATACCGAGGAGAAATGCCTCTTGTAAATGATAATCATATCTTTTGTATCAAGTACATCAATTAATATCAACAAGAAATGCCCCTTGTAAAGGATAGTAATATCTTTTGAATCAAGTGCGATGTGCATCAGATTATTGCCATATAAAGAAGTTTAGGATGCCCTAGCGGCACCACACCGAGCAGTGAAGCAACCCTCAGAAAAATTATGTGTAGAAGTAAAGTAAAAACCTTTCCGTGACATCCAGATTGACAAAGTCGACATATGCCAGGAATTGATACCAACAAGAAATGACTCTTGTAAAGGATAGTCATATCTTTTGCATCAAGTGCGATGTGCATCATATTGTTGCCCGCTAAAGAAGTTTAGGTCAATGAATACCAACAAGAATGCCCCTTGTAAAGGATAGTCATATATTTTGCATCAAGTGCGATGTGCATCAGATTATTGCCACCTAAAGAAGTTTAGGATGCCCTAGCGGCCCCACACCGAGCTGTGAACCAACCTTAAGAAAAATTATGTGTAGAAGTAAAACCATTCCGTGAAATCCAGATTTACAAGGTCGACTAATGCCAGGAATTAATAGCAAGAAATGCCCCTTGTAAAGGATGGTAATATCTTTTGAATCAAGTGCGATGTGCATCAGATTGTTGCCGTATAAAGAAGTTTAGGATGCCCTAGCGGCTGCACACCTAGCTGTGAACCAACTTTCAGAAAAACTGTGTAGAAGTAAAACCGTTCCGTGAAATGCAGATTGACAAGGTCGACATATGCCAGGAATGGATACCAACATGAAATGCCCCTTGTAAAGGATAGTCATATCTTTTGCATCAAGTGAGATTTGCATCAGATTGTTGCCACCTAAAGAAGTTTAGGAAGCCCTAGCGGCTCGACACCAAGCTGTGAACCAACCTTCAGAAAAACTGTGTAGAAGTAAAACCGTTCCGTGAAATCCAGATTGACAAGGTCGACATATGCCAGGAATGGATACCAACATGAAATGCCCCTTGTAAAGGATAGTCATATCTTTTGCATCAAGTGCGATGTGCATCAGATTGTTGCCACCTAAAGAAGTTTAGGAAGCCCTAGCGGCTCGACACCAAGTTGTGACACATAATTTTTCCGAAGGTTGGTTCACAGCTCGGTGTGGGGCCACTAGGGCATCCCAAACTTCTTTAGGTGGCAACAATCTGATGTACATCGCACTTGATGCAAAAGATATGACTATCCTTTACAAGGGGCATTTCATGTTGGTATCCATTCTTGGCATATGTCGACGTTATCAATCTGGATTTCACGGAACAGTTTTACTTCTACACATAATTTTTCCGAAGGTTGGTTCACAGCTTGGTGTCGAGCCGCTAGGGCTTCCTAAACTTCTTTAGGTGGCAACAATCTGATGCACATCGCACCTGATGCAAAAGATATGACTATTCTTTACAAGGGGCATTTCATGTTGGTATCCATTCCTGGCATATGTCGACCTTGTCAATCTGGATTTCACGGAACGTTCCGTGAAATCCAGATTCACAAGGTCGACATATGCCAGGAATTAATATCAACAAGAAATGCCCCTTGTAAAGGATGGTACTATCTTTTGAATCAAGTGCGATGTGCATCAGATTATTACCATATAAAGAAGTTTAGGATGTCCTAGCGACACCACACCGAGCAGTGAATCAACCTTCAGAAAAATTATGTGTAGAAGTAAAACCTCTCCGTGATATCCAGATTGACAAGGTTGACATATGCCAGGAATGGATACCAACAAAAAATGACTCTTGTAAAGGATAGTCATACCTTTTGCATCAAGTGCGATGTGCATCAGATTGTTGCCACCTAAAGAAGTTTAGGTGAAGGAATACCAATAAGAATGCCCCTTGTAAGGGATAGTCATATCTTTTGCAACAAGTGCGATGTGCATCAGATTGTTTCCACCTAAAGAAGTTTAGGAAGCCCTCTAGCGGCTCCATACCAAGCTGTGAACCAACCTTCGGAACAGTTATGTGTAGAAATAAAACCATTCCGTGAAATTCAGATTGACAAGGTCGACATATGCCATGAATGGGACCCAACAAGAAATGCCCCTTGTAAAGGATAGTACATATCTTTTGCATCAAGTGCGATGTGCATCAGATTGTTGTCACATAAAGAGGTTTAGGAAGCCCTAGCGGCACCACACCGAGCAGTGAACCAACCTTCGGAACAGTTATGTGTAGAAGTAAAACCATTCCGTGAAATTCAGATTGACAAGGTCGACATATGCCATGAATGGGACCCAACAAGAAATGCCCCTTGTAAAGGATAGTCATATCTTTTGCATCAAGCGCGATGTGCATCAGATTGTTGACAACTAAAGAAGTTTAGGATGTCCTAGTGGCCCCACACCGAGCTGTGAACCAACCTTCGGAAAAATTATGTGTAGAAGTAAAATCATTCCGTGAGATCCAGATTGACAATGTCGACATATGCCAGCAATGGATACCGAGAAGAAATGCCTCTTGTAAATGATAATCATATCTTTTGTATCAAGTACATCAATTAATATCAACAAGAAATGCCCCTTGTAAAGGATAGTAATATCTTTTGAATCAAGTGCGATGTGCATCAGATTATTGCCATATAAAGAAGTTTAGGATGCCCTAGCGGCACCACACGAGCAGTGAAGCAACCCTCAGAAAAATTATGTAGAAGTAAAACCGTTCCGTGAAATGCAGATTGACAAGGTCGACATATGCCAGGAATGGATACCAACATGAAATGCCCCTTGTAAAGGATAGTCATATCTTTTGCATCAAGTGAGATTTGCATCAGATTGTTGCCACCTAAAGAAGTTTAGGAAGCCCTAGCGGCTCGACACCAAGCTGTGAACCAACCTTCAGAAAAACTGTGTAGAAGTAAAACCGTTCCGTGAAATCCAGATTGACAAGGTCGACATATGCCAGGAATGGATACCAACATGAAATGCCCCTTGTAAAGGATAGTCATATCTTTTGCATCAAGTGCGATGTTCATCAGATTGTTGCCACCTAAAGAAGTTTAGGAAGCCCTAGCGGCTCGACACCAAGTTGTGAACCAACCTTCAGAAACATTGTGTAGAAGTAAAACCGTTCCGTGAAATCCAGATTGCCAAGGTCGACATATGCCAGGAATGGATACCAACATGAAATGCCCCTTGTAAAGGATAGTCATATCTTTTGCATCAAGTGCGATGTAATTCAGATTGTTGCCACCTAAAGAAGTTTAGGATGCCCTAGTGGCCCCACACCGAGCTGTGAACCAACCTTCGGAAAAATTATGTGTAGAAGTAAAACCGTTCCGTGAAATCTAGATTCACAAGGTCGACATATGCCAGGAATTAATATCAGCAAGAAATTCCCCTTGTAAAGGATAGTCATATCTTTTGCATCAAGTGCGATGTGCATCAGATTGTTGCCACCTAAAGAAGTTTAGGATGTCCTAGTGGCCCCACACCGAGCTGTGAACCAACCTTCGGAAAAATTATGTGTAGAAGTAAAATCATTCCGTGAAATCCAGATTCACAAGGTCGACATATTCCAGGAATTAATATCAGCAAGAAATGCCCCTTGTATAGGATGGTAATATCTTTTGAATCAAGTGCGATGTGCATCAGATTGTTGCCATATAAAGAAGTTTAGGATGCCCTAGCGGCACCACACCGAGCAGTGAAGGAACCTTCAGAAAACTTATGTGTAGAAGTAAAGTAAAACCTTTCCGTGATATCCAGATTGACAAGGTCGACATATTCCAGGAATGGATACCAACAAGAAATGACTCTTGTAAAGGATAGTCATTGGTATGGAGCCGCTAGAGGGCTTCCTAAACTTCTTTAGGTGGTAACAATCTGATGCACATCGCACTTGATGCAAAAGATATGACTATCCCTTACAAGGGGCATTCTTATTGGTATTCCTACACCTACAAAATATATGACTATCATTTACAAGAGTCATTTCTTCTTGGTATACATTCCTGGCATATGTCCACCTTGTCAATCTGGATTTCACGGAAAGGTTTTAGTTTACTTCTACACATAATTTTTCTGAAGGTGTTTCTGAAGAGCATATGTCGAGGTTATCAATCTGGATTTCACGGAACGGTTTTACTTCTACACAGTTTTTCTGAAGGTTGGTTCACAGCTTGGTGTCGAGCCGCTAGGGCTTCCTAAACTTCTTTAGGTGGCAACAATCTGATGCACATCGCACTTGATGCAAAAGATATGACAATCCTTTACAAGGGGCATTTCATGTTGGTATCCATTCCTGGCATATGTCGACCTTGTCAATCTGGATTTCACGGAACGGTTTTACTTCTACACAGTTTTTCTGAAGGTTGGTTCACAGCTTGGTGTCGAGTCGCTAGGGCTTCCTAAACTTCTTTAGGTGGCAACAATCTGATGCAAATCTCACTTGATGCAAAAGATATGACTATCCTTTACAAGGGGCATTTCATGTTGGTATCCATTCCTGGCATATGTCGACCTTGTCAATCTGGATTTTACGGAACGGGGTTTTACTTCTACACATAATTTTTCCGAAGGTTGGTTCACAGCTCGGTGTGAGGCCACTAGGGCATCCTAAACTTCTTTAGGTGGCAACAATCTGATGCACATCGCACTTGATGCAAAAGATATGACTATCCTTTACAAGGGGCATTTCATGTTGGTATCCATTCCTGGCATATGTCGACCTTGTCAATCTGGATTTTACGGAACGGGGTTTTACTTCTACACATAATTTTTCCGAAGGTTGGTTCACATCTCGGTGTGAGGCCACTAGGGCATCCTAAACTTCTTTAGGTGGCAACAATCTGATGCACATCGCACTTGATGCAAAAGATATGACTATCCTTTACAAGAGTCATTTCTTGTTGGTATCCATTCCTGGCATATGTCGACCTTGTCAATCTGGATATCACGGAAAGGTTTTACTTTACTTCTACACATAATTTTTCTGAAGGTTCCTTCACTGCTCGGTGTGGTGCCGCTAGGGCATCCTAAACTTCTTTAAATGGCCACAATCTGATGCACATCGCACTTGATTCAAAAGATATTACCATCCTTTACAAGGGGCAATTACTTGCTGATATTAATTCCTGGCATATGTCGACCTTGTCAATCTGGATTTTACGGAACGGTTTTACTTCTACACATAATTTTTCCGAAGGTTGGTTCACAGCTCGGTGTGGTGCCACTAGGGCATCCTAAACTTCTTTAGGTGGCAACAATCTGATTGACATCGCACTTGATGCAAAAGATATGACTATCCTTTACAAGAGTCATTTCTTGTTGGTATCCATTCCTGGCATATGTCGCCCTTGGCAATCTGGATATCACGGAAAGGTTTTATTTTACTTCTACACATAATTTTTCTGAAGGTTCCTTCACTGCTCGGTGTGGTGCCGCTAGGGCATCCTAAACTTCTTTAAATGGCAACAATCTGATGCACATCGCACTTGATTCAAAAGATATTACCATCCTTTACAAGGGGCAATTACTTGCTGATATTAATTCCTGGCATATGTCGACCTTGTGAATCTGGATTACACGGAATGATTTTACTTCTACACATAATTTTTCCGAAGGTTGGTTCACAGCTCGGTGTGGGGCCACTAGGGCATCCTAAACTTCTTTAGGTGGCAACAATCTGATGTACATCGCACTTGATGCAAAAGATATGACTATCCTTTACAAGGGGCATTCTTGTTGGTATTCATTGACCTAAATTTCTTTAAGTGGCAACAATCTGATGCACATCGCACTTGATTCAAAAGATATTACCATCCTTTACAAGGGGCATTTCTTGCTGATATTAATTCCTGACATATGGCGACCTTGTGAATCTGGATTTCACGGAATGGTTTTACTTCTACACATAATTTTTCCGAAGGTTGTTTCACAGCTCGGTGTGGGGCCACTAGGGCATCCTAAACATCTTTAGGTGGCAACAATCTGATGCACATCGCACTTGATGCAAAAGATATGACTATCCTTTACAAGGGGCATTTCATGTTGGTATCCATTCCTGGCATATGTCGACCTTGTCAATCTGGATTTCACGGAACGGTTTTACTTCTACACAGTTTTTCTGAAGGTTGGTTCACAGCTTGGTGTCGAGCCGCTAGGGCTTCCTAAACTTCTTTAGGTGGCAACAATCTGATGCACATCGCACTTGAAGCAAAAGATATGACTATCCTTTACAAGGGGCATTTCATGTTGGTATCCATTCCTGGCATATGTCGACCTTGTCAATCTGGATTTTACGGAACGGTTTTACTTCTACACATAATTTTTCCGAAGGTTGGTTCACAGCTCGGTGTGGGGCCACTAGGGCATCCTAAACTTCTTTAGGTGGCAACAATCTGATGTACATCGCACTTGATGCAAAAGATATGACTATCCTTTACAAGGGGCATTCTTGTTGGTATCCATTCCAGGCATATGTCGACCTTGTCAATCTGGATTTCGCGGAACGGTTTTACTTCTACACTGTTTTTCTGAAGGTTGGTTCACAGCTTGGTGTCGAGCCGCTAGGGCTTCCTAAACTTCTTTAGGTGGCAACAATCTGATGCACATCGCACTTGATGCAAAGATATGACTATCCTTTACAAGAGTCATTTCTTGTTGGTATCCATTCCAGGCATATGTCGACCTTGTCAATCTGGATATCACGGAAAGGTTTTACTTTAATTCTACACATAATTTTTCTGAAGGTTCCTTCACTGCTCGGTGTGGTGCCGCTAGGGCATCCTAAACTTCTTTAGGTGGCAACAATCTGATGCACATCGCACTTGATGCAAAAGATATGACTATCCTTTACAAGGGGCATTTCATGTTGGTATCCATTCCTGGCATATGTCGACCTTGTCAATCTGGATTTCACGGAACGGTTTTACTTCTACACAGTTTTTCTGAAGGTTGGTTCACAGCTTGGTGTCTAGCCGCTAGGGCTTCCTAAACTTCTTTAGGTGGCAACAATCTGTTGCACATCGCACTTGATGCAAAAGATATGACTATCCTTTACAAGGGGCATTCTTGTTGGTATTCATTGACCTAAACTTCTTTAGGTGGCAACAATCTGATGCACATCGCACTTGATGCAAAAGATATGACTATCCTTTACAAGAGTCATTTCTTGTTGGTATCCATTCCTGGCATATGTCGACCTTGGCAATCTGGATATCACGGAAAGGTTTTATTTTACTTCTACACATAATTTTTCTGAAGGTTCCTTCACTGCTCGGTGTGGTGCCGCTAGGGCATCCTAAACTTCTTTAAATGGCAACAATCTGATGCACATCGCACTTGATTCAAAAGATATTACCATCCTCTACAAGGGGCAATTACTTGCTGATATTAATTCCTGGCATATGTCGACCTTGTGAATCTGGATTACACGGAATGATTTTACTTCTACACATAATTTTTCCGAAGGTTGGTTCACAGCTCGGTGTGGGGCCACTAGGGCATCCTAAACTTCTTTAGGTGGCAACAATCTGATGTACATCGCACTTGATGCAAAAGATATGACTATCCTTTACAAGGGGCATTCTTGTTGGTATTCATTGACCTAAATTTCTTTAAGTGGCAACAATCTGATGCACATCGCACTTGATTCAAAAGATATTACCATCCTTTACAAGGGGCATTTCTTGCTGATATTAATTCCTGACATATGGCGACCTTGTGAATCTGGATTTCACGGAATGGTTTTACTTCTACACATAATTTTTCCGAAGGTTGTTTCACAGCTCGGTGTGGGGCCACTAGGGCTTCCTAAACTTCTTTAGGTGGCAACAATCTGATGCACATCGCACTTGATTCAAAAGATATTACCATCCTTTACAAGGGGCAATTACTTGCTGATATTAATTCCTGGCATATGTCGACCTTGTCAATCTGGATTTTACGGAACGGTTTTACTTCTACACATAATTTTTCCGAAGGTTGGTTCACAGCTCGGTGTGGGGCCACTAGGGCATCCTAAACTTCTTTAGGTGGCAACAATCTGTTGCACATCGCACTTGATGCAAAAGATATGTCTATCCTTTACAAGGGGCATTTCATGTTGGTATCCATTCCTGGCATATGTCGACCTTGTCAATCTGGATTTCACGGAACGGTTTTACTTCTACACAGTTTTTCTGAAGGTTGGTTCACAGCTTGGTGTCTAGCCGCTAGGGCTTCCTAAACTTCTTTAGGTGGCAACAATCTGTTGCACATCGCACTTGATGCAAAAGATATGATTATCCTTTACAAGGGGCATTTCATGTTGGTATCCATTCCTGGCATATGTCGACCTTGTCAATCTGGATATCACGGAAAGGTTTTACTTTACTTCTACACATAATTTTTCCGAAGGTTGGTTCACAGCTCGGTGTGAGGCCACTAGGGCATCCTAAACTTCTTTAGGTGGCAACAATCTGATGCACATCGCACTTGATGCAAAAGATATGACTATCCTTTACAAGAGTCATTTCTTGTTGGTATCCATTCCTGGCATATGTCGACCTTGTCAATCTGGATATCACGGAAAGGTTTTACTTTACTTCTACACATAATTTTTCTGAAGGTTCCTTCACTGCTCGGTGTGGTGCCGCTAGGGCATCCTAAACTTCTTTATATGGCAACAATCTGATGCACATCGCACTTGATTCAAAAGATATTACCATCCTATACAAGGGGCATTTCTTGCTGATATTAATTCCTGGCATATGTCGACCTTGTGAATCTGGATTTCACGGAATGATTTTACTTCTACACATAATTTTTCCGAAGGTTGGTTCACAGCTCGGCGTGGGGCCACTAGGGCATCCTAAACTTCTTTAGGTGGCAACAATCTGATGTACATCGCACTTGATGCAAAAGATATGACTATCCTTTACAAGGGCATTTCAGGTTGGTATCCATTCCTGGCATATGTCGACCTTGTCAATCTGGATATCACGGAAAGGTTTTACTTTACTTCTACACATAATTTTTCTTAAGGTTCCTTCACTGCTCGGTGTGGTGCCGCTAGGGCATCCTAAACTTCTTTAAATGGCAACAATCTGATGCACATCGCACAAGATTCAAAAGATATTACCATCCTTTACAAGGGGCATTTCTTGCTGATATTAATTCCTGACATATGGCGACCTTGTGAATCTGGATTTCACGGAATGGTTTTACTTCTACACATAATTTTTCCGAAGGTTGGTTCACAGTTCGGTGTGGGGCCACTAGGGCATCCTAAACTTCTTTAGGTGGCAACAATCTGATGTACATCGCACTTGATGCAAAAGATATGACTATCCTTTACAAGGGGCATTTCATGTTGGTATCCATTCCTGGCATATGTCGACGTTATCAATCTGGATTTCACGGAACGGTTTTACTTCTATACAGTTTTTCTGAAGGTTGGTTCACAGCTTGGTGTCGAGCCGCTAGGGCTTCCTAAACTTCTTTAGGTGGCAACAATCTGATGCACATCGCACTTGATGCAAAAGATATGACTATCCTTTACAAGGGGCATTTCAGCTTGGTATCCATTCCTGGCATATGTCGACCTTGTCAATCTGGATATCACGGAAAGGTTTTACTTTACTTCTACACATAATTTTTCTGAAGGTTCCTTCACTGCTCGGTGTGGTGCCGCTAGGGCATCCTAAACTTCTTTAAATGGCCACAATCTGATGCACATCGCACTTGATTCAAAAGATATTACCATCCTTTACAAGGGGCAATTACTTGCTGATATTAATTCCTGGCATATGTCGACCTTGTCAATCTGGATTTTACGGAACGGTTTTACTTCTACACATAATTTTTCCGAAGGTTGGTTCACAGCTCGGTGTGGGGCCACTAGGGCATCCTAAACTTCTTTAGGTGGCAACAATCTGATGCACATCGCACTTGATGCAAAAGATATGACTATCCTTTACAAGGGGCATTAGTAGGTATTAGGTCGCTTGAGCGTGGGAAAATTTTTATGCAAATGAGCTCCACCCCTTTCCCCTTCTCCTAGACCCTCCCCTCGCTTCTGATTGGTCGACGCCATCTTGGATGACACGCCTACTGCTCTCTGATTGGTTACCCCCACTCCTGTAGCTCCTCCCCTTGCTTCTAATTGGCTGATAGCGGCCATTTTGGAACGTCGGGCGCCATTTTACCACGCCCGTCCGCCATTACGGGAATCTGTATTACCGGCAATCTGTGTGCTGCCAATAGAGGGCGTCATGCTACAATTAGTGTGTATTGCTAAGAGAGGGCGTCATGAAGAAATCTGTATTACCGGCAGACTGTGTACTACTACTAGTACTAGAGGGCGGCCTCATGAAGAAATCTGTATTATCCTACGTACTGATGCTATTAGAGGTCGCGGACGTGCGCCATTTTGGAACTTTGGGCGCCATTTTGACCACGCCTGCCCGCCATTACGGGAATCTGTATTACCGGCAATCTGTGTGCTACCAATAGAGGGCGTAATGCTACAATTAGTGTGTATTGCTAAGAGAGGGCGTCATGAAGGGATCTGTATTATCGATGCGTTGTGTACTACTACTAGGTGGCGTGTCATGAAGAAGAAATCTGTATTACTACTACTACAGAGAGGTAACCATTTTATATCACAGCATCTTGCGTGCGCGCGCTAAATTTGAATCTATTTTAAATTTGTCATTTTTGCATATGTCATTTATGCATTTAAAATTTGTCATTTTTGCATATGTCATTTTAAATCTGTCATTCTTAAAGCAACCATCTTCCCAGATTTGAATTTTAGCGCTAACTATGGGATTGGATCCTCCTTTCACTAAGTTGAAACTCTTTCTCTCTCTCTCTCTCTCTCTCTCTCTCTCTCTCATAGTATGACTACTTACCGGATTTGTAGCTTAGGATGTTCGCCGTCGGAAAGCTTCGGCTTTATTCGTGTACTCTCTCGCTGATGACAACGATCTACCTTTTTTTTATATAGTCAACCCCTTCACCCTGTGCTAGTAAATGAAACAACAACAACAATGTTTATACATATTATTTATTTTGATATTTAATGGACAATTGTAACATATGATTTGACAAATTATTCATTACACAGTATGAGTTGAGATCATCGCGTAACACTTGCAAATTGTGCAAATATTTTTGCAGCCTATTTCTAAGATAGTTTATTTCCGCCATGGTGTTCTTAATACGACGGTGCAAACGTTGTTGTCGTTGACGTCTCCGACTGCTGCTGTTGCTGATATGATTGCAGTCGTGTACGTACGGCATCGATAAACTTTTGCGGATAATGTTTTATTATTTCTAATAAAATGAACGAGTTCAATCCACCTCCAATTGCTGCTGCTGCTGTGTTGTCTATTAAACTGGTAGCTGAGTAGTAACCGCATAACAGTTCGGACGTGAATAAAATTGAATCGGATGTCGGGAGCGATTTATAGGCATCTTCATGGCGTCTCAGTTGACCTTCCGCTACGTTCTCTATGTTTGCGTGGTAGAAACGTGAAAAGTCGAGGTGACGTAACGTTCGAGCATGATGATTGATCAACGGTGCTAAATGCAGTATAGACTGAAACTCGTAATCTTTTAAGGTTATAGTCCGCTGTGTATCATGTATGGCAACCCTGTTGCCGAAAAACTCGTTGTGAATAATCTCGATGTATAAATTGTCACATAGATGGAATTTCAAATGTTTATCGCAATGTAGTACACTGTTGTCCTTGTTGCAACAGCAGCAACCATGAAAGAAATTTTTAAACAGTGCCTCGACTCGTATATCATACAGCTCGAACCAGTCCCGTTCCGACAACACCAATTCACCATACTCACATACGTTATTCACGCACTCAAGCTTCACTACCACGGCAAATTCTCCCTGGTCGTCGTCGTCATCGGGCGGAATAAGTCCTACTTGGATGTTGTGTATATGGTCGTAGTTTTCTTTTTCCCCTGGAGGTCTCGTAACATACAACGGATACTGGACAGCCCCGAGCAGCTGAACACGTACTTCACGTTTAGCTGCTGCTACCGGTGTATCTATGATGGTAAAGTTTGCTGATGCTGCTACAGCGTCATCAGCGTAGTATAGAGGCTGCTGCTGCTGCGACAGGAACGCTAAACAATAATAATACAATAATCGATTAATATAAGCATAAACACACACACAAAAGTCTTAAACATCTTACCTGTTTCTTCGACTTCGTTGTTCCACGCTTGACCGTCGTCGTTGTCGGCACTTGCTGTTGATGATAATGATGTATGATCTGCAACATCCGAACCTTCTTCATCTAAACAAGCAACAGCAACAAAATAGACACAAATTAGCATATAAACTTGAAGTTTTATAAACAACAACAACAACTTACCTATTTCCAAGGGTTCACTCTCACAGTTATCATAACAATAATTAGGACTGCTTGACATCATCGTAATTGCTGTTGCTGCTGCTACTGCTGCTGCACACGTACTGTCTACTGCTACACGCTAACAACGGTCGGCTTTATATAGTCACCTATACTTACCTAGATCCAGCGCATGCTCAGTAACAAGCATACGGTAAACAAGCGGTCATCGCTGGCAGACAAGTTTCATCCTGTCGCTGACACGTCATCATCATCACAGGCAGGTGTTCGTAGGTAATTACCTCATTCTCTCTCTCTCAGTTATAGCTATCACTTTTCATGACATGGTACAGCTGGGTGAGAATAGTAATAATACACATATATAAAACATTAATCTTTTTATTCTATGACAATCTTTCTCAAAACATTATTAAACAACAAAACAATAATACTTAAATAACTAAACAACTATCTGTTCTCGGATAACTTTGATAGAACATCTTTTATTCTACGACAATGTTTCTTAAAATTATTAAACAACTAGACAATAATCAAAATAACTAAACAATTATTATTAGGTTGAAATCTGCTCGGATAACCATGAAGACATACTCATTTTTCATGAAACATCCTATTGAATGCTTTGTACGCTTTGTTATGCCAAATATTCTTTTCAACAAATGTCTTGATCTACTACTACTACTACTACATAATTGAAAAGAACAAAATCGTGTTTATCAGATCTATTTCATGAGTATGTTCCCCTGAGTATCCTCTTGTGATTTACATTCAACATGCTACACAAACAAACAATCTGCTGGATACACAAACTGCTTTCTCAAGCCGTATACGAACATGGTTAGCAAGCAATCTTAAGCATAAGTATCCAAGGGAATTCCTAAAGGACTGTTCAGGTCTTTTCTGTCGCCTCATAAAAATGTTCAAACTGATGCTGAATTCCTTCTGGGGTAAGTACACTAAGTAGTAGTAGATGAAGACATTGTTGAAAAGAATACCCGAATTCAGACAACGGGTAGAGAAACATCCCTTGCTACTGAACACACCGCTCATCCCGAGAGCGACTCATCAGCTGCTACCACCTGTGTAAGATATGGTTTAATTTATTGCTCTAATTAATATGTAAGGACGGCCATTTTGGAACTTTATCATCCTCTCTCTCTCTCCTATTAGAGGACGCATGAAAGAGCCCTCTCTCTCGCTCCTATTAGAGGAAGCATTAAAGAGCTCTCTCTCTCTCTCTCCTATTAGAGGACGCATTAAAGAGCTCTCTCTCTCTCTCTCTCTCGCTCTCCTATTAGAGGACGCATTAAAGAGCCCTCTCTCTTATTAGAGAATGCTCTCTCTCTCCAGCGCACACACACACCCTGTACTCTTTCCACTACCTTTTCTAGAAGAAATAATAATAAAGCCACATAGGAATTAAAAATTATTTTTATTAATATATACTGTTAAGGCTACATTTAATTTATAATAAAAATGTTGATAGAATGCTGATGCTTGAGGGCTTCAGGACTGACCTCTGTTTTCTATTTGCTGTTCCAGGGGCTGTAACAACAATAACAATAGAACATTAAAAAGAGGTTTTATTGTAAAAACTTGATGTTTACTCGTACCTTATTTAACTCCACAAACAGGCAGTCATCATAACAGTTTGTTTTCCCCAAGTACATCAAACCTAGAGAAATCGTTTTAGCTTCAATCTGCTGGTTAAGCTCGGTAACCCTTTGATCTGTTAACTTATCGCTGATTCGCTTTGGTAGAAATGTAACATGCTTTTCAGCAACAATAATCACACTTTGACGCTTATCACGGCAAACGACTCTTTTGAATTGTAGTATCTCTGCAATTTCTTTTATTTTGTAATCACATAACTTCTTGATTGGCTTCTGGCTAACGGGAGATTTGTTCAATTGTTGTATTAGCAAATCCATTTTTTTTCTATGTAAAAAATAGACAAAAACTTAACACTCACAAGAATAATAAATGATTATTTTAACTTACCTAGTTCAAGCAAACAATAACAATATTACTATCACCGTAACCGATGTCAAGAACCAACTAAAACGGAAGGGGGTTTGACTGAGCTTTTATAAACTTCGAACCTGCGCGAATGAACATGATTTTAGATAAAATCTTAATTTATTACCCTTCAGAACAAAAAGGGTATTGTTAAAAAAAAACCTGTACTGTCAATTAATTACTTGAGACCAGATAAAAATCTAAATTTATTACCCTCTGAACAATGGGCATCGTTAAAAAAGGTCGACACCTGTGCTGTCAATTGAGCAGCTGTTTTAGATAAAAAAGCTAATTTATTACCCTCAGAGCAAAGGGATATCATTAAAAAGGGTAGCGCTGTCAATCAGACAGCTGTTTTTAGATAAAATCTTAATTTATTACCCATTAAAAATTTTAAAGGAAAACGTTTAAAAAATCCCTTTTTCAACCTATGCAATGTAAAAGCATGTCTTCAAAGCAATAAATAAGCTTTCTTGCTGTTTTAGATAAAAAAATCTAATTTATTGCCCTCAGAGCAAAAAAGGATATCATTAAAAAAAAAAGGGTAGCGCTGTCACTCTACTAGTTCGAGATATTATACATTCTTTTTAAAAAGGCACCTCCAAATCACTAGAAATTTGCTGATTTTATACCAGCTTCAAGCTTAAAACAGGTTTGAATGGTTCCCAACTCTTATTTTTATTATTTAATATTATCATAAAGGAACTCTAAGTTATTAATCAATCAATCCCCATCTGGGTACAATAATTATGACGTTGGAAAGTTTAGTTTATGCATCCTTGATACATATACGTGGCAATAATAATTCCTTTTTGTATTAAATAAAGGTTACATTATTTATGAGAGAAACGTGGGTAAATAGCTTATAAAAGATAACCGCCCCTTGTATCTCGGTATTTAATATTGCATTCTTCAAGAGCCTGTAAATTTTGATGTACACCTTTTGCCCTTATTTATTATTATTTGTAGATATTTAAAACTGCTACAATACATTTATCAATTAGACAGCTTTTAATAAAGTATTATTTTTACCAAATTTCAGATCTATATAATTGTCGCACTAACTGTTTAATTTATTAAAACCGAATTTCATAATTACCAACCTTCTAGTAAATAGTTTCAAATATGAAATGAAAAGAAGCTTTATTTAGAAGGTATTTTTCACCTATTTTTCAATTATCTGTAAATTTAGACATTTTTTATTAAAATATACCTATTTAAAGAAATGTTTTTTTCGATTTATCATACTTCTAAACAAAGGGTTGACAGTGTTAGAGCATTAAAAGTACAGAATAGGAAAACTAACAAGTATTTAATAAAGAATTTAAAAGTAAGGTATTAAAATTTAAAAAACGTTATATGTACAAATTACTTATGACTAAATTACGTTTCTCTAAAAGAAATGTAAAAAAGGTTACACACTACTGCGTAATTATATATAATATTGAAATAAATAAAGATTATTAAAAGTTTCACAGTTTTATTAAAATATAACCTGATAATATTGTTTCGACAGCTATAATATATAATATTGCTTGTACGAGTTCTATCATATTTACCATTCTTGTTATTATTTAATCTACCTGAGCTCGCTTGTTTATGACATCCGACTGATTTATGACCTAGTAAAAATACTTAATTAACAAAGTCTTGAACAGGCGCATTCTTATCTATTTCGTAATATTACGCAATATCATGCAATACGTAAACGATGTTTTAATGACAACCAGAGCACGCTACGATTGTTTTTTAGAACGTATAAAAACAAAATCCTTAAAAGCAACCTCATAATAGGACATAAACATTTGAAGGTTTTTATTTAATTAGAGCAAATTCCATCGTATTTTAGTTATTTGAACACGATGTCGAACTAAAGAAATATTATAGAGAATGGTATTTGTTTTAAAGCGAAGCCTAATCCTTCAATAATGTTTTTAAAATGATAAACACACACACCTTTAAAAAAGGGGCTGTATCGAATGCTAAAAAATGCAGGTAAATTCTTTTAAAATTTTAAATCATTATGACAACAGAACGAGTTATAACCCTGTTCAGAGAAAGAAAGCTTATCTTTTACTCAGATCTGAGTGTAATCATTACCGATACGACAGACGATGCTATGCTGACAAACAAGATGAAACAAGCATAAGAGGGCTCGCTTGTTTATGACATCCGACTGATTTATGACCTAGTAAAAATACTTAATTAACAAAGCCTTGAACAGTCGCATTCTTATCTATTTCGTAATATTGCGCAATATCGTGCAATACGTAAACGATGTTTTAATGACAACCAGAGGGCGCTACGATTGTTTTTTAGAACGTATAAAACAAAATCCTGAACTTCCGGGCATCACTTGTCTACATCAGCTATCGTCGTTAATAACTCTTATTTACGGCTATTGTGTTTTGGTGTATGTGTGTGTATTTGTTAGTCTCGAATAAATCTATTTTTTTTAAATAAAGCTGTGAGTGTTTGACGAACCAAGACAGCCAGCCAACAAAGGTAGGAATTTATTATTAATTGTTTTATTACGTATTACTGATTAAAGGCTTTATTAATTTGCATTGAAACTGATCTTTCTCTGACTTTGCTTTATTAATTTGCATTGAAACTGAACGTATTTGTTTATAATAATAATAATAATAATGCTAAATTTTGTAGTTTTGCAAGTCGGTTTCTTTAACTTTGTACAAACCAAATAATTAATTTATAATATTTAATAACCCGCATTGCGTTCGGGGTTACGAAAATATACCTTCGTTTATTAGATTAGTTTATTCAAAATTATGTACAGAAAATTTCCAGTATCAACATACTTTGTAACGCATGTAATTTCTCAGTTTTAGCATTAGACGTAAAAGCTCAATTATATTCCCTGTACTTGTACTACTACTACCCGTAACAAAATGGCTCTTTATGAAGTTATTACTGAAAGTGTATCTACTGTTAAGAAGTTTAACACCCAAAAGCGTCGAGTTGTATTCAAAGTGAAACAGTCTTCAGATAGCCAAGACCTATTGGTCTTTTTCAAAACAGCTATCGAGCAAATAATTACACATGCCATGTCTAACGTTTCACCAACCGACCGTGTAGGAATTACTTTCGAGTTCGATAGTTTTAAAGATAAACTCCCCGGCTACATGAGTTTTAGACCGGCTAGTGAGGTTACCTACAAAGATGTTTGGGGAATTCTAGAGAGCATCCTACAGAGTGACCCTGAAGCTCTCAGTACTGATAAGTTCCGTATGATTGTTTCATCCGTGACGCCACCTGCAGGGCAAGGGCGTAACCGAAGCGGCATTTACAGTACCTTCGCCGAAGAGTGCAGCAGGCGTAGAGGTATTGTAACGATCAAGAATACCGACAATCTATGCCTACCCAGGGCTTTGATCGTAGGGAAGGCCCATGCTGATCAAAGCCCTGATTACAAGAAGACCAGGACTAACCAGGGTGTACAAAAGATAAAGGCCGAGGAATTAATGCGAGAGGCCTGTGTACTCGTCATTCCATCAGAGGGAGCAGGTGTCAACGAATTAAGATGCTTTCAAAGACATCTTAATGAATACAAGATCACTGTGTATGGGTATGGTACAAAGGGCCGTGATGTGATCTTCGAAGGAGCTACTGATACAGAGAAGAAGATCAATCTACTGTATCACGATGGACATTATAATTTAATCACCTCATTGACCGCTGCCTTTGTATGCAGATACTTTTGCGAAAGCTGTCACGCCCCGTATGATCATAAAAGTCACCATAGGTGTGAAAAGTCTTGCATGGGCTGTGGCAGTTCACCACCTTGTACTAGACAAGCCCTACTCATCAGATGTCAGGATTTCAGAAGAGACTTTAGAAACCAAAACTGTTATGAGAATCATCAGACTAAAATGTGTCAGATTGTTAAAAAATGTGAGGATTGCTTTAGGATCATAAATCTAAAGCTGAGAAAAGAGCCTCATATTTGTGGAGAAATTTATTGTAAAACTTGCCAGGCTCACAAACCTGAAAACCATTTTTGTTTTGTAAAACCGGTCGGGGAAATGTCTGCTGTTAAACATGCATCATCATCATCATCAACAACAAGTACCGACAACGACGGTCAAGCGTGGAACAACGAAGTCGAAGAAACAGGTAAGATGTTTAAGACTTTTGTGTGTGTTTATGCTTATATTAATCGATTATTGTATTATTATTGTTTTAGCGTACCTTATGTACAGCAATTATTAAAAAAGATGGTGAAACTTAAGGGTGATTGAATGTAAAGCTGCCAGTTAACCGCAATCACCTCGTCATTTATTTCCTGCACATGATTAACTTCTACGCCTGGGCTGGACAACAGGTCGAAAAACTCCTTGGACTCGCTGATTATGGCTGTTTTCGCCTGGTTCTCACGCTGACCAAATTTCCCTAGAATACAAAAATATTAAGTAAAGAAAACTACATAAGGTTATTATAACTTACCCCAGAAGGAATTCAGCATTAGGATGAAGGGAGAGAGAGAGTGAGCGTGAGAGCGAGAGAGTGAGAGAGAGAGAGAAGGCTCAATATAAAACTTCCTGCTGAAATTCAAATTTACAACTATTATTATTATTATTATTATAAACAAAATACGTTATATATATTGTTCAAATGTAACTTGTTAACCCCCACCCCTGTAGCTCCTCCCCTTGCTTCTGATTGGTTGATTGCGCCCCTTGAGCGTGGGAAAATTTTGATGACCGTGGGAACCTAATTAGCATAATTAATTGCTCTAATTAAATTGATTGATATGCAAATGAGCCGCGATTGCTCTAATTAATATGCAAATGAGGCGCGAATTAAATTTTTGCTCTAATTAATATTCAAATGAGGCGCGAATTAAATTTATTGCTCTAATTAATATGCAAATGAGGCGCGAATGCTCTAATTAATATGCAAATGAGGCGTGAATTAAATTGATTGATCTAATTAATATGCAGGCGTGTATTTATTGCTCTAATTAAATGATCGAATTATTTGATCTAATTGCAGACAATAATTTATTGCTCTAATTAATATGTAGGGACGGCCATTTTGGAACTTTATCATTCGCAATCTCCTCTCTCTCTCTCTCTCTGGTTAGAGGACGCATGAAAGAGCCCTCTCTCTCGCTCCTATTAGAGGACGCATTAAAGAGCTCTCTCTCTGTCCTATTAGAGGACGCATTAAAGAGCTCTCTCTCTCTCTCTCTCTCCAATTAGAGGACTCATTAAAGAGCTCTCTCTCTCTCTCTCTTGCTCTCCTATTAGAGGACGCATTAAAGAGCCCTCTCTCCTATTAGAGAATGCTTTCTCTCTCCAGCGCACACACACCCTGTACTCTTTCCACTACCTTTTCTAGAAGAACGTGAATTAAATTGATTGATCTAATTAATATGCAGACGCGAATTTATTGCTCTAATTAAATGATCGAATTAAATTATTTGATCTAATTGCAAGCAATAATTTATTGCTCTAATTAATATGCAGGGACGGCCATTTTGGAACTTTATCATTCGCAGTCTCCTCTATCTCTCTCTCTCTCCTATTAGAGGACGCATTAAAGAGCCCCTTTCTCTCTCTCTCTCTCTCTCTCTCTCTCTCTCTCTCCTATTAGAGGACGCTTTCTCTCTACAGCGCACACACTGTACTCTTTCCAATACCTTTTCTAGAAGAAATAATAAAAGCATATAGGAATTAAAAATTATGTTTATTAATATATATATATTGTTATGACTACATTTAATTTATAATAAAAAAAATGATGATAGAATGCTGGTGATGATACTAGTAAATGAAACATCAACGTTTATACATATTATTTATTTTTTGCTGTATATTTAATAGACAATTTTAACATGTTATCTGTTAAATTATTCACAACACAGTATGAGTCGAGATCGTCTCGTAACATTTGTAAATTTTTTAAATATTTTTGTAATCTCCTAATTATTACATTCTTAAATAATTTCGAATATAGTTAATAATAAGTGAAGCTGACAAGAGTTATACCTTATGTACAGTAATTATTAAAAAAGATGGTGAAACTTAAGGGTGATTGAATGTAAATCACAAGAGGATACTCAGGGGAACATACTCATGAAATAGATCTGATAAACGCGATTTTGTTCTTTTCAATTATGTAGTAGTAGTAGTAGATCAAGACATTGATGAAAAGAATGCAATAATAATAATAAATCCTACCTTTTTGTTACCTGTAAATCTCGCACGTTGACGGGTCTGATTTCTAAAGCTATTTCCAGGTAAAAAGACCTTTCTGTCTCTTAGAGCATTTAAAATCTGAAATTTGATACAAATAATAATAATAAATAAAGGCAAAGGTGTACATTAGATGCGTGGTAGAAACGTGAAAAGTCGAGGTGACGTAACGTTCGAGCATGATGATTGATCAACGGTGCTAAATGCAGTATAGACTGAAACTCGTAATCTTTTAAGGTTATAGTCCGCTGTGTATCATGTATGGCAACCCTGTTGCCGAAAAACTCGTTGTGAATAATCTCGATGTATAAATTGTCACATAGATGGAATTTCAAATGTTTATCGCAATGTAGTACACTGTTGTCCTTGTTGCAACAGCAGCAACCATGAAAGAAATTTTTAAACAGTGCCTCGACTCGTTAAAATTGATCTTTATAATTAATTTATAATATTTAATAGCTTGCATTGCATTCAGAGGTTATTGTTTATTTTGCGTCAATTTTTTAACCATCACGTAGCATCTAAGCTTTTTATTTTTAATTAGGGGTTAAGAAATCACATAGCGACAAATGGACAGATAAATCTTTTACCATTCACGAACTGATCACAGCATCTTGCGTGCGCGCGCGCTAAATTTGAATCGGTCAATTTTAAATATTTGTCATTTTTGCATATGTCATTTTTAAATCTGTCAATTTTACTGCTGTCATTTTTACATCTGTCATTTTAAATCTGTCAATTTTGCTTCTGTCATTTTAAATTTGTCATTTTTGCATCTGTCATTTAAATCAATCTGTATTACCGGCAAACTGAGTGCTACCAATAGAGGGCGTAATGCTACAATTAGTGTGTATTGCTAACAGAGGGCGTCATGAAGGGATCTGTATTATCGATGCGTTGTGTACTACTACTAGATGGCGTGTCATGAAGAAGAAATCTGTATTACTACTACTACAGAGAGGCAACCATTTTATATCACAGCATCTTGCGTGCGCGCGCGCGCTAAATTTGAATCGGTCAATTTTAAATATTTGTCATTTTTGCATATGTCATTTTTAAATCTGTCAATTTTACTGCTGTCGTTTTTACATCTGTCATTTTAAATCTGTCAATTTTGCTTCTGTCATTTTAAATTTGTCATTTTTGCATCTGTCATTTAAATCTGTCATTTTGAATTTGTCATTTTTTTTTGCATACGTCATTTAAATCTGTCATTCTTAAAGCAACCATCTTACCAGATTTGAATTTTAGCGCTAACTCTGGGATTGGATCCTTTCACTAAGCTGAAACGTTTCCACCACTACTTTTTCTAGAAGAAATAATAAAGCCATATAGGAATTAAAAAAAAAATTATGTTTATTAATATAGTGTTAAGGCTACATTTAATTTATAATAAAAATGTTGATAGAATGCTGGTGCTTGAGGGCTTCAGGACTGACCTCTGTTTTCTATTTGCGGTTCCAGGGGCTGTAACAACAATAACAATAGAACGTTAAAAAAGGGGTTTATTGTATAAACTTGATGTTTACTCGTACCTTATTTAATTCCACAAACAGGCAGTCATCATAACAGTGTGTTTTCCCCATGTACATCAAACCTAGAGAAATCGTTTTAGCTTCAATCTGCTGGTTAAACTCTGTAACCCTTTGATCTGTTAACTTATCGCTGATTCGCTTTGGTAGAAATGTAACATGCTTTTCAGCAACAATAATCACACTTTGACGCTTATCACGGCAAACGACTCTTTTGAATTGTAGTATCTCTGCAATTTCTTTTATTTTGTAATCACATAACTTCTTGATTGGCTTCTGGCTAACGGGAGATTTGTTCAATTGTTGTATTAGCAAATCCATTTTTTCTATGTAAAAAAATAGACAAAAACTTAACACTCACAAGAACAATAAATGATTATTTTAACATACCTAGTTCAAGCAAACAATAACAATATTACTATCACCGTAACCGATGTCAAGACCAAACTAAAACGGAAGGGGGGTTTGACTGAGCTTTTATAAACTTCGAACCTGCGCGAATGAACATGATTTTAGATAAGATCTTAATTTATTACCAGAACAAAAAGGGTATTGTTAAAAAAAAACCAGCACTGTCAATTAATTACTTGAGATCAGATAAAAATCTAAATTTATTACCCTCGAAGATCGGTCACATAGATAAGTGCTACCTACATTTACAGCGCAGGTGTTCTTTAGGGTATTGTTAAAAAGGGATCGACACCTGCACTGTCAAAGTAACACGAGTAGATAAAATCTAAATTTATTACCGTCGGAGCAAAAGGATATCATTAAAAAGGTAGACACCTGCACTGTCACGAATAGATAAAATCTTAATTTATTACCATTCGGAACAAAAAAAAAAGGGTATTGTTAAAAAAAAGGGATCGACACCTGCACTGTCATGTAACACGATTAGCTAAAAATTTAAATTTATTACCCTCGGTGTCGTTTTTATAATTTACTACAACATTAAAATTTTAAATTAAACTTTTAGATGTAACTATTGATAACCATTTAATTTATTACACACACACACACACACAGACCCTGAGCAAAGAAACTCGTTAACGAAGAAAAGAACACCTGCGTTGTCCATGTAGGTAGCACTTATCTATGTGACCGATCTTCTAAATAAAGGTTGACTGTGTTAGAGCATTAAAAGTATTTTTTTTTTGTCATACTTTAGACATTTAATTAAAAATATACCTATTTAAAGAAATGGTTTTTTTTCGATTTATCATAATCACATTTAACAGAAAAGTTTCAATAGATTATAATATTGATATACTGTAATAGCAAAATAATCAAACATTTCATCACTCTTTGTATTATTAAGTACCTGTAAATCTCGCACGTTGACGGGTTTGATTTCTAAAGCTATTTCCAGGTAAAAAGACCTTTCTGTCTCTTAGAGCATTTAAAAGAACACACTTTAAATTTTTATAGAATTTTAAATGCTAATAAGGCGGTCAAAGGGGGCCTGATAATGTATTAACAAATTATCATAGGTACATATAAGTGTATATTATACATGTTCCCATTGCATGTTACGTTTCAATTGAAATTAATTCAATTAGAAATCACTCGTGAGACTTCTCATTCGTTAACATTGATAGTATACGCATTATTATTAATTTAGATTGAACAATAATAAATATATAGATGCATTATTTTATACGGTGCCCTTTTTATAGCGTCGAATCTGCTTAAAAAGACTTATTGTTCTTTCGTTTAAATATTTAGGTGAATTTTAAAAGAAAACACAAAACGTCTACCTGCAGGAACAGATTTAGAAATTTATTATCTACCGGACGGAATACACCCTTATTTTTATGGTTTGATTGTTCAATGCTGTCACCAATATATATTTCTTGAAAAACGCTATCTGATCGACCCATCTACCGCAAAAATCCTACCTTTTTGTTCGATTAAAGCTGTAGATTTCATTATATATATATATAATACTGCATGTACGAGCTCTATAATATTTACCATTATTATTATTTAATCTGCCTGAGAATAAAAAACTTCTTTAATCTATCTGTGAGCGGTTTCCGTGAATTTTATTTTTTTTTGTAAACCGTTATAAAAATTTAACAGGGGTAGAACTCGTATTTATTGTGTATTTCATTTAATTATTATTATGCAGTCGTATTTAAGTGAACCTGTCTTCTCGACATGATAGAACAAACAAAAGGCTTTAAATCAAGACACACAGTCGCATTTTTTTTTTCTTTTTCATTTCATATTTGAAACTATTTACTAGAAAGCTGGTAATTATGAAATTTGGTTTTTTAATAAATTAAACTGTCAGTGTGGGGATTATATACAGATCTGAAATTTGATACAAATAATAATAATAAAGGCAAAGGTGTACATTAGAATTTTACAAGCCCTTAAAGAACGCAATATTAATTACAGAGATGCATTGGTCGGGTGTCTTAAGCTATTTACATATGTTACACTCATAAATATTGCGAAAATGTTAACGACACTACCACGTTAAGATATACTAAAGCTAATCGACGACAGTTACTACATACTTTTTGAATGTTAGCAAGAGGCGATATCGATTGTAACCTTTATTTAATACAAATGGAATTATTGCGTATTACGAGCCACGATTAAAGGTGTCTCTAACTAAAGTTTCGTTTAAAATCAACAAGAATAAAGATAGCTTTATCTAATTTAATAAGTGGGAAAAGATTAGAAATTGGTCACCATGGTAATTAAACACGTTGTTAATTTAACAGAGAGATGCGAATACGGCCTATCGTGTTTAGAAAGATCCAATTGAAAAAATATATTTGATCTTATAAGTTATCCATAAATATGTTAGTTAACAGAAATAAACCGTCTTTTTGTAAATAAAGTTTATTATTACAAGTAAAATAATTTTCGCTGATACAAAGATCAAATATATTTTTTCAATTGGACCTTTCTAAACACGATAAGCCGTATTCGCATCTCTCTGTTAAATTAACAGCATGTTTAATTACCATGGTGACCAATTCTAATCTTTTCCCACCTATTAAAATTAGATAAAGCTATCTTTATTCTTGTTGATTTTAAACGAAACTTTAGTTAGAGACACCTTTAATCGTGGCTCGTAATACGGCCCATATTATTTTTTGGTTTCGAAATTCAAACAACTGAAAGTTGATAATTGAAAATACTCCATGAGAAATCAAGTCGTTCTTGACATTGAATCCATATATCCTAATTCTTATCTTATATAACCTATTATTATATAGGTACTCTGTGATAACCATAGTAATATCTGGGTAAAATCCAGCCATTATTTTAAAGGTTTAATTTTCATTGCAGTCAATTTCGACACTTTGAGTTTTTTAACATTTTTATCAGGGGGTGGTATCTCTTTAAATGTGCTCTGTCAAAGAGTTTGAGAATTATCGCCCCTTCTATGCAATAAACATTTGAGAGCATCGTTTAAAGATTTCTATCTTACAGACCATCGTTAGACAAGAGTAACAAAATTGTCAGAAAGGTATTTTGCTTTCACAGTTGTTATCAGCTAATCAGCTTTAAAAAGGCCAGTTATACATATAGCTTATTTACGTAATCGAGTGTTTTATTGTATTAGAATTTATAGACATGACAATTTTTCCCTCATAAACTAAGAACAGCTCTTAATAAATATAAACTGTTGACCCTGGGCAGGGGAATAAAAATTATCTATGTTGAGATCTACATTTTAAACATCAGTAAATTAATAGGCAGGTGTTCTCGTGGGAACTTGATTTTTACCCCAACTCTCAGGTCTATCAAAGGTATGCTGCGCATCACCAATGATAACCCTATGGGATATTACGCAAGATCTTATAGTTTGGTAACGTAACCAGGCGAGGGGGCTTGTTCACTGTTTGGCTATAAAAACCCAAACTCGTAGCAATACCTGCTATATAGATGCTCGACTACGGTTCAAGAGCTTCATTACGTTTAATGGTAGTAAAATAAAACTCTGAGTGTGTGCGTGTGTGTGTGTGTGTGTGCTGGTACCTGTCTAAATCAGCAACTTTAGCCAACCATAAGGTAGGATTTTTCTCTTATTTTTTGTAATGATTCATTTGTACTAAATTTACGCGTTGATGTTGTTTTAAGAGAGAAAAAAAAACATCATGTCGCTATTATCATTAAACGAGTTCGAAGACGGTCACAATCTAAATGAGTTACAATTACAACAACAGTTTCGACAGTGTATCTTAGACGCAGGAGTCAGCATACCTATTTCAGTAGCAGAGCTTATTTGTTATGAATATGACCATCTGCTATCTAGCGGGGAGCAGCTGTCTGATTCACGTCGTTATACATCGGCCCCTGTTCAAATACAGAGCAGTGACAGTGAAGAACATATGATCAATGCGTGTAATCAGCTTTTACGGGAGGTAGAAACAATAAATAGACGTTTAGGAGTGAACTGTATCACATTTGTTAAATTTATTCGTTTATAAGTTGATAGGGGCTACTTCTACATTCTACTATGAACCATATTATTATTATTGACATATCATTGTTCTCTAAGACTATAGTATATACATCATTTTGTTATATGAAAAACTTACATTATCTTATATCCTAACCTAAATATTACATTGTACAACTATTGGCAGGTATGCTATAGTGCCTCAAGGTAGAGTATCATATGAGCCCGGTATAATATAGCTCTTATCGTCGTGAGGGCTTAGCGCGATTATATACATCATTTTGTTATATGAAAAACTTAACATTAACTTATATCTAAACTTAAGTATTATTTTATACAACCATGTTTATCAGGTATGCGATAGTACCCTACGGTAGAGTGTCATGCGAGCCCGGTATAATATAGCGCTTATCGTCGTGAGGACTTAGCGCGATTTTGGTTTGAGAGATAGTTGCAACATTATGTTTATTGGCTCTGAATAATTTTTGCTGTACAGATGTTTCTTTGCCATCTGATAAACAACTCACATAGTCATCAAATGTGATGATGTTTTTTACTATATGTTTCTTAACACCCTTCGCGCATCGATAGTGTTTTTCACTATGTGTTTTTAATACCCTTTTTTTTGCCTTCTTAACTGTTCGTTTATTTGCCAGAACCCGCTGAATGTTTACGGATATATTATTTAATTTTTCAAATTTGTTAATATCCTTTAACTTAATAGGAAATTCCAACTCGTTAAAGTTTAGTTCATTCTCATATATTATGTGATATGATTTTGACTATATGTTTCTTGATAACCCTTCGCCCTCTTAACTATTCTTTTATTCTCAAGAACCTGTTTTACCTCGCACCACTTTAGGAATTCTTTACGAGCTTTTGGTTTCATGGTATCAATACTGTAGAACTTGACATGCGGAAGAGGGCCAATGTAGTTAGCGTTAGAATACTCCACAATTTTGATCGGAATTTTGAATGTTTATTACAGCTTTCTTCTGATGGATAGGATCCGGAAGTGGTCTTCTTGTAATCAGAGCTATTATCAACATAGGCCTTCCCTACGATCAAAGCCCTGGGTAGACATAGATTGTCAGTATTCTTGATAGCTACAATCCCTCTACGCTTGCTGCACTCTTCGGCGAAGGTACTGCGGTCTGAACATTCGACACTCCGGGTATGCAATCCATATTATCGCTATAACAAATTCGGGCCTTGTCGCCGAAACGTCGCCTAATGTCTGAGTAATGAAAGTCATATAGTTTCAATTTTGATATATCCAATATACACATGCCTACATATATGGACTTGTTGAAGTAAACTTCCGTTTTATCAACTCGGTAGCCACTAGACAAAGCAGTTTGTGTATCCTCCCATTTAATACGATCTAGCTAGGCTTTTCCTTTCGTCGTCACGCTGTACCTCTGCCAGCAACTAATAAGGTTCTCGTGGTTGTCAGGGTGTGTGTGTAAAAGACTTAGTATTAAATTCTGTTACGCTTTGTAATGTATTTATCTTGTTAGAACTCGTACAATCAAGCAGCTTTTGGTGCATTTTGACGGGTAAGACCTGATGATACAGATCTTGCGGTGGTAGCATAGTGCATTTTACAACGCCGTTGATCTGTTCTATGCCCCCTTTATCCCTGATTAGCTGTTGGCAAGCTTCGTTACCCCCGTAAACTTTAGGGTGACCTGTAGGAAATTTGGCGTACTTACGACCCCCTCAAAGATAAGTGAACGACCTCTCGAGCCGTGGCTATACACTACTATCTTGTAGTTGGGGGCCAGGAACTGCTGGAACAACCTTAATTCATTGACCCCGGCTCCCTCCGGTGGAATGAAAGCTACTCCAGCAGCTCGCATCATTTCCTCGGCCTTTATCTTTTGCACTGTCTGATTATCACGGGTCTTCTTGTAATCAGCACTGTTATCTGCGTGAGCCCTGCCTACGACCAAAGCCCTGGGTAGGCATAGATTGTCACTGGTGGTGTTGTTAATCGTGACAATCCCTCTGCGACGGCTACACTCTTCGGCAAAGGTGCTGTACGTACCGTTACGACAGCGACCTTGTCCGGCTGGTGGTGTTACGATTGTAGCTATTAGTCTGAAGGTGTCCGAACTCAAGGCTTCAGGATCGCTCTGTAAAATCGATTCTAAAATGCCCCAGACATCATTGAAGGTGATTTCATCAGAGCGCCTGAGGCTCATGTAGCCGGGAAGTTTTTGTTTGAAACTATCAAACTCAAATGTGGCCCCTACTTTATCATTTGGTCGTGCTCGGCTTAGCACATCCCTTAGAATTAGGTTAATAGCCGTTTTAAAATGCTCCAAATGATCTTCATCGACTGGCGTAACGGCTACTTTAAACACCAGTCGATGTTTCAGAGTGCCAAATTTCTTGATGGTGGACACGTTTTCATCGATAATTTCGTAGAGAGAAGACATTTTGTACAGGAGTAACAGCAACAATAGCAAAAAAAAAATATCGCACTTGCACACTTAACAAAGGCTAAAACAACAAAGATTATATGTTGTTAATTTAAATAAACATTGACTAATTACTATTATTAAAGTTACATAGATAAGTGCTACCTACATGGACAACGCAGGTGTTCTTTTGTTGAATTTGGCGTACTTGCATACCCAAGGATAAAGAGAGTTGCAAAAGACGGGGAAAAGATCCGGTATGTAGATGTATGCTCCCTTTATCCTTGGGTATGCAAGTACGCCAAATTCCCAGTTGGCCATCCAGAAGTTTAAACTTCCGTTTTATCAACTCGATAGCCACTAGATCTTCGAATTTTTAACATTTAATCTATAGAATAACTGGAACATCTTTTTGCATAAAGAGTAATGAAAGTCATATAGTTTCAATTTTGATATATCCAAAACTGTGTGTCGAGAGCCTGCCCGTTATGAGCAACTGCTACAACTTTTTTTTTAATTTTTTACGCATCTCTAACAGGTGTGTAAGAAAACCATCTATACATTTTCCACGCAAGATCTGTTCTCGCAAACCATATCTTACACAGGTGGTAGCAGCTGATGAGTCGCTCTCGGGATGAGCGGTGTGTTCAGTAGCAAGGGATGTTTCTCTACCCGTTGTCTGAATTCGGGTATTCTTTTCAACAATGTCTTCATCTACTACTACTTAGTGTACTTACCCCAGAAGGAATTCAGCATCAGTTTGAACATTTTTATGAGGCGACAGAAAAGACCTGAACAGTCCTTTAGGAATTCCCTTGGATACTTATGCTTAAGATTGCTTGCTAACCATGTTCGTATACGGCTTGAGAAAGCAGTTTGTGTATCCAGCAGATTGTTTGTTTGTGTAGCATGTTGAATGTAAATCACAAGAGGATACTCAGGGGAACATACTCATGAAATAGATCTGATAAACACGATTTTGTTCTTTTCAATTATGTAGTAGTAGTAGTAGATCAAGACATTTGTTGAAAAGAATATTTGGCATAACAAAGCGTACAAAGCATTCAATAGGATGTTTCATGAAAAATGAGTATGTCTTCATGGTTATCCGAGCAGATTTCAACCTAATAATAATTGTTTAGTTATTTTGATTATTGTCTAATTGTTTAATAATTTTAAGAAACATTGTCGTAGAATAAAAGATGTTCTATCAAAGTTATCCGAGAACAGATAGTTGTTTAGTTATTTAAGTATTATTGTTTTGTTGTTTAATAATGTTTTGAGAAAGATTGTCATAGAATAAAAAGATTAATGTTTTATATATGTGTATTATTACTATTCTCACCCAGCTGTACCATGTCATGAAAAGTGATAGCTATAACTGAGCGAGAGAGAATGAGGTAATTACCTACGAACACCTGCCTGTGATGATGATGACGTGTCAGCGACAGGATGAAACTTGTCTGCCAGCGATGACCGCTTGTTTACCGTATGCTTGTTACTGAGCATGCGCTGGATCTAGGTAAGTATAGGTGACTATATAAAGCCGACCGTTGTTAGCGTGTAGCAGTAGACAGTACGTGTGCAGCAGCAGTAGCAGCAGCAACAGCAATTACGATGATGTCAAGCAGTCCTAATTATTGTTATGATAACTGTGAGAGTGAACCCTTGGAAATAGGTAAGTTGTTGTTGTTGTTTATAAAACTTCAAGTTTATATGCTAATTTGTGTCTATTTTGTTGCTGTTGCTTGTTTAGATGAAGAAGGTTCGGATGTTGCAGATCATACATCATTATCATCAACAGCAAGTGCCGACAACGACGACGGTCAAGCGTGGAACAACGAAGTCGAAGAAACAGGTAAGATGTTTAAGACTTTTGTGTGTGTGTTTATGCTTATATTAATCGATTATTGTATTATTATTGTTTAGCGTTCCTGTCGCAGCAGCAGCAGCCTCTATACTACGCTGATGACGCTGTAGCAGCATCAGCAAACTTTACCATCATAGATACACCGGTAGCAGCAGCTAAACGTGAAGTACGTGTTCAGCTGCTCGGGGCTGTCCAGTATCCGTTGTATGTTACGAGACCTCCAGGGGAAAAAGAAAACTACGACCATATACACAACATCCAAGTAGGACTTATTCCGCCCGATGACGACGACGACCAGGGAGAATTTGCCGTGGTAGTGAAGCTTGAGTGCGTGAATAACGTATGTGAGTATGGTGAATTGGTGTTGTCGGAACGGGACTGGTTCGAGCTGTATGATATACGAGTCGAGGCACTGTTTAAAAATTTCTTTCATGGTTGCTGCTGTTGCAACAAGGACAACAGTGTACTACATTGCGATAAACATTTGAAATTCCATCTATGTGACAATTTATACATCGAGATTATTCACAACGAGTTTTTCGGCAACAGGGTTGCCATACATGATACACAGCGGACTATAACCTTAAAAGATTACGAGTTTCAGTCTATACTGCATTTAGCACCGTTGATCAATCATCATGCTCGAACGTTACGTCACCTCGACTTTTCACGTTTCTACCACGCAAACATAGAGAACGTAGCGGAAGGTCAACTGAGACGCCATGAAGATGCCTATAAATCGCTCCCGACATCCGATTCAATTTTATTCACGTCCGAACTGTTATGCGGTTACTACTCAGCTACCAGTTTAATAGACAACACAGCAGCAGCAGCAATTGGAGGTGGATTGAACTCGTTCATTTTATTAGAAATAATAAAACATTATCCGCAAAAGTTTATCGATGCCGTACGTACACGACTGCAATCATATCAGCAACAGCAGCAGTCGGAGACGTCAACGACAACAACGTTTGCACCGTCGTATTAAGAACACCATGGCGGAAATAAACTATCTTAGAAATAGGCTGCAAAAATATTTGCACAATTTGCAAGTGTTACGCGATGATCTCAACTCATACTGTGTAATGAATAATTTGTCAAATCATATGTTACAATTGTCCATTAAATATCAAAATAAATAATATGTATAAACATTGTTGTTGTTGTTTCATTTACTAGCACAGGGTGAAGGGGTTGACTATATAAAAAAAAGGTAGATCGTTGTCATCAGCGAGAGAGTACACGAATAAAGCCGAAGCTTTCCGACGGCGAACATCCTAAGCTACAAATCCGGTAAGTAGTCATACTATGAGAGAGAGAGAGAGAGAGAGAGAGAAAGAGTTTCAACTTAGTGAAAGGAGGATCCAATCCCATAGTTAGCGCTAAAATTCAAATCTGGGAAGATGGTTGCTTTAAGAATGACAGATTTAAAATGACATATGCAAAAATGACAAATTTTAAATGCATAAATGACATATGCAAAAATGACAAATTTAAAATAGATTCAAATTTAGCGCGCGCACGCAAGATGCTGTGATATAAAATGGTTACCTCTCTGTAGTAGTAGTAATACAGATTTCTTCTTCATGACACGCCACCTAGTAGTAGTACACAACGCATCGATAATACAGATCCCTTCATGACGCCCTCTCTTAGCAATACACACTAATTGTAGCATTACGCCCTCTATTGGTAGCACACAGATTGCCGGTAATACAGATTCCCGTAATGGCGGGCAGGCGTGGTCAAAATGGCGCCCAATGTTCCAAAATGGCGCACGTCCGCGACCTCTAATAGCATCAGTACGTAGGATAATACAGATTTCTTCATGAGGCCGCCCTCTAGTACTAGTAGTAGTAGTACACAGTCTGCCGGTAATACAGATTTCTTCATGACGCCCTCTCTTAGCAATACACACTAATTGTAGCATGACGCCCTCTATTGGCAGCACACAGATTGCCGGTAATACAGATTCCCGTAATGGCGGACGGGCGTGGTAAAATGGCGCCCGACGTTCCAAAATGGCCGCTATCAGCCAATTAGAAGCAAGGGGAGGAGCTACAGGAGTGGGGGTAACCAATCAGAGAGCAGTAGGCGTGTCATCCAAGATGGCGTCGACCAATCAGAAGCGAGGGGAGGGTCTAGGAGAAGGGGAAAGGGGTGGAGCTCATTTGCATAAAAATTTTCCCACGCTCAAGCGACCTAATACCTACTGGCATTTCATGTTGGTATCCATTCCTGGCATATGTCGACCTTGTCAATCTGGATTTCACGGAACGGTTTTACTTCTACACAGTTTTTCTGAAGGTTGGTTCACAGCTTGGTGTCGAGTCGCTAGGGCTTCCTAAACTTCTTTAGGTGGCAACAATCTGATGCAAATCTCACTTGATGCAAAAGATATGACTATCCTTTACAAGGGGCATTTCATGTTGGTATCCATTCCTGGCATATGTCGACCTTGTCAATCTGGATTTTACGGAACGGGGTTTTACTTCTACACATAATTTTTCCGAAGGTTGGTTCACAGCTCGGTGTGAGGCCACTAGGGCATCCTAAACTTCTTTAGGTGGCAACAATCTGATGCACATCGCACTTGATGCAAAAGATATGACTATCCTTTACAAGGGGCATTTCATGTTGGTATCCATTCCTGGCATATGTCGACCTTGTCAATCTGGATTTCACGGAACGGTTTTACTTCTACACAGTTTCTCTGAAGGTTGGTTCACAGCTTGGCGTCGAGCCGCTAGGGCTTCCTAAACTTCTTTAGGTGGCAACAATCTGATGCACATCGCACTTGATGCAAAAGATATGACTATCCTTTACAAGAGTCATTTCTTGTTGGTATCCATTCCTGGCATATGTCGACCTTGTCAATCTGGATATCACGGAAAGGTTTTACTTTACTTCTACACATAATTTTTCTGAAGGTTCCTTCACTGCTCGGTGTGGTGCCGCTAGGGCATCCTAAACTTCTTTATATGGCAACAATCTGATGCACATCGCACTTGATTCAAAAGATATTACCATCCTATACAAGGGGCATTTCTTGCTGATATTAATTCCTGGCATATGTCGACCTTGTGAATCTGGATTTCACGGAATGATTTTACTTCTACACATAATTTTTCCGAAGGTTGGTTCACAGCTCGGTGTGGGGCCACTAGGGCATCCTAAACTTCTTTAGGTGGCAACAATCTGATGTACATCGCACTTGATGCAAAAGATATGACTATCCTTTACAAGGGCATTTCAGGTTGGTATCCATTCCTGGCATATGTCGACCTTGTCAATCTGGATATCACGGAAAGGTTTTACTTTACTTCTACACATAATTTTTCTGAAGGTTCCTTCACTGCTCGGTGTGGTGCCGCTAGGGCATCCTAAACTTCTTTAAATGGCAACAATCTGATGCACATCGCACAAGATTCAAAAGATATTACCATCCTTTACAAGGGGCATTTCTTGCTGATATTAATTCCTGACATATGGCGACCTTGTGAATCTGGATTTCACGGAATGGTTTTACTTCTACACATAATTTTTCCGAAGGTTGGTTCACAGTTCGGTGTGGGGCCACTAGGGCATCCTAAACTTCTTTAGGTGGCAACAATCTGATGTACATCGCACTTGATGCAAAAGATATGACTATCCTTTACAAGGGGCATTTCATGTTGGTATCCATTCCTGGCATATGTCGACGTTATCAATCTGGATTTCACGGAACGGTTTTACTTCTACACAGTTTTTCTGAAGGTTGGTTCACAGCTTGGTGTCGAGCCGCTAGGGCTTCCTAAACTTCTTTAGGTGGCAACAATCTGATGCACATCGCACTTGATGCAAAAGATATGACTATCCTTTACAAGGGGCATTTCAGGTTGGTATCCATTCCTGGCATATGTCGACCTTGTCAATCTGGATATCACGGAAAGGTTTTACTTTACTTCTACACATAATTTTTCTGAAGGTTCCTTCACTGCTCGGTGTGGTGCCGCTAGGGCATCCTAAACTTCTTTAAATGGCCACAATCTGATGCACATCGCACTTGATTCAAAAGATATTACCATCCTTTACAAGGGGCAATTACTTGCTGATATTAATTCCTGGCATATGTCGACCTTGTCAATCTGGATTTTACGGAACGGTTTTACTTCTACACATAATTTTTCCGAAGGTTGGTTCACAGCTCGGTGTGGGGCCACTAGGGCATCCTAAACTTCTTTAGGTGGCAACAATCTGATTGACATCGCACTTGATGCAAAAGATATGACTATCCTTTACAAGAGTCATTTCTTGTTGGTATCCATTCCTGGCATATGTCGACCTTGGCAATCTGGATATCACGGAAAGGTTTTATTTTACTTCTACACATAATTTTTCTGAAGGTTCCTTCACTGCTCGGTGTGGTGCCGCTAGGGCATCCTAAACTTCTTTAAATGCAACAATCTGATGCACATCGCACTTGATTCAAAAGATATTACCATCCTTTACAAGGGGCAATTACTTGCTGATATTAATTCCTGGCATATGTCGACCTTGTGAATCTGGATTACACGGAATGATTTTACTTCTACACATAATTTTTCCGAAGGTTGGTTCACAGCTCGGTGTGGGGCCACTAGGGCATCCTAAACTTCTTTAGGTGGCAACAATCTGATGTACATCGCACTTGATGCAAAAGATATGACTATCCTTTACAAGGGGCATTCTTGTTGGTATTCATTGACCTAAATTTCTTTAAGTGGCAACAATCTGATGCACATCGCACTTGATTCAAAAGATATTACCATCCTTTACAAGGGGCATTTCTTGCTGATATTAATTCCTGACATATGGCGACCTTGTGAATCTGGATTTCACGGAATGGTTTTACTTCTACACATAATTTTTCCGAAGGTTGTTTCACAGCTCGGTGTGGGGCCACTAGGGCATCCTAAACTTCTTTAGGTGGCAACAATCTGATGCACATCGCACTTGATGCAAAAGATATGACTATCCTTTACAAGGGGCATTTCATGTTGGTATCCATTCCTGGCATATGTCGACCTTGTCAATCTGGATTTCACGGAACGGTTTTACTTCTACACATAATTTTTCTGAAAGTTGGTTCACAGCTAGGTGTTCAGGCGCTAGTTCTTCCTAAACTTCTTTAGGTGGCAACAATCTGATGCACATCGCACTTGATGCAAAAGATATGACTATCCTTTACAAGGGGCATTCTTGTTGGTATTCATTGACCTAAACTTCTTTAGGTGGCAACAATCTGATGCACATCGCACTTGATGCAAAAGATATGACTATCCTTTACAAGGGGCATTCTTGTTGGTATCCATAGACCGAAACTTCTTTAGGTGGCAACAATCTGATGCACATCGCACTTGATGCAAAAGATATGACTATCCTTTACAAGAGTCATTTCTTGTTGGTATCCATTCCTGGCATATGTCGACCTTGTCAATCTGGATTTTACGGAACGGTTTTACTTCTACACATAATTTTTCCGAAGGTTGGTTCACAGTTCGGTGTGGGGCCACTAGGACATCCTAAACTTCTTTAGGTGGCAACAATCTGATGCACATCGCACTTGATGCAAAAGATATGACTATCCTTTACAAGGGGCATTTCATGTTGGTATCCATTCCTAGCATATGTCGACCTTGTCAATCTGGATATCACGGAAAGGTTTTACTTTACTTCTACACATAAGTTTTCTGAAGGTTCCTTCACTGCTCGGTGTGGTGCCGCTAGGGCATCCTAAACTTCTTTATATGGCAACAATCTGCTGCACATCGCACTTGATTCAAAAGATATTACCATCCTATACAAGGGGCATTTCTTGCTGATATTAATTCCTGGCATATGTCGACCTTGTGAATCTGGATTTCACGGAATGATTTTACTTCTACACATTATTTTTCCGAAGGTTGGTTCACAGCTCGGTGTGGGGCCACTAGGGCATCCTAAACTTCTTTAGGTGGCAACAATCTGATGTACATCGCACTTGATGCAAAAGATATGACTATCCTTTACAAGAGTTATTTCTTGTTGGTATCCATTCCAGGCATATGTCGACCTTATCAATCTGGATTTCACGGAACGGTTTTACTTCTACACAATTTTTCTGAAGGTTGGTTCACAGCTTGGTGTCTAGCCGCTAGGGCTTTCTCAACTTCTTTAGGTGGCAACAATCTGATGCACATCGCACTTGATGCAAAAGATATGACTATCCTTTACAAGAGTTATTTCTTGTTGGTATCCATTCCTGGCATATGCCGACCTTGTCAATCTGGATATCACGGAAAGGTTTGACTTTACTCCTACACATAATTTTTCTGAAGGTTCCTTCATTGCTCGGTGTGGTGCCGCTAGGGCATCCTAAACTTCTTTATATGGCAACAATCTGATGCACATGGCACTTGATTCAAAAGATATTACCATCCTATACAAGGGGCATTTCTTGCTGATATTAATTCCTGGCATATGTCGACCTTGTGAATCTGGATTTCACGGAATGATTTTACTTCTACACATAATTTTTCCGAAGGTTGGTTCACAGCTTGGTGTCGAGCCGCTAGGGCTTCCTAAACTTCTTTAGGTGGCAACAATCTGATGCACATCGCACTTGATGCAAAAGATATGACTATCCTTTACAAGAGGCATTTCATGTTGGTATCCATTCCTGGCATATGTCGACCTTGTCAATCTGGATTTTACGGAACGGTTTTACTTCTACACATAATTTTTCCGAAGGTTGGTTCACAGCTCGGTGTGGGACCACTAGGGCATCCTAAACTTCTTTAGGTGGCAACAATCTGATGTACATCGAACTTGATGCAAAAGATATGACTATCCTTTACAAGGGGCATTTCATGTTGGTATCCATTCCTGGCATATGTCGACCTTGTCAATCTGGATTTCACGGAACGGTTTTACTTCTACACAGTTTTTCTGAAGGTTGGTTCACAGCTTGGTGTCGAGCCGCTAGGGCTTCCTAAACTTCTTTAGGTGGTAACAATCTGATGCACATCGCACTTGATGCAAAAGATATGACTATCCTTTACAAGGGGCATTTCATGTTGGTATCCATTCCTGGCAAATGTCGACCTTGTCAAACTGGATTTCACGGAACGGTTTTACTTCTACACATAATTTTTCCGAAGGTTGGTTCACAGCTCGGTGTGGGGCCACTAGGGCATCCTAAACTTCTTTAGCTGGCAACAATCTTTTGTACATCGCACTTGATGCAAAAGATATGACTATCCTTTACAAGGGGCATTTCATGTTGGTATCCATTCCTGGCATATGTCGACCTTATCAATCTGGATTTCACGGAACGGTTTTACTTCTACACAGTTTTTCTGAAGGTTGGTTCACAGCTTGGTGTCGAGCCGCTAGGGCTTCCTAAACTTCTTTAGGCGGCAACAATCTGATGCACATCGCACTTGATGCAAAAGATATGACTATCCTTTACAAGGGGCATTTCATGTTGGTATCCATTCCTGGCATATGTCGACCTTGTCAATCTGGATTTCACGGAACGGTTTTACTTCTACACATAATTTTTCTGAAAGTTGGTTCACAGCTAGGTGTTCAGGCGCTAGTGCTTCCTAAACTTCTTTAGGTGGCAACAATCTGATGCACATCGCACTTGATGCAAAAGATATGACTATCCTTTACAAGGGGCATTCTTGTTGGTATTCATTGACCTAAACTTCTTTAGGTGGCAACAATCTGATGCACATCGCACTTGATGCAAAAGATATGACTATCCTTTACAAGGGGCATTCTTGTTGGTATCCATAGACCGAAACTTCTTTAGGTGGCAACAATCTGATGCACATCGCACTTGATGCAAAAGATATGACTATCCTTTACAAGAGTCATTTCTTGTTGGTATCCATTCCTGGCATATGTCGACCTTGTCAATCTGGATTTTACGGAACGGTTTTACTTCTACACATAATTTTTCCGAAGGTTGGTTCACAGTTCGGTGTGGGGCCACTAGGACATCCTAAACTTCTTTAGGTGGCAACAATCTGATGCACATCGCACTTGATGCAAAAGATATGACTATCCTTTACAAGGGGCATTTCATGTTGGTATCCATTCCTAGCATATGTCGACCTTGTCAATCTGGATATCACGGAAAGGTTTTACTTTACTTCTACACATAAGTTTTCTGAAGGTTCCTTCACTGCTCGGTGTGGTGCCGCTAGGGCATCCTAAACTTCTTTATATGGCAACAATCTGCTGCACATCGCACTTGATTCAAAAGATATTACCATCCTATACAAGGGGCATTTCTTGCTGATATTAATTCCTGGCATATGTCGACCTTGTGAATCTGGATTTCACGGAATGATTTTACTTCTACACATTATTTTTCCGAAGGTTGGTTCACAGCTCGGTGTGGGGCCACTAGGGCATCCTAAACTTCTTTAGGTGGCAACAATCTGATGTACATCGCACTTGATGCAAAAGATATGACTATCCTTTACAAGAGTTATTTCTTGTTGGTATCCATTCCTGGCATATGTCGACCTTATCAATCTGGATTTCACGGAACGGTTTTACTTCTACACAATTTTTCTGAAGGTTGGTTCACAGCTTGGTGTCTAGCCGCTAGGGCTTTCTCAACTTCTTTAGGTGGCAACAATCTGATGCACATCGCACTTGATGCAAAAGATATGACTATCCTTTACAAGAGTTATTTCTTGTTGGTATCCATTCCTGGCATATGCCGACCTTGTCAATCTGGATATCACGGAAAGGTTTGACTTTACTCCTACACATAATTTTTCTGAAGGTTCCTTCATTGCTCGGTGTGGTGCCGCTAGGGCATCCTAAACTTCTTTATATGGCAACAATCTGATGCACATGGCACTTGATTCAAAAGATATTACCATCCTATACAAGGGGCATTTCTTGCTGATATTAATTCCTGGCATATGTTAACCTTGTGAATCTGGATTTCACGGAATGATTTTACTTCTACACATAATTTTTCCGAAGGTTGGTTCACAGCTCGGTGTGGGGCCACTAGGGCATCCTAAACTTCTTTAGGTGTATTTGTAAACTATCCTTTACAAGGGGCATTTCATGTTGGTATCCATTCCTGGCATATGTCGACCTTATCAATCTGGATTTCACGGAACGGTTTTACTTCTACACAGTTTTTCTGAAGGTTGGTTCACAGCTTGGTGTCGAGCCGCTAGGGCTTCCTAAACTTCTTTAGGTGACAACAATCTGATGCACATCGCACTTGATGCAAAAGATATGACTATACTTTACAAGGGGCATTTCATGTTGGTATCCAATCATGGCATATGTCGACCTTGTCAATCTGGATTTCACGGAACGGTTTTACTTCTACACAGTTTTTCTGAAGGTTGGTTCACAGCTTGGTGTCGAGCCGCTAGGGCTTCCTAAACTTCTTTAGGTGGCAACAATCTGATGCACATCGCACTTGATGCAAAAGATATGACTATCCTTTACAAGGGGCATTTCATGTTGGTATCCATTCCTGGCATATGTCGACCTTATCAATCTGGATTTCACGGAACGGTTTTACTTCTGCACAGTTTTTCTGAAGGTTGGTTCACAGCTTGGTGTCGAGCCGCTAGGGCTTCCTAAACTTCTTTAGGTTAAAACAATCTGATGCACATCGCACTTGATGCAAAAGATATGACTATCCTTTACAAGGGGCATTTCATGTTGGTATCCATTCCTGGCATATGTCGACCTTGTCAATCTGGATTTTACGGAACGGTTTTACTTCTACACATAATTTTTCCGAAGGTTGGTTCACAGCTCGGTGTGGGGCCACTAGGGCATCCTAAACTTCTTTAGGTGGCAACAATCTGATATACATCGCACTTGATGCAAAAGATGACTATCCTTTACAAGGGGCATTTCATGTTGGTATCCATTCCTGGCATATGTCGACCTTATCAATCTGGATTTCACGGAACGGTTTTACTTCTACACAGTTTTTCTGAAGGTTGGTTCACAGCTTGGTGTCGGGCCGCTAGGGCTTCCTCAACTTCTTTAGGTGGTAACAATCAGATGCACATCGCACTTGATGCAAACGATATGACTATCCTTTACAAGAGTTATTTCTTGTTGGTATCCATTCCTGGCATATGCCGACCTTGTCAATCTGGATATCACGGAAAGGTTTTACTTTACTTCTACACATAATTTTTCTGAAGGTTCCTTCATTGCTCGGTGTGGTGCCGCTAGGGCATCCTAAACTTCTTTATATAGCAACAATCTGATGCACATGGCACTTGATTCAAAAGATATTACCATCCTATACAAGGGGCATTTCTTGCTGATATTAATTCCTGGCATATGTCAACCTTGTGAATCTGGATTTCACGGAATGATTTTACTTCTACACATAATTTTTCCGAAGGTTGGTTCACAGCTCGGTGTGGGGCCACTAGGGCATCCCAAACTTCTTTAGGTGGCAACAATCTGATGTACATCGCACTTGATGCAAAAGATATGACTATCCTTTACAAGGGGCATTTCATGTTGGTATCCATTCTTGGCATATGTCGACGTTATCAATCTGGATTTCACGGAACAGTTTTACTTCTACACATAATTTTTCCGAAGGTTGGTTCACAGCTTGGTGTCGAGCCGCTAGGGCTTCCTAAACTTCTTTAGGTGGCAACAATCTGATGCACATCGCACCTGATGCAAAAGATATGACTATTCTTTACAAGGGGCATTTCATGTTGGTATCCATTCCTGGCATATGTCGACCTTGTCAATCTGGATTTCACGGAACGTTCCGTGAAATCCAGATTCACAAGGTCGACATATGCCAGGAATTAATATCAACAAGAAATGCCCCTTGTAAAGGATGGTACTATCTTTTGAATCAAGTGCGATGTGCATCAGATTATTACCATATAAATAAGTTTAGGATGTCCTAGCGACACCACACCGAGCAGTGAATCAACCTTCAGAAAAATTATGTGTAGAAGTAAAACCTCTCCGTGATATCCAGATTGACAAGGTTGACATATGCCAGGAATGGATACCAACAAAAAATGACTCTTGTAAAGGATAGTCATACCTTTTGCATCAAGTGCGATGTGCATCAGATTGTTGCCACCTAAAGAAGTTTAGGTGAAGGAATACCAATAAGAATGCCCCTTGTAAGGGATAGTCATATCTTTTGCAACAAGTGCGATGTGCATCAGATTGTTTCCACCTAAAGAAGTTTAGGAAGCCCTCTAGCGGCTCCATACCAAGCTGTGAACCAACCTTCGGAACAGTTATGTGTAGAAGTAAAACCATTCCGTGAAATTCAGATTGACAAGGTCGACATATGCCATGAATGGGACCCAACAAGAAATGCCCCTTGTAAAGGATAGTACATATCTTTTGCATCAAGTGCGATGTGCATCAGATTGTTGCCACATAAAGAGGTTTAGGAAGCCCTAGCGGCACCACACCGAGCAGTGAACCAACCTTCGGAACAGTTATGTGTAGAAGTAAAACCATTCCGTGAAATTCAGATTGACAAGGTCGACATATGCCATGAATGGGACCCAACAAGAAATGCCCCTTGTAAAGGATAGTCATATCTTTTGCATCAAGCGCGATGTGCATCAGATTGTTGACAACTAAAGAAGTTTAGGATGCCCTAGCGGCTCCACACCGAGCAGTGAAGCAACCTTCAGAAAAATTATCTGTAGAAGTAAAAAAATTCCGTGAGATCCAGATTGACAATGTCGACATATGCCAGCAATGGATACCGAGAAGAAATGCCTCTTGTAAATGATAATCATATCTTTTGTATCAAGTACATCAATTAATATCAACAAGAAATGCCCCTTGTAAAGGATAGTAATATCTTTTGAATCAAGTGCGATGTGCATCAGATTATTGCCATATAAAGAAGTTTAGGATGCCCTAGCGGCACCACACCGAGCAGTGAAGCAACCCTCAGAAAAATTATGTGTAGAAGTAAAGTAAAAACCTTTCCGTGACATCCAGATTGACAAAGTCGACATATGCCAGGAATTGATACCAACAAGAAATGACTCTTGTAAAGGATAGTCATATCTTTTGCATCAAGTGCGATGTGCATCATATTGTTGCCCGCTAAAGAAGTTTAGGTCAATGAATACCAACAAGAATGCCCCTTGTAAAGGATAGTCATATCTTTTGCATCAAGTGCGATGTGCATCAGATTATTGCCACCTAAAGAAGTTTAGGATGCCCTAGCGGCCCCACACCGAGCTGTGAACCAACCTTAAGAAAAATTATGTGTAGAAGTAAAACCATTCCGTGAAATCCAGATTTACAAGGTCGACTAATGCCAGGAATTAATAGCAAGAAATGCCCCTTGTAAAGGATGGTAATATCTTTTGAATCAAGTGCGATGTGCATCAGATTGTTGCCATATAAAGAAGTTTAGGATGCCCTAGCGGCTTCACACCTAGCTGTGAACCAACTTTCAGAAAAACTTTGTAGAAGTAAAACCGTTCCGTGAAATGCAGATTGACAAGGTCGACATATGCCAGGAATGGATACCAACATGAAATGCCCCTTGTAAAGGATAGTCATATCTTTTGCATCAAGTGAGATTTGCATCAGATTGTTGCCACCTAAAGAAGTTTAGGAAGCCCTAGCGGCTCGACACCAAGCTGTGAACCAACCTTCAGAAAAACTGTGTAGAAGTAAAACCGTTCCGTGAAATCCAGATTGACAAGGTCGACATATGCCAGGAATGGATACCAACATGAAATGCCCCTTGTAAAGGATAGTCATATCTTTTGCATCAAGTGCGATGTGCATCAGATTGTTGCCACCTAAAGAAGTTTAGGAAGCCCTAGCGGCTCGACACCAAGTTGTGAACCAACCTTCAGAAACATTGTGTAGAAGTAAAACCGTTCCGTGAAATCCAGATTGACAAGGTCGACATATGCCAGGAATGGATACCAACATGAAATGCCCCTTGTAAAGGATAGTCATATCTTTTGCATCAAGTGCGATGTAATTCAGATTGTTGCCACCTAAAGAAGTTTAGGATGCCCTAGTGGCCCCACACCGAGCTGTGAACCATCCTTCGGAAAAATTATGTGTAGAAGTAAAACCGTTTCGTGAAATCCAGATTCACAAGGTCGACATATGCCAGTAATTTATATCAGCAAGAAATTCCCCTTGTAAAGGATAGTCATATCTTTTGCATCAAGTGCGATGTGCATCAGATTGTTGCCACCTAAAGAAGTTTAGGATGTCCTAGTGGCCCCACACCGAGCTGTGAACCAACCTTCGGAAAAATTATGTGTAGAAGTAAAATCATTCCGTGAAATCCAGATTCACAAGGTCGACATATTCCAGGAATTAATATCAGCAAGAAATGCCCCTTGTATAGGAAGGTAATATCTTTTGAATCAAGTGCGATGTGCATCAGATTGTTGCCATATAAAGAAGTTTAGGATGCCCTAGCGGCACCACACCGAGCAGTGAAGGAACCTTCAGAAAACTTATGTGTAGAAGTAAAGTAAAACCTTTCCGTGATATCCAGATTGACAAGGTCGACATATTCCAGGAATGGATACCAACAAGAAATGACTCTTGTAAAGGATAGTCATTGGTATGGAGCCGCTAGAGGGCTTCCTAAACTTCTTTAGGTGGCAACAATCTGATGCACATCGCACTTGATGCAAAAGATATGACTATCCCTTACAAGGGGCATTCTTATTGGTATTCCTACACCTACAAAATATATGACTATCATATCATTTACAAGAGTCATTTCTTCTTGGTATACATTCCTGGCATATGTCCACCTTGTCAATCTGGATTTCACGGAAAGGTTTTAGTTTACTTCTACACATAATTTTTCTGAAGGTGTTTCTGAAGAGCATATGTCGACGTTATCAATCTGGATTTCACGGAACGGTTTTACTTCTACACAGTTTTTCTGAAGGTTGGTTCACAGCTTGGTGTCGAGCCGCTAGGGCTTCCTAAACTTCTTTAGGTGGCAACAATCTGATGCAAATCTCACTTGATGCAAAAGATATGACTATCCGTTACAAGGGGCATTTCATGTTGGTATCAATTCCTGGCATATGTCGACCTTGTCAATCTGGATTTTACGGAACGGTTTTACTTCTACACATAATTTTTCCGAAGGTTGGTTCACAGCTCGGTGTGGGGCCACTAGGGCATCCTAAACTTCTTTAGGTGGCAACAATCTGATGCACATCGCACTTGATGCAAAAGATATGACTATCCTTTACAAGGGGCATTTCATGTTGGTATCCATTCCTGGCATATGTCGACCTTGTCAATCTGGATTTCACGGAACGGTTTTACTTCTACACAGTTTTTCTGAAGGTTGGTTCACAGCTTGGTGTCGAGTTGCTAGGGCTTCCTAAACTTCTTTAGGTGGCAACAATCTGATGCAAATCTCACTTGATGCAAAAGATATGACTATCCTTTACAAGGGGCATTTCATGTTGGTATCCATTCCTGGCATATGTCGACCTTGTCAATCTGGATTTTACGGAACGGGGTTTTACTTCTACACATAATTTTTCCGAAGGTTGGTTCACAGCTCGGTGTGAGGCCACTAGGGCATCCTAAACTTCTTTAGGTGGCAACAATCTGATGCACATCGCACTTGATGCAAAAGATATGACTATCCTTTACAAGGGGCATTTCATGTTGGTATCCATTCCTGGCATATGTCGACCTTGTCAATCTGGATTTCATGGAACGGTTTTACTTCTACACAGTTTTTCTGAAGGTTGGTTCACAGCTTGGCGTCGAGCCGCTAGGGCTTCCTAAACTTCTTTAGGTGGCAACAATCTGATGCACATCGCACTTGATGCAAAAGATATGACTATCCTTTACAAGAGTCATTTCTTGTTGGTATCCATTCCTGGCATATGTCGACCTTGTCAATCTGGATATCACGGAAAGGTTTTACTTTACTTCTACACATAATGTTTCTGAAGGTTCCTTCACTGCTCGGTGTGGTGCCGCTAGGGCATCCTAAACTTCTTTATATGGCAACAATCTGATGCACATCGCACTTGATTCAAAAGATATTACCATCCTATACAAGGGGCATTTCTTGCTGATATTAATTCCTGGCATATGTCGACCTTGTGAATCTGGATTTCACGGAATGATTTTACTTCTACACATAATTTTTCCGAAGGTTGGTTCACAGCTCGGTGTGGGGCCACTAGGGCATCCTAAACTTCTTTAGGTGGCAACAATCTGATGTACATCGCACTTGATGCAAAAGATATGACTATCCTTTACAAGGGCATTTCAGGTTGGTATCCATTCCTGGCATATGTCGACCTTGTCAATCTGGATATCACGGAAAGGTTTTACTTTACTTCTACACATAATTTTTCTGAAGGTTCCTTCACTGCTCGGTGTGGTGCCGCTAGGGCATCCTAAACTTCTTTAAATGGCAACAATCTGATGCACATCGCACAAGATTCAAAAGATATTACCATCCTTTACAAGGGGCATTTCTTGCTGATATTAATTCCTGACATATGGCGACCTTGTGAATCTGGATTTCACGGAATGGTTTTACTTCTACACATAATTTTTCCGAAGGTTGGTTCACAGTTCGGTGTGGGGCCACTAGGGTACCCTAAACTTCTTTAGGTGGCAACAATCTGATGTACATCGCACTTGATGCAAAAGATATGACTATCCTTTACAAGGGGCATTTCATGTTGGTATCCATTCCTGGCATATGTCGACGTTATCAATCTGGATTTCACGGAACGGTTTTACTTCTACACAGTTTTTCTGAAGGTTGGTTCACAGCTTGGTGTCGAGCCGCTAGGGCTTCCTAAACTTCTTTAGGTGGCAACAATCTGATGCACATCGCACTTGATGCAAAAGATATGACTATACTTTACAAGGGGCATTTCAGGTTGGTATCCATTCCTGGCATATGTCGACCTAGTCAATCTGGATATCACGGAAAGGTTTTACTTTACTTCTACACATAATTTTTCTGAAGGTTCCTTCACTGCTCGGTGTGGTGCCGCTAAGGCATCCTAAACTTCTTTAAATGGCCACAATCTGATGCACATCGCACTTGATTCAAAAGATATTACCATCCTTTACAAGGGGCAATTACTTGCTGATATTAATTCCTGGCATATGTCGACCTTGTCAATCTGGATTTTACGGAACGGTTTTACTTCTACACATAATTTTTCCGAAGGTTGGTTCACAGCTCGGTGTGGGGCCACTAGGGCATCCTAAACTTCTTTAGGTGGCAACAATCTGATGCACATCGCACTTGATGCAAAAGATATGACTATCCTTTACAAGGGGCATTTCATGTTGGTATCCATTCCTGGCATATGTCGACCTTGTCCATCTGGATTTCACGGAACGGTTTTACTTCTACACAGTTTTTCTGAAGGTTGGTTCACAGCTTGGTGTCGAGTCGCTAGGGCTTCCTAAACTTCTTTAGGTGGCAACAATCTGATGCAAATCTCACTTGATGCAAAAGATATGACTATCCTTTACAAGGGGCATTTCATGTTGGTATCCATTCCTGGCATATGTCGACCTTGTCAATCTGGATTTTACGGAACGGGGTTTTACTTCTACACATAATTTTTCCGAAGGTTGGTTCACAGCTCGGTGTGAGGCCACTAGGGCATCCTAAACTTCTTTAGGTGGCAACAATCTGATGCACATCGCACTTGATGCAAAAGATATGACTATCCTTTACAAGGGGCATTTCATGTTGGTATCCATTCCTGGCATATGTCGACCTTGTCAATCTGGATTTCACGGAACGGTTTTACTTCTACACAGTTTTTCTGAAGGTTGGTTCACAGCTTGGCGTCGAGCCGCTAGGGCTTCCTAAACTTCTTTAGGTGGCAACAATCTGATGCACATCGCACTTGATGCAAAAGATATGACTATCCTTTACAAGAGTCATTTCTTGTTGGTATCCATTCCTGGCATATGTCGACCTTGTCAATCTGGATATCACGGAAAGGTTTTACTTTACTTCTACACATAATTTTTCTGAAGGTTCCTTCACTGCTCGGTGTGGTGCCGCTAGGGCATCCTAAACTTCTTTATATGGCAACAATCTGATGCACATCGCACTTGATTCAAAAGATATTACCATCCTATACAAGGGGCATTTCTTGCTGATATTAATTCCTGGCATATGTCGACCTTGTGAATCTGGATTTCACGGAATGATTTTACTTCTACACATAATTTTTCCGAAGGTTGGTTCACAGCTCGGTGTGGGGCCACTAGGGCATCCTAAACTTCTTTAGGTGGCAACAATCTGATGTACATCGCACTTGATGCAAAAGATATGACTATCCTTTACAAGGGCATTTCAGGTTGGTATCCATTCCTGGCATATGTCGACCTTGTCAATCTGGATATCACGGAAAGGTTTTACTTTACTTCTACACATAATTTTTCTGAAGGTTCCTTCACTGCTCGGTGTGGTGCCGCTAGGGCATCCTAAACTTCTTTAAATGGCAACAATCTGATGCACATCGCACAAGATTCAAAAGATATTACCATCCTTTACAAGGGGCATTTCTTGCTGATATTAATTCCTGACATATGGCGACCTTGTGAATCTGGATTTCACGGAATGGTTTTACTTCTACACATAATTTTTCCGAAGGTTGGTTCACAGTTCGGTGTGGGGCCACTAGGGCATCCTAAACTTCTTTAGGTGGCAACAATCTGATGTACATCGCACTTGATGCAAAAGATATGACTATCCTTTAGAAGGGGCATTTCATGTTGGTATCCATTCCTGGCATATGTCGACGTTATCAATCTGGATTTCACGGAACGGTTTTACTTCTACACAGTTTTTCTGAAGGTTGGTTCACAGCTTGGTGTCGAGCCGCTAGGGCTTCCTAAACTTCTTTAGGTGGCAACAATCTGATGCACATCGCACTTGATGCAAAAGATATGACTATCCTTTACAAGGGGCATTTTAGGTTGGTATCCATTCCTGGCATATGTCGACCTTGTCAATCTGGATATCACGGAAAGGTTTTACTTTACTTCTACACATAATTTTTCTGAAGGTTCCTTCACTGCTCGGTGTGGTGCCACTAGGGCATACTAAACTTCTTTAAATGGCCACAATCTGATGCACATCGCACTTGATTCAAAAGATATTACCATCCTTTACAAGGGGCAATTACTTGCTGATATTAATTCCTGGCATATGTCGACCTTGTCAATCTGGATTTTACGGAACGGTTTTACTTCTACACATAATTTTTCCGAAGGTTGGTTCACAGCTCGGTGTGGGGCCACTAGGGCATCCTAAACTTCTTTAGGTGGCAACAATCTCATTGACATCGCACTTGATGCAAAAGATATGACTATCCTTTACAAGAGTCATTTCTTGTTGGTATCCATTCCTGGCATATGTCGACCTTGGCAATCTGGATATCACGGAAAGGTTTTACTTTACTTCTACACATAATTTTTCTGAAGGTTCCTTCACTGCTCGGTGTGGTGCCGCTAGGGCATCCTAAACTTCTTTAAATGGCAACAATCTGATGCACATCGCACTTGATTCAAAAGATATTACCATCCTTTACAAGGGGCAATTACTTGCTGATATTAATTCCTGGCATATGTCGACCTTGTGAATCTGGATTACACGGAATGATTTTACTTCTACACATAATTTTTCCGACGGTTGGTTCACAGCTCGGTGTGGGGCCACTAGGGCATCCTAAACTTCTTTAGGTGGCAACAATCTGATGTACATCGCACTTGATGCAAAAGATATGACTATCCTTTACAAGGGGCATTTCAGGTTGGTATCCATTCCTGGCATATGTCGACCTTGTCAATCTGGATATCACGGAAAGGTTTTACTTTACTTCTACACATAATTTTTCTGAAGGTTCCTTCACTGCTCGGTGTGGTGCCGCTAGGGCATCCTAAATTTCTTTAAATGGCAACAATCTGATGCACATCGCACTTGATTCAAAAGATATTACCATCCTTTACAAGGGGCATTTCTTGCTGATATTAATTCCTGACATATGGCGACCTTGTGAATCTGGATTTCACGGAATGGTTTTACTTCTACACATAATTATTCCGAAGGTTGGTTCACAGCTCGGTGTGGGGCCACTAGGGCATCCTAAACTTCTTTATGTGGCAACAATCTGATGTACATCGCACTTGATGCAAAAGATATGACTATCCTTTACAAGGGGCATTTCATGTTGGTATCCATTCCTGGCATATGTCGACGTTATCAATCTGGATTTCACGGAACGGTTTTACTTCTACACAGTTTTTCTGAAGGTTGGTTCACAGCTTGGTGTCGAGCCGCTAGGGCTTCCTAAACTTCTTTAGGTGGCAACAATCTGATGCACATCGCACTTGATGCAAAAGATATGAGTATCCTTTACAAGGCGCATTTCATGTTGGTATCAATTCCTGACATATGTCGACCTTGTCAATCTGGATTTTACGGAACGGTTTTACTTCTACACATAATTTTTCCGAAGGTTGGTTCACAGCTCGGTGTGGGGCCACTAGGGCATCCTAAACTTCTTTAGGTGGTAACAATCTGATGCACATCGCACTTGATGCAAAAGATATGACTATCCTTTACAAGGGGCATATCATGTTGGTATCGATTCCTGTCATATGTCGACCTTGTCAATCTGGATTTCACGGAACGGTTTTACTTCTACACAGTTTTTCTGAAGGTTGGTTCACAGCTTGGTGTCGAGCCGCTAGGGCTTCCTAAATTTCTTTAGGTGGCAACAATCTGATGCACATCGCACTTGATGCAAAAGATATGACTATCCTTTACAAGGGGCATTTCATGTTGGTATCCATTCCTGGCATATGTCGACCTTGTCAATCTGGATTTTACGGAACGGTTTTACTTCTACACATAATTTTTCCGAAGGTTGGTTCACAGCTCGGTGTGGGGCCACTAGGGCATCCTAAACTTCTTTAGGTGGCAACAATCTGATGTACATCGCACTTGATGCAAAAGATATGACTATCCTTTACAAGGGGCATTTCATGTTGGTATCCATTCCTGGCATATGTCGACCTTATCAATCTGGATTTCACGGAACGGTTTTAATTCTACACAATTTTTCTGAAGGTTGGTTCACAGCTTGGTGTCGAGCCGCTAGGGCTTCCTAAATTTCTTTAGGTGGCAACAATCTGATGCACATCGCACTTGATGCAAAAGATATGACTATCCTTTACAAGGGGCATTCTTGTTGGTATTCATTGACCTAAACTTCTTTAGGTGGCAACAATCTGATGCACATCGTACTTGTTGCAAAAGGTATGACTATCCTTTACAAGGGGGATTTCATGTTGGTATCCATTCCTGGCATATGTCGACCGTGTCAATCTGGATTTCACGGAACGGTTTTACTTCTACACATTTTTTCTGAAGGTTCCTGCACTGCTCGGTGTGGTGCCGCTAGGGCATCCTAAACTTCTTTATATGGCAACAATCTGATGCACATCGCACTTGATTCAAAAGATATTACCATCTTATACAAGGGGCATTTCTTGCTGATATTAATTCCTGGCATATGTCGACCTTGTGAATCTGGATTTCACGGAATGATTTTACTTCTAAACATAATTTTTCCGAAGGTTGGTTCACAGCTCGGTGTGGGGCCACTAGGGCATCCTAAACTTCTTTAGGTGGCAACAATCTGATGTACATCGCACTTGATGCAAAAGATATGACTATCCTTTACAAGGGGCATTTCATGTTGGTATCCATTCCTGGCATATGTCGACGTTATCAATCTGGATTTCACGGAACGGTTTTACTTCTACACAGTTTTTCTGAAGGTTGGTTCACAGCTTGGTGTCGAGCCGCTAGGGCTTCCTAAACTTCTTTAGGTGGCAACAATCTGATGCACATCGCACTTGATGCAAAAGATATGACTATCCTTTACAAGGGGCATTTCATGTTGGTATCCATTCCTGGCATATAATTTGTATCTGCTGTTGTTGTGCCCGGTTCTGGATAGGATAACTTGTGACTTGCTAGATCTATTCTATAAATTGTTTCTAAAACGAGAAATTTAGAATATTAAGGTTTTATTTAAGGTTTTTATTTGCAAATTGTTCATCTATTACTTACTTCCATCTGCTAGTCCCTTTATGAAGGTATTCAGGCTGAACAGCCTTATCCAGTATGTATTGGTGTTCTTTGTTGGCGTTGGTGGGATTGTCAGAAGCACTACTCTTTTGCACTGGTTTCGTAATACATCCACTAAGCGTTGGTACTTGGTTTTAAATCTAATGAGAGTAGTGTCCTAAGAAAGCAAAAAAATAGTTTGTTTTTCAAGAAATAAAGCTATAAAAGATATCGTTAATTTGGGGAAGCGTTAAGCGAAGTATTGGTTTGGTCTGTGAAGAAGTGCACTTACTTCTTTAAATAATCTGTATCTGCTGTTGTTGTGGCCGGTTCTGGATAGGATAACATGTGACTTGCTAGATCTATTCTATAAATTGTTTCTAAAACGAGAAATTTAGAATATTAAGGTTTTATTTAAGGTTTTTATTTGCAAATTGTTCATCTATTACTTACTTCCATCTGCTAGTCCCTTTATGAAGGTATTCAGGCTGAACAGCCTTATCCAGTATGTATTGGTGTTCTTTGTTGGCGTTGGTGGGATTGTCAGAAGCACTACTCTTTTGCACTGGTTTCGTAGTACATCCACTAAGCGTTGGTACTTGGTTTTAAATCTAATGAGAGTAGTGTCCTAAGAAAGCAAAAAATTAGTTTGTTTTTCAAGAAATAAAGCTATAAAAGGTATCGTTAATTTGGGGAAGCGTTAAGCGAAGTATTGGTTTGGTCTGTGTAGAAGAAGTGCACTTACTTCTCTAAATAATCTGTATCTGCTGTTGTTGTGCCCGGTTCTGGATAGGATAACATGTGACTTGCTAGATCTATTGCATAAATTGTTTCTAAAACGAGAAATTGAGAATAGTAAGGTTTTTATTTGCAAATTGTTCATCTATTACTTACTTCCATCCGCTAGTCCCGTTATGAAGGTATTCAGGCTGAACAGCCTCATCCAGTATGTATTGGTGTTCTTTGTTGGCGTTGGTGGGATTGTCAGAAGCACTACTCTTTTGCACTGGATTCGTAATTCATCCACTAAGCGTTGGTACTTGGTTTTAAATCTAATGAGAGTAGTGTCCTAAGAAAGCAAAAAATTAGTTTGTTTTTCAAGAAATAAAGCTATAAAAGGTATCGTTAGTAGATATGCTAGGACAGTTCTAGCGCAAAATCCCATGTTATTTCTTATGGAGGTTCAAAACGCCGAAAACGTGACAAATGATAGTGCGCCGACTCGCGATCAAGGTCATCGCTTTACACATTCCGCGGTTCGTCCAGACACGCGACAGTAATTTCATATTATCTTTTTAATAATTATCTATTATATTAATAATAATAAAACATTTAACATTTTAACAAAATCCCCAAAAAAAATTAATTCTCCTCTCTTAGTAGGTGTCTCATATAAATTATTAGATTTTAAAAGAGAAACTACCTGCCTCCCAGGTTTTCAGAAACGCTTTACACATTAGCTGCATTTTTCTCTTTCAATAACTTTAAGAGTAAATATTTCGATTTTTAAAAAAGATTAAACTAGAGAAACCAGGTAGTCTCGACATCAAAATATAATGCTTTGAGTCATTTCCACGTGAGAAGTTCATTAATTCTATCCTCATCAGCTAATAAATGTCACAAAACAAAGACATGATGATTTACGTTTTTAGAAAAGGTTGACTCGCTTTTTATGCTATCTTTCGAACAATCGCAACAAAAGAATTCCAATTCTAAACTTAACAAAAACACCTACGTATAAATTATAACTAAAGAACACAGCTGCATGTATTCGGTCTCTATATATATCATTTAGAACCCCAACTCACAAAAACTGTCTATAATAAACCATTAGATTTATTAACCCCAACACAAGAAAAAACATCTATAGTCAATACAATAGCATTACTTCTGTTAAAAATATTTAATACAAAAGAATCCCAATTCTCATCTTAACAAAAATCATCTATAAGTTATCTTAGATAACAAGGGTATAGTCATTTATTATGAAATTATACCTAAAGAAGAACAGAGTCGTTACAGCTGCAAGGTATTCAATAGATAATCTGTTCTACAGATCTATCTCATATATTAAGTTAAAAAAGGGTCGGTACACCTGCATCGCCCCAAGGTAGCCATTTCATCTTTATCAAGTTTGGACATGTTTATGAGGGCAGGTGATGTGATAATGTGCATTTTATGATGTTGATGAAATAAGAATTGTTTGTAGATTCAATTAAAATGCCTAAAACCTAAAATTTAAGGCTTTAATATTATTGTTTATTGTATATTTTATATCAATAAATGCGAAACTCCGTGTAATGCCATGTAATAATAATGCAACAATGTAACATAACTATATACATCGCTGTATACATAAAATAAACTTGATGTTGATGAAATAAATAATAGAAACAAAATTTAATTTATGATTTGATTTATTGAAATTTCCTTATTCTTATAACAAATAAGTTTTTACTAATAATATTTAGTTATTACTAGTTAGTTAATAGTATATTATATACATATTTGTTGCATTTTTTGTCGAAACCCATGCATTTTTTGTCAAATTTCGTTGCATTTAAATGGGCATATGTTTTCTTTTTGCCTTGCATTTTTTCCGCTCTTTAGTAATGTGTATTGTGGTGACAAGATTCACTTGGTATTGTTATGTCTGTTTGTGTTGGTGAATATTTCACCATTTACAACATAATCATGAATAAAGTGGTTGGTGTATTTTTGCATACGAAACAATGGAACATTTATTTACGTTTAAATTTAGGCGATTAGCTTTACACCAATCACATAGAAAGTTAATGTTAGACTGCAAATATAAGCAATCATTGATATCTCGTACTTGATGATATATTTTTAAATCGTCAGCAAATAATAGTTTCTCGCAATGTATAGATTGATGATGATGAATACCACGTAGACACGTCCATTCGTGACGGGTATCTTGGAATACGTTCTGCTTGGTTCGGACATCTTGTATCCCTACCCCCCTGGCGTTTAATGTCATGCGTACCTTGCTATCTCTCTCTCTCTCTCTCTCTCTCTCTCTCTCTCTCTCTCTCTCTCGCTCTCTCCTTCTCACTCTCTCCTTATCATCTATTAGAGAGGACGCATTAAAGAGCCTCTCTCTCAATGTCTCCTCTCTCACTCTCTTGCTCTTTCGCTCTCTCCTTATCACCTATTAGAGGACGCATTAAAGAGCCTTCTCTCTCTCACTCTCTCTCCCTTCATCCTAATGCTAGTAAATGAAACAGTAATGGAAAGAAGTAACCGTTACGTCTATTGTTCTGGGACTGGTTCTGACGGTTTTGTTATTCAAAAAGGCGTAAAAGCATACGATGTTTACTAAATTAAATGCGGGCTGATTACCAGAAGTCTCAGTACCGTCTACGATTATGTCCGAGAACATCCGACGAACTGTATAAATCTCATGACGTATTGAAATATGTACATCATTGCGCTATGAAGATCTCAGCTATAAATACTGTGTATTCTGTTCATGCGTGACAGTTATTTGTCATACGTCATCATGAACACAATAGACCTCTTCGGTAGAGCTATGATGAGTATGACAGATGAAGCAATGGCTGCAACAAAACGTGGACCGAGAGGTTATGGTTTCAAATTAACACCAGAGGGTAATTTCGATGTTGAGAACCGACGTATAACTAATGTAGGCGCTCCTATCAACGATAACGATCTTGTCACGAAGCGTTCTGTACTAATGTTATCAGATAGCGATGAAGGTGTAATTGATGTTAAGAAAAGAAGACTTGTACATGTTAAAGAACCGCTTGACAACCACGATGTTTGTACGAAAAAGTATACCGACGAGCTGGTGGACGATGTTGAAAGAAAATTACTCTCTAATTGTTTGAGACGACGACGAGAGGATAAAGGACAGGGGTCGTACTATGATGCTAAAGATGGAAGAATTTGTAATATAGGGGAGCCTCTAGAGGATAAAGATGTAATCTCTAGGCAGTATTTTAACAATCGGGCTATGCATACAAACGATCAAATGCAGTTTAATGCAGATGGTAAACGTATTGTTTCAGTAAGTTACCCTATAGATGGCACGGATGTCACTTCTAAAGCTTATGTAGATGTTCAATTCGACTCTGCTGTACAAACCTTCATTACAATGACTACCGACACTCAGAACACTATTAAAGATCTAAAGCAAAAGGTAACAAAGGTTGACATTGAAACTAGTAAACTTAACAGTTTGCTAACAACGTTGGAAAAAGAAACAAAGAGAAATCACCTAATAGCGAATGATGAGATGGAAACTAATCATTCGAGTGTGTTGACAAAGATAGAAGAAACGAATAATACCCTAGATAGTAATTATAAAAAATTATTAGATAAAGTACAAGTGCTCGAGGATACTCAAAAAGTTATGCGATCATCGTTTGATGCCCTAATAGCCGAATCTGCAACACGTACGAACTCTTACAACATAAAGAGAGTGTACAATACCGACTAATAACGGAATTTACTACTACTATCGGTTGACCTAATCATATTTACACCATTTTTTTTATTCTAGTTTTAAGTGTATTATATCAAATGCCTGATTAGCGCAGATAGGAAACGTGGTGAGCCTTACAGGAATGCTGCGCAAATGCTTAGTTTGCTTATATCTACGCTAATCAGTTATTTTTTTCTATCTTAGCCTAAATGTATCGTTGAAGAAATAAAAATGTATTTAAACAAAGTTTTTAGTTTTACTAATGTCAATAACTCTCCAAACATAGCGATTTGTAGCAACAGCAGCAGCAGCAACACATCGATATGGTAAAGAAAGTAAGTTTCGCCGACGCAAGCATGAATAATATACATCATATGATAGTATGGGAGTATGCATACAGACAGGCAAGAAAGGGAGACTGGCAAACATTAGCTCTGGACAGATACCGTTTTCAAACAAGAATACATAATGTTGAAAAGCATCTGTGTGAAATTCTACAAGCTGATCATAGAGACTTTATCTATACGCAGAGATTTCAGAACACAGATTAGTCCGGCTGCAGTGGTGACCGAGTATAAATACAGGTACAAGCAGTCTCTTCTCTCAGTACCAGATGTTAGTTCACGAAGGTAGCGGCTTTGTTAACAAGCTCATAGACAAACTGCCTATTGAACTACATCTTCCTTCATATCAGTACTGTGGACCTGGTACTAAATTATCTAAAAGATTACAACGTGTCGATAAAGGTATAAATCCTTTGGACCAGGCGTGTATGCAGCACGACATCTCGTACGCTCAAAGCTCCGATTTGAACAGTAGACACCAGGCAGATCGTGTATTAGAAGAAGCCGCTTGGAAGCGTGTTAAGGCTAAAGACTCTAAATTAGGGGAAAAAGCATCAGCTCTGTTTGTAACCGGTATAATGAAGGCTAAAAGAAAGTTGGGAATGGGCGTAAAGACAAACAAACTGTCGGCGAAAAAGGGTCTCGCTAAAAAGATGATGAAGAAAACTGTCACTTTCAAAGGTGGCGTTTTAAAGAAGCTTGTTGGTGTAGTGAATCGTGCAAGCAAGAAACTCACGGGTAAAGATTTAATACATCATGCCCTGAGCGCTGCCAGAAGAATCATTCAAAACGTAGGCGGTCGAAAAAACGTTAAAGTACCCCGAATAATTCCTGTGCCTACAGCTACAGGGGGTCTTTTACCACTCATACCAATTTTTGCTGGCCTCTCGGCTCTCGGTGCAATTATAGGAGGCGCCTCAGGGGTAGCAAAAGCTGTTAACACTGCTAATAGTAATAAGAGACAGCTAGAAGAAACTACACGGCATAATAAAAGTATGGAAGCTATCGCTTTAGGCGGTAAGAACGGGAACGCCCTTTACCTGAAGCCGTATAGAGCTGGCGGAGCTGCATTGTACTTAAAACCATATGTCAGGCGGTCAAAAAACTGAATAACTTGCCTCGGAGACCACTTACAGACCTAGATATAATAAAACATGCTAAAGACATTCCCTATTTTAGATGTGTCTATATGAGAACACGTCTACCTGCAACGAAACCTTTGCAATTCGAAAGAGCTATTGTTAATCTTGACGACGCTGGAGGACCGGGTACTCATTGGGTTGCCTATAGAAAGGATCGAAACGTGGTTTTGTACTATGACCCCTTCGGAGACCTGAGACCACCATCTGAACTTGTGAAATATTTAGGGCCTCGCTGCGCCGTATACTACAACGTAGCCCAAGAACAAAAGTTCAATACATACAACTGCGGACATCTGTGTCTACGATTTTTGTATAAAAGAGAGGTGAAAGTGTAAATCGGTTAAGTATGGCTAGGACCATCACGGTGTACGGTACAGGAAACAGGCTTTCTACTGATCGTATTTATCCACCTATAACACTAGATCACGTGCGTTACGAATACTCACTAGGGTTAGTCGGTTTATATACAAGTCACACGATACAGAATATATACCCAGGCAACAATAAATTTTATTACGGAGAAAAGGCGATAACTATTGAACCGGGTAGCTACGAGTTGTCTGAAATCGTTAACTATATAAAGAATCAAATTAGTGGCGATCCCGAAGAGGGAGATCTACTACTACAAATCAAAGCTAACACTAATACGGGAAAGTGTGAGATTGAATCAGCTACCGAGTTGATTGATTTTACCAAACCCGATAACATAGGATCACTACTAGGATTTAAGAAGCGCGTGCTAGAACCCGGTAGTAGACACGTATCAGATCGAGTTGTCGATATACTTTCAACTCCAAACATCTTTGTAGACACGAATATTACAGGCGGCTCATATAGAAACAATCAAGCAGGTCATACAATCTTCGAATTTAGTGTTTGCGTACCACCCGGTTATCTGATTGAAAAGGAGCCATCGCATGTGATTTACTTTCCTATCACTGTCACCGAGATTGACAACATTACCACTAGACTGGTAGACGCGAGAGGAGAGTTGATAAATTTGTCTGAAGACACTTTCACGAGCATCAGGCTAGAACTTAAACGTGAAAAATGGGAATAAACTTTAGCTATAAAAACATCAGCATATGTCCATCAAAGGTCATTCACCGTCGAACGTCGGCACGTGCAGACCTTCGATTAAAACTAACTAAAGCTCGTCGCCTTTTTCTTGAATCTTTAGGCTTTAAAGTACGATAACAGCAGCAGCAGCAGCATGTCAAAACGAAGTAAAATGCATATTAACACCGACACCTTTACCATTGATAAATTAAACATATTTGGGAAGCCTCGCGTCGATACAGATATAATAAAAGAGGATTTTTATACCTATCTGCCGTTTACGCTAAATGCCAATCATTCCGACACCATTAGAATCAGCATACAAAATTCCGATAACGTTTTAGCTTTGTATGGCAGCTATGTACTTGTTAAAGGTAGCATAACGCGTGCAGAAAACAAGCAATTCCTTCTGGTAAACAATTTTGTCCACTTTCTGTTTGATGAAATTCAACTAATATTAGGCACAAACCAGCTCATAGATGTCTGTAAACAGCCCGGCATTACAAGCACTATAAAAGGTCTCGTTTCACATGGCGCCGAGGATAGAGCTTTAACCAGCACAGCATGGAACTTAGGGATTACTAGCGATAATGATTTGTTACATAACCAGGGGAATAACGTCTTTCATTTCACGTGTAGAATACCATTAAAAGATATCTTTGGATTTGCAGACGATTATAAAAAAGTAATACCTCATATGAGTTGTCAGCTAGTTTTAATTCGCGCCAAGAACGATTTTAATTGCTATAAAAGCGACGCAGGTGATGCAGGTACCGACGTAGATATCAAGATTGATAAGCTCTCGTGGGAAGTTCCGCATATACTGTTATCAGATGAAAGCAAAGTGAACCTGGTGGAGAGTTTAAGAGATAATTCTTCTATTATCGCTCCGTTTAGACGTTGGGAATTACACGAGTTACCCTCGTTGGGAACTACTAAAAACCAGGTTTGGCGTGTAAAGAACTCCAATGATTTAGAGAAACCGCGCTGGGTCTTTGTAGTTTTACAAGACGAGCGTCAGCTGGGTATAAGAACGGGTAACCCGACTACATTTACTCATTCGAACTTGGTCGACGTTAAGTTGTATTTAAATTCGCAAGTGTTCCCGCATCAGCGTTTAAATCTCGATTTCGACCGTAAGGACTACATTCCTGCGTATCTGAATTATATTCGTTTTCGTCAGAACTATTATGACGGTATAGGTAGAGGTGCGGCTGAGAGCTGTTTACTCAGCTACAAATCGTTTGAAACGTATCCCATTTTTGTTATTGACTGTTCAAGACAGGTAGAGAGTTTTAAGGATTCCACTGTCGATATTAGACTAGAGCTCGAGTCTTCAGCCGCATTTACGAACACAACTAAGGCGTATTGTTTGATCCTTCACGACGCATTAATCGAGTATAATCCGTTTAACGAGACCGTGACTAGACACGTACGCATACCGTAATGAAGGTCGTTAAACAAAATAAGTCACTAAACATATGTAACCTAGACGACTGCGATGATACATCTTTACAACGACGATCAGGCGAGGATGTTAGGAAACATGGCGACCTGTTACCTGTATCATGTAGAGCAATATTGAGCGGTCCATCTTCCTGCGGTAAAACTAATGCTATGTTAGGTTTACTTATTAGCGAAAACGGATTAAAATTTGAAAATATCTACCTATACGCCAAGTCTTTATTTCAGCCTAAATATGAATTCTTAAGACGTGTTATGAAACCACTTACGGGTATGGGATATCATGAATTTAGCGAAAACGATGACGTAATCAGCCCCGGTGATGTTAAACCTAATTCAGTGTTCATTTTTGATGATATAATTTGCAGCAAACAGGAAAAGATTAGAGAATATTTTAGCATGGGTAGGCATAAGGGTGTCGACTGTTTTTATCTAGGCCAAACGTACGCCAAGATACCGAAACATCTGATTAGGGACAATGCAAACCTAATTATTCTCTTTAGACAAGACGAGTTGAACTTAAAACACGTGTTTAGCGATCATGTTGTAGGAGACGGTATTAGCTATGATCAGTTCAAAAACATTTGCTCTCTGTGTTGGAAGGAGCCGCATGATTTCCTGGTAATTAATAAAGACAGCTCTCTAGACCGTGGCAGATATCGGAAGGGTTTTGATTCATATATAAGTTTATAATTAGAGTCGATTCGTTTAGTAGTCTGCATAGCCGACATGTCCAACACGTATGATCTGAGTTTAAAGCGTAAAATAATACACGCTCGTAATGCTATACGTAAGAAATTTGCATACTTTCGTCGTGATAGAGCAGAAGCAGAACGTATGTATCGCGTCACGCACAATCCAGTTATATCGCCACTGGAAACCATTGCTAAATCAGTTAACACCTCTAACGTACCCCTATTGAAAGTTAAAACACAACCATCTGCTGCTACTACTACTACTACTGCTAGTTACATTCCCCAGTTGAAAGAAGAAGAATCTAATAAAACTCTTGATCTCCCTACTCATTACGGTATGCTGATAGCTAACGCTGTCGGAAACAAAAATATAGATAGAACTAGATTCGGTATTAGATATAAAATTGATCGAGACGCGTGGACATTTGCATCTTCCCCTGTGACTATGCGTGATACAAACATCATAATTAAAAACAACGTTTTCAAAGCAACACCCGGTCTGTTTGACTTACTCACGTTTAGTGAATTAGAGTCTATACCATCGCAAGCTGATATCAATAATTATATGCAGATAATAGCCCTTACTAATGCGCATAAGAAATCATATAGACCACAGGGTAAACTAACAGCTGTTAAACATTGGAAGTATGATTATATAATTAAACCAAACTTACCCAGAATCAAAGGTTTAGGCATTAGACTATCATCATCATCATCGTCAAATTTTAAAAAATTAAGCGATTGCAAAGTCGAATACGTCTACTGGAATAAGGCTAACGAGCTAGTCGACCGGCTTCGTTTGTTATATGCTGTAAAGAGTGCCGGCAACACTAGTCCACAGAATGAAAACGAAATAATATCAATTATAAGCTAACTTAAGGAGGAAGGCATCATAGAATAGAATATTTCGGGGGTATATAATGATATATTGCTTTAACATTGTTCAGTATTCATCAAACACGGCTGCTGCCAATATAATTATTTGAGACGTTGCTCTCTCGGTGTCGTTGAGATTAATTGTATGATAATGACTAGTGCTAAACAAACCGTTGTTGATGAAATACACAGGGCTGCTAGAAAAAACTTTCAAAGACGTCGCACTATAATAAAAGATTTCCAGGACTTGTTCCAGGCTGACTTAGCCGAGTTTATTCCCTATGCTAAAGTAAATAAGGGGTATCGTTACATACTGCTGATGATAAACTGTTATTCGAAATATCTGTATGCACGACCGTTGAAAACTAAATCCGGAGAAGAGGTGACAAAGCAGGTCCGCAGCATCTTTAAGAGTTCAGTCATACCCAAGAATCTTCAGACGGATCTCGGGAAAGAGTTTTACAATAAACATTTTAAACAATTAATGAAAGAGCACACTATAAATCATTACTCTACATATTCCGTAATTAAGGCTTCGATAGTTGAACGCGTTATCCGTACAATTAAGCAAAAGCTGTATAAAGAGTTTAGCTACCGAGGATCATTTAAATGGATAGATATATTACAGAGGGTAGTTGACAGCTATAACAACACCAGACATAGAACGATAGGTCGAGCTCCTGCTACTGTTACACCTACCACCAAACTAACCGTTTATGACACTAATGTAAAAGCAGATGTCGCTGCAGGAAGTAAACGTAAACTAGACTTGAATGACCTCGTACGTATTAGTAAGTTCAAGGGGGTCTTTTCTAAGGGATACACGCCCAGCTGGTCAACTGAATTATTCAAAATAGTTAAAGTTCAATTTACAAAACCTGTCACATATCTGCTGGAAGATCTTCATGGGGTTGCTGTTCGAGGAGCTTTCTACGAGTTCGAGCTGCAGAAAACCAATCAGCCAGACGTTTACTTAGTTGAAAAAGTACTTAAACGCCGCAGCAATGGTGACATGTACGTCAAATGGCTCGGCTTGAATGAAAAGTCCTGGATAAAGGCAGAAGATGTTGTTAAATGACAGTTCTTACCTATATAAAGTTTATATTACTAGATTAAATAAAGTATGTTGAGGTTTAAGTTTAATATATAGTTAATATTCTATTAAGTAAATGTTAAGTGTTAGAATATATATATTTATAAGCTGATCTAAGTTATTTTGTTAGAAAATTAATTTGTAACATTCTGATATAACATATCTAGTTTATATTGAGTAATAAAGTAATATACTATATAAAACTATAATCACCTAGTTTAAGCTGATTTACAATAGAATATTAGTAATATTGTGTAACTATACGAAAAATAATAAAAACAGTAAAACATTTATCGATTTTTTTTTATTTTCACGTATAAAATAACAAAGCCGTCCGAACCAATCCCAGAACAGTAGACCTAACGGTTACCTCTATCCAATGCTGTTTCATTTACTAGCATTAGGATGAAGGGAGAGAGAGTGAGAGAGCGTGAGAGCGAGACAGTGAGAGAGGGAGAGAAGGTTCTTTATTGCGTCCTCTAATAGGTGATAAGGAGAGAACGAAAGAGCAAGAGAGTGAGAGAGAGAAGGCTCTTTAATGCGTCCTCTCTAATAGATGATAAGGAGAGAGTGAGAAGGAGAGAGCGAGAGAGAGAGAGATAGCAAGGTACGCATGACATTAAACGCCAGGGGGGTAGGGATACAAGATGTCCGAACCAAGCAGAACGTATTCCAAGATACCCGTCACGAATGGACGTGTCTACGTGGTATTCATCATCATCAATCTATACATTGCGAGAAACTATTATTTGCTGACGATTTAAAAATATATCATCAAGTACGAGATATCAATGATTGCTTATATTTGCAGTCTAACATTAACTTTCTATGTGATTGGTGTAAAGCTAATCGCCTAAATTTAAACGTAAATAAATGTTCCATTGTTTCGTATGCAAAAATACACCAACCACTTTATTCATGATTATGTTGTAAATGGTGAAATATTCACCAACACAAACAGACATAACAATACCAAGTGAATCTTGTCACCACAATACACATTATTAAAGAGCGGAAAAAATGCAAGGCAAAAAGAAAACATATGCCTATTTAAATGCAACGAAATTTGACAAAAAATGCATGGGTTTCGACAAAAAATGCAACAAATATGTATATAATATACTATTAACTAACTAGTAATAACTAAATATTATTAGTAAAAACTTATTTGTTATAAGAATAAGGAAATTTCAATAAATCAAATCATAAATTAAATTTTGTTTCTATTATTTATTTCATCAACATCAAGTTTATTTTATGTATACAGCGATGTATACAGTTATGTTACATTGTTGCATTATTATTACATGGCATTACACGGAGTTTCGCATTTATTGATATAAAATATACAATAAACAATAATATTAAAGCCTTAAATTTTAGGTTTTAGGCATTTTAATTGAATCTACAAACAATTCTTATTTCATCAACATCATAAAATGCACATTATCACATCACCTGCCCTCATAAACATGTCCAAACTTGATAAAGATGAAATGGCTACCTTGGGGCGATGCAGGTGTACCGACCCTTTTTTAACTTAATATATGAGATAGATCTGTAGAACAGATTATCTATTGAATACCTTGCAGCTGTAACGACTCTGTTCTTCTTTAGGTATAATTTCATAATAAATGACTATACCCTTGTTATCTAAGATAACTTATAGATGATTTTTGTTAAGATGAGAATTGGGATTCTTTTGTATTAAATATTTTTAACAGAAGTAATGCTATTGTATTGACTATAGATGTTTTTTCTTGTGTTGGGGTTAATAAATCTAATGGTTTATTATAGACAGTTTTTGTGAGTTGGGGTTCTAAATGATATATATAGAGACCGAATACATGCAGCTGTGTTCTTTAGTTATAATTTATACGTAGGTGTTTTTGTTAAGTTTAGAATTGGAATTCTTTTGTTGCGATTGTTCGAAAGATAGCATAAAAAGCGAGTCAACCTTTTCTAAAAACGTAAATCATCATGTCTTTGTTTTGTGACATTTATTAGCTGATGAGGATAGAATTAATGAACTTCTCACGTGGAAATGACTCAAAGCATTATATTTTGATGTCGAGACTACCTGGTTTCTCTAGTTTAATCTTTTTTAAAAATCGAAATATTTACTCTTAAAGTTATTGAAAGAGAAAAATGCAGCTAATGTGTAAAGCGTTTCTGAAAACCTGGGAGGCAGGTAGTTTCTCTTTTAAAATCTAATAATTTATATGAGACACCTACTAAGAGAGGAGAATTAATTTTTTTTGGGGATTTTGTTAAAATGATAAATGTTTTATTATTATTAATATAATAGATAATTATTAAAAAGATAATATGAAATTACTGTCGCGTGTCTGGACGAACCGCGGAATGTGTAAAGCGATGACCTTGATCGCGAGTCGGCGCACTATCATTTGTCACGTTTTCGGCGTTTTGAACCTCCATAAGAAATAACATGGGATTTTGCGCTAGAACTGTCCTAGCATATCTACTATCGTTAATTTGGGGAAGCGTTAAGCGAAGTATTGGTTTGGTCTGTGTAGAAGAAGTGCACTTACTTCTCTAAATAATCTGTATCTGCTGTTGTTGTGCCCGGTTCTGGATAGGATAACATGTGACTTGCTAGATCTATTGCATAAATTGTTTCTAAAACGAGAAATTGAGAATATTAAGGTTTTATTTAAGGTTTTTATTTGCAAATTGTTCATCTATTACTTGCTTCCATCTGATAGTCCCTTTATGAAGGTATTCAGGCTGAACAGCCTCATCCAGTATGTATTGGTGTTCTTTGTTGGCGTTGGTGGGATTGTTAGAAGCACTACTCTTTTGCACTGGATTCGTCATACATCCACTAAGCGTTGGTACTTGGTTTTAAATCTAATGAGAGTAGTTACCTAAGAAAGCAAAAAATAGTTTGTTTTTCAAGAAATAAAGCTATAAAAGGTATCGTTAATTTGGGGAAGCGTTAAGCAAAGTATTGGTTTGGTCCGTGAAGAAGAAGTGCACTTACTTCTTTAAATAATCTGTATCTGCTGTTGTTGTGCCCGGTTCTGGATAAGATAACATGTGACTTGCTAGATCTAATGCATAAATTGTTTCTAAAACTTTAAACTGAGAATAGTAAGGTTTTTATTTGCAAATTGTTCATCTATTACTTACTTCCATCCGCTAGTCCCTTTATGAAGGTATTCAGGCTGAACAGCCTTATCCAGTATGTATTGGTGTTCCTTGTTGGCGTTGGTGGGATTGTCAGAAGCACTACTCTTTTGCACTGGATTCGTAATACATCCACTAAGCGTTGGTACTTGGTTTTAAATCTAATGAGAGTAGTGTCCTAAGAAAGCAAAAAAATAGTATGTTTTTCAAGAAATGAAGCTATAAAAGATATCGTTAATTTGGGGAAGCGTTAAGCGAAGTATTGGTTTGGTCTGTGAAGAAGAAGTGCACTTACTTCTTTAAATAATCTGTATCTGCTGTTGTTGTGCCCGGTTCTGGATAGGATAACATGTGACTTGCTAGCTCTATTGTATAAATTGTTTCTAAAACGAGAAATTGAGAATAGTAAGGTTTTATTTAAGGTTTTTATTTGCAAATTGTTCATCTATTACTTGCTTCCATCTGATAGTCCCTTTATGAAGGTATTCTGGCTGAACAGCCTTATCCAGTATGTATTGGTGTTCTTTGTTGGCGTTGGTGGGATTGTCAGAAGCACTACTCTTTTGCACTGGATTCGTAATACATCCACTAAGCGTTGGTACTTGGTTTTAAATCTAATGCGAGTAGTGTCCTAAGAAAGCAAAAAATTAGTTTGTTTTTCAAGAAATAAAGCTATAAAAGGTATCGTTAATTTGGGGAAGCGTTAAGCGAAGTATTGGTTTGGTCTGTGAAGAAGAAGTGCACTTACTTCTTTAAATAATCTGTATCAGCTGTTGTCGTGCCCGGTTCTGGATAGGATAACATGTGACTTGCTAGATCTATTGCATAAATTGTTTCTAAAACGAGAAATTGAGAATAGTAAGGTTTTTATTTGCAAATTGTTCATCTATTACTTACTTCCATCCGCTAGTTCCTTTATGAAGGTATTCTGGCTGAACAGCCTCATCCAGTATGTATTGGTGTTCTTTGTTGGCGTTGGTGGGATTGTCAGAAGCACTACTCTTTTGCACTGGATTCGTAATACATCCACTAAGCGTTGGTACTTGGTTTTAAATCTAATGAGAGTAGTGTCCTAAGAAAGCAAAAAAATAGTTTGTTTTTCAAGAAATAAAGCTATAAAAGGTATCGTTAATTTGGGGAAGCGTTAAGCAAAGTATTGGTTTGGTCTGTGAAGAAGAAGTGCACTTACTTCTCTAAATAATTTGTATCTGCTGTTGTTGTGCTCGGTTCTGGATAGGATAACATGTGACTTGCTAGATCTATTGTATAAATTGTTTCTAAAACGAGAAATTGGTAATATTAAGGTTTTATTTAAGGTTTTTATTTGCAAATTGTTCATCTATTACTTGCTTCCATCTGATAGTCCCTTTATGAAGGTATTCAGGCTGAACAGCCTCATCCAGTATGTATTGGTGTTCTATGTTGGCGTTGGTGGGATTGTCAGAAGTACTACTCTTTTGCACTGGATTCGTAATACATCCACTAAGCGTTGGTACTTGGTTTTAAATCTAATGAGAGTAGTGTCCTAAGAAAGCAAAAAATTTGTTTGTTTTTCAAGAAATAAAGCTATAAAAGGTATCGTCAATTTGGGGAAGAGTTAAGCGAAGTATTGGTTTGGTCTGTGAAGAAGTGCACTTACTTCTCTAAATAATTTGTATCTGCTGTTGTTGTGCCCGGTTCTGGATAGGATAACATGTGACTTGCTAGATCTATTGCATAAATTGTTTCTAAAACGAGAAATTGAGAATAGTAAGGTTTTTATTTGCAAATTGTTCATCTATTACTTACTTCCATCCGCTAGTCCCTTTATGAAGGTATTCAGGCTGAACAGCCTCATCCAGTATGTATTGGTGTTTTTTGTTGGCGTTGGTGGGATTGTCAGAAGCACTACTCTTTTGCACTGGATTCGTAATACATCCACTAAGCGTTGGTACTTGGTTTTAAATCTAATGAGAGTAGTGTCCTAAGAAAGCAAAAAATTAGTTTGTTTTTCAAGAAATAAAGCTATAAAAGGTATCGTTAATTTGGGGAAGCGTTAAGCGAAGTATTGGTTTGGTCTGTGAAGAAGAAGTGCACTTACTTCTCTAAATAATTTGTATCTGCTGTTGTTGTGCCCGTTTCTGGATAGGATAACATGTGACTTGCTAGATCTATTGCATAAATTGTTTCTAAAACGAGAAATTGAGAATAGTAAGGTTTTATTTAAGGTTTTTATTTGCAAATTGTTCATCTATTACTTGCTTCCATCTGATAGTCCCTTTATGAAGGTATTCAGGCTGAACAGCCTCATCCAGTATGTATTGGTGTTCTATGTTGGCGTTGGTGGGATTGTCAGAAGTACTACTCTTTTGCACTGGATTCGTAATACATCCACTAAGCGTTGGTACTTGGTTTTAAATCTAATGAGAGTAGTGTCCTAAGAAAGCAAAAAAATAGTTTGTTTTTCAAGAAATAAAGCTATAAAAGGTATCATTAATTTGGGGAAGCGTTAAGCGAAGTATTGGTTTGGTCTGTGAAGAAGAAGTGCACTTACTTCTTTAAATAATTTGTATCTGCTGTTGTTGTGCCCGGTTCTGGATAGGATAACATGTGACTTGCTAGATCTATTGCATAAATTGTTTCTAAAACGAGAAATTGAGGATAGTAAGGTTTTTATTTGCAAATTGTTCATCTATTACTCACTTCCATCCGCTAGTCCCTTTATGAAGGTAGCTGAACAGCCTCATCCAGTATGTATTGGTGTTCTTTGTTGGCGTTGGTGGGATTGTCAGAAGCACTACTCTTTTGCACTGGATTCGTTATACATCCACTAAGCGTTGGTACTTGGTTTTAAATCTAATGAGAGTAGTGTCCTACGAAAGCAAAAAATTAGTTTGTTTTTCAAGAAATAAAGCTATAAAAGTTATCGTTAATCTGGGGAAGCGTTAAGCGAAGTATTGGTTTGGTCTGTGAAGAAGAAGTGCACTTACTTCTTTAAATAATCTGTATCTGCTGTTGTTGTGCCCGGTTCTGGATAGGATAACATGTGACTTGCTAGATCTATTGCATAAATTGTTTCTAAAACTTTAAATTGAGAATAGTAAGGTTTTTATTTGCAAATTGTTCATCTATTACTTACTTCCATCCGCTAGTCCCTTTATGAAGGTATTCAGGCTGAACAGCCTCATCCAGTATGTATTGGTGTTCTTTGTTGGCGTTGGTGGGATTGTCAGAAGCACTACTCTTTTGCACTGGATTCGTAATACATCCACTAAGCGTTGGTACTTGGTTTTAAATCTAATGAGAGTAGTGTCCTAAGAAAGCAAAAAATTAGTTTGTTTTTCAAGAAATAAAGCTATAAAAGGTATCGTTAATTTGGGGAAGCGTTAAGCGAAGTATTGGTTTGGTCTGTGAAGAAGAAGTGCACTTACTTCTTTAAATAATCTGTATCTGCTGTTGTTGTGGCCGGTTCTGGATAGGATAACATGTGACTTGCTAGATCTATTGCATAAATTGTTTCTAAAACGAGAAATTGAGAATATTAAGGTTTTATTTAAGGTTTTTCTTTGCAAATTGTTCATCTATTACTTACTTCCATCTGCTAGTCCCTTTATGAATGTATTCAGGCTGAACAGCCTTATCCAGTATGTATTGGTGTTCTTTGTTGGCGTTGGTGGGATTGTCAGAAGCACTACTCTTTTGCACTGGTTTCGTAATACATCCACTAAGCGTTGGTACTTGGTTTTAAATCTAATGAGAGTAGTGTCCTAAGAAAGCAAAAAATTAGTTTGTTTTTCAAGAAATAAAGCAATAAAAGGTATCGTTAATTTGGGGAAGCGTTAAGCGAAGTATTGGTTTGGTCTGTGTAGAAGAAGTGCACTTACTTCTCTAAATAATCTGTATCTGCTGTTGTTGTGCCCGGTTCTGGATAGGATAACATGTGACTTGCTAGATCTATTGCATAAGTTGTTTCTAAAACGAGAAATTGAGAATAGTAAGGTTTTTATTTGCAAATTGTTCATCTATTACTTAATTCCATCCGCTAGTCCCTTTATGAAGGTATTCAGGCTGAACAGCCTCATCCAGTATGTATTGGTGTTCTTTGTTGGCGTTGGTGGGATTGTCAGAAGCACTACTCTTTTGCACTGGATTCGTAATACATCCACTAAGCGTTGGTACTTGGTTTTAAATCTAATGAGAGTAGTGTCCTAAGAAAGCAAAAAATTAGTTTGTTTTTCAAGAAATAAAGCTATAAAAGGTATCGTTAATTTGGGGAAGCGTTAAGCGAAGTATTGGTTTGGTCTGTGAAGAAGAAGTGCACTTACTTCTCTAAATAATTTGTATCTGCTGTTGTTGTGCCCGGTTCTGGATAGGATAACATGTGACTTGCTAGATCTATTGTATAAATTGTTTCTAAAACGTGAAATTGAGAATATTAACGTTTTATTTAAGGTTTTTATTTGCAAATTGTTCATCTATTACTTACTTCCATTTGCTAGTCCCTTTATGTAGGTATTCAGGCTGAACAGCCTCATCCAGTATGTATTGGTGTTCTTTGTTGGCGTTGGTGGGATTGTCAGAAGCACTACTCTTTTGCACTGGATTCGTAATACATCCACTAAGCGTTGGTACTTGGTTTTAAATCTAGTGAGAGTAGTGTCCTAAGAAAGCAAAAAAATAGTTTGTTTTTCAAGAAATAAAGCTATAAAAGGTATCGTTAATTTGGGGAAGCGTTAAGCGAAGTATTGGTTTGGTCTGTGAAGAAGAAGTGCACTTACTTCTTTAAATAATCTGTATCTGCTGTTGTTGTGGCCGGTTCTGGATAGGATAACATGTGACTTGCTAGATCTATTGCATAAATTGTTTCTAAAACTTTAAATTGAGAATAGTAAGGTTTTTATTTGCAAATTGTTCATCTATTACTTACTTCCATCTGCTAGTCCCTTTATGAAGGTATTCAGGCTGAACAGCCTCATCCAGTATGTATTGGTGTTCTTTGTTGGCGTTGGTGGGATTGTCAGAAGCACTACTCTTTTGCACTGGATTCGTAATACATCCACTAAGCGTTGGTACTTGGTTTTAAATCTAATGAGAGTAGTGTCCTAAGAAAGCAAAAAATTAGTTTGTTTTTCAAGAAATAAAGCTATAAAAGGTATCGTTAATTTGGGGAAGCGTTAAGCGAAGTATTGGTTTGGTCTGTGAAGAAGAAGTGCACTTACTTCTTTAAATAATCTGTATCTGCTGTTGTTGTGCCCGGTTCTGGATAGGATAACATGTGACTTGCTAGATCTATTGCATAAATTGTTTCTAAAACGAGAAATTGAGGATAGTAAGGTTTTTATTTGCAAATTGTTCATCTATTACTCACTTCCATCCGCTAGTCCCTTTATGAAGGTAGCTGAACAGCCTCATCCAGTATGTATTGGTGTTCTTTGTTGGCGTTGGTGGGATTGTCAGAAGCACTACTCTTTTGCACTGGATTCGTTATACATCCACTAAGCGTTGGTACTTGGTTTTAAATCTAATGAGAGTAGTGTCCTAAGAAAGCAAAAAATTAGTTTGTTTTTCAAGAAATAAAGCTATAAAAGTTATCGTTAATCTGGGGAAGCGTTAAGCGAAGTATTGGTTTGGTCTGTGAAGAAGAAGTGCACTTACTTCTTTAAATAATCTGTATCTGCTGTTGTTGTGCCCGGTTCTGGATAGGATAACATGTGACTTGCTAGATCTATTGCATAAATTGTTTCTAAAACTTTAAATTGAGAATAGTAAGGTTTTTATTTGCAAATTGTTCATCTATTACTTACTTCCATCCGCTAGTCCCTTTATGAAGGTATTCAGGCTGAACAGCCTCATCCAGTATGTATTGGTGTTCTTTGTTGGCGTTGGTGGGATTGTCAGAAGCACTACTCTTTTGCACTGGATTCGTAATACATCCACTAAGCGTTGGTACTTGGTTTTAAATCTAATGAGAGTAGTGTCCTAAGAAAGCAAAAAATTAGTTTGTTTTTCAAGAAATAAAGCTATAAAAGGTATCGTTAATTTGGGGAAGCGTTAAGCGAAGTATTGGTTTGGTCTGTGAAGAAGAAGTGCACTTACTTCTTTAAATAATCTGTATCTGCTGTTGTTGTGGCCGGTTCTGGATAGGATAACATGTGACTTGCTAGATCTATTGCATAAATTGTTTCTAAAACGAGAAATTGAGAATATTAAGGTTTTATTTAAGGTTTTTCTTTGCAAATTGTTCATCTATTACTTACTTCCATCTGCTAGTCCCTTTATGAATGTATTCAGGCTGAACAGCCTTATCCAGTATGTATTGGTGTTCTTTGTTGGCGTTGGTGGGATTGTCAGAAGCACTACTCTTTTGCACTGGTTTCGTAATACATCCACTAAGCGTTGGTACTTGGTTTTAAATCTAATGAGAGTAGTGTCCTAAGAAAGCAAAAAATTAGTTTGTTTTTCAAGAAATAAAGCAATAAAAGGTATCGTTAATTTGGGGAAGCGTTAAGCGAAGTATTGGTTTGGTCTGTGTAGAAGAAGTGCACTTACTTCTCTAAATAATCTGTATCTGCTGTTGTTGTGCCCGGTTCTGGATAGGATAACATGTGACTTGCTAGATCTATTGCATAAGTTGTTTCTAAAACGAGAAATTGAGAATAGTAAGGTTTTTATTTGCAAATTGTTCATCTATTACTTACTTCCATCCGCTAGTCCCTTTATGAAGGTATTCAGGCTGAACAGCCTCATCCAGTATGTATTGGTGTTCTTTGTTGGCGTTGGTGGGATTGTCAGAAGCACTACTCTTTTGCACTGGATTCGTAATACATCCACTAAGCGTTGGTACTTGGTTTTAAATCTAATGAGAGTAGTGTCCTAAGAAAGCAAAAAATTAGTTTGTTTTTCAAGAAATAAAGCTATAAAAGGTATCGTTAATTTGGGGAAGCGTTAAGCGAAGTATTGGTTTGGTCTGTGAAGAAGAAGTGCACTTACTTCTCTAAATAATTTGTATCTGCTGTTGTTGTGCCCGGTTCTGGATAGGATAACATGTGACTTGCTAGATCTATTGTATAAATTGTTTCTAAAACGTGAAATTGAGAATATTAACGTTTTATTTAAGGTTTTTATTTGCAAATTGTTCATCTATTACTTACTTCCATTTGCTAGTCCCTTTATGTAGGTATTCAGGCTGAACAGCCTCATCCAGTATGTATTGGTGTTCTTTGTTGGCGTTGGTGGGATTGTCAGAAGCACTACTCTTTTGCACTGGATTCGTAATACATCCACTAAGCGTTGGTACTTGGTTTTAAATCTAGTGAGAGTAGTGTCCTAAGAAAGCAAAAAAATAGTTTGTTTTTCAAGAAATAAAGCTATAAAAGGTATCGTTAATTTGGGGAAGCGTTAAGCGAAGTATTGGTTTGGTCTGTGAAGAAGAAGTGCACTTACTTCTTTAAATAATCTGTATCTGCTGTTGTTGTGGCCGGTTCTGGATAGGATAACATGTGACTTGCTAGATCTATTGCATAAATTGTTTCTAAAACGAGAAATTGAGAATATTAAGGTTTTATTTAAGGTTTTTCTTTGCAAATTGTTCATCTATTACTTACTTCCATCTGCTAGTCCCTTTATGAATGTATTCAGGCTGAACAGCCTTATCCAGTATGTATTGGTGTTCTTTGTTGGCGTTGGTGGGATTGTCAGAAGCACTACTCTTTTGCACTGGTTTCGTAATACATCCACTAAGCGTTGGTACTTGGTTTTAAATCTAATGAGAGTAGTGTCCTAAGAAAGCAAAAAATTAGTTTGTTTTTCAAGAAATAAAGCAATAAAAGGTATCGTTAATTTGGGGAAGCGTTAAGCGAAGTATTGGTTTGGTCTGTGTAGAAGAAGTGCACTTACTTCTCTAAATAATCTGTATCTGCTGTTGTTGTGCCCGGTTCTGGATAGGATAACATGTGACTTGCTAGATCTATTGCATAAGTTGTTTCTAAAACGAGAAATTGAGAATAGTAAGGTTTTTATTTGCAAATTGTTCATCTATTACTTAATTCCATCCGCTAGTCCCTTTATGAAGGTATTCAGGCTGAACAGCCTCATCCAGTATGTATTGGTGTTCTTTGTTGGCGTTGGTGGGATTGTCAGAAGCACTACTCTTTTGCACTGGATTCGTAATACATCCACTAAGCGTTGGTACTTGGTTTTAAATCTAATGAGAGTAGTGTCCTAAGAAAGCAAAAAATTAGTTTGTTTTTCAAGAAATAAAGCTATAAAAGGTATCGTTAATTTGGGGAAGCGTTAAGCGAAGTATTGGTTTGGTCTGTGAAGAAGAAGTGCACTTACTTCTCTAAATAATTTGTATCTGCTGTTGTTGTGCCCGGTTCTGGATAGGATAACATGTGACTTGCTAGATCTATTGTATAAATTGTTTCTAAAACGTGAAATTGAGAATATTAACGTTTTATTTAAGGTTTTTATTTGCAAATTGTTCATCTATTACTTACTTCCATTTGCTAGTCCCTTTATGTAGGTATTCAGGCTGAACAGCCTCATCCAGTATGTATTGGTGTTCTTTGTTGGCGTTGGTGGGATTGTCAGAAGCACTACTCTTTTGCACTGGATTCGTAATACATCCACTAAGCGTTGGTACTTGGTTTTAAATCTAGTGAGAGTAGTGTCCTAAGAAAGCAAAAAAATAGTTTGTTTTTCAAGAAATAAAGCTATAAAAGGTATCGTTAATTTGGGGAAGCGTTAAGCGAAGTATTGGTTTGGTCTGTGAAGAAGAAGTGCACTTACTTCTCTAAATAATCTGTATCTGCTGTTGTTGTGCCCGGTTCTGGATAGGATAACATGTGACTTGCTAGATCTATTGCATAAATTGTTTCTAAAACGAGAAATTGAGAATAATAAGGTTTTTATTTGCAAATTGTTCATCTATTACTTACTTCCATCCGCTAGTCCCTTTATGAAGGTATTCAGGCTGAACAGCCTCATCCAGTATGTATTGGTGTTCTTTGTTGGCGTTGGTGGGATTGTCAGAAGCACTACTCTTTTGCACTGGATTCGTAATACATCCACTAAGCGTTGGTACTTGGTTTTAAATCTAATGAGAGTAGTGTCCTAAGAAAGCAAAAAAATAGTTTGTTTTTCAAGAAATAAAGCTATAAAAGGAATCGTTAATTTGGGGAAGCGTTAAGTGAAGTATTGGTTTGGTCTGTGAAGAAGAAGTGCACTTACTTCTTTAAATAATCTGTATCTGCTGTTGTTGTGGCCGGTTCTGGATAGGATAACATGTGACTTGCTAGATCTATTGCATAAATTGTTTCTAAAACGAGATATTGAGAATAGTAAGGTTTTTATTTGCAAATTGTTCATCTATTACTTACTTCCATCCGCTAGTCCCTTTATGAAGGTATTCATGTTGAACAGCCTCATCCAGTATGTATTGGTGTTCTTTGTTGGCGTTGGTGGGATTGTCAGAAGCACTACTCTTTTGCACTGGATTCGTAATACATCCACTAAGCGTTGGTACTTGGTTTTAAATCTAATGAGAGTAGTGTCCTAAGAAAGCAAAAAAATAGTTTGTTTTTCAAGAAATAAAGCTATAAAAGGTATCGTTAATTTGGGGAAGCGTTAAGCGAAGTATTGGTTTGGTCTGTGTAGAAGAAGTGCACTTACTTCTCTAAATAATCTGTATCTGCTGTTGTTGCGCCCGGTTCTGGATAGGATAACATGTGACTTGCTAGATCTATTGCATAAATTGTTTCTAAAACGAGAAATTGAGAATAGTAAGGTTTTTATTTGCAAATTGTTCATCTATTACTTACTTCCATCCGCTAGTCCCTTTATGCCCCCTAAGAAGTGCACTTACTTTAAATAATCTGTATCTGCTGTTGTTGTGGCCGATTCTGGATAGTATAACATGTGACTTGCTAGATCTATTGCATAAATTGTTTCTAAAACGAGAAATTGAGAATAGTAAGGTTTTTATTTGCAAATTGTTCATCTATTACTTACTTCCATCCGCTAGTCCCTTTATGAAGGTATTCAGGCTGAACAGCCTCATCCAGTATGTATTGGTGTTCTTTGTTGGCGTTGGTGGGATTGTCAGAAGCACTACTCTTTTGCACTGGATTCGTAATACATCCACTAAGCGTTGGTACTTGGTTTTAAATCTAATGAGAGTAGTGTCCTAAGAAAGCAAAAAAATAGTTTGTTTTTCAAGAAATAAAGCTATAAAAGGTATCGTTAATTTGGGGAAGCGTTAAGCAAAGTATTGGTTTGGTCAGTGAAGAAGAAGTGCACTTACTTCTTTAAATAATCTGTATCTGCTGTTGTTGTGCCCGGTTCTGGATAGGATAACATGTGAGTTGCTAGATCTATGGCATAAATTGTTTCTAAAACGAGAAATTGAGAATAGTGAGGTTTTTATTTGCAAATTGTTCATCTATTACTTACTTCCATCCGCTAGTCCCTTTATGAAGGTATTCAGGCTGAACAGCCTCATCCAGTATGTATTGGTGTTCTTTGTTGGCGTTGGTGGGATTGTCAGAAGCACTACTCTTTTGCACTGGATTCGTAATACATCCACTAAGCGTTGGTACTTGGTTTTAAATCTAATGAGAGTAGTGTCCTAAGAAAGCAAAAAAATAGTTTGTTTTTCAAGAAATAAAGCTATAAAAGGTATCGTTAATTTGGGGAAGCGTTAAGCGAAGTATTGGTTTGGTCTGTGAAGAAGTGCACTTACTTCTTTAAATAATTTGTATCTGCTGTTGTTGTGCCCGGTTCTGGATAGGATAACATGTGAGTTGCTAGATCTATGGCATAAATTGTTTCTAAAACGAGAAATTGAGAATATTAAGGTTTTTATTTACAAATTGTTCATCTATTACTTGATTTATCTGATAGTCCCTTTATGAAGGTATTCAGGCTGAACAGCCTCATCCAGTATGTATTGGTGTTTTTTGTTGGCGTTGGTGGGATTGTCAGAAGCACTACTCTTTTGCACTGGATTCGTAATACATCCACTAAGCGTTGGTACTTGGTTTTAAATCTAATGAGAGTAGTGTCCTAAGAAAGCAAAAAAATAGTATGTTTTTCAAGAAATAAAGCTATAAAAGATATCGTTAATTTGGGGAAGCGTTAAGCGAAGTATTGGTTTCGTCTGTGAAGAAGAAGTGCACTTACTTCTTTACATAATCTGTATCTGCTGTTGTTGTGGCCGGTTCTGTATAGGATAACATGTCACTTGCTAGATCTATTGCATAAATTGTTTCTAAAACGAGAAATTGAGAATAGTAAGGTTTTTATTTGCAAATTGTTCATCTATTACTTACTTCCATCCGCTAGTCCCTTTATGCCCCCTAAGAAGTGCACTTACTTTAAATAATCTGTATCTGCTGTTGTTGTGCCCGGTTCTGGATAGGATAACATGTGAGTTGCTAGATCTATGGCATAAATTGTTTCTAAAACGAGAAATTGAGAATAGTGAGGTTTTTATTTGCAAATTGTTCATCTATTACTTACTTCCATCCGCTAGTCCCTTTATGAAGGTATTCAGGCTGAACAGCCTCATCCAGTATGTATTGGTGTTCTTTGTTGGCGTTGGTGGGATTGTCAGAAGCACTACTCTTTTGCACTGGATTCGTAATACATCCACTAAGCGTTGGTACTTGGTTTTAAATCTAATGAGAGTAGTGTCCTAAGAAAGCAAAAAAATAGTTTGTTTTTCAAGAAATAAAGCTATAAAAGGAATCGTTAATTTGGGGAAGCGTTAAGCAAAGTATTGGTTTGGTCAGTGAAGAAGAAGTGCACTTACTTCTTTAAATAATCTGTATCTGCTGTTGTTGTGGCCGGTTCTGGATAGGATAACATGTGACTTGCTAGATCTATTGCATAAATTGTTTCTAAAACGAGAAATTGAGAATAGTAAGGTTTTTATTTGCAAATTGTTCATCTATTACTTACTTCCATCCGCTAGTCCCTTTATGAAGGTATTCAGGCTGAACAGCCTCATCCAGTATGTATTGGTGTTCTTTGTTGGCGTTGGTGGGATTGTCAGAAGCACTACTCTTTTGCACTGGATTCGTAATACATCCACTAAGCGTTGGTACTTGGTTTTAAATCTAATGAGAGTAGTGTCCTAAGAAAGCAAAAAAATAGTTTGTTTTTCAAGAAATAAAGCTATAAAAGGAATCGTTAATTTGGGGAAGCGTTAAGCAAAGTATTGGTTTGGTCAGTGAAGAAGAAGTGCACTTACTTCTCTAAATAATTTGTATCTGCTGTTGTTGTGGCCGGTTCTGGATAGGATAACATGTCACTTGCTAGATCTATTGCATAAATTGTTTCTAAAACGAGAAATTGAGAATAGTAAGGTTTTTATTTGCAAATTGTTCATCTATTACTTACTTCCATCCGCTAGTCCCTTTATGCCCCCTAAGAAGTGCACTTACTTTAAATAATCTGTATCTGCTGTTGTTGTGGCCGGTTCTGGATAGGATAACATGTGACTTGCTAGATCTATTGCATAAATTGTTTCTAAAACGAGAAATTGAGAATAGTAAGGTTTTTATTTGCAAATTGTTCATCTATTACTTACTTCCATCCGCTAGTCCCTTTATGAAGGTATTCAGGCTGAACAGCCTCATCCAGTATGTATTGGTGTTCTTTATTGGCGTTGGTGGGATTGTCAGAAGCACTACTCTTTTGCACTGGATTCGTAATACATCCACTAAGCGTTGGTACTTGGTTTTAAATCTAATGAGAGTAGTGTCCGAAGAAAGCAAAAAAATAGTTTGTTTTTCAAGAAATAAAGCTATAAAAGGTATCGTTAATTTGGGGAAGCGTTAAGCAAAGTATTGGTTTGGTCTGTGTAGAAGAAGTGTACTTACTTCTCTAAATAATTTGTATCTGCTGTTGTTGTGCCCGTTTCTGGATAGGATAACATGTGACTTGCTAGATCTATTGCATAAATTGTTTCTAAAACGAGAAATTGAAAATAGTAAGGTTTTTATTTGCAAATTGTTCATCTATTACTTACTTCCATCCGCTAGTCCCTTTATGAAGGTATTCAGGCTGAACAGCCTCATCCAGTATGTATTGGTGTTCTTTGTTGGCGTTGGTGGGATTGTCAGAAGCACTACTCTTTTGCACTGGATTCGTAATACATCCACTAAGCGTTGGTACTTGGTTTTAAATCTAATGAGAGTAGTTACCTAAGAAAGCAAAAAATAGTTTGTTTTTCAAGAAATAAAGCAATAAAAGGTATCGTTAATTTGGGGATGCGTTAAGCAAAGTATTGGTTTGGTCCGTGAAGAAGAAGTGCACTTACTTCTTTAAATAATCTGTATCTGCTGTTGTGCCCGGTTCTGGATAGGATAACATGTGACTTGCTAGATCTATTGCATAAATTGTTTCTAAAACGAGAAATTGAGAATAGTAAGGTTTTTATTTGCAAATTGTTCATCTATTACTTACTTCCATCCGCTAGTCCCTTTATGAAGGTATTCAGGCTGAACAGCCTCATCCAGTATGTATTGGTGTTCTTTGTTGGCGTTGGTGGGATTGTCAGAAGCACTACTCTTTTGCACTGGATTCGTAATACATCCACTAAGCGTTGGTACTTGGTTTTAAATCTAATGAGAGTAGTTACCTAAGAAAGCAAAAGATAGTTTGTTTTTCAAGAAATAAAGCTATAAAAGGTATCGTTAATTTGGGGAAGCGTTAAGCAAAGTATTGGTTTGGTCCGTGAAGAAGAAGTGCACTTACTTCTTTAAATAATCTGTATCTGCTGTTGTTGTGCCCGGTTCTGGATAAGATAACATGTGACTTGCTAGATCTATTGCATAAATTGTTTCTAAAACGAGAAATTGAGAATAGTAAGGTTTTTATTTGCAAATTGTTCATCTATTACTTACTTCCATCCGCTAGTCCCTTTATGAAGGTATTCAGGCTGAACAGCCTCATCCAGTATGTATTGGTGTTCTTTGTTGGCGTTGGTGGGATTGTCAGAAGCACTACTCTTTTGCACTGGATTCGTAATTCATCCACTAAGCGTTGGTACTTGGTTTTAAATCCAATGAGAGTAGTATCCTAAGAAAGCAAAAAATTAGTTTGTTTTTCAAGAAATAAATCTATAAAAGGTATCGTTAATTTGGGGAAGCGTTAAGCAAAGTATTGGTTTGGTCAGTGAAGAAGAAGTGCACTTACTTCTTTAAATAATCTGTATCTGCTGTTGTTGTGGCCGGTTCTGGATAGGATAACATGTGACTTGCTAGATCTGTTGCATAAATTGTTTCTAAAACGAGAAATTGAGAATAGTAAGGTTTTTATTTGCAAATTGTTCATCTATTACTTACTTCCATCCGCTAGTCCCTTTATGAAGGTATTCAGGTTGAACAGCCTCATCCAGTATGTATTGGTGTTCCTTGTTGGCGTTGGTGGGATTGTCAGAAGCACTACTCTTTTGCACTGGATTCGTAATACATCCACTAAGCGTTGGTACTTGGTTTTAAATGTAATGAGAGTAGTGTCCTAAGAAAGCAAAAAAATAGTTTGTTTTTCAAGAAATAAAGCTATAAAAGGTATCGTTAATTTGGGGAAGCGTTAAGCGAAGTATTGGTTTGGTCTGTGAAGAAGAAGTGCACTTACTTCTCTAAATAATTTGTATCTGCTGTTGTTGTGCCCGTTTCTGGATAGGATAACATGTGACTTGCTAGATCTATTGCATAAATTGTTTCTAAAACGAGAAATTGAAAATAGTAAGGTTTTTATTTGCAAATTGTTCATCTATTACTTACTTCCATCTGCTAGTCCCTTTATGAAGGTATTCAGGCTGAACAGCCTTATCCAGTATGTATTGGTGTTCTTTGTTGGCGTTGGTGGGATTGTCAGAAGCACTACTCTTTTGCACTGGTTTCATAATACATCCAATAAGCGTTGGTACTTGGTTTTAAATCTAATGAGAGTAGTGTCCTAAGAAAGCAAAAAATTAGTTTGTTTTTCAAGAAATAAATCTATAAAAGGTATCGTTAATTTGGGGAAGCGTTTAGCGAAGTATTGGTTTGGTCTGTGAAGAAGAAGTGCACTTACTTCTCTAAATAATTTGTATCTGCTGTTGTTGTGCCCGTTTCTGGATAGGATAACATGTGACTTGCTAGATCTATTGCATAAATTGTTTCTAAAACGAGAAATTGAAAATAGTAAGGTTTTTATTTGCAAATTGTTCATCTATTACTTACTTCCATCCGCTAGTCCCTTTATGAAGGTATTCAGGCTGAACAGCCTTATCCAGTATGTATTGGTGTTCTTTGTTGGCGTTGGTGGGATTGTCAGAAGCACTACTCTTTTGCACTGGTTTCATAATACATCCAATAAGCGTTGGTACTTGGTTTTAAATCTAATGAGAGTAGTGTCCTAAGAAAGCAAAAAAATAGTTTGTTTTTCAAGAAATAAAGCTATAAAAGGTATCGTTAATTTGGGGAAGCGTTAAGCGAAGTATTGGTTTGGTCTGTGAAGAAGAAGTGCACTTACTTCTCTAAATAATTTGTATCTGCTGTTGTTGTGCCCGTTTCTGGATAGGATAACATGTGACTTGCTAGATCTATTGCATAAATTGTTTCTAAAACGAGAAATTGAAAATAGTAAGGTTTTTATTTGCAAATTGTTCATCTATTACTTACTTCCATCCGCTAGTCCCTTTATGAAGGTATTCAGGCTGAACAGCCTCATCCAGTATGTATTGGTGTTCTTTGTTGGCGTTGGTGAGATTGTCAGAAGCACTACTCTTTTGCACTGGATTCGTAATACATCCACTAAGCGTTGGTACTTGGTTTTAAATCTAATGAGAGTAGTGTCCGAAGAAAGCAAAAAAATAGTATGTTTTTCAAGAAATAAAGCTATAAAAGATATCGTTAATTTGGGGAAGCGTTAAGCGAAGTATTGGTTTGGTCTGTGAAGAAGAAGTGCACTTACTTCTTTAAATAATCTGTATCTGCTGTTGTTGTGCCCGGTTCTGGATAGGATAACATGCGAATTGCTAGCTCTATTGTATAAATTGTTTCTAAAACGAGAAATTGAGAATAGTCAGGTTTTATTTAAGGTTTTTATTTGCAAATTGTTCATCTATTACTTGCTTCCATCCGCTAGTCCCTTTATGAAGGTATTCAGGCTGAACAGCCTCATCCAGTATGTATTGGTGTTCTTTGTTGGCGTTGGTGAGATTGTCAGAAGCACTACTCTTTTGCACTGGATTCGTAATACATCCACTAAGCGTTGGTACTTGGTTTTAAATCTAATGAGAGTAGTGTCCGAAGAAAGCAAAAAAATAGTATGTTTTTCAAGAAATAAAGCTATAAAAGATATCGTTAATTTGGGGAAGCGTTAAGCGAAGTATTGGTTTGGTCTGTGTAGAAGAAGTGTACTTACTTCTCTAAATAATTTGTATCTGCTGTTGTTGTGCCCGGTTCTAGATAGGATAACATGTGACTTGCTAGATCTATTGCATAAATTGTTTCTAAAACGAGAAATTGAGAATAGTAAGGTTTTTATTTGCAAATTGTTCATCTATTACTTACTTCCATCCGCTAGTCCCTTTATGAAGGTATTCAGGTTGAACAGCCTCATCCAGTATGTATTGGTGTTCTTTGTTGGCGTTGGTGGGATTGTCAGAAGCACTACTCTTTTGCACTGGATTCGTAATACATCCACTAAGCGTTGGTACTTGGTTTTAAATCTAATGAGAGTAGTTACCTAAGAAAGCAAAAAATAGTTTGTTTTTCAAGAAATAAAGCTATAAAAGGTATCGTTAATTTGGGGAAGCGTTAAGCAAAGTATTGGTTTGGTCCGTGAAGAAGAAGTGCACTTACTTCTTTAAATAATCTGTATCTGCTGTTGTTGTGCCCGGTTCTGGATAAGATAACATGTGACTTGCTAGATCTATTGCATAAATTGTTTCTAAAACGAGAAATTGAGTATAGTAAGGTTTTTATTTGCAAATTGTTCATCTATTACTTACTTCCATCCGCTAGTCCCTTTATGAAGGTATTCAGGCTGAACAGCCTCATCCAGTATGTATTGGTGTTCTTTGTTGGCGTTGGTGGGATTGTCAGAAGCACTACTCTTTTGCACTGGATTCGTAATTCATCCACTAAGCGTTGGTACTTGGTTTTAAATCCAATGAGAGTAGTATCCTAAGAAAGCAAAAAATTAGTTTGTTTTTCAAGAAATAAAGCTATAAAAGGTATCGTTAATTTGGGGAAGCGTTAAGCGAAGTATTGGTTTGGTCTGTGAAGAAGAAGTGCACTTACTTCTCTAAATAATTTGTATCTGCTGTTGTTGTGCCCGGTTCTGGATAAGATAACATGTGACTTGCTAGATCTATTGCATAAATTGTTTCTAAAACGAGAAATTGAGAATAGTAAGGTTTTTATTTGCAAATTGTTCATCTATTACTTACTTCCATCTTGTAGTCCCTTTATGAAGGTATTCAGGCTGAACAGCCTTATCCAGTATGTATTGGTGTTCTTTGTTGGCGTTGGTGAGATTGTCAGAAGCACTACTCTTTTGCACTGGATTCGTAATACATCCACTAAGCGTTGGTACTTGGTTTTAAATCTAATGAGAGTAGTGTCCGAAGAAAGCAAAAAAATAGTATGTTTTTCAAGAAATAAAGCTATAAAAGATATCGTTAATTTGGGGAAGCGTTAAGCGAAGTATTGGTTTGGTCTGTGAAGAAGAAGTGCACTTACTTCTTTAAATAATCTGTATCTGCTGTTGTTGTGCCCGGTTCTGGATAGGATAACATGCGAATTGCTAGCTCTATTGTATAAATTGTTTCTAAAACGAGAAATTGAGAATAGTCAGGTTTTATTTAAGGTTTTTATTTGCAAATTGTTCATCTATTACTTGCTTCCATCTGATAGTCCCTTTATGAAGGTATTCAGGCTGAACAGCATCATCCAGTATGTATTGGTGTTCTTTGTTGGCGTTGGTGGGATTGTCAGAAGCACTACTCTTTTGCACTGGATTCGTAATACATCCACTAAGCGTTGGTACTTGGTTTTAAATCTAATGAGAGTAGTGTCCTAAGAAAGCAAAAAAATAGTTTGTTTTTCAAGAAATAAAGCTATAAAAGGTATCGTTAATTTGGGGAAGCGTTAAGCGAAGTATTGGTTTGGTCTGTGTAGAAGAAGTGTACTTACTTCTCTAAATAATTTGTATCTGCTGTTGTTGTGCCCGGTTCTGGATAGGATAACATGTGACTTGCTAGATCTATTGCATAAATTGTTTCTAAAACGAGAAATTGAAAATAGTAAGGTTTTTATTTGCAAATTGTTCATCTATTACTTACTTCCATCCGCTAGTCCCTTTATGAAGGTATTCAGGCTGAACAGCCTCATTCAGTATGTATTGGTGTTCTTTGTTGGCGTTGGTGGGATTGTCAGAAGCACTACTCTTTTGCACTGGATTCGTAATACTTCCACTAAGCGTTGGTGCTTGGTTTTAAATCTAATGAGAGTAGTTACCTAAGAAAGCAAAAAAATAGTTTGTTTTTCAAGAAATAAAGCTATAAAAGGAATCGTTAATTTGGGGAAGCGTTAAGCAAAGTATTGGTTTGGTCAGTGAAGAAGAAGTGCACTTACTTCTTTAAATAATCTGTATCTGCTGTTGTTGTGCCCGGTTCTGGATAGGATAACATGTGACTTGCTAGATCTATTGCATAAATTGTTTCTAAAACGAGAAATTGAGAATAGTAAGGTTTTTATTTGCAAATTGTTCATCTATTACTTACTTCCATCCGCTAGTCCCTTTATGAAGGTATTCAGGTTGAACAGCCTCATCCAGTATGTATTGGTGTTCTTTGTTGGCGTTGGTGGGATTGTCAGAAGCACTACTCTTTTGCACTGGATTCGTAATACATCCACTAAGCGTTGGTACTTGGTTTTAAATCTAATGAGAGTAGTGTCCTAAGAAAGCAAAAAAATAGTTTGTTTTTCAAGAAATAAAGCTATAAAAGGTATCGTTAATTTGGGGAAGCGTTAAGCGAAGTAATGGTTTGGTCTGTGTAGAAGAAGTGCACTTACTTCTTTAAATAATCTGTATCTGCTGTTGTTGTGCCCGGTTCTGGATAGGATAACATGTGACTTGCTAGATCTATTGCATAAATTGTTTCTAAAACGAGAAATTGAGAATAGTAAGGTTTTTATTTGCAAATTGTTCATCTATTACTTACTTCCATCCGCTAGTCCCTTTATGAAGGTATTCAGGCTGAACAGCCTCATCCAGTATGTATTGGTGTTCTTTGTTGGCGTTGGTGGGATTGTCAGAAGCACTACTCTTTTGCACTGGATTCGTAATACATCCACTAAGCGTTGGTACTTAGTTTTAAATCTAATGAGAGTAGTTACCTAAGAAAGCAAAAGATAGTTTGTTTTTCAAGAAATAAAGCTATAAAAGGTATCGTTAATTTGGGGAAGCGTTAAGCGAAGTATTGGTTTGGTCTGTGAAGAAGAAGTGCACTTACTTCTCTAAATAATTTGTATCTGCTGTTGTTGTGCCCGGTTCTGGATAGGATAACATGTGACTTGCTAGATCTATTGCATAAATTGTTTCTAAAACGAGAAATTGAGAATAGTAAGGTTTTTATTTGCAAATTGTTCATCTATTACTTACTTCCATCCGCTAGTCCCTTTATGAAGGTATTCAGGCTGAACAGCCTTATCCAGTATGTATTGGTGTTCTTTGTTGGCGTTGGTGGGATTGTCAGAAGCACTACTCTTTTGCACTGGTTTCATAATACATCCACTAAGCGTTGGTACTTGGTTTTAAATCTAATGAGAGTAGTGTCCTAAGAAAGCAAAAAATTAGTTTGTTTTTCAAGAAATAAAGCTATAAAAGGTATCGTTAATTTGGGGAAGCGTTAAGCGAAGTAATGGTTTGGTCTGTGTAGAAGAAGTGTACTTACTTCTCTAAATAATTTGTATCTGCTGTTGTTGTGCCCTGTTCTGGATAGGATAACATGTGACTTGCTAGATCTATTGCATAAATTGTTTCTAAAACGAGAAATTGAAAATAGTAAGGTTTTTATTTGCAAATTGTTCATCTATTACTTACTTCTATCCGCTAGTCCCTTTATGAAGGTATTCAGGCTGAACAGCCTCATCCAGTATGTATTGGTGTTCTTTGTTGGCGTTGGTGGGATTGTCAGAAGCACTACTCTTTTGCACTGGATTCGTAATACATCCACTAAGCGTTGGTACTTGGTTTTAAATCTAATGAGAGTAGTTACCTAAGAAAGCAAAAAATAGTTTGTTTTTCAAGAAATAAAGCAATAAAAGGTATCGTTAATTTGGAGAAGCGTTAAGCGAAGTATTGGTTTGGTCCGTGAAGAAGAAGTGCACTTACTTCTTTAAATAATCTGTATCTGCTGTTGTGCCCGGTTCTGGATAGGATAACATGTGACTTGCTAGATCTATTGCATAAATTGTTTCTAAAACGAGAAATTGAGAATAGTAAGGTTTTTATTTGCAAATTGTTCATCTATTACTTACTTCCATCCGCTAGTCCCTTTATGAAGGTATTCAGGCTGAACAGCCTCATCCAGTATGTATTGGTGTTCTTTGTTGGCGTTGGTGGGATTGTCAGAAGCACTACTCTTTTGCACTGGATTCGTAATACATCCACTAAGCGTTGGTACTTAGTTTTAAATCTAATGAGAGTAGTTACCTAAGAAAGCAAAAGATAGTTTGTTTTTCAGGAAATAAAGCTATAAAAGGTATCGTTAATTTGGGGAAGCGTTAAGCGAAGTATTGGTTTGGTCTGTGAAGAAGAAGTGCACTTACTTCTCTAAATAATTTGTATCTGCTGTTGTTGTGCCCGGTTCTGGATAGGATAACATGTGACTTGCTAGATCTATTGCATAAATTGTTTCTAAAACGAGAAATTGAAAATAGTAAGGTTTTTATTTGCAAATTGTTCATCTATTACTTACTTCCATCCGCTAGTCCCTTTATGAAGGTATTCAGGCTGAACAGCCTTATCCAGTATGTATTGGTGTTCTTTGTTGGCGTTGGTGGGATTGTCAGAAGCACTACTCTTTTGCACTGGTTTCATAATACATCCACTAAGCGTTGGTACTTGGTTTTAAATCTAATGAGAGTAGTGTCCTAAGAAAGCAAAAAATTAGTTTGTTTTTCAAGAAATAAAGCTATAAAAGGTATCGTTAATTTGGGGAAGCGTTAAGCGAAGTAATGGTTTGGTCTGTGTAGAAGAAGTGTACTTACTTCTCTAAATAATTTGTATCTGCTGTTGTTGTGCCCGGTTCTGGATAGGATAACATGTGACTTGCTAGATCTATTGCATAAATTGTTTCTAAAACGAGAAATTGAAAATAGTAAGGTTTTTATTTGCAAATTGTTCATCTATTACTTACTTCTATCCGCTAGTCCCTTTATGAAGGTATTCAGGCTGAACAGCCTCATCCAGTATGTATTGGTGTTCTTTGTTGGCGTTGGTGGGATTGTCAGAAGCACTACTCTTTTGCACTGGATTCGTAATACATCCACTAAGCGTTGGTACTTGGTTTTAAATCTAATGAGAGTAGTTACCTAAGAAAGCAAAAAATAGTTTGTTTTTCAAGAAATAAAGCAATAAAAGGTATCGTTAATTTGGAGAAGCGTTAAGCGAAGTATTGGTTTGGTCCGTGAAGAAGAAGTGCACTTACTTCTTTAAATAATCTGTATCTGCTGTTGTGCCCGGTTCTGGATAGGATAACATGTGACTTGCTAGATCTATTGCATAAATTGTTTCTAAAACGAGAAATTGAGAATAGTAAGGTTTTTATTTGCAAATTGTTCATCTATTACTTACTTCCATCCGCTAGTCCCTTTATGAAGGTATTCAGGCTGAACAGCCTCATCCAGTATGTATTGGTGTTCTTTGTTGGCGTTGGTGGGATTGTCAGAAGCACTACTCTTTTGCACTGGATTCGTAATACATCCACTAAGCGTTGGTACTTAGTTTTAAATCTAATGAGAGTAGTTACCTAAGAAAGCAAAAGATAGTTTGTTTTTCAGGAAATAAAGCTATAAAAGGTATCGTTAATTTGGGGAAGCGTTAAGCGAAGTATTGGTTTGGTCTGTGAAGAAGAAGTGCACTTACTTCTCTAAATAATTTGTATCTGCTGTTGTTGTGCCCGGTTCTGGATAGGATAACATGTGACTTGCTAGATCTATTGTATAAATTGTTTCTAAAACGAGAAATTGAGAATATTAAGGTTTTATTTAAGGTTTTTATTTGCAAATTGTTCATCTATTACTTACTTCTATCTTGTAGTCCCTTTATGAAGGTATTCAGGCTGAACAGCCTTATCCAGTATGTAGTGGTGTTCTTTGTTGGCGTTGGTGAGATTGTCAGAAGCACTACTCTTTTGCACTGGATTCGTAATACATCCACTAAGCGTTGGTACTTGGTTTTAAATCTAATGAGAGTAGTGTCCGAAGAAAGCAAAAAAATAGTATGTTTTTCAAGAAATAAAGCTATAAAAGATATCGTTAATTTGGGGAAGCGTTAAGCGAAGTATTGGTTTGGTCTGTGAAGAAGAAGTGCACTTACTTCTTTAAATAATCTGTATCTGCTGTTGTTGTGCCCGGTTCTGGATAGGATAACATGCGACTTGCTAGCTCTGTTGTATAAATTGTTTCTAAAACGAGAAATTGAGAATATTAAGGTTTTATTTAAGGTTTTTATTTGCAAATTGTTCATCTATTACTTGCTTCCATCTGATAGTCCCTTTATGAAGGTATTCAGGCTGAACAGCCTCATCCAGTATGTATTGGTGTTCTTTGTTGGCGTTGGTGGGATTGTTAGAAGCACTACTCTTTTGCACTGGATTCGTCATACATCCACTAAGCGTTGGTACTTGGTTTTAAATCTAATGAGAGTAGTTACCTAAGAAAGCAAAAAATAGTTTGTTTTTCAAGAAATAAAGCTATAAAAGGTATCGTTAATTTGGGGAAGCGTTAAGCAAAGTATTTGTTTGGTCCGTGAAGAAGAAGTGCACTTACTTCTTTAAATAATCTGTATCTGCTGTTGTTGTGCCCGGTTCTGGATAAGATAACATGTGACTTGCTAGATCTATTGCATAAATTGTTTCTAAAACTTTAAACTGAGAATAGTAAGGTTTTTATTTGCAAATCGTTCATCTATTACTTACTTCCATCCGCTAGTCCCTTTATGAAGGTATTCAGGCTGAACAGCCTTATCCAGTATGTATTGGTGTTCCTTGTTGGCGTTGGTGGGATTGTCAGAAGCACTACTCTTTTGCACTGGATTCGTAATACATCCACTAAGCGTTGGTACTTGGTTTTAAATCTAATGAGAGTAGTGTCCTAAGAAAGCAAAAAAATAGTATGTTTTTCAAGAAATGAAGCTATAAAAGATATCGTTAATTTGGGGAAGCGTTAAGCGAAGTATTGGTTTGGTCTGTGAAGAAGAAGTGCACTTACTTCTTTAAATAATCTGTATCTGCTGTTGTTGTGCCCGGTTCTGGATAGGATAACATGTGACTTGCTAGCTCTATTGTATAAATTGTTTCTAAAACGAGAAATTGAGAATAGTAAGGTTTTATTTAAGGTTTTTATTTGCAAATTGTTCATCTATTACTTGCTTCCATCTGATAGTCCCTTTATGAAGGTATTCTGGCTGAACAGCCTTATCCAGTATGTATTGGTGTTCTTTGTTGGCGTTGGTGGGATTGTCAGAAGCACTACTCTTTTGCACTGGATTCGTAATACATCCACTAAGCGTTGGTACTTAGTTTTAAATCTAATGCGAGTAGTGTCCTAAGAAAGCAAAAAATTAGTTTGTTTTTCAAGAAATAAAGCTATAAAAGGTATCGTTAATTTGGGGAAGCGTTAAGCGAAGTATTGGTTTGGTCTGTGAAGAAGAAGTGCACTTACTTCTTTAAATAATCTGTATCAGCTGTTGTCGTGCCCGGTTCTGGATAGGATAACATGTGACTTGCTAGATCTATTGCATAAATTGTTTCTAAAACGAGAAATTGAGAATAGTACGGTTTTTATTTGCAAATTGTTCATCTATTACTTACTTCCATCCGCTAGTCCCTTTATGAAGGTATTCTGGCTGAACAGCCTCATCCAGTATGTATTGGTGTTCTTTGTTGGCGTTGGTGGGATTGTCAGAAGCACTACTCTTTTGCACTGGATTCGTAATACATCCACTAAGCGTTGGTACTTGGTTTTAAATCTAATGCGAGTAGTGTCCTAAGAAAGCAAAAAATTAGTTTGTTTTTCAAGAAATAAAGCTATAAAAGGTATCGTTAATTTGGGGAAGCGTTAAGCGAAGTATTGGTTTGGTCTGTGAAGAAGAAGTGTCTGTATCAGCTGTTGTCGTGCCCGGTTCTGGATAGGATAACATGTGACTTGCTAGATCTATTGCATAAATTGTTTCTAAAACGAGAAATTGAGAATAGTAAGGTTTTTATTTGCAAATTGTTCATCTATTACTTACTTCCATCCGCTAGTCCCTTTATGAAGGTATTCAGGCTGAACAGCCTCATCCAGTATGTATTGGTGTTCTTTGTTGTCGTTGGTGGGATTGTCAGAAGCACTACTCTTTTCTAAACAGTTGAATATTCCTCAACAAGAATTGAAAGGAATAAAACAAGTTGCACATTTCGTCAGCCTCATATATGTTCGCTTTTGGCACGAGGCAGTTGTAAGTCGATGGATTCCAAAGAATCATTTGGATATGCTACAGCTTCTGAGCACTTACCCTGATCTAGACATCAAAAAAAGAGCTCTCACAGTTGCTAAGAGACACCTTCGGTATCTGTCAGAAACGAACGTAGGATTGGCTTTTTTGGATGAACGTATTACTCAGGCTGAAAGGGAAAATATGACTAAAAATTTAGAAACCAAACCTACAAAGAAAAGGGAAATGAAACTATTAGAGGGTAAAAACCTAGTTTTTGACGGAAAAGACCTGAGCCATTTTGTTACTAATAAAACAAAGACGTTCTTTAAATTGTTTGGGATCCACGACGTGACAGAATACTGCAGTGATTCTCTAAGAAGCCGTGTGAACGCTCTTAAGGTGGTCAATGATACCGCAGAAAGAGGAATTGCTCTGATAAAAAAGTTTAATGAATCGGTCAGGAACGAACAACAAAAACAATTTTTGTTGAGGGTAGTCAAACATCACAGAAAAGTCGTCACCCAGCGAACAAAAGAAGGGATTGCATCGTTCAAAGTTGATTAATATAATATTTGTTTCTCCTATCATACTACTTATTAATCTTAGTGTCTAGTTTTAATATTATTTTAAGTTTGTGATTTATAGTTTTCCCAATAAAAGTAATTAACATTGAAAAATCGTAATTTTTGCCTGCTTTAACAAAACTGATCAAAGTGTGCAACCTCTAAATATTATCCAATCTTCTTGAAATTTGGCATATATATCTTTTACATCACTGAGACTCGGGGCGTAAGCAAAGTCTGCAAAGATTTTACATTTTATTTTTTTGCCCTACAAAATGAAACACCCTAGTGCACAAGTACGCAAAAACCGGTGTAAATAAATATAAATAATAATAATAATAAGATCTTATTGCTTCTTAAAATACTATATAAACTATATTTGTAGCAAGTAGTTTGGAGATGCTTTTAAAAAATACATTTAAATATAAAATTTAAATAATGGTAAATATAATTAATTAATTATTCGTTTAATATAAATGATCCGACCTTAATTACATTAATGATGAATTTTTGCAAATTTAGTTGCAAGGAATGGAGTCACTTGGTCTAGGAAAATGATGAGTTCATAAAACCTTAAAACCTAATTATGCCCAAAATGGACCAAGGTGGTTTTTGATTTCCGTGATTCAATTAGCATTGAATGTTGCTGTTGCTTCTTTTGTCTTTGTTGCCGTATGTTGTTCTTCTTGCAAAAACTTGATGTGCAATTCTTGGAACCATAGCTTTTTTACTTTGTCTTCCCTATTGTTTATTCTCAACATTAGGAACTCTTCAGGTTGATAAATTGCGTGGTTTTCTTTTATTATAATAATAATAATTAGTAACACTTACGTATTATACTTGTGCAATTGTTTGTTACGAGGTGAGCTGTACGATTAATGCTCTGTGCATTTTTGAGTGCGTGCTTCAATTGTTTAACTAATACATCCTTTTCTTTTCAAAAATTCCTTGAAATATGTTAAAGTTACTACATCTCTGTGTCCTTTTTCCTCTAAATACCTGGGTATTTTTATATCTAACCGTTCAGTAAAATGTATATGATAATTGCATCAAATGTTTCTTCTCTTCTTTGCAAGATATCTAAGGAACGAATATGTTTCGAAACATGGTCTATCATTTGTCGAAAGGATGCCGATGAATCCTTTATTACGATAGGTATGTCAAAAATAGCTTTAATTATCTATGAGTGTGTACTAACAGATAATATTATTGTTATACGTTCACATAGTTAATCTCAAGCAGTGTCGTAATTTTCCACTGCAAATTCAATGTATTTGATAACTTGTGATTTGATCCTCTAAATAGTGAAATTTTCAAATTGTTGAAATACTTTCATTTCGTCGCAAATGCGTTCTATCTTGGGAGTGACTACTGCACCGTCCAGACGGTGCACTTAAAAAAAATGCTGCACCGTCCAGACGGTGCACTTAACAAAAAATGCTGCACCGTCAAGACGGTGCACTTAACAAAAATGCTGCACCGTCCAGACGGTGCACTTAACACAAAATGCTGCACCGTCCACTCGATCGCAGAAAACTTGTTTACGGCGACTCTTGCCTAACTTTTAGAAAATACTTACAGTGTTTTTCTTTTGGTTTTCCTCTTTTGACAATTGTATTTCACTTTTTCTCGAAACTATTAATTTCCTATCTCTATTAAACAGATTGCTGTGTACGTAGGAAATAGTTTTGAGAAATAGTGAAATGCAATTGACAAAAGAGGAAAACCAAAAGAAAAACTGTGTAATTGTTAATTGACGCTGTTAAGTGATGAATGCAAACTGATATAGTAGGCCTAAATGGTTAAAAAAATTAGATAACTTTGTAAATTCTACCGGGTGGTAACTGTATAAGTATGATAAAATCATAGTCCACATATTAATAAATATTTTGGTTTATTAGAAAAACAAATTATCGAACTCATTACTAATTCGGGATTCAACATAAAAAACAAAACAGAATATCTTGTTAGAAAATAAAAATATTTGAAAAACAAATTGCACTTAACTTAGCCTAGCTTTTGCCCTGATACTTAATTTGAAGCTCTTAAATGCCTCCCAAGCTTTTACTGAGAAGAATTTTTTCAAAGTTAACGTATTTACTTCAAGTATTCTCGGGTCAATCTGCTCCACTGGAAGTAAGTCATCGATTTCTATTTGTCTAGTTTTCACAACTTCTAGATCTTTCATAATCCATTCTAGTAACAAATTTGTCTTCTCTTTGGTTGTTCTGTTTTTGAATGGTAGTACCTTAGCTTTTTTTCGTCGTTTCTTAATTCCAATAACAGTAACATCAGAGCCAGAAGGTCTACCTCTTTTTTTGCAGATGGGTACTTTAATATTTTTTATTATATCAGTTTCCTTATAGTCTTTGACATTGTTCATAATTGCTCTGTTCGATACTTCTTCCTGGTTTTCATTAGGAACATCTTTTTCAATATCATTTTCGTAAATTCTGTTACCTAGTAAGTCATTGTTAAAAGTGTCTGCCATGACTTCTTCATCAAATAAATTTGAACTATCCTCATTACATATTAATTCGGTACTCTCACCTACCTCCATTTGTTCGTTATCAGCCGATAATAATGATTCCTGTAAATAGGGTTCAGTCTCGTTAGGTGTGTCGATCTGTGTAACAATTGTTTCCAAAAAGTCATATTTCCCATTCTCCAAATTATCTATCATTGCATCCAAAACTTTATTGACATTCTGGTATCTACTACCACATAAATCAGAAGCTAAAGATGCTACCAGGCTTTTATGAAAGTCTTCTTGTATTTCTCTTGCGATGACATTGGTTTTTTCCTGTTTTCAGTTGAAAATGTTTCAACATGTAGTGCATCACCAGTGTGTGCTTCGACATCTGTTTGTTGTAAAAAAGGACAGTGCTCCATAAAATGGTTCATCTTCCATCTGTCAATAATAAGGAGGCAATCGAAAAGATTTTGTTTTATATGGTGTCGCACAGCAAAAATGTGTTTACAAGGCAATCCCTTTGAAAGATGGAAATAGCACGTACAGGCATCAGGACTGGTTTGCAATATAATGTCTTTTTTTTTAATATTGTAGAATGGTAAGTCTTCATCAGTAGGAATTATTTCTACATTTCCAAACGAGAACTGTGACTTTAATTTATCAAAAGCAAACGGCGTCAGTAGTTTTAGGTATTTGTACTCAAAATCATCAACTTTGTAAGTGTAGATAATTCTTTTGTTCAAAATAGTAGCAACTCTAGCATTTTTCTCTTTTTCCAAAGAGTCTATTACTATTGACAACTTTTCAATAAATTCTTCCAAGGAACTGTGCTTAGAAATGATAGCTTTTAGTTTTGCATTTATTCCTTCAATTCTGTTATTGGTAGTACTCATGAAAGTTTCAATTTTTCGACCAAGGTAAGAACACCATTCTTCCTTGATTTCAATCCAGTGGTCTTCTAAGTAGTTGTAAATTCTCGTACACTTCTTCTTTATTTGATCAACCAGAGCGTCAAATTCTTGCTCAGTTTTTGAATAAACTAATTTCTGCAACAATTCAAGTATTGCATCTTTGGTACTTGAAGCAATTTTAAATTTTTCACAAGTAATTTCACGTCGAAATATTTTCAGAACGTGAAACATGCATATATGCAACGAAATTCTGGGAAAGCAAGTGCGAAAAACATCCCTATCTGTAAAATCCTTATCGGTCATTACATTTTTAATATTGGCAGCTGATGGATGTGATTTTTTGAAGGTTTCTAAGAACCATTGAAAACTGTCCTTCTCTTCTGACATCAAAATCCCCACAGCAACTATATTACTCTCACCATTTCCATCTATATTCAAAACTATATAAACTGGTGCTTTAATCGACAGCAATTTGTACGTGGCATCTACAAATATTATTTCAGGATAAGCAGTCAACGAATTTATCATTTTCGGTGAAGAAAAGAATAAGCCTTTAAAAACGTTACTCTCGTCAATTAAAACATGACAGTCGGCCCCTAAAATAATATGTATCATTAAATTACAATGATTCTACTGTTATTGTATCATACCAAATTTTGACTGAATCAACTTCGATACTGTTTCTATATTATTTTGTATTAATTTTGAAGCTTGCTGTAGATTTCTTAAATCCTTCAGGGTAACAGTCTGATTTAAGTTTGTCTCCAAATCCACCCCCTTCTATCTTCCGGGTTGTATCAAATTACGTCTTCTTCACAAATGCACCACGTTGTATTGGCACTGTGTTCAGTGTCAAGCGACTAAGCAGTTCTGTATGATGACACATTTGTAAAATTGTTCCGCAAGTGGTAATTGCCTTTACCAAAATCTTCTTAAAATGGTATTATCTCAATAGAAATTCCTTCAGGCTATTATTACACAACAAAATCACAAAGCACTATATTGCTTAATTTCATTTGAAGTTGGGCCTGATAGAAATAAGGTGTGTCTGTCCACTTTGTCAATGCACAAATTTCTTTGCGACAATTAACATACGTAGTCGCCTTTGGAAACAAATGCAGTTATACAGGTATTAAGTTTGTCGTCACTTATCATTTTGAAAAATCTGATTTTTGTCAAAAAAAAAAACAAATAATTTAGTCGCTAGACATACGATTTTCTTAACATTTTTGGAAAATAGTTCAAATACTACGAAACTTAAGTGGTTTCGTTTTCGTTAACTTTGAATGTACACTTTCTCTAAAATTAATTTTCCACGTAAAACATGTGAAATAATTTAATTAATAAACATCGTTTTTCGTTTCTAAAACAATTCATTCACATCGTTATATTATGGTCCAACTGACTGTCAACTGTTTCAGGATTGTGGAAAAAACAAAAGGTTAGAGGACTTAAGTGCTTTTTTATTTTGACTAAGAAATACAGAACAAAACTTCAACAAAAATCCTAATAGATTGTAAGAGTATTTGTTAAATCTTCAGCAATAATTTTTTAGTGCCTTTTAATTGTTTTTTTACTTAAAACATAAAATTTTGTTTTATCGTTATGAACTTTACCGACACGCTGGCAGCGGTCGATCTTATCTGGCATAACTTATACATCTAATTTATTTGCAAACAAATCAGCTACCTTTTTCTCTAATTCGAAGTTTGTTCTTTCATTGTCTATAAGCCCAAAGTTGCGGCCACTATTTCTTCTGAAACACTGTTCTAATGCATCCATTTTATGGATTAAATTTTTGTTTTCTTCTTCCAAATAACGCTCATTGTATGATTCTATTTTTTCAGTAGCCGTTTTGTAAATTCTGTGATGAACGTATCATCTCCATCATACCTTCCTTTACGGATTTTAATAACTCCACATATTGCATTTGTCCTCTGGTAACAGACATTGCAATATTGATTATAATTCTATCACAATTTCCACACACGGACGGAATTTAAAAAGATGTTTATACTTTGCAGTACAATGAACGAATTTTAACTTTAACAAATAATATTTGTGCGGTGTACATTTTTTCTTACTACAGAAGTGGCATCTCCTGTTTGTTGCGAAAACAGGCATTTTGAGCAACCTGGACATATCGTTTTTCTGCCAGGACTGTGATTTTATACTTGTTTTGGGCTTGTTACAACCAGGTCTGCGTATTTTTGGAGTTTTTGGTTTAGCACCAATTAGTCCAATACCCACAGAGATTCAGAATTGTCTCAATGATACACAGCCATCTTTGAATTTTGATTAAGGATTATGTAGACATTTACAATGCATTTAAGTCTAAAAAATAAATATATATCTGGTGCCACTATTTCTGGCTCGTGCCGGAAGAAATCTCGGTCATAATCTTTCTTAGCCTCACTACGGTGTACCTTACTGTGTTCGTTTAATACAAAAGCTTCATGAAAACGTTTAATACACACACCAACAGTTTTTGTTAACTCAGTATTTTAACTGGAACTGGAATGAAACAAGTCTAACTATACCTTTGTATTTATTTCATAACTAAAAGACATCCAAACGCACCTAACACTGACTGGTACCATGCGTCAGGAAATATTGTTTTCTATTTTGCGTTTAGAATAAGTCGATTCTAGCACCCAAATGACGTTATTTGAGTGTTAGAATAAGCGGTTGGTGTGCTAGAATAGGCTAGTAAAATTTACTGCATTGATGTTGGTAGCGTTGGTTGAACTGTCAACTGACATACGTCAAAAAAATAAATCTCACAAAGCAGAGGCAGAGAACAGCAAATTAATGAAAACAAAGTTTAATTTAAATTATTACCGTGGAAAGTACAATTATTATGCACATTAACAGTTACATGCGATTTGTCTTGGGGATTTACAGTGATACCATGTAAATTCTGATCCGACACAATATTTTGATGAACATTACTGTTACCTATAACAGAAATGTTTCTATTTGTGCCATAATCAGACCGTTGTTGTGAAATGGTAGAACATACAGGTAAGGCTGAATCAGCTTGCTTAGACCCAAGCATTTGTGACACTTCAATTTTTTTCTTTAAGGAAGCTTCAACATAACCTTCGGTCACAGCCGAAGATTTCCAGCCTCCATGGCGTTTAATGGTCAAAAAATCACCACCATGATTAGCCAGATGTGTCGCACTACTCCTTCTGAAACAGTGTCCTGTAAAACGTTCTGGGTTTGGCAACTTAAGAAAAACTGCAATCTCTTTGGGCACGTTTCCCATAGAATTGATACCAATTGGAGAATTAACACAACAACCATTACGACAAGTCAAAAAAAATCTTTTATGTGTAACTTTAGTAGGTCTTAAGTTTGCATATTTTTTAATTCTATCAATCCAGTGTAGTAGGTATTGCGCCTCCTGAGACCAGCCCCTCCAGTTTTTTTTGGCCACGCCTGCTGCGCTCTGATTGGCTATCCCCTCTCCTCTAGCTCATCCCCTTGCTTCTGATTGGTCGACGCCATCTTGGATGACACGCCTACTATTCTGTGATTGGCTGAAGGCGGCCATTTTGAAAACGCCTACTATTCTCTGATTGGATGACGGCCATTTTGGAACTTCGGGCGCCATTTTACCCTCCATGACTGGAAACTGTATTACCGGCAACATGCATGCTGCTAAGAGATGGCGCTATGAAGGAATACCGACAAACTATGTACTATTACTACTAGGGGGCGCATCATGAAGAAAGCTGTATTACCGATTACGGGCGTTCTGCTAATTTGTTAATAGAGGGAGCCAAAGGTTTATCATTTTATATTAATAAATTTTACCGATTTCTTAAAATAATTATCGCCGTCATTAATACTTTAATTACATATAATAATTTAAGATAATTAATTCAGAATTTAAATTTTAAAGGCCGCTTTAAACGCAAATCATGGAACAATTTACGGATATTTCCTAATACATGTCGCGTTAGTATGAATAATAATAATAACAATAATAATAATAATGTCTTTATTTCCTTACATGTTTACACCCAAATAGGGAAAAATATGAATTTAAAAAAAACCTAACAGCTTTAAATGTAAATCGCGGACTTGCTCGATATAAACGGACCGCCAGTTTTCCATCTCTACCATTATATAAATTTCTAATATAATATTTACGTCGAGAGAGATTGATCATATAGTTGATATATTAATTAGCTACATTTTCCTCTTCTCTCACAACCGCGATCAATGAAACATTTCCAATGCGTATTTCTTGGTATCCCTTACAACCCTAATATAATTTTACATACAGCGGTATTTTAAAATCTGTGTCATTTTGAAGTCGACATCTTAGATTTCCCACTCTTCTTGAATTTTTAGCTCTGGGATTGGATCGACCATCTTTTATCCCTTTTCACTAGACGAAGACTCTCTCTCTCTCCTTCTCGCTGCGTACCTTGCTATCTCTCTCAACGAAGCAATCTGTATTATCGCCTAACAATTTACGGATATTTGCTAATAGATGTAGTGATAGTATGAATACCTCGTAGACACGCCCATTCGTGATCTGATTGATCGATAGCTTTTATCCATACCCAGATGGTCGGTCTGTGAAACGCGGGTTTTTCAGCCGAGATCAAACCACCAAAAATATCTATAAAAGCTATAAAAAATTATGAAAATACATCATACTTACTGTAACTGAAAACTCAAAAAATATCTGCCACAGCTTGAGATTTAAACTCTCTCTTTACAAATTAATTAATCAAGTCGTAGGTATTGGTTCCACAGCTGTATAAATTGTGAAAAGGAATAGATAAGGGTTTAACACAAATAAAAACATAAAAGGGCGCCATCTGGTTTTGAGCTTAGTTAATGATTTATTAACCATTCAAAGATGTTGATTGAATAAGCATTAAAATTTATTAAATTCATTAACCAGAAAATGAATAGAATATTTCGTTAAAACAGAATTTTGTTTACTTAAAATTTTGAAGAAATGAACTTAAGCATTCATAACCAATATGGTTCCGTTTTTCAGATCCATCAGTTTGAATTAATAACATTTATTAACAAAAGAATGGGTAAAATACACATACAAAGATAAACAAATAAAACACACCTTGTATATTTATTACTAATCCAATCTAAATTTATTGGATTATAATTCTGTCCAAAAGTTAATCAATAAAAAAATTCACCAAGAACATTTCATTTAATAAAGAAAACAAACAGGAAAACTTATTGGATTGACCACAAAATTGTTCAAAACACATACTACCAATATTAGAAATTTACATTGACAGATCATGATCGCAAAATATTTCAAAAGAATCGATTAGATCAACCATAAAAATTATTCAAAACAATTTAATTTAAATATTAACCTAGGTATTAACTGAGCTTTTCCTGGAAAAAATTTATAAACAAATCTCTGAAGGAGATTAGACAAATTATATTAATTCGACAGTATCAATATAAATGATTTGTAATTACATTAAAGTTTAAAGCTTTTCTAACAACTGACAAGAGTTCTATTGATAATAGAAATTTAATGAGCAAAAATTTATAATGAACTTCTAATAATTGAGAAACAATAACAAAAATGACTGCAAATTCAAGCAAGAAATTTATCTAAATGAATAACACTAAAAACAATAGTCACAATACCTTTTATTTTTGGTAAGTCACAAACCAAAATCAACGATAAACTGCATAAAATTTGACGACAACGTCACAGCAAATGGAAACTGGAATATTGAGCTTTTTCTTTCATACATTAAAGATGTACGAGATAACCCTCGTAGAAACTGGATATGGCGAATTATAATTTGCAAATTCACCCCAAACGGCAGTAACAAAATGCAACCAAAGAGTTCCATAAAAGATTTGGCTATTAGTTTTGATAACCATTTTATAATTTCATTGTTTTCAATAAAAAAATACACATAAACATTAATTCTGAACTGAATTTAGAAGGCACACAGCACGAATTATTATTTAACCGAAATTTCGATTACAGCGAAAGCGTCTGTAATTATTAACTTATTTCTGTAAAATAATTATTTAGACGAGATTACGGTACGGTAGACTGTCGTAACATATGTTACACAGTAATGAGGGAAACTGAATTTCCCACTTCTCTGAAGCACAAACATCCGCAAAAATATTTAACGGAATAACTAACTTTTGTTAACCACGAATTATTGGTTAATTTCCGAACACTGATTTAAACGAGAACCATTACATGTTGATTTTAATTAAATGCACCGGCCATCCGAAAGCCGGTAATTGTTCAAACAATATGAAAAACTGAATTTAGAGTTTTCTTTCAAACTCCATTTTACTACAACAAAATGGCATTTTTAACACCAGATCGAACGTACGCTCTCGGCGTGTGATTTTTGGAAGACTCTCAAAAATCGGTCTGTTTGTTAGTGTCCGGTCAGAACCGAGCGAAGCCTTTTTATAAGCTCCCCTTTCGCGTTACTCCGCGTCTCAACATCTGTTATTAGGCGGCTAGGGCGCTTGTTACATGGCCTACTATAGGATATTAGACCTTACGTGTAAAAAATAGTACCCAAAATTCTACCCGCCAAAACACATGTGTGAGCTAAAACGCTGGCTGTAGACAATATTCATACGCCACCTTGACTTAAAATTCAAACGCAAATAGCAGACAAAGGAAAGTGTATTTAGAATCGTATACACTCAAAATGTTTACCGAAATATTTTAATAAATGAGGTGACGAAGCGCTTCTCATAGTTTCTTTTCAAGGTTTCTTTTTGAAGAAATTGATATTTTTTTTGTAAAATGCCAGGTCGCAAGATACGAAAAACGACAACAGAATGACGTTACATTATTTCATTATAGCAAATATTAAACATTCCCTTCCTAAAAGGTGCTTTTTATTTAAGATGTTTATTTGATGACAGGTTAGTTTAAATTAAGTGACGTCCACAGGACCGAACTTAGGATTTTTAACAAGAATTACTACCAAATTCTATATACTAAATGCCGGTGGAAAATGTACCCGTTACATCTGTCATCTTGAAACACGCTCTGATTGGTTCGGCCATTTTCTCCCTACCATAGGCAATCATCTTGAAACCCCTACCCCTAGCGTTTAATGTCTTGCGTACCTAGCTAGCTATCTCTCGCTACCTACAAGTTCTGCCGTCCTTCTCGCTCTCTCTCTCTCTCTCTCTCTCTCTCTCTCTCTCTCTCTCTCTCTCTCTCTCTCTCTCTCTCTCTCTCTCACTCACTCACTCATGCACACACCCTGTACTCTTTGTAACTTTTCTAGAAGAAGAAGAAGAAATAATAATGTCAGATATGAATTATGTTTCTACTTTTCGTGTACCCTCTCTCGCGGGTAACGATCTACCCTTTTATATAGTCGCCCTTCTCCATTTGCTAGTAAAAATGAGACATCACCAGCCCTAGAATTTTATATTTCGCGGATGACTACAAGACCGCTGTATTCTAATGAAACTTTCTACCCCAAAGAGATCATGAAATTTAAAGAAACCGACAGTCTTTGACACAACCGCGAGGTTTGCAAGCTCGTCTAACCGTCGTATCTATGTCAGTAGCTCCCCTTCGTGAAGGGGTTTCGGATCTCAATGTTAAGAAAATTACGTTAAAATAAATACACACAGACTATTGAATCACGTTCAGGAATCGGAATGGTTTCTAACACTAACATGTATCAACGGACAAATTAACTACATAAAAAGAGAAAAACCTAATTCTAATGCAGAAAAATGTATAGACTTACCCTCCTCTGGCGTATCACATTTAAATTTAAAAAAAACGGAAAAACAATAAATATTTACCACTTTTAACCACCTCACCTCACCAGGAAGAAGAAGAAGAAGCTTGAATATTCAGTATAAACAGACACTTTTTTAAATTTAAAAACAGTTATTATTAATCTTTCAAGCCTCTGTTATATACCACACACTGTCATATACCACTTGTAACCACCTCACCTCACCAGGAAGAAGAAGAAGCTTGAATATTCAGTATAAACAGACACTTTTTTAAATTTAAAACCAGTTATTATTAATCTTTCAAGCCTCTGTTATATACCACACACGCATACAACGTATAGAAATGGACTGACGTGAAAATCTTATTTCAAATATTTAGCTCCCTACGAGACAAAAGGAAACATTTCATTGGTCGTTTAAAAATATAATATGCCTTAGGCTATATACATTCCTTTAGACATTTCAAGGGGTGAAAACAAGATTCTAACCGGCCCGTTGCCGAGACTTGAAATCGAGATAATTATCAGATTAAAATGCATCACTATACCCCAAAAAAAGGGCTAGCTGACTACCTGAGACATGATGGCAGGCAGGTACTAACCCTTGAACATTTTAAAATCCTGGTACAGTAAAAACAAAAGAGTATAGTCGACGACGGTTAGGTTTTAACTTATTTCCTAACGAATTTATAAAAAAAAACAGAGAATGAATTTTGTATCATTTAAGTCCGGTATATATATTTAAAAAAAAAGCTATTATTATTTTACATACATTATATTTTGAGTTTATATAGTCGAAGTGCAAACTGACTGCGAATTAACAGCGTATGACTTTCATATTTTTCTTTCAACTGCCGGTAATACTGCTGTTTCTTGTTTACATGTCAATCTACAATAGATTTTATAAGAAATTGGTTGCATATGCATAAATGTTCATTTTAAAGATAGCGCTCGCTCTTGTAACAATAACATATGCTTCGATGACGCACCCGACACCGTCTCTAATTTAATAGCCTTTACCAATAGTTGCATTCTATATGAAGAGAAATACACCTGAAAGAAATAAAACGCCTTATATGTATGTATTTTACGGTTCTATTGTACCTCGTTATTGTATACTAAAACAGACGAATATCTAGCCCAGGTAAACTGAATGCGAGCTTTTAAAACATTCCATTAGACTGATTCGGACTGATTCAAAGGGGATACAATGTTTATATTAAATTTTCCGTATTCTGTTAAAACAATAATTTAGAGCGTACCTCTTCTTTTACTACTTAAAATAACATTATTCACTTTGCTTTCATCTGATAACCGTATATGAGGAACTTCCCACGAGAGCTTATCAATCTTGATATATCCTTTCTGTTAATAACAATTTAAATTCATTTCCTATCACATACATACATTATCAAGCATATTCACATACAATTTCAAACAGGTACACGTGCAATTTGAAGCATATACACGCACATACACGCACAATATAGCTTATATACACGTGCAATTTACAATCATCGTGTTATATTCTATACCAATAGCTCCTATTGTCATACAAAATTTATATATTTCATCTATTTAAAAGACTTACTGTCTATATACCTTAAATTCATTTCCTAACAAGCATACATTATCAAGCATATTCACATACAATTTCATATAGGTAAGAAAGTCAAGTCACGTTACGTTCAACGAAGCCAATCTCGACGAGTTTTCAAGATCACCCGAGTTTAGCCGAACATTCTCGAACAATTATTACACAATTCCAATGATTCTAGAACATTCCAAGGGTCTAACTGGTGTTAAACAGGTATTAGACAGCTGTTAATATCGACTGCTTATAATAATATTGGTTGTCTATGTTTAGAATTGTGTAATAATTGTTCGAGAATGTTCGGCTAAACTCGGGGTGACCTTGAAAACTCGTCGAGATTGGCTTCGTTGAACGTAACTTGACTTGACTTTCTTACCTATATGAAGAACATATGATCAGTGCATGTAATCAACTTTTACGGGAGGTTGAAACAATAAATATACGTTTAGGAGTGAGCTGCATCACACTAGTTAAGTTTATTCGTATATAAAGTGATAGAGTTGTAAATATCTCTTAATACTCATCCTACTTCTACGTTCTACCATGAACCATATTCATTCCTTTCTTTATTATTATTATTATTGACATAACCTCACTGTTGATTTACTCTCGTTACTTATTCCAGGGGGTATGTTGATTGTATGCATATGTAAGACTTGCTAGGCCATGCAAATTAAATTGACAAAGTCTTGAAACAAAAGTGGCCTAGTTAGCCCTGTCGGACAAGAAATCTGGGTGTGATAAAAATAAAACATATAAAGATATTTTACAAACATTTATTGCATAATACAAGTATATAGATCATATGTTGTTTTCTATGACTATTGTAGTTCTACAGCTCTCTGAGTCGACGTTGTATGCCCTCGCAGAAATACTAATACGTATAAAGTCAGCGGGATGACTCGTTGGCCCTGTAACCTTTTTTAATTCTTCGTTACTTTCATAGTTGGCACGATAATCAGCCGGCTGCGTAGTTGCATCTTCTGACCCAACGATGTCAGTATTTGCCCCTGTTCCGGTCTTCACAACAGATGCGCTATGTTGTACGTTTTCCGCATGCCTTTTTAAGCTGTCTGTGAGTGAAAAACATTTGAAGCAGTTAGAACACCGGACTTTGATTGATTCGTGGACGCTTTTAATATGCCTTTTCAAGTGGTCACGACGTGAAAAAGTTTTGAAACAGCTAGAGCATTGGATTCTGTTTATTTCATGGACGGCTCTCTTGTGTATCTTGTAGGCATCAGAGTTTAAAAAAGTTTTGACACAGCTAGAACACTGGATTCTGCCTGATTCGTGCGTGGTTTTTACGTGTCTCTTGCAGGTGAATGGCCTCGCGAAAGACTTGAAGCAAACCGGACACTGTATGTTGCAACCCCTTTGACCAGAGTCATTCTTCTTCTTCTTACATACGTCGTTCAGGTGCTGATTCATTACGACTAATGAAGGAACAGGAACACTACCCCGCCTATTTATACTGATCGACCTGCGCAATCGGTTGTTCTCGGTTATAATCGTAAGCGCTCGGGGCAATATGTATGCGTGAGGATGAATCGTAGGTTCTATCCTAAGTGTATGTAACCCGGAACCGATGTCCGTACAATCTAAATTATCAAACTAACCATATAAACATGAATATTTACTACACTTGCTTTAATTCTTACTCCCTACCTAACTACCTACCGTAAACAATATGACATATCTGCGTCTAAATATAGTGAACGAAAGTACTAGAGGAACTTAATACCTTAGATCACGACTGTTTCTGAATGTATCATTTTGTTAATAACTCTTGCATGACAATAGCTTAGGTGGTAGCTGCCCCTGTCGTTCACCCTTCATTCTTAAGACACACGACTTTAGTTAATACATTTTGGTAGCTTAAATTAAACTAGTCCAGGTGGCGTAACGTTCGAGCATGATGATTGATCAACGGTGCTAAATGCATTATAGAAATTAATTAAAAACAAAATTAAATCCGAATTACATTGCGAAAATTGGGTGAAAATGCTAAAAATGTACTGAAAAAGTATCAAATGCTACATGACCCTAATCGAATATAATTTATATTATACGAAGGAGTAACATCATGTCGCTATTATCATATGGACAGGTTTCATATTTCGATGATTTATCCATATAACGTAATGAGTGATTAAAGATTTCAATGTTAGAAACAAAAAAAATAAAAGACTGATTCGGACTGATTCAAAGGGGATACATTGTTTACATTAAATTTTTCCGTATTCATGCGCGAGGATGAATCGTAGGTTCTATCCTAAGTGTATGTAACCCGGAACCGATGTCCGTACAATCTAAATTATCAAACTTACCATATAAACATGAATATTTACTACATTTGCTTTAATTCTTACTCCCTACCTAACTACCTACCGTAAACAATATGACATATCTGCGTCTAAATATAGTGAACGAAAGTACTAGAGGAACTTAATACCTTAGATCACGACTGTTTCTGAATGTATCATTTTGTTAATAACTCTTGCATGACAATAGCTTAGGTGGTAGCTGCCCCTGTCGTTCACCCTTCATTCTTAAGACACACGACTTTAGTTAATACATTTTGGTAGCTTAAATTAAACTAGTCCAGGTGGCGTAACGTTCGAGCATGATGATTGATCAACGGTGCTAAATGCATTATAGAAATTAATTAAAAACAAAATTAAATCCGAATTACATTGCGAAAATTGGGTGAAAATGCTAAAAATGTACTGAAAAAGTATCAAATGCTACATGACCCTAATCGAATATAATTTATATTATACGAAGGAGTAACATCATGTCGCTATTATCATATGGACAGGTTTCATATTTCGATGATTTATCCATATAACGTAATGAGTGATTAAAGATTTCAATGTTAGAAACAAAAAAAATAAAAGACTGATTCGGACTGATTCAAAGGGGATACATTGTTTACATTAAATTTTTCCGTATTCATGCGCGAGGATGAATCGTAGGTTCTATCCTAAGTGTATGTAACCCGGAACCGATGTCCGTACAATCTAAATTATCAAACTAACCATATAAACATGAATATTTACTACACTTGCTTTAATTCTTACTCCCTACCTAACTACCTACCGTAAACAATATGACATATCTGCGTCTAAATATAGTGAACGAAAGTACTAGAGGAACTTAATACCTTAGATCACGACTGTTTCTGAATGTATCATTTTGTTAATAACTCTTGCATGACAATAGCTTAGGTGGTAGCTGCCCCTGTCGTTCACCCTTCATTCTTAAGACACACGACTTTAGTTAATACATTTTGGTAGCTTAAATTAAACTAGTCCAGGTGGCGTAACGTTCGAGCATGATGATTGATCAACGGTGCTAAATGCATTATAGAAATTAATTAAAAACAAAATTAAATCCGAATTACATTGCGAAAATTGGGTGAAAATGCTAAAAATGTACTGAAAAAGTATCAAATGCTACATGACCCTAATCGAATATAATTTATATTATACGAAGGAGTAACATCATGTCGCTATTATCATATGGACAGGTTTCATATTTCGATGATTTATCCATATAACGTAATGAGTGATTAAAGATTTCAATGTTAGAAACAAAAAAAATAAAAGACTGATTCGGACTGATTCAAAGGGGATACATTGTTTACATTAAATTTTTCCGTATTCATGCGCGAGGATGAATCGTAGGTTCTATCCTAAGTGTATGTAACCCGGAACCGATGTCCGTACAATCTAAATTATCAAACTAACCATATAAATATGAATATTTACTACACCTGCTTTAATTCTTGCTCCCTACCTAACTACCTACCATAAACAATATGACATATCTGCGTCTAAATATAGTGAACGAAAGTACTAGAGGAACTTAATACCTTAGATCACGACTGTTTCTGAATGTATCATTTTGTTAATAACTCTTGCATGACAATAGCTTAGGTGGTAGCCGCACCTGTCGTTCACTGACGACGTTGGTCTTTAGTCGAGAACGTTTTGTTGTTAATATTGAAGATGATACTTTTATGTTGTATTTTCAGCAAAATAAATTGAATTAATTAAAATTAATGATTATTGTATTTATTTACACGTGTTTCGACAGTAGTCTTTTTTCAAAATACATTATAAGGTATAAATATAAAAAGCTGAAATAGTAATTACGTACATGACGAACTTATTCTACTTCAATTATTGATTTTAATTTATTTTGCTGAAACCCCAAGATAAAATTATCACCGTCAATATTATACTAATACAAAAGAAAAAATCCACAACATAATATTTTTATATGTACGTCTTATTCTATGATTCTTGGCTAGTTCAAGAAATCTGCCTTTAATTTCTTTGTAAGAATGATCAAGCAACTTCGAGTTACACTGTAATAGGAGCGATACTGTTCGACACTAAGAGTCGTGACACTTCTAGTATCACGACCACGAATAGTATCACGACACTCGACACCCAAGTTCCCATCACTAATGTAAAGCAGTACAAAACTAGTCTAAATCGTGAAAGTGTGATAAAAGTAGAAAACAACTTTTTTTTGAATTCTAAATAAATATACAATAGGTTGCTGTAAAGTATATAAATTGAGCTACCAGGTTTATTTCAAAAGTTGTGAACAAAGAATTATTACAAAATGGAAGTTGTTAAATATTGGTTAAAATGTTACAATAAATATTATTCAATTGATTAACATCAGTCTTGGAATTGACTGTGTGTTCTTCTTTGAAGATGTGAACCATTTCTAAGAAGAGTCTATTGTGGTGGATGTTTTCAATTTCCAAAATTGATACATTGTCAAACTGAAATTTATGTCCAGTAGTTACTGAGTGTGAGACTAAGGCACACGATTGTTTACCTAACTTATGATCACTTTTATGTTGAGTTAATCGTTGTTTTAGCCACTGTGACGTCTGACCAATGTATCAGTTATTGCAGTCTCCACAAGGGACTTTATAGACTACGTTGAAGTTCAGTAAAAGAGGTGTTTTATCTTTGATTTTACTGAAAAGCACTCTATTTGTGGTCAAGTTATATTTTGCAATATTAGAAATGTTGAACGGTTTAAAGATTTTTAATACGTTTTCGGTAAGTTCTTCAACGTGTGGTAGTTTGTAATATGTTGTATCACTAGGGGGGTTATCATCTAGTGGACCATCATACCACTCAGTATTGTATATTAATCTTTGTAAAGTGTTTTTCGGGTACCCATTATTCTCGGAAATTTGTAACTTTTTAAAAACTCACAAACGAAACAACGCCCCGCGATTGGGCACCAATTGTAACTTTTCGTTTTTTCACACAAGATAAACAATAAAAACTAGGAAATTATTCATACTTACTTTATCATACAATACTCAGAATATTCACCACGGCTTGAGATTTAGCTCTCTCTTACAAATTTAGTATTCAGGTCGTAGGTATTGGTTCCACAGTTGTATAAATTGTGAAAAGGAGTAGATAAAGGTTTCAGAACACAAATAATAACTCAAAAAGGGCGCCATCTGATTATGAAGCTTAAACGTGTTTATTAGTATAAACAACCAATGGTGTTAATTAAATAAGCTTAAAAGAATATTAAATTCACTAACCAGTAAATGAATTAAATATTAGATTGAAAACAAAAAGATTTTGTTTATGTTTTAAAATTTGGAATAAAAATGAAATAAAATGTTCATAATTATATGGTTCCGTTTTTAGATCTTTAGTATAAACTGAAAACATTTATTAAACAATAAGAAAATAGATAAAAAAATAACAAAGCACTTGAATAATAAAACACACACGACATAGGTTTATTACAAGTAAAATCAATATTCCTTTAATAACGATTAACCTCACTAAGATAATTACACCAAAATAGCTCGAGAAAGATTTACATAAAACCTTTTAATCAGCAAAAGTAACCAAGAAATTTATTAGATTGGTCAAATAGAATTATTCAGCAAAATTTATTTAATTATTAAAATTATGTATACTTGACTTCGTCGAAAAAATCGACAAACAAATATCTAAAGGATATTATGCAAATTAGATTAGTCTAAATATTATCTGCATTGATTATTTTAAAATTCTTTAACATTAAAGATTCGAATTTTCTAGATACTATAGAGAGCTCTCTTCCTAATAAAAAAATTACAAAGTTCCTTGTATAAAGGATTCTTAAACTAAACTGCAATAATAAACAATTTCTTATAAAGTACAATACCTTTCGTTTTTATCCACCTAAACTCGTAGAAGAGAAACAAAAACAATCCATTAGAAATTGGAAAATTGGAAAATGGCCTCTATTTCGGAAGATCGTTGTTAACATTAACTTGGTCTGGAAGTGTTGATTTTCAGATAGTAGAATCCAAGGATGAGATTCAATTTAATTACTCTCATTTTGCATATGATTTCACAAATAAGTTTGATCTAGCACACATTAAACAATCCAAGATTTTAAAATGTTTATAAGTTATAACGCATTCACTTTTATTCACGAAATAAAACGGTAATTTTTCTCAGAAATTTAAATAATCTTAATCACAAGTAGCACTTAATGCGTTTACATTCTTTGCGCGAAGTTCTAATTTACTGTGTTAATTTATAGGAGAACGAGAATCTGTCTTTAAATTCTGGATCAAATTTAAGTGGTTTTTCTTTATGATAAACTGCACTAGTCTTAAAACCAAACGAAACGAAATAATTGTTTTTAGTAGTTCTTCACCATAAAATGAACCACTATTGTTTATTCGCGATACAAAATTATAAATCTTTCAAACACGATTTAACGAAACGTAAATCCTTTCAAAACTTGCACTTTGCAACAAAATAACACTAAGACTGTACTGTACTGTATTTAGAATTTATTTTAATTCTAAAGGATTAATGAACTGTAATTCGATAACATTGATTCAAAATCAACCACTATTTATCGGAACTCAATCGAAAGACGTCCACACTCTATGCTTGAGCGGGAGATTCTCTTCTTTAATTATTTAAACAAGAACGATAATTCAATAATATCGACCTTCATTACTGGAAAATCAAACGAGAGTCGTCTGCCACGAGGCACAGGCCGGAAGCAAGTAAGTGACGCGACGCTACAACCCCAATCTCCGCGTTCTTATTTCCGCGTAGGAATATCAGCGAGGTCTCACTCACGAACAGTATTGATTTTTTCTAAGTACCCAATCAACAACGAGTCGCGTGTTTTGGCTTAACGAATCAGGGCACAGCAACTAAAAAGCAAGTATTGATTATTCCTCTAAAACTGCGAACGCCTTGAATTATTTGTTTTAAACGCTTATATTTTAAAAAGAATGCAAATTTGCAGAACCGAACTTAAGATTTTTGTAAATATAAATATAAAATTCTACATACTTGAGGCCGATAGAAAATGTACCGTTACAAATTTTAAGTAGATGTTAATCTAACTTAAGTTATCTTTAAGCACAGATTCATGACTAATGTGACGTATTCTGTTTTTCATGGCAATGACAGTATTAATCTTTTGTCTGGTGGGATGACTAGAAAAGAAGCTTAACATTCGTTCTGAACAGGTAGGGTTTTCGTACCAGTTTGTGATCAGTTGAGGTTCTAATCACTTTGGTATCTAGAAAGGGGATGCTGTTATCAGTCTCTGTTTCGATGGTAAATTGTATGTGTTCATTAAATGAATTGAACACATCACAGGTGTAATTAATTTTATCCTGTGGTACAGCTAAGATAGTATCATCTACATATTTATATATAAATGGTAGATTATAATTTAAACGAGGGATAACTTCCTCAAATAGGTGATCCAGGACTATTAAAGCGATTATAGGACTGATTGGTCATGGGCATACCAAAAATTTGTTGATAGTATTTGCGATTAAATTAAAAGTGACAGTTATTGAAAATGAAATCTATACATGAAAAGAAGTTTTTTCTCGATAAAGTTGCATTCGGTGAAATAAGGTACCAGAAAGATTCTAAGACCGTCTTTGTTAATTGCAAGGGGATATTGGTAAATAACGAAACTACGTTGAGTGAGATCAGAACATAGTTTGCTGGTAACGTTTTGTTGTTAATCGTGTTGGTGAACGGTAAACTGTCTTTGATATTATAATTGGTTCGTTCTGCCAGAGACACAGATAATATTTGTGATATCAGTTTTGCCAATCTGTATGTTGTTGAGTTAACACAACTAACTATGGGTCTTAAGGAGTTGTTGGGTTTGTGTATCTTTGGCAGGCAGTACAGTTTTGAACATGTTCAATCATAGATGGTAAGATACTTAGCAGTGTCTTCCTCTATATCAGTTGAAGATTTTATTTGTTTGATTAGTTTGTTATGTATCCTTTTGTTTAAAACTAAACATAATTTCTTCCAAAAATAATGTAACATTAAAAAAGGTTAATAATTTCTAGGCTAACTCATATTTCAAAATATGAACAAATGCTTTCTTGCAATATAAACACATTTTTTCTAATAATTGCAAGATATGCTTACTAGTTAAAAACAATAGGTTAGTATAAAATGCTATTGTGCTAAAATAATCACCTACTTAAGGAGCTAACTAGACAAACCAAAAAATAACAAAATGTTAGAATAAAAATTTCCCATTCAATTAATGTAATCAATATAAATGTTTTAGCATCGCAGCTTTATAAAAATAATTATAATTTTTATATAAACAAAGGAGATTTTCAAATAAATTATTAGTAACGTATATTGATCAATTCAACTATTATCTCCTTTAGAATCTGATACCAAGCGGTATTGATTACCTAAGGAGGTAAAAACAACAGTCACCCTCATGAAGAAGTGGCGACCAAAGAAAGGTCGTAGTACCAATCTGCATTACACGTGAAATCTACCACGAGACTTTACACCTTTGTACTGCAGAAGTAGGGTCTCTGGGTAAAGGTTTATATATTGCGTTGTCTTTCAGTAAATTTTCAGTTTTTTGAATGCAGTCTGCACCCACCTTTATCTACTTGTATTATATACAAGTCAGGATTGTCTTTAAGGAAAGTTTTAGTTTTTTTAAACAGTTTAGTAAGTTGGTTTTTTTGGGATAGGTCGATTAACTTACTAGTGATACAGTTGGCAAGCCTGGTTCTCGCAATATCTTTCTGATTGTCTGGGATGGTTTTAATGATGTTTTCTGAATTTGTTAAAATTTGTTTAATAACTTTGGATTGGTCATTCGTTGAAATGGAGAATTTAGGACCTAATGAGAGAAAATCAGAAACATCTTGAGGGATATTAATATTTGAAATATTCTTGAACCACTTTTCGTTATTATTAAAGATTCTGTTACCTTGTGATGTTGATCCTACTAATCTGTTAAAATTGTTTAATCTGTTTAAATATTTATGTTTTTAATTAATTGAAATCTTTTATTGAATGCAACTTTTTGTCTATTTGTATACATACATAATCCATTCCCCTTTTACCACATTTTGCTGTGTCGGGGTTTCACACAAACTCTTATGGGAGTGCAAGTCTATTCTTATATTGATTGAAAACATCCATAGGGATAACATCCCTAACTTTAGTTCTATCAATAGAAATGTTTCTTTTTAATTTTGTAATAGTGTTACAAGTAAACTTAATTTCTAACGAAATGATCTTAAATTCAAACCTGTTGTTTAAATTGTCAATCTCTCTCATGTTGTGGTGGTTGTAGTTAGTGAGGAGATTGCGTGTATTTTGACTGCTGTTTATTATATGTCTTGGTGTTATTTCATTTCTTCTGCATCGAATGAGGAAGTTCCTTCTGTTTATGTTGTTCGCCAATATTATGTTGTTTAATGCCCAATTCTTCATGGCTTGGCAGGTATCGTTGCCATAAGTGTTCTTGATGTTTTGATAAAAACCCATAACTAAAATAAGACAGGGAGAAGTATCGACCGTACTACGTTTGAATTTAAAATTATTTGTTTGTGTTTTTTATCACACTGGGTAAGCGGTCTAAATAAAACAAAAGAGTAACTCAATTTGTTCATTAATACTCGATATTTCGCTTTTATTTAAAGCAAATATTTCAAGAGTTTTGCTACAAAATGTCCGTAATAGTCATAGTATCCACTTATGAATGGCAGATCTCTTTGAGAATCCGCCCGTAAGATGGAAATAAACTGAGACCTCTCTCTGAAAGCTCCTGTTCAACTTCGGACTTTTTGTTGGCCATTCCATAAATGGTATATCGACATAATTGAGATGGTCTAGTACTTCTCTAACCACGTGAGGTCCAACATTATTTTGCATAAATAATTCAGAACTCTTTTTTTCTTTATTTTGACTGAATTTTCTTGATCGGCCGACAGAAGGTCACGGTGTTCTTTCTTTGCCGTTAGGGGTAATCTTGAAGACTATTTGCTCATCGAACCAAGCTTGGTGAGCTTTTGTAAACAAATCAAAACGCCTTCGTTTTCGCACCCATTTACGTCGAATTTACGAGGAATGCCATAACTCTGTAACGGATGCGGCCACTACTATTGAAACGACCGCTGCCGTTAATGTAACCAAACGACCAAGGGACCTGCTCCTCCCGGTCTAGCTGCCAACTGCGTCCTAGGGTTACTTCCTTGTACCTATACTCGAATATTAATGAAAGGTTTTTATTTATATGGAGAATAAATATTATTACTCAATGATTTTTAGATTAAGTTAGTTTACATTAATAAAGACCGAAATTATTTACCAAACACTAAACAAAATTTAGGCTAGTCTCTGAAAAGCAAATTAATTGATATGCAATAAAACAAACTATAAAAGGTAATAAGTTACACATAAGTCTCACCATAATTTACTTCAGTTTTTGTCTAACATAGATAAATAGGTAATATAGAATTGGTAAAACTATTGGTCGTCTCACGTTAGGACTACAGCGAAGAAAAGATAGCCAATGTATTTCTTATGGGAGTTTGTGCTTCGTTGTTGCCACCTATTTCACTGTATGAATCTATAGAAATGTGGATTAAGATTCCAGAAGTTCTAAACCTTTGAAAACAGTAACCGAAAAAGTGTAATCGTAACCATACAAAAGGAGAATTTAAAAGAAAAGTCTTATTAACATGCATTTGTTATTTTATTAAACATTACTTGGGATTTTTACATCGTACATTTATCTAAATATTCGATATTTTATTACTTATACTTTTTTGATTAATTCTTTCGTATTCAAATTCTTTCAAAACAAAAATAACGGCTGGTTAGCTTCTGTATGATTTTTTTAATCTTTTAATTCACAGGTAAATAAAAGAAGCCCCAAACGTAATTTTAACGGTAAAATGATTCATCATGATAAAATATAAAATCATTCATTTGTTAAACTTGTTTCAAAAGAAACTTGCAAAAACGGAAATTTAGGATTAGCTGCAAATGCAAAGGATTTTAGTAAACAATAAACCCTTCTGGTTTTTCTACTTTTAGTTCGTGGAACTACATAATACAGTTTGTACTTGTCGGCACTATTATTTGTCACCGAACGCATATAAGCAAATTTCTTAATACAGAAATAATTATTTGGTTTCAAATTGTGTTAGCTTGTGCGTCTATAGATCTTCGCTTAGTTGTTTGGGTTTTATCGTTTGTAATTATTGTTAACATTGTCGTGTTGTTTGTTATAACTATTCGTATTGTAGTATTACATAACGCACATACTACACGCCATACGCCATACATAAGTATGGCGGATCTTGCTAAAAACAGAATGGGTTGTGTACTAAAGGTTGGTGAAAAACAGATTTTGTCAAATTTGATAAAATATCCTCTTACTGAGACCCGGCAGTCATTATCAGTAATTCTTTGTCAGTTTCTAAAGAAACAGTTATTAGCGAAAACACGTGTTCTCAGTACGTCAATAAAGTATTTCACCTGATGGAATAAAATCTCCAAGAAAACGAGCGAAGAATAAAAATACTTCAAATCACATTGCATTATCTTTCCAAATTCATCATACAAAATTAGGGTTTCCATTTAAAAAATTTTCGTTATCGCCATAACTCGAAAACAAAAGACGATCTACAAATAACGATTACACTAAAATATGTCTCCTTTAAGATAAAAATCGACGTGTTTGAGGATTTTTCTCAAAAATACTTAATAATAGATTTATTTCGATAGTTCCAGACTTTACACGCGCACTATATGAATAGCAACTTTTGAAATTTTGTTTTACTACCGCTGTCAGAAGAAGTGACTACCTGCAATATAATTTGCTCGAACAATAGGGATTATAAAGGTTTATGCAGTTACAACTACAATATTTAGAAAGTGTTTTTAAAAGATGCTTGCAAGATGTTTGGCAACCCCGTTGTCCATAAGAACACACGCTGTTGGCTCAACGTGAGACGACTAATTGATTTATAATAATTAATAAAGTTATATAAAATACGAGAAACGCGCGCGCGCGTGTGCGTGTGTGTTGTAAGACGCGCACGTACTTACCACCGATCGCTTCCTGTCGAACTCTACCGGCTCCGCCCTGAATTGGTCGAGCGGTAACCGAAGGGGGGGTTGTTGGTGTCGTGGTCAGTGCAGCCCCAAACGGACCCTGGCAACTTATTCGGAAATACTTGACGATCGAGTGTTTCTTTTCGCCCATATTCCCTCTTTGTTGTATAATTCGCATATCCGAACGTCCCAAATGCGCGAAATAGATTTCAAAGCATATCTTACAAGCGTAAATGAATTAATATTATTGTTGATGAATTCGTTTAATTAATCAGTTATTGTACTATAATTGAAATTATTGTACATAAACAAACAGGTTGATAAATGACTTATCACCAATGAAAATAAGCTGAAATTAAGTATTTTAGATAGTAACTATAGTAACGTACTTCGTATATATGCACATAAGTATACGTACAGCGGCTTGATGTAACCTACGTACTCATTTAATTATATTTTCTACACAATAATAGATTTGAGATAAAAACAATCTGTGCATAAAATAGTGTATGCATTTCGGGCATAACTTGCTTTTATGGCCCTACAGCCTTTTCCTAGCCCTCGGCTAACGCCTCGGGCTAGAAATAACGCTTCTGGCCATAAAAGCTTCTTTATGCCCTTAATACATAAATAACTATTATGTATTAAGGGCATAATGAAGCTTTTATGGCCAGAAGCGTTATTTCTATACCGAGGCGTTAGCCGAGGGCTAGGTAAAGGCTGTAGGGCCATAAAAGCAAGTTATTCACGCTATACATACACTATTTTATGCACAGATTAAGTTTTTATCTCAAATCTATTATTGTGTAAAAAATATAAAATTAAATGAGCACGTAGGTACATCAAGCCGCTGTGCATATATATATATATATATATATATATATATATATATATATATATATATATATATATATATATATATCTATAGGGCCCCACTATGCGTCCCCCCATGTAAAATCTTCGGTTCAAGCAGCGTCCGAAGTCACTCGGCGTCCGGATATACGGACGCTGGGTGACTAGTGCCTCAAAATTGCACCATATGAAGCTTAAAGTGTCTAGATGACGAAAATGTAAAAATTAGCTGTGCGCAGTTTGACACCCATTTCTGATTCGTGTATAAAATCGTAGTTCGAGCGTTTGCAACACGCAGCGCTAATAGCGCGCGATTTGTATACACTTGTATACAAATCGGCAACGGTTTACCCTGCGTCCCCACACATAACAGTAATTTTGTTGGTAACACTGATGGCTTTATCGCTAGACAGTGACGTCATTTCAACGGGACTTCACTTTATGCATTGTATTTCTGAGTAAAGATTGCGTCATTTATGGTGACAAAAATTCTTTCATATTATATTTTGTTAAAGCTAATAAACACTCTTAATACATTTTATTTATGCGTTATTTAAACTTCGTTATTAAAACGGATTTGCTTGCTACTACAAATGGGCGATAATTTTAATAAAATTGTAAGATTTAATAAGATGGATAGAATTTAAGGATATTCTTTCGTTCTCAAAATATGTGTGGGATATTTACACGTAATTGAAAGCTTTATTTATTTAAATTAAACAAACATTATGCATTATTATATTATCATTCGGTATTTAATCAATCACTGATGCTGTTAGATAATAATAAATCAAAATATACAATTAAAATATAATTTTATGGCATTTATTATATTACGTTAATTTGAACAAACTTTAAAATAAATATGTAGAATGTCGATTTTTAAAATCTTCACAATTCTTATCTATCAGATTGTTGACTTTACAACATTTTTTTAAGTTGCCGTGTAAAACAGAAACGTCAATTTTGCACCCCTTGTGTTTTATGTAAATAAATAAGCAATACAGTCCACTCAATCTGTCATTTGACAACATAAGATATGTACAAAAATAAATTAGGCAATTTCTGTTGATAGATGATTCTTACATATTATATTTTGTTAAAGCTATTTAAGAAACACTTTTTATACATTTCATTTATGCGTCATTTAAATTTCGTTATTAAAACAGATTTTCTTATTGCTACTACAAATGGGCGATAATTTTAATAAAATTGTAAGATTTAATAAGATGGATAAGAATTTAAGGATATTCTTTCGTTCTCAAAATATGTGTGGGATATTTCCACGTAATTAAAAGCTTTATTTATTTAAATTAAACAAACATGACGCATTATTATATTATCATTCAGTATTTAATCAATCACTGATGCTGTTAGATAATAATAAATCAAAATATACAATTAAAACATAATTTTATGGCATTTATTATATTACGCTAATTTGAACAAACTTTAAAATAAATATGTAGAATGTCGATTTTTAAAATCTTCACAATTCTTATCTATCAGATTTTGACTATACAACAATTTTTTAAGTTGCCGTGTAAAACAAAAACGTCAATTTTGCACCCCTTGTGTTTTATGTAAATAAATAAGTAGTACGCTTTTTGTTTTCTTTTTCTAATATTGTTGGTTCCTGAAATGGTAAAATATAGTTGAGGAATGTTCCTCCTCCTTTTTCTCTTCTTTTTTTTGCATAATATAAAAAAGTGCATAAAACTTGGATCTGAGATAGTTGATTTCAAATATAATAATAAATGAAAAACAATATGTCAACAACACAAAAAAGAATCCTTTCATGTTAAAAAATTCATGGTTTTTCTGTGAACAAAAAACCAATTTAATGGTACTTTATGTATATGAAGATCCTTTGAAGAAGGAGTCAATTCTAAGTTAAGTAAAACCCCCAGGGGGAATTTGGATAAACCCATCAAGTTTATATTTTAATAATTGATGACAGATGGAATTCAGTCGAATAGTACTGCTCAATTTTTATTATAATCATAATGAAACATAAACTCTGCATAGCAGAATTGGAGGTCTCGTAAATGGCATCCTGTAAGTAATTTGTATTGTTAATACGATCCAGATTTGTGGAGTTTAAGGATCAGAAACTTAAAAGGTATTTAGTAAAGTGAGTGCCTAAAAGCTTCCAAATTTAGAACAAGAAAAACTAAATTGTAATAACAAACATTATGCTGGTAACTTGTGATAAAGTAGTTAAAAACTGTATTTAAATCTTTACTTATATTTAATAATTGTTGTGTAACTCTATCAGAAAGGGTTATATTCTTGTACTTTTTGTAATAAATTTAAGAAATTATTTTATGCAATCTCTGTGTTTTCTTTATGTGTAAAGGATCTTTAAGATGCACCAACCACCCTGTAGATTTACTTTTCACTAATTTCAAAACTTTTAAACAAAACCTCTTCTTGTTTGTGTGGGCAATCATTGTCTGTCACGAAACAAAGTGGTCCTTCGACCCGGATGGTCAATAACAATTTTTCAGTTTGAGAATGCATAAAACAATTTCAACCTTAGCTTTTAATGTTAGTATATAGTAACCTTTTTGGGCGTGCAAATTTTTTTAACTTTTTTTGTTAACTTCTCTAGAAATCTTTTACTAAAGGTCTAATTTCAAAATGAATTACGAAGTACTAAAGATTAGTCGTACAAGTGCCAAAGCTACTATTACTCGAATTTCAAATTGGGTAGTTTCAAATAAAGATAGAGAGACACATGTTTTTCAGTTACGAACTAGAGAAAAGAATTTGCAAACAGCCTTTGAAAGGTATTCTGAAGCACAAGATAACATTGAACTTCTAGTGAATTCTGAAGCTCATGATGATGCTGAAAATCGTGACGCAATTGAAGAGCAATATTATTTAACATTAACCGAAATATTAGAACGTATAGAAGAATTATCTTCACCTATGTTAACTAAACCAGAGCGATCAGAGCCAAAGACAGTGATTCTGCAACAACAAGCTACACCTTTGATTAGGTTACCCGAAGTTAATCTACAACTATTCACAGGAAATGTTGGAGAATGGCAGTCTTTCTATCAACTTTTTACTGCTTTGGTATCCAATAACTCCTCATTGACTGACGTGCAAAGGTTTTTGTATTTAAATTTGCGTGATGAACCATTAAAACTAATAGAAAATTTACAAATAACTAATGAAAACTTTTCCACGGCAATTAATATTTTAAAAGGAAGGTATGAAAATAAGATATCAGTGATCAATGCACATTTAGCTTCTCTTTTGGATATAAGTTCCATAAACAAAGGCTCTGCAATACAATTAAGAGAATTTGTAACTAACACAATGAAGAAACTACACTGACAAACAGCTTTTTGATTTCCTATTAATTTATTCGCTTGAACGTAAGCTCGACTATGCAAGTAGACGCAGTTTTGAGACTGATCGTAAGATTGATTCATTACCTAACCTTACAGAATTTTTTGAATTTTTGAACAAAAGGTGTACCATTTTAGAAAATCTATCAACAACCGAGATTTCATCAACCAAAAAGGTGATGAAAACCTCCTTACATGCAAACATAAAGGAAATTTGCAAACATAAAGGAAACATAAAGGGAATTTAATTGTCACATGACAATTAAATAATTGTATTTTTTGTAATGAAAAATTTCATAAAATTTATTCTTGTAACAAATTTAAATTATTACCACATGCAAAAAGAATAAACTTTGTCAGGTCCAAAAGATTGTGCTTCAATTGTTTTGCCTCTTCCCATATGTCACCTCAGTGCAGAAGTATCTCCTGTAAGCTGTGTAATCAAAGACATCATACTCTTCTTCACAATAATAATGTTAACAGCAACACAACCAGTAATTCTCAAGGAAATCAAGGACCTCACCATAATAGTAATGTAGTTTCTAATAGGTCAAATTCTTTCAATAAATATTTAAAAACACAAAGTTTGCCTGAGCAGGGTGATGACAAAACAAATTCTCAAATTAATACAATTCCTTCTGGTTCTCAAGAATTGATACAGCATAATACTCAAGGTATGTCACTTACTTCTAATACTCTCTCTGCCTTATCGATCAAAAATGTTCATGTACTATTGGCTACAGCTTGTGTTACTATTTACAATTCTCAGGGAGTCCCTATCACAGCTAAGGTGTTACTTGATTCTGCCAGTCAAAGTTCTTTCATCTCAGAAAACTTAGTTAAAAAACTTAACTTCAATCCTTATTGTAAAACATTAAATATTTCAGGAATATCTGGAAGTACCATAATTTCTGACAGAATGATTAATTTAGTTATGCATTCCAATGTGTATGAAAACAAAAATTTTAGAATTTCTTGTTCTATATTACCCCGAATAACTTGTATGCTTCCACAAGTTAATATTAATACTAGTAAATTTAATATTCCAGATAAAATAATCCTTGCTAATCCCTTCTTTTACAAACCATCTTAAATAGATATTTTAATTTGAGCAGATTGCTATTATAATCTTTTGAAAAAAGGTGTATTCCATCTTGGAAAAAACCTCCCAGTACTTCAAAGTACTCATTTAGGATGGGTAATTGCAGGTACAGTTCCGTTTCTCAATTCTCAACAAAGAAATTTATTACCTAAAGTATACACTTCCTCCTCCATAATAAATAATCAACCTTTAGTATCTATATTTACTCAAGTACGAGACTCACCATCTCTTGATCAATTAGTTACTAAATTCTGGAATACAGAAGAGATTCCGGAAAAGGTCCCTCTAGCCATGGAAGATGAGCTAGCTGAAAAAATGTTCGTATCTACAACTACCATCTCAAATGATGGTAGGTTTCAAGTGAATGTTCCTTTGAGAACCCCTCAAGAAAACTTAAAGCTTGGTGATTCTCTGTCGATTGCAAAGAAACGATTTTTTAATTTAGAAAAAAGATTTCAAAAAAGTCCTTCTTATTTCGTTGAATATAAAAGATTTATTGACGAATACGTTGAATTGAATCATGGAAGATTCGTTCCCCTTACTCAAACAAATAAATCGTCACATCAGAAATATTTTTTACCCCACCATGCAGTGATTCGTGAGAATAGTGTCTCAACGAAACTTCGAGTTGTCTTTGATGCTTCATGCAAAACCACTTTAGGTTTGTCATTGAATGACATCACTCTTAAAGGTTATCAGGTACAACCTGATCTCTATGATATTTTGTGTAGATTTAGATCTTTCAAGTTTGTGTTAACTACAGACATTGAAAAAATGTTCCGACAGATAAGAATAAATCCATCTCAAACCTTTCTGTTAAACATCTTGTGGCGAGACAATCCTGATAAACCACTCATGTGTATTGAACTTTTGACAGTAACATATGGAACAAATTCCGCTCCATTTCTATCAACCCGTGTACTACAGGAAATAGCATTAAAATATGAATCTGATTTTTCTCTCGCCGCAGAAGCTTTGATGAAACAAACCTGCGTAGATGACATTCTTTGTGGTTGTGATGACCTTACAAACTTAGAAAAACTCTATAATGAATTAAATACTCTTTTAAACTATCATGGATTCAAGGTCCATAAATGGTGTTCTAATTCAGAAACATTTTTGAGTACATTTTCTGAAGAAAGAATTCTCGAATATGATATTAATTTTGATGATACTCCTAATAAGGTGCTCGGATTAAAGTGGAACCCTGTAGCAGATTTTTTGTGTATTTCAATTCCCAAAGTTTCTTCAAACTCATTGCAAGGTCCTATAACTAAAAGAAAAATCCTTTCAACTGTAGCTCAGTGCTATGATCCTCTAGGATTGCTCTCTGTCGTCATAGTTGTAGGAAAACTATTGATTCAGACACTTTGGTCTTTAAAATTTGGATGGGATACAGTTGTTACTGATAATCTCGTACAGGAGTGGCAAAAATTTGTAAATAATATTGTTTTATCAAAACTAAAGATACCTCGGTATTTATATTTAAATAAATCTATAAAGAGCGTAGAGTTTCAGCATGTGTATATATTCGTACTTTGTATTTGGATGGATCTATATCTTGTAATTTAGTGTCTTCAAAATCTAGAATAGCACCTCTAAAGGTAATCTCTTCCTCGTTTGGAATTGTGTGCTATGCTTCTTCTTTCAAGATTAACGAAAAAACTTTTGCCTATTTATGAAAACAGATTTACAATAAATTCTGTGAGTTTGTGGTCAGATTCCCAAATAGCTTTATTCTGGATAACTTCTCATGCTTCACGTTGGACAGTTTTTGTAGCTAACAGAGTATCACAAATACAAGAATTAACAACAGGATTCAAGTGGTATTATGTCAAATCCAGCGAAAATCCTGCCGACCTTCCTTCCAGAGGGATGTTACCTCAAGACGTTTTAAACTGTGAAATTTGGTGGTGCGGGCCTTCTTTTCTAAAGAATCCTAATTTAGACATTTCTGAATTTGCCAAAAATCCTGTTGTGCCAGAAATATCGGAAGAAAGGAAAATATCTCTTGTTACTACAATAAATAACAGATCAGTCTGCCTTTTGGGAACCTATATTTTTAAAATTTTCAATTTTCTCTAGGCTTCAACGTACTGTTTCATATTGTTTGCGTTTTATTCAAAACACAAAATTTATTTCAAACAAATTTTCTGGCCCTTTAAATGTAAATGAGTTGAAAGATGCAACATACTTCATTCTAAGAATACTACAGGTTAAATATTTTTCAAAGGAAATCTCTGAACTGCAAAATAAAAAACTTCTTAGTAATAAGAATTTGCTTTCTCTTAACCCCTTTTTTGATGAAAAGGATGGTATCTTGCGCGTTGGTGGCAGGTTAGAAAATGCGGATGTTAACTTTGATCAGAAACACCCAGTTTTGCTTCCTTCTCATAATTATGTTGTAATTCTTATGTTAACCCAAGAGCACACACGTTTGGGACATGCTGGTGCTCAAACAGTTTTATCGAATTTCAGATTAAGGTTTTGGCCGTTAAATGGATTAAGAGAAATAAAAAGAATAATCAGAAACTGTGTGACTTGTTATAGATTCAGAGCTCAGCCAGCTCAACAATTAATGGCAAGCTTACCCAAAGATAGAGTTAACGTTACAAGACCTTTTCAAAAGGTAGGTGTGGATTATGGTGGTCCCTTCATGATTAAATCGTCAAAGGTAAGGAAGGCGCCTTTAATCAAGGCATACATAGCTATTTTTGTTTGTATGGTAACCAAATCGGTTCATATTGAATTGGTCAAGAATCTATCATCTGAAGCCTTTCTTATGACATTGAAGAGATTCATTTCTCGAAGAGGAAATCCCTCTTTAGTCTACAGCGACAATGCTTCCAATTTCTTAGGGGCAAAGAATCAGTTTAAGGAATTACATAATTTTTTTTGCACTCAAAGTAATTTAAAAGGAATCCAAGACTATTGTGCTCAAACCCAAATTACATTTAAGTTCATTCCTCCTAGAAGTCCCCACTGGGGTGGAATTTGGGAAGCAGCAATAAAAAGTTGTAAATATCATCTAAAGAGATTAGTAGGTAATTCCACTTTTACCTTTGAAGAATTTTATACAATTCTAACCGAAATAGAAGCCATTCTAAACTCACGCCCCATCTGTCCATTATTTAATGACCCAAATGATTTGCAATGTTTGACCCCTGGACATTTCTTGATAGGATCAAGTTTAGTAGCTCATCCAGAAAAAAGTGTAACTTCCTTTTCTGAAAATCGACTTACCCTTTATCAAAGGATTTCTCAAATTCAACAATTATTTTGGAGACGATGGTCTATTGAGTACCTCAATCGCTTGCAAAATCGACCTAAATGGGTTTACAATGTTCCAAACTTAAAAGTAAATGATTTGGTTCTGCTAAAGGAAGATGATAATCCTCCTCTTAAATGGCCGCTGGCATGAATAATAGAGATTATTTTAAGTCCTGACAAGAAGGTCAGGGTAGTTAAAGTTAAAACTCAAAATGGTTGTTTCACACGATCCATAACTAAGATTTGTCCTCTTCCACAAGATAAATTAATTGAAGAATTTCCCGCAGAAATTTAGAAAAAAATAATAATACGAACTTAATATTTCTTTTTGTTTTTGTTCAATCTATCTTTTAATATGTTTATTAATTATAATCCCTTTGAGGTTAGAACCCTCAAGGCCGGGGAGGATGTTCGGGAAACAATCCCTTCATCAGTTCTAGTTCAACTTTGTTTCACCCTGTATATATTTATTTTGCGGCGAACTGTTAACTTGCCACTTGTTTTTTTTATACGTTTTTGCGCGTTGCTGACGTCTGTACGCTTTTTGTTTTCGTTTTCTAATATTGTTGGTTCCTGAAATGGTAAAATATAATTGAGGGATGTTCCTCCTCCTTTTTCGCTTCTTTTTTTGCATAATATAAAAAGTGCATAAAACTTGGATCTGAGATAGTTGATTTCAAATATAAAAAAAAATGAAAAACAATATGTCAACAACACAAAAAAGAATCCTTTCATGTTAAAAAATTCATGGTTTTTCTGTGAACAAAAAACCATTTTAATGATACTTTATGTATATGAAGATCCTTTGAAGAAGGAGTCAATTCTAAGTTAAGTAAAACCCCCAGGGGGAATTTGGATAAACCCATCAAGTTTATATTTTAATAATTGATGACAGATGGAATTCAGTCGAATAGTACTGCTCAATTTTTATTATAATCATAATGAAACATAAACTCTGCATAGCAGAATTGGAGGTCTCGTAAATGGCATCCTGTAAGTAATTTGTATTGTTAATACGATCCAGATTTGTGGAGTTTAAGGATCAGAAACTTAAAAGGTATTTAGTAAAGTGAGTGCCTAAAAGCTTCCAAATTTAGAACAAGAAAAACTAAATTGTAATAACAAACATTATGCTGGTAACTTGTGATAAAGTAGTTAAAAACTGTATTTAAATCTTTACTTATATTTAATAATTGTTGTGTAACTCTATCAGAAAGGGTTATATTCTTGTACTTTTTGTAATAAATTTAAGAAATTATTTTATGCAATCTCTGTGTTTTCTTTATGTGTAAAGGATCTTTAAGATGCACCAATCACCCTGTAGATTTACTTTTCACTAATTTCAAAACTTTTAAACAAAACCTCTTCTTGTTTGTGTGGGCAATCATTGTCTGTCACGAAACACATCCAAGGTTCTAGGTTTCACATTTCAGTTATACCTATTTATTATATTAAAAACAACAGACCAAACACTAAAAATCTGGGTTATATATGATATAATCCAAAGTAAATAAAGTAAATAAAAGCACTCATTCGGAGCATTTACAAATTAAATATCTTTTAAACAGTTCCAATCCCAAGAATTTAATGGTTAACACCTGTCGTTTTGCGTTGCTACGGTTGCTATTCAAAAATGATATCATATCACTGAAGGACATCGACATTTAGTACATTGAATGCACAGCTGTTTTTCTTTTTAAAATAAATAATTGCAAACAATAAAATATCACTTTACTGAATTGGATAAAAACTGTTTCAGATAACGTTGGACATTTTATAATAAAATCGAAATTTTTATTTCTTATAACGTTGAAATTTTTTATTTTTGTTTGTGCTGTAGTTAAAATCTATTATAATATAAATTTTTTTTGTAAATTCGTTATCTTTAACGTTTCTAATTTTATATTCCTAACAATATAATAAATAGTTACTTAACGTAAAAATGTAAAGTCACTATTCGGTTTAACGAACAACTTTTAACAAAACTTCTGGACCCGGATTGTTTTAGATTTATTATATATCAATTTTCTTTTCCTAAATCAGCATCAGTAATCGATTAAATATAGTGAAAGATAATAATTGTTAATTTATGTTTAACTTGAATCAATAAATCTTTGAATTCCTTGTAAAAACCCTTGTCTATATCCAACCTCGTGCACCTAAAAAATGAAGTAAGCACTAATAACGAAAACAAAAATGTCATTTTAAAAGATTCGCAGTCAATAATATTTCTTGTTACATAACATAAATTAAGTAAAACGGTTTTTTGATCCTTGATAATCGGCGATCTTACTTTTTACGCTTTATTACTAATTACTGAAGACGATAGCTTATATATGTAAACCCATTTCTACAGCAATAATTGTTGGAAATCGTCGATGGAAAACTTTAAATATAAACGAAAACAAAATGTTTTAAAATACTTTAGTATTTTAGATTTTAATTATTATGGCCGCCATATTTCATCCGTCCTTTAAAATTTGCAAACGTTGACATCAAATTTGAAATTAGCGACCTTGAAAACCGCTTTGTAGAAAATTTCATACAAATCCAATTATATTTCGAGTTTTATGATGTTTTTTTTTAGAGCATTTTAAATATGAAAGCCTTTTAAATAAAATGCATACACATAAAGAAACGGAACTAAAAGAATTTATTAAGTAGCATTAATCAAATAGAAATGTTTTTGTCAGTTTAAATGACGTAATCTTCTCAGAAATACAGCGAGTAACATGACACCGCAGACAGGCAAGCAAGCTGCTAAACTTTAGAAAAATAAAATGGACGCTGAATAAACCTATAGTTTGCTAACGCTGACACTGACGCTGACTGATACCATCATTTATATACACTTTATATACGCAGGACGCTGGGCGCTACGCTTTTGGTCCGGACGCATGGTAGGCCTTTATAGATATATATATATATATATATATATATATATACAGGGTGGGGCAAAAGTCCCGCAACGGCCAAATATCTCCCGAGGGGAAGGTTTTTTAAAAAAATGTTTCAGGCAAAAGTTGTATGGCTTTGAAAGAGGAATCATTTGCATACAAAACCATCTCCCACCCCTTCACCCCCTCCTGAGGGGTGGGGGTAACTTTTAAATTTTAAATGGCCAACCCTATTTTTTTTTGCTGATTAATATTCTCTAAGAAAAAACAAGAACTTTTGTCCGAAAAATTTTTTTTAAAAAGACGAATTTTGCGATTGACCCAACGAACAAACTTTGGATATTCCAAAATATTCCGACTCTTTTACGCGAAAATGACGGGGTTTTCAGAAAAATTACAAGAGGTAAAAAAGGCTTAGAATTTTGCAAAAAATCTAGGAAAAAAAAATAAACAAAAAAATTTTTGAACAATTTTTGAAAAAAAACATGATTTTTGAAAATGTGCACACGTTTACATTTTTTTGTTTATTTTTTTTTCCTAGATTTTTTGCAAAATTCTAAGCCTTTTTTACCTCTTGTAATTTTTCTGAAAACCCCGTCATTTTCGCGTAAAAGAGTCGGAATATTTTGGAATATCCAAAGTTTGTTCGTTGGGTCAATCGCGAAATTCGTCTTTTTAAAAAAAAATTTTTCGGACAAAAGTTCTTGTTTTTTCTTAGAGAATATTAATCAGCAAAAAAAAATAGGGTTGGCCATTTAAAATTTAAAAGTTACCCCCACCCCTCAGGAGGGGGTGAAGGGGTGGGAGATGGTTTTGTATGCAAATGATTCCTCTTTCAAAGCCATACAACTTTTGCCTGAAACATTTTTTTAAAAAACCTTCCCCTCGGGAGATATTTGGCCGTTGCGGGACTTTTGCCCCACCCTGTATATATATATATATATATATATATATATATATATATATATATATATATATATATATATTGGTTTAATCGACGTTGTCGGACCCGCTATATGATAGGGTCGTTAGTAGACCCGCATTTTTCCATTTTTTAAATGTGTATATTTTACATAATATTGATCTATTTCTGATAAGCAATATTTTAGATACTCGAGGGGTAAAAATATATGAAAAAAAATATTGGTGATATTTGACAGTCGTTCTTGAACCCGATACATATTACAGTGTTTACAGACCCATTTGTATAATTTTAAGCAAGCCTACCTACCCTACCGAACCCAGCAATGTTGCCGAATGTATCAGAGATAAAATTACGATTGACGTAATGATTTCGGGATGCTAAGCACATAAGTGATCTTTATTTTTGTTGATTTGTTCGTAGATTCTATAAACAACCTTAAACGCAGAAAAATTAACGTTTTCCGTAAAACGATGTAACTCTGAAAATTATTATTAACATGAGAAAATAGCATTGAGCCTCTTTTGTTCTAAAATACATAAGGTTTATGCAAATAATCGTTTTTTAATAATTTGTTTTTAAATCATTTATTTTAACATGATTATTTTTGTTTACAAGAATACAATTAAAAGTTTCGAAGACACGTCATGTATATGATTTGAAAAAATAAATGTTATAGCCAAATCTTTTGACCTCCTGAACATTTTACTGTTATGTTTTTAGCACAAATGAACAGTTTCTAATATATGTATATTTTAATGCCACGGTAACAGTTCAGTCAAATTTGTAAAAATAGAGGGGAATTGAGGTAGATCCTTGGATTTTTGATAGGCCTTCTTTGTGATATGTTAAATAACCCCTTAAAAGTTACTACTCAAAAGTGGTGAACCAGAGAAGCTGATGAGGGTAAGCCATGTCCCCAGATGGTTTTTACTGTTTTTTCAGAAACTATTAGGTTTATCAAAATGGAGACAGTTAGGTAAAATAGGATTTTATTTAACTTACATACCAAAAAGCTAAGAAAACTTTGTGCATGTTGTCTTGTTTCTGTGTTATCGAAAAACGATCATATGTCACACAGACAAATAATTTGTATCGGTACATATTATACGAGAAGCTTCGAGCATAACTTTGTGTGATTTGATGTTCATCATGAAATAACTATGGAAATCTCGTTGAGCATCGAACGCGATCCTGGTTCAGTCTTATTCTATCTCAGCATCTCCAGCAAAATCTACGAGGCGATATTATCATTATTATTTGGGGTTAGTCATATGGTAATTCTCGTATTGGCAAGATACATTTTAGGAGTATACCCTGTACTAATCAATCTTTTTAGTGAACCTAAAACGTACAGGGTACTTCAGGGCTTTTGGATCTCTCTTACTTCGTTCTTTATATTGATATTCGTATCGAGTAATTTTTTTATTTAATGGTTTTTGTTTTGGAATTCTAAGTTCACGACTTAATTCCACGCCTGCTTTAAAATGTAGCTAGATATTTAACATTAAATGGGACTTCACCCATTTTACATGTAGGATATCTCGAGCAGACGATGCCAATACCTGAGGGTCAATGCATTTGATAAAAATAGACCATTAAGCACAACATATCTATGTTTAAAAATGAAATGTTACAAAGCTATAGACCTTCAAAATAAAAAAGTCAAAAATGCAATTTGGATAAAATTTTGTTTTCAAGGACAGTTGTTATTAGAACATACATTAGTGTTATTTTGTGCTTGTGGTAGCTGTAGCGTACCCGCAACCGCTAGATACGGAATTCTGTGCCAGTGATATGTTTAATGAATACACCATTGAATGCAAAATTTAATTCTTCACGAAACAGGTATACTTGACCCAAGGCGAATAGTGACAAGTCAAATAATGCTCTATAAAATGCAAAAAGAAAATAAAGGTAAAACGTCATGCAGTATGACATACAAACAAGTAAGAAAGATTTCAAAACAAGGTGAAATGCCCTATACGTTTTGGTTTTTATAAAATAATTGTCCAGTACAGGGCATTCTCCTAAAGATGTTCTTTTTACTGCAAAATTATCATAATACTGCAACCAACAATAACAACAACATCGCTTCATGAATTTTGCAGAAGTGATGCTAAGGTTGCACTGCGAACTCAACATTTTTTTTTCTTAGCTGAGTACTTGATGACGAATACAAGATCGCAATAAGTTATGTTCTGAAGTTGCTCCGTCAAATGTATTGGTAGAAATTGTTGGTCTACATACAGGGTGTTTTACTCAACTTTCGTATAAATTAGGAATAGGAACAAAAAACTCTTTTTGTTTTTACGCAAATCGACAAAAATTTGCTAAAAATGTCAACTTTTGGAAACTGCTGGAAATTATAGTCATAACAAACTGCGACATCACCTAGCAGCAGCTGCGTCAATGTATCAGATAGGCACATCCAGCTCCAAGTGCGATTCTTAGACCAGTGACCTGCTACCCACTTTTCAAAAACCATTATTTTTTCGGTTATTATGAAAGATAGACACTAATGATTTTCAGCTTTTTTGTTGCATTTTATGTGTACTACCACCTATTCAGAGGATACGAATCTTAAGTGAAACAACCTGTATGATATATATTCATGCGCCAATTAAATAAACTTTATTTTATCTAACCCACTTAACAACCAGTCCATAAATCTAACAGTTTTTGAAAATAAAACGACAAAATCCATCTGAAGGCGTGGTTTAATATTGATATTTTACAAAGTTCAGGATATTATCTACTCGTAAACATGAACAAATCAAGCATAAAGTCATTTTCAAGTTTAGCTGACCAAAATAGACTACATTTGATTAGTTTAACCTAGATTAAAAAATAGCAGTTTCTATTTTTACTGTGCGTTTGTACAGTTACAAAGAAATTATAGAATATTCGATCCCTACTTTCTTTTTAATGAATTTGAAGGTACAAAACAGTATACACTATATGGTGGTTAAGTGCCTTTAACAGAAACGTCGAAAGGTAACGAAGAAAAGAAGAAGTTTTTCAAACCTTGCCTAATTCCGTTATATTGCACTTGTACTAAGTTAAAGATCAATTTTTATTGTATTCTGAAATAGCTATTTGTGAATTGGAATATGTATTATATTCTTAGTGCCGAATTGTACACCGGAGATTTTCTGATTACATTTGAAATACATGTAGTTCTAAATATAACAGGCGCAAATCATATTAGTCCACCCAGTTTCATTTTTGTTAAAGAACGTCCCACAGAATTTATTCCGTTTATCTTTTGTTCTATGAGGTGGCCGTTTCTTGTTGCTATAGTAAAGTGCTACTTACTACTGCATCTACCCCATACCAATGTTCATGACATTCAATTGGGGGTTGCAACATACACTGCCCCTCCGAACCTTTTGAGTGCCCTGTTTCCATTAAAAGTTCCATTAAGTAATCTTACAAATTACAGACGAGAAAGTTTTCCTTCAGCGTTTTAGCAAAAAAGTCACAAATGATGCTCAACTTAGTTCGCCCATTTTAATTTTTGATAAAGAACACCTCACGATTTATACCCTGAATGGTCTACGACGTTGTTATTTATTGGTGGTATATAGTACATATCGTCGCCATTAATGCATATGAACTTAATTCTTTGATATGTTGTAACTAGCAATGTTGCTAGTTGCGATTTCAAAGAATTCATCATGCCATCTGTAACAAAGTTTTTAACCGCGCTCCTGGAAAATTGCTAGAAAATAGTTCCGCTAGTATGCATTAACGTCGACGATATGTATGAGTACTGTGATCCAGTGATATGTATGTGTGCGTGTAGTATCCAATGCAACGAATATAAACAAGGAGTCAGAAAATAATTCAGAAAACAAATAGTTCAAGCATTCATTCTCACATCTTAACAGTAAAAGAATAAAGCATTCATTAAATCAGATTATCGACCAACCTACAAAAATCACTAAGGACAGTGCTACACTCAGATCTTCTTGTATCTAATGAAAAACCATTGATGTCCAGGTACACCATGTTCCAAAAATAACCGATCACTCAATAATAACTGTAAATGCAAAAGTGAAAGAAAAATATGAAGAATATACAATACAACACAGAGACATGAGCAACTTCAATGAAATGCAATTTCAATTAGATCTAATGGATCAACCATGGAATCCGGACTGTACAAACACCAATCAACTAGCAGAAACATTAGTTAAAACCATAAGGACACACTAAACAGGCATGCTTCAACTGTTAAAAAAACCATTAAATGTCAATGGAGTTGTAAGCGTTGGTGGACCCCAGAAATAGGCTTGGAAATTGAAGAAAGGGACAGATTATATAAAAGAGCAATCTTTACACAAGAAGAAAGTGATATGAATAGGTATAGACAACAAAGAAATGGAATTACTAGTTTGATCAGGAACCACAAGAGAAATTATTATCAAGAAAAAATAGATGATATGAAAAATAACTCAACAGAAATGTGTAAAACAGTTAAAGAATTAATTAAAGGAGGCCATAACAGACAAAAAAAGGAATGTATTATTTTTGACAATGAGTTAGAAAAAAAGGAAATTCAAATTGCAGAAAAATTCAATATTTACTTTATTAACAGCATACAACAAATTATTACATTAACAAATTTAACCCAAATTGAAACTGATTTAAGCCACATTAATGTACATCAATGCAAGTTCAAAAAATTTTTATCAATAGAGTTTTTGGAGTTAAAAAAAATTATAAACAATTTACCTAATAAGAATAGTAGTGTCGATGGTATTACAGTAAAGATTCTTAAATTAGCTTTCAATGTAATAGGACAGAGATTTTTATATATTCTTTTTTAAACATTTAATAATATTTAAAATAAAAACCGAATATATCCAGAGCACATTTTAAATGAATTACTATTCGTAGAAGATGTTCATGATCATAATACTAGAAGTAGAAATAATTTTTATGTTCATACAGTAACAACAAATATAGGACAAAATAATCTGTTTCATAAAGGTTTAGTGGAATATAATTCACTTCCAGCTAATGTAAAAAACTGTACATCTTTAACATTATTTAAGAAACAGTGTAAAAAATATGTAATAAATTACATTAATATTTAAGAAATTATAATGTATTATAAGGAATTTATCTAGTTATATGCTATAAATAAAGTATATTATTATTATTAATAAATATTAAAACCTTCAAGTTTTCAAAGCCAGAGATTAATTTACAAATGTGAAAAGAACTCGCATACGAGCTGATGTAATTCTTACGTCACTTTTCTCCATCAAATATTAAATGCGAGCTATTATAACCAAACGTTTATAAAACAAAGCTTAACATATGCGTCATGGCAATGATGCCAGATCCAGGGCTTAGGAAGTCTGTAGAACATAGCGGGTTTGATAGCGTCTTGTATAAAAATATACGATATACACTTGAGAAAGGCGCGACGCCCCCTATAGTTCATTGTGATGAACTACGGTTGTATAAAACTTTTTACAGACCCTACTTTTCCAAACCCAAATTGTATATTTTTTTATTGCAGTTTTAGATAAACCTTGTCCTGTAGACCTCGAAAACATAGGAGAACTTTGCCAGGCCCAAGCCCGGGTCTGAGAGCGTCGAAAATGGTCCGACAAGTCGGTAGAATATAGCGAAACGGGTGTGTATAAGCGGTTTGACAAATATATATATATATATATATATATATATATATATATATATATATATATATATATATATATATATATATATATATATATATATATATATATATATATATATATATATATATATATATATATATATATATATATATATATATATATATATATATATATATATATATATATATATATATATATATATATATATATATATATATATATATATATATATATATATATATATATATATATATATATATATATATATATATATATATATATATATATATATATATATATATATATATATATATATATATATATATATATATATATCTATAGAGGCCTACCATGCGTCCGGACCAAAAGCGTAGCGCCCAGCGTCCGGCGTATATAAGTGTATATAAATGATGGTATCAGTCAGCGTCTTTTGCAAGCTATAGGTTTATTCAGCGTCTGTTTATTTTATGCAAGCTATAGGTTTATACAGCGTCCATTTATTTTTTCAGTATTGGCCAGCCTGCTTGAATTCCTTTGCCTGTCTGCGGTGTCGAGTTACTCTCTGCATTTCTGAGTAAAGATTGCGTCATTTAAACTGGCAAAAATAATTCTATTTTATTAACGCTATGTAATAAATACTTTTAGTTTCGTTTCTGTATGTGTATGAATTTTATTTAAAAGACGCTCAGATTTAAAATATTATATGCATAAAAACATCATAAAACTTGAAATATTATTGGATTTGTATGAAATTTTCTACAAAGGGGTTTTTCAGGTCGCTGATTTCAAATTTGATGTCAACGTTTGCAAATTTTAAAGGGAGGATGAAATATGGCGGCCATAATAATTAAAATTTGATTTATTTGCATAAAACTTAACATCTGTGAGTATATTCGAAATAGCGGGTATGATATAGCTCTCTGCGTTGCCAAAGCACTATGTGTATTTCTCAGTAAGGATTGCGTCATTTAAAGCGACAAGAATAATTATATTTTATTACAGCTACTTAATAAATCTTTTACTTCCATTCATTGGTGTCTGAATTTTATTTAAAATGTTTTAAATAAGTTTTAAGGTACCATAAACATAAAAATTTCGTAAAATTAGAAATCTTATTGGATTTGTATGAGATTTTGTACAAAGGGGTTTCTAAGGTCGTTGATATCGAGTTCGGCGTTAAGATTTACAATATGACGATTATACTTGAGATTTGGCACAGTTATAGGAATTAGGATTCTTGTAAAGAAAAAATAAACCAATGTTATTATGACAACCCCCGTACCCCCTTTTAGGGGTTGTAAAGCTTTTAGATGACTTAGAAACTTGAAAATTGGTGTAATTATAGGATTTAAGATTCTTGTAAAGAAAAAATGTTATTATGTCAACCTCTGCATCCCGTTCGGGGGTTGTAAGACTTCTAGATGACATAAAAACTTGAAATTTGGTTTAGTTATAGGGTTTAGGGTTCTCGTAAAGAATGATATAGAAAAATGTTATTATGTTAACCCTCCGCAACCCCTTTAAGGTTTATAAAGCTTCTAGATGACACAGAAACTTGAAATTTGGTACAATTATAGTTTAAGGTTATTGTAAAGAAAATATATAAAAAATGTCGTTATATCATCCCCCGCACCCTCTTATGGGATTGTAAAACTTGCAGATGACACAGGAACTTGAAATTTGACATAGTTATAGAGTTTAGAATTCTTGTCAAAAGAAAAATAAACAATGGTAAAATTTCTACCCCCACTCACATTGGGGGTTGTAAAACTTCTATATGACATACAAACTTGAAATTTGGTATAGTTATAGTATTTAAAATTTTCCTAAAGAGAAAAATCAAAAATATTAAAATGACAACCCTCCCACCCCCTTTTGAGTTATAAAACTTCTAGATGACGTACAAACTTGAGATTTTGACATAGTTATAGTGTTTAGAATTCTTGTCAAAAGAAAAATAAACAATTGTAAAATTTCTACACCCACCCACATTGGTGGTTGTAAAACTTCTATATGATATACAAACTTGAAATTTGGTATAGTTATAGTATTTAAAATTTTCCTAAAGAGAAAAATCAAAAATATTAAAATGACAACCCTCCCACCCCCTTTTGAGTTATAATACTTCTAGATGACGTACAAACTTGAGATTTTGACATAGTTATAGAGTTTAGAATTCTTGTCAAAAGAAAAATAAACAATGGTAAAATTTCCAACCCCCAGCCACATTGGGGGTAGTAAAACTTCTATATGACATACAAACTTGAAATTTGGTATAGTTATAGTATTTAAAATTTTCAACCCCCGCACTCCATTTGAGGGTTGTAAAACTTCTAGATGACATACAAACTTGAAATTTGACATAGTTATAGAGTTTAGAATTCTTGTCAAAAGAAAAATAAACAATGGTAAAATTTCTACCCCCCACTCACATTGGGGGTTGTAAAACTTCTATATGACATACAAACTTGAAATTTGGTATAGTTATAGTATTTAAAGTTTTCCTAAAGAGAAAAAATCAAAAATACTGAAATCTCAACCCTCCCACCCCCTTTTGAGTTATAAAACTTCTAGATGACGTACAAACTTGCGATTTTGACATAGTTATAGACTTTAAAATTCTTGTCAAAAGAAAAATAAACAATGGTAAAATTTCTACCTTCCATCCACATTGGGGGTTGTAAAACTTCTATATGACATACAAACTTGAAATTTAGTATAGTTATAGTGTTTAAAATTTTCCTAAAGAGAAAAATCAAAAATATTAAAATGTCAACCCACGCACCCCCTTTAGAGTTATAAAACTTCTAGATAACGTACAAACTTGAGATTTTGATATAGTTATAGTGTTTAGAATTCTTGTCAAAAGAAAAATAAACAATTGTAAAATTTCTACCCCCCACCCACATTGGTGGTTGTAAAACTTCTATATGATATACAAACTTGAAATTTGGTATAGTTATAGTATTTAAAATTTTCAACCCCCGCACTCCATTTGAGGGTTGTAAAACTTCTAGATGACATACAAACTTGAAATTTGACATAGTTATAGAGTTTAGAATTCTTGTCAAAAGAAAAATAAACAATGGTAAAATTTCTACCCCCCACTCACATTGGGGGTTGTAAAACTTCTATATGACATACAAACTTGAAATTTGGTATAGTTATAGTATTTAAAGTTTTCCTAAAGAGAAAAAATCAAAAATACTAAAATCTCAACCCTCCCACCCCCTTTTGAGTTATAAAACTTCTAGATGACGTACAAACTTGCGATTTTGACATAGTTATAGACTTTAAAATTCTTGTCTAAAGAAAAATAAACAATGGTAAAATTTCTACCTTCCATCCACATTGGGGGTTGTAAAACTTCTATATGACATACAAACTTGAAATTTAGTATAGTTATAGTGTTTAAAATTTTCCTAAAGAGAAAAATCAAAAATATTAAAATGTCAACCCACGCACCCCCTTTAGAGTTATAAAACTTCTAGATAACGTACAAACTTGAGATTTTGATATAGTTATAGTGTTTAGAATTCTTGTCAAAAGAAAAATAAACAATTGTAAAATTTCTACCCCCCACCCACATTGGTGGTTGTAAAACTTCTATATGATATACAAACTTGAAATTTGGTATAGTTATAGTATTTAAAATTTTCCTAAAGAGAAAAATCAAAAATATTAAAATGTCAACCCTCCCACCCCCTTTTGAGTTATAATACTAATAGATGACGTACAAACTTGAGATTTTGACATAGTTATAGAGTTTAGAATTCTTGTCAAAAGAAAAATAAACAATGGTAAAATTTCCAACCCCCAGCCACATTGGGGGTTGTAAAACTTCTATATGACACACAATCTTGAAATTTGGTATAGTTATAGTATTTAAAATTTTCCTAAAGAGAAAAATCAAAAATATTAAAATGTCAACCCTCCCGCCCCCTTTTGAGTTGTAAAACTTCTAGATGACGTACAAACTTGAGATTTTGACAGTTATAGAGTTTAGAATTCTTGTCAAAAGAAAAATAAACAATGGTAAAATTTCTACCCCCCACCCACATTGGGGGTTGTAAAACTTCTATATGACATACAAACTTGAAATTTGGTATAGTTATAGTATTTAAAATTTTCCTAAAGGGAAAAATCAAAAATTTAACATGTCAGCCCTCCCACCCCCTTTTGAGTTATAAAACTTCTAGATGACGTACAAACTTGAGATTTTGACATAGTTATAGTGTTTAGAATTCTTGTCAAAAGAAAAATAAACAATTGTAAAATTTCTACCCCCCCACCCACATTGGTGGTTGTAAAACTTCTATATGATATACAAACTTGAAATTTGGTATAGTTATAGTATTTAAAATTTTCCTAAAGAGAAAAATCAAAAATATTAAAATGTCAACCCTCCCACCCCCTTTTGAGTTATAAAACTTCTAGATGACGTACAAACTTGAGATTTTGACATAGTTATAGAGTTTAGAATTCTTGTCAAAAGAAAAATAAACAATGGTAAGATTTCCAACCCCCAGCCACATTGGGGGTTGTAAAACTTCTATATGACATACAAACTTGAAATTTTCTATAGTTGTAGTGTTTAAATTTTTCCTAAAGAGAAAAGAGTTATTATGTCAACCTCTGCATCCCGTTCGGGGGTTGTAAGACTTCTAGATGACATAAAAACTTGAAATTTGGTTTAGTTATAGGGTTTAGGGTTCTCGTAAAGAATGATATAGAAAAATGTTATTATGTTAACCCTCCGCAACCCCTTTAGGGTTTATAAAGCTTCTAGATCAAAAATATTAAAATGTCAACCCTCCCACCCCCTTTTGAGTTATAAAACTTCTAGATGACGTACAAACTTGAGATTTTGACATAGTTATAGAGTTTAGAATTCTTGTCAAAAGAAAAATAAACAATTGTAAAATTTCTACCCCCCACCCACATTGGTGGTTGTAAAACTTCTATATGATATACAAACTTGAAATTTGGTATAGTTATAGTATTTAAAATTTTCCTAAAGAGAAAAATCAAAAATATTAACATGTCAGCCCTCCCACCCCCTTTTGAGTTATAAAACTTCTAGATGACGTACAAACTTGAGATTTTGACATAGTTATAGTGTTTAGAATTCTTGACTAGTGGACATTTAACTTCTATAATGGCATCTTCATTAACAGGTTCATCGGGGCTTGCCGCCAGAAATGGGTGTTCTTGATCAATAAATAATCCACATTCGCTTACTTCCAAGTTGTATTCACTTTCAAATTATTTTATGGCAATTGGCTCATGTTCCAAGCCATAATGCGTTGCTCTATTTCCTGTAAATGTTGAGTACAGTATTTCCTTAACTGTGTTCACGCAAGATGTTTTGGCTTGCAATTTGCAGACTCTTCCGAAGTGAGATGCAGTCAATCTCAATGATCTTTCTTGTTTCCAGAGAGGGTTCCTTGACTGACCGACAGTATTTCGTTCTAGATGGGTAATCTCTTCTTTGGACTTTTTCAAGTTGTTACGGAACTCGATTTCTTGAATTTTATACTCTTCAGGTGATAACAGCTCAGCCTTTTCTGTGACACCATAATCTGTGTCTGGAAGTGCAGTAGTTTTCGTTTTGCGGTAAATTTGCCCCTTTTCCTCTTGTTCTTTTCTAGCATTTGGCGTTTCCTTTTCAATTTTAGAGCATATCTTTTTGTAAATACACTTTGATCTTCTTGTAATAGTTCGTGGTAGTCTGTCCCAGCATTAAATAATATACTAGCAGCTTCACATCTTGTTTGATAGGAACCTCGAAGGGAATAATTTACCCTTTTCCCCCCTAAAAATTTACACACTAACGAATTGTAATGTTCTGTCAAATTGTTATTCATGTTTAACAGCAAACTATTAACATTTAAAGTTAACCTGTAAAGAGTTGCTTCAATATCTTGATATAGGCCACATTTCTTCATATCAGGAACGAAGTTTTGTTCTCCTTTTTTGTACAAGAAAAATACCCTATTTCTTGACATTTTGCATGCTCGCCAAAAACGTGCGAGGGGGTATTTAAAATGTCAGCAGTAAGCAGCTGCATTCAACAAAACTCGCTGACAACTAAATATTCAGATAGCAGTTTATAAATACAATTCAATAAGATTTAACATCTCGCTTTGCTTTATTCGCCGCTTAAATTTTGGCTGACATACTTCTAACTTGGGGATTACAATTATCTAAATTGGATAATGCCCCACTTGCTGATAATTTCAAATTCAATAACACTAAAGATCCGAACTGCTTGAGGATCATTCAACAACTTTGAAATTATGATTTTCAAACCATTTTTTGGTCGTTTTTGATGTGTGGTAAGAAGCACCATCTTGTTGAAAGATTAAATCGCGGTCAAGATCGATTTTTAACGATTGGTAACAAGTTAGCGTTAAGAATTTGCTGATACTTTTCAACATTAACTGTGCCGTCTATGGACTGAAATCATTCTAACCCTCCAGCTGACATATAGCTCTAAACTATTGCACCTTGAGGAAACCTAACCGTACGTTTTAAGCAGTACTTATGGAATGCTTCATGTTTAGCTCCGATCACTCTTTTGCGAGAGTAACCAACGAAAACACCAGACTTTGACTAGTCGCTGAATATGACCTTATACCAGTCATTCTCTGGAACATTGTCTAGGACAACTACATATTTAGTCCATGTCACTCGTCGTTGTTCTTGTTTCTCGGTTAGAAGTTTTACTTTGACTAAATACAAAAACCGTTTATGTTACAAAGATAGTTAAGGAATACTCAATGCATTAAAGTTTAAAGATAACTAATTACCTTATTAAAGAATGGATAGTCTATCTGAAAACAAATAAACTGTTTGGATTCTTGGCAATTGTTGCGACAGAAAGGTAAAGACAGGATTAAGTGTGCCCAAATAGCTGCAGGACATGATCTGGACTAGCAGAAATACATAGAACAAAATTAAATAATTTATCGGTATTTCCAACGTAAATGACTGCTTCTTCACGGCTTGCTCCAAAATGATAAGTCTGGATTTCTTCAGCTAGTTTGCAAGGATAATTTTCAGAGAAGACTATATGGAGTAACCCTTCACTCTTACTAAGACTCTTTTTCAGTGTGTTGTAAGCAGCATTTTTATTTCTAATGTTAAATTTATATTTATTTTTAAAGTTTTCATTTCTTCTTGAACCTCTCCCTGCAACTCTTGAACTTCTGCTGAACCATACCTAAGACTGATAATGGAGGGCAAGATTGAGGGTAGAAGAGAACTGGCAGGAGACAAGGCTCATGGTTGAGAAATGTGAGAGACTGCACTGGCCTAAACTCACAGTTATTACTAAGAATAGCAAAAGATAGTGAACGATTTGCCGAAGTTGTTGCTAACCTTCTATAAGAATACAGCACCTTAAGAAAAAGAAGATGTAAAAAAGGCTGCAAAGTTAGAAAATGTAACAGTTTTATCGACCTTACTGAATATTTCTGAATTTGTTTTTACTCATGCAGTTCTATACAATATCGACTCTTTTGCCTTCTTCAACATACCAATACAAATTAGCTTGGGGCAACGTATGATAGCCTAATAAAAACAGGATGCCAATAAAACTGAAAAGTTTTTCCCTTGTAAATATACAATCGTGTGTATTATTTATCATGAGCCTACTTTACAAAATATCGCAATACTATATCTTGAACTTCATCATCAAAGAGTTTTAGAAAAATATCCAGCGGTGATTGACCTGCCACATGATTTTTTAGCTGTTCAATTTTTTTGTGTTCTCTTCGTCGGGCAAGTTCAGATACAAAAAGAAACCTCTCTGTACTTGGGTTTCTGGTTATTTGTTTTGAGCAAATTTGAGAATGTGAAAAGAAGAAGAAAGCATTTAAGTAGAAAAAAAACTGAAAACAATACAGTTATGAAAACACCTGAAGAAAAACTAATGCCCATCTCTGAATAAAAAAAAACTGCACGGAAACGTTTTGTTGGACTTGGACCTGGAAAAGGGAAAAGCAATGAGAAATAAGCAATCCGTACTCTAGTTCTGCATGACTCGCTGGTGAAACCTTGGAGAGTTTCTGGAGGTCAAAAAACCAACGGAAAAGATTTTTAAGTGCTTTGTTGATGTCCATTGATATTCAACACTATCGTCTTTATAGTTTAGCAAATAAAACAATTGGCCTTGCACACAAAACAAAAATATCCTACAGTACATTCTCTCGATGCCATCCCTATGTTATTACCGTCTATATTATGTATGCAAACCTAATGAAATAAACAGAGCTACCTGTTTGTACAAGCAACGTGCAAACATAAGCTTCAAGCCACAAAAACTAAAGCCACTAAAACTTGTAGATAATGAAAATTCATATGAACTCCTGTAACATGTAGTAAGGCTTCCGCATTGCATATGTATGGCAGGCCTCTGAAATGTCAAAATAAAATGAAGAAAAGGTTCAATTTAATGTTAAGATTGCAGCTAAAATCAATGTTACTAAACCTGTCCGAGAGTTGCAGGGAGAGGTTCAAGAAGAAATGAAAACTTTAAAAATAAATATAAATTTAACATTAAAAATGAAAATGCTGCTTAGAACACACTGAAAAACAGTCTTAGTAAGAATGAAGGGTTACTACATATAGACTTCTCTGAAAATTATGCTTGCAAACTAGCTGAAGAAATCCAGACTTATAATTTTGGAGCAAGCCGTGAGGAAGCAACATTGTACGCAGGAGTCACTTACACTGGAGATACCGATAAGCTATTTAATTTTGTTTTATGTATTTCTGCTAGTCCTAGGACCTTGAACTGCTTCTCTAGTTCCAATGCCTAAGCGAAAACCAAATTGTTCTTCTCCTACATATTGTCCGCATTTTGTGTGTACTCGTTGATGCATGTTCTTAGCATTATCTACTGTACATGGCTCATCAGGCTAATCAATCGGTACTGTGAGCACTGTTTTACTCCGCTCTTTTTAGGTATCGGAATAAAAGTAAGTTGGGTCCAGTCGTGTGGTACGATTCCTGTATAGTATATTCTATTTAAGAAAGATGTTAAGATGTTGAGGCTTTCATCGTCTAATACTTTACGCATCTCAGTATAGATGTTATCTTCACCTGAGACTCTACGTGTTTTGATAGTTTTATTGCGTGTTTCACTTCTGCTATAATAATTTTCAATGGCTAATCTTCTTGATCTATTTCTCTTGGTTCTGGTTACATTCTGATATCATCAAAAAGCTCTTGTATATAGCTTGTCAAAATCTCTTCTATCTCGTTTGGGTCTATTGTTTTTTTGTTACTATCTGTGACTAAGATATCGTGTTGATGGGTTTTATTTCCAGTTATTTCTTTTATCTTCTTTTTTGTGTGTTAAAGAAATCATGCTTTCTTGGCATCTCTTCGAGTACTTGACAACGTTTCTCCATCCAGGTCTCCTTTGCCTCTCTTATAAGCCTTGTAATCTTTTTATGGATTTCTTTATATTTATTATAGTCTTTATGTTTGTACTTCCTTCTTTCGTTCATCAATAAAAGGATTTCTTCCGTCATCCATCTCTGTTTTGCTCTCTGCTCTTGGTTTTCCAATTCATTTTCTTGTACTTCATGTTTACATTTTTAACAGACTGCCAAAAGTTTTCCATTGTTTCTGTTTCCAATTATACCGTTTCCCTAAACTTACTATTCAAAACTCGTGTTATTTCCTCTTTTATTTGTGGTTCCCCCAGTTTCTCAAAGTTAGGTCTTGTTTTATTTCTCTTCCAGATTTTCTTCAATTTAATCTCACGTTTTTCAGCTACGGGGTTCTGATCAGATCATATGTCTGATCCAGGATAAGTTCTTACAACTTTAATTCCGTTTCTATATCGTTTATCAATCAGTATATAATCTATTTGATTTTTTATGATATTTCCTTCATTGTCTCCTGGTCCTAAGTACACTTCTAAGTGTACAATCGCCTTTCTGGAAGTTGGAACCAGGTGTTTGCTACCATTAAGTTTTCTTCATTACAGAACTGTACCAGATATCTCCCCTATCGTTTCGTTTGCAAATACCATGGTCTTCAACAATATATTGCACTCTTCCTTTACCTATCTTTCCGTTGAAGTCACCCATGATTATATTCACTTCATTCTTTTTGGTAAATCTTAGTAGGTAATTTTTACATCATGAATGAAAAACTCATGCAGTATGGAGTATTCTCGTGCAACTTATATTACTAGATGAACAGATAGTTCCATATTTTGAACGGCACTCGCAACAAAATGCTTCTAAAAGTGAAACCGGCAAGATTCGGTTTCAAATTATGGTATATCTGTTCAGATGAAGGGTACTTATACAAGTTATCCTCCAAATAATAAAAAATCCAGACTTGGGTTGGGAGGTGACTTTGTTTTTTATCTACTATCTATTGTAGAGAATAACCCTAATCATAATATTTTCCTTGACAACTTCTTTTCTTCATATAAATTATTCGACAAGACACTATGGTGTTGGACCATTGAAAACTGCAAAAAACTATGACGCAAAGGAAAAGAAAAAAACGACTGTATTGCTCAAAAGCTACTGTACTATCAAAACAAAAGGAAATAGTGACGTTAACGAAGAAAATGAAGTAAAAACCTTCCCAAGGATCTTGTATGGTTTCTCTATTTCTTAGAAAATCAAATGTAACTGAACTAAAGGGTTCATTGTAATGCAATGAAGAAGTACATCACATGCTCAAATAAATTCAGTGTGTCTAACAAAAATCCCAACCTATTGCTTGGTGTTGGAGGGATTCATCTCCTAAAAGTGGTACTCTCATGCATTGGGCTATACCTCAAAGACAGTGGAGCTTCGAAAATCCTTGTTGAGACAGTATAATTGGAATGCTGTTTTCCATTTTGAAACGCTTACGGTGTTATACCAGTGTACGATGATCAACGCTTGTTGGACAAATTTAAATTGCTATAAACTACACATAGTGACATAAAAAAATATTTTGAGAAACTCGTAGAAAATGACAGGCAGAAAAAAACTGGGGCCTGCGTGCATGCAGTATAAGAGAGTGTTTGCCACTTTCCTTCTTCTTTGATAGAAAAAATTATGCACGATGGTACATTTTATACTACAATGATTGCTTGAAGCTGGACGAAGGTCCTATAATTTATAATTCCATGTCACTCTTTTAAACAAAAAATAATAATCTTAATTCAATCCTATTAACGCATTTAAAACAATAATTATTCAAGACTTTTTAACCAAAATTTGTTTTGGTGGTTTCAAGTGTAAACATTTAAAAAATTTCAGATTCAAGAATATAAAGAAAAATTTAAAATCTGGCAGCATAAATAATTAACATTTTAATTTGCATGGGCAACTAAAATCTTCAGTAACATGATATTTGATACGATGTTTGATGACGCGACGTCAAATTGTTCATCATACAATTCTGAGAACCTAGAGTGTTTACTTTAGAGATCAGCAGTCTGTTAAAATGCGTTACAGCATACACAAAATTACGTCACTTTATAGACTTGCACACCTGCAATCAGTAAATAAACATAGTCATTTTGGGAAATTTAATCCATGCTTACAAGGAAATATTATCTTGCTAACAACATTAAATTTTTATAAGGACGTCTTTTAAACTATAATATTGAGTTATATTCCTGATTATCTAATATCCATTTTTTTCTCGAGTCCTCTGACTTTAATAAAGCTTAACTTTAGTAAAATATTATATTTCTAAATGCTATAGCTACTTTTGTTTTTATCAGACAATAGGTAATAAAAGGTACCCATTTTTAGGGACAATTTTATTAAAAAAAATTAGTTTTTATCTCAGAAAGTACATGCCATATATCTATGAAATTTTTGTAGGGGTTATAGAAAGAAACCTTGGGTTCTAATTTTCAGACCAAAAAGCAATTCATTTAAGATTTATATAAAAAATAGGGAATTATGTTTTCTTGTTTATTAATTTTTTGATTTCGTTTTGGTTAAATGAACACTTTTCATGTAGGCATTATTTTTCTCAAAGAAATGTTCCTAATTTTAACAATAACAGTGCAATAACAAAAAAACCTTGACCTCTAGTTTACGAAATCAGAACACATCTTAGAACTTGTGTTGGTGCTGGATATCATCATGAGGATTTTTTTAAATGGAACGATTAGATTTGAAGTATGGAAATCGATAGCAAGTGGGATTCTGAATAAAAAAGTAATAAGGTACTACAGGTTTAAAGTGAATGATAATGAAATAATAAAGTGAATGTATTCTAATACTGTTTTCGTAAACAAGAAGCCGAAATCTACGAAGTTCTTTTAATTCCATTACTATAACCAAAAGCTTGTCCGGATGATTGAGTGTAGACTGTTAAATAGGCCAGAACCCGTTAAGTGGCTAAGTGTTTACTATTTTTTCCACATTTAAACATTTGAAGTGGTGACTCGTACACCTTTGAAATCTGAATTTTGCAAAATCTAAAAAGTATCTTGTATATTATTAACCATAAAACATGCGACTTCTTATGTTTTTTCATGATAACCAAGAAAATGAAGCGTAACAAAAATCGTTGCTATTTTTTCACATTTAGAAATTCTAAGGGTTGGCTGCTACCCCCTTATATCCTGAATTTCGCAAAATCGGTGAAGCATGTGCATTTTTATGTTCTTTCACGCAACCCATTCAACAATGAAACGCAAATAAACTGCTTTACTATTTTCTCCACATTTGCAAATTCTAAGGGATGGCTGGCTACCCCTTAGACCCTTAATGTCGCAAAATCCGTAAAGTATGTAACTTTTTATGTTCTTTCACGTCACCCATTCAAATATGAACCGCAACAAAGATTATTTACTATTTTTCCCGTATTTCAAAATTCTAAGGGTTGGTTGCTACCCCCTTAGACCCTGAACTTCGCAAAATCTATAAAATAGGTGACTTTTTATGTTCTTTCACGGCACCCGTTCGAAAATGAAACGCAACAAAGATTGTTTACTATTTTTTCCGTGTGTAGAAATTCTAAGAGGTGGCTGCTACCCCCTTATATCCTGAATTTCGCAAAATCGGTGAAGCATGTGCGTTTTTATGTTCTTTCACGCAACCCATTCAACAATGAAACGCAAATAAACTGCTTTACTATTTTCTCCACATTTGCAAATTCTAAGGGATGGCTGGCTACCCCTTAGACCCTTAATGTCGCAAAATCCGTAAAGTATGTAACTTTTTATGTTCTTTCACGTCACCCATTCAAATATGAACCGCAACAAAGATTATTTACTATTTTTCCCGTATTTCAAAATTCTAAGGGTTGGTTGCTACCCCCTTAGACCCTGAACTTCGCAAAATCTATAAAATAGGTGACTTTTTATGTTCTTTCACGGCACCCGTTCGAAAATGAAACGCAACAAAGATTGTTTACTATTTTTCCCGTGTGTAGAAATTCTAAGAGGTGGCTGCTACCCAAAACAGAACAAAATTTTGAAAATATAAATATGGGTTTTTTTAACGTTTTTTTAATTTTTCGCTAGACGAGAATCCGAAACTCTGTAAATATACCAAATTTCAAGTTTGTATGTACTCTAGAAATTCGGAAGTTATAAAGACTATTTAATTTCATTACTTAAATACATAAAGTGAAGTCCCGTTTTACAACCCCTAAAGGGGTAGCGGAGGGTTAACATAATAACAATTTTTTATATTTTTCTTTACGAGAACTCTAAACCCTATAACTAAACCAAATTCCAAGTTTTTATGTCATCTAGAAGTTTTACAACCCCCAAATGGAATACGGGGCTGGTAACAGCCTTGGTAGTGTAATGTCTGGCGTGCCGGACTTTCACCCAAGCGGCCCGGGTTCGACTCCCGGCGCTGGCAGATCTGGTTAAGGTTTTCTGCAGTTTCCCTTAGCTGTAACACAAATGTGGGATTTGCGCAGTTCCATCTATAAGTCGGCTGCAGCCGCACATTGGGCCTACATAATAATAATAATCGCCCCCTCCCTCCCGCACAAGCTTATAGCTTCTGGGGCCTTGGTTAAGGTTATGGGTTGTAGTAATTATTATTATTATTATATTATTTAATAATTTTTTTAAATTTTTCTTTAGGAGAGTCCTAAATTCTATCGCTATATGGGGGTTGATTTAATAATTTTTTTTAAATTTTTCTTTAGGAGAGTCCTAAATACCATTGCTATACCAAATTTCAAGTTTGTATGTCATCTAGAAGTTTTACAACCCTAAAAGTGGATGCGGGGTTGACATAATAACATTTTTTTTAATTTTTATTTACTAGAATCCTAAACCCTATAAATATACCAAATTTCAAGTTTGTGTGTGATCTAGAAGTATTACAACCCCCAAATAAAGTGCGGGGGTTGACTTAATAAAATTTTTTGTTTTTCTTTACGAGAGTCTTAAACCCTATCACTATACCAAATTTCAAGTTTGTATGTCATCTAGAAGTTTTACAACCCCCAAATGGAATATGGGGGTTGATTTAATAATTTTTTTAAATTTTTCTTTAGGAGAGTCCTAAATTCCATCGCTATACCAAATTTCAAGTTTCTATGTCATCTAGAAGTTTTGCAACCCCAGAACGGGGTGCAGGGGTTGACATCATAACATTTTTTTTATAATAATCTTAAATCCTATAATTACACCAAATTTCAAGTTTCTAAGTCATCTAGAAGTTTTACAACTCCTAACAGGGGTTGCGAGGGTTGACATAAATATATTTTTTTATTTTCCTACTTACAAGAATCCCAATTCCTATAATTGTGCCAAATCTCAAGTTTGTATGTCATCTAACAAATTAGAAGTTGTAAAAGTTATTTAATTTCAATATTTTAATGCATAAGTCCCGTTTGAAATGATGTCACTGTCTGCCTCACAAACATATGAGTTTTAAAAATTTTAAAATATAATATGGGATAAGATTAAACAGCCAGATTTATTACTAGCTAACAGCATCAGTGATTGCTTAAATACTGAATGATAATATAATAATGGTTACGTTTGTTTCACTTAAATCAATAGAGCTTTGAATTAAATCTTATTAAATCTTACGATTTTATTAAAATTATCGCCCATTTGTAGGAGCAATTAAAACCGGTTTAAACGAAATTTACATGACGCATAAATGAAACGTATTAAAAGTGTTTCTTAAATAGCTTTAACAAAATATAATATGTACGAATTTTTGTCACCTTAAATGACGCAATCTTTACTAAGAAATACAATGCATAAAGTGAAGTCCCGTTGAAATGACGTCACTGTCTAGCCACAAAGGAATCAGTGTTACCAACACAATTCTTGTTAAATATGCGGACGCAGGGTAAACCTATGCCATAAATTTGTATACAAATGTATACAAATCCCGCGCTATTAGCGCTGCGTGTGGCAAACGCTCGAACTACGATTTTATACACGAATCAGGAATGGGTGTCAAACTGCGCACAGCTAATTTTTACATTTTCGCCATCTAGACACTTTAAGCTTCATATGGTGCAATTTTGAGGCACTAGTCACCCAGCGTCCGTATATCCGGACGCCGAGTGACTTCGGACGCTGCTTGAACCTAAGATTTTACATGGGGGGACGCATAGTGGTGCCCTATATATATATATATATATATATATATATATATATATATATATATGTATATGTATATGTATATGTATATGTATATGTATATGTATATGTATATGTATATGTATATGTATATGTATATGTATATGTATATGTATATGTATATGTATATGTATATGTATATGTATATGTATATGTATATGTATATGTATATGTATATGTATATGTATATGTATATGTATATGTATATGTATATGTATATGTATATGTATATGTATATGTATATGTATATGTATATGTATATGTATATGTATATGTATATGTATATGTATATGTATATGTATATGTATATGTATATGTATATGTATATGTATATGTATATGTATATGTATATGTATATGTATATGTATATGTATATGTATATGTATATGTATATGTATATGTATATGTATATGTATATGTATATGTATATGTATATGTATATGTATATGTATATGTATATGTATATGTATATGTATATGTATATGTATATGTATATGTATATGTATATGTATATGTATATGTATATGTATATGTATATGTATATGTATATGTATATGTATATGTATATGTATATGTATATGTATATGTATATGTATATGTATATGTATATGTATATGTATATGTATATGTATATGTATATGTATATGTATATGTATATGTATATGTATATGTATATGTATATGTATATGTATATGTATATGTATATGTATATGTATATGTATATGTATATGTATATGTATATGTATATGTATATGTATATGTATATGTATATGTATATGTATATGTATATGTATATGTATATGTATATATATATATATATATATATATATATATATATATATATATATATATATATATATATATTAACTTTATTCAGGAACTCCAACAGCATTGGTTTCAGAAATTTCTTCAAAATATCTTTTAAAAATTCTGCAGACTGTGCTTGCAGCAAATGAATTTTAGTTGTTCGGCTTGAAAAGTTGCGTTGAAAATATTAAACTTATTAAGGATATACGAGGGAAACTAGATAAATTATCTACCTAAGCATGAAACAAAAGAAGCAAGATTTTTAAACAATTTTATTTTTCAATATAATCTCCCCCAACTTCAACGCACTTTCGCCATTTATCTTGCAATGAATTCATACCATTAAAAAAAATGATTCTTCCTGATTGCCAAAATAGTCATTGATGGTTCGTTTCAAATGGTCATCACTTTCAAAATGGCGGCCTCTCAAATGTTTTTTTAGATTTCGGAATAAGTAGAAGTCCGAGGGTGCCAGATCTGGGCTGTAAGGTGGGTGGTCTAACTCTACAAAGTTACATTCGTTCAGAATTGGACGAACTTTGGCGGCTTTATGAACCGTCGCATTGTCGTGAAGAAGGAGCACATTTTTATGCCTCAAGTGGGGACGTTTTTTGGTAATTTCCGAATGTAACTTTTTGAGCGTATTACCGTAAACCTCTGCATTTATTGTAGTGCCCTTAGGCATATATTCGATCAGAAGAACTCCATGCAAATCCCAGAAAATTGTTACCATAAGTTTTCCGGCTGAGGGCTGTGTGCGAGCTTTCTTTGGGGGTGGAGAACCCTTATGAATCCATTGCATAGATTCCAGCTTTGTCTCAGGGCCCCAGTGATGTACCCAGGTCTCGTCTCCAGTCACTATCCTCGTTAGGAATTCAGCATCAGCTTCCAAAAGATCTAAATTGTTTTGACAAATTTGCTGTCTTCGCGTCTTTTGCTCTGGAGTCAACAACCTGGGAACCGACCTCGCTGAGACTTTATTCATGCCTAACTTTTCATGCAATATGGTCAAAACGCTAGGTTCTGATATTCCCAGAGCAGTAGCAATGGTGGAGACCTTCATGCGGCGATCCTCAAGAACCATAGCTTCCACTTTGTCACACATTTCACTGTTGGTTGCCACAAGTGGCCTTCCACTTCTAGGGTCATCCTCAATGGATTCACGTCCCCAACGAAACTGTTTTGACCAAAACTTAATCGTAAAATATGATGGGGCATCATCTCCATATACGGCAATCATACGTTCTCTTATAAATTTTGGACCATTGCCTTCTTTTGTGAGAAACTTAATCACACCCCTATGGTCCAATTTCAAAACACTCATTTTTTGTCAACTAATCGCGCACAAAACAAAAAGTAACAGGTCAATTTCACTGAAACTTCAGATACAATTATAAAAGACTTGCCACTATTTGACATTAAACGCTGAAAATTGTCAGTTGTTTCAGTCATGGCTAGGTAGATAATTATTCTAGTTCCCCTCGTACTTTAAAAATAGAAGATATCTTTTAATTTATTCATCTTCCATCGAAGCAACTAAACTGATCGCAGATTTTGTCTTATCTGTCCGAACCATTTCTTGAAGAAATATTAATATGGTGTCCCAACATTCTAATATTCTCTCCCCACACGCGTACCGAGAAAGCCATCGAGTTTCGGAAAGCCTCAAAATTCTGCTATCGTACTCTTGATAACTATCCTGAAATTGGCGAAAAATAGCTGAACATTTTGGACTACTATAAATAAATGTGGGAAGTTTTCGAAGAAATTCCTGTACAAAATCTTTGCACAAGTGGCGTGTGCAACAAGAGCGGAAGAATGGCAGGTACACGGTAGTTATCAGTTTATTACCGCATTTCGCTTCTAGTTTTGTTTTGAACGAACAGTTTCGTCCTGTCATAACAGAAGCGTTATCACAGGACAAAGCAAGAATGTTTCCGAAAGGAATTTGTTTAGTGTTCATCTCATTTTTGAAAACAGTAAATAATTTATCGGCACTACAATCAGGCGCGTCAAGATCTAACAATTTAAGTAGTTCTGTTCTAACGTTCAAAGTCTGCGGATCTACGTATCGAACGAGAAACGTCATTCACTTGCTATTAGTGGAATCCGATGTCTCATCAGAAAAACAGAGAATTTATTGTTTTGCAACAATTCCACAACACGATCAGTTTCGGCGGGACATAAAACATTTTTAACAATACCCGACCACTTTGTTCGTCCCATGGTCATGCTTTTCAAGAGAGCAGGGTCATCTGCTAAGTCTTGAAAAAAGCGAAGAATTGACTCTGCATTTTGAAGGGGAATATTCTTTTCGGTGACTAAAGTAGCAAATTGGATTTCCGCGGATTTTCTTTGTCAAAAGACAAAGATGATTCTTCAACTTGCATGTTCACATCGTCACTCGAGTTTTCTGCTTCAATTCCTTGTTCTTTGCAATTATATATGTGAATTTTTGCACAAGAATGACGCTCAAGATGACTCAACCCATACAAAAAAGTAACACACTGAACAGAGACAAGAAAATGAGTCATTTGGAACTTGTTGCAACCAAGAATAAAATTTTATGTCCTCTAGCCATTGGTACTGAAACCTTTTCTTAGAACTTTTGTTTTTATTAATTGCGGCGACATCGGATGCATTAAAATCAAAAGCATGTAAGTTTTTATGTACGCATTAGATTCTGAATGCCTTAAAACGTACGTAGAGCTACAGGAATAAGTATTATTACAGACACTACAAAAAAGGCTGTCATCCTGAGGTACTTCACGAAACTACAATTTAAACCGCTCATCTTGAAGCTATTTACATGAAAACCTTTGTTTCCGTTTGTTTTCCACATATGAATTCATTTTGCCACAAAAAGATTTATAAAGGACACCCTATACACTATCGTGGTAAAGAAAATAAATATATGAAGGGGTTATAAGCACAAGGGTCTAAGTGCAAAATTAACATTTAGAGATATTAGTCTTCAAAGTTAGTTGATAATAATTAAATCTGGGTTTATAAATTGCCAAACCCATTATGTTACTTTAATAAGTGAAACAACAATAATGTATTGGGTATATTAATAAATATTGTTTAAACAAAGGTTAACAACTTTTAAAAAAAAATTGTTCTTAGACCGTTGTGCATGTAAACATTTATTTACATTTATATTTTGGATAAAAATATAAGATATTGTTTTAGCAAAATTCCTTTATTAAACAAAATAACATACAAATATAAATTATAACCTACAGAAACACAAAAGCTATTGTTATATATAAATAAATACTTAACCTACCAAAATGTAGCTGTGCTGGAAGTATCAGCTTGATCCTGCTTTAGTTTTTGTCGGCTAACCCCCAATAAGGCAAAACAAGCGCCACTTCGTTTAAAACAATGCTTATTACTAAAGCTTCAAGCTTATCAGACAAACGAAGAAATAGATCTTCTACTAAAATATGGGCAACTTCCAATATTTTGGTCGTACCGTACATATATACTTACAAATGACAAACTGGAAAGCAATATTAAAATCATACAAATAAATGAATAATAAATAAATAAAACACACGTAGTGAAATGTAAACTTTCTAAGTAGGGCTTTATTTTAATTGTAACTATTGTCTATTGTGCTGATCAAAAATTTTAATGTTTAATAAAAAAAACGGTGAATGGTGATTTGTATCACAGTTGGCTTAAAACTACCCTAAGAGAATTCCACTACTCGTGTTCTTAAAATTAACATGCATGAATAAATTTGTACACATTTAATAATATATATAAACATAAATAAAATGACACAGAATACATACAAGTTTAGACAAACATCCCACCATTCGAAGACCCACGGCTGTTTTATGTAAAGCCTTGCTTACACGAATGACCCTTTTTCGAAGTTTTTCAAGAACCTCTCGGTAAAAGTGTTGATTGACCATTTAGCCTTGAGGCACAAACTCTTTGTGGACGATTCCCTGGCTATCGAAAAAACAAATCAGCATGCATTTGATCTTCGACTTGCTGATTCTTGCTTTTTTGGGCTTTGGAGAGGTTGAAGTGTGCCACTCCATGCTCTGGCGTTTGGTTTCCGGGTTGTACTCAAACACCCAAGACTCGTCACCAGTAATGACACGTTCCAGAAAATGGGGATCATTTTCAATCGATTCCAAAAAGCCAAGGCACCTTTCCCTCCTGATGTCCTTTTGGTCTTGCGAAAGGTTTTTTGGAACCATTTTTGCGCAGATTTTTCTCATCCCCAATTCATTGGTCAAAATCAGATGAACGGTGGTGTAGTCAAATTCAACTCTTCCCCGATCATTCTGTCAACCGACGATCTCAACGCACAAGATCCCGGATTCTGTTCACATTTTCATCGGTTCTTGAAGATGAAGGCGTTCCGCTTCGTGGTTCATCTTCAATCGACTCTCTTCCTTCTGAAAATGCCTTAAACCACCAAAAAACCTGGGCCCTTGACAAAACACTGTCTCCGTAAGCCTGCTGAAATTTTGCAAAAGTTTCCGTTGCACTGTGCCCAAGTCTGAAGCAAAACCTGATAGCACACCGTTGCTCGAAATTGATGTCACTCATTTTTAGAACGCACTAGAAAAAACTGTTTCACGAAAAAAATCGCTACGGACAGCCAAATGACTTTAGCAAGTTCAAACTCGTACTGAGGGCGTATCACATGTTCACCTGCCGCTCCCAAGTCCCGGTCCCAAGTGTCGCCAGATCGAACGCTACGTTGCCAGTCTCTTGCAGTCTCTTACTTAATTTACACACGTACATTGTTACATATTTGATGAAAACGATACTTACCCAAATCTAAGAGTATACTAATAGGTATATACGTGTTCCCGTGTAAAAGATAAAATTATAACAAATGCTGATAAAATAGATACTGAAAATTTACCACACTAGTGTGGGTAATAAAAATCATACAGGTAAAAATACACGACAAGCTGCAATCTTTCTCTTAATAATAGTGTAGGTTTTCTTTTACCTCTAAGAATAAAGCTACATTATTAATTGAGGTAATACTTACATTAGTTTTGGGTAAAATTACCTATTTTTTTACAGAGCACGCCTGGGTCTTTCTTCTGGGCGTCCGTGCAATATTTGATGCACGCGGCCATGTCCCGGGCGGGCTGCAGATTAGACAGGGAAAAATGTCGGGTGCACGCGCCCATGGACATAGGGTCTCGTGTGTGAAAGCGCACGTGTGCGGTTGACCCGCCCGCCGTGTCGCCGTTTATTGTCGTCGTCGGCTGGGATGGTGGTGGTGTCGGCGGCGGCTAGGGTGGTGGTGGTGGTGGTGATGTAGGCAAGGATAAACAACGACGGTTAGCGTAACTGCGGTTCTCCAGCGACCGCGGTCCCGCAGGAAAGTCCGGCCGAACCGTGTACCCCGGCGAGCGTACGTGACACTTAGCGGATGATGCCGCATTTCTCCTCGTCGGCTGTAGAGCGCCGCTTGCTGGGCTACGGTCCTTTCTCTACGGCTGTTGCAGTCCTCTTGCTGCCGCGCCAGCGGGCTTGACTCATGGCGTCTCCTGCTGCTGTCCGGTTCTCGTGCACGTAAATATGTAATACTTTAATAGGACGGTAATACCTGCGAGGACAGACATTGTAGATAAACGATAAAGTTATAGACACGGGCGAGCACACGCACGCACAGAACCACACCTCACTTCAGGGAAGGTGCCCCGCCGGCACCAAGTCTTTTAATGAGTAGGAATTTAAATAATGAACCGATTCATAAGAACATACAATCTAAATTATAATGCTGTAGATTCATTTGGCTATGTTATTAATAAGTTTCAAAAAACACTTAAATGTAAAGTCGAAAATGTAGAATTGTGTTTTTATCTTCATTAGGAATAATTATACTAATTCTGTTTTTGTTGCCACTTAATATTTATATTATGTAATTAGGAGATCAAGCGATACTTTAAATCCGAGAAGATGTATAACATCTCTTATCTCTTCATAACATTTTCGTTGATTTAAAGAGGCTTGATCTCCGTATTGCATAAGTTGTTTTATTTATTTTTTTTATTTCACGCCTACACTACGGGGGAACCAACAGCTAAGGTCATATGTCCTTCATCTAACATGCAACACGAATACACACACCCATAGTTGAGGTGGCGGAATTTTCCAATTAGAAGAATTCCGTCGCCCCAAGCGGGACTCGAACCCACGACCCTTGAAACACGAGTGATGCACTGATACCACTCGAGTAGTATATCTAGGACTGTTTTGCGGCAAAATCCCATGTTATTTCTTATGGAGGTATCAAAACGCCGAAAACATGAATCCCGAGGCAAAACCCCATGTATTTCTAAATGGGGGTATAAAAAACGCCGAAAACGTGACACCCAAGATGGCGGCGACTACGCATGCGCGTGTATGGATCAGTACATACTGAGTTCGACCCAAGGACTCCTATCGTGATCGAGAATGGCTATTTAATTATAAGGAACGTTCTAGAATGTACATATGTGTGCTATTTATGTATAGCTAATAAAATAATCACCTCTTGATATAATAGTCAAGCAAATATATTTATCTCTGTGATATTTAATATATAGTTACTATTCTTATTATCCATGAGTGGCTAAGGTTCACGTTACAAGTTCATGTTGATGAATCACTCATGCTATATAATTTGATAAGTTTCTGTAGAAAAAACATAGACACAGTATACATGCTTTTATTTTTTTAACTATTATACGTTCCAAACTTAAATATAAACTTAACCAATGTTTCAATGTGCTTTAAACATATACAAATATATACATAAATGTATTTCGCTACATCTTACACATTAAAAAATTCTACTCCAGTGATAGTTCCATGATGCGCCAATGCCCCCAAGGTAAAGTGTCATATGTATCTGGTATAACATAGCTCTTGTCGTCGTGAGAACTAAGCACAATTTTAGGTTGCAAAACAGTTCGAAACCTGACGTTTATCTGACTTAAATAATTTTTGTTGAAATAATTTTGTTTTCCTTCAAACAATTTATATAATCATCGAATGTAATACGGTTTTTAACTATATGTTTTTTTAACGCCCTGAGCTTTCTTTACAGTTTTTTTATTTGCCAGAATTTGCCGAATTTCTTCCTTGTTCTTACCGTCTTGAATTATTTCTAGCCTGTCTGACATCTCCTCATCTTTGCTTCTCAAGACTTTAGATGACTACATCTTCGAGCGAAGGCCTATAAAGTGGGTCATCACCTTACCAGCGATCTCATCTTTCATCAATCCCAAAACTTTTTTTATTAACACGAGCAATATTGTACTGTGTGATCACTTAAATTTCAGATCTAGTAACCCATGGAACTTTTAGTCATGTCTTTTATTAATCAGAAAATACCAAATGATTGTTTACATTTATACTCTATACGCCTACTCTAATCTGAAATTTAAATGATCACACAATGATATTATCCTCAGGGTAATCGCTAGTATCGAAATACTGTTGAGCATCGTGTTGAATTACTTCATATAAATTAGATGTTTCTACAGCATATACAAGGGAATCGGTGTCTGTATAGCAGATTCGTGCTTTGTCACCGAATCGACTCTTCATGTATGAATAATGAAAATCATAAATTTTTAATTTAGAAATGTCTAATATACACATACCAACATAAATAGGTTTGTTAAAGTAAACTTCTGTTTTATTCAATTCAATAGCAACTAAATTTTCCTCGAAAATTGTACTCAACTTAAAATTTGGTTTTGAAATCAATGCCTCAGCAGCGTATCGTCCCTCCCATTTAGTTACTAGTTTAACGATGGAGTGTTTTCTAATGTTCTCCATTGTCTTACCAAACACAGCGTTGTTCATTAGTTTGAACAGATTCTTTTCGAATTCATTCTTGGCCTGGGTTCTCAACTGTGTGTTAAGATCAATATATGATTTTAACCAATCAGATTGCTTGGATTTCAGAACGCGGTGAATTTTCTTTAATTTCAGTCCATTGATCAAATATTGTCGACGAACAAAAAGTTCGTCTCTGAATTCGTGAAGTCTGTTTGTCTGTCGCCTTTTTCCCTGTTGACCTTTTTAATTATTCTTTTTGGAATCTTATAGTACGTCAAATTCTAAGAAACTTTTGGTTGAAACATTTTTTTGTATCTCTTCGGGAAAGTGGACCATCGAAAATTTCGGTATATTTTTTAAAAATTTACGAAAAAAATTTTTAGCAACAAAAAAAATTCGAAAAGTTTTAGGACTTAGAGTTTTAGTTTTTATGACAACTAATGTGTTACGTCAACATTACGTTTTCAAAAATAAATTAGTTTATTAAGTATACAGTTGTTCTTGTTCGTCATGGCAATGCTAGCTCTGCGCATTCTCAACTGGATGTAGATTCCTATAATGTATGATATACCGATACTTATCGAAAAGTGTTGCCATTAATTTTGTTTCTTTTGAATTTGGTGGTGGACGATGATCAGGACAAAATGGAAGATCAGCGTGTGAATCATGAATACACTGAGGATATTCTAGATTAACCTCATGTGCCCTTCAGGATTATCTGCTGGTGCATTAAAATTGAAGTTATTATTATATACGGTAGGTACTGTGACATAGCCCAACCGTATTGGTTATTAATATCAAAGTATATCAGATAATTTTCAGGTTTTGAGGGGTCATATGTTGGTATGAATTTATTGTTTGCTTCGGAATAACGTTTCGAGCATTGACTTAACCCACCTCGAATACCACGCTCGATAAATAGAAATTTATCAATATCCGTTAAGAGTTCAAGGTTAATGTTGTTAAACTTAAGCATACAATCCCACGTGTAGCCAGGCAAAGTATAATAATGTGCTGAATCTAAACCATACGTTTTCAAATTGCTAGACCGAAATTGCTCAAACATATCTGCTAAAAGTAGCACATCCGTTTTCAAATATAAATCGCTGTAGTCGCCTAAATTTTGACATTCAAATTCTCCCCAAACTTTACACGCATGTGCATAACTTTTATCGTCTATATCTGTGTCTGTCAGTGAACTGTAAAATTTCGACTTATCTGGCACTTGGGTTTCGTTAAGTTTCATCCAATCATCGATGTACTCTTACGGAAAGACCCCCTTCCTAGCCAGAAGATCAAATTTAGACACATCTAAGACCGGAAACTGTGATTTTAAATTTAGATATGTGTCTAAATACGAAGCCAAAGTTTCTAAACCGCTTGCTAAAAATCTGAAAGAGTCTATAAATGTGAATTTAACTAAATTGTCTTCTACATTCTAGGTGAATGAGATGTATCGTTCTTTATTGATAGGAAGTAGATCAACACGACCCTCGAAATCTTTAACTAGATCTTTTATAATAAAGTGACTATCATAACCACTTAAATTGTGAAAAACTACTGGTAATGTGTGACTATCCTTATAGTTAATGTTACAGTTTTCATGTGCGGGGCCTCTATACGCACCGGTAAGGTGATGGTGATCTCTAACTCGAATATCATCAACAGTGAACGAACCTTCACATATATGACATTGTGAAGCGGATTGAAATTCAAAATATTGTTCAGGTGTTAGGGTTTCCATTGGTAGTGGACAAAGAAACACTGTTTCAACGTTCTCAGCTAACTGTTTCATCTCCTGAGCAAACCAGTCCTGACAATGCTTGCCGCGATAAGACTTGTAAAAGCTTAAGGAATCATCATAGGAACATTTAACAAAATATCCTATAGTATGTGGAACATGATTATGAACCTTGTTCTTTTCATTCGTTGTAACAATCAAACACTCTAAATCTACATATACTATAAACGGCACCGGTTCCTTATTTTTATAGCTTTTAAACTGCATATGCTTGATCCGTTGTTGGTAGTCTAACTTTACAATCGTTTAATATTTTACAATCTAATTCATGTTTCTTTAATTTTTCTTGTGTGTTGAAGTAGTGGAGACATCTATCACAGAAGAACTTTCTTCCACCATGTTTGCTTAGCTGTGATGATAAAAGTCGACTTAGATTCTTGATCCACACGTAGTGAAACCGTGGCTTGAAATCGCCGGAATCGTCTTCATCTTCAGCATAATACATGTCTTGAATTAGTAGGAGGTTGATGTGTTTATTCTGTTTGTTTTTCGTTAAGTACGTGAGTAACACGCTGTTACTGTTTAATGTTTATTGCTGTTAATTGTTTTGAGTGTCTAGCCGCTACCTTTCTCCTAATAAAGAATATGAATAATTAGTTTAATGTAACAAATCATAACTATGATTTTATTAAATATACTTACTTGAACTTCCTCTAGTTGCATTAGAATCGGGTCCATAATGTTTTCTACGAACCAGTGGTTAAGATTTGTATCATGGTAGATTATACCATTACTTGTATGTAGGTACTTAAATTCACAAATTTCCTCAAAGTTTTTACTAATTGCGAACTTTCCAAAGAATACTGCGTTTACTTTGAGAGCTATCTCTTTTTTACATGTATTTTTATGCGACGTCGGAAAAGACCCGAACAGTCTTCTAGGAATTTTCTGGGATCCTTATGTTTTAAATTGATAACAGCTCCTGTTCGTATACGACTCGCGAAAGCAGTTTGCACGTCCTCCCATTTAACCCGGTCGCTAGGGTTTTCCTTTCGAGATGTTGTACCTTCACCGACAACTAATAAGGCTTTATACATTTTACGAAAACCTTTAATTAGTCCGATCGATGATATAAGATGTTGTCCTTCTCCAATTTTTAATATACTCCTTAAAGCAACGTTGAGTACGCGTAGCTTCATATTACAGTCTTTAATTCCTTTTTCGATTGCTCGTACATCAGCTTCTAAGTCAGCACTTAAAAGTGCCGATCTTATTTCGTCGACAAAACATGAAGCTTGTCTACTGGCAGCCATTCTGAAACAGGAAGAGATGTTAACCACACAACGGTTTAATAGATACTAAGCAGGAGCTTGATGTACTATTAAGAGAATTTCAAAATGATGTCTATCTGAAGATGTTAACTGCACAGCAGTTTTAATAGATACTGAGCAGTGTACAGAGCGAGATGTTGCCAGTACAACGTGCGAACTAATACTGAATGCGATTGCGCGACTTTCTCCTCTTTTATACATCTGTTTGGCGTATCACCAAGAAAACGGTTATCTTGATTAAAAAATCATTCAAATGTGTCATGTGTGTTCAAATGTGTGAAACTAGTGATGGAATCTCGACAATATTAGAATAACTTTTAACCTTGCAATGTTATTTTTAAGATAAAATTTTAGCAAGCTTTAATGTTAAACCATTCCTGGTTTTGACGCCTAGATTTCTTTCTAGGTGGGTGCTCGAATGGCATAGTTCCCCTGACACCATATACCCTCCATAGGGTCTATCAAAATCTGACACGCCTTAATGACTGCTAAGAGCATTGATAACAGAAATAATTGATGTATATTTAATTTTAAAACCTATTTTTTTCTAGAAAACTAATTACAGATTACAATGGAGGAACTTTACGTTTTTCTCTCGGAATAGTTGAAACTAGTGATGGTATCTCGATACTACCCGGGCATCGTGACAGAATAAATGACACCAACTAGGGACTCGTTATCTGACAAAGCAATACCATTCGCAATATACGAGGGGGTATTGATAAATAGTTGGCCTTGAATAGTTCTAGCAGGCAAAAATAAATCGCGTTGCTATGAAAACAAGTTGAAACTTTGACAAGTGCACGTGCAAAGTGTCAGCCCAAAAGGTGATGTTATTTTGAAATTGTGATTAAGAAAAGTAAACCATGTCAGATGAAGATTGGAACTTCAGCAAAATCGAGTATCGTTCGGTTATCAAGTACCTGTTTTTGAAGGGATTGTCTGGTAAAGAAATTTATGATGACATGTTAACAACGTTAGGAGATCAATGTCCATCCTATTCAACCATTAAAAACTGGGTTGCTGATTTTAAACGTGAAAGAAAAGATGTCACCGATGAGAAGAGGTCTGGGAACCGATTTCTGTGTCAACGCAAGAAAACATTGATGCTGTCCATGATATGATTTTGGATAATAGACGAATCGGCCTAAAACGTATATCAGAGACTTTGAATATCTCACACGAACGCGTTTTTCATATCGTTCATAATGAATTGGGAATGAAAAAGCTATCCGCAAAATGAATACCTAAATGTCTCAATGCTGATCAAAAGCGATTGAAGGTGACAACATCTCAGTGGTTATGCAATCAATTTAACGATAGAAAATCAAACTTTTTGGATCGCCTTGTTACAATGGATGAAACTTGGATTCATCATTATGATCCAGAAACTAAAGAAATGTCTAAGGAGTGGAAACATTCTGGCTCTCCTCGGCCCAAAAAGTTTCGTGTGCAGAAGTCTGCTGAAAAAGTTCTTGCATCCATTTTCTGGGACAAAGATGGTATAATTTTCATGGATTACTTGGAACTTGGAAAGTCAATCACGGGAGAATATTACGCATCTCTATTAACCAAACTTCGAGCGAAAATTGTAGAATCACGGCGAGGAAAACTTACCAAAGGCGTCTTTTTTTTGCAGGATAATGCTCCCGCCCACATATCACTTATTGCCCTACAAAAAATCACTGAAATCGGCTTTGAAATTGTCGAGCATCCGCCATATTCTCCCGATTTGGCCCCATCGGATTATTATCTCTTTCCGAAACTAAAAAAATCATTGAAAGGACGAAAATTTACATCAAACGAGATGGTAATTGATGCTGTGGAGTCGTGGTTTGCAGAACAGGATAAAACTTCTTTTTCTAAAGGATTAGAACTACTCTTTGATCGATGCATTAAATGTATAGAGTTGAAAGGTGATTATGTTGAATAAAATACTATTACTTCGAAAACATGTAGTTTTTTTCTAGGCTAGGCCAACTATTTACCAATACCTCCTCGTATTTATGCAATTCAAGAATTAGTCATATTAATTAATATCTGTACCTTTCGATTAACCTTCTACTGACTTACGAACTCATGCACAATTACAAATTAAAGCTAACAAAGAATTATTGCATATAAGTAAGTAAACACTTACTGATTAATTTCTTTAAAGCAATAATAAAATCACAAGCTCACACATTCACTTCTCTTGACCTTGCTACACTGCACCCTGAAATAAACTGAATTTTGGACCGATAAAAAAACAATTACCCTAAATTGGTCGAGTTCCTAGAAATTTGGTTTTCTTCAGTCAAGGGTCTGGACCGGAACAAATTGTTTCTTTTCCGTTTACTAAAATGTATATTTATTTTTGGTTTTGTTATTTGTGGTTGGTTTTTGGTCTTTTGACTACAACAAGGTCACCTTCGTTGTAGTTTCGTCGTATATTCCTATTTTACTAGCCATCTGTTCATCTTGTATGCGTTCGCCGGTTTGTTTTCGAATCGTTGCTAAGTTGTCAGTTATAGTCATATCTGGCTGTACTAAGTTGGTTAACGGTGCATCAGCTGCTGAACGAAGCTTAAAGCCCATTAAAAGCTCACTTGGTGTTCGAGCTGTAGCCGAATTGGTTGTATTGTTTAATGCAAATTGAATTTGTGTCAGTTTAAGTTCCCATTGCTCTTCTTCTACAGTAGCTGTCAAAGATGCCAAAATAGTCGCGTTATAACGTTCAATCTGTTCATTCGCTCTTGGTGTATTGGTAGCATTCAAGATATGTTTAATTCCTTTCGCTTCACAAGATTGAGCAAAGGCTGTAGAAGTGAAACACGTCCCTCGATCACTTATGATTCCGTTTGGAACACCGTATGTAACCATTATCTGTCTTATAATTTCAATACTGGAGATGTCTTCGTATCTTTTGTAGCATGTAAGAAGGCGAACTTGGTAAATGACTCTATGATCACCAGGATGAGTTTCTTACCACCGGAGCTCTTGTTAAATGATCCTAGATGGTCGATATGGATAGTGTGGAAAGGTATCTCTACTTTCTTGGTGTAGAAAACCTGCACCTTTTCTTGGAACTTTGTGGAATATGCAGCCTATACATCAGGAAATGTACAGTGAGAGAAATGTCCTCATTCAATTTGGATCACTCTATATTTATTTACATAGTTCCGCATTCCGAGGAACCACTAATTTTCTATAAGTTTGTTTAGGGTTGTCTCAAGACTAAAGTGACCTAAGTTGTCATGACTGGCACGCACGATATCCCTTCTCATCCCTTTTGGGACTACCCAAAGCATTTTCCCATTTATACTAATATAAAGTCGTTCGTCATCCAACTTGTATTTGTCAAAAATGCTTTTGCTTTTCTTTAAAATACTTATTATTGCCATTAGTTTGTCATCTGTAATTTGTGCCGCTAGAATTAAGTCTGAAGTTTCAATTGGAAATATGCTCAGGTTGGGAATAGACCCATTGATACCTGAACAGGATTCCTACTCAGAGCGTCGATGTGAGCCATCTGTGAACCAACCCGATGTACCACATCAAAGCTAAATTCTTGAAGATGAATCCACCACCTCGCTATTTTCGGTATAAGATCACGTTTTTCCGCCGCGCTTTTGATAGCACTGCAGTCAGTGCGGACCTTGAAGAGAATACCTAATAGATATACTCGGAATCTCTTAAGGGTTTCAACTACTGCTAAAGTTCAGTTTCATTGGTAGTTCGGTTGAAATAGGCTATAGGATGTAGAGCATTCTCGGCGTCTTTTTGCAAGACTACACCCGTGATACCAATTGAACTTGCATCTGTGTGCACTTCGGTGTCTGCCTTACAATCATAAATGCGCAATACCGGCCTCGTAACAAGTTTTTCTTTCAAATATTCGAATGCCTTTTGTTGGTTGTCAGTCCATATCCAGGTGACATTTTTCTTCAGCAAAGCTGTCGAAGGTTTAGCAACTAAAGAATAATTTTGGACAAATCTCCCAAAAAAATCCCGTTAAACCGAGAAATTGCCTAAGGTGTGGTACTGACTTGGACACAGAAAAATCTTCTACTGCCTTGATCTTGGCTAGGCCTGGTTTTATTCCGTTGTTGGACAGTTCAAATCCAAGGAAATTTACAGATTGCTTGAAGAATTCTAGATTTTCTAAACCTTTTTCAAAGTTTACCAATGGAACCAAAATATCGTCTAACTAGACAACTGCAGCATGATCTTTCAGTGGGCCCAGAACTTTATTCATCACTCTTTGAAGTACACTGGGGGCATTGGTGAGCCCAAAGGGCATTCTTGTGAACTCGTATTCGCAAACAGAAATTGTTTGTGCATAATTTGGAACGATATAAAAATCATGATGGCTTTGTATATCTTGAGCAATTAATTGAATCTGACTTGCTACGCCTAACGTTCTCACAATGAATCCAACATAGCCTTGAATTTTCAACACATTACCGTAATTTAATTGTAATCTCTCTGCTGTCTCTTTATTAAGTGTCATTATCGTAACTAAACATATTAATCATTGATAATACATCACCTATGATTGATCTTCCCCAAAACACAAAAAAATAATAATAATGGTTATAAAGAGCTGACCTTCTGTTCTCGCTTTCTTTATGTTGAATCTGGAAATGTGTCAAGTCCAGTAGGTGTATCTCCCAAATGATGTAGGTAAAGCCAATGTAATCTAGCTTCTGGATACCGTGACAGACAGTAGCTAGCAGCTGAACGTGGAGGGTAATCGTCGACACGTACGTCATGAAGAGTGTAGAATACTTAATCTTCGTATGGTAAGAAAAGGGTTAACGTTTTTTAGACACAGGTAGGTAGGTAGTTAGTTCCCTAAATCAATTAAGATTTATTCGCAAAAAGAAAGGAGAGAATTAAATGATAACGTACCTCGTGGCAACTCCAAAATTCGCCGAAGAGAGAACTTTGATAACCAATAACCAACCAACAGTTGCAATAATTATTATTCCAAAGTTACCGAATATTATAAAAGGATAAATCCTGAAATCAGCATCCAGAACCAAGTGGGTGTAAAAATTCCTTCGATTTAAATCACCACTGAGGGACCACCATTTTGTTTCAAATTTGACGAAAAGCAACTTCCTTCACGGAAATCAGAAAAGCGATAAGAAATATATGCGTGGTACGCACAGTTAACCATAAGGATTCCTTTCGAAATTTATTAAGTCCTCTAACGCTATTTTAGAAGTTCTTAAAATAAGTGCGTTCAGGATGTTCTAAAATTAGTTTATAAAAATCAAATGGGAGAAAACGAAAAATTCAAATTTGAACGTTACAACTCTTTCTCTTAGTCTCTTCTCTCTTATATATTCTCGTCTCTGTATCCTCGTTAACTGGTAATGATAATTATTTCTGTTGCAGTGTAACACACACGTATATCGAACGCTTTTATTTAAAATTATTTTCGGTTCGCGTAGCGATTGACACAACAGTTAAGACAAAATTCGAAATCTACCGCCGTTTATCGGCACGTTGTGGAATGCGGCGGATAACGGAACGGTAACGTGTTTGCCTGCGTGATAAAAAGTGCCGGTATCTCACAATAGGTGTAGTTCCGATATCGTATGGTTCGTTTTTGCACAATGCAGTATCCACAGTTCAGCGTCTTTTCATGCGCTGTTTATTTAGTAGCTACTTTCTCCTAGTAGCTATTAATATTTAATAGAGAATAAATAGAGGGTTAGAGTATGATTTCCAAGCTTTTAACCTAAAAAACTATGTCCGGTTTAAAAGTTTAAAAACAGAAACGGATGATTTTTCGAAGATATTGCAGATATTGAAAATGTAAGGGATGCAATAAATATAAATAGACATCCAAAAGTTTACCAAGAACATAGAAAACCGTTTGATTTTTATTCTGATGGACAATTTCGGTCAAGATATCGAATGGGAAAAGAAACCGCGAGAAATGCTTTAGCATTAATTGAAGACCAATTAACATCACTACATGGAAAACAAGGTAGACCGGTAAACTCTGAAATTCTTTCTAAATGTGCTTATGAAGCATGGGTAGGTTAAGTAATAAATTAGTTGAGTAGTAATTGGTAAAATATCTACATTTCTTTTTTAGCTGATCACATCTAGTTTCACCAAAGTACACTAAGTAGAATAATTATAATAGTTGTGACAGCACTAGCAGCCATACAAGACAGATTTATAGTATTTCCTAAGTAGGTATTGCGTCACCTAAGCCAGACGTTTATGGGGAGGATATATTCCCTATTGAAGGGTAATAAAAATACAAAATTATAGTTCCGCGAAATTGCAACCACAACCAGCTGACAGATAGATATTTTAAGCCGCCATAACAAGAAAAATGCCAAGGAAACCAAAAACTAGTAGAACTGGTGACTTGATGAAACATTATTTTAAAAATACTCAAAGGCAAACGAAAACAACAACTTACGCTAAGAAATAATTGTTGCTAAATAAAGATCCACAAACTTCGAGAAGTACTTGGAAATATGACCCGTAATAACCTGTTGAACATAGCTGTACAAAGTAATATTTAAGTTAGGATATAAGTTAAAAACAAGGTTTTATTTTCCCGCATCAAATGATGTATATACTAGAGTTATAATATTTTATAATGTATATTTTTCTTTAATAAGTCATCGTCATAAGGACTAGTAAAAAACAGTAATTATTAATTAAAATATAAATTAAACTAAGAATGGCAAATATTAACTTACAAAATGTGTGAAAAATTGTTAAAAAACGACCTCTTTTGAATTTTTTGACAAATAAACAATTTTTGTCGAATGATGAAAAACAAAAGTAAGAAAACAGAAGATGTAAGAATTTTAGAAAAAGTTTGAAACTAATATAGTTGAGGTGTGTATTGGTGTTTGTTGGATTTGAATAGTAAGTAGGAATACGCTGAGCTCAGGTGACTGATATCACTTCGATGGTTCATAGTTTGTTTGTTGATAGCAATGTAACACATTTCCAGAAATAATCTTTTCTTTTGCTGTGCTTCGTTATCTAAAATAATAGGGTTGTCATAGTTAATTCTGTGGTCCAGTCTATTAACATGAGTACTTAGTGCGGTGGAATTTGGTTCTAGTCTACAATCATTTTTGTGTTGAGTTATTCGTTGGCAGAGGCGTTGACTAGTTTGACCAATATACGTCTGATTGAATTGACAACATCTCAACTGGTAAATTACATTAGAAAGATTTAAAATTGGTGTTTTACTTTTTAATTTTGTAAACATGTGTTTGATAGTTAAAGGTATACTGTTAGTAATATTGAATTTATAATTTCTTAAAGCTTTTGTTAATTTTTGGGCCATTCCGTCGATGTAAGGAAGACTAACAAAAGGTTGAACGTCTTGTCTGTTATGTTGAGTAGTGTTTTGTGTATTGTTATCTTCGTTTTGAGATGTAGTATATGTATTGGTATTGACATCTTGTACTAAAGTTACTTGTGTGTTAGAATTGTCTTCTTGTATGTGGGAATGAGGTACCAGTGGAGTATTATTATTGTTATAAAGCAGTTTGTTTATTAAACCACTAGGGTAAGAATTTATACCTTTTAATATATTTATATCTTTTAATATACGTGATAGCTTTTTAATATTTTTATTAACAAAATCTGTATGTGATATTTCTTGGATTCTATTTTTCATTCCTAAAATAAAATTTATTTTCATTTTTTTCGTATGTTTTGAATAATAATTGAGATATCTGTCTGAATTTGTTTCTTTTTGGTACCAATCCAGTTTTAGAATATTTTCTCTTGTTCTTATTATTTTCGTGTCCAAAAATTAAATTGAATTATCTAACTCTTCTTCTACAGTAAACTGAATATGTAGGTTATATGAATTAAATATACGTATAATTCCATGTATATTATTATTTGGTACAGAGCAGATGATATCGTCAACATACTTTTTTATAAATGGAAGTTGAAAACTTAATTTAGGAATACATTTGTCTAAAGGAAGGTCCCTAACTAGTTCTGCGAGTATAGGACTTAAGTTACTGCCCATTGGTACACCGAAGATTTGTGAATAGAATTCTTTGTCAAACTGAAAGTAACTAGAATCAAAAAGAGAGTTTATAATTTCAAGAAAAGTTTTTTGGTTTATGATGCAATTTTGTTCAATGTTACTCCAATTTTCTTTTATGGCCAAAATAGGCAGATCTTTGGGAATATTTTATAACCTACAGAAACACAAAGGCTATTTTTATATAAATACGTACCTAACCTACCCGAAATATAGTTGTGCTGGAAGTATCAGCTTGATCCAAATAACACTGCTTTAGTTTTTGCCGGCTAACCCCCAATAAGTCGGAAAGGGGCGGGGTAATACAAGATATAAAAGATAAAAAAACAAGCCCCACTTCTTTAAAAACAATGCTTATTACTAAAGCTTCAAGCTTATCAGACAAACGAAGAAATAGATCTTCTACTAAAATATGGGCAACTTCCACAATTTTGGTCGTACCGTACATATATACTTACAAATGACTAGCTGAAAAGTAATATTAAAATCATACAAATAAATAAATAATAAATAAATAAATAAAACACACGTAGTGAAATGTAAACTTTCTAAGTAGGGCTTTATTTTAATTGTCACTATTGTCTATTGTGCAGATCAAAAATTGTAATGTTTAATAAAAAAAACGGTGAATGGTGATTTGTATCACAGTTGGCTTAAAACTACCCTAAGACAATTCCACTACTCGAGATCTCGTGTTGCTATTAAAATTAAAATTAACATGCATGAATAAATTTGTACACATTTAATAATATATATAAACATAAATAAAATGACACAGAATACATACAAGGTTAGACAAACATCCCACCATTCGAAGACCCACGGCTGTTTTATTATTACCCCCTTGCTTAGGGGTTTTCGCTTCACCCTTCGATATTTGGTTCGATGTTTTAAACAGTGACCATCAAACAAACAATGGGTTGTGAATTTCAACGTTATAATTTGTAAATAACGAAACAACATCTAAACTAATTAAAACATAACCTTCTGGTAGTTGGTAGTCATTAAACAATTCTGCAAACTGAAATGAATCTTTAATGAAATAATCATTATGTTGTTTTGATAAATTTAAAATATTAGCAATAAATTTAGATAGCTTTTCAGTAGGCGAATTGTTGCATGCTACTATCGGTCGAAGAGGAAAATTTTGTTTGTGAATCTTTGGTAAACCATACAGTTTACGCTATTATAAGTATATAACGTTTTTCCTTCTGTTTCATTAACAAATTTTTTATTTATAAGTGATTTTATAATTTGGTTGGATTTGTTTTGTATTTTGTTCGTAGGGTCTTTGTCTAGTATTTTGTAAAAGGTTGAGTCGTTTAATAGTCTGTCACGCTCTAAACTTTGTTTTCACTATTTTTATTTATTTGTTCGTATGGCGGCGCGATTTAACAATTGTTGTTCCGCGAGGTGCTGCCCTCGCCGTTAAAATTGGTACTTTGAGTATTTTTCGAGTTTTTGGGTCTCTCGCTCTTGTCAAGTAGAAGAGAAAACGTCACATCTTCCTCTTTGAGGAGAAAAATCTTTAACTGTGATAGTGTCGTACTTTATTCAATTCTATGGAATGCAATTTACCCTATGAGGTAGGGGAGTCTTTTGGATAAAGTTTGTTGTAGGCAATTGTTTGGGTCGTCGTTGGTTGTCCGCTACCCCGGTGTTTGGGGAGAAAGATTAAGACGCAGCCATCACAGAGAGGTAATTACACGTATCTCAGAGGAAGTCCCATCTACAGCTAGGAAATCCTTCCGACTATTTTAAATATCTGTCAAGACGTCATATCTTCCGGGTTTTGCAACCCTTAGGAGTCCAGCTGATCCAGTATTCATTATCAAGGTACCATCTTTCAACAACTTCGCAAGGTACTGTGTTTTTGTGATTAATTTCTTTATTGTGGTACGAGTGCTGATAAATTACGTCGTTTTATTATTAAAGGTTAATTTGAAATTGGAAAAACATTTAAATATTAATAATCGAATTTAATGCTAATAAAGTTAAAATACTTTATTCGAATTGTATGGTTAAAAGAAAATTGTTGATAGTTAGATCGTCGGTCGAGTACTATAATGTTCTATCTGCTAGTTTTATACTTTTTTGTTATAAGCAATTTAAAATCACGACAATTATATTTCGTCGTTGGAACGATGCAATTGCCCCAATGTTTTTTTTAACTTTCCTTGTATCGTACTGTGAACATGCATATATTTTTTTTTATTTTTTTTTCAGAAAATAAAAGGCAGCACAATATAATAAAAAACAATAAAACGCTGATACAACAATATGACTTTAATAAAACCTCAAATTTTATAAACCAAGAAACAGATTGTTCTAATAGACAAATAAATTTTCGAAAGTTATCTATTCTTAAAAAATAATATGTAGTAAAGTTAGGAAGAAGTCGAAGGCACATCTACTCCTGTTTCTGGAGGGCTGGATGAGGTGGATGGCAACTCGATACTCACATCTTGTTCATTTTTCTGACTTCTTTTGTGTCTAGATAATGCCGTTGCAAAGACTTTTGAGTTATTGTATTCTTTAAAAAAACTTGATATAAATTGGCTGTCTGTAGGCGGCATAAATTTAAACAACTTTTTCAAGTGCAAAATTTTGTCGAAAGGCAGCAAAGATTCTTTAGGTTCCTTGCAAGTGTTCACCGACGGCAAACAGGATAATAAAGCAGAAGACGTTTCTTTTTGTTTTCGTAAACCAGATTTGCTTGCAACTATGGAGACTTTAGTTGAAGCTCCATCATGTTGAAGTTTATATTCAACATGAAAAAAATTGGTTGAGCTAAATTTTACCTGCTTTACAGAAGCAAAAGGTATACTTCTAAAATTTAGTTTTTCAGCTGCTTTTTGATATTTTTTGAAATCATTAGCCCTCATATAGAATACTTTAAAAGGAGTCTTCCTATTTACTGTTGGCAATAATCTTAAAAGACCCAGCGGGCTAAATATTTCCACATTTTTGAGTTTTTTCTCAATCTGACTGTGAAGATTATCAATTTCTTGGATTGAACTATGTCCAGGTTCACAAAACTTTTGAGTTATGCTTTCTATATTTGGGTTTGCTTCCAAGAATTTGAGCAATGCCATGCTCATTATGGAATTCTTGTTCTGCGGGACGCAGGAGTCAGACCATAAAATAAATCTTTTGGTATCAGGAAGATCTCGTAGTACATTTTCCAAAATACGAATAAGTGCAGAAGCAATATCAATGCCCTTACGACCATGAGTACCTTCGCACCATATGGCGCAATAACCTCGCTTGTTGATGTTACAATGGGCTGTCAAGTTGAAAGTATTTAATTTTTTGGAGTAAAAGAAGCAAGAAATATTAGCTCGTGGTAAGGCAAAGACATTTTCCATGTCGAAGCAGATGATTGCAGTTTCTTTATCATTATTTTGTCGGTCAATGTTTCGTTCAGCTCTGGCAGCTTCTTTAAAAGCAATGTGTTTTTCAAAAGTGGCCTTTTCAATGTCAGGCAGACCTGATTTCTGTTTAATACGATACTCTTCGCACATATCGCATCGGTCTTTTTTGGGCTTTTGGAATTCAATATTAAATTCATAGTTAAAAATTTCCCGATAATGGTGCAATTTTAATGGTTCTTGTTGAGTATCAATACAAAACTGTAGATATAATTCATATAGTTTTTTCAAATTTAATTGAACGTCGAAATATTCTTTTTTACTATCTCGCCTACAATAATGAGAAACAATTCGTGGAATAGAATTAATATGATTCCTAATGACATCTTTTTGTGGCTTGGTGATAACTTTCTTGGCATGTTTTCCTTGTTTCATTTCAAGTGGGACTGCTGTTAGTTCACATCGCTTTTTTTTGTAAAAATATTCAATGCGTCTCTGGCTTATATCAAGAGTGGAGAGAAAAAAGACTTTGCAAACTCTGAATTTCTCATCACGAATGTGAAAAAAATACTTGAATGAAAATTCTCGTTTAGATTTGTTTTGAGTTTGACGGCGTTTTATAAGATCACGTTTTGTATTATTGTTATAAAAATGCAACTTCTCATTATTCGATAATCTCCAAAATGATTTGTGAATTGCTTCGCGGTCACTTTGCGAAATTTTTTTCTACATAAATATTTGCAACCATTTTCACAGTCTTTCAAACTCTTTACCTTCCTGGCTGTGCGAATAGTTCCCTTTACATTCTTGTATGCTTGACCACTTTCGCATAACTTCTTATTGATATTTCTTTTCCAGGAATCCGGATTGCGTCCCCTTTTTCGTGTTAATTTTTTTATTTCATCTGAAGGTTCCTCATTTTCCACGATGTCACGCGCTGCATGATTGTTGTTGTCTTCCGCCAAACAAGCAACTTCTACTCCGGCTTCATCTTCTGTAAAATTACGAATAGATCCTTCTTCTTCTTCACCTGATGGTAGATAATGCGGATCGGCATCAGAATCGCCACTTGCATGAAAGGGATCGTTTAATTCGTTCTCTTCTTCCGTGTATATTGCGCTAAAATATAAAAAAAAACACATAAACAAACTTTATATTCGGCAGATTGAGGTTATGTGAAACATAAATTCTGCTAATTAAAGCGGATATTACATTATTATCTTTTCTAGAGCATTTTATATTTTAAGTACGTACCTCAAATTAACGCCTTCCATTCTATTCACAACCACAGCAAACCACAGCAAGCAAATTAGCAAACACTTTAATCAACGTTAAAGTCAAGATAGTTAAAGTAAAACATGTGTGAAGGAAAAGATTAGAATTATAATGTTCCAACAGCAAGCACTCCGGTTTTCTATTGGTCGAAGCTGATAGAACACTATAACAATAAGCTACTTTTAAAAGTTGCAGTTGGAACAATATAATTCTGTCTACACAACCAAGGGATTTCACAAATGCTTGCAGAAGTCTATTCTGATAGAACAATATGTCACTTAGCAACCCAATTTTCGACTTATCTCGATTCCCGCCAAAAGTGCTGATAGAACATTATAGTACTCGACCGACGAGATTCAGGCAGGTGTTGTGTACGCTTAAATGTACTAGTATTCACCTCTTTTTTTTGGGTCTAGATAATGCTCTCACTTGATTTTATGTGTGTTTGCAATTTATTTTTATATTATACAGCTTGTAAATGTTTGTAGAAATATCGTATTAGAAGCTAACCTATTCTTTCAAAAGAAATATTGTATTGTTTATCGTATGTTAATATTCATATAATGCTATCAAGTATTTTAAAGCAATTTGCGCTAAATGTTTTGATGTACAGCGGAAGTGTTCGATTAATTATTGATTAATATTGTACATTTATTTACAATTTATTATTTTCCGATCTGATGCAATTTTATTATTCGCATTATTCACCTTATTTAATCTTTATACTGCGTTTTGCGTAGTAATTGGACGCACTACGCCCGATATCGCTACAGATTTAAATATTTAATATTATTTTTTTGCGTCTCGAAGAACCACCGGTCGTGTTATGTGCGTTTGCGCAATCGTTCGTTAATGCGACTATTATTTAGGTGGATTATTCTTATATCAGCTAATGATAATATAATAGGGTGTAGGGCTATATCCAAATACTTAGCAACCCTAAACCAAATTAGGTGCGACTTGATTTTCTTTTATTATAAATACGAGGGAAGATCAATATTTACGGTCCCTGATATAGAAAGAGAAAGAATTTTTAAAACATTATTTATTTATTTCTCAACATAATCTCCCTGGACTTCAATGCACTTGGTCCACCGATGTTCCAATGCTTCAATGCCTTTCAGGAAGAAGTTTTCCGGTTGCTCCACAAACCAGCCATTTACTGCGGTCATAACTTCATTATCGTCTCCATATTTTTTTCCACGCAGGTTTTCCTTTAATTTTGGAAATAGATGGTAATCACTGGGTGCCAGGTCTGGTGAATATGGAGGGTGTTCTAGGATTTCAAAGCCAGCGTTCTGTATGGCAGCCATGACAATGCAGCTCTTGTGGACTGGAGCGTTGTCCTGATGGAACAAAATTTTGTGTGCCAACTTTCCTGGTCTTTGTCGGTCGATGCTTTCGCGCAATTTTGGAATTAACCCTGCATAATAAGAACCCGTTATTGTGTGTCCACGCTGCAAATAATCGATCATCAAAATTCCTTCTGCATCCCAGAACACTGTGGCCATAATCTTTCCAACCGCCCGTTGAACTCGAAATTTGCGTGGAGGTGGAGAACCTCTGTGATGCCACTCCATACTTTGTCTTTTCGTCTCAGGATCAAAATGGTGCACCCATGTTTCATCCACAGTCACAAAGCGAGTGAGAAATTGCTTCCGATTGGCCTTCAGGTACTCCAAATTGGCTTCCGAATGCAGCACTCTAGAGCGTTTCTGATCGACGGTCAGCATCTTTGGAACCCAACGCGCCGAAATTTTTCTGAGATCAAGAACATTTCTTAAAATATTTTCAACTGACCTATAAGAGATGTTCGTTATTTCCGCGATATGGCGAATAGTCAGTCTTCTATCTGCCATTACCATATCATGGATCAAATTGATGTTTTTGTCAACGGTGACACAGACTGGACGTCCCGCACCTTTCGCATGTTTGCAAGTTGTTCTGCCTAATCTAAACTCACGAGACATATTTTTCACCACTTGGTAAGAAGGGACAGAGTCCCCTAAAACGTCTGTCATATCCTTGTGAATTTCAGTAGGTGTTAATCCTTTTTTTTGCAAATACTTTATCACCGCTCTGACTTCACTTTTTTCCATTTTTAAAAATTGTCTGTTATCGACCAGCTTAATTATTAATAACTTTCAAAGAACAACACGCACCTACGCAAAACTTGACACAACAAATAATTAGTAATGACAGTTCTCATAGAAAAATGAGTGACGATATCATGCAAAGCCTACTATGTCAGGGACCGTAAATACTGATCTTCCCTCGTATTATAATTTTTCAGTTTAGTTTGTTTAATTAATTGAACACTGCAGCTTATGAATATGTTCCTGAATTAATGAATTTGTTTTTGCGCTCTTGGAACGATATTTTTTTTTGTTTTGTTTATCATATTAGATTCGATAGCCTTGTTAGGTCTATTAGAGAAGGCTTCATTTTGTTATTTATATTCATGAATGAGAAATATTGGTTTCTTTTGTAAGTTTGAAACGTACTTTATTTTTCTACACAAAAATACAATTTACAAAATGGCCCCGCGATTGGGCGCCAGTGAAACACTTTTTTCCCCGGAAAAATAACTATAAAAGGCCCCGCGTTGAAGCCAGTGAAACGTACGTATTTTACCGGTCTAAATAACAATAAAATAAAGTATACTTACTGTAACTGAAAACTCAAAAAATATCTGCCACAGCTTGAGATTTAAACTCTCTCTTTACAAATTAATTAATCAAGTCGTAGGTATTGGTTCCACAGCTGTATAAATTGTGAAAAGGAATAGATAAGAGTTCAAACACAAATAAAAACTTAAAAGGGTGCCATCTGGTTCTGAGCTTAGTTAATTACTAATTAACCATTCAAAGATGTTAATTGAATAAGCATTAAAATTTATTAAATTCATTAACCAGAAAATGAATAGAATATTTAGTTAAAACAAAATTTTGTTTACTTAAAATTGTTGAAGAGATGAACTTAAGCATTCATAACCAATATGGTTCCGTTTTTCAGATCATTCAGTTTAGAATTAATAACATTTATTAACAGGAAAATAATAATAACACTACTTTGCATAAATAAAAGTAAAACACACATCGTATATTTATTACAAGTCCACCCTAAATTTATTAGGTTATAATTATACCAAAATTAATCAATAAAAATTCATTCAAAACTTTTCATTAAATAATAAAAATAGCTCAAAGAAATTGATTAGATCAACCACAAATATTGTTCAAAAAGCATTTCCACAAATATTACTGACTCCTCTTATTCTGGGCAAAAAAATAAACGAATATCTAAATGAGATTAGACAAATTAAATCAGTTCAAAAGTATCAATATAAATGAATTGTGATTAGATTAAAGTTTAAAGATTTTTAACTAACAAGGAGAGCTCTCCCTAAAGAAAATTCTTAACTATGACATTCTTCAATACTTGAATTACAAACAACTACTTAATATTACAGTACCTTTCATTTTTTTATTCATTAAACTCATGGAATACCATACACATAGTTCGGTAGAAATTGGAAATTCGCCTTTCATGCGGGGAGCTTGCGGTTGCAGTCAGCGCAGCATCGAGGTGTAGATTCTCCATACAAAACGCGATCCAAATTAGGTATTATTACCAACCCATATGATTACATAAACCAATAGAGTCAAGCACAAAAACACCCAAGATTTTAATTTGTTATTACATATTATCGTAATTATTTCCCTCGGAAAATTAGCGAAAATGTTTCTTGAGCTTTAAATTGTTTTAATTCTCTTATAGCAATAAATGCTTTCAACTTCTTTAAGCCGAATTTTAGTGTACAAACGCACATAAATTGATCACTAAATTTAGGATTGCTTCACGAGATTCTTCTCTCATTAATAAACGGCACTTAACTGTAGGTCGGATGAAATGAAATAATGGCTATTACACATTTTTCCAAAAAAATAATCCACTATGATTTATACGCAGTACAAAATTACAAGTCTTTCAAACACAACTTAGTGCATGTAAAACCTTTTCAAAAGGATTAGCACTTAACGGAATAACTTTAAACGATAATGCACTATAAATAGAATATCTTGCAATTCTATAGGATTAAAAACTGTAGTTAGGATTATCTTTCAAATCCCATAGCACTTAAATGAAACGACATCTTTAACACAATCTCGACCGCACGCTGTCAGGGGTCGATAGTGAATCTTTTGCGTCAAACCCAGCGAAGGCTTTTTATAAACTCCGCTCTTCATTACAAATGTTTCAAGACGAAACATCAAATTTAAATTGGTCAACAAAGTGACCGCAAGGACCAGAAGTCCTTAGGAGAAAAGTGGCCAAAGGATGGTAGGAAAAGGACCACAAATGCTTTACCGGACTCTTACCGGAACCCGTCATCGGTGAAGGAATTTCTAGAGCGCCTCCCACCGCGCTATAATAGACAAAGTCTAAACAAAAGGTCTAAAGATGGTAGAGAAAGACCACAAGTGCTTTACCGGACTCTTACCGGAACCCGTCATCGGTGAAGGAATTTCTAGAGCGCCTCCCACCGCGCTATAATAGACAAGGTCTAAAACAGAAGAAGTCAGAACCCGAAAGCTTGTTCTGAAAAGAACACGACCTCAAAACTCGATACGATAACACAAAGCTGAACACCATAAGATCACTAAGACCTTCAGAAATTCTCAAATATCATACAAATTCCAACACAGGAACACTCATACTGGATTGTCACAGCGAACTGTAACGAAACTGAACGGTACATACGAAGCACCATATACTTCAATAAGCAAAACGGTAATGACGGTGATCAGAATCACCAAACGGTACGGAACAGAGACCATAATGCCTCCAAAAACACAGTACTAAGCGGATCTGCAAAACGGTACTATACGATATTGCCTGAACGGCACGGAACGATATATGGCACATGCCAACGATACGATAATAAGACAGAAACTGTCTCCCAAAAGTGCAATACGGTACGGAACTGTACTACAAAACGATACTGTAAAGGGACCAAACAGGTCGCCCAAGAAAACGCAGTACGATACGAAACGGTACTGCAAACTGTATCACCAAAACCTCACACACCTAACTTCAAAATGGTTCAAAACCACAAGACCTAATAGATCTCAAACAGATTTATAATTTAGCTTTTAGAAAAAGCTTATGGAAGTTCAACGAACTTAAAATGCACAAGGACTCAAAATCCCAACAGATTATTATGTTTCTGAATATTCAAAATGAAGTAATAACTTCACACAAATTTCTAAATAGACAGAACTGTCAAAATCGGTAAATATATACTGGACACAATCGGGAAAATTGTCTTACACCCTGCGTGATTTCCGACCAACCTACCAAGAAACACCCAAGGGATAAAATATCCCTGCGGTACTCTACGCCAACACAAGTCCATACAAGATTTCCAAGAAGATATTCAATCACTCAAATAAGAAGAGGGCACTCAACAAATCACGCCATCATTGTTTTATGTAACTCCCACAACTAAAGGGGGATAAGAACACAACAGTACTGACCTGACAGAACCATGAAGGAATATTATACGAACAGAAGTTATTATTTTATTAGAATGGCGAATAGACTCCTCTTACGTACTAAAGAAATCATTTATCAACTTTCAGTGCCACATTCACATTCAATCATACCAAGTGTATTCACCAAACCAAGAATAAGATTAAAGCATGTATGTAGGAAAGATGACAAAAATAAACATGATAAAGGTCGTAAGTTGAATAAGACCTGCTTTATTATTGATGAATTAGACATTTATTGCTTAGAAAAATCACAATGATTTTCCTTTAAATCTTTAACGTGGAAATTGCCAACAGAATGTCCATCTAAATCTTGTAAATGATACACAAGTGGGGACAAAACTTTGGTAACTTTACAGGGAATATATTTAGGGGCTAACTTCTTAGAGTAATCTTTAGAAGCATCAGACAAAGTAAAATTTCGCTTCCAGACTATATCTCCAACAGAAAATTTGAGCGGACGTTTTCGTAGGTTATACTGACGGGAATTCTGCTCATAAGCTTTATGTAATCTGGACTTAACATCCTCATACAATTCGGGAAGCTGAGTTAGCTCACGAGTCCAAAAGAGTTTATTTGCAATCTCTAAAGGTTTATTGGGATCGATAGGACTATAAAAATCTCCACTAACTGGAACATGTCGACCAAAGACCATGAAAGAGGGAGGAACTTGAGTCGAATCATGACTAGCAAGACGTATTGCCTGGGCAATATCGAAAATATATTTATCCCATTCACGATGAGAGTCTTTAATGTATGAAGAAATAGCCGTAACAAGAACTCGATTAACTCGTTCTGTAGGGTTAACTTGAGGATGATAGCGGGCATTCAACCAAACATTCTGTATTTTAACGCTATCCAGAAAATCTCGAAATTCTTTAGAAATAAATTGCGACCCATTATCAAACATAACGGTCTGAGGTACGCCAAATATAGAGAAAACTTGTTCTTTCAGGAACTTTATCATAGGCTTAGTAGTGGCCTTACGTAATGGCTGTATTAAGACATACTTAGTAAACCAATCGGTAACAACAAACAAGTACTGATTACCAAACTTACTTCGCGGCAACGGACCTAACAAATCCATACTAATTAACTGAAAAGGAAAGCTAACTTTCTTTTCTTTCTTTACCCATAAGGCCTGCACGTGAAACATTCTCACTTTTCTGACTCGCACATATCTTACAACTGCGTACATACTTACTGACAGAATATCTAAGTTTCGGCCAATAATATAATTCGGAAATACGGGATAGAGTTTTTGAAACTCCAAAATGGGCAGCTGTAGGTTCATCATGACATTTTTGCAAAATCTGTTTCCTATTAGCAGTTGGAATTACTAGTTTCCAGTCGGAAATATTAGATTCAAGCGGAAATAAGGAAGGCAAGAACTTATATAGTCGATTATTTTCGACTTTAAAATATGGGTATTTTTCAGGAGAAGCTTGAACTAATCCTATCATATTAAGATACCAGTCATCAGGTTCGAGAGTATCGATAATCATTACAGAAATAGATCGGGACAAAGCATCCGGAATAATGTTTAATTTTCCAGGGCGGTGCTGTACATCAAAGTCAAATTGGGAGAGACGCATACACCATCTAGCTAAACGACCTGTAGGTTCACGAATATTATGAAGCCACTTAATTGCTGCACAATCTGTAATAACTGTAAAAGGGGTACCCTCAACATAACCTCTGAAATGTTCTATACCAAAAATAACTCCTAATAACTCACGCTCAGTAGCTGAATATTTTCTTTCGGTAGAAGTCAAAGTTCGACTTGCATATGCAACTGGATGTTCTGAACCGTCCATAATTTGAAAGAATACAATGCCCAAGGCTACATCACTTACATCAGTCTGTATATAAAATCGAGACGAAAAATCTGGCGAAATTAACACAGGGGCGGAACTAATACGCTGCTTAATCTTTTGAAATGATTGCTCAGCTTCGGAAGTCCAATGAATAGGATCTCCTTTCTTTTTACCTTTAATGAGTGCGGTAATGGGGGCAGAAAGTTCAGCATAGTCTTTAATAAAACGTCGATAGTAGCTAACTAAACCATTCACACGTTTAACTTCAGTAGTATTGCGAGGAGTAGGAAAATTCAAAATAGCTGACACCTTATCTGGATCAGTTCGCAAACCTTCTTGATCAATAACAAAACCTAAAAACTTCAAAGAAGAACGACAAAACTGACATTTGTCTAAATTAATCGTAAAACAAGCATCTTTCAGCCTTAATCGTAAAAGATTCAAAATCTTAATATGCTCCTCAAAACTAGAAGACGCAATAATAATATCATCAAGATACACAAAAACTTTCTCATCCAACATAAGTGGACCTAAAACTTTTTCCATGCATTTCTGCATTGTTTGCGGACTGTTCGATAAACCAAAAGGCATTACAGTAAATTCAAATAAACCCTTGCCAGGCACACAAAAAGCTGTTTTTGCACAAGAAGATTCCTCCAAAGGGATTTGCCAAAAAGCTTTACGTAAATCTATACTGGACAGAAACTTAGCATTACGAAGTCTATTTAAAATAGCATCGGTACGAGGTAACGGAAAAGCATCTTTTTTGGTTACACTATTTAATTTTCGTGCATCATAACATAATCGTAGTTCATTTGTTTTTTTCTTAACTAACAACACTGGACTACTCCAAGGACTATTTGACTCACGAATCACTCCAAGTCTCAACATATCATCAACTTCTTTATGAAGATGGGTCTGCATAGCAGGCGACAGAAGATATTGTCTTTGCTTAATGGGCTGAACATCCCCGGTATCAATATAATGCTTCAATACATTCGTACACCCTAACTTATTGGAAACTAATTCTTCAAAGGCTGAAATTGTTTTATTCAGAACTGAATTCTGTTTAGGACTTAGAGAAGCTTGGTCGATAATTTTCGTAGCTTCCATGGAGGAAGTATGGTTTGCGGAATTCTCAACTGAAGAAATAGTATTTACGGAGGGTTCTACTGCAAAGTCGTACGCCCTTTCATACATATTTAAATTTATCTTAAAAAGATGACCAAAATCTACTCCTAAAATAAAAGCTTGGGTAATGGAAGGAACTAACAAACATTTGATATGTTTCGTAACCTTATCTAGAGTAATCGGTAAAATAATTTCGCCCTCACAAGGTTGGATGGCACCATCAGCTGTAGTAACACGAGCAACTGTTAACTTCTTTTGAAAAGGAATTTTGTTTTCCTTCAGAAACTGTAAACCAGAAGAACCTATAATAGTATTTGATGCACCACTATCTAACAAACAAATAACTGGAAATCGTTGAATCCTAATGAGTATAAAATGACGATTATCATACGGCATTTTTACACAAAGAGGTGCAATTATTTTGGGGGACATAAAAGTTTTTACTTTATTTAACCAAGACTTCCATTCTTCTGAAGAAGGCGAGAAATTACATTTCGTTGTTTGTTTGGGTGGAGAATTTAATTTGCACGCGAACGTAAATTGGGTTGTGGGGTTTTTATCTTCGGTACCGTCCCGGTTGAACGATTCATCACTACTTGATCCGCAACGATACCTCTCTTGGCGTTTTTTGGATTGCACACAATACAAGAATTGGAATATACACCTACCTTACCGCACCTATAACAAAATGTACGTCGTTGTTTAGAACACTGCCTATGTAAGTGTCCAGTCTGACCGCAATTGAAACAGGATTTATCTGTACTGGATAATTCAGAAATATTAATTTTATTTTCCGTAGGTTTTCTTGCCTGACAATCATTTAATGAAAGACACGCTAAATCTGGTTCTAACAACCCGTTACGCTTGGAAGGTGGTGGATGATACCTCTCATCCGATCTAATCTAATCTTTAATTCTTGGATTTTTCTACAAAAATCCTTTAATGAGGAAAAGGACTTTATGTCCTGCAAACCTATACGCTCTGCAAAATAAGGATTTAAATTCCTAACTATCTGTTCTACCCTTTCAAGTTCGGTTTTAGGATGTTCTAATCTTCTAAACAAAGCCTCCATTGACATTATGTATAACGAAACGTTTTCATTAAGACCCTGCGTTCGGTTTTTAATCTCATCTAACAGATCTAACTGATAATCGATAGGTAAAAAGTCTCGCTTTAAACATTTAACTAACTCATTCCAATTACTAACTTCATTCTTAATACCTCTATACCATAATAAAGCTGGACCCGAAAATAAATCTATAGCTGAAACAAATGTCTTGTTTCGAAATTCGACGAGCCTCACATAAGTCATTAATTTTTTCTAAAAATGCCATCACGCTGTCGCGTCCGGTCTGGCCAGAGTATTTCAAGTTCCATTTAAAAACGGGTACAGGTTTAACCGTTGGCTGTACTTGTAAAGAATTTTCCAAAAATGACGCATTCGCATCACTAACTTTAGTTTCATTATTTTTTGTTCGAAATTCGATCAGTAAACCCTGCAAAACTAATAATTGTGCTTCAAACTCATCTTTAACTACATCTTTAACTTGCTCATCCCCACTTACTTCTAATAAATTTATACGGTTCTCTAAATGCAAAAGCCTAGAATAAACTACATCACCCAAATCCTCCGTTAATTCCTCTGAATTCCCAAATATTTTCTCAATATCAACAAATGACTCTTTAATCTGTGCTACATTAGTTTTGAAATCATATGGTTGTTTGAGTGAAACCGACTTTAACGTTTTTTCTTTGGCTAAACTGCCTCTCAAAAGTGCTCGACGTTGCAAATAATTACTTACAGGCTTTAGGCCTCGACAGAGAATCTCAAACTTCAATTCATCGCCTTTCAAATGGTTAACTTCCATTTTGAAAAAAAATACCGTAACAATAAAACTTACTTTTTCGCCACAAATAAGCGATAACTGTAATTAGGCTTTCCAATTTCTTTACAGAAATCCTATAATATTATGGACTCCAATACAAGAATCCTTATCTGGAAACGTAGTACAAAATCACCTAAAATCCTAAAAATATTCATCAACCAATATCTCAAACCTTTTCTTAACTGTGGAAACAATATTTTATTCGAGCCACACGTTGGCACAGCCAGTGAAACACTCTTTTCTCTCCCGAAAAAATAACTATAAAAGGCCCCACGTTGGGCGCCAGTGAAACGTACTTTATTTTTCTACACAAAAATACAATTTACAAAATGGCCCCGCGATTGGGCGCCAGTGAAACACTCTTTTTTTCCCCGGAAAAATAACTATAAAAGGCCCCGCGTTGAAGCCAGTGAAACGTACGTATTTTACCGGTCTAAATAACAATAAAATAAAGTATACTTACTGTAACTGAATACTCAAAAAATATCTGCCACAGCTTGAGATTTAAACTCTCTCTTTACAAATTAGTTAATCAAGTCGTAGGTATTGGTTCCACAGCTGTATAAATTGTGAAAAGGAATAGATAAGAGTTCAAACACAAATAAAAACTTAAAAGGGCGCCATCTGTTTCTGAGCTTAGTTAATTACTAATTAACCATTCAAAGATGTTAATTGAATAAGCATTAAAATTTATTAAATTCATTAACCAGAAAATGAATAGAATATTTAGTTAAAACAAAATTTTGTTTACTTAAAATTGTTGAAGAGATGAACTTAAGCATTCATAACCAATATGGTTCCGTTTTTCAGATCATTCAGTTTAGAATTTATAACATTTATTAACAGGAAAATAATAATAACACTACTTTGCATAAATAAAAGTAAAACACACATCGTATATTTATTACAAGTCCACCCTAAATTTATTAGGTTATAATTATACCAAAATTAATCAATAAAAATTCATTCAAAACTTTTCATTAAATAATAAAAATAGCTCAAAGAAATTGATTAGATCAACCACAAATATTGTTCAAAAAGCATTTCCACAAATATTACTGACTCCTCTTATTCTGGGCAAAAAAATAAACGAATATCTAAATGAGATTAGACAAATTAAATCAGTTCAAAAGTATCAATATAAATGAATTGTGATTAGATTAAAGTTTAAAGATTTTTAACTAACAAGGAGAGCTCTCCCTAAAGAAAATTCTTAACTATGACATTCTTCAATACTTGAATTACAAACAACTACTTAATATTACAGTACCTTGCATTTTTTTATTCATTAAACTCATGGAATACCATACACATAGTTCGGTAGAAATTGGAAATTCGCCTTTCATGCGGGGAGCTAGCGGTTGCAGTCAGCGCAGCATCGAGGTGTAGATTCTCCATACAAAACGCGATCCAAATTAGGTATTATTACCAACCCATATGATTACATAAACCAATAGAGTCAAGCACAAAAACACCCAAGATTTTAATTTGTTATTACATATTATCGTAATTATTTCCCTCGGACAATTAGCGAAAATGTTTTTTGAGCTTTAAATTGTTTTAATTCTCTTATAGCAATAAATGCTTTCAACTTTTTTAAGCCGAATTTTAGTGTACAAACGCACATAAATTGATCACTAAATTTAGGATTGCTTCACGAGATTCTTCTCTCATTAATAAACGGCACTTAACTGTAGGTCGGATGAAATGAAATAATGGCTATTACACATTTTTCCAAAAAAATAAACCACTATGATTTATACGCAGTACAAAATTACAAGTCTTTCAAACACAACTTAGTGCATGTAAAACCTTTTCAAAAGGATTAGCACTTAACGGAATAACTTTAAACGATAATGCACTATAAATAGAATATCTTGCAATTCTATAGGATTAAAAACTGTAGTTAGGATTATCTTTCAAATCCCATAGCACTTAAATGAAACGACATCTTTAACACAATCTCGACCGCACGCTGTCAGGGGTCGATAGTGAATCTTTTGCGTCAAACCCAGCGAAGGCTTTTTATAAACTCCGCTCTTCATTACCACGCGAAAACACATCTGCATTTATGCGGAAAGGGCGCTTTTATTTGGCCTACTATAGGATTCACGACCTTACGTGTAAAAAACAGTACCCATTCTTCGCGCGCCAAAACACACGTGTGAACTAAAACACGCTGCTGTAAACGATATTCCTACGCTACATTGACTTAAAATCTTTAAAACGCAAATAACAGACAAAGGAAAGTGAATTTACGAATCGAATACCTCAAAATGTTTACCAAAATATTTCAATAAATGAGTTGACTAAGCGCTTCTCATGGTTTCTTTTCAAGGTTTCTTTATGAAGAAATTGATATTATATTAAAATGCCAGATAGCAAGATACGAAAAACGACATCAATATGACGTTACATTGTTTAATTACAGCAAAATATGAAACAACCCTTTCTTAAAAACGCCTTTTATTTGAGATATTTATTTGATGACATGCTTGTTTAAATTAAGCGAGATCCACAGGACCGAACTTAGGATTTTTAACAAGAATCAATACAAAATTCTATATGCTAACTGCCGGTGGAAATTGTACCCGTTAGAAGTTATAGGTTGCAAGCTCTCGCTTGCCTTTTTTTTCTTTGTCAACCATAACGTGGTGATTAATTATTCTTTTAAATAAATGTTTATTGAAGGGTGTCAAATACTTGTTGTGTTTTATTTAATGCTAAAACATTGCTATTGGTCTGATCGACAACCACAAATCGTCAGGGAAATTACGTCGGCTTTGTGTGGCGCCCATATCTTTTATACGAACCCATCCCATCTGCCTTTGAGCAGCGGCAGCCTCCCTCATACTGAGGACCAATTGTTATTTGGCGCGTAACAAGTCCTGTAATTTTTGTATTGTAATCGTGCCTGGAAAGGGCTACAGTAATTTGGAGTGTGTTTTTAAATTTTCTGGTTTTAAAGAAGATATTATTAAATTCATTATAACGTGGTTCATCTTTGTGTATAAAGTTTGTAACTTTATTAGTCACCTGAGCTCTGCATATATCTCTTTCATTTTCGTCTTCTATATTATTAAATTATCAAAGTTAGGGCCCAGTGATAAAAAGTTTTTTGCCGAAGTATCCGCTAGCGACCACTCGTCGTTCGTCCAGTTCCCGCGACGTATAGAAGAACGCGCTGTAACCTCGCCGCAGGCGGATAGTAAATCCTTGCGACACGCGGAGAGCACGGTTTCTGTTTACGGTCAGCGACTCCATCGCCCATACCGTGAACCTGCAGGGTTCGGCTGGAGACGGCGCTACGTGACCCTCACGGATCACCCGGAACAGGGCGGGTGGCTGATCGTCGGCCGCCTCGTTAGGCCTCACCCTCAAGCCACACTTAGGCCTCACCCTCAAGCCACACTTAGGCCTGAACACTTTTCGTCGTTTTATTTACACGAATGTACATATCAACAAACAAAAAAAAACTAGCACTATATCGTTAAGAAGTAACGCAACGAAACGAAACGCACTTCTCCCGGATCTCACGGTGCGGCGGCGGCTGATAGGTTCGAGAAGGGTGAGTAGTCGGATCAGTTGATCAGGATGCAACCGAGGGGGATGCCCGCGTCGATGCGGACGGGGTTACCGTCCGGCACTACAAATGCAGGGTGGCGACGAACTCGTCCTCGTGCTCCGGGCCGAAGAATCCGCTGGCGACCACTCGTCGCTCGTCCAGTTCCCGCGACGTATAGAGGAGCGCGCTGTAGCCCCGCCGCAGGCGGATAGTAAATCCTAGCGGCACGCGGAGAGCACGGTTTTTTGTTTACGGTCAGTGACTCCATCGCCCAGACCGTGAACCTGGTGGGTTCGGCTGGCGACGGCGCTACGTGACCCTCACGGATCACCCGGAACAGGGCGGGTGGCTGATCGTCGGCCGCCTCGTTAGGCCTCACCCTCAAGCCACACTTAGGCCTGAACACTTTTCGTCGTTTTATTTACACGAATGTACATATCAACAAACAAAAAAAAACTAGCACTATATCGTTAAGAAGTAACGCAACGAAACGAAACGCACTTCTCCCGGACCTTACGGTGCGGCGGCGGCTGATAGGTTCGATGGAAAGATATTTATTTTAATATTAATTAATATTATATTTGTTGTTAACCTGTGATTGTTATAAACAATTTAAATATTGTTTTTCATATTTAGAGTCAAATTCTTGAGTTTAATAATTTGAAAAAAATACCATTGTATTCCTCGTCTCATTTTATATAAAAATCATATTTTTTTGGAATGGTCAACCGATTTCATCTATGGAAATAATTACTTCGTACGCAGTAAGTGCTTTGCGGCGCGCTGGCTGCGGCCACTTTGGCCACCCGCTCATATTGTATCTGTAAGTGAATATTATAAGTAAATGATGTTTGGATAATGATAATATTAGCATTACTAATTCATTCTCCATTTATTTATTTACTTATTGACAGCTTCAGTTAATCTACATTTATTTCCGTACTTTCAGTTTTATTAACACGTAATCGTGTTATTTTCGCAATAATTTCTGTTCTTCATTGTATAATACTATTTGATTATTATTATTAATTTCATTATTTGCAGAACAACCAATACCGAAATTTACTGTTCGGGCACTCTAAACAAATAAAATATCATTGACGGACTGTTAATGTTTTACTTAAGTTTCAATATTAATTTAATTACAAATACTGTAAAGTCAATTTCATTACTTCTAAACCAAGAAAAATATTAGCGCAAGTAATTCGTTGTCTTCATTACGTAATAACTATTATCAATCTCACTACTAATGCTACAACAACTACTATTATTATTGTTATTATTATTATTTTAATAAATTATAATAAATAATAGTCGATTATTATATTTTTAGTTTTCTTTTTGTTTCTCTCATACTCACTGACAGATATAGTACGAGCGAACGGCCCAAGTGGCTGCCGCGCCGCAAAGCACTTACTGCGTACGAAGTAATTATTTCCATAGATGAAGTCGGTTGACCATTCCAGAAAATTTGATTTCTATATAAAATGAGACGAGGAATGCGATGGTATTTTTTTCAAATTTTTAAACTCAAGAATTTGACTCTAAATATGAAAAACAATATTTAAATTGTTTATAACAATCACAGGTTGACAACAAATATAATATTAAAATAAATATCTTGCCATTGCCTTGAAAATGATCTACATACTTTACTCGATACAATGAACACAAGTGGAGTTATCGCGATTTGAAAAAGGGCATAATCGACGAGTTGTGTAAAATTCCCCTCTCTGTATTTTCGAAAATATTCACGGGAAAAGAAAATACCGAAATACGTGTCGGCTTATTTTGTATAGCAAATGCGTAAATATTTTTTGAAGCAAATAAAAAATGCAACCCCATATTACGTGTTCGTTACGTCGTAAAAGAATGCCTAATACACGTACTCTCACAATTTTACCCTATAAGGAAGGTAGACGTATGAACTCACTCATTTGAAACTTTCAAAACGTAACAATTCGTTATTATGCACGCATATCAACAAACAATTAAACGTCTTAAATAATAGTATATTATGTATTAAAGGTTTAATTGAGTGTGTTAGAGCCCGCAGAGTCACGACGCTAAGACGATAAAGGGCTATAAAACACTAATTAAGCCCGAAATGCCTACGTTAGGTTATGTCCGGTCTAAGTTTAAATCAACATTTAACTTTAAAATAAAAATAATTTGAAAAGTATAAAACTTCAAGTAGGTAGGTGTAGTGGTCTTAGTTACTATTATTACTATGGAGACGGCGCGGCGTAAACAAGGATAGCCATTTTTTTAACTGTTAACACTCTTGAGCGGGCTCTAAAAATTATTACAGCCCTTAAGCTCTAATCGAGCAACTTACACTCTAAAAACAGGCCCATAAAATGGTTAAACTCGCCCGACCGGACATAAAATATATTTACTGTATAGTAATAAATAAATAACCTTTTGATAGCAAAAGTGTGCACGACATTAGTTGCTGCTTAAAAGATTTTTCACAACTCCAATTAATATTTATTAATAGTAGTTTAGTAATTAACAATTGGAGTTGTGAAAAACCTTTTATGCGCAGATGCATTATAATTAGACTATTATTGCAAGACTCATCTAAACATAAAAGTCTTTTTATGGCCCAAGGCCCTCTTTATGGTCAGACGGGCAATAACGAAACGTCAATTAAATGTCAGAAGTTTTTTTTTGTAAAACTTGATTGGTTCTTAATATAATTTGTAAACTTCTTACCAATGAAAATAGTACGAACTTAGTATAATCACATACGTATACGCACAGCTGCTTGATGTACCTAGGTACTCATTTAATTATATTTTTACACAACAATAGATTTGACATAAAAACTTAATCTTTGCATAAAATCGTGTATGTATAGTGGGCATAACTTGCTTTTAGGCCCCTACGGCCTTTTCCTAACCCTCGGCTGACGCCTCGGGCTAGAAATAACGCTTCTGGCCATAAAAGCTTCATTATGCCCTTCATACATAAATAACTATTAAAACTTTGACAGATTGCAATATCTATTTTTTTATCTCAAACTGTCTAAATTTGACAATTTGGGAGTAAGGCTCGTTCACAATTAGCTCCGACTGCTAGATTCACTCCAGTTTAGTTTCTGTATTTCTTGGTTTTATTATAGTCTAAACAGCGTGCCGTCGCTGTGTAATCATCTTATATTATTTGAGTCTTCATGTAATTGATAATTAAAACACTTGAAGCTTTGAATGCTTTTATTATACTGCTTAAAAATGCGCCTCCTACATAAGCTATATTACATTATCATTTATTGCCTAATTACTTAATAACAATATGCTGTGCTGTTGAAATGTTGAGTAAGCTCTCATACTGGAGGCAATGCGCAAACAGCAACTAGAAACTGACAATAAGCAACAGACAATATTATTTTGACCACCTCTCACACTGCAACAACAACTGATTCCTTTTAGTTTGTGTATGTTAGCGCTATTCCGATAAGCCATGAGGTGATTCAGTACAAGAGACGCGGACGGAGTAGCGGCCGATAGCTTGCCAGCGCCTGGACCACGTCCGAAGGGGACCAGTCAATCGGTTGGATGATTACAAGAGAGGAGAAACGTTATACAGAGTTAATTGCTTGTTATGAATACAATAGTTAATATTATTGCTGTGATTAATAAATCGAAATGTTGTTGATTTGTCATTTGGATTCGTAGTTTATTATCTTCGACCTTTGCTAACATGCAGCAATCTCAAACAATCATGTCATCCTCTGACTCTGGCTATGCGATTTTAATTTGGTGGTATTTAAGGAACATAAATTTAATAACAACGAAGAAATTAGCGAAACTTCGAATTTATTAACAGATTACTTAAAAACAATATAAGACATAACAACCATCCGAACTTATTAAGTGCTAGATCATAGGTTCCCAACGGGGGCGGTGCCGCCCCCTAGTGGCGCTGGAGCTTTTCGTGGGGGGCGGTTGCGGGTCCAACCTAATTAGAAATTTAATATAATAAAATCCTTTGAAAATACATCTATATTCATGAAAAAACATTTTATCTAGCCGTCTAAGATGTTTATCTTATTATTATGGCGTAAATAAACATTAAAACATTTAAATAAGCATTAAGTATAAAGATAAACTAACTAATTGATTCGGTTTAGGACTGTCGGTAACAAGTCTATGCAAGTTGGTAAGCAAATACGTGATTTACGCAATCAAGCATGTTTCGACAAAAATACGGGAATTTGTAACAACCTATTTGCAGGGCAAGTGCACCGAGGCACCGCAAACAAACAAAGGCATACAAGTTGTTGCGTGCTCGAAATCAAATCTTTAAAAGGCAGGGATAGCTCTTCTAATGTCTTATTGTTTTTGTGTGCTTCGCCAGTGATCCATACTCGTGCGTGACTGATAAAGTAAAGAAGTCATTATAGCCATTAGTTTTATAACTTTCTATAAATCGGTTGAAAAGTTAATGTATTGAAATTGTGAATTCCAAAATGTCTGAAACTAAGAAGAAATGTCGACAGTACAACATTGAGTATTTGAAATATGGATTTACGCAATCTCCAACAAACCAATTATTACCTATGTGTTTAATTTGCCAAATAGGATTTTCGAATGAAGCCATGAAGCCTTCTGGGCTCCAAGCGCATTTGAATAAAATACGTGCTGATAAAAAGGACAAAGATTTATCCTATTTTCAAGGACTTGAAAAGAAATATTTAAAACAGCCAACTATTTCAATTATATCCTTTTTGCAGCGTGTTCTAAACAAGAAAATGATGTTGTTTAGTGTTTCCAGCCTTATTTTGTGGAACTCCATAATCATAAAATAAATAAAGATTATTAAAATTTTACTATATATTAATATATATTATATATTAAGATTATTAAAATATTATTATATATTACCTTTGATAATGACAGCATAGCTGTCGAAACAATATTGTCAGGTTGTATTTTAATAAAACTGTGAAACTTTTAATAATCTTTATTTATTTTATAAGAAGATGATGGACTACGAGCTTCATATAATATTTCATTATTAATCGCAAAAGCGGGAAAACCACACACAATTGGTGAGGAATTAATTATGCCAGCAGTCAAAGAGGTAATCGAAACTGTTCTTCATCATAAGACGCCATCAGATATCATCAAAAAATTCCTTTGAGTAATAATACAGTGCAAAGAAGAATCGATGAAATAGCTAAAGACGTTGAACTATCATTATGTGACTACTTAAAGACTTCCAAATTTTCCATTCAACTTGATGAATCAACTTTACCAAATAACGAAGCACTACTCTTGGCTTACGTCCGATTCATAAAAGAAGAAAAAATTTGTCAAGAGTTATTATTTTCAAAAAATTTGGAAATCGATACAAAGGGAGAATCCATATTTAATACCATGCACGTTTTTTTCAAGAGAAAGAAATTCCTATTCGAAATATTTTGTCAGTTGCTACAAATGGTACTCCAGCAATGACGGGGCGTCATAAGGGTTTCATTGCGCATTTAAAACAAGCAGTACCAAATGTACTTGCTGTACATTGTGTTATTCATCGTCAGCACTTGGTTGCAAAAAATCTTAATGAACGCCTTCATACGTCGCTCCATTACGTTATTAGAGCAGTCAATAAGATAAGAAGCAATTCATTAAATGACAGATTATTTGGGCAACATTGTAATGAAAATGATGAAGACTAGAATCGCTTGCTGCTGCACACGGAAGTACGATGGCTCTCGAAAGGTGTTTGTCTGAATCGCTTTTTCAATCTATTTGACTCAGTACGGGACTTCTCTGAAAACAGAGACGATGAACTGCGCGGAAACTTGATTGCGTCCAAAAATGACATCGCTTATTTGACAGACCTTTTTAAAATATTTAATGACGTTAATTTACAATTGCAAGGTGATGAGTTGAATTTAATAAAAACGAAAAACGTCATAGCTGCTTTTGTGGGAAAACTTCTTCTATTCAAACGTAATCTAGGAAGAGGTGAATACAGCCACTTTCTGACATTATCAGCATTATCGGTAAAACAGGAAGATTTACTTACTTACTGCCAACACCTGGACACTCTTCATGCTGATTTTACAGAGCGATTCCAGGATATTTTAAATGTGAATATACCAAGCTGGGTTTTAGACCCTTTCGCAAATGCAGATACAGCAGAATCATCAAATTTAGAAGAAGATCTCGTAGAGCTCACAACTAATGAAGAATTAAAAGAAAATTCAGAAATGGATACCAAAAGTTCTGGCTCCAAAAATCAATATCAGCTCTCCACCCTGGATTGTAGGAAATAGTACAGAAATTTTTAATTGCGTTTCCTTCATCATATTTGGCTGAGCGTGGGTTTAGTGCAGTAGCTAATTTACTGTCTAAGAAAATGAATAGACTGCAGATCACTGAGCGTGGTGATTTGCGACTGATGTTAACTAAATTTAAACCCGACATTAACAAATTGTTAAAACTTCACCAGCCTCAACGGTCTCATTGATATTTATGTTTTCTTATTAAATTTTCTTTTTTTATTATATTTTTTTACTAATTTTGATTAATCGTCTTGTCTTTGCCGTTGTGTTGTTACATCAGCCACTGACCTGACAGCACCTTGACTTATATTTCGGCGACAGTCCTAAAACATTTCAGTAAATAATAAAAAAATTAATAATTTACAAATATTCCTTTATAGTAATAGCATAAATAACAGTTTGTTATACACATATGTCTTTATGTTTGTAACAAATGCTGAATTGGACGTCTGTTGTATACAAATTCCACACGCTCTTGATAATAATAATGCAAGTATTGCTCTACACTGACACGATAAAATCGGCTTTCGACATGCAGGGCATATTGCCGGCAACAAATATTAACGCAACCGGCAACGTTTTTGTAGAAACGATAACAAGTTGCTCCAATGTGAGACGTCTGATTTAATTCGATGTAAACAACCCGATGGCAATAATGTTGCGTGTTTCCAATTGCTAGTTGTTGATTGCTTATTGCTTCAGTGTGAGAGCCCCCTAAGTGTATGTTTAAATAAATGACCTTATTTTTCCACCACAGCTGTTACAAATTTTAAGAAATGTCACTCTCAAATCGCCGTCTTCTTCATCAACATCAGAGCAGATTGCAGCGTAGCGATATTACAATTTTTTAATAAAATACTTGACTAAAACGTAGTCCCGCAATTGTAACTGCCTTGCTATTTATTCTTCAAAATATCGCTGACTCCCGGAACAGACACACCGTCAAGATTTGTATTTTTATTATTGTTCAATATGTGATTGGTTCCTAAATCAGGCACATCTTCTTTGAAATCAGTTAACACTGTCGAAACATTTAGAGGTGTATGTACCTTGTAATGTAGAGTGCCTAATTTGTAATGATCACATCCGTCAGGGTTGCAAAAGCAACTAAGTGACTTCATCACAAGCTGATTTGCGGAATAAACATAACCAGTTACCTAATGAACTAAAAAGAGTTCCCTTGAAAGCAACCAGTTTAAACACAGTTAAGGTAATATTAATTTTTCTGAATGAAGATACGTTTTACTTAGAGGGCACTCCTCCAGAATATGTTACCTGTTTGATTATTGTTACGCTACTGTAAGACGTAATCAGTACGGTAACGTTAAATCATATACGTAACGTTACCGAACTGATCGTTACCGCACTGAGTATTCGTTGCGTATTATTTATTTACGTCCTTAACTGAGATCCTAATGGCCAAGAAATGTTAGGTTGTGTTTGAATTTCAATGTTATCTCTTCACTTTTTACTTCAAATATGTAAGTGTTAAAGCAACGAAGTTATGAACGTTACTGAGCTGTTTCTTAATTAAGGTACGCGTATTACTTTCCTATTTTTCAAGAATAAATGCTGAAACGACTCCAGAAATCAGAATTCACCATCTGTACAAATTTCTCCTGGTAATCCTACTGACTTAAAACACGGTGCAGTGTTCCAGTTTAGTAACTTCAGAAGAGAGAATAGTCTTGGTCAGTGCTCGATTAAGAGGGTTAGTTAACTTGAACAATGAACAAATTCGAGAAGAGTTTACAAGGAAATTTTTAAAACCTGGTCCCACAAGAGCCAATATTCGATTACTTGTTAACAAATTTCAACGTACCGGAAGTGTTATGGATGAAGAATGTTTAGAAAGGCCATCCATATCTGTAGACACAGTGCAACATGTTCAGCAAGCCATTGAACGAAGCCCTTTTACATCAACTCGGCGAATCAATCGCGAGCTTGGTATTCCACAACCCACGGTCTGGAAAAGTTTACATTTCACGTTAAAGACACGTGCGTACCGTATTCAGATACTTTATAAACTTGAAGCCAAAGACTATGCAGCTCGTCAAGCAATGTGTTACGATGTGCTTGAGGCTACTAATCGGGAACACTTAATGAATCACATTTTATTGAGTAACGAAGCAACGGTTCACATTTGCGGCCATGTACACAAACACAATTGCAGAGTATGCATTTTGCAAACATTGTTCGCGATTACCTTTCCAGGTAGATGGATAGGCCGAGGATCATAACGACCTTAACAGACTTAACGCCACTGGACTTTTTTGGTTGGGGCGTTCATCGAATCTCAGGCGTACCAAACTAAAGTTAGTGATCTTACACCACCTGAAAAATCGCATTAGAATGGCGGCAGAAAACATTACACCGGCTATGTTACTGAAAGTTTTTCGGTCTACGTTAGACCGTTGACAGCAATGTTTCGAAATGGAAGGCGGTCATGTTGAATTGTATTAATTATTTTTAAGTAGTGTTAATTGATTTAATAAAATTTATTTTTAAATTGTAACTGTCTCTCACTAAAATGGATCAAGACTTTATAATCACACTGTATAGAATATGACTTTATAGAAGACAGGACCACTAAGGATTAGCTATGTTTGTTTTCTTTTAGGGAAAAGAAAAAAGGTGGTGATGGTAGAGAAAAGGCAGAAAGTGCTTGGGTATTGGAAGGTGTTTGATATCGGGGGATAATACTAAGTGAGAAACTATTGGAAAAGGTGTTAGGGGAAAATTAGACAAACATTTTTCATCTAAAGCCCATAAATCGGCACTTTTGGACTATTCCCAGTTTTTGTTAAAAAAACAAATCACCTTGATGTCGTTCTAGATAAAGATAAAGAAATAAATGCATTAAGATAAAGAAAAAGAACGGTTAAAATCATATAACCAAGGCGTCATAAATATTCTTTTAGATATCTCTAGAACTCTAGCTAGGCAGAGATTTGCCTTTAGAGGTAGGGGCGATGACGAAAATGGCAACTTTTATAAAATTGTAGATTTGTAAATATGGTCTAGAAGTGCACACGCTTGCTTGTGTACTCGATGGCCTACCGGCTATAGACTGGGAGGAATACACTGGACCTATCGTTCCACCACATGAAGGGGGTCCACATGAAGCCTGGCACAGGCTTCTGTAGTAGGTAGTAGGTAATGGCCATACATAATCAGAATTAAAGACTGGATTGATAATTCAAAATTTCGACCATATCGTGTCACGTACCTCAGTGCAAGATCGCAAAATGAGTTTATTCAATTAATTGGGAGTGAAGTTAGAAAATAGGTATCAAGGGAAATAATTGAAAGTTCATTTTTTACTGTTATGGCGACCACAACCCCCGACTGTTTGCACAAAGACATGCTTTCAGTTGTTGTTCGTAGTGTTGATGAGATTGGACGCCCTACGACAGGTGTAGAACGTGGAAAAGCAATTCTCAGTAGCCTTAATAATATGAATATAGTGAGGTGATAATTTATAAAATAATTAAATATTTAATTTGCGCTATCATTTTGGCACAAGCCAATAAATACTGAAGTGTTAAACTCAAATATAAAATAATTCTGCCCCTGTCGCTAGCTCAGATCTCAAATCGGTAAAGCAAAAGACAAATACCTCTTCTTTCTGAAATACCATCGGTCTTATCTTACTTAACTTTGTTTCAATAAATCCAACTGTAGGGATGACACCTCGGCTGGTAAGGTGTAATAATAGTCTAAGAGCCAGCGACAAAAATAGTTACGTCATTTCATTAAGAAAATTTTTGAAGCCATTGTACTGTCTTAACATAGGAAAACGTTAATTAGAAGTTCTGCCACATATCAGTGGTGGAGAGAGTAGCGGGAGAGAGTGAAAGGGTTAAAAAATATTAGTACAAAAACGTGATATAAGTAAAGCTGATTTTTGGCGTGATGACGGTAAATAATATTTTATGTAATGTATTACAATGACAGACAGTTTGGTTAGTGGGGGGATGGGAACAGACAGCGAAGAAGGCCGAGAAACTATGTGGCCTATTACGTCATATCATTAAGATTGGGACAACTGTTAAAATTTTCAAAATGTCATTATAATTCTGTATTCACAAAGGCAGACAAAATTTTTGAGTCAAACACCTTGGCAGACGCAACGACGCAAATTTAAATGAATTGCTGCAATGATTAATTTATAGTAGTAAAAATAATTAAAAAACACTCTGTAAACATACTGGTTAAGAAATCGAGTCCCAAGTCGAAGAAGGTGTTATCAGTCCGCCATCTTCGAAAATATGGCGGTTTAAATGGAAAATAACGGAAAAATTAATAGGAAGCTGTAAATTGGTATAGATGTTGGCGAATAGTTACTGTTACGAAATTGATGAGTCCCAAGTTGAATAAGGTGTGCTCGAGCCGCCATCTTTTTCAAGATGACGGTTTAAATAAAAAATAACGGACAAAATTAATAGGAAGCTGAAAATGGTATAGATGTTGCCGAATAGTTAATTTAAACCGCCATTTCTTCCAAGATGGCGTCTCAGACACGCCTTATTCAACACGGGACCGTGTCGCCAACATCTATGCAAATTTTTAGCTTCCTATTAATTTTTTTCGTTATTTGCTTAATTTTGATAAAATTTTACTATACTTTTGGCCTTTGACCTTTTAATAGTCAATGTCTTCCAATGAATCATACATCGTTGGAAAGTACTTAAAATTACCTTTTAATGATATACATATAATATGATGCATTTTGAGTGTCTCTCATTGGATATGTTTACTAGTAAGTACAAACTGATATGACGTAATAGGCCACATATTTTCTCAACCTTCCACGCTGTCTGTCCCCATCCCCCCACTATCCAAACTGTCTGCCATTGTAATATATAACATAAAATATTATTTACCGTCATCATACCAAAAATCAGCTTTACTTATATCACGTTTTTGTATTAATATTGTTTAACCCTTTCACTCTCTTCCGCTACTCTCTCCACCACTGATATGTGGCAGAACTTTCAATTAAAGTTTACCTATGTTAAGACAGTACAATGGCATCAAAAGTTTTCTTAATGAAATGACGTAACTATTTTTGTCGCTGGCTGTCCGTCTATAAGTTGTTAAACAAATTATGTAAACAAACAAAATTACTTACTTATTCCTACGTTTTCTACCGTGAGGTGTAAGACTGTGGGGTTGAGTTGATCAGTTTTTTCCATCCCTTTCTATTCTGCGCTAATGTTTTGACTTCATTCCATTGACTCTCTAGCACCACTTTTTTCACTTCCTCTTGCCACGTTTTCCTTGGTCTTCCTCTTCTGTTGGCTCCCTGTGTTCGCGTTTCATACACTCTCTTTGTAAGTCTTTCATCTGTCATTCTTTGGATATGTCCCAACCATCCTAATTGCCTATCTTAGATTTTTGTCAGTATTGGTTTAATTTTAAATTTGTTTCGAAATATTTCATTTCTAATTCTATCTCTTCTAGTTTTTCTGTCTATTTTCCTTAGGAATCTCATTTCGGTTGCGTTTAATCTGCTCTTATCTTTGTTCGTGAGCGTCCATGTTTCACTGCCGTATATAATAGTGGGGGTTATTACTTTTTTTACTACTTCTATCTTTACATCTTCTGTAACTTCTCTTTTTTCAAGGAATGATTTCTTTAATCCGTTGTATATTCTCCCTACTTTTGCTATTCTATAGTTTATTTCTTTTTCTAACTTTCCATTTCTTTCTATTACTGTACCTAAGTATTTAAATTCATCAACTTGTTCTATCTTCTGTCCTTTTATTCTGATCTCATGTATTTTGTTGCTGTTACCTATTACCATTGATTTTGTCTTCTGTACATTAATGTTCATATTTATCTTATTCAGTTCTTGGTTTAGTTTGTTCACGTTATGCTGTAAATTTTCCTCTGTGTCTTTTACTATCACCATATCATCCGCAAATAGCAGCTCGGATATCTCAACTTTTTGCATCTTCCAGTATCCCAGTGTCAATGGTTTCATTTCTCGTTTTGCACTCTTTATTGCCTCGTTTACCACTACTGCGAATAGCAAAGGACTCAGCACGCATCCTTGTTTCAGGCCATTTTTTAATTCAAACTCTGTCGACTCTTCGTTATTTGTTCTCACTATAGTTTTTGTTACAAACAAAATAACAGATAAAATTCAAAAACATAAATATAAACACAATTTTTATTAAAACACAAATAAACGAAACAGAAATTAATAATGAAACAGAAAATAATAACGAGACAGAAATTAACTACTCACCTAACTACAAATCAGCCTTTTGTTGGGATTTCTACCTACATTTTCTCTATGCTATAAATCAAAATCAAATTAATTTTAAAATTTTTCTACAAATTATACCAATCTATCAAATTTTCCTTGTTTAAATTAGATTATCTTTTCTTAGAATTTTAATTATACTCTTATATCTTTTTACAGTCTCAATGTAAATCAGTTTGATATACCTATCTTTGATAACTTTTTTTCTGAAATTACTTTTGACTGGCCAGTATTAATAAATTTTTAATTCACTTACGATTTTCCGCACACTAAACACTTCCCCTTTACCGATCCCGGCAAAAACTATAAACCACCGCCAACCTATTCACTAGTTGGAGTGTTAAATTGCTGGTTTAAGAGTGAAATACAATTCTTCTTAAATTTTATCAGATTAAATTGATCTGATACGATGCAATCCAATTCGATTCTATTATTTCAATATTTTTGGATAAATTCTTCTTGAGAACTCACCACGATGCAGTAAGTTAAATTTATTTCTTGCACGAAATTCTTTTTTTCGTAACCTCACTTTTTTTATCATAGAAACGCTTGCTTTTAAAGGTTATCCAAAACAGAAAGCATACAACCTCCTCTCACTATGTTTTGGGGATTACTGATATTTTTTTAAATTTTAAATTACATTGAAAACATATAGAAACAAAGAAATATAACACTCATCAAAGCAATCCAAGGATTGATTTGACATTTAACATTTTTCAATAAAATATAATTTTTTTTAATTGTACATTTAGTTACATAAAAAGAAAGCCCAACACTTCCTGAAACTAACAATATAACACACTTATCTATAAAACCCAACAATAACCTACAATTTGAGTCGGACGAGCAAATTTTCACGGTCGGCTAAAATTGTATTAAATTCTATTTAACAATGTCCCCATACCAATTTGACCCGTTGAATCTTTACACAATATGTTTATTTAACTTTTTCTATTCTATTAACGTTAATAACAACTATTTAAAATTTAAAATTAACTAAATTAGAATTTGACATTTTTAAATTGAATTTAACTGAAAATCACACACTAAACTACAAAAACTTTATACAGCTTACGCAACCAGGATGTTAACCAACGAAACTCCAACAATAACTTCATGAACCTAAATACGGTAAATTAAAGTAGAACGGTGCCTTGACAAACCAATATTATTAATCGTAAAAGAAAAATCACCCGTTCTTGTAAATTAGGTAAGGTAAGTAACTGTTGTATATGCAAACCTACTCATAATAACCCGTTTTATTTAATTATAGATGCAGTTTACCAAAATCTGAGCTATCGACGGAAAATTAAGAAAATATCCCATCATGCAAGCCGTTGTATGAAAATTACAATTATAAAGTTAAATACACACTTAAATCCTTTTGTTGAAATATGAAACTTTTTGTGCATGTTAAAATAATATGAATAAATTATTCCACTAAAGAAACCCATTTTGAAAATTATTTCCAAAGTTTGAGGTTATGTAATGAATAGATCGGAACGTTAAATAACTTTGCATGAAATGTAACTTTAACAAGAAAGTAACGCATATAATAGATATTTATACTAACTCCTGTATTTAATTGGCTTCAACTGTACTCTTATAACCTACAGAAACACAAAGGCTATTTTTATATAAATACATACCTAACCTACCCAAAATATAGCTGTGCTGGAAGTACCAGCTTGATAAAAATAACGCTGCTTTAGTTTTTGCCAGCTAATCTCAATAAGTCGGAGAGGGGCGGGGTAATACAAGATATAAAAGATAAAAAAAAAACAAGCGCCACTTCGTTTAAAAACAATGCTTATTACTAAAGCTTCAAGCTTATCAGACAAACGAAGAAATAGATCTTCTACTAAAATATGGGCAACTTCCACAATTTTGGTCGTACCGTACATATATACTTACAAATGACGAGCTGGAAAGCAATATTAAAATCATACAAATAAATAAATAATAAATAAATAAAACACACGTAGTGAAATGTAAACTTTCTAAGTAGGGCTTTATTTTAATTGTAACTATTGTGCAGATCTTAATTGTTAAATTTAAATGCAATTTTAATGTTTAATAAAAAAAAGGTGAATGGTGATTTGTATCACAGTTGGTTGTACTTAAAACTACCCTAAGACAATTCCACTACTCGAGATCTCGTGTTCTTAAAATTAACATGCATGAATAAATTTGTACACATTTAATAATATATATAAACATAAATAAAATGACACAGAATACATACAAGTTTAGACAAACATCTCACCATTCGAAGACCCACGGCTGTTTTAATTAAAACCTTGCTTAGGGGTTTTTGCTTCACCCTTCGATATATGTTGTTTTGTTCTGACCCGGTACATGTATTGATGTAGGTACGGACCCAAAGGGGAAGGACCTTCTAAAGGACCCACGATCAGAGAGGCAGGAACAAGAATAAACAAACAACGAGCAACAAAACCCAAACGACAAAAAAGACCTACAAAGAAATCACCCTGTATATTGTATTAATTTTAAATATTTGAAGATTTTTACCTTTCTATAAACTGAAAGGTCTTTTACAATACAATTCCCTCAAGGTGACGGCTAGGGAAATAATATTACCTAAAATAAAGACATTTGTAAGATTTTAGCGCAACGAGATTTTAACGAAAAGAGTTTACCTAAAATGGTTAGCACCAGAACTTAATCCGTCTAATTTGACGATTGATCGCATATAACTAATCAAGCGATCATTCTGTTGAATGCGAGATTTATTCCGCTAAAGCGAATTAATATTTAAAACCAATTTCCTTATATATCTCGCACATTCAACTACCAGTACCAAAACCAGCCATTTTGTTCTATCATCGGCACTATCGAGAGAGCGCTTAACCGCGCAGGTATGACTTTACGATAAACCGAGGAAAGGGAAAACCAGTGACAACCAAACAACGGAGAAGCTTGGTTTTAAACAGTGACCATCAAACAAACAATGGATTGTGAATTTCGAAGTTATACTCTTTAAACTGTAAAATAAATCTTTTAAATTGACTTTGTTTTTAAAACAGCCCCTTTTTAATTCTATTGTACGATAGTGCTTAATAAAAATCATCGCAATAGATACAAACACGGTCGCATCTTCAATGTCCGGAGTTAAAATGGGAACTCAGCAAAAACTGTCTAAATTGATAGGGCATTCTGTGTTTTATATTGCTTGTTAGACCCACAAAACCAATACTGTGATCTAGTACAGTATATACGAAGGTAACATTATTGCACATTTGTTAGTTGCATTAGAAGAATTGTATGCTTTTTTTTCTGGGAGCACAAAGCGTTTTCAGCTTTTAAAAAATAGACTTGACCCAAACAAGGTTTTTGGTGGACTTTTGGTTACGACGCTATTTCAACGTAAAAAATAAAAGTAATTATACTAAAAGGTATTCCAAGATATTTCAAGGTTATGATTTTTTTAATGAAACTCCATTTTATTGTATTCCTTTTAGTTAAGTTAAATGAATCACTCTGTATATTTAAAAGTGTGAAAGAACGCAATGAAATACATGCAGGAGAACAAAGTTTAGGTGTAATTGGTGTAAAGGTGTAAAATTGGATGTAAAAGTTTTAAAAAAATATGAATTTATCTGCGACCTAGGTGTTAGAAAAAAAAGTCACTTCTGGTCACTTTCTATATTAGACTTTGTTAATTTAGGCCAAAAAATAAGACGCCTTACACGGAAGATAATCACTTTGTGTCAACTTGCCAAATGTCAAATGCTATCAAAATGACACAATAGCTGTGACACTAAAATTGACAAAATTAACTTAGAGCAGTCCCTATTCGGAAATTACTTGTTTGTAGTCGCAGATAAAACTATTAACTATTAAAATTTTGACTACAATCGTACATAAATGTAAGCTATATAGGGCGGGCTGTCTAAGATGTATCAAGTGTTTTTTGGCGTGACTCTGCCTCACGAAAAATTGCAGAAAAATGTGCCAATACTTTAATTGTTAACCAATCCAATAACATTTAAACAATAATTACAAATTCACACAATTGTCCCGTTTTTTTCGTGGGGCCAGTGCATTATCGAAGCTAAAGACAATTTATGACATTTATTAAAAAACCTGTACGTCTTAAATAGTCCACTCAGTATCTAGGTGGATTATTCCTTTACTCTATAGTATTTTAAATTTTAATAGCATCTTATTTAGGACTGGTTGAAAAGTTTGATTGCTTTATTAGTGATGACAATTCCACAGATTTGTGTTTCATTATCACAAATTAATGTTGCTGAATTGTGACTTGGTAACGGTGTCGAAAAAATCTCCTTTCTTATTAACTGTTCAAAGTAGGTTGTGACCAATGGCAATGAATAAAATTTCGTAGGCATATGACACAGTAACTAATAAATGATGAAATGAGTTCAGAATTAACAAACCTTAACGTTCGAAGATTTTATTGGAACTGCCAATTAATACATAGAATCACTACATGAAATGTCATTTTTGAAGAGTCGACCCTTTAAAGCTTAAGTTGATGTAGAAACTTTAGAATTCATTTATGTATTAGAACTTTTCCGTATTTTTTGATATAAAATCGTCATCCAAAATTTATTACCCCACACCTGTAATCTTATTTTAGTTTTATATTTAGTTACAATATTTTTTTAGCCTCCAGAAAAATGGACATTGATGGAAGCACCAACTGCTTAGAAAAAGATGGGACATTGATCCAAACTGACGAGGAAATTCGATATTTTTCGAATGATGTATTTTTTATTGCTTATAATAGTTTTTCTTATTTTTAAAACCATAACTACTTTTTTTAATTTTTGCTAAATTTTTTCTCTCATCGGAACACCTGCATGGCGGTAGAAGCGTGTACTATCATCAATTACGCTCGGCCGGGTTGCACGTGTCACACCGCTTTGATCAGGCCGCTGGTAGCCGATTGGATCCCACCACTTCAATTACACCACCTCGTTTGCTTCAATTATAAATTCAGAAAAAATCAAATGCAACCACCAGTTTCAGTTCCACCTTCTGACTATAAGTGCAGTTTTGGGTTTAACTTTTTCACAATTACCAAAATGAACTCGAAAATGAGGTAAGTTGCAGTAACAAATATATATTTGTGTTGTACATATATGTACTGTAAACACAGTAAATGGGAGGTGAAAAGACTGTTGACAAGTAAAGAGATGTTGGCTCTGTTGGAAGAAGATTCCGACTGTGAAAATGCCGATACAGTTGACGTCGTTTACGTGCCACCTGAAGTTGACGAAATGACTGATGAAGAAAATTTAGATGATAATCTTATTGAAGAAGGAAATATTGATGGAGATATTGCTGGCACATACGAAATTCATGAACATGGTAATTTAGAGAGTGAAGATTCCGAGGACGATAATATTCCTCTCAAACAAGTTGCCAAGAAAATGAAGAGAAAACACATGACAGATATTCCTAAATAGAAGAAAATCGAAATTCCTACTTATTCTGCAGCACCTGAAAACAGTACCAACCGCCTATTGGAAGACAACAAATTTCCATGGAGGTAAATCACCATTAGAAATATTTTCTCTGTTTTTTGACGATGACGTTGTAAACCAAATTGTACATTTTACGAACTTATACGCATCACAAAACAATCGACACGACTTTACAGTGAATGAAATAAGTCTAAAGAGGTTTCTTGGTATCTGTATTCTGTCTGGCTATCATACTTTACCATAGACAGACATGTATTGGTCGAAAGACGAAGACAAACAAGTGAACATTGTAAGAGAAACAATGAGTAGAAATAGATTTCGAGCAATAAAACAAAATATTCACTTATCAGATAACACACGTTTGGACAAAAAGGACAAATTTTCTAAATTGAGACCTATTTTTAACATCATGAATCGAAATTTCATGCAGTTTGGAGTTTTTGAACACAATTTGTCCATAGATGAAGAAATGGTTCCATATTTTGGAGGACATTCTTGTAAAATGTTTATCCGTGGAAAGCAGGTTAGATTCGGTTTCAAGTTATGGTGTTTGTGTTCTTATAAGGGTTACTTGTATAAATTTATTCCCTACGGTGGTAAAGTGGAAAATGTTGATAAACACATGGCTTTAAGCACAAGAGTGGTATTGGATTTACTATCAGTAGTAGAAAATCCAGAACGACACAGAATTTTTTTTTATAACTTTTTTTCTTCGTACTCACTTTTTGCTACACTGAAAGAAAAAGGTTATTTTGCCACAGGAACTGAACGAGAAAATCGTGTACCAAAATGTCCAATAGACAGCAAAAAAAATATGAGCAAGCAAAAGCGAGGTTCTTATGTTTGTGCATTCGACCCAAATTTAGAAGTGTTAGTGGTACAGTGGAATGATAATTCTGTCGTCACTGTAATGACTAATGCGTGTACAGTATTACCACTGGTACAAGCTAAGAGATTCAACAGAAAGGAACGTAAAGAAGAAGCTGTACCCCAACCAAACTTGATATCAAAATATAATAAGTACATGGGTGGAGTCGACCTGCATGATAACGGCATAGCAAATTACCGCATAAAAATTCGAGGAAAAAAATGGTGGTGGCCATTGTTCATCAACATGATAGACAGTGCAATCGTAAACAGCTGGAAAATTTTTAAAATAGCAAACAATTCGAACATTTCACAGTTAACATTCCGTTCATCGCTAGTACTGAGTCTTTTGAAATTCGAAGGAAAATCTGAGTTGAAAAACGTTCAAGTGCGAAATCCGTGCTTTCCTCTCGGTAGTTTTTCGAGACATAGTTTGCCAGACGACATTAGATTTGACAACATTGGACATCTCATAAAAAGAGAAGAAAATAACTCAAGAAAAAAGTGTAAGGTTTGCAAGAGCAACACCATATATCTTTGTAAAAAGTGTAAAATTCATCTTCACCCAGATTGTTTCGAAACATTTCATGTAAAAACTTAATTTTTATTGGTTAATAAACGTTTTGTAAAATTTAAACCAAATTTTTACTTTTAGTTAAATGATAGCGTTAATTGCCAAAGGTGCGTATACGCACCCTCATTTTTTTTTTCATATGTTTATTATATAAATTTTTTTAACACTAAAATGGTCTTAATTAATGCAATCTAAGTAACACTCAATAAGAAGTTCTTAAAAATTTCAAGTTTTTAATGTCTTGGCCACTAATGGGTTAACGGATAACTTTTTATAAGAATAATATCTATCTGGGCACTATAAGTAATAAGGAGAGGGCTTTTTTGAATAGAGAAATTCTGCCAACTGATGTTGAAATTAAGAAAACGTAGCCAATTTTTACTAAAAGCGTAAAATATATATTTTATTACATTTTGAAAGCTTAACGACGACCAATTTAAATAATTTTACGGAGAAACTGGAAACCAAGGTAGAAAAATTTGTTGCATTGCCTTTGGGGTAGAGAAGAATTACATTACAAAAAATGACCAAGAAAACTTATCTTACTAAGCACTTATATTTGTTGCCAAATATTTTAAAGAGCACTCCAAAATTTTTTTATACAGTTCGGCTCAACAAACCTCTGCTGTTTCTTGTATTATCAAAGTTCTTTATTAGTGAAAATACGTTTTGATAAATTTAATGTTAATCTTAAAAAGAAGGACTGTCTTCGGACTGGGACTCAAATCTCCAGCCTTTTTATTTCAAATCGATGAAGACTACATCTTGTGCAGTTTGAGTGGCGCCCATCTATCTTATTATTTGTACCTACCTGTGTTTAATTTTATAATCAGAAGTTTTTGTGGTTAACACCCACGATGCCACAGTAGAATTCGATTTAATAAGATGTCTCTGCCGGGGTAAATAAGTCTAGGAACGTCAGTATCTGTAGTGAAAGTTTCAAGAATTTTCGATGAGCAACTTTGCAATCGAATTAAAATGTCTAATTCAGCAGTCATATAATTCCTAAATTCAGCAAATAGAAAATAACATTACTTCTGACAACTTAAGGTATTCTTGGTGTTTAGTTAAAAATAGACTATTCATAGTATATAATCTGCTTTCGAAATCAAGTAAGTAGTAAATTACCCCACACAAATATTGCCACAAAATCAAAAATGATAAAATTAAGGAATAACCCTAATTTTGGGCTCAATTAAGTACTATTCGTTGTCGCACAACCCATTTTTCTAATCATTCCCTTAATTGGTAAATCGCTCCTTGTAAATAAATCCAAGAAAATAAATAATAAAAAGCTGATAGAACCGTGCCATAATGTTGCGACCATGCGGAAGCTTACTATCGGGTTTCTCTATACATACCATTTCTAGAGGTATTCATAAACGCACTAGAAGAACGGATTTAAATCACCGTGAACTATTTACCAGCTTCAGATGTCTTTTGCTACAAAACCTGGAAGACTTGAGGATCATTGATAGTATTGAAAAGCTATATGAATTCTACTACACGGATCCGTTAACGAGCGATTTAGTAACTACGAAAGCTGAGTTATTATTCTTCCATCAGCTTTTACGTCGGCTGGAACACATACCGCAAAACGGAATGGAAGCTTTGAATGTGTGTGAGCGGTTGCTGCAACTTTCGGATAACCTTCCAGTGTCGACAGCTACCAACGAACAAGAATTTCCCACCCTAAAAAGGATAAAAACGTACTTCGGCAGCACAACTGGCGAAGTATGGTTAAACGGAGTTGCTATGATGGCAATCCGTCGAGAAGAAGCGATTGACATCGAAATGATCACGCAAAAATCCTAAATACGCCACTGATAATAATATAAACTATTTTGTTGGAGCCAGTTATCTTTATTTAAGGTTCTTGTGTTCTTGTTTAAAAATGAACAAATCTAATACAGTTAAATAAGTAACCTTGATGTATAAGGAGCGATACAATTAAAATTGAACTAGCAGGTCTTGATGATTGGTTACAGTAAAATTTGTTGAGGTTAGTGATAAGAGTTGTCTGAACTTCTGGAGAAACATCTTTGATTACCAGAATCTGAAATCAAATACTTCATCTGATTCAACTGATTTGACTGATTTTTCTCAATTCAATTTTAATTGTATCGCTCCTTATACATCAAGGTTACTTATTTAACCCTCCGTTAGGCGCGTGGTTTTCTGTAACACATTTGGTCGCGCTGTATCTCTCAGATACATGTGCATAAAAAACGGTTTTTTTCAGTTGTTTGTCTCAGAAATTTTACACTCTATAATTAAATATATATTTAAATGTTTAAATTATATTTAAAAAAATATTTAGTTTATATCAAGTTACATATTTCTTGGAGAGTGGTAAAATAGGTTACAAAAAATATTTTTGCTAGTTATATATCTCAATAAAAAAAATATATGTGATTTAACAGAAACCACTGATCTTCGAAAAATTGTTTATTGTATTACAATTCATGAATGAAAAAAAATTAATCTGACACATCATCAACATTCAAACAGTTTTCACATAACATTTTTGCATGTTTTTTTAGACATAAACTGATACCACATCTTTCACAAGAGTAAACACTTAGAGATGTTTTTCTGCTTGTCTGGTAACACGGCTGGCATCTTCTTTTTTTAGTTCCAGAAGGTCCTGGTTGAGGTTCTTCAGCGACTACAGGAGTTTTATATTTTTCCAACAAGACTTTTATGTCTCTTGGAAGATTTGGAAGTTCTGCCCTAACTTTGAGCTGGTCCTCCACTAAACTTAGCGCCAATTTCTTCAAAAAATCGCGTCTTGCACAAAATTCATTTTTGTTTGCCATAAAAATGACTCTCGAATTGAGTCCGGCAACATTCAGCAGATGAAAGAAAATCACCATTGGCCATCGTTTTGTTGATCTGGCAACACTGTACGTGGCACAAAGTTTATCCACTACATCTACTCCCGATTTTGTGTCATTGTAAAATAATATTATTTCCGGCTTTTTGTCAGAGTCTTCAGAAACTGCATTCGAAGAAACATGCATACTTGATAAAAGAACAACAGTTTTTCCTTTTTTTGGAACGTATGAAACGAGAGTTTCGTTTTTGGTATATCCAAAAATACTGTCAAAACAGGGTCGATTTTTCGGTGATACAAAACAATTTGGAAGCTCTCTCTTGTTTTTTCTAACAGTACCCACATAGGACAGTTTCTTTTTCACTAAATCTTTTACTAGTTTTACACTGGTGAACCAATTATCTGCTGTAATGTTTCTGCCAGATCCGATAATTGGCTCAGCGAGACGCATCACCACTGAGTCAGCAGAATTAGACTGGCGAAAAGGTCCTTCGGGCTGCTGTCCGCAGTATATTTCCATGTTAGCCGTATAATAAAGTTTGGCGTCACAAAGCGCAAAAATTTTGATGCCATACTTGTTTGGTTTGGACGGTATGTACTGCCTGAAAGAACATCTACCGCGAAATGCAGGTAACATTTCATCTATAGTAACATTTTGACCTAGGTGATAATGGTTCTTGCAGTTTTCGATAAAATTATCAAAAAGGTCTCTTACTGCTGCTAGTTTGTCGGTTTCACGTCGTAATTCTCGGGTGGTCTTATCATCGAATCTGAGACATCTCATCAAAAATCTGAAGCGTTTTTCGGACATTGTCATACGAAAAATATTGATTCCCAAACCATCAGTGGCCCAAAAATCATTCAGCCGTTGATGACCTCCACGAAAAACTCCAGTAAGATATAACAGTCCCAAAAAGGCCTTGATTTCCACAATATTTGTGGGTCGACAATTTCTTTCTCTGCCAAACTTTTCACGAATACTTTCAATATAGTCATTCGTGTATTGCACTATTAAATTCAAAATATAGTCAGAAAAAAATAAACTCCAACAGTCTACTTCTGTTTTGGCGTTTCTTGCAGCTTCACCTACTACGCCGGATAACTTCATTATAATGTTATGAGGACGGGCTTTTGAAATTCTTGGTGGTTCCTTTAGCCACTGTGTTCCATCTTTGCCTATAATTTTTTAATTTTATACAAAAAATATTAAAAAAAAAATTGATTAACTCACCAAAAAAAAAAGTGGCTTCTTGTTCAGGTTCAGGTTCCTCAGCTTCATCAACATCACTGATCTCATGATCAGTATCCGAATCAAGAGACCTCGTTTCAATTTTATCTTCCGAATCCGAGTCATCGGATTCATCAAAATGTTCTTCTTCCACATCCGCACCAAATTCGTCTTCATCAAAAATTAGCCGGTGGAGTTCCTCGATGTCTTCCGGTTTAGTAAGATCGAATTTTTTTGTACTCATTGTAGAAAAACAAAAAAAACGAAACACAACACAATATTAAAATTCATACAACTCGTCCGTACGAAGTTTTCGAAAAGACTGAATAAGCAAATCGGTAGGATATTTGTGACACATTTGGTCGCGCTGTATCTCACAGGTACACGCGCCGGACCCGTCCTGGGTTTTATGGCCATAACGGCAAATGGGTAGGGAATTTTGACCTGCCCTTCTAGGAAACGGTTCAGAACACATTAGTCGAGGAATACGCCGAGAATTGTAATTCTAACGTTATTTATTTTTGAAATATTTATAAATCACAAACGCGTGTATCTGCTGGATACACGCGCGACTAACGGAAGGTTAACTGTATTAGATTTGTTCATTTTTTAAACAAGAACACAAGAACCTTAAATAAAGATAACTGGCTCCAACAAAATAGTTTATATTATTATCAGTGGCGTATTTAGGATTTTTGCGTGATCATTTCGATGTCAATCGCTTCTTCTCGACGGATTGCCATCATAGCAACTCCGTTTAACCGTACTTCGCCAGTTGTGCTGCCGAAGTACGTTTTTATCCTTTTTAGGATGGGAAATTCTTGTTCGTTGGTAGCTGTCGACACTGGAAGGTTATCCGAAAGTTGCAGCAACCGCTCACACACATTCAAAGCTTCCATTCCGTTTTGCGGTATGTGGTGCAGCCGACGTAAACGCTGATGGAAGAATAATAACTCAGCTTTCGTAGTTACTAAATCGCTAGCTAACGGATCCGTGTAGTAGAATTCATATAGCTTTTCAATACTATCGATGATCCTCAAGTCTTCCAGTTTTTGTAGCAAAAGACATCTGAAGCTGGTAAATAGTTCACGGTGATTTAAATCCGTTCTTCTAGTGCGTTTATGAATACCTCTAGAAATGGTATGTATAGAGAAACCCGATAGTAAGCTTCCGCATGGTCGCAACATTATGGCACGGTTCTATCAGCTTTTTATTATTTATTTTCTTGGATTTATTTACAAGGAGCGATTTACCAATTAAGGGAATGATTAGAAAAATGGGTTGTGCGACAACGAATAGTACTTAATTGAGCCCAAAATTAGGGTTATTCCTTAATTTTATCATTTTTGATTTTGTGGCAATATTTGTGTGGGGTAATTTACTACTTACTTGATTTCGAAAGCAGATTATATACTATGAATAGTCTATTTTTAACTAAACACCAAGAATACCTTAAGTTGTCAGAAGTAATGTTATTTTCTATTTGCTGAATTTAGGAATTATATGACTGCTGAATTAGACATTTTAATTCGATTGCAAAGTTGCTCATCGAAAATTCTTGAAACTTTCACTACAGATACTGACGTTCCTAGACTTATTTACCCCGGCAGAGACATCTTATTAAATCGAATTCTACTGTGGCATCGTGGGTGTTAACCACAAAAACTTCTGATTATAAAATTAAACACAGGTAGGTACAAATAATAAGATAGATGGGCGCCACTCAAACTGCACAAGATGTAGTCTTCATCGATTTGAAATAAAAAGGCTGGAGATTTGAGTCCCAGTCCGAAGACAGTCCTTCTTTTTAAGATTAACATTAAATTTATCAAAACGTATTTTCACTAATAAAGAACTTTGATAATACAAGAAACAGCAGAGGTTTGTTGAGCCGAACTGTATAAAAAAATTTTTGAGTGCTCTTTAAAATATTTGGCAACAAATATAAGTGCTTAGTAAGATAAGTTTTCTTGGTCATTTTTTGTAATGTAATTCTTCTCTACCCCAAAGGCAATGCAACAAATTTTTCTACCTTGGTTTCCAGTTTCTCCGTAAAATTATTTAAATTGGTCGTCGTTAAGCTTTCAAAATGTAATAAAATATATATTTTACGCTTTTAGTAAAAATTGGCTACGTTTTCTTAATTTCAACATCAGTTGGCGGAATTTCTCTATTCAAAAAAGCCCTCTCCTTATTACTTATAGTGCCCAGATAGATATTATTCTTATAAAAAGTTATCCGTTAAATTACTACGTACCAACTCATGATTTTGAACTTCATCAGAAAACTCTTCCTCTGCTGATAGATAAATTCTTATCTATGCTTTCCAATGCTTAGCGCAACCAGCACTGGCTACAAAAAGTTTGTGTCTTTTCAATTTTACTTCTGTATTAGTATTTTGTTTTCTCTTATGAGAGTGGTTTAAATAGTTGTTACGATCAACAAATTTAGCTACCAAGCTATTAATCCCATCACCAAAAGCTTTTCCATCTCATCAGTATCCTGAAAACTGTTTAGATATTTATTAATTATGTTTTTGGCTATACTTTTATTGCTATAGTGGTTATAATTTCGGAGAGCTCTTCCACCACTATATTATTAATTACTCTTGAAATAATGGATGGTTTTCGAGTTCCATTGTCTAATTCAGTTACTAGAAATGTAGGTAAACGAATCATGGATTACTACAAATTTTCCCATAAGAAATTGTAATTCATATTTTCCATAGTGTTAAAAGCTACATTTTCTTTATATTGTCCATTTTTCTCTAGAATATCAGAGGAAAACCAATATGATAGTGGAATTATCAGTGTCACTTGATATACTTGGTACAGTTATAACTTTCGGAGTAGATACATTTGGCATCCATTTCTCATCCTTCGTAAGCAATAAAAAATACATCATTCGAAAAATATCGAATTTCCTCGTCAGTTTGGATTAATGTCCCATCTTTTTCTAAGCAGTTGGTGCTTCCATCAATGTCCATTTTTCTGGAGGCTAAAAAAATATTGTAACTAAATATAAAACTAAAATAAGATTACCCTCTCTTTCTAGAGCATGTGACCGTAGAGCTATTTCCAGTAGAGCAGGAGCTCAACTTGGAAGTGCACTTTTGCAGGATTTTAATGTAATGCCAGAAAATTAGGCAGCGGTAATAGATAAATTTAAGGTTTTTCGTGAAAGGGTGAAATACCGTCAAGGCATTAGTTCAACTCGCAGCTCAGAAATAATCGCACTCTATTTTGATGGTCAGAAAGATGAAACAATAAGTAAAGAAATTGTAAGAGGTAAATGTGTCCGGAGAACTGTACAAGAAGAACACATATCTTTGGTTGAAGAACCAGATTCAACATCTTTGGGACATGTGACTCCAGACAGTAGCTCTGGGAAAGACATAGTATCATCATTACTAAAATTCATGAAAGAACTGCATTGATGAGAAAAGTATTAAAGCTCTTGCTTGTGATGGTACCGCATCAAATACTGGAGTCTCTAATGGATCAATTTCGTTGTTCGAAAATGCTTTAAAACACCCAGTACAAGCAGTGGTTTGGTTGCTTCATTTAAACGAATCGCCTTTTAGGAAAGTTATGGTTGTCCTCGATGGTCCAACTTCTGGACCTATTTCTTTTAGTGGTCCAATAGGAAAACGTTTAACAAGTTGTCAAGATTTACCTGTTGTTAAGTACAATAAAATAGGTAGTATTTTTCCAGAGGTTGATTCTAAGGAATTGAGCACCGACCAGAAATATCTCTGGCATATATTTCAGGCTGTACTAACAGGCGAATACCTCCAAGAGTTGGCAGGCAGAAACATCTCCCATGCAAGATGGGTGACAATGGCAAACCGAATTTTACGTTTATATATTGCATCACTTGATCCAACCCCGCAGTTGAAAAAACTAGCTGAGTTTGTCATGAAAGTTTATGCCCCCTCATAGTTTACAATAAAATGTCATCCAGGAATAATTTTTAGTTATCACAAAAATTTTTTAAAATAGTACAATGCATCAAGTACTTAGAAGATGCTCTTAAGGCTGTTATTCAATCGACTCTACAGAGAAATGCTTTTATGGTACACCCAGAACATCTCCTTTTGGGAATGTTGTTTGACTCACGAAAACATATTAGATGTCTGGCATGCAAAAGGATACAAAAAACTCGACAAACAGAGTTAAAAGCAAAGAAGGTTTTCAAACCACCACAAAGATCGTTTTACTAAAATTCAGACCAAATCCAAAACATACTATAACAGAACTGCTCAAAATGACCAGAAGTTTAAGACAAATGAAAAAGTTTTTATTCAACATCCTAATAACAAAACTTGGGAAAAAGGAGAAGTACTAAAAGAAGGAACTCCTAGGTCATATATACTAAGGACACAAGAAGGTGGAGTGTATAGAAGAAATTCATCAACAATAAGAGTTAGAAGATATGAAGATACATACGATGAAAAGAAAGAAGAACATACCAGATAAGATAACGAAAACAGATCTAAAGACAGATGAAGGAAAGAAGCGAGAAGAAGAAAAAGTGGTAAGTGAAAGTTTGCAAAATAGTGTTAGTGTGAGCAATCTAAAAAGCGCAAACTTCAAAGACTCAGTAACTACTAGAAGTGGAAGACTTATCAAGAAACCTATCAAACTAGATATATAAAAATCTTGATTGTAACCTAATATTAAGTAAAGCATTATTGTTGTGATTTGAAATACAAATTCAATGTTTAGCAAATGTAAACATTATAGGTTCAGCTTAATGTTTACATTTATAATTTCTTATTTGTTAAAAAAAGGGAAGGTGTTATGTAGGCTGTTTAGACACTATATATCTGGTCCTGTTGAGAGCTTCAGCAACACAATAGGCGACGCTTCCTAGAAGTGTCATTGTACGTTGTGTAACGTTTATATTTATGTATATTAATGAAGTTGAGTTCATTATTAATTATTGTTATAATTAACGAGCCCATGATTTACACATGTACAACAACAAGTTATAATAACAACCAAATGATCTAATCGATCCAATTTCGAATGCTCAAGTAAATGTGTTGAATGCTTCGAAGAACTACTAGTGGTTTTCTTGTAGGTCTCTAAGATAACTGTTGCCACTGATCTTCGAGAAGCTAACTGGTCCATTTTACCACCTTCTTGTTTATGAATATGCCAAGCGTTTTTGATTGCCATATCTATGCATTGCGCGATTATAGGAAAGTACCACTTTTTCTTCTAATACTTATTCTATGAAGACTCATGTTCTGATCGATCCTGTCAACGCCTCCCATATTCTCGTTGTTTTGATTACGTTAGGTTGTGCTACTGTTGGGTCTTTAGATATTTAGTTAAAAGTACCCATTTCTTCTGAGTCGGCTTCGGTCGATGTATTGTCATAAATTTGTATATGTATGTAGATCGTTGCTTTGTTTTTAAAAACTGCCAATAAGATTATTTTTGTCCTGTAACAAGTATAATAGAATTGTCTATACACCGTTTAGTCTAAGTTTACGTTCACTCATAGATATAAAAGTAGTGACGTAAGAGTACAACCAACTGTGCAAATAATAACTTTCAAAATTGAATTTTATGAAGAAAGATTATTTGCTTTATCGAAAATAACAAAATTTAATTTTCATATTATTTAGTAATATATTTATTTATAGAATTTGTTAATTTAATGAGAAAATACACATTTATTACAACAGAAAAACAGGTTGGTATACCTGTGTAAGCGACACTCTGTATTGTCAAATTTATTTCTTGTGTTTTCTAAGTTCGGTTTACAATATTTTGTTACCTATTTTGTATTTACAACTGCATTAACTGAATAGAATTCTAGAGAGATTCTCAAGCACTGAGAATATATCTTAAGACTGTTTCCAACATTTCATCCGTGGAAGAAGTTTCCAGTCCAAAGAGAAAACGAAATCGAAAACAAACTACAGAGATTGATCCTCTGTAGAGGCAAATATTAGTAATGAAATTTATGAAATACATATATAAGAACAGTAAGTACCTGACGTTATGAGTGTGGCTGTGCTCTTCAATTGATATACCACATTTGGATATTGGAGAACATGTATCGCTTAATATTTTGTCAAAAAAACTGAAATCCAAGTTCATGTATGAAGGAAGTAGAAGTTATTTATTGCCTTACGACAAATTGGATTCGTATGCTATAAGAATGACCATCCAAGACAAGGGATGATGGGGGGATGGAAGGGGATTAACAAAGTCATATTGTTCATAAGAGAATAATTCTTTTAAAAACGTACACTGAAAATATGCAGCAAATGTGTTGAATCAAACAAGGAATATCCAATTCCATATGGCAACAGCGCATAGTCTGATGTCATAATTTAGTAATGACATGAACGTAAACTTACACTAAATAACGTATAGTTAAAGCTGTTTTATACTTGATTTCAAAGTGTATCGAGTCCACAAGAGCTATCAGCTGCTGCCACCTTTTTCTTTTTTGTTCGGGAAAAACGTTGAACTCCTCTTACAGGATTTACAGGACAAACATTTGATGCAGCACAAACAATACTATTGTCATACCACTTACATATAATGATGTTGTCTTCTTGTGACGACATATAATCCATGGATTCTCTTTCCTTCTTTTTCAGCATCTTACTGTCCATTATTGGGCATATGCATAATCTATTATCACGAATAGTACCAGTCTCTTTTATTCCCCTTGACGTAAGTTCGTTTGGTAGGGTCAAAGACATAAAGTAATTATCGCAAAATAGATGATAGGAGGCAGCTTCGTCACTAATTGCACACAGGATGTATATGTACTGTAAAACCACAGCAGAACTTAAACCAAGATCTTTGTATTCCTTCGGCAAGGTACTATTTTTACCCTAGTATGGGTTAAACCAAGCAATATAGCCGAGTCTTGTTTCTATCCAGAATTTATAGCCCCAACGAATGGAGTTTTCCCTTATAAATTGCTTGCACCCATGGCGCCCATACAATGCGGAACTACTTTTTAAAGAACTAGTTCTTTGAATACAATCTCGTAATCTATAAGCTTAAAGTTAAAAAGAATATCATTAGTAGTAAAACAAAGCCACTACGGCCTCATTTTCTTATGGGATTTAACATGGGCCCAAAAAAACGCCGTCACTTCCGGTCTGAGCCCGACCGCTGACGTCATGAAACAGGATGCAGCATCCGGTCCAAAGCATCCGGCCCGAAACATTTTCAGATGCATCCGGTCCAGAAACAGGATACGACATCCGCTCCGAAATTTAACGGACTTTTACATCCGGCCCAAGCATTTTCAGAAACATCCGGTCCAGCGGTGAAACAGGATGCGACATCCGCATCACTTTTAGTAAGTACTGCCGAGAGAACTCAGGAAGATTTAGAATAAAAAGACAAGACATTCTCAGGAAATACATCAGTTCATCACCAAGAATCATTGAAGCAACATCTCAAAGTTCAGCACCATAATAAGTATGATTTTTATTATTATATTAATCTTTGTTTATTTCGATTCTAATATGTTTAAAATTTCTAATAGTATATGTTTTAATATTTTTTATTTCGATTTTCAGTGAGTCAACTTGATATGAACGAGTTCCTGACACAAAGAGCCAAGGATCAATACAGCGACAACGCTGTAGGTAAATTCCCAACAGCGAAAAAACGTAAATACGAGTCGAAAGAAGTTAAATACGAGGATCTACAACTGATTTGCCAAAGAAGTTTTTGTGTAAACAAATCGAGGACTAAGTACATTGCCGTAGGGTACAGCTCATCCGAGTCATTTACCCCAGTTGTTAAAATTGGGGGTGATAGGCAATCCATAACCTTCCTACCTGAAGAGTTTGGGAGATTGATCGCATACAAACTTACGATATCAGCATATTTCACGAAGCCTGAAGATACAGCGCCTCAATACTATAAAGAGTGTGAGATCCTATTCACATCATTCAATTCAACGCCAGTAATTAAAATTACTAAAGGTGAGAGAAGCGTTACATTAGGCGAACGCTCTTTCGAATATCTTTGGGAGGTCCAGGGCATAATCTCGGATCATTTAGAACTGCTGAAAACATCAGGATTTTCAACCTACTACAAGAATACGCTGATAGCTGCAGTCCAAATTCCAGGAGAATTCCTTAACAACATGCTTGAGGTATTGCATTTGTATCCTGGACAGAGTGTTGAAGATCTTCAAAACTATTTTAAACATGTGTAATTTAGGAATATGCATTCAATGCACTTATCAAATTCGATTAAACGCTTTTCTAATCGAATTAGAACGTTTAAAGTATGATATCAGGATTTATAAAGATAAACGGAATATGATAAATTTATTCAATCGTATTAGTATTAAGAAATAATGTATGTTAATCTTTTATATCAATAAAAAAATAATCTAAACACATTTTATTATTATCTCACTGAGGTTATCAACATGTCTTAGAAGATTTTTATTAAAAAATCATCATTATTTCAAACTTTTAAAATTGAAAGATAATTAGCTTTTGACTAAAGGAAGTTTGCGGTTTTTATTCGAGTAGGCTTATCAACTTTTTCTGTCTTATAATAATAAGTGAATTATTAAAATTGATCATTTATATTATTTAAGAAATCACTTTAAAAATCACTTTATAAAGACCTTATAATGAAACACCATTAAAAAATTAAAAGCATTTTAATATCGGCATTTCTGAAAAAAGAAAGTAAACTACATTAGTATGATATTTATAAGACAGGAACTTCAATACGTACAGCATTTTTTCTAAAACAAGAAGCATAAATTAGGTTTCAAGTAATTATTAAAAAAAACTGTACTTACCACAAACAACACCCGCGCCCCAGGGTCCAACCATACTCTAGCCCTTAGAGCTCCGTTTCCCGCGTGATTAATAACCATTAACTCCGGCAAATTTGCCGGAGTTACTGATATGAACAATATAGGGACTGACGTCCCTACAGGCTACAATAAAACATCAATAAAAGATATGTTTTAAGTAAATAGATTGTACTTAAAAACATCTCGGGCAGCCACGCCCGAGCTGATTCGGCAATCAATATACTCAGGTTATGATTGTCTGAGATAATGCTTTAAATGAGGCGTTGTTCGCTAGAATTTTATTTAAATACTGCGGATATCATATTATCACCTGAGGTTTCCTATGACATAATATTAAAACGGTTTTGTGAAAAAACTATCTAAAATGCAGATTTTAAAAGCGAAATAAAAACATACTAGATAAGAAAGATACTATAACAAAGGATGTTACACGTTCCTGCAATCACTGTCGATATGGACATTAAACTATTAACTTCGGAGGAACTTCAAGAATTACCTATAAATATCTTGAAAAGATATTGCGCGACTGCAGTAGCGAGAAATTTCTATAAATTGCCGAAGCAACTTCAAAAGCAGTTACAGGGATATCAATATTGTACGGAGCATTCTTTAAAAAAAGGTGACGTATTAGACGGCCCCCCGCAATTAAAAATAAATTGTTCGAAATGCTACTAATACCTGCCATGATTTTTACATTAGCTCAAACATATAATACATTATTCATTTCCTGTCCCCGCGGAAGTCAAGAAGCGTGAATTTGTGTATATATTTCCAATTCAGGTAAAGCACCAGAGAGTCGAAATATACAGGCGTGGCCATCACAATGCACCCGCATGTCAGTAGATTTTGTAGACTACGACCTAAGCGCATTTACGATCGAGTTGCCGAAAATGAAATCAGTTTTCTTATATTATAAAATACGTTTCCTAATGAATAACAAGAAATTGGATACCGAATGGATTTCAATCTTATATAATTTAGACGTTTATAGGCATTATTATCAAAGCTTTATAGCGCTGATTGTAATAGCTTCTTTATGTATATTGTTTATGATAAGCTTCGTATGTTCATATTACCTGTATTTGAAATGGAAATAAAACAATAGAGTTAAGAAATATGCTTTTTATTATAAAATTACGTATAATTAAAATTACATGTCATTGTCAGAATCGTCATTTTCTTCGTTTAGCATAACGAGCGATGACAGCTTCGATATTAAATTGTACAATTGTTCTAAGATCCCGCGATTCGGACACTGAATGCCGAATATAGACATATCTTTAATGTCAGATCGTATCAAGCTGTTTGTGAATTCATTGAATAAAAACATGTTTCTTATTCATGAAGTACAAGACTCCGTCAGTATATCTAAAAGCTGAAGACATCTTAGCAAGCAATCCTAGGAATATGTCTGAGATTAATCCTAATTCTTTAGTGATCAAGGAGCACTCGTCAAGTTCGGCATAGAGATTGTCCCCGTAAAAAATAAAAGTACGCCCGCTGTAAGTGTTCACGGCAGCTCGGATAAAACTATGAGCCGGAAATCCTAGCGCATCTAAAGTCTTCGGCCAGCCATAAACAGGTCGAAAACTAGGATAATTTATCAGATACACAAGATTGTCTATAAACATAACAATTTGCCCCTTACGCCTTTGATATATGGCATTAATTTTCTTAAAAGGGGGTAAAAATCTAAGCCAGTCAGGAATATAAATTGGGCTTCCATATTTTCTCTTTCCTAAAGGTATAGACTAAATCCATTGATTGTATAGCAGATACATCTTTTTATTCATGATTAACATAGCATCAAAATCCTTTACCGAGCAAACGTCTATAGGGTTTGGAATTGATACGGCGGCTGAAGTAGTTGTTATTGTAGAAGGAACATCTGGCAACGGGGGAGGTCCGTACAAAGCCTGAACTGACCGAACATCATCCTGAGTTAGCGACGTGAGATGTTCATTATAAAAATCATACATTAGCGAATTTTCGTCTTCAGAATGTTGAATGCCTAGAGCGTGACCTATTTCATGCATTAGCACAGTATACAGACTGATTTTTCCAGGTACTTGGGTTAATTCATAATGCCACGGCTCATCAGAGTCCAGGTGTATTTCGGTAGTTGTCTTACCCGCTTCTGGATAATACGTATGAGCTAGAACATTACCGAGCCCGTTCAGATCATGCGGACAATTTTCTCTACTTTCCATACGCATGTGGGCTTTAGTTCTAAAGCTAACTGAGATATTAGGCTTCCCAGTTAAAACTTCTCTAAACTGCAGCCCAGAATGACGCTGCCATTCAGCAAATGCGGCAGTAGCTATGTTTATAGGCCCCTGGGTACTAGCATAGAACTTCCATGTTAGTGAAGAATTAGGCCATTTAAAGTGATGCAGGCGGTATCCGAACGGATTATCTTCCAAACCGCATCTAGGCTTTTTTAAAAGATCTAGGGTTTTATTATTTAACTTACCATCATCGTTAAGACGATGACGTTTTTGAAAAAGTGACAGAGCTGTGATGATACTTCTATCATCGAATGAGGTTATGTTTTCAGTTTTTCCGAGATAACCAAATCGTTCGAAGTCTGAAAGTGCACTAAACTAAATCATACTAAAAGCCTACTAATAAAACAGCTATATTGAAAAAAAATCTTTATTATTAACTTTCAATTATTTCATCATATAGGTATTTACAATTATTTATAGTACAATGACATATATCTAAAATATGATTGAGACAGGCAGGTCTCGAGGGTTCCAGCTTGAAATCGTAGTCTTCAAGAATGTTTACTTTGCTCCCTAGGAATTTTTGTATGTATTGACCTTTCTCCAGGCCTTTACAGTACACAGTATGTACATGAGCTGTATCATGTAACAGGATCTTGGGGAGATCCTTCAAGTCAGCGAAACCTCGAGTCCTGGTCACGATTTCGTTCTAACCATATCGCCTGTCTTCTCAGATCTTCATTCAAGCAGCGAAATGGAAAAGGAGGTTTGAAGAGGTAGTGACCTAGCCTACTACCATCCCACACTGATAATTCTTTAGCAGTAAACTCCGGAGTGCAGAAGGCTTGAACGTCTATTACGGCAATCATTGAAGTTTTCTTATGAGACCTGTGAAAGGTTGATACTCGACCACGACGTCGTGAAGAATGAGACAATATTCAGTAGTGTTAGCGGGTATATCCTTACGGGACTCAATGTCCAATTTCACATTCAGCACTATGTTTTGAATAGACTCGTTCTGCTTCGTGAGGTTCACCACGAAAATCGGACACTTTTTGTATTCTGCATAGTCGAGCAAGGGTCCGGCTTCCCGCTTACCATAGTACGTCGAGCTGAAGTTTAAATACTCATCATAGGCAGTCATGTACCTATTCTTATCAAAATCGTAGTTTTGTTGTTCGTAAGGATATCTACGCTCATTAAGGTAAACAGCCAGGTTCTGTAAAGAAACATCTTCGAAAGCGGTAGCGGAAGCGGCTCTATTATTATTCTTGTTGACTTGAAAGGCGCACAATACCCATTGAGGTCTTTGAAATCCCGTATTGCTTCTTACTGACCACACCACGTTTTTGATTTGAGGTAAGCCTGGGTAAATGTTTAGGTTGCGTTCGTGGAATGCTATAGGAATCCATACGTTCTGACTTATTCCATGATATAACTTAAGCTTTTCCTCATCGTTATGAATCACATGAGGCACCTTCCATACGACTTTACTCAAGGTGATTGTGACATCTGTATCGGCACTGTTGTAGCAGTTCAAGTCTGATTTAGCACGAACGAGAACCAATTCTTGACGCATGTTTATGATGTCCTTTTGATGACCCTCGGCGAATCCCAGGATGTGACTTAACGGTATAGAGGCGCTGAATGATTCTTTGTCTGGAGATATCTGCAGGTCCTCGCCTAGAGGGTGCCATCCTGTTTTAGTGAGAGCTTTCGATTGAGCGGGGGAGTAGGAAACTACGCCCTTGATTGCTGAATTTATGCCGGGCAGCCTGCAAGTTTTGATAATCTGATCTCCTAGCAGGAATCTTATTTCTTCAAAGAGGCATAGGGGGCGTTATGAGTCAGCGTGAATGTCTTGCCCTCTTCCTTAACAGTAAACGTTCCTTCTAGATAGAGCGTGCTATTGCAGGTTGCCGTTATCAGATCACCTTTATCGATCACGAGACTGATTTCATCCGAATTGTTGAAGGTGCCAACTTTAGGATGCACCGTCCTTAGGTTTGCTTCCACTATCAGGTTGACGTAGGGTACGCGATGAAACACTTCCGTCAATGCGTCTTCCATATTTAACTTTTAGTCCTATCGATTCCAGAAAATGAGCTTGCGAAGGTGATGTGTCCGGCTTCCGACCGACTATTAAAGTCGGAACGACATCCGGCGCTTTTATAGTAAATCTTCAGCCCCATAATAATTTTATCCCGATAGTTCAGCTTCAACAGGGATCTAATAGCATCTTCCACGATTTCAGTATATCCAATAAGTACTCTTCCGACTTTAGTAATGGTTTATACGAGTTCAACTGCAATCTAATGGTGACTTGCTCCTCTCCAAAGTCGACCAATTCCCCGTTCTGATCAACAAGTCTTAAAGTGATGTTGTCTATTCTTTCCCCGGTTACAGGTAAATATATAACGTTCGAAGGCTCCTTGACTAATCTGTAGCCGGGTTCTACAGAAATGTCAAATTCGAAAATTGTATGAGACGAAGTGTTATTCCTGTAAGCTCCTCCTGTAATATTACACTCTACGTGAATGTTTGTAGCTTTCACTATTTGAACGTCTAAGTTCGATTCGTGCGTTTTATTCGCCTTTAGCAAATTAGGTGAAAAACCGAGCATACGTCCTATATTGCCAGCCTTAGTGAAGTCGATGTTGTATTTAGATTTTATTTCGCACTTTAAAGTGTTGTTGTTTGCTTTCAGTACAAAATCACCCCGATTATCGGGGCAAATGACTGACTGAATGTATTTGTTGAGTTCTTCAATTTCGTAGGCGCCGGAAGGAATAGTAATCGCTTTATCTTTATAATAAAGCCTGTTGTTGCCCGGAAAGATGTTTCTGATCGAGTTACAGCCGTTGGAGAACGTTTAGCGACTATTTAAGTGATGAAGTCTGAAATAAATTGGATGATTGTGCACAGCCTAATCGACCGGCTTCGGCTTTATTATGGTATTTTGAAGGATAGCCTGTATACATACTCTATAGCTATTGCAATAATAAATGAATTGAAACACTCAGGATTATTTCCGTCCTTCGCTTCACCTCGTGAAATAATGAATAATCTTAAAGATGTTTTGAATATAAAGTTTATTGAATTGAAATAAAGAGATTTTAACATATATTGTTTAACTAAGCTTACTTGAAAACTAGTTTTGTCATTAAAACCTTTTAATATCTAGCTTTTGTCTGAAGTTATACATAAAAATCTACTAATGTATGCTTCCTTAGGCTAAGCAGTTGTATAATAGTTAGACTGTTGAGCTATAAGTGGAAAGCTACCTTTGATATGCAGGACATTTCGTAAAACTAGCTTTAATAATAAATTATAAACCGAATTAATTTAAACGATCTTTTCTCTTATTTATATGAAATTATACTGTATTACATAGAAAACCGCAAGCTGATAACGCTCATTGACTTTTAAATTCTTTCGGTATACTTATGTGATAGTTTTATCGATATAAATTTATATCATATTACAATCCCTATCTGTACGAATGAAGGTGAATCTATCAATCTTAAATGGTCTATCTAGGTGATACCTCAGGTGAAATAAGAAAGTTAGTCCGATAACTTGTCGCTAGAGAAAGTGAATGCGATCTGCGGAAATAATCTTACTTAAAAGAGAGCTAATGTACTAACGCTCATACACTTTGATTTTTCAGTATATTCATGTGATAGTTTTATCGATATAAACTTATATCATATTGCAATTCCTATCTGTATAAATGAAGGGGAACCTATCTATCTTAAATGGTCTATCTAGGTGATACCTCAGGTGAACTAAGAAAGTTAGTCTGATAATTTATCGCTAGAGAAAGCGAATATGATATGCTGAAATAATCATGATCCTCATCATATGTATGATGTATAGATATTGCTTACATACCTTTAATTCTGTAAATCAACAAAAGAGAATATCCTTTATGAATTGAATAAATTTGATTATTTTCCTAAAATTAGCATTGTTAAGAAACAGTTTGGGGTTTAGTTTTAATAATGTTCGTCTTATCTATTTTTTAATAGCTTATCCTAATAATAATTTGTATTAATTTTAATAGGATTTTCCTTTTGTTTCATAAATGGGCTTGAACAAACTTTTTAAAATATACTAATGTTTTATTTATAATGTAGTGAAATCGATAGAATATGATATCTTTACAATTCGAATGATAAAACCCCAGACTTCCTTAAGATAAGTCTTGTGGCATTTAAAAAAATTACTTCATGAATTATAGATCATTTTTAATAATAAAAAAGATAATTACATTTAATCTTAATTTATAATAGTACTGGTAAATATTTAGTAAAAATTGCTTTAGCGTAAACAAATAATACTATCTTATACATGAATAAATTTTACAAATGTGATACAATTCACTCCTAAACGTCTATTTATCATTTCAATTTCCTGTAAAAGTTGATTATAAGCACTGATCACATGTTCTTCGCTGTCACTTTTCTGTATTTGAATCGAATCTAATAACACTTCCCCATAAGGTAGTAATACTTCCTGCTCATAGCATAGAAGCGCTGCTATTGAAATCGGTGCGTCGCCTACATCTAAGATACAACGCCGAAATTGCTGATGTAATTCTTACTCATCTAGACTATATTCGACATCGTTGAATATGAATTCATCGTCGATCTCGTTTAGTGATGATAATGACATACTGAAAATCGAAATAAAGATTAATATTATAATAAAGAAATATTAAAACATATATTAGAAATTTTAAACATATTTGAAATCATACTTATTATGGTGCTTCACTGAACTTTGAGATATTGCTTTTATGATTCTTGGTGATGAATGATTTGAATTTGATGAGCTTTCTGTAGGTGTGGTGCCTTTTTATTCTAAATCTACCTAAGTTCTCTCGGCGGTATGTATGTTAAAATGTTGGAGCGGAAGTCACATCCTGTTTTAAATTTTGGAACCCGATGTAAAATTTTGGAGCGGATGTAAAAGTTCGTTACAAATGGCAGGATGTAAAAGTTTGTTAAATTTTAGAGCGGATGTCGTGTCCTGTTTCACCGCTGGATCGGATGCTTCTGAAAATGCTTGGGCCGGATGTAAAAGTCCGTTAAATTTCGAAGCGGATGTCGTATCCCGTTTCTGGATCGGATGCATCTGAAAATGTTTCGGGCCGGATGCTTTGGACCGGATGCTGCATCCTGTTTCAAATTTTGGAGCGGATGCAAAAGTTCGTTACAACGTTCATGACGTCAGCGGTCGGGCTCAGACCGGAAGTGAGGGCGTTTTTTTGGGCTCATGTTAAATCCCATAAGAAAATGAGACCGTAGTGGCTTTGTTTTACTACTATCATTACTTAACGTATTATTCATATAGAAATTTAAAGTGTTCTGATCGACAGCCATAGAAGAAATGCTATCGACAAAAAACTTGTTTATTTCATGAATGTTACCATCAAAAGAGTTATTATCATTATTTTTGGAATGAACATTGAATTCTCCCCACATCACATTAGAGTTACTGCTAGCGATCTTGAACTGCAAGTAAGCCCGTTTTTCATTTTTTATTGCGATATTTGTGAAATTGCGCAACATCCTATAATAATCACATGCAGCTGCTGTTTTTAACATTTTAAATTTAGTTTTTGCTTTGTCCCTTAATTTCATAAGTAGTCTAACGTTATCGGTTAACCAAGGTGCGGGTTTGTTTGTAACTGTAATGGTCCCCACGGTGCATGCTTGTCAAAAAGACTTCGTATATAGTTAACTAAAATATCTACCTTCCTATTAACGTCGTTTTCATAGAAAATATCATTTAAAGAAAGTGTTTCTAACTCGTTGTAAAAATCTTCATGATTGAAATTTTTGTAACCACGATAAGTACAAGTGGTTAGGATGCGCGGTATTTTTTGACATGTTATTTCACAGCTTACTAAGTCATGATCAGATAAATGAAAATTCTCGACATTCGATTTTTTTATAAGTGAAACTTTAGAAATAATTATAATATCTAACAACGAATTTAACCTAGTGGGTTCTTTGATAATTTGAGTGCATTTTAAACTTTCTAACATATTATTGAAGTATACTGTTGCAGGGTTATCCACCATAAGAAAATCAACATTGCCATCTACAAAAGCTCTATAGTTGAAGGTTGGAGGCCTATAAAACACTCCCAGCACAATACTTTGACTATTTATCTTGATTGGTAACCATAGTTGTTCCATTAAGTCGTTTGTATCAATAATTAAACTAAAAAGCTTTTGCTTTATGTAAAGGGCTACCCCCCTCTCCTTCCATACCTATCCTTGCGTATTAGTTTATAGTTTTTAATATTAAGAGCTCTTTAATTTATGTCTTCTGATAACCACGTCTCTGATAAGGCCAGTATATCGAATGTTGTAACCAGATCCTTAATGTCCATAATTTTAGGTAATAACGATCGGACATTGACATGTCCAATTCGCAAATAGTCCATGGCGTATACGTAACTAAAAAATAGTGTTAATATAAAAGATAATAAGTAGTATTACTAATAATTAATTAAATAAATGAAAGAACGTCTAGTGTTAATAACAGTGATGATAATAGATTAATAAAATGTATAAGAATTCTTAATTAAGAATAAACAATATGAGTCACTCGTTACAGCAAATACTGTAACGAAGTAGAAAATAGAAGAAAAAACTCATAACAAAATTAAATCAATTCATTATTCATAGAACACATAGAAAAATTTATTATTCCAAAAATATGTTACAACAATTATTACAAAACTCATTTCTAAATTATTTGACACAGTAATAAAGATAAACAAATTGATTTCAAGTATGACATGAAGCTACTCTGCAATTTGTAAAGTGTGTCATAATACTAGCACAGCATTATTGCTCACAAAAGGTAAGTAATGCTGACTCTAGCATTATGACACTGCCTTGGTTAATAGGGAAGGTTGAGTGTTCCTTGATTGCAAAGGGAGATTGTAGTAGGGATTAAGAGATGAGATGGGAAGTGACAATCAAAAGAAATAGTTAGTTGTATGGTGAACACCAAAGAAATAAAAAGTCTTTTCTATTGTAATAACCAATGTAAGGGAAATGGCCCTACAAATTGTGATTAGTGGGTAAGTATAAATTATATTAATTATATGTAGAATTAGTCATAGTTATGAGGTAGGTAAATTTAAGAAATAAATAAAATAGATTAGATGAAGTGTGAGTGTCTTTATTTAATGCTACATGACTTGGTAACGTCGAGAAGGGTAAATAGCAGTAGAAGCATAGCAAGTAAGAACGAAGCAAGCCAAGCTTCGTAACAATACAAATAAATTTACTACAAGGTGTTAATCTTTTAAATTCATTGTTTCAATTTATAATGGACGTTGGAAATTATTTTGAAAATATAGAGCAGGAAGCTAAATTATTAACTGATAATATAAGTTACAAAGAAAGTCGAATTAATAAAAGAAAAGTACAATTTGATGAGTCAAATATGAATGATATACGGCTGGTGGGACGAGATTTATTCATAGTAGAAACACATAATGTTATTTGTGATACACTTGCAACAGAAAGTTCTACCTGAACTGCAATATATAGGTCAGTATTAAGTGATTTTATTTAAGTGATCAAATGTTTTTTGATCATGACATGACTAAAGATGAAGTAAACAAATATATTTTAAAATTATCTAATCAATATAAAAATGATATTGATATAGTTTACTTTAAAGACGAAGTTCATCATTTTTTAAAATACATCAAAGAAAAAAATAGCTTGTCCTTTTAAAATGTATATCTCAATAATTAATTAATGGATTATCAACATTTCCCAATGTTGAAACAATTTTAAAAATTTTCTTAACATTACCGATATGTAATATGCAACTGGAGAACCATCTTTCTCCGTCCTTAAACGCGTGAATAATTATTTAAGAAATAGTCTTGGACAAAGCCATTTAAATAATTTGTCAATTATGTTTATTGAAAATGACATTACGCAAAATTTATGTTTTGAAGATATTGATAAATTGTAGAATAAATGTATGTATGTATGTATGTAAGGTATGTAAATTATTTAATATTTATTAGTGCGTATAATGTTAATTAACGAATAATAAGTCAGTTATACCAAAAACCTAAAATTATACGATTAAGTACTATTCCGGCAGAAAAATTTCAATCGATTTTCTTCCCTTTGTAAATGGTCTTACATCCAGTGGCAAGTTTAACTAAGTGTCAAATTGTTATTTTTCTTTTAATGACTTATGTCATAAAATACAATTTAATAAAATACGTAGTTTCTAAATCAAAATGATGTGTCTTGATATAAATTCTTTTTTTATTAATAATAAAATCAGCCAATATTATTTTATTTCCATTGCAATAGTTATTTTTGACGCGCCTATGATATTGTGTCATGTCATGAAAAGTCTTTCTTACTCAGCCTACTACTATCGTGCGAGATTTTCCTACCGGAACAGTACATATGTCGCAGGAAGATAGTCAAATCCTGCAAACTAACTATCTGCCTAGTCATTTACTAAGTGAAGGGGCAGATGGTAAACCGAACATAAATCTATACGATTTTGCTATATGCCTAGGTATTTACTAAATACCGTTGTTTAGAACAGGCAGTTAGTAAATGGCTTAATGTACTGTCGGCAAATTAGGTAATAACATGCACATTTCTTTGTAGAACATGCTTTGTTACAGGAGCACTTGTAGAAGCTTTGCCCATTGTAAAGGGAAGTACTTAGAAGATACAAGTAGAAGAAGATTTATTCTCGTTTTACTGTCTGCCCCGTCACTTAGCAAATGACTAGGCAGATAATTATTTACTAGATTTGACCACAGATTATACTTTGTAACGGTTCATTTTTGAACTTCCGAAAAATGCAATTTTATTTGCATAATTGATAAAAGCCCTTGGTGCAGTCTTGCATATTATTGTATATTTTTTTTCTTGTTTTAAAAATACGTTGGTATTCTTCATAAAATAAGTCCTTTAAAATATCAAGAGTCATCTAAAAGAAACATTCCCAGATCGATAAAATTTGTTTCTAGAAAAAAAAATTGTTTTTAATTCCGAGCTTGTAAGGGCTAAAATCTAATATTGGCGTTAACAAAAATCTCCTTATGGTTAAATAATTTACCGCCAAAGGGGATTTTCTCGAACGAGTTGCCAACACCACGTGTGGAGATTTCAGTTTTGTGTGTATTTATCCAAAGGGGAAACCCCTCAAGAACCTTCGAGATTTTTCTAGAAGAAAATGATATGGACATTTTTATTGGATACGAAATCTCACGCCACTTCCTCTTAGGTTCATTTAATATTTTGTTTCGCCCTCTTCAAAAATCAATACCACCGCGAGATAGTTTTCACAATTAACAACAAAAAAGTCGAAGATTGACATCTGAATGAGATATTTAACACGTTGATCGCCGTAATACATACAAAAATTCAGACCACTTGGACCACTTTTCTTTTATTTGAAATTATTAATAGAAAAGTCATGTCATTTGGAAAAATCTTGGAATTCTTTCAAAAAAATGAATATTTTGGATTTTATTACATTTTTTATCAAGACACAACATTTGTGTCACAAACCTATAGCATTTGTAATTTGCGGATACAGGCCACGAGGCACAACTGTCATGCCTTGCAGGTCACGATTTTTCATGTCTCAACGAGTTGATACGATTGTGCATCACATACTTTGGCTTAGTTTATTCAGTATTTATGTGTAGGGCGACGGAGTAGAAGACAGTTTATGTGATTGTTTATCTTAGTTTTGATGAATTCGGTGTGGCATTATATTTTATTCTATTAGAATGGGTGATTATGAAAGACAGCAAAAGAATTTGCAAAAATTGTGGGACGAAGCTTTATCAGATGAAGATCCTTAGGAATTATTTAGCGCAGGTTCATCGGATAATTATTCGCCATCACAATCTGAAATGAACACTGATGAATCACTATCGGGCGACTTTGAAATACCGAAAAAACGCGCAAAAAAACTAGTAAAAAAACGTGCGAATAAAACTGCGACATTTAAATCTATTCCTGACACACATACTAAGACACTAGTGAAGACATGTATTGTAAACACTGTTAGTAGATAAAAATTGAGAGTTCTGAACCCACCCCCCACTCCTGACCTTGACCTTGAACCTATCTCTCTCTAATACATGGTGAACTTGAATCTATCTCTGTCACGTAAACATGGCAACACCGCATTCTCAGGCAACAACGCATTTTTAAGGCCATCAATATGGCAACACCGCATTCTCAAGGTCAACAATATGACAACAACGCATTCTCAAGGCCATCAATATGGCAACACCGCATTCTCAGGGCCAACAATATGGCAACAATGTTTTGACCTTCAAGGTCATCAAACATCATTCTAGGCCATGTGCAAGGTCATCAAACACCATTCAAGGTCAAGCTGTAGATATATATATATATATATATATATAGCAGGTTGCATGTATGGGAAGAGTAAAGCGTTTGCTGTTGCAGTGTACAGTGTTACAATGGAAAGCCTCGCTAAATCAATCGAGAATGCGAAAGCGCAAGCTCTAGAAAAGCAGTTGATGGCTCCAAACGAGCTTCTTATGGATGCTAAATGGACACCGCTAGTGAATCAATCAGTGTTTTATTTAAACAAATCAAAAAGTAAAGTTGTATTTGTTGGATTATGTGCTCATTTGGGATTCACTCCTGTAATAAAAGTAGCTGGAGTAAAGAATCAGTGCATGCTGTTTGATGAAACGGAGTGGAACGCGTTAATAACCAATGAAGGAGTCATTAATAAATACTTTAAAGCAGGAGAAGAGGTCGGGGTTCCTTTGAAAATGGGTACAAAAACTATCTCGTTTGAGCGTGTTAACAGAAATTACGATAAAACAAAAATCATAAAGATAACTGATGCAGGAGATGATGAATTGTATTTAGCGTGGGAGTCCTTATATGAGCTGTGGCAGTTAATACCGTTACTAACATATCGATTAAACCTTCTGAAGGGTTTGGAATTTTTCAATTTCTACCATAGCATAATAGATGGTGTTGTAGACATGCCGGGTGACTGCATAGTGAACATCACAAACATATTGGAACCATTAATGAAGATGCAAATCCCGAACGTGTTTGGAATGCTAGAAGTTGTGCATTATCTACCAGAAAAGGTAATAGTGGATGTGGAAGTCAAAAGGTGTATTGCGTAATGGAAGAATGAAGAGGGGAAAGGGTGGGGAGCGGGTGAATATAAGAACACATGGTCTCGGTGTACCGTAGTGAAATACAATGGAGACGCGTAACAGTGAAGACGTATCAAGCAAACCTATTGATAAACTGAATGCTGTGGTGAAACTACGGTGTGAATTAGAAGCGCTAGAGGAGGATGCGGCACACGAAGCTGTTCATGGTACGGGGATATTCAGTCCAGAATATTGTCAAGAGTTACCACAACGATATAGAAAAGGCGTGCAGTTGTGTCAAGACTTCATTAGAGGTGTGATTTGTGATGAGTGTTTGGTAAAAAAGCTCATTGCGCAAAATCTAAGGGACTTTGCATATGACTTAATAGAGGACGGATTAAATGGGTGGTTTAGTGACATTTGATGAAAGTAAAAACAAAATGCATTACATGTTAACATAAGAGTATGCACATCGTCAAGCACGCAGAAGTCAATGGGAGATAATAGCAAGGGATAGGGTACGATTTCAGAGACGAATAAGCTACGTGGAAAATGTAATCGCTCCAGTTTTGAAAGAAGAGTATAGAGAGGGTATCTATAATACACGTTTTAAAAGTGGTGGGGTATAGTTTAAATAGTCACATCAATCGCTTACCCTCAGTTACAGAAATGGGTTTAATCAAAGTGGGTTGGCAACATTACTGGGTTCTTGAAACAACAGATAAGTGTGAAATTAAATTTTCGCGTTATAAAACGCACAATACCGGGTTGTTAATCGAAAGAGCTAAACTATCGAACACTGTGGTTGTACGTAGTGAAAACGATTATCGACACACTTCGTGTGCAGGTGTAGAAGTCCATTATTTGTTAAAAAATGGTAAACTTATAAATATACAAAATTCCACATGTACAGAACATGGTTTGTTCCAACATCGTCATACTATTAACTTGTTGCCTGATAAATGTGATTTCATTCTTTTCAAATGTAAATGTGTTACACCGTATAGGGAATGGATTGCTGCAACTGAACGTGCACGTGACAACCTTGCTGTCGGTTTTCCTTCGGGTTTGGTGCGTTATCTGGATTGGGAATTAAAGGGTAGTAATTGTTATATATTCAATTGTGAATAGTTATATAAGTCTGTAATAGACAATGAATAGTTGTAATCATATATTATGTTATCTGGAGTGGGAATTAAAGTTTAGTAATTGTTATATATTTAATTGTGAATAGGTATATAAGTTTGTAATAGACAATGAATAAATAGTTGTAATCATATTATGTTGTTTTAATAAAACCATTAAAGAATTTAAAAACTTTATTCTGAAAAATCCATTACATGAGTTTTATATAAGTAGTATACATTACTTAATTCACAATAGCACAGTGAATGATGATGATAAAAGCATGATGGAAGCATAGCCTGTAGAGCTGGTTCCTCTGGTAACTCCACCACCGGTTGTGATACGAAACGTCGAATGTAGTTGCTCTTTTCAGATCCCTTCACGTAAACGGTATCCGCCTGCTGCAAATATACCCGCGTCATCCGGATCTGATCCTAATAATGGTGCAGCATTAGGAAAGACATTTTGTGCAAATGACCCAAAGCCATCTACATCTGCTGGTAAGTTCCAAATGTATTAGATTACAATTTTTCTTAGCACATAGTAAGCGGCCAGGCTGGCTGTTACTGTCACTGTCCGTTTTAGCTCTTTTCTAGCAATTTTGCAAATAATAACTTTCCCTAAAACCATTTTTACCAAAGAAATTATGTTGTTACAGAACCTTCGAATTTTCAGAAAAATGACGCAATTCGAGATACAATTGAATCTGTTGTGCAGCAAAATGCCTTCTCGAACTCTGGTGATAATGAAGTGGATGTTGAAGATAATCCTGAAATAAATGAGAACATCGTATGGAGAGATGTTACTGGATCGCACCTAAAAAAAATTACATTTGCTACTAGAAATGCAGGAATAAATCATGAGATTTATGAAAACTTTTATAATAAGGAACCATATGATTTTTTAAAAATATTCTTCACACGTCCGCTCATAGCTCACATTGTTGCTGAAACAAATAGGTGTGCAACGCAATCTAAGGATAACACGACTTTTCCAAAGTCTCGTTTGCATAAATGGTTTGACACAAATGAAAATGAAATGGAAACATTTTTGGCATGTTATTATGGATGCGGTTATGCCGACTACCTGCCATGACTAAGTATTGGTCTAAAAATACAATATATGACAACCATATTAAAAAGAAGATGTCGCAAAACCGTTTCGAACTATTACTTCGAACCATACACTTTAGCAACAATCAGTTTACTGAAGTACAGGACGTTGACAAGCTCCGAAAGATAAATCCGCTTTTGGAAATGCTCAAGGAGAGATACCAGTACGCCATGATTCCGGAAGAGAACGTTTATATAGATGAAACTCTCGTTCCCTTTAGAGGAAGGATAATCTTCCGTCAGTATTTGCGAAATAAGCGTCACAAATTTGGTATAAAGCTTTATAAACTGTGCCTGAGACATGGCTATACGTACAATATATGCGTCTATTGCGGAAAAGACAAAGGAGATGGTAATGTTTCTGCTCCTACAAAAGTTGTTCTACACCTTATGGATAATCTGCTAAATGCAGGAAGAACACTTTATACAGATAATTTTTACACAAGTGTTACACTCGCCCACCAACTGTTGCAGAAAGAAACCCATCTAGTTGGAACTCTTAGATCTAACAGAAAGTTGAATTGCAAAGAAGTAGTAGATAAAAAACTAAATAAGGGTCAAGTGATCGCAGAGGAAAGTAACACTGGTGTTGTGCAACTGAAATGGAAAGATAAGAGAGAACTATTGGTTCTTAGCACAAAGCATACGTCAATAATGATGTTCGAACTTCTAGAGGAGAGGAGAAAGAAAAGCCAGAAATTATTGTAGATTACAATAATAATAAAGCTTTTATAGACCTATCAGATCAAATGACAGCCTACAACAGTGCATTAAGGCGTGGAGTAAAATGGTACCGTAAACTTGCAATTGAACTATTATTAGGAACGACAATGGTGAATGCGCATATTTTGTATACAGAAGTTGCGCAAAGAAAAATAAGTATAACGCAATTCAAAGAGGAAGCTCTTTCAAATGCTTCACTTAGAAGATGAAAATATTCCAGCAACACAGTCACTAGAAGACCATAGTTTGAAAAATATAAATGTTCGTCGGCAATGTGCCGTTTGCTATGAAAAATTAGTCCAAGAACAAGGAACGCAAGTGGCCCAACGTAAAACTCTTAGGTCTATTTATCAACTTTTGTGTTGAATGTTTTTTTGAGCGCCATAATAGCTTCATAAAATAATAAACAATGCATATGCTTACGCATAATTATTATTTTTGTTTTCATTTCTGTAATACATATATAATATTTTATTTACGGAAGGTATTGTTACTTTTATATTACAATGAGTTTTATAAAATAAAATGCTTTTTTTTCTAATTGTTTGGAATTAATTAATTTTTCTATTATTTTGGAGTTAGGTATATTATTTTGTTCTGTTGTATGAACACATTTTTGTACTATTTACAAATAAAAATGTGTTTAAAACACATTTGAGCCTTAATGGCCCATAAAGACTAAACTAAACAAATTTTCCCGGGGTTTTTGGATTTTTGGGGTCCCAGCGCCTCGAACCTGCGAACCCCATATAAATACATAGGCTTCAAGGCACACACGATATGCCTGGTAATTTAAATGGATGCACTGGTGCAAGGATCAAACGGTGTGCCTTGAACCCTCACTGGATAAAACGTTAAGGCACACGGTATGTGCCTTCTAGCGATCAACGTGTTAAGTGAACTGCACGCAAATTTTATTGTGATTAAGGAAAATTGGCATTTTTTTTATCGTACAGGGTAGTTTTTACCGTTGGATAATTATCCAAATATTGTTTAGTGTTTTTTTTTCTTTTGTTACAAAGAATACAGAAGCCCAGTTCGGTCTAGTTTGTAAAGTGATTTCAAATACAACAAGGGAATCCTATAATCATTTCGTTCTGAAATAAAAATTTAATTTCGTGAATAAATAATACATAAAACTTAAAGAGTTTTGTTTAAATTCGAGTAAGATCCTCTTTATTGCAGTCGAATTCTTCGGATACATTGGTTAAACTTAATAATACAGTAAAAAGTGGTTCGAGATTATAATTACATTACGGAACACGATTTTACATCGGAGACAAGGCTAGGTGATTCTTATAGATTTTTGTGCGTAGAATTCGATGGCTTAAAATAATTACGTATCACGTCATGATTTTGAGATATTCGCACTTAAAAGTCCAAAAAGGCCTATTTTGACCATTTTCAGAAGGTTATAACGCAAAATATTTAATATATGATTAAATTATGTCATATGCATTTGAAAGTACCAACATTCAGCTACAATTCACCACACAAGCTGTGACATCGATATTGACCTAGGTCAGTGCGCGCGTTCCAAACAAAAGTTATTTGGAACGTAAAACGTTATAAAACGAATTTCTAGTGCATTTTTATTGTAAAGTGTAAACAAGTTTGAATTGGTAAGTATACAGAATTATTACGCATGTATATCTATAACTAAAACCATAATAATTGCCAGATTTTTCTTAAAATAACATTATGAAAAGCATAAATTCGCGGTAAGTGAGGTTAGGTTTATATTTCAAAACAATTCTTTGTAAATTGTAAATGTTACAAAAACTGTATTTAAAGCAGGTGTTACATAATAATATTAAATTTTAGGGAATAATCACAATGGTTATGTGTTGGGCACCAACTTGCAAACATTATAGTGAAAAACAATTCTGTAGATTTTTCACTTTCCCTACGAATAAGAGTGAATTTAGTGTATGGTTGAAATTACTCAGGTATAGTACTACTATTCTGATTGTCTATGAGCTGCTTTTTATAATAGAATGTTTTAACAGGCGTGAAGACCGGGCTCCAACTCGTTCTTCCAGGATTTGTAGTTGCCATTTCGTAAATGGTGATCGTAAGAATGGCCCTACACTATTTGACTACAATATTGAGAAGCGGTTTTATGACCCAGAGCCATCAAAGCCTAAAAGGTAAGCAGCTATATGTGCCTTAAAGAGTACCTTAAGTGTTTTTTCACATTTTCATTTAGAGTAACATTTTTGTATAATTTCATTCCTTCAATTTGAAAACCTAAATATTTCACATTTTGCAATAACATTGACCCATTTAATTGACTCTATTTTATTATTTTTCTTCAGAAAAAAAGTAACAAGCATTCCTCCTCAAGACTTGTCGAAACCAGGGCCATCTGGGCTACAGCAGAAACATTGGGAACCCGCAGCTGGTCCATCAGGTGTGCAGGCCACTGCTAAGATAGATGAAGCTCAAGTTGAAGAAATTATATTTGAAGATGGGAGTAATATAGTTGATTCTGCTCCAACCAGCCCACAGTTTCAGGCTACGACAGAGTCAGAAAATTATTTTTTAAAACAAGAAGTCGACTCTCTTCAACTGCAACTAAAAAAATTAAGTGTATCATTTTCCTTTGAACATATTAAAGGAAATGATCACCTAATAAACGTGTGTACTGGACTTCCTACAATACAAAATTTTTTTGGCATTATTTCCATTATATGATAACATAAATGTTAGTTATTTTAGAGGATGGCAGGTTATGAGTGTCAAAAATTGATCAATTATTAATAACATTAATGAAGTTAAGGCTTAACTTTGATGATTTAAATGATGATTTAGCATGTAGGTTTAACGTTTCCCGTAAAACTATTGCGAATATATTTCGAACGTGGTTATTTGCACTTCATAAGATTCTGTTTAAACAGTTAATGGGAGAAATGCCAAGTCGATAAAAAAACAGAACCTACATGCCTGCCTCGTTCAGTACATTTATAAATTGTAAAGTTATTATAGACTGTACAGAAATTACTACAATACAGCCAAAAAATATGGAGAAACAGAGAACGACATATAGTTCCTACAAACACAGGAATACACTTAAAGGCTTGATAGGCGTACCACCAAATGGTGTTATAACTTTTCTTAGTAGTTTGTATCCAGGCTCAACGTCGGATAAGAAGATTACTGCTGATTGTGGCATTACAAGTCAATTAGTCGCTGGCGATTTGGTTCTTGCGGACAAGGGTTTTTTAATATCGGGCATCTTACCACAAGGAGTGTCTTTAAATATACCTCCATTCTTAACCACAAAACAGTTCACCCGCGAGCAAGTCATTATGACTAGAACAATTGCTCGAGCTCGGATCCCATGTAGAACGTGCTATTAAAAGGGTGAAATCTTATAAAATTTTGACAACAATCTCAGCACCATTAATTCCACATGCCTCAGTTGTATTCCAAGTCTGTGCAGCTCTAACAAACTTACAGTTTTCATTAATAAAGGAAGTAGAATTAAAGTACGATTTTTAATTAATGTATAATAATTAGTGTATCTTATGTGCAGTTTAGATGATTAGTTAGGTGTCTTTTTGACAATTAGGTATTTTAAGTTTTATATTTTTCTAATAAAATAGTATTAACTGGTTTTGGAATATTTATACTATAAGTATTTTATTAATATTTAAGCACTTTTAAATTAAAAATGTTTATCAAAATGTTAAGCATCATCGTCTTTATTTTTGCCAATTTGCAAATTAAAGATAAATTAAAACAATTTGGTGATATTAAACAATACTTGAATTTTAAGATATAAAAAATAAAAAAATATATTAATATTTACTAAATTTATGGACAAAAATACACTTAATCCGCAAATGCTTTGCCAATTAAATATGGTATATACTGTTCAATATAGAATTTTTTTAAAACCTCTATGTTTTCTTCCCAACTGCAGTCTTTCTCTATAACACCCCTAACAGTCTCTGCGGGTGTCCAAATAACTATGTGGCAAAGTTGCCTTTTTGTCACTGTCAGAAACCCTTGAATTTGATGGTAATATTCATGCTGTTTATTTATGATGCTGTCTCCATTTTCCATCATTTTGATAATATATGAGGAATCTTTTTTTAATTCATCTTGCAAAGAAGTACAAGATCTGTACTTGTATGGGCATTTGACTTCAATTATAGCGTCATTACCGATTAAGCCATCAGGGCTGACTCCTAGAAAACCATACTGGTGCAACCACAGTCCAGTGGATTCTACTTGCAGTTCTGCTGTATCCTCAAATACTTCTAAAATGAAATGAAATGAAAAATTCAAGTTATACCTCTTTCAATTTTAATAAAATCTACATAATAATAACTGCAAGTTAATTTTCTTACCACTTAATCTCTTAAATAAAGAAATAGGATATCTTCCTCTAGCAACAGCAGCCAAAACAATTACAAAATTACTGGCTATTAATCTGTTTCTGCGGTATGTAAGCCACAATTCATTTTTTGCCTGACCTTTTGTAATTTCGGCTATATGCTTTGTTATCTTCAGAGACTGCCATGGCCTTTAAAAAGGCAACTTCTTTATTTTGGTGACCTAAATATGTTTCACTAAATAGAAAGTCTTCTATGTTCGGTACCATAACAACCTCAGGTGCAGGTGGCTGTTGTTGGAGCAGCCACGTAAAACCACAGCATTTCCAAATTGTTGGAGTTTATCTTTAAATAATGCTATCTCTTCATCATTTAAATTTCGGTCTGTAGAACGATGCGTCTTTCCTTCAAAAATATCTTCTATTTTCTGCACACGCTCTTCTTTCATTTTCTTAATAGACCACGCACACTCGACTTCTGTCACTGATATATTGTGATGGCCATAGATACAAAGGGCAGCAATATGATGACAAACCTACCGTCCACGTGGGCAAGTACATGAACAGCTTTGAATTTGAAACTCTTCATTAAGAACCACCTTAAGAAAGAATTAATTCTTTCTACCATTATAAAATAGTACGATCCTTACCTCAACGGAATATGTTTTGTCACGCATACTAGCATGCACTTCACCAGAGAGTGTTCTTATATCTGGTGAAAACTTGAAAGTTTTAATATGGCCCGATTCTACAGCATTCTCTCCCCTAGCTATAAGCTTGCGTTCTTCGCCATCAGTGAAATAATTTATTATCGCACTAAACTTCAGAACATGTTTTGCCATCTTTGAAAATAATCTGCATCACATTAAATACATTAAGCACTGGGAAACAATTAAATACAACACACATATAAGACGCAAAACTTTGACAAAAGCATTATACATAACCTCAAATTTGTTATTTATTTGTGTTTTAGGCAGATACTGTAGGCTACGTATGCAGTTTTTGTTATAAATACAACTGTGCTAGATATATTTGAAAATACTTACAAAAACTAAAAACTACACAACTTAAACTTCAATAAAATGTCTTTCGAAATCTTCTAATGCCGTTTTATACACAAGGTCATTTTTGTTTGGAACGCGATCCCTGATCTACCCTAACGAAAACGGTGACAGTACGTCACGCTTACGTGGTCTATTTAAGATATTTACTTTTCTTGTGCACACATTTTTCGCAGAGATATTTGTATTTGAATGACAGCATATCAAACATTTTATGTATTGACGTTAATCTTTTAGTGAATCAGTCGTTCTGAAAATTTACATCAAATATTTTTCAAATTTTTTGACGCCATCGAATTCTACGCACTAAAATCTATAAAAATCACCTAATCTGGTCTCCGATGCAGAAACAAGTGCTATTTTTGTTCCGTAGTGTTATTAATCTAAACAAACAATATAAATAAAAAAAAACATTTAACGACGGAAGTTTAGGATTCAACCAATTCCTAAAACGGTATACATAATTATTGTGTGAATTTCTTAACAAAGAAAAGATTCTTTTAGTTAAAACATTAAATCGTGGCGTTCCAATAAACTTCGTCTTTAATAATTTTTCAAATAAAGATAAATAGTATTTGAATTTGTATGGTTGTCGCGTGAATTTTGTTAGTAAAGAAGAATTTAAAAGAAAATTATTGTTAGAACAAAAACAATAAAAGTGGTTTCGACTCTGATTCGTACTTTAGTGAACAATAAAACAACTTCTGTATTTGAGTGTTCTTTCCAAGTTCCAGCTAGTTAATTTGGTGTATTTAGTGATACAAGGGCCTTTTATTGTGTTAACTATTTTGTGTAGTGGCTCCAAATTTATCACATTCGAGCAGGGTCTTGAGATTTAAAGGATATTTTTGTTTGAAGTAAGTTATATGAACAACTTTTGTATATTTATACATTATTGATTTGTGTGTACAATTTTCCCTCGTAATAAGAATTCTTATTTGGGTTTTATTATCATCATTAATACATATTTGTAATATTTTTTAAACCTACCACCGTGTCTATGTAAAAACTTATCTTAAATACTATTGGTAAATAAATTTATACTTGATAGTAATGCTTTGGTAATATTATTGGACTACGTCGTTACGAAAGTTCGTGATTATCTTCCTATTACTTGATTTTGACCTAACTAATTATGACTACCAACTGAATTAACTTTAATAAATCTGATATTCGTTTCTGTTCACGAATGCTCATTCATTAATTTTAATAATTAAAAGACAATCTCGGACTTTCTAGAACAGATGGCGCCCAAAAATAACTTTTATTGTGTCTAATTATACCTGAATCCTTCTACTTTTACAATTAGTAAGCTATGGAAACAATACCCGCGTATTGAATTCAAATTTGTTGAAAGAGATTACTCAATTAGCTGGTGCATTCAGTGGCGGATTTGCCTTGTGGGGGGCCCTAGGTGCAATTAGCTAAGGGGGCCCTTATTCTTTTAGAAAATATTGGAAATAGATGTAATTTAATAAACACTTTTATAAAATAGATTTTATGTCCAGTCTGCACATTTAAAATACTAATCATGACAACAAAAATATATAAAATTAAAAATTAAAATTAATATCTATCAAAATAGGAATTAAAGATTCTTTTCAAATATGAATGAGATTAAAAACTAAACAAAATAAAACTAAACTCTACCTATATAAACAAAATAAGTAAAAATATAATAAACGAACCCAGGCCCATAATAGTTCGGACATTATATAATAGTTCGGCCAGAACATTTATTACGAATTTTTGTTGTGGTCCACGATAATGCAGTTTCTTGTTGTTAAAATACTGCCCCATGCCCAGTTTCATTAAATTCTATTAGGATGTTCCCTCGCACCACCCCTTCTAACTTTTTGGGAACCCTCTGTTAATTTCCGAACGCGATAAGAAGCGGTGTGACCTGAGGGAACTTGCTAATAAAATTTAATGAAACTTGGCAGGGAGTACGTACTTATAATAATAATAATAATAATAAACCATATATTGGCGAACAAAAATAAAATTTACAAAAAAAAATTAAATATTACAAAAATTAAATTCAAATAATTAAAATAGGAAAGGTAACTAATTACTGTACTTGGTTGAGAAATATTTAAACAAAAACTTTTCTCGACTTCATTTCATGTGGATTTGGTTCTGGGAATATTTCCTTAAGCAAAACAATAAAATTACATTCACCCCTGGAGCTAGTGGGGCCCCGCAACGAGCTACCTTATTTTAATCAACACTTGTTTATTTACTGGAGGCCCCAATCGATATTTGTGCCCGGGGTCTCAAAATCTAAAAGGCGGCGGTGCAAGATTTAAAAATTAAATGAAAGAATTACTCTTTGTTAAAAAGGTATAAGTTTATTAAAAATACTTTTTAAACAGCCACTTCTTGTTTAATAACTATAAATTTGTATTCGTGGCCTTCTAGCATCTATATTTTCCATGCATGCAGCTGTATTTAAATATTTTGAAGAAAAAAATATCAATTTTTGTGTAACGTTTAGGGGCCCTCGCTCGATGCGGGGCCCTAGGCGGGCGCCTAGTGCGCCTATGGGTAAATCCGCCACTGGGTGCATTATGAGCTATACAGTAAGTATCAACATTTTGTGTTAAAATATGTATGTTACAATAGGCGGTCCAACGTGGGCTTTGTTTTTTTTAAGTTGTTACAAATTGGCTAGACCCATCGCGGGGCCTTTTGTTTTAAGATGCTACAAATTGGCGCCCGTCGTGGGTCAATTTGTTTTTAAAGGTGTTACAAATTGGAGCCCAATCGCGGGGCCTGTTTTAAGTTGAGCTAAACATTTCGTTACAACTTTACAAATGCGAAGCTCGCCTGATCCCGCCAATCCAAATATCTCTAAGCATGCGTGAATCCGCCATTGTTTTAGTGGTATTTTAATCAACCTCACTTCTCTGCTTGTTTATATTTTGCGCGTATGTTTTTGTTGCGTTCGGATATTCTGCATTATTTTGTTAGTACTTTATGTATTTTTGCATTAATATTTGATTTTACATTGATATTATGGACATAATGTTACCTTTCTGCACTTACCGATTGATTTGTACAATAAAGTATCCATATAAGAATAATTTATTATAATGTAAATAAAAAGTTTTCGATTTTGGTATATTGTTAAGAAAATTTTTTATAGTTTATTATTTTTTATTTTATAGAGCTTAAAATATTAATCCTTGGGGCCCCAAAAATTTGTAACGATTCAGACCCCTCAAGTGTTAAATCCGCCAGTTTTCCGAAAAGTTTTTTTCGATAAGTTTTTACCGAACAGCTGTGTTCGGGAAACAATCCCTTCATCAATTCTAGTTCACCTTTGTTTCGCCCTGTATATATTTATTTTGCCACGAACTGTTAACTTGCCATTTGTTTTTGTATACTCATCTGCGCGAATTAACTTTTCTTGACGAAGAAAGGCGTTTTTAAAAATGGTACTTTATTTTAAAAACGCAAAAGACGGAGCCCAAGTTACAAAATGAACACAGTTTACTGTTAAGTACAATAAGATATTTATTCGTCGTGAATTTACACAATATGCACTTGCATAATCACTTAAATGCTATTATACAATTTCAACTTAACACTGGTAATAATGATGTTCAGAAAGGCCGAGGTAAACAGTAACCATGGTTTCTACGGTTTTCTGGGTGAGTATCCCTTGATAGAAGGTAAACATTTACCCTGGTAAACAGTTTTGTATCTTTTAAGCCCGTCGTAACCCAGACTGGTCTGTCCCACAAAGCTCTGGTCTTTATATACTCCTTCTGTGGGCGTGAAATCCTTCAGTTGACCGCACGTGGCCGTGTGCCTACGTGACTTCCTTATAGAGTTCTGAGTACTGCAGCTGCTTGCTATGCGCACACGTGGCGTGGGTTTGATACTGCACCTGCAATCGTGGGCGCTCCGCTCGACGCGTTTATCTTGCATACATTTATAGTTAGGTCACACTTCGCTTGGATAATGAATAAATGTTAACTCCTCCCACGCAAGAATGAAATATACTTTGAAGAAGAATATTTCAGTGATTACAATAAAGTGACTGGCTAAATGAAAAGTAGGAGGTGTCACATTTTACAAATATACTGATAATAATAAGAATACATAATAAGACAGTAAATAAAATAGTACTTAGTATATGGAGATTACATAGATACATAATAGGAGTATAGAGTACATAATATGAATATATAATAATAGAACAGAGTAATAATGTAATGATAATATATATATATATATATATAATACTAATTTATAATCATAATTAGGTATGAGGTTAGTATTGATAATAATAATAGTTATGTTAAAGGTGATCTGCATTGGACCAGAGGACTTGAAGTTGGGTTAAAAGTTACACTGTCGGGTTCTTTAAGGGGTGACGTTAGTTGATACATTTTGGTGGCAATTAATCTGCGTTTGTAGTATACAAAGAAGATAAGACTTATTGTTATGATAGTCATGATCAGCGTGAGAATTAAAGGGCCATAATGTAATGTTGTATATCTGATAGGATTGATACTTTTGAGTGTAGAAATGTCCTTTGTTAATTTCGCTTGATTCTGGATTAATTGATGGACATTTATAGGCGATAGGTCAATTTCTGTAATTTCGGGTACATGAACTGAATCGGGTTGCAATTTCCCGATGGATGCCACAGCAATTTGTTTCTCTTCTAGGGAAGATGATTGGAATGTAACCAAAAGTTCGTTTTGGTTTATTAGAACGGAACAGCCACTGGTAAGATGGAGCAATATTGATCCAGTAATGGTTTTTCGTGTTATAGAGTTGATACATCTGCTATCGATGATCGTTTTATTAGGGGAACTAATGATCCAGGTAGATCGATTTATTTTTATTACTTTTGTCGTATGCAATTCAAATATGACAGGTTGACAGTTTTGAGCTTCTTTGAAGGCTAACAATTGTGTTTCGCACAATTTGGAATTTAGGATTGTGAAGTAATTTGTTTGTGAACAGAAATAATGTGAAGGGGTTATTTGCATACACTGATTATCGGTGATGGGAATGCTAAAGTCAGTATTAAACAATATGGTGTTATAGATGGGAATGACCATTTCGAATTGGTTGTTGTGAGCAGCAGGAAATGGGATTAGTTTTATGTATTGGTGTTCTGTGGATGGTTTTATTAGCGGAATCTCGTATATAAAAGTGAGTGTGGTGTTCTTTTGATATGCCTTGATCCAAATTAAGGATTCATAAAGATGTAGATTCTCATGGTTAATAGGGTATAGGACATCCAAAGTATGTTTGGTAGGTAGTCTCTGTAGTGTGTTTGAGATTTGAGATAGTATCGATAACAAATCGTTGTTATCAATTAAAGATAAATGTAGCTGATGGTTTTGGGCAAAGGTTGACGGGGTTTCTAAATCCATACATGTGGTGATAAATAGTTGTAAAGATTGAATTGATTTATCTAATACAGTAAACGTATTTAGGGTTCCAATGATTTCTCGAATTTTCACAGTGGTATTGAGAATGATTTTAGTGAGATTTTGATTTAGAAGATTTTGGTTCTGTGCGAGGGTTTCAATATTGGTTCAAAACATCAGAATTTTGCCTTTTAAAACCTGCTGTAAACAAGAATAATCAAATCGAACTGATCATATAACGTTCCATCATATGAAACAAGTCAGAATATAATAAAACTAAACAATCTTTTTGTAATTCCGTCATAGACTGTGATATTGTGTGCTCTTAAGCTATCTATTTTATATCTATTCTTTTTTATTCTGATATTGAGTTGATAATTTTCGACAAAATGATACGACTATCCTCTAGGTCCTAGGATTAAATATCACCTCCAAGGCATACATGACTAAACTTAAAAAAAATCCTTACCCACGGGAAAATATAAATACTTATAATATTGGTCTTGACTGCCTTAGCCTTCGACATGTAGTCTTTTGAATGCAGCATGTCTGGCCAGACAGTCAAAATTGTTTCGGAAAACTTTCTTTACTGTTATTGCATTTATCTGACAATATCTTCAGAATTACATAATTCATTTAATTATATAACTGGCGCATGAAGTGTACTTCACTGGTTAATAAATAAAGCTCTTTTCAAAACTGACTATGGCAAAAATGGTAATTTGTAAATATAATGGAGTTTCTAAACTAGAATTCTAACTTTGGAATACAAATGTAATTGGACTCAAGTCAGTTTTGGAATAAATCCCATGCGCTTAATACAAATATATTGGATCATGGACCAGTTTTGTAAAATCTTAGTTAATGGAAAGTTATGTTATTGGAGAGTTAATGGAACATATGAAACTTTTTATTTATAATAATAACATCAAATTGGAGTTAGTTAGTTAGTTTTGAAAAAGAGCTCTTCAAATTATAATGGTAAAACCTTACCAAAAGGTGTACTCAGTGCATTATAGTAAGGTGAAATCAAACCAGAAGGAATATAACTTGTAAGAGCAGCCCTGTATAATGATTTTGGAGTTGGAGTTGGAGCTGGGACTGGAGCAGTGATCCCGTAGCGAATACCACTACAGCGACAATTCCGATCTAAAAAAATATTTTCTGTTTTATCAAACTCGACAAAAATTTCACATAACATGTGTTACACATGTTACAAAATCTACTACAAACACAGCTTTCATTTTTAAAATTATAATTTTTTTATTTCTTTTTAAGAAAAAAAAAGAATAATCTGGATATGATTTCGTATTTAGAGATTCATGCATTTAGTTAGTATGTATATTGTTTCAGAGTTATATAGATTCTAAGATATAAGATAGCTGATAATATCAGAATAATTAATAACATCCGATAACGTCTGTTTGTGTTGTTTAAACTGAAATTTTTCTACTAAAACCTATGACCCATTAATATAAACATAATTAACATAATAACATACATAGATTAATATTTGAGTATGTAGTTAAGCACTTTTGACTAATTACGTGTTAATAATAACGCTCATAAATAAATCTAATATTTCAAAAAATTAAATACAATAATTACAAATTAAAAATAATGCGTTTTAACTAAAAAAAATAGCTAAAAATTTATTTTTTTTGCATGGCAGTGAGCAAGCAGTACGAAGGACTTAGAAGAAGATTTTTAAGTATATTCTAGATACCAGAGTGATATTGTATTGTATTGTTCTTAGTTACATAAATTTACTAAATTTAAAAAATAAAGTTTTCCGCATAATTATCATAAAACTTACTACAAATAATCCCTTCATTTCTACTAAGGTAATATATTTTTATAATTATTCTTAAAATAAAACAGGACCAATGAATAATTTAATATAATTTTTCTGTGAAGAAATTTGGGCTTTTATACCTCAAGTCTGCTTTAAACAATAAATTAAGTCAACTAATGATATTGTCATATCCAAATAACTAGCTAACATTGGTTGATAAAATTACTTTGTACTTTGGTTTTTCTTACAAAATATTCGGTGTAATTCATTAACAAACGGTATCGATCTGATAAGAACGTTTACCGGCATTTCCCATGTCTTGGGATTTTTACATTATAAGCAATTAGTAAAAAAATCCATACTTCGTATATTTGAGTTTGATACTTCATTTCCGAAACAAAAATTATTGCAGAGATTCTTTTTACGGACCGACTGTACACCTAGTAAATAACGCTGTCGCCTAAAAAAACAGCTTCACTGATTATTTCCATTGCAACAAAAGTATGCAAGAGTGGATTCGATTTTTCTATTAAGTGTGTTAATTAAAAAAGCAGTTTATTATTAATTGCTGATTGCTGTTGTGCATAAAAAAATCTAATTTTGGCAACAGTTTCGGTTTTAATATTTTTTTTTTGTAATTTTATATTTGAAATCCTTTACCACTTAAGGTTGCTTTTTCTTATATTTACAATCAATAGTTTTATAAATAAGAAAATTTCTTAAAAGGTATATGAACTGATATACTATATACGAGCCCTGTCTTACTGAAGTTCGCACACGTTATTTTTCTTATTTAAAGAACGCCCTGCATTTTTTCTTTGATATATGAGCTGTTTCTTGTTGTTAGAGTGAAGTACTTACTGTCTTTGCACTTAAACCATGTTAAGTTTCATGAAATTCTATCGAATGGTTTCCTCATGCCGCCCCTTCAACTCTGATCAATCTGTGGACGCAAAGAGGCGGTAAGAGGGATCACCGCCTAAGTAAAATTTTATAAAATGTGTGATGTAGGTCATGACACGGTCACAAGTAGGTGCAGAAGTAATACCTTATTCTAACAATAAGGAACTGTTACCTTTAAGACCAAAGGAAATTCTGGGAAAAAGATTGTGAATGTACCTTGTTGTTTTAAAATATAAAAGATAAATACACATCGAAATCTAACAATAAAACATCACTTATAATATAGGAGGTCAGTACTTTACTCTAGCAACAAAAAGCTACTTCGAAACACCAGAAAGAAGAGTGAAAATTGCGGGGCGCCGTGTGCAAACTTTAATGAAACATGGGTCGTATATGCATGCAGATTGCAGACACTTAAATTTTGATATTATGATAATGCCCATTTTAGATGTTAAATGTAAAATAAGTTCCCAGTACTTCATTATTAAAACATTTAACAATAATGCTTTAAATATGTTATGAATAATTAAAGTGGACACTGAAAAAAAAAGAATTAGTTAAATTACAATAAAACTAGACAATTAGTTACACTAGTTTACAAGAAATTTCTCAACAAATAAAAACCACGTTTTTTATAGTACGTATAATTTCGTGTCAATCATACTCGTTTTTTAGGTTAGCTCGGATTTTTGAGATATTTGCGTAAAGGGTCATTCCATATGAAATCATCAAATTTAAAAAAATTGCTTAAAAATTAACTTGTTACCCTAGTCCTTAGATGAAAAACTTTTTTTTTTAAATCTTTACTGGCAAATATTTGATAATCGTGGCCATTTTTCATCAGCGGCGTCAACAAATTTTACCAATTTTAGAGCTTTATGCATTTGATCACAGCTTGTTGTGCAGTTGACCAATTTGGAATATTATTAATAAAGCTCTAAAAATAATAATTAGTAAGTAATACAATTAAAAAAAGTAAACGAAGATGGAGCTTGAACCCGCGATGTCTGATTATGAATCTGATGCGTTAACCGCTACACCAATCGGCGTACAGCTTCCAGCTTTTTTTTATAGCTTATTACCAAAAGCAATAAATCAATAAGCTTTTTAAGTATTTTTCTGAATAGTTTTTGGTTTTCTTCATAAAGTTTAATATGTTTTTGGCGTAAAATGAATTCTTCTTTCGATTGATACCAAAATTTCTACTTACATTTACAAACTTAGGAGGAAAATGATAACATTCCATTGAATTTCCTATATTATCGTTTAAAAAAACACACTGTATAACATTTTATAAATAAATATACAGAGGACAAAAACAAACAATGTTTGTTTAATTATTATTTATTTAAAACAATTATTTTCCCAAAAATTCCCCCCCCCCCAAAATAATTCCCTGGATCCGCCACTGGTTACCATCCTGTATGTATAGTTAAATGAAACACTCTAAAGAGTATATGTATATTAGGTATATAGATCATTGTTGATCATCCCTTATATCGTCTACAATATTTTATTTAATTATTATTGTTAATGAGAAAAAAGAGTACAGTATATTTTACAACATTCTTAACTACAATTACGATTATTTCTTAACGATACCCATAAATAAAGGCGTGGCGACAAAAAACTTGTACATACTTTATTTTTAAAATTATTTTATTTTAAATAAAAAAATTAAATTTTTTTAATAAAATTTTAATAAAATCTTAATTTGTTTTAATTTAAATCTACAATAACAAACGTACAGTAATAAAGTTTTACAGAAATATAAAGTGCATGTTATATACAGAATCTTATATTATAGGGCGTGACATAGGGCGTGGCGACAAAAAACCTGTACATACTTTATTTTTAAAATTATTTTATTTTAAATAAAAAAATTAAATTTTTTTAATAAAATTTTAATAAAATCTTAATTTGTTTTAATTTAAATCTACAATAACAAACGTACAGTAATAAAGTTTTACAGAAATATAAAGTGCATGTTATATACAGAATCTTATATTATAGGGCGTGACATAGAGCGTGGCGACAAAACACCTGTACATACTTTATTTTTAAAATGATTTTATTTTAAATAAAAAAATTTAATTTTTTTAATAAAACTTTAATAAAATCATAATTTGTTTTAATTTAAATCTACAATAACAAACGTACAGTAATAAAGTTTTACAGAAATATAAAGTGCATGTTATATACAGAATCTTATATTATAGGGCGTGACATAGAGCGTGGCGACAAAAAACCTGTACATACTTTATTTTTAAAATGATTTTATTTTAAATAAAAAAATTTAATTTTTTTAATAAAATTTTAATAAAATCTTAATTTGTTTTAATTTAAATCTACAATAACAAACGTACAGTAATAAAGTTTTACAGAAATATAAAGTGTATGTTATATACAGAATCTTATATTATAGTGCGTGACATAGGGCGTGGCGACAAAAAACCTGTACATACTTTATTTTTAAAATTATTTTATTTTAAATAAAAAAATTAAATTTTTTTAATAAAATTTTAATAAAATCTTAATTTGTTTTAATTTAAATCTACAATAACAAACGTACAGTAATAAAGTTTTACAGAAATATAAAGTGCATGTTATATACAGAATCTTATATTATAGGGCGTGACATAGAGCGTGGCGACAAAAAACCTGTACATACTTTATTTTTAAAATGATTTTATTTTAAATAAAAAAATTTAATTTTTTTAATAAAATTTTAATAAAATCTTAATTTGTTTTAATTTAAATCTACAATAACAAACGTACAGTAATAAAGTTTTACAGAAATATAAAGTGCATGTTATATACAGAATCTTATATTATAGGGCGTGACAGAGCGTGGCGACAAAAAACCTGTACATACTTTATTTTTAAAATGATTTTATTTTAAATAAAAAAATTAATTTTTTTAATAAAACTTTAATAAAATCTTAATTTGTTTTAATTTAAATCTATAATAACAAACGTACAGTAATAAAGTTTTACAGAAATATAAAGTGCATGTTATATACAGAATCTTATATTATAGGGCGTGACATAGAGCGTGGCGACAAAAAACCTGTACATACTTTATTTTTAAAATGATTTTATTTTAAATAAAACAATTTTATTTTTTTAATAAAATTTTAATAAAATCTTAATTTGTTTTAATTTAAATCTACAATAACAAACGTACAGTAATAAAGTTTTACAGAAATATAAAGTGCATGTTATATACAGAATCTTATATTATAGTGCGTGACATAGGGCGTGGCGACAAAAAACCTGTACATACTTTATTTTTAAAATTATTTTATTTTAAATAAAAAAATTAAATTTTTTTAATAAAATTTTAATAAAATCTTAATTTGTTTTAATTTAAATCTACAATAACAAACGTACAGTAATAAAGTTTTACAGAAATATAAAGTGCATGTTATATACAGAATCTTATATTATAGGGCGTGACATAGAGCGTGGCGACAAAAAACCTGTACATACTTTATTTTTAAAATGATTTTATTTTAAATAAAAAAATTAAATTTTTTTAATAAAATTTTAATAAAATCTTAATTTGTTTTAATTTAAATCTACAATAACAAACGTACAGTAATAAAGTTTTACAGAAATATAAAGTGCATGTTATATACAGAATCTTATATTATAGGGCGTGACATAGAGCGTGGCGACAAAAAACCTGTACATACTTTATTTTTAAAATGATTTTATTTTAAATAAAAAAATTTAATTTTTTTAATAAAACTTTAATAAAATCTTAATTTGTTTTAATTTAAATCTACAATAACAAACGTACAGTAATAAAGTTTTACAGAAATATAAAGTGCATGTTATATACAGAATCTTATATTATAGGGCGTGACATAGAGCGTGGCGACAAAAAACCTGTACATACTTTATTTTTAAAATGATTTTATTTTAAATAAAAAAATTTAATTTTTTTAATAAAATTTTAATAAAATCTTAATTTGTTTTAATTTAAATCTACAATAACAAACGTACAGTAATAAAGTTTTACAGAAATATAAAGTGCATGTTATATACAGAATCTTATATTATAGGGCGTGACATAGGGCGTGGCGACAAAAAACCTGTACATACTTTATTTTTAAAATTATTTTATTTTAAATAAAAAAATTAAATTTTTTTAATAAAATTTTAATAAAATCTTAATTTGTTTTAATTTAAATCTACAATAACAAACGTACAGTAATAAAGTTTTACAGAAATATAAAGTGCATGTTATATACAGAATCTTATATTATAGGGCGTAACATAGGTCGTGGCGACAAAAAACCTGTACATACTTTATTTTTAAAATTATTTTATTTTAAATAAAAAAAAATAATTTGTTTAATAAAATATTAATAAAATATTAATTTTTTTAAATTTAAATCCACAATAACAAACGCATACTAATAAAGTTTTACAGAAACATGCACAAAAATACATACAGCGTACAGCATTAGATTTACAAACGTTTGTTCCAATGGTGCCGCTACTTTTACTACATTCTTTTTTTATAGATGCAGTTGCAGAAACTTCCAGCTTGCAGAATAAATCTCATGCTTTAGAATCCTGGACATCTCCCAATGGAACACAATTGCGGCAGATACTGACGTAAGAAACATTTTTAGTTTTTGGGGCGCGTAGATTAGCGTGAATGACTTGAACCAACGCGTATCTTTCCTTACTTGCTCCTTTGCCTAATTCATTTTATGGATAATTTAAAACCCATGTCCACCATATTATAAATATATCTTTCCCATTTTGATACTCGTAAAACTGCTTTTTACTGTAATATCACTTCTTAGCATTTTGCCGAGATTTGTAAAATTTTGCAATTATTTTAAAAATAAAACCTCCACGATAAAAAGTAATTAAAGAACAAGCCAACTTTGGTGAATAGTGATTTGTATGTTTGCTTCATAATCCAAGAGTCGCAGGGTGGCCGAAACTGGTAATTTTTCATAGCGGAGAAAAATTAAAACATGCCCTTTTCTGGTATAGGAAGTAAAGCTGTATGCGATGTTTGGCACGATAGAAATCCGTACTGTGATAAAATTCCCTCAGATTTGACTAAATTCTACTAGAGTCGGCTGAATGATTATAGTAATCGGTGCGATGAGGTACGAGGGCTAGGGATGCTCCGCCACCGTGATTCCTCGCAGAAAAATAAATAAATAAATTAGAAAACAACTTTATAAACTAGAAACATAATGAGCTGAACAAAACAAAAGTCAAGTTGCTAATGCTGGATATATAAAATGATGCATCAGCAGGTAACCAAAACCTATAAGCGTCAATATTTTGCACAGTTTGTCAACAAGCCACATTCTGAAACACGAAAATATTATTTTCACAACAAACAATATAATTGTTAATTAAGTCTTACATTTGCATATGTCTGCGAGCTGCAGGAAGTGTCTCATCTCCTTCTTTAAGTATATACAGCCTGGTTGCATGGATACAGTGGTAGAAGTAGTCCTCGATATCTAAACCTTGTCCGTCAACTTTGTAGATCGTTTTTTCAGCATCTGTCATTAACTTTCTAGCCATCAATGATCCATCATTATTAAAATCCCATTGTTTATTAGCATAATAATCAAAAACTTCAAAACCTTTTGTAATTCTTTGTTGAACTCTCCATAGCCTAAAAATGTTTACGTACATGTATACTGCAATCGAAAAATTTGCCTATATAGCTTCTTATTACAAAACCATCAATCTAAGGGAGATTATATTTATCTATATAACAGCTATATATTTTATTTATAAAAAAAGTATATTCATATTTTATAAAAAAAGTTAGAATAGGAGGAGATATGAACCCTCTAACTTATTGAAGAGGCAGCTTACTTAGCACAGAGATAGGAAACATATACAGGGTGTATTATCGGTTTTGTTACATAGGCGAATAGCATGTAAAAACACAATTAAAATATTGGCCCTCCTAAATATTTTAGAGGAAAAGCCACTGTAGCAAAGTTGTAGATCTTATTGAATACTGCTCAAAACATCCCCACTTCAATGTTCTGTGTTAAATACCGTGTAAAATTGTATTTTCCGGACTGTAGTCGCTACCGTACACATGGATAATACGACACAGTATGATATAAAATACACGTTGGCAGGGGTTAGAACACGTTAATTTTAAGGGATGGTAGAAGACATCAAAATGAACATAAGAGTCTTAATAATTTTTTTTCTATGTTAATTAGTTTTCGAGTAATTTAGACAAAACTGATGATGACAGCCGTTGTTTAACAATAATAAACATCCGAAGCAGATTAGTCGGGTGACTAATTCTACGAAAATTGTAATCGGCGCTGTTCTTCCATAAACAAAATTTGTACGTGCTTAAAAACACGATGATTAATAACAAACCAACTGTAAAAATAAGACAATAATTGACCTACATTTTATGTTTATTAATTTCCGGAATATTCTCAAAGTTTCTTGACGTATTTGTTTTTTTATTAAAAAATACTATATTTTTTCTTCAAAAGAATTTCTTTCAAAAGAATTTTTGATTAAGGCATCAAATTACCATAAAACTAAATATTTTATTAATGTAGCCAAAAGAAGGCGTCATCAAAATCTCTTAACCTAATTACCAAATCTAAACTAGATAAATCTTCTCTTTAAAAGATATTCTCTTATAAAATCATTCAAAGCTGTTATTAAATAAACAAGGTCGTGCTTTATTGATAAATTATTCTCAGTTTAATAAACTACAAACTCAACATTATCGCACTCTAAAAAGGTATTACTTACACAGCTGTGATCAGGCATTCACCCAAATATTCTTCATTAAATTGTAAGGTTGTAAACAAAACGTGCTTTATTCCAAGTTCAACAAACTTCCTACATCAGCATTTTGTGCGAATGTGGAGCAAATTTCATTACACACTTTACAGGGTTGTCACGTTTCTTAATTGAGTAAAATGAATTTTTAATTTTAAAGAAAATTCAAATTTACGCGGAAACGACATACGATACGATAAAATGTTATTATGGTTTGTTGTTGTGATAGATGAGATGCATCTGCCGACAAAGCCCTATAATTAAAATAATAGTATTAACGCGTCAAAATGATGTTAAAGTTTTCAACTTCATTATTTTTCTCTGAAAAGGTACGTTCTAGAACAAAGTTGTATAAAACTTTTTTGTTCTTTTTAATGTCTTCTATCACCCCTTAAAATTAATGCGTTCTAATCCCTGCCACCCTGAATATCACAGGCTGTTACTTGGTTTTTAAATGATTTCTGTTATAACTTTTTTATGTCATTGTATAATTCTATAGTAGTAATACTTACACAGGTTTATTTCCTGATAAAAATATTATAGAATCCAAGATTATTGCAGGAAGATAATGCAAGAAAGGGACGCAAATATTATGAAGCAATCTAGATTGTTTCATTGAACCACCAGGGTACCATACAACACCATTTAGTGGCATCCTGCTGCTTATAAGTTTCCTGCCTATTTCTATTATTTCAGCCCATGTTATCTTGAATTCAAACGAAGAGGTGCAGTTGTATATTCTCCGTTCCCTGTTATTTAAAAATAAAAATTAATCCGAAGTTGTTATAATGCCGGTATTACTTACTTGTAGTGCATGTAATCGCATGTTGTTAGTATTAAAATATTTACAGCAATATCCACTGGGAGAAAATCAGCATAATGCTGTGAATTACAATACATTGTTCGTAGTATACCTTTACCAGCAGCAATTAGTAGACCTGCAGGACCATTAAGGTTATCACTCCAACCTGGTAAAGGTTCTTTCCATATGGGTATAACTGTAAAAAAGTAAGAAAGTTATACCAGGTGTCTATAATTGATTATCTCTAGATGTATTTAGTAGGCAGCTTAAAATTTCAAATTTCTTCGCAACACTGTTTTGTATGATATAGTATCATTAACCCACAAGACCTCAAGCATGTATTTACTATTTTACCCATAAACTGAAGCTGATATAGTATCAGTTGGTATTGTGAATGTAAGATCGACATACCATACTTTAGAATTTCTATGTCCTACTTATAGCATTTCGACATTTAGACAATCAAGAAAAGAAAGCGGTTTATTTCCATTTCTTTTCGCTGTATCTTCTTTTCATTCTCATCTCCCTACTTCCTGTCTATTTACTGCCTTTTTCTGCCTTACCAATACCTCATTTCCACCGTTTGTCCCTATGTTACTATACCATTTTACACGTCTTCCCTTCTCTTTCCTTGCTTCCAGTCTGTATCCCTTTTTTTTTGTTTTTTATACCTTTTTTAACCCCCCACTTTTCTTATGTCTCTTTTTACTTATTCCTCTGGTTTTTCTTCTTTTGTCCTTACTCTTTTTCTTATATTAGCTTGGTAATTCTACACTTTGTTTCATTAGTTACTCAGAGCAGGTTTATTTAAAAAAATGAAATTACTTCTTTGTATTTCACATTTTAGATTAAAATAATTGGATTATTTGCGGAAAGTGTAAAAGGAAGAAATTCTTGGCAGTAGTGGCCATCAAAACACGTGTGTATATCTTACTAATGAAACACATTGAGTTATGAAAGATACTAACTGTGAGTGTTTCTCAAGTTTAAGTACATATAAATAAAAAGTTACTACTTCCCTTTTATTATGAACGAAGGTAGAGAAAGTGAAAATTATTATAATTGCGTACCTATTTCTGCTTTCTAGCTTGAACTAGTATTATTATCTTTAATATTGGCTGCAGTTAAGTCAATACTTTTCCTAGGATTTTCCTAGAAAGTGTACAATGAAGTGTGAAGTCGTTCCTGGTCGCATTTTAATTATGTCATAAAAAAATGTCAAAGTTTGTCAGTTTTGTGATGAAACTGTAATCTGAATATAATAATAAAGCACTAAACACTAAGGTTTTTTGTTCTGTTTATAATTTCTGATCTTCTCTAGTATGTCAAATGCAACGACATTGCATTTTATCTAAATTCAAACCACAGTTGAGTGAATTATGATTTTCTTTAACAAATACCTAGACACAGCCTTAAAAAAATATAGAAGCAGTAATATAGTTAAAACCCGTTTCTTCCTTACTACAAGAGATAGTAAACATGTATTTGCATATATTTCGAGTATAATTTATTTGTAATTTTGAAGCTGTAACTCAATAATTCAAACCGATTTAATGTTTGTCATCCACATCAGAAGTATATGCTTTATTCGACGGCTCAACTTTCCTGGCGAAGATAAAACTGGCTTTTAAACATGTTTCTGTGTAATCTTTGATACACTACTAATAAATACAGATACAATAGCAAAATGTTGAAAGTATAAAAATTCAATCATCCAATGCAATTCCCATCTACTAGTATCTGCCATTGCTGATGATTTTCTCCAATGTATTTCTTTCCTAATCTCCATTTTCTTTTTCGCATTCAAAATTTGCCAGAAAAATGTCACTATCGCTTGGCATTGCGAATTTAATGGCTTTCCTCTCATTGTAATAAATGCATTTCCACTTTGTCATGCTCATTGCGCGTGTGTTAATATTCTTGTTCTTTCTCTGTCACACTTATTATTAAGATACAGTAAAAATTGTTCTTCTAATAGGTACATTGCTAAGATAAACAACGCATCTCGATAATTTAAAATATTGATGACGTGCATTGATTTTCTCGTGAACTAATTATACAGCGTTTCTATAAAAGACTGTCGTCAAAGTGTGCATTGGAAATATTCGTTTTGCCGCTCTCTACATAAAAAAATTAGTCAAATTATTTGTCTGTCAACTGTGACATTATCATTATCATTAGTTGTGTTGTGTTTAGAGAATAATGGTGAACATTTTGAACAGTTTTTGTAGTTATTGTTTCTATTTAATTTTTTTTCTCGTTACATTATCCAGTTTATGAAGTACCTTAATCTTTTATTAAAACTGTTTAATTGGTTGCATAAGCATTAATTTATTTCTATCCACTATAGAGAGCAGGAGGCACAATTCATAAACCACTAGACCGGACAATCTTTTATAGAAACCCTGTACATATATTTTTAAATACCTAAAGTAATTATTAACATAAACATAAACATTATTACATACCTACTGGAGGTCGAAGTATAATAACCGGTAAATTATCCATTTCATCTACGACGAGACTTTCTCCAAGAGCCTTTGTAAATGCATATGAATTGGGGTAATCTTCAAGAATTCTGTAACATAATATAAACAAAAAATAATTTATAAACTATTAATGAAAATGCACACTTTTACTAATTACACCATTATTACAACATAACGTTTTAAAGTGTTATCAAAGACAGTGTATTTTTCAGAAAATAGTAAAACAACACTACACCAATTTGCATACGGCGAGGATTTGCATCAAAATTTCCGATTTTCGATAGAATTTTGAAAAACGTACAGGATGTCGAGATATGCTCAGCAGATCTTACGAAACTTTATAAGTCTGAGTGATGCCGACAACCCCTTATTTTTCAAATTCAGGGAAAAGCTTTTGTTCTAACATTCAGAATTTCTTCATAGTTCAGTTTCAAAGAGTTCCCTTCACAGGTTATCTTGAAACAAATGTTCATATCTTTATATTTGATCTGGATTAAATTTGAAAAAAAAATAATGGCTGTCGCCATTTTTCAGACTTACTGCAGGCATCGTGTAAGATTTCAGCCCGATTGAAGCGGTAGTAACGCCAGGATAATGGTTACAAATTATGGTATTTCATATTTCTGTAACCAATCATAAATTTTAATTTCGTAAGATCTGTTGAGCATATCTTTTCAAAAATCTGGAATTTTGATGCCAATCTTCATCGTATAGGCGTGAAAACCCTTTAATACACGTACTTATCATGACTTTAACTTACTTATTAGTGATGCTGTTAACTGTTTCCTCGTCTAACCATTCGACCAATTTAATGACTTTATGTGGATCAGCAGGTGGCGGATAGGATTTTTCGTATAACACTTTTTCTTTTAGATGACAATATGCGGTTGATACATGACAAAATACCTGAAATACAGTGCTATTTATTTATCATGCAAATATATGTAAAGCGTATAAGAAAGCGTGCTGTATAAATGGTTGCCTATGTGTGCATAATGCTTTGACTCGATTATTTTCAAATGCAACAGAGGGAAATTGCACATATTGCAATTCAATGTAATAGCGCTGCATAATAATCCTAATCTTAGTGTAAGCCTAAGCGTTAGCGAGACTACAGAAGAAGATTAACGTAAAATTAGAAATTAAGGCTTAAGTTTTAATAGTTATTTATGTACCAAAGAACTACAAAGAAGGAGGGCGAGGATGCTCCAGCCCGAGGGCGAGGATGCTCCAGCCCGAGGGCACGAAAGATGCAAGTAGATGGCATGTGCTATTAAGGTTTTTATTTGTTTTCATGTTGGTAACAACTAACAACAAAAACGTTTGAATTTAAATTATCGCTGTTTGACTTTTGCAAATTTAATAAAAGTTGTTACCAGCCGATAAACATAAAAATTCCCAGTTTTATAAATATAAACAACGTCCTTGAGTACTCCAATGATTATAAATTAAAATTAATTTTCTACTTGTACCTAAGACTTGTACATATTCCCGTGAAAAATAAAATCTTGTATGCACCACAACCGTAACTAGATGACAATGGCCATCGGGTGACTAACATCACTCGGGCCCTTCGTCACCTTCTTGGCATTAACACCATCATAACGCCCTTGGTACATAAATAACTATAAAGTACTTGATACTAAGGTTTTCAATGGTCTTTAAAGATATCAATCGAGTCAGTTCTTAATTTTGCTTCTCAAAATTATTGAATGAACAGTTCAGTTCGCTAATGACTTTGGCACAGACTTAGAACAAATGAATTCTAATAGAACTTGTCACATTTCCTTACTTAGTGAATACTAACAGTGGCAGCTTATATAAAAGTCAAACAATTTTAAGTAAATGGTTCTTAAAATATTACTATCATCGTGACTGAATATACAATTCGTGAATGGATATTTCCCATAGTAGCATTATTTCCGTTGATGAAAAGGAATGGCTGCATAGTCAAATTTTTTATATATATTGGAAGAACACACAACAGCTTCTTAATGCACCACGTTATACAAGTCTCTGATGCATAGCAAATCTGATATACAGTGACGAGCACTTGAAAGTTAACGATTTGGACGTTTTCCTCCACTTGGTTATAAAAATGACTTTTATTTCACCAACTTAGACTTTTGCTTACTTCACATTTAATAATATGTGCCATAATTAGTTTTTAGATATAGTGCAGATATGGACTGTATTTCTATGTTAAAATGGCGTAACTCTTTTTAGCAACTTAACAGGAGCGAGATAAATTCTCTGATATGATAAATTTCAGTGAATTAAGTCCAAATTTACAGATTTTTAATTTTTAATGAAATTTTTGATTTAAGCCTTTTGGCCAATTCTAAACAGCTTTTGTTAATAAAATCTTCCGATAAAAAAAATGTCTAATATGATTTTTTGATTTTTTCCATTTATTTTGGTATCGCAGGTGGCTTTCCATTTGAAGGAGGCGAATGGTTTTTTGGGTACAAGTACACCATAAATGTATTCTGTCATTAAGGAACATATATAATATGAAAGAGTTATTTGTTCAAAATACATAGGAAAAACTTTATTTATTTAGAAAATAAGTTGTTGGCAAACTACTCACATTCAATTTCTTGAATCCCTTAGCAAACTCTAGCATGAGTTTGGTACCTCTTACATTTACCAGAACGGCCTTCTTCAATGTATCATCAAACCGTATAGTTGCAGCTAAATGGTATATAATGTCCACTTCTTCAACTAACATTTTACGATGTTCTGACGATAAACCCAGATCCAATTCCATAACATCACCTGGTATAGCTACAACCTTTTTCAAAATTGCATCACCTTTGATTTCTCTTAATACATCATAAAGCTAAAAATGTTAATTAATTGTACAAAATAGGTGGTATTAATAATTGTATTCTACACTTACGGGTCCTGCTTGGATTTCTTTAAGGCGCTCCTGTGGATTTGTATCTTTTTTAGTTCTCACTAGCACGTAGATTTTTCTGACATCAGAACAGGTTCTTAAGATTTTCTCGACAAAGACTTTCCCCATAAAACCAGTTCCACCGGTAAGAAGTAAAGTTTTATTTTTAAAACATTCTTCGGCTACTCTATTCGTGGAGTTTAGGTTGTTTTCTGCCATGTTACTGAAATTAACGATTGTTAGTTAAATTACTAATTTTTAAGTTGATGATTGATGTAGGAAGACCAGAGAACTCTGATCATTACTCTCTTCATACATACTAAATTAACGACTGAAGTTGCCGAAATCGGAATTACAATGAATAGAATGATAATTATTGTAATACGAGCACAGTTTGCGTAACGAGCAGTTAGGCGAGTTATGCAAATTACGGGTATGACAATTAAACATGGTAATACTTGTTTATCATACTAATTTTCCTATTACATGTTTATTTATTATTAAAAAGGCATTTACTAAATGCCATTGCTTAGAACAGGCAGTTAGTAAATGACTTAATGTGTTGCCGGCAAATAAGGTTTTTGTAGAATATTTTTTTAGAGCAGCACGTGGAAAAATTTTGTTCATTCTAGAGTTCTTGCAAAGAGACGTGGTTATTTGTAGGGACATTTCGAATACTGAGGTTAGGTTAGGTATTGACATATCATTATTTACTAACTGCCTGTTCTAAACAACCGCATTTAGTAAATATAGCCCAGTCATATAGCAAAATCACATGTATTTATTTTTGTATTGCTATCTACCCCGTCACTTAGTAAATGACTAGACATATAATTATTTACCGGATTTGACATCAACGTAAGGAAGTATTTTTCCTTTTAAAAAATATAAACATGTCAACAAATACAGAAATAAATTTCAAATTATTTTTTATATTAACGTTTTTATTTTGTCTAGATTATATTCACCAAACTTTAATTCAAAATACATAAATTCCTAAACGTTGCAGATACAATTAATTCAGACAATTAAAAGTTTTCTTATCCAACACCTCTAAATAAAGAGGGCTAAATTTTGACGTTTGCAAGTAATGAAAGTTGAATTTTACTCACTTGTGGGTAGAAAAACATTGTTACCCACTTTAGAATGGTGATTGGCTGCTATTTTAGGTAGCAGCCAATCATCAGCTTACATTGCATAATATTATTAAAATCCAGTCATCGGGCTGGAGTATTAAATTTATTACTGTCAAAACTACAGGCTAAGTATATATTGCAAATTCAATGTTTAAACTTTTTCGAATTTTTCGATTAAATTATACGCTCATTAAACCTTTATTTTAAACACTTGTATAATAAATTTAAAAAAATAAAAAAAGAAGAGCGCGATTGTGGCTTGGTTAGTTACGTGCGGGACTATCGACCAAGGGATCCGGGTTCGAACCCCGGCCCATATATCAAATTTTAAAAATTTTTAAAAATCGCATCTCCCTCGGAAGGCAATGGCAAACCACCGAGGTATACTTTGCCCAGGGAATTTCCCTGAAATTAATAAAAAATACTATGTACTTGGGGTGGTTCGGATCCACCTTAAGCTGTAGATCCCCTATACTTGTGATCACTGAACACGCACAACACAAGTATAGGAGGGAAATGCCAACGCTCTGCAACAGAGCACGGCACGCAGAAGAAGAAGAAGAAGTATAATAAACAACTATTATTCACAATCATATTGCAATATGCACATTTCATATGTTGTAAAAACCTTGGAAAGTAAGCTATTGCTATAGCAACACCAAAGTGGTTAACAATTTCCTTTACATGGCTGTAAAACTGACATGTAAAGTTATGGCCAACTTGTTTTTCTGAATAATTTAAAACAGGACTTTTTATCCGACTTAAATTTGAGTTTTTATAAATATATTTAACGCTAAAAACATATTTTTTATTTAATATTAGTTTTATTTTTATTTTTCCGTATTTTATATTTAATAATTTCAATGGAATTAATTAATTTCTAATTTTAAAATACTGAGCGCATACATCGCCATCTAGCGGCGAAGAATGAAACCTTACTTAAAATTTCTTTTGGTCGATAGATGGCTTTGATTGAAATTATGACAGTTTATAAAAAATTGATTTTAAAATTTAAAATTACTTTTTATTTTGATTATCTTAAGTCTAATTATTGTGAATAAAATAGTATACATGTTTCGTTGGTAAAGTTTAAACGCCTCGCGATAATTGTTTGACCTCGACGTACCGTCTCGGTCAAACAATTATCGCTTGTAAAGATATCCTTTACCAACTCAACATGTAATATACTATTAGTACATCGAATTCGATTTTACTAATGCACTTTGGCATCTTTTTGTCTAATCTTGACTTAAGTAGCAGAATTTACTTGGTGAAAATCGTATTATTAACTACATTACATAATATAATGTAAACAAGAGACATTGACAGATAAACATCAAAAGGTCAATCCTGCGTTGATAAACAATTATTGGGTGACAGGTTTTTCTTTACTTTTGTAAATGCAAATGCTTACATGCGAAAAATATAAAATGTAGCAGTTAGAATGATCAGTATGGTTTTTACACATACACAATACACATAATATTATGTTCTCTGAGCAAAGTTCTCTCGCTCGTTTTCTATTGGCAATAAAGTATGAGCATAATAACGTACCTATAGAAAACGAATTAAAAAAATTATTAAAATGTCTTTTCACCCAATCATTAAAAATTTAGAAGATGTAATTTAATAGATATTTAAGATACTCGTACAAATGTAAAAAGCCATTCTTTATTGCGCGAACGTTTTAATGTACAGGTACACGAGCGAGGTACGAGGGAGAAAAGATGTGAGTGCAATGAATGAATGAAGAGACTTTTTACACGTGTATCTTACAACGTTTTATCTACGATCATAACGCTTTACTAAAGTATTCATTGTATTTGATATTTCTTCTAAATTTGTGACTTAGGTATGTTACGTACATTTTAATACGTATATTAGCGTGCTTGCAACCAGTTTGTAAAATATTCACAAATCATCTATCATATATCTCTTGTTGACATTAGCATGTAATAAAAATTTTATAACACTAGCTCAATAAATGTTAGCTTTTTACATGAAAATCAGAGTAAAAAGTAGTCACTTTTTGTATGATCGTAGATAAAAGCATTTAAAAGGCGGTAGACTGTATACACTAACAAGCGTCTAGCGCCGGAGTTATCACTAATCTAATCATGAACTTAACGCATGCGTTTTGTGCAGCGTCTTTTCAATTCGATAGGATATGTGGAAATTAATATTAAATATATTATTAATTACAGTTCTGATTAGAAGTAGATAAATACATAATTAACTTTTTTTAGTTAATGATTGCATATAGATTGTATAAGTTAAAAAACACAAACCACCAAATCCAAATTAACGTAAAACATGTAAACGTAAACGTGTATTAGAAAATGGTTTCCCACATCCATCACATTGACACATATTTTTAGGTGCATGTATAATTACAATGGTTAGCACTCATGTTAAATAATACTCCTAATTAATAGGTAATAAAGTTCGTATAAAGAGGAAAGGCTGATTTTTAGGTTACGTTGCCTCAACTCTTGCCACTTAAACGGTGTACGCAAAACAAAGCTACTTGGCTACGTATCGTAAGATACTTACCAACAAACTGCGCTGGGTTTTTTTATTAGGGAAACGATATTCCCAATGCAAAAACGCGCAGTGTCATAAAAATTATTTTTTTATTTTATCTATACAGATTTTATTATAGGAGTTACATCGCCCTGCAATTAGCACTTAATAAAAACAATACCTATTAGCGTAGGCGATTTTCCCACTGTAAAAATATGCAGTAATAAAACTTATTTTTTATTCATTATTTCATTATAATAAATAAATATTTAAAGTTTCTTTTACTAAAACCTAAAGGTAATGACTATGACTTTACTTCTAATCAGAACTGTAATTAATAATATATTTAATATTAATTTGCACATATCCTATCGAATTGAGAAGACGCTGCACAAAACGCATGCGTTAAGTTCAGGATTAGATTAGTGATAACTCCGGCGCTAGACGCTTGTCAATATTGTTATACACTGAGAAAAAGGTTTATTTCCAAATACAAAATGTATTTACTTAGGTACAATTGAGAGTTCTTTAATTAAAGCTAACAAATGTTTTTTAGTTTAATATTGCTGTTTTTAAAAGAACGAAACAAGATATTTTGCTTCAAGTTGGTACTTTATTTGAGTATAATTTATTTCAGTGTTGTAAATATTTTTTGACTTAACGCTATCAGTTTAGTTGACCAGCTCTTCATTTAAATAAAATGAATTATTATAATGGGACTGATTTAATGTGAAAGTTGCAACAAATGTTTAATAAAGTTCTCAGAACTAAATTATCAATTGCTGATATTCTATCTTTATTTAATGCAAGCTTGCGTTCCGTGCAGAATATAAACTATTTATTTAAATGAATTGCAGTTAATTTAGTTTTACGATCTCTTTGTTCATCAAATGTACGTTAAGATGACGCGTCCAAAAAGATTGCATCACAACATTTCGACCTTCACCAAGTTTGGAAGTTCTATTACACGGGTTGCAGTTGTAGTTAATTGTGATTACTGATTAAGTGTTTATTATTTCAATGAGTGACCAAAAAAGTTAAAATTCTTTTAATGTTAATTGGAACTGGAAAGAACAGCTAATTGATTATTTTAAAGGTAAGAAAAATTTGATTGATTAGTGCAATATTTAAGTAAGTCATTATGTAATTCTTATTAGAAGTACCAGTAACTAATCAAAGTACTAACTATATATTCAATTAATTTTTAAATAGTTTTATATTACACTGAAAGAAGGAAATTGTTAAATCAAAGAAGAAATCAGCATATTCTAAACTTTAAATGTGTGCAAAATAAAATGTTAATTTTGGTTTGTTTGTTCAACAATCTGCATCTTTTGGTTAAAGGTTTAAACTGTTTTAACATTCGTTTTAAACAAAATTAACATTGTTGATCTTATATTAAACAATTTCTAATGTTGTGAAAAATGTTTTTACCTCTTCGATTTAAGTTTTAAGAAAATATAAATATCAAACAAAACAATTATATTTAATTATCATTAAAACTTCATTCAAAGCAACATTGGTAAGTGGTAGTCTTTTTGTTGTGTCAACAATAAATAATTTTTGAACAAGAAATTTTTGAATCAACATTTTCATTTCTCTCAGTGCATACATTTATCATGTTTGTTTAAATATTAGGAGTTTGCAGATTCGGGAATAGTGATGAAATTATCATTTATACGAGTATCATCCTTGGTTCCACCAGCACTGAGCACCGGGGGCATATACAGTTTAAGCCAAGCAAGGTAACAGCAATTTTGGAAACCTACCACTCATGAGGCAAAAGAAGGCATTATTTTACATGTGAAGGTACAAATATATTGCATTAAATCATAAAGTAATAAGTATGTCAACAATAAATAATTTTTGAACAAGAAATTTTTGAATTAACATTTTCATTTCTCTCAGTGTATACATTTATCATGTTTGTTTAAATATTAAGAGTTTGCAGATTCGCGAATAGTGATGAAATTATCATTTATACGAGTATCATCGTTCGTTCCACCGGCACCAGGAGAAAATGCAGTTCAAGCCAAGCAAGGTAACAGCAATTTTGGAATCCTACCACTCATGAAGCAAAGGCGGGGATTATTTTACAGGTGAAGGTACAAATTATTGCATTAAATCAAAAAGTAATAAGTATCTTATTCATTATTTTTGTTACAGAATCCTGGTGCACACTGGATGTGTAAACATAAACAAGACTAAAATAAAATGTCCAAGTTTGGATTGACCTTTCAACAATTCATTATATGTTTGTAGTAGTGAGTCGTTCAATAACAGACATTCAAAAGGTTTATATTGCCTATTTCAATAATACTTGATAAATATTATGTTGATGTTTCATTTATTCAATGATTTTCATTAATTATTGGCTAATTTCACGCCAAATCACCTAGAGCTATTTGCTTCAAGTCTTAAATTTTTTCAAATTTTTTTCTTGTATAGACACATAAATTATGAAATGACATTAAATTAATTTTTTCAGATTTCTTGGATGAAAACAGCCGAAGATTTTTGAAAATTTCGATATCTTTGCAAATACTGCTATCCTACGCTGCGCATCATCTGACTTATTGTCATTACTCTGTTTTTTCTGAGTTATCTGGCTCATCCAAGTGTCAGATTAAAAGCTAGTTTTTAGATCTTTCAGATTATATCAAGTAACGTTCAAAGACATGCACAGTAGAAAAGCAAAGTTTAGTGTTTTATACCTTTGAATCTTGTTTTATAGAATTACCTTAGCATATACGTGGCTTGGTTAAAAAACAAAAAGGGTGTTCTTTGTAGTTTTAAAAAAATTATTTTTGAAAAAAAATTGTTCTCAGAGCCTCCTCTTTTTCTACTGTTCAATGTCTGTTGCACGTTTCTTGATATACTCTGAAAGATCCAAAAACTAGTTTTAATCTGATACCTGAATTAGCCAGATAACATAAAAAATAAGGGAGTTATGACAATTTTAGCCAGATGATGCAAAGTGTGGGCAGGGACGAACCTAAGGCGTTTTTTTGGAGGGGGGTAACCTTAAAATTGCCAACTTATTAAGATGAAAATACCAACTACAAGTAAGAAAATATTTTTATTTGTACCTAACATTATATGAAGCAAAATTAGTATAAATCTTATTTTTATTTAAAACTCTCCAACGTGTACTATGTATGGCAATTAGATTAAATTTAAAAAAAATAAATTGTTTTGGACACATTTTCTTATCTTCTCATTTTTCTCAAATTGTGAAATTGCCAACTCTCGCTCAAAATTATCAACTTTGAGGGGGAGCTTCCCCTCCCACCCCCCCATGGGTTCGTTCCTTAGTGTGGGATAGCAGTATTTTCACCCAAAAAATTAGTTTAATGTCATTTCATAATTCAAGGGCATCTGATCAGAGGGGCGAATTGTGATTTTTTGTTTTGTAAGACATTAATCTGGTCATACAAAACATTCGCCTGTTTTGAGAGACAATAGATCACAAATTTGGTGATACGCCCCTCTAATCTGATGCCCTCGAATGTATCTATGCAAGGAAAAAATGTGAACAAAATCTGAGATATCGAAGCACGATCATGTTTTAAAATTAGGTGATTTGGCATGAAATTAGCCTATTACTAATGTAGAAAAATGTTTTGTATCTGTAAATTTGAAATAAAACACATTAAAGGTAAATCAGATGTTTTATTGTCTAAAAAGAATGGTGAAGTTTTGTGAACAAAACATGATTTCATTCGATTTTTATAAATAATTAAAAGAAGTAACAATCAATTCTATTAACAATTTGATTTAGTTGTGACATGCATACTTTAATTATGAATATTTTGCTTGCCTTGAGGTAAAAAATAATTTAATTTCTTTTAAACTAGCCAACCTTGCAATAAAACTTTCATTAATGTAAAAGAACAAAAAATTTAATTGTTACAAATAATCTCGAATTATGAAGAAATAATCCGAAGAATGAAACAATTCTGAAGCATACTTACGGGAAGACGGCCTACATTTCCTACAACCTAAGATTTAGTTGATCTAAATAATTAGTTCTATGTTACAACTATTTTACTTATGTTATGGCAAATAAGCGATAGGTTGTAGGAATTATATTTAGTTCTGTGAAACAAACAATATATTTGACTTAACTTTCCACTTTGTTTCTTTAGAAACATTTTTATTTCAGTTACATAATTCTTGACTCTACTAAATTATTGCTTCATTGTAATATCGAACTTAAGCCTTTGGTTCATATAACTGTATCTTTCTTTCGCCGTATTCAACTTTAGTATTTGTTTACCTCAAATAAATTTTAGTTACATCTAATAAACCTTTTCCTCAGTGTACGCTACACGTCTAATAATTCCTTAGAAAATTACTAATAGTGGAGTAACCTTACGTTTTATCTCGGAACCGGTTGAAAGTACTCGGATTTTCACGATTCTTTTTTTAAAATTTTATAAATATAAAATACTAAAACCTTTACAAATTAGAAATTGACGCTCAGATCGGGAAATGCGGTGAAACTCGAAAAACCTGGCTCGTGGTGGCTCGACCATCTCAGAACGGGATAATTTTTTGTGTGTTATCACACCTATGTATTGGTAGTTCAAAACCACTATTAATTTATTTTTGGTTTAAATATGTCAGCTATATTTGTTTCGTGCTGCACGACGTTTCTTGCAGTTTTCTATGTAAACGAAACTCTCGATATCTCAAGAACGATTAATCGTAGAGACGTATGGTAAAAACCGTTTTATTTTTCACACTTTGAACCACATTTTTTGTTTTAAACATAAATTTTGTAAACTGCTTCTTTGTGGGTGCAATTTCACCCGAAGTTTAACACCTTTTCTGCAAAATTCTCGATTTTTAGGGTGCCATATTTCCAGGAAAAGGTGAGGTTTCAGGGTTCATTTTTTCTAAGAAGGTGCACAATTAGGAATACTTTATATTTAAAATATTTGAAATCTGAAACTTCACTATTATGGTATTTATGGTGTTTTGAAATTCTTGATTTCTTTATTTTTAGAAGAATCATGAAAATTCGAGTAGTTTCAACCGGTTCCGAGATAACGCTCTTTTTTTGCCTAACGCTCCTCCACTATAAGCGACATAAAAGATAAGACGGATAAAGAATTGAAATCGGGAATATTTCAAATAAAATGCGATTATTGATCAGACACAGAGGTCGATCTTAACTAGATTTAATTAATATACAGTGCGAGTGTAACCTCAAACACATCAATTTTTATCTTAAATGGGGCATATTCTAACGTAATTTTAGATTTTGCTTTTTGTTTATGAGTTATGGCGATAGCGACAATTCTTTTAAATGGAAATCCTATTTTATTATGATAAATTTGAAAAGGCATGAAATTCTAAGCTCAAGTGTGCAAAAAAAGCATAATGTATTTTAAAATTTTGGAGATCATTAGCTTTTATAGTTTTAAAACAAAAATCAAATAATAATCAAGAGTTGCAAGTGTTAAAATTATGACGTAGGGTTAAAATTATGACAGGAATGTTATTCTATTTTTATTTTAAAAGTTTAAAAACAATTATCTCAAAAATTCAAAATACATCAGTAACAATTTAGCATATTTGCTCTTAGAACTGCTGCCCTTTCCAAATTCATCATAAAAATTAGGGTTTCCGTTTAGAATTCTCTCTGTGGCTATAACTCATAAACAAATAACTCACAATCTAAAAGTAACAATTCCGCTAAAATGTGTTTCATTTAAGATAAAAATTGATGTGTTCCAGGATTATTTAAAAAAATTATGTAGTGTACAGTGGATTTTAAATAAAATCGCATAGAAAAATCTAGTGTCGCCTAATACATGTATACTAGGGTAGTTCTTATTTGGGTTATGTTGGAATTGCGGGTGTCCATTTGATTAACAAAATAAACAAAAATTTTAAAACCAATACGAACTTCCTATCTATGTTCTAATCATTCGTGGTAACGAGGAGAAGTTTCCTATTTAAAATACACACTTTTTTCAATTCTTATGTAGTATATTTGACCACTGAGAAAAATTGTTGAGAAAAAATTTTAAAATTGATCTTATGAAATTAACGAGCATTAATGCTACTTTTAGGTAAAAAAAAAATTATATAGGACATTTTACATCACTTCAAACTAATTGAACGGTGCATTATTTTGAATTTATTTGAAAATCGTTGGAAAAAATCGAAACAATTTGTCCCAGTGGTCAAATATACTATATATAAGAACTGAAAAAAGCATGTATTTTAAATGGAAAACTTCTCCTCGTTACAGCGAACGATTATAATAGAGATAGGAAGTTCACATTCGTCGAAATGCCGAAATTCCAACATGACCCAAATAAGAACCACCCTAATGTATCCCTTATATACAGGGTTGGGCAAAATGGGCGGAATCACCCGATTTCTGGCTTTATTATGAGCTGGAGTAAAAATTGACCTTTACAAAAGATTTTGTACGTTTTATACACTATTTAATGGCACTCAAAGTTATTCGAATTCATCAATATAGGGTTTGATGGGTCTGTGACTTACCATTTTAATATTTATCATTTTTTAAAGGTAAACATCCTTTTTAATTACAAAATCACTATCATAGTATACCAATCCACCAAGATTTCACAAACAAAACATTTATTTTTCTCGATATTATAAGAAGCTTGTGATTTGTTTAATGAAATATTTCCTTGCAGGATTTTTCCAATTTACCAACAAGGTGGTGCTCAACCACATTACGCTGCTATGGTGTGGCAATGAATTTTATGATAAAATGCTAAGTCATAGATAATGAATGGATATTTTTTACGCTTCTTTTCTCGTTACTTTTATATAGATAATTTAACTCCATCTGTTTAACAAAATCTTGTCAAAAATGTTTTGTCAAAACAGCTCTCGTTAAATTGTCAATGAACGTAAGTATTCGAAAACAATCATAAAAAATATCCGGCTAAATCTGAACTCTTATGGTATTACCCCCGATACATTTAAAACAATAACCGATGACGTCATTACTTGAAAAATATGACAGATAACAAAAATCTCTAAGCGTCATTAAATAGTGTATAATAGTATATTATGTATTAAGGGCTTAATTGAGTGTGTTAGAGTCCACAGAGTCAGGCGAAGCCGAAGACGCTAAGACGAAAAAGACTAAACTAAAACACTAATTAAGCGCGAAATGGATAAATTACTTTATGTCCGGTCTAAGTTTCAATTAATATTTAATTTTAAAATAAAAATAATTTAAAAAGTACGAATCTTCAAGCAGGTAGGTGCAGTGGTCTCAGTTACTATTATTACTACGAAGACGGCGCGGCGTCAACAAGGTTAGCCATTTTTTAGCTCTGAACACTCTTGAGCGGACTCTAAAAAGTTTTACAGCCATAAAGCTCTAATCGAGCAACTGAAGCTCTAAAAACAGGCCCATAAATTGGTCAAAATCGCCCGACCGGACATAAAGTATACAAAAACTTTTGTCAATTTTTAGTCCAGCTTATATAAAGCCAGAAATCCAGTGTTCCGTCTAGATTTAAAAATACCGCAAACACTATTAGTAGACTAAACGAAAAAACGTAGAAGATTGACAAAAAATAGTTTAAATTTTGCTAGTTTGGAAGGGCCGTCGGAAGTAATTTTACTTGGGGGGGGGGCGAAATTTGATTTCGTAGATAAGATACAGTAAAGTCGCCAAAAAGTTGCAATAAGTACAAATGGGTGATATCATAATCAAGACAGATACGCTCGCAATACTCCTAGCCATTTGAAAATACATTAAAAGATATTTTATTTTTAAAAAGTAATTCGGGGTTTATATACTAAACCAGCGGTTCTTAATCATTTGTTTTATACACTATCATGTACATCTTCTCGCACAACTGCACAGTAAAATTGAGGTCCTGGTAACGTACTGCTGTCCATTTTGACGTACGTTTCGTCATCCATAAGAACGCAACAAGTTTTGTTCTATATCAAAACGCTGTTGTAGACTTTGCGAACCACCTATGAGGCCATTACGGACACCTCATTAACCACAGATTAAGAACCATTGCACTAAACGATGGGTGAACTAACGAATATCCGCAGACAGATTTACCATCTATCAAACCCAAACAAATAATTTAATCTCGGTATTCACCGCTCTATTATACAACAAGTTGAAACCATTTTCACATCCTGGTTTTTGTGAGTCAAATGTCAAACTCAATTGAATAATATCAATTATATTAGTAAAAATAAATTAATGGCATAATATTTAATTAAAATAAATAAATATATTTTATACTTTCACCCTTGTTCCTAGGGGGGCGACGCCCCCCCCTGTTCTGAGACAGACTCTGACCCATACTTCCGACGCCCCTGTAGTTTGGAGTAATTGAAGGAGATTGTGATATAGTATATTATGCATTGTTTGGGAAATAGTTAAAAGAGCTTTTTCGAAAGACTGACTAGTTTTTGCTTTTTATCTAAATGATTGAAAATTGTTAACAATTCGATCATAAGAACATTAGAATGTTGTTAAGAGAGATAAATTAATATAAATTTTCTATCAAACTACGGATTCTGACCTACCGTTTGCAAATATTGCTTAATACATACCTATAAACAAAATATTAAACCAAATGATTTCCGAAACTACCGAAACTATACTAATTAGGATTTTCGTTTTTCAAAGTTTTAATAATGTGCGTGAACATACGATTAAACAAAAAAGATTGAGGCAAATGGTAAAATGTTTTTGAAATTAAAAATAGATATTTTTCCAAAGTGATTAAGGTTGTATTACTTAGTAATTTAAATTTCTCTTTTACAAAAAGAATTTATGACTGTAAACAGCGAATTTAATTGTTAAGCAAAACCGTCAATTTGTCATTGAACTACCAATTCAATTTCGACATTCCATTACAAATCTTAACTAATATATGTAAATGAAAGCCTTAATTGCCAACAAATGAGTTTGAAATTACTAATTATTACTTTCCTTTTTCAAATCTTAATGCAAATCAGTAATGCACAAACGTAAGATTCATTGTAAACAAAATATTGAATCAAATACAATAAAATTGCTTGTTTATTTAAAAAAGACATTTTTCTCCAAAGTATTTCAAGAAGGAAATTGAGGGCCTGGGTTCAATAAAGGGCTAACCCACAATTGAGATAATCATGTAAAATTGAAATAAATTACTATTTCTATGATTATAAAATTTTAATTTTTGAAGCTGAAGAGTTCTTTGGAAAAGAGTAAGTAATCTATATATTTTTCTAGTTATGTATAGCATTATCTGAGAATATCTATACAAAATCTTACGAGACAGAAATAAAAGAGATATTTTTTAAAACTAAGAAATAATTTTTAAACTTCTTTTAAGTCAAGAAGTCTCTCGATGTAAAAGAAAACCATAAAAATAGTTAAGGCCGGCCTCTTTATGCCTATTTCTGATAGGAATATTCTTCAAAACTGTATTTGCATGTTTATGATTGACCATCAAAAAATTCCAGCAAAAGAGAGGGTTATAACAATATTGAAATTTCTTTGATTAGACAGTTTTCGCCGTGAAAAAGATGACTTTATTACCAAAATACGTATTGGCATAAGTCAAGTATAAATGTGTGATTTGGAGGTGCCGTTTGAAATATAATGGTGCTATAGATCATAGTTCTTGCAATATGTTATTATCAACACTAACTAAGAAACTGATATAGTTGTATATAACAAACTTGTTTTCATCATATTCACTCTTGAGTTTTACAAAATTTACTTTAATTAAGGCTAAGTTAACATTAAAAAATTATAAAAATTATGAAGATTCACTGTTGAACTTGACTATTTACTACTATATATCTAGGAACCACCCATTCCTTCGTATTCTTTCTCAAGAAAATCTAACAAATTTTAAATTAGCACCTTCAACAATCTCTCACAATCTAATCCACACGTAAATAAATATATTATATAAAGATTTATTATACTATAAAAGTTATTATTTTTACTTACTTAAGCGTATAAGGAACAAAAAATAAAAATCACTAGACACTGCACAAAGTTGACTAAAGGCAAGAATCCTGTTTTGTTTGCAATTTATATTTTTTATGTAAGTCCGGTATTCTATTAGAAACTTTAGTACTGCATCAGTATTAGTTCTACCAATAAAAACTGTTATCCCCTTCCTTTGTATACTTTCTCTACTGCGTTTATCGCTATAATAGTACTCTTATCAATACGACACCGAAGCTTCAACATAAGTTGCGTTTTGTACAGTCAAATTTTGCGTAAAGTTTACCCCTCATAACTAAATAAACAGTAAGTAGAAATTTCTCGGGAAATTGTTCCTATAACAGGAAAATACATACAAAGTGACACAGATAGTATTCCCTAGGAGATATTTCCGTTATTAACAAAGAGAAACGCTTCAAATTCTTATAAAGTATAAGGCTATGGAAGCTAGAATTATAAAACATTATAATAGTCAGAAGCCAGAAGGGCTATTACGGACTCACCGTACATGACGTCAACTTTTTTATTTTAAATAGCAACTCCCAATTTTTCTTAGCCAGTTGCTTTTGGCTCAAAATCCACTGATCAATAATGTATCACATGATTATATGATATTATACTTCAAAATGGCCGCCAAATTTAAAATATTGGAAATCATTAAGTAGGCTATTAAAGTGATAGATCTATCGTAAACATAGGAGCAACTAGGGGGGGGCCATAAACACCGCCAAAATCAAAGCTATCACCCTCAAATCAAAGTAATTTTCAAACTATATTTATAATGTTCTCAATTAGCAAATAAATTGGAAACATAACCGTCAAAAACATATACTCTATGTATTTTAAAAACTAATTGTGTCGAACCCCGACATTGCAAATGCGGTTAAAAGGGGATCGATTATGTTTGTATGTAAGAAGCACAAAAAATAATCAAATTAGCATACTCGGATAGGCGGCTCAGCGGGTGTGGAAATCTCGATGACGCGAAACTAGGTGGTTGATCGGCCCGCCTCAGATTAGAGTTATTACCTCAGATTAGCCTCAGATCTTTTGTAATTTAGACATATTTAGTTATTCTTTTTAAGTTGTTGAACCTGGGCGTCTACTATAAGCTGCACTATTAGTAGGCTTACGTAACAAGATGACCTTGTAACTTATCTTGAAAACTGCAAGAGTTGAAAAAAAAGTTGAATATCAAATTTGGTTGGTATAAAACAAATTTTAATTTTATGATATTTTTGTAACACTGTATATTTTTATGATTTTCTATTCTACACTTTATACGTATTTTTGTTTAATACATACTACATATATCAAGAAATTCTGCACAGTTTTTGAATAAACTCAATTTTTTTATTTTTTTTAATGCATTGAAGTAAATTATAATAATACGCGATTATTGAATAATATACTGTGTATTCAATCCACTAGACCAAAGATACAAATCTTCGAATATGATAATATCATTTTATTCAAATGGGACACGCTGTGTATTTATATTTTATATGATTTGGCTTTTAAGTCTCTAGCAACTAATATTATTTAATATTTCAAAAATGTTAAAAAACAGTTTTAATGCTATCAATGCGTTTTTATGCTGCATTGCTATTTCTCTAAAATTAATCAGTCCGATCATCATTCCCTGAATAAACAAAATTCCGATTCATCTATACATTTAAAAAACCATGTAAAAATAAAATATTGAGAATAAAAAATATGCTATAAATAATAACATAGTCAGACAGCATAGAAACAACAAAAAAAATATATATATATATATATATATATATATATATATATATATATATATATATATATATACATACATACATAATCTTTAACCTCATATACCTTTCGGTGTCGAGGCGTCAGACACACCGAGCCGCAGAGTGGATATGTGCATGTGAGACGAGACAGCGGAGCCATATAGGCAAGTACACTGCGCTCGTGGTTTACCCATCCGAGTCCTGACCGCCGCAAACTCGACTTAACTGTGTTAAGCGATAGAAATCCACTATAACCACTCTGCCGTACTGCCGACTATATATATATATATATATATATATATATATATATATATATTAAATAATATTTAGAATGCAAATTCATATAGAAAAAGTCATCGACTCTGCTGGGACTCGAACCCAGGACCCTCCACTGTCTAGGTGGTATCTCTACCAACTGAGCTACAGAGTACGACTACCAGCATAGCGAGAAATTTTCCATATGAATTTGATGTTTAAGCAGACATACAAAGTAACTAGATATTTTTTTGAATATTACCCAGCAGAGTCGATGACTTTTTCTATATGAATTTGCATTCTAAATATTATTTAATGTAAAATCATTATTCAACTTAACAAAAATTAATTTCAACTAAAATTTATATATATATATATATATATATATATATATATATATATATATATATCTATAGGGCACCACTATGCGTCCCCCCATGTAAAATCTTAGGTTCAAGCAGCGTCCGAAGTCACTCGGCGTCCGGATATACGGACGCTGAGTGACTTGTGCCTCAAAATTGCACCACATGAAGCTTAAAGTGTCTAGATGACGAAAATGTAAAAATTAGCTCTGCGCAGTTTGACACCCATTTCTGATTCGTGTATAAAATCGTAGTTTGAGCGTTTGCCACACGCAGCGCTAATAGCGCGCGATTGTATACATTTGTATATAACATTTTTGGCATAGGTTTACCCTGCGTCCGCATACTTAACAGTAATTTTGTTGGTAACACTGATGGCTTTGTGGCTAGACACTGACGTCATTTCAACGGCACTTCACTTTATGCATTGTATTTCTGAGTAAAGATTACGTCATTTAAGGTGACACAAATTTTTACATATTATATTTTGTTAAAGCTATTTAATAAACACTTTACGTTTCATTTATGCGTCATTTAAATTTCTTTTTTAAAACTGTTTTGATTGCTATTACAAATGGGCGATAATTTTAATAAGACCGTAAGATTTAATAAGATAGATAAGAATGTAAGGACATTCTTTCGTTCACAAAATACGTCTGAGGTATTTAACCGTTATTATATTACCAATCAGTATTTAATCAATCACAGATGCTGTTAGCTAATAATAAATCTGGCTATTTAAAATACTATCTTATCCCATATTATATTTTAAAACTTTTAAAACTCATATGTTTGTGAGGCAGACAGTAACATCATTTCCAATGGAACTTCTTATGTATTACAATATTGAAATTAAATAAACTTTATAACTTCTAAATTGTCAGATGACATACAAACTTGAGATTTGGCACAGTTATAGGAATTAGGATTCTTGTAAAGAAAAAATAAAACAATGTTATTATGTCAACCCCGTACCCCGTTTTAGGGGTTGTAAAACTTTTAGATGACTTAGAAACTTGAAATTTGGCGTGATTATAGGATTTAAGATTCTTGTAAAGAAAAATATTTAAAAAATGTTCCTCTGTCAACCTCTGCATCCCATTCGGGGGTTGTAAGACTTCTAGATGACATACAAACTTGAAATTTGGTTTAGTTATAGGGTTTAGGATTCTCGTAAAGAGTGATATAGAAAAATGTTATTATGTTAACCCTCCGCACCCCTTTAGCGTTTGTAAAGCTTCTAGATGACACAGAAACTTTAAATTTGGTTCAGTTATAGGGTTTAGGGTTTTCGTAAAGAATGATATAGCAAAATGTTATTATGTTAACCCTCCGCAACCCCTTTAGGGTTTGTAAAGCTTCTAGATGACACAGAAACTTGAAATTTGGTACAGTTATAGTTTAAGATTATTGTAAAAAATATATAAAAAAAATGTTATTATATCATCCCCCGCACCCTCTTATGGGGTTGTTAAACTTGCAGATGACACAGGAACTTGAAATTTGATATAGTTATAGGGTTTAAGACTGTCGAAAAGAAAAATATAGTTTTTTTTTTATTAAGTAAACCCCCGCACTTTATTTGGGGGTTGTAAAACTTCTAGATGACATACAAACTTGAAATTTGGCATAGTTATAGAGTTCAGAATTCTCGACAAAAGAAAAATAAACAATGGTAAAATTTCAACCCCGCACCAACATTGGGGGTTGGAAAACGTTTATATGACATGCAAATTTGAAATTTGGTATAGTTATAGTGTTTAAAATTCTTCTAAAGAGAAAAATAAAAAATATTAAAATGTCAACCCTCCCACCCCCTTTTTAGTTATAAAACTTCTAGATGACGTACAAACTTGAGGTTTTGACATAGTTATAGAGTTTAGAATTCTTGTCAAAAGAAAAATAAACAATGGTAAAATTTCTACCCCCCACTCACATTGGGGGTTGTAAAACTTTTATATGATATACAAACTTGAAATTTGGTATAGTTATAGTATTTAAAATTTTCCAAAAGAGAAAAATCAAAAATATTAAAATGTCAACCCTCCCACCCCCTTTTGAGTTATAAAACTTCTAGATGACGTACAAACTTGAGATTTTGACATAGTTATAGAGTTCAGAATTCTCGTCAAAAGAAAAATAAACAATGGTAAAATTTTAACCCCGTACCCACATTGGGGGTTGTAAAACGTCTATATGACATGCAAACTTGAAATTTGGTATAGTTATAGTGTTTAAAATTCTTCTAAAGAGAAAAATCAAAAATATTAAAATGTCAACCCTCCCACCCCCTTTTTAGTTATAAAACTTCTAGATGACGTACAAACTTGAGATTTTGACATAGTTATAGAGTTTAGAATTCTTGTCAAAGGAAAAATAAACAATGGTAAAATTTCTACCCCCCACTCACATTGGGGGTTGTAAATCTTCTATATGATATATAAACTTGAAATTTGGTATAGTTATAGTATTTAAAATTTTCCAAAAGAGAAAAATCAAAAATATTAAAATGTCAACCCTCCCACCCCCTTTTGAGTTATAAAAATTCTAGGTGACGTACAAACTTGAGATTTTGGCATAGTGATAGAGTTTAGAATTCTTGTCAAAGGAAAAATAAACAATGGTAAAATTTCTACCCCCCACTCACATTGGGGGTTGTAAATCTTCTATATAATATACAAACTTGAAATTTGGTATAGTTATAGTATTTAAAATTTTCCAAAAGAGAAAAATCAAAAATATTAAAATGTCAACCCTCCCACCCCCTTTTGAGTTATAAAACTTCTAGATGACGTACAAACTTGAGATTTTGACATAGTTATAGAGTTTAGAATTCTTGACAAAGGAAAAATAAACAATGATAAAATTTCTACCCCCCACTCACATTGGGGGTTGTAAAACTTCTATATGATATACAAACTTGAAATTTGGTATAGTTATAGTATTTAAAATTTTCCAAAAGAGAAAAATCAAAAATATTAAAATGTCAACCCTCCCACCCCCTTTTGAGTTATAAAACTTCTAGATGACGTACAAACTTGAGATTTTGACATAGTTATAGAGTTCAGAATTCTCGTCAAAAGAAAAATAAACAATGGTAAAATTTCAACCCCGCACCAACATTGGGGGTTGGAAAACGTTTATATGACATGCAAATTTGAAATTTGGTATAGTTATAGTGTTTAAAATTCTTCTAAAGAGAAAAATAAAAAATATTAAAATGTCAACCCTCCCACCCCCTTTTTAGTTATAAAACTTCTAGATGACGTACAAACTTGAGGTTTTGACATAAGGTGTGGTTCAGAAAAAAAGTAGCAGGCTTTGAACTTCAATTAGTTGAATCGCTGCAACAATAGGCTGTCAATTGTTTTACACCTGACAAATACAAGTGTCAAGTTAAGTGTTTCTTCGCATATTCCAGAAATAGAGTTATTAAATAATGACAGTTTTATCTAAACAAGTAGATACTCGTAAAAAAATTGTGAACAAATATTTAGAAAATCCAAATTTGAGTCAAATTCAGATCGCAAAACTTTTAAAACTTCCTCGTTCGACCGTTGGAAAAGTTATCAGAACTTACAAGGAACGATTGTCAACAGAAAGAAAAGCTGGTTCTGGACGAAAAGTTGGGTTTGAGGACAAAAACTTAGCTGCACGTATCAAACAGTGCTACAGAAGAAATCCCAATTTGTCCGAACGGACTGTGGCAAATAAATTTGGTACATCTAAGGCCACTGTGCATCGAGTAAAACTAAAAGCTGGCTTGAAGACATACAAAGTCCAAAAAGTGCCTGATCGAGATTCGGAGAAAGAAAAAAGTGCAAAAACTAGAGCAAGAAATTTGTACAACAACTTGTTCACGAAGTTTGATTGTTGCGTTATGGATGACGAAACTTATTGTGTAGCCAATTTCTGTCAAATACCAGGCCAGGAATTTTATGTAGCTTCACAAAGAGGAAATGTTGCGGTACAATTTAAGACCAGAAAAGCTAGCAAATATCCCAAGAAATTTTTGATATGGCAGGCCATATGCACATGTGGTCTAAAAAGTGATTCATTCATTACCACTGGGTCCATTAATGGCAACATTTATGTTGAAGAATGTTTAAAAAAGAGATTGCTCCCATTTATAAATTCGCACAATAATTCCGTCTTCTTCTGGCCAGATTTGGCTACATGTCACTACGGGAGATTGGCGCAAGAGTTTTATTCCAGTAACAACATCAACATTGTTCCTAAGAATTCTAACCCACCAAATTGTCCTGAGCTCCGACCAATCGAGCGTTACTGGGCTCTGATGAAGAGAAAACTAAAAAATACTAAATCTCGATCCCCCGACATAAATGACTTTCGCCAGAAGTGGAGAAATGCAGGAAATAGTATGACCAAAGCTGATGTTCAAACTTTAATGAGAAGAGTGAAGTCAAAGGTTCGCCATTTCTGGCATAGATTATAATTTCAGAGAATCCTTTTTAATTTTGACTACCTACCATGTAAGTTTATATTTCAAACAAAAATAAATATGTTTACGTTATACGATTTGCTTTTTCAACTGTTGAAAGCCTGCTACTTTTTTTCTGAACCACATCTTAGTTATAGAGTTTAGAATTCTTGTCAAAAGAAAAATAAACAATGGTAAAATTTCTACCCCCCCACTCACATTGGGGGTTGTAAAACTTTTATATGATATACAAACTTGAAATTTGGTATAGTTATAGTATTTAAAATTTTCCAAAAGAGAAAAATCAAAAATATTAAAATGTCAACCCTCCCACCCCCTTTTGAGTTATAAAACTTCTAGATGACGTACAAACTTGAGATTTTGACATAGTTATAGAGTTCAGAATTCTCGTCAAAAGAAAAATAAACAATGGTAAAATTTTAACCCCGTACCCACATTGGGGGTTGTAAAACGTCTATATGACATGCAAACTTGAAATTTGGTATAGTTATAGTGTTTAAAATTCTTCTAAAGAGAAAAATCAAAAATATTAAAATGTCAACCCTCCCACCCCCTTTTTAGTTATAAAACTTCTAGATGACGTACAAACTTGAGATTTTGACATAGTTATAGAGTTTAGAATTCTTGTCAAAGGAAAAATAAACAATGGTAAAATTTCTACCCCCCACTCACATTGGGGGTTGTAAATCTTCTATATGATATATAAACTTGAAATTTGGTATAGTTATAGTATTTAAAATTTTCCAAAAGAGAAAAATCAAAAATATTAAAATGTCAACCCTCCCACCCCCTTTTGAGTTATAAAAATTCTAGGTGACGTACAAACTTGAGATTTTGGCATAGTGATAGAGTTTAGAATTCTTGTCAAAGGAAAAATAAACAATGGTAAAATTTCTACCCCCCACTCACATTGGGGGTTGTAAATCTTCTATATAATATACAAACTTGAAATTTGGTATAGTTATAGTATTTAAAATTTTCCAAAAGAGAAAAATCAAAAATATTAAAATGTCAACCCTCCCACCCCCTTTTGAGTTATAAAACTTCTAGATGACGTACAAACTTGAGATTTTGACATAGTTATAGAGTTTAGAATTCTTGACAAAGGAAAAATAAACAATGATAAAATTTCTACCCCCCACTCACATTGGGGGTTGTAAAACTTCTATATGATATACAAACTTGAAATTTGGTATAGTTATAGTATTTAAAATTTTCCAAAAGAGAAAAATCAAAAATATTAAAATGTCAACCCTCCCACCCCCTTTTGAGTTATAAAACTTCTAGATGACGTACAAACTTGAGATTTTGACATAGTTATAGAGTTCAGAATTCTCGTCAAAAGAAAAATAAACAATGGTAAAATTTTAACCCTGTACCCACATTGGGGGTTGTAAAACGTCTATATGACATGCAAACTTGAAATTTGGTATAGTTATAGTGTTTAAAATTCTTCTAAAGAGAAAAATCAAAAATATTAAAATGTCAACCCTCCCACCCCCTTTTTAGTTATAAAACTTCTAGATGACGTACAAACTTGAGGTTTTGACATAGTGATAGAGTTTAGAATTCTTGTCAAAGGAAAAATAAACAATGGTAAAATTTCTACCCCCCACTCACATTGGGGGTTGTAAAACTTCTATATGATATACAAACTTGAAATTTGGTATAGTTATAGTATTTAAAATTTTCCAAAAGAGAAAAATCAAAAATATTAAAATGTCAACCCTCCCACCCCCTTTTGAGTTATAAAACTTCTAGATGACGTACAAACTTGAGATTTTGACATAGTTATAGAGTTCAGAATTCTCGTCAAAAGAAAAATAAACAATGGTAAAATTTTAACCCTGTACCCACATTGGGGGTTGTAAAACGTCTATATGACATGCAAACTTGAAATTTGGTATAGTTATAGTGTTTAAAATTCTTCTAAAGAGAAAAATCAAAAATATTAAAATGTCAACCCTCCCACCCCCTTTTTAGTTATAAAACTTCTAGATGACGTACAAACTTGAGGTTTTGACATAGTGATAGAGTTTAGAATTCTTGTCAAAGGAAAAATAAACAATGGTAAAATTTCTACCCCCCACTCACATTGGGGGTTGTAAAACTTCTATATGATATACAAACTTGAAATTTGGTATAGTTATAGTATTTAAAATTTTCCAAAAGAGAAAAATCAAAAATATTAAAATGTCAACCCTCCCACCCCCTTTTGAGTTATAAAACTTCTAGATGACGTACAAACTTGAGATTTTGACATAGTTATAGAGTTCAGAATTCTCGTCAAAAATAAATAAACAATGGTAAAATTTTAACCCCTCGCCCACATTGGGGGTTGTAAACCGTCTATATGACATGCAAACTTGAAATTTGGTATAGTTATAGTGTTTAAAATTCTTCTAAAAAGAAAAATCAAAAATATTAAAATGTCAACCCTCCCACCCCCTTTTTAGTTATAAAACTTCTAGATGACGTACAAACTTGAGGTTTTGGCATAGTTATAGAGTTTAGAATTCTTGTCAAAAGAAAAATAAACAATGGTAAAATTTCTACCCCCCACTCACATTGGGGGTTGTAAAACTTCTATATGACATACAAACTTGAAATTTGGTATAGTTATAGTGTTTAAAATTTTCCTAAAGAGAAAAATCTAAAATATTAAAATGTCAACCCTCCCACCCCCTTTTGAAATCTTAGAATTCTTAGAATTCTTGTCAAAAGAAAAATAAACAATGGTAAAATTTCTACCCCCCACTCACATTGGGGTTTGTAAAACTTCTATATGATAGACAAACTTGAAATTTGGTATAGTTATAGTATTTAAAATTTTCCAAAAGAGAAAAATCAAAAATATTAAAATGTCAACCCTCCCACCCCTTTTAGATTATAAAACTTCTAGATGACGTACAAACTTGAGATTTTGACATAGTTATAGAGTTCAGAATTCTCGTCGAAAGAAAAATAAACAATGGTAAAATTTCTACCCCGCACCCAAATGACATGCAAACTTGAAATTTGGTATAGTTATAGTGTTTAAAATTCTTCTAAAAAGAAAAATCAAAAATATTAAAATGTCAACCCTCCCACCCCCTTTTTAGTTATAAAACTTCTAGATGACGTACAAACTTGAGATTTTGACATAGTTTAGAATAGAATAGAATAGAGTTTAGAATTCTTGTAAAAAAATAAACAATGGTAAAATTTCTACCCCCCCACTCACATTGGGGGTTGTAAAACTTGTATATGATATACAAATTTGAAATTTGGTGTAGTTATAGTACCTAAAATTTTCTTAAAGAGAAAAATCAAAAATATTAAAATGTCAACCCTCCCACCCCCTTTTGAGTTATAAAACTTCTAAATGACGTACAAACTTGAGATTTTGACATAGTTACAGAGTTTAGAATTCTTGTCAAAATAAAAATAAACAATGGTAAAATTTCTACCCCCACTCATATTGGGGGTTGTAAAACTTCTATATGACATACAAACTTGAAATTTGGTATAATTATAGTGTTTAAAATTTTCCTAAAGAGAAAAGTCCAAAATTTTAAAATGTCAACCCTCCCACCCCCTTTTGAGTTATAAAACTTCTAGATGACGTACAAACTTGAGATTTTGACATAGTTATAGAGTTTAGAATTCTTGTCGAAAGAAAAATAAACAATGGTAAAACAACCCCCACTCACATTGGGGGTTGTAAAACTTTTATATGACATACAAACTTGAAATTTTATATAGTTATAGAAGGCCAGTAACCGGGTAATTTATTTCTGCATCTTCTACAGAATTGATTTTCTTGTTGGAAAATGTTCGGAGGTGTTCCGTGAATGTAACGGTTGGGAATGAATTTGTCAGGACGGGGGCGGTTGAGCGCTAGCCGCCATCTTGTAAAACATGTTTTATCAAATATCTCGTGAACCGTGCATCGTACGACAAGAATAGTGTTGATCGTTTTTTTGAAATTCTGCTTAATGCTTTATATAAATGGAAGTATATCTGATTAACGTCCAAGTGTACGCAAAAAACGTGTTTGTCTTTTTCTTAAATAATATAATAATGTAATAACTTTGGTTTTAAATTAATACTCTAGGAATGTTAAAACTTGCTTACTTTACTTGTTTTGAAAAACGATGTTTGTTAATTAAATTATGTCACATTTTTTACGTGAAAAATTAATTTTAGAGAAACTGTTCGTTCAAGTTACATTAGACATACAACTTTCCTAAAAGTTTGGAAAAAAAATTTCAAATACTATGAGACTTAAGCTGTATTTTTTGGTTAACTTTGAATGTACAGTTTTTCTAAAATTTATTTTTCACATAAAAAATGTCAAATAATTTAATTAATAAACATCGTTTTTCAAAACAAGTTAGGTAAGCAAGTTTTAACATTCCAAGACTATTCATTTAAAACCACAGTTATCACATTATTAGATTATTTATGAAAAAACGACGATTATTGATCATGCGGTTAAGATTTATGCACCGTATTTGAGTGTCTAAATGGCTTCTTTGTACTGACTTTTTGTTAAATTTGGAATAGTTATTCACAATACATATAAGTAAATCCACTGTGGTTTTGTTTAGATTTTTTAATGTACCGTTACATTTTTTCTGGGTACATTTGGACCTTAAAATTACTCAAAGATTTTGCTATATTGTTATAAAAATGAAACTTCAGGACAGGTAACCCTTCTATAGACGGGTTGGCTGTGTTACAAGTCTGCTCCTGGTCTGTGAGTTTTCGTAATATTGTTTATTGTAATTTTCGTTGTACTCGTAATTATTTTTTTAAATCTTTAGTTTTGTGTAATAGTAACAGTAATAGTAATAGTAATATTTATTTTTCCCAACAGACAAAATGCCTATGGTGGAAACATAAGCTAACAACAACATTATACTAATAACATGAACAAGTAGATGTTACATAAAATAATATCATAAAAAATAATATAATAACATAGAACTAGTGTGTGAACAATATGCCAAAGTGAGATAGTTTAGTTAATAATAATACATTAAATTGCACTGTTATGTGGTTGCTCATAAATACTAATTATCTTAGATCTAGTACCTCTCGATGTGAAAACATCTATAAATATGTCAAATCTGTTACTAGGTAAACAATTGTATAATTTAAAGATAGTTAACATGGGACTATTATAATGGTGAAAAGTGTTTAGTATTCTATAATAAAAGACCTTTGTTGATCGGCTAGTAGATCTAGGTACATAAAAGTAAATTTGACTAAGAAGACCAGAACACTGTATACGACCATTAGTAATGTTTTGTAAGAATACAAGACTAGAAAGATTTTTTCTTGATAGGAGTGAAGTTTCATTAACAATAATAAGCAGAGCCTGGTGATTACAATGCCTAATTGGATAGTTATCATATGTTTTGTAGTAACAATATTTACAAAATTTACGAAAAACATTTTCAAGAAGACAAATATATATTTCCTATCTTTAATGAAAGTAAACTATTTTTGACAAATTCAAGGTCAGTTATGTTTACAAATTTTTAAACGTGTTCCTTTTAACATTCGTTTTTTAGGGATTTTCCATATAGGTTCTCTTTTGCAATTATTAATTTGATAAACCTTACAGCTGTAGTTCATATAAAGTACTTGTAAAAAATAATTTATTTATGCAGCACTCATTCGGATCATTTAAAAATTAAATATCTTAAAATAAACACGTTCTAAGAATTCTATATAGTCAACATGCGAACTTTAGAATTAATTGTTTTTGTTCCTCAAGGCTTGTTTATAGTAACGAATGCAACTAAACTACCGTTGTAGATTAAAAGGCAAATAAGATTTTATGTCTGACCAATTTTTATTATAAAAAGTCATGTATCTTTTATAACAGTGATTATTACATTGCCATTTCACGATTCGTTTATGTATCTACGGCATACATAAAAAAATGTTGTGCTAAATTTAAAAATTTTTAATATAAAAAACGCATTGTAACATTATATATTATACATTCCCAGATTTGCTACAATATCTGAAGTATTATATAACAAAGTTAAAAAAACTTTAAAACCTGCGTAATATGACACATCATATAAACACTCCCTTATACTGCATGCACGTAGGATCCAGCTCTTTTCTGCTTCTCATTTTCTATGAGTCTTTCAAAATATTTTTTAATGTCACTCGATGTTGTTTTATAGCAATTTTACTTTGTCCAACAAGCGTTGATATTCGTACACTGGTATAACTGTAAACGTTTCAAAATTGAAAACAGCATTCACAAAGCATTCCAATTATAATGTCTGAACAAGGATTTTCTAAGCACCACAGTCTTTGAGGTTCAGTCCAATACATGAGAGTACCACTTTTAGGAGATAAAACCCTCCAACCCAAGCAATAGGTTGGATTTTTTTCTGCATTAGCAAACTGAATTTCTTTGGGCATGTGATATACTTTTTCATCACATCACACTGAACCCTTTAGTTCAGTTACATTTGATTTTGTAAGAAATAGAGAAACCATACGAGATCTTTGGGAAGGCTTTTACTTCATTTTCTGCGTTAACGTCTCTATTTCTTTTTGTTTTGATAGTACAGTAGCTTTTGAGCAGTAAAGTACTTTTTTTTCTTTTCTTTTCCGTCATATCTTTTTGCAGTTTTCAATGGTTCAGCACCATAGTGCGTGCATGTTGAATAAAAGAAAAGAAGTTGTCAAGGAAAATATTATGGTTATGGTTCTTGTCTACAATAGAATCTTACCGGTTTTACGTTTAGAAACATTTTGCATGAGTGCCGTCCAAGATATGGAACCATCTATTCATCTTAATATAAGTTGCTCGAAAATACTCCATACTGCATGAGTTTTTCATTCATGATGTAAAAATTACCTACTAAGAATTACCAAAAAGAATGAAGCGGATGTAATCATGAACGACTTCAACGCAAGGATAGGTAAAGGAAGAGTTGAAGATATTGTTGGAGACTATGGTATTGGCAAACGGAACGACAGGAGTACCAGTATATCCCTATACTGGTACAGTTCTTTAATGAAGAAAACTTAATGGTAGCAAACATTTGGTTCCAATTCCCAGAAAGGCGATTATACACTTAGAAAGGACCAAGAGACAATGAAGGAAATATCATAGGAAATGATAATCAAATAAATTACATACTGATTGATAAACGATATAGAAACGGGATTATAGGTGTAAAAAGTTATCCTGGATCATACATCGGATCTGATCGCAAACGCCGTAGCTGGAAAACTTGATATTAAATTGAAGAAAATCCAGAAGAGAAAGAAACAAAACAAGGCCTAACTTTGAGAAACTGGGAGAACCAGAGAGATAAAACAGGAAATAACAAGTGTAAGAGAATAACAACAGTAAGAGTGTCAAATAGTAAATTTAAGGAAACTAAGTACAATTGGAAACAACAGAAACAATGAAAAACTCTTGGCAGTCTATTAAAAACGTAATACATGAAGTACAAGAAAATGAATTGGGAATCCAAGAGCCGAGAGCAAAACAGAAATGGATGACGGGAGAAATCATTTTATTGGTGGACGAAAGAAGGAAGTAGCTGCAATCTTAACATTAAATTCAACTATTTTTTCATTTTATTTTGATATTTCAGACACCTGCCATACATACACAATGCGTTACTACATGTTACAGGAGTTCATAGGAATTGTCATTATCTACAAGTTTTAGTGGTTTTAGTTTTTGTGGTTGAAGCTTATGTTTGCGCGTTGCTTGTACAAACAGGTAGCTCTGTTTATTTCATTAGGTTTGCATACATAATATAGACCAGTGGTCGCCAAACTTATGAAGCTTCTGAGCTACTGCACCGTTTTTAAATCCTACTATGAGCTACTAGTCAAGAGAACTACCAACTTTTTTAAAAAATCTTACATTTGTTTATTGCCTATAAACTTACATTTCTAGTAAATATGAAATCAATTTTAATTAAACTGTATATAACAAAAAGAAACTGAAATTGAATTGTACATAAGAAAGAAATTGAAGTATTGCTAGTAATAAATAACAAATGTAATAACAGATTTTTTATCAGACTTATTAACTTTAATGAGAAGGATGGACTTCTTTTTTGTCATCAACAGCTCAGTGGAGGAATCATGGTTAGCCATCCGGAGCGTTAACGCGATCTACCGAAAATGTCTCCGCGAGCTACTAGTACCTCGCCATCGACGGTTTGGGGATCCCTGATATAGACGGTAATAACATAGGGATGGCATCGAGAGAATGTACTGTAGAATATTTTTGTTTTGTATGACAATTTTGTTTTGTGTGCAATGCCAATTGTTTTATTTGCTAAACTATAAAGACGGTAGTGTATATCATTGGACATCAACAATGTACTTAAAAATCTTTTCCGTTGGTTTTTTCGACCTCCAACAACTCTCCAAGGTTTCACCAGCGAGTCATGCAAAACTAGAGTACGGATTGCTTATTTCTCATTGCTTATTCCTTTTCCAGGTTCAAGTCCAACAAAACGTTTCCCTGTGTTTTTTTTATTCAGAGATGGACCTTAGTTTTTCTTCAGGTGTTTTCTTAACTGTATTGTTTTCAGTTTTTTTTACTTAAATGCTTTCTTCTTCTTTTAACATTCTCAAGTTTACTCAAAACAAATAACCAGAAACCTAAGTGCAGAGATGGTTTCTTTTTGTATCAGAACTTGCCCGACGAAGAGAACACAAAAAATTGAACAGCTAAAAAATCATTTGGCAGGTCAATCACCGCTGGATATTTTTTCTAAAACTTTTTGATGATGAAGTTGAAAATATAGTATTGCCATTTTTTGTAAAGTAGGCTCATGATAAATAATACACACGATTTTATATTTACAAGGCAAGAACTTTTCAGTTTTATTGGCATCCTGTTTTTATTAGGCTATCATACGTTGTCCCAAGCTGATTTGTATTGGTATGTTGAAGAAGGCAAAGGAGTCGATATTGCATAGAACTGCATGACGAGAAACAAATTCAGAAATATTCAGTAAGGTCGATAAAACTGTTACATTTTCTAACTTTGCGGCCTTTTTTACAACTTCTTTTCCTTAAGGTGCTGTCTTCTTATAGAATGTTAGCAACAACTTCGGCAAATCTTATAAACTTATAAATACTTATTAGTAAATTAGAAGTACGTAATTCATGTATAAAAAATAATCGTATCGGGAATAATTCAATATAAGCATAAAAGACGTTCCTATAAAAATGCTGTTGTTTATTAATAACAAGTCGTAGCAAAATAAGAAACCTTTGCACTACGCCATTTCCGTGTAAAGCGATATTATGTAGGTGACAAGCATTATTATGGATTATATTTCCCAAAATTTCTGTCTTTGTTTATTTTAACATAAAGTGACGTAATCCTGTATATGCTATTATACTTTAGCATAGTTGCTTCCACGGTCATTTTACTTTTTTTAATGTCTCTGAAAATAAACGTTTCAATTATTTTTTATTAAGAACTTGCATTATTATTATTACTTGTTTATGATAAATCTAATTTTGTCTGTATTACCTACAATTCTCGCAGTAATAAATAGTAGAGGAAAATATGAAACAAAAGCCGCTTATTTACGATTTTCGTGTGAACGGAAAGGTAAAAATGTATGCATGCATTTTTATGATAGTTTATGTCTTGGGGATGAACTTTCAACAATTCGTCAAAAAATCGTTCTGTGCAGGGGTCTTCTAGGGGTGGTTTTATGATAAAACCATCAATTTCTGATTTTTTGTAGTAATATTCTATTTATTATAAGCTTTCTGATGGTACCATCGGTAATTAAATGCGAGTATTAGAAATAAACAATGTTTAAGAAGACTTAAATAATTTAACACGGCAGTATACGGGCGAGAAATATTTCAAGAGCGATTATCTCAAAAGCGGCAATTTCTGTAAATTGTAATTTTTGTTTGCACTCAATTTTCTCGAAAACCGTCGACTTTATCAAAAAATCATACTGTATAAACATTATTACTCAATAGTAGCGCTATCTGATGGTTTTTAATTTTCTTAATTATCTCTCTTAATAAGGGAGATATTTGATGAAACGTAAAGCTCTGCATATTCCCCCTCTTAAAACGTCGTATACCCCCGTACACCGCAGCGCTCAACAAACTATCCATACATGCATCAAATAATGCTTCCTGTTATTTCTTACTATTCATATTTTTTACCCTTTGTTATTAAATATATTATTTAACTGCTATAAATTGGAAAATCCTTTGTGTGTACATATGTATAAGCAGTTACAAAAGTTGGTAACTTATTAGTTGACCCATTTAAATTTGTTATGGTAGGTTAATAATTTATTAATTATATCTTCCCATAACTTTAAACGGACCGTTGAATTTTAGACGTATGCTTGTGTTTATTATTATAGTTTTATGAAAACCCTGACAGATGTGAAATTATTAGTCTGGAATTTTAGTTTGATTTTGTCATTCAGTGGTTGAAACTGTGGTGACTGAAGGGTGCTTTCTTTAAATAAAAGTGTGTCTGTTTCCAGAGGTTAATAAGACTGTTTTTGCATCACATTGTTTACTTACCTTGAACTCCTATAATTGTAAGTATTATTTTTCACCATTTTATAATGTTCTTACTCAAAACAACAGTTTAACATAATTTGGTAGTAGTCATTTATTTTATTTCGTTCGAATATTATATTTTAGAATTGGAAATCATGGAAGTAACAAGTAGCTCGGAAAGCGAATTAGAATCAAAGATAAAAACGATTCAATATCGCAAGAAAAAACAGAAAACCTGCATAACTTGTCAACAAGCGGACAATTTAGTTTCAAGTGCTCCAAAATCATTCTTAACATTTAAAAATAGTGTTCAATTAAGGCTAAATCAGCTAAATGTAGATCCTGGTCATGATGAATTTTTAAATAAAGTTCTAGGCATTATTAATTCCTCTCAAAGTCATGAGTTAGACTGGCATCAAAGGTGTTACTCTAGTTTTACAAGTAAAAAAATATTAAAACTTTTCAAGCTAAATATATAGCAGAGAATTTCTTTAAATCTTGTGAAAGTCACAGATAATTGAGATCGAACAGAAAGATGATCTGCAATCTTACGATTTCTTGCAAATTGGTTGTTCTGAAATATCTGAGATCGTCAATCTCTGCAACAGCATTAAAAGAGATATGTCACAAGTAAAGGGATTGGACAACTACAAAGATTTAAGTAGCAATAGTTTTAGAGAGTACATTCCAGATAAACTGTTTTTATTAATACAGTTGCTAGTCGAAGATTCAGACGATGAAAGGAAAAAAAATGTTGTTCTGAATATTTGTCAAGACATAATTTACTGTCATTCCAATTTTAAAAAGCATACTCCAAAACACGCCGCTTTGGGTTCACTGGTTCATCAAGAGACTAAATCAAGCAAAATCATCGAAACCCTTCATTCCTGTGGGCATTCTCTACCTTATAGGAATATCAATATCATGAGAATTAGAAACTCCGTTGCACAATCTGAAATTCTACGAAAATGAAAAAACATTGTTCCATCACAATTAATAAGAGGAAGATTTATTCAATTTGCTGGAAACAACATTGACCTTTTAGAGGAAACTCTTGGTAACGGTTCAACTTAATATTAAATATAAATTGTAGTAAACTGTGTTTTTTGGCTGTTTAATCGCTATTTATTGGCTTTTCAAACATTCTATACTTTAAACAATCTTGCTTTCTTTTTTTCCAAACTCTTATATTACGTTTGTATGAAGACATTACAAAATTACAAACATAAATAGTTCGTATAAATGAATCGTTGCACGTATTTACGAAGCCTGTAAGGAGTTGTGCCACGCGCTATCACAGCGCTTCACAAAACAATCGATATCTCCAAAACTATTAAACATAAGTTTATAATTCTTTTTTTAAAAACTTTTTGAAACCTTTACCATTAATTCTTCCGCAGGATGTATAGGAAAATTTCCAAAGATAAGAAACTTTGTCACTTAGTGTAATTTACATTACACGAAAAGCTAAATTTCAAGTTCAGACATATTGTTTAAATTAATTAAACAAATTTTATTAATCTGCTTTATATAGTTAGAAGCGCTCATGTTTGAGCATTAATTTAAAAAAAGAACTACAACGATATCGCAATTAGTTCCCAAGATATTGCGATATAAATATTAAAGTGTGGATTTTAAAAATTGTCGATTTTGATCTAAAATCACCCCTACAGCACCCCTGCACAGGACGATTTTTTGACGAATTGTCGGAACTTCTACCCCAATACATAGGCTATCATATAAAAACATCCATACATTTTTGCCTTTCAGTTCATACGGGAATCACGATAGCTGGTCGATTTGCTTCTACTAAAACAGTAGTCGAACTTTAAAACCAATTCTAGCACACGTAAAAAACAAATGCTGATTATTGTGTCACTTAATTCACAAATGACACTTAATTCGAATTCTCAGTTAGTGAACAGATTCAGAATTGGGAAATTGCCAAAAATTCCGTACTTTTTATAATTTTTAAAGAATTTTGAAAACATTTACATTTTTTCGGCAAAGAACAGAGCTAAAAATCTGATTTTGTACCGTAAATCTAGTTATGTTAAAAGTGTACGTTATGATGTTGACATTTCAAAAATGTGTAGATTTTATTTAAAAAAATAATTTCTCGAACGATGGATATTAGGGTAATGGACAATGGCTAGAATTTCAGACTGTGTTTGCATGCATGTAAAAACTGTAATAATTACTTTCTACTATTCACTGAACTTATTACTAAAGATGATAGCTTAAATATGTAAATCTATTTCTACAGCAGTAATTGTTGGACACCGTCGATGGAAAACTTTAAAATGTAAACGGAAACAAAATGTTTTAAAATACTTTAGTATTTTAGATTTTAATTACTATGGACGACATATTTCATACGTCCTTTCAAAATTTGCTAACGATGACAACAAATTTGAAATCAGCGACCTCAAAAATCCCTTTCTATAAAATTTCATATAAATCCAATAATATTTCGAGTTTTATGATGTTTTTATGCATATAATATTTTAAATCTGAAAGGCTTCTAAATAAAATTCATACACATACAGAAACGAAACTAAAAGTATTTATTACATAGCGTTAATAAAATAGAATTATTTTTGCCAGTTTAAATGACGCAATCTTTACTCAGAAATGCAGAGAGTAACTCGACACCGCAGACAGGCAAAGGAATTCAAGCAGGCTGGCCAATACTGAAAAAATAAATGGACGCTGTATAAACCTATAGCTTGCATAAAATAAACAGACGCTGAATAAACCTATAGCTTGCAAAAGACGCTGACTGATACCATCATTTATATACACTTATATACGCCGGACGCTGGGCGCTACGCTTTTGGTCCGGACGCATGGTAGGCCTCTATAGATATATATATATATATATATATATATATATATATATATAATATATATATATATATATATATATATATAAAATAATATTTTGAATGCAAATTCATATAGAAAAATTTATCGACTCTGCTGGGATTCGAACCCAGGACCCTCCACTGTCTAGGTGGTATCTCTACCAAACTGAGCTACAGAGTACGACTACCAGCATAGCGAGAAATTTTCCATATGAATTAGATATCAAGCAAACATGCAAGTAACTAGATATTTTTTGCTTGATATCTAATTCATATGGAAAATTTCTCGCTATGCTGGTAGTCGTACTCTGTAGCTCAGTTGGTAGAGATACCACCTAGACCAGTGGAGGGTCCTGGGTTCGAATCCCAGCAGAGTCGAAAAAATTTTTCTAAAAAAATTTTTCTATATGAATTTGCATTCAAAATATTATTTAATGTAAAATCATTATCCAACTTGATAAAAATTAACTCTATCTAAATATATATATATATATATATATATATATATATATATATATATATATATATATATATATATATATATATATAGATATATATATATACATATATATATATATATACATATACATATATATATATATATATCTATATATATATATATATATATATATATATATATATATATATATATATATATATATATATATATTATATATATATATATATATATATATATATATATATATATATATATATATATATATATATATATATATATATATATATATATATATATATATATATATATATATATGTATATATATTGGTTTAATCGACGTTGTCGGACCCGCTATATGGTAGGGTCGTTAGTAGACCCGCATTTTTTGATTTTTAAAATGTGTATATTTTACATAATATTGATCTATTTCTGATAAGCAATATTTAAGATCCTCGAGGGGTAAAAATATATGAAAAAAAAATATTGGTGATATTTGACAGTCGTTTTTGAACCCGATACATATTACAGTGTTTACAGACCCATTTGTATAATTTTAAGCAAGCCTACCTACCCTACCGAACCCAGCAATGTTGCCAAATGTATCAGAGATAAAATTACGATTGACGTGATGATTTCGGGATGCTAAGCACATAAGTGATCTTTATTTTTGTTGATTTGTTCGTAAATTCCATAAATAACCTTAAACACAGAAAAATTAACGTTTTCCGTAAAACGATGTAACTCTGAAAATTATTATTAACATGAGAAAATAGCATTGATCCTCTTTTGTTCTAAAATACATAAGGTTTATGCAAATAATTGTTTTTTAATAATTTGCTTTTAAATCATTTATTTTAACATGATTATTTTTGTTTACAAGAATACAATTAAAAGTTTCGAAGACACGTCATGTATATGTGTTTTGAAAAAATAAACGTTATAGCCAAATCTTTTGACCTCCTGAACATTTTACTGTTATGTTTTTAGCACAAATGAACAGTTTCTAATATATGTATATTTTAATGCCACGGTAACAGTTCAGTCAAATTTATAAAAATAGAGGGGAATTGAGATAGATCCTTGGATTTTTGATAGGCCTTCTTTGTGATATGTTAAATAACCCCTTAAAAGTTACTACTCAAAAGTGGTGAACCAGAGAAGCTGATGAGGGTAAGCCATGTCCCCAGAGGGTTTTTACTGTTTTTTCAGAAACTATTAGGTTTATCAAAATGGAGACAGTTAGGTAAAATAGGATTTTATTTAACTTTCATGCCAAAAAGCTAAGAAAACTTTGTGCATGTTGTCTTGTTTCTGTGTTATCGAAAAACGATCATATGTCACACAGACAAATAATTTGTATCGGTACATATTATACGAGAAGCTTCGAGCATAACTTTGTATGATTTGATGTTCATCATGAAATAACTATGGAAATCTCGTTGAGCATCGAACGCGATCCTGGTTCAGTCTTATTCTATCTCAGCATCTCCAGCAAAATCTACGAGGCGATATTATCATTATTATTTGGGGCTAGTCATATGGTAATTCTCGTATTGGCAAGATACATTTTAGGGGTATACCCTGTACTAATCAATCTTTTTAGTGAACCTAAAACGTACAGGGAACTTCAGGGTTTTTGGATATCTCTTACTTTGTCCTTTATATTGATATTCGTATCGAGTAATTTTTTTCTTGAATGGTTTTTGTTTTGGAATTCTAAGTTTACGACTTAATTCCACGCCTGCTTTAAAATGTAGCTAGATATTTAACATTAAATGGGACTTCACCCATTTTACATGTAGGATATCTCGAGCAGACGATGCCAATTCCTGAGGGTCAATGCATTTGATCAAAATAGGCCATTAAGCACAACATATCTATGTTCAAAAATGAAATGTTACAAAGCTATAGACCTTCAAAATAAAAAAGTCAAAAATGCAATTTGGATAAAATTTTGTTTTCAAGGACAGTTGTTATTAGAACATACATTAGTGTTATTTTGTGCTTGTGGTAGCTGTAGCGTACCCGCCACCGCTAGATACGGAATTCTGTGCCAGTGATATGTTTAATGAATACACCATTGAATGCAAAATTTAATTCTTCACAAAGCAGGTATACTTGACCCAAGTCGAATAGTGACAAGTCAAATAATACTCTATAAAATGCAAAAAGAAAATAAAGGTAAAACGTCATGCAGTATGACGTACAAACGAAGTAAGAAAGATTTCAAAACAAGGTGAAATGCCCTATACATTTTGGTTTCTATAAAATAATTGTCCAGTATAGGGTATTCTCCTAAAGATATTCTTTTTACTGCAAAATTATCATAATACTACAACCAACAATAACAACAACATCGCTTCATGAATTTGGCAGAAGTGATGCTAAGGTTGCACTGCGAACTCAACATTTTTTTTTCTTAGCTAAGTACTTGATGACGAATACAAGATCGCAATAAGTTATGTTCTGAAGTTGCTCCGTCAAATGTATTGGTAGAAATTGCTAGTCTACATACAGGATGTTTTACTCAACTTTCGTATAAATTGCATGTGTGATAGTATTCATCAATAGGAACAAAAAAACTCTTTTTGTTTTTACGCAAATCGACAAAAATTTGCTAAAAATGTCAACTTTTGGAAACTGCTGGAAATTATAGTCAAAGCAAACTGCGACATCACCTAGCAGCTGCTGCGTCAATGTATCAGATAGGCACATCCAGCTCCAAGTGTGATTCTTAGACCAGTGACCTGCTACCCACTTTTCAAAAACCATTATTTTTTCGGTTATTATGAAAGATAGACACTAATGATTTTCAGCTTTTTTGTTGCATTTTATGTGAACTACCACCTATTCAGATGATACGAATCTTAAGTGAAACAACCTGTATGATATATATTCATGCGCCAATTAAATAAGCTTTATTTTATCTAACCCACTTAACAACCAGTCCATAAACCTAACAGTTTTTGAAAATAAAACGACAAAATCCATCTGAAGGCGTGGTTTAATATTGATATTTTACAAAGTTCAGGATATTATCTACTCGTAAACATGAACAAATCAAGCATAAAGTCATTTTCAAGTTTAGCTGACCAAAATAGACTAAATTTGATTAGTTTAACCTATATTAAAAAATAGAGTTTCTATTTTTACTGTGCGTTTGTACAGCTACAAAAAAATTATGGAATGTTCGATCCCTACTTTCTGTTTAATAAATTTGAAGGTGTGAACTTCAATAAGGTGGGGGATACATAGCAGATAAACTCGGATGCAGCCCATTACAAATCCTTCTTATCTTTTTTTGTACCGTTTATGTATAGAACGTTCGCAATTACTTTTTGTTACCTATTAGACATATTTGTGTACATACATTTACTATTTTCCTTTTATGTTGCATATACGATTATGATCCAACCAACAACCTACAAGTCCAGCAGAATCCTCATACGTTCCTCTTAGGTTAAGTTTTGTAGTTTTTAGTTATTTAGTTTTGCAACGAGCCCTAACATTAAGAATCTGCTGTCTTAATTTTAACCGTTTTCAATTATCTCATTCGATTATTAGCTCATTTCTATAGGTTAAGTTCTTATCATTGTAACGAACATTAACATTAAGAGCTTTGTACTAACTTTAATCAATTGTAAAACCAGCCAAAGAAAAAACGCGGTATTTTACGTATCTATCAAATTGCTGTACAATCACAATCGCATCTTATGCGTACATTCACTAGTTCTTTCCAATCCTGTCCTCAAGCAAACTGATGGAGACTTTTTCTGCTGGAAAAATTCTAAAAAACAAGGGAGCAATAAATGTGATGATCACCGTTGCCTTGGATACTTTGTAGTATCCAAGGAAACAATGTAAACGAGGGATCAGAAAATAATTCAGAAACCAAATAGTTTAAGCATTCATTCTCTTATCTTAACAGTAAAAGAATAAAGCTTTAATTAACCACAAACAATGCTTCAAACAAACATACAAAGAAGATATTACAGTACTTTTATAGTAAAAAATTTAATCAAGTTCTTGAAATTTATCGTTTGATTACTACAGAAAATGACATGTACTTTTCCACCTTATTTGGAAACCATCCACATTCCCCGGAAATTAACTTTACCGTATTATGTTGCGTTGTATCACTTGTTCGAAAATCCTGTTAACCTTACTCTAATCATTTATATAAAAAATGAATTCAGTTATAAAGTCCTACTTAAAGATACCATTGATATGAACACATGGATTGTAGGTATTAATATATGCTTTCAATCATACAAATATAACTTTATAAATTTATATCACTCTCCAAACTCTAGTGATGCTCAATTTCTAATGAAACTTGAAAATTTGTTGTATGAATATGCTAGTAGATCACAGACCTTACTAATTATCGGAGACTTTAATATTGACCTATTAAAGGATTCATATTATGAAAATAGGCTGAGAACTTTGATTAAAAATAATGGACTACATCAGATTATCGACCAACCTACAAGAATCACTAAGGACAGTGCTACACTTATAGATCTTCTTGTATCTAATGAAAAATCCATTGATGCCCAGGTACACCATGTTCCAAAAATAACCGATCACTCAATAATAACTGTAAATGCAAAAGTGAAAGAAAAATATGAAGAATATACAATACAACACAGAGACATGAGCAACTTTAATGAAATGCAATTTCAATTAGATCTAATGGATCAACCATGGAATCCGGACTGTACAAACACCAATCAACTAGCAGAAACATTAGTTAAAACCATAATGAACACACTAAACAGGCATGCTCCAACTGTTAAAGAACCATTAAATGTCAATGGAGTTGTAAGCGTTGGTGGACCCCAGAAATAGCCTTGGAAATTGAAGAAAGGGACAGATTATATAAAAGAGCAATCTTTACACAAGAAGAAAGTGATATGAATAGGTATAGACAACAAAGAAATGAAATTGTTAGTTTGATCAGGAACCACAAGACAAATTATTATCAAGAAAAATAAATGATATGAAAAATAACTCAACAGAAATGTGTAAAACAGTTAAAGAATTAATTAAGGGAGGCCATAACAGACAAAAAAAGGAAGGTATTATTTTTGACAATGAGTTAGAAAAAAAGGAAAATCAAATTGCAGAAAAATTCAATATTTACTTTATTAACAGCATACAACATATTATTACATTAACAAATTTAACCCAAATTGAAACTGATTTAAGCCACATTAATGTACATCAATGCAAGTTCGAAGTTTTACCAATAGAGTTTTTGGAGTTAAAAAAATTTATATACAATTTACCTAATAAGAATAGTAGTGTCGATGGTATTACAGTAAAGATTCTTAAATTAGCTTTCAATGTAATAGGACAGAGATTTTTGCATCTAATTCAAATGAGTTTAGAAAGTGGATCCTTCCCAGAAACCTTGAAGACATCCCATATTATTCCCATTGAGAAGATAACCAACACTAACAAATGTGAAGAATACAGACCGATCAACATGGTGCCAACTTATGAAAAATTATTAGAGACCGTCGTAAATATCCAGTTTCGTGACTACATTGAAGTGAACAAACTGTTAACACCTTTTCAATCAGGGTTTCGGAAAAATAATTCATGTGAAAGACAATCAGTTCTTTTGAAATGGAAAAATGCTATTTACAAGAAGAAGGTGATAGGTGTAGTTTTTCTAGACTTTAGACGTGCTTTTGAGACTATTAATAGAGATCTATTATTATTGAAATTAAAAAGATATGGGTTCGGCCCAATAGTTATAAAATGGTTTAGTGAATATCTCAAAAACAGATTTCAAAAAACTAGATACCTTAATAATAACATACATCTTCAGCTAAAAAAACTACCTTTGGCGTTCCACAAGGAACTGTATTAGGCCCTGATTTATTTGTACTATACATAAATGATATTGTTAATGTAATTAAAAAATGTAACATTATTATTTGCAGATGACACTTTAATATATTTTATAGGAGATGATGTTGAAAAAGTAATAAATATCATCAATGATGAATTAGTAAATGTATATAACTGGTTAGGTAAAAATAGTCTTTCTTTAAATGTAAATAAAACAAAATTCATGATAATAAAAAATAAGTTTAACGAAATTGATACATCTAGTCATGTGGGAATACAAAATAATAGTCAAAAAATAGAAAAAGTTTATGAGTGGAAGTAATTAGGCGTAATAATAGAGTGTCACTTAACATTTTCTAGTCATTCAAACTATGTTATCAGTAAAGTTGAAAAAAAAGTAAATTTCATGGGTAGAATAAGCCAAAATCTTAGCAAGTGGTCTAAATTATTACTATATAAAACAATAATACTTCCCCATTTGAATTAATGTGCTAGTATACTTTACCTCCTAAATAATACTGAAATTAACAATCTTCAAAAAAACAAAATTGAGCATTAAGAATAATATTAAAATGTAGTAGGTATACTAGCATAAGAAGAATGTTGCAACTTACATCTTCGTTAAGTGTTAAGCAAAATATATTTTATAATACGATGACATTAATATTTAAAATAAAAAACCGAATATATCCAGAGCACATTTTAAATGAATTACTATTCGTAGAAGATGTTCATGATCATAATACTAGAAGTAGAAATAATCTTTATGTTCATACAGTAACAACAAATATAGGACAAAATAATCTGTTTCATAAAGGTTTAGTTGAATATAATTCACTTCCAGCTAATGTAAAAAACTGTACATACATACATTATTTAAGAAACAGTGTAAAAAATATGTAATAAATTACATTAATATTTAAGAAATTATAATGTATTATATGGAATTTATCTAGTTATATGCTATAAATAAAGTATATTATTATTATTAACAAATATTAAAACCTTCAATTTTAAGCCAAAGAATTATTTACAAATTTGAAAAGAACTCGCATACGAGCTGATGTAATTCTTACGTCACTTTTCTCCATCAAATATTAAATGCGAGCTATTATAACCAAACGTTTATAAAACAAAGCTTAACATATGCGTCATGGCAATGTTGCCAGATCCAGGGCTCAGGAAGACTGTAGAACATAGCGGGTTTGATAGCGTCTTGTATAAAAATATACGATATACACTTGAGAAAGGCGCGACGCCCCCTATAGTTCATTGTGATGAACTACGATTGTATAAAACTTTTTACAGACCCTACTTTTCCAAACCCAAATTGTATATTTTTTTATTGCAGTTTTAAGTAAACATTATCCTGTAGACCTCGAAAATATAGGAGAACGTTGCCAGACCCAAGCCCGGGTCTGAGAGCGTCGAAAATGGTCCAACAAGTCGGTAGAATATAGCGAAAACGGGTGTGTATAAGCGGTTTGACAAATATATATATATATATATATATATATATATATATATATATATATATATATATATATATATGAATTTGGCAGAGACCTCAAAGCTGAATTATATAAAATATGGATACGTAATATATAGATTTACCATTTAAAAAAATGGAGATTTTTATGTTCGAAGATTGGTATATTTGCGAAGGTGGATTGAACACCCTGTATATTATTCAACAGTAAATTTATGAAAAGATTTCAATAATTTTAAGCATCGTGTATTATTATAATTATTATATAATGTCACTTGTGGTATGTAAATATATTTTTTAAGAAAAGTTGTATTTTCAAAGGAAAATTTTAAAAATCGAGATTACTCGTAAAACTGTGCCGAGTGATCGAAAAGTGTAAAGATATACAGGGTGTTCCATTAAAAGTAAAAAAAGTTGAAAGTAGCAAAATCTTATATCAACTAACTTTGGCATTTAACTTTTTTCGTAACTCTTACTGTTTCCAAGATAAGAAAAGGGTCATCTTACGCGTGCTACCCTGTAGTTACATTATACATAAATACAATTCTCTCTAGAAGGAAACACGCTTGCCAAAATTTCGAACTTTAGCCCCCACAAAAATTAGATGCTAATTGTGCCTGTGATCATAAATACTTGGTACTAGTAGTAGGCACAATGCTATATTATATCCCACTTAGAGTTGAAAATTATACAAAATAATCAGTGTCCTTTGACAGTGACGGTTGTTATAATTCCCCCAGTAGCAGAAGATATTGACCCAATATTGGTGCTATATGGGTAACATATTATATTCAGGCCCAATATTTGGAAGATTCAACCAAGATTGGTACTACATCGCTTAAAGACTGGCACCCAACATATGTAGCCAATATTGCTCCTACAAAGGTCCAATATATAAATAATAAATTTAAAAAATATGTTTTCCTCTATATTGGTCCTATATTGGGCTTATATTTCAGCCCACGATATGATTAATTCATTGGTAGATATTTAATACTATATATCTAATTAATATTGGTTCAAGATTGGCGCCCAATATAGGTAACCAATATTTCTTCCACATAAGTCTTATATATTCATACTGTATTATTCTATACTGGTCTTATATTGGACATATAGTGCAGTTAATATTTCACCTTTATAGTTCCGACACTGAATAAGCATCCTTTAAACAAGGTTACTTGATTATTCAAGGAACCAAAATAGCTATACATAGGCGGGTGCTTTATATGCGTGAAAATGTTTTACAAATGTGTACCACGTCGAGACAAATGAAAGATAATTACAAGTTACCATAACTCACACGGTTTTATTAAATACTGAATACTAATAATACCTCAATACGTAATTATTGTATACTTCGGTCTAAATTCATAATGATCGCATTTCAAATTTCGCACCCAATAACGCACAATCAGCTGTTTTTAACCATCTGTTTTAGTGTTGCAATATCTGCTGCTAATCATTTCTGGTTGAGAAATTTATATGTACTGTTTGTAAGTGCGTTAGTTATTTATATTCATATAAAATGTAAGTACTCACTATAATATCCATATATTTTAATTGTTATAACCGCCTAGTTTAATTAGCGTTTTGTTTAAACATGAATAAAATTGTGTAAACAATATGTCTGTGATTAATTTTCAGAATAAGATTAATTTCAGTAAATACGATAATAGTAGGTACATAATTATGTAATTTCAAATTTATTAAAAATAGCATTATCTCGCCTTTAATACATTTTTACAGATTTTTATTAAAGTGAATGAAATATCAAACTTAAGCTACAATTTTTAACAAATACTCCTAGTACATATTTTTGGGCCAATATGTTGCCAATATATGTTTGATATATTTAATTTTATTAGTTATCTGTTTTACGTTGATACAATTTGTTTAACGTTTTAACTAGAAATCCAATAGATAAAAGTCCAATTAACAAAATTTAATGCGTTTGTGTTTTTATTTACAGTTTTCGCAACGACGCAAACGAATTATTCTATTAAGTACAGACTTTAAAGTACAGTTTTAAGTGTAAATGGACAAAATAAAAAAGTTGAATTACATTTAGCGGATAATAGTGCTTCATATTACGATGACCCTCTCCCCCTCCGACTTCATCTACAGTTGAACATTAATTTAAAATATGGACTGTCGGTTTATGATCATTATTATCGTCGTCGGTTATTAATATGATTGAGTTAAACGAACAGAAGATATACAAAGTGATTTGTGACAAATAGTACCTGTTGAGGGAGACATTAAACGTAATAAAATGTAGATATCAAGCATTATCACATCAACATATTGTACCAATAACAGTACAAGTATACTACACCAATATTACATTTGAACGGTGGATGAATATCCTGTGAATGCATTTCGCCAATACTGTAAAAGAATATTGAACCATTAAATGTTTCAACGTTGGTCCAATATAACCATGTTGGAGACATATTCTATGCACATATTGTGCCAATACTATAAACATATATTGAACCAATATAATGTTCCAATGTATGGCCAATATCAAACTGCAGTACTGGAGATATATTGCTTCCGCATATTGTGCCAATCTCATTAGTGTCTGTCATTTACAATGTTTGGCCAATATGTGGAAACAATATTTTTCCAACATGTGTTTGCTACTGGGGTCGCTGGTGTTATAATACACATGAGTTCAAAATTCCAAAGGCACCTTTGATGGAGTAATTTTTTGCTCATATTATACCTAAAGGTCAAATTTTCCTAGTGACATTTCATATTTTGAAACTAATTATTAGAAGGTTGATAATCATGAAAATTAGTTTAATAAATTTAACTGTCAGTATGACGATTATATAAATCTAAAATTCTAATACTTTATTAAAAGCTGTCGTAAAATTGATATATGTACTATAAGTATTTTTAAAAATTTTCTACAAACAGTAAATAAATGATAATGTGCACATTAAAAATGTTTACACGCATAAAAATAAACATGACAGCATAAATTAAAATTTATAATTGACAGCTGCTGAATGTTTCCCCAAAGTTAACAGGGAGAAAGAAGTATCTCTGTTTCAGACAGCTTAGCTTTGACCGAGAAAGAAATAGATTTTGACATCCGTGTCCTAACTCTAAAATAACACAGTTAAAGTTTACATTTATGAACTCTAACTATACCTATCCATCTCCTAATAATTATATTTGACAGGTAATTGTCATAGATACGATTGTAGATACAATTGTAAACATGACAGTCACTAGATAAATTTATTAGGATATGGATATTTCGAATTTTGATAATTAGAACCTTTATTATTTTATTTTTACCAAATTTCCATCCCAACCTTCATACGAGTTTTTTCTGCATTCGCCTGTCAATCTGCCTTCTTCGTGTAAAATGCACTATTTCGAACTTAAATTCCCTTTTTGCCACTGAAACTATAGACCAGAAAGATTAGACTTGAACTTCTGTAAAATTCCTGATACAAATGATTCCTGATTCAAAAGTCCTGATACATATCGCGTGTGCAAATTTTTTTAAAATGGGGAGATTTACTTTTTTCCAATTATCTCGAAGACTAGCAGGTTTACGGAAAAAAGGTGGTTATAATGAAAATTGTTGCTCGTAAGATGTACTATAAGGGTCCTACGACATTTCTTTCTATAACTAACCGTTTTGGAGAAAAGCGAGTGACAATTTCGAATTATTGTACTTCTGAAAAAAAATGCACCCATTTCCACTAACAGGTGCGTTTTTTTAATGTGGTATTCCCAGTAGACCCAATCCACATATTATTTGGAATGTAGAACAACTATTCTAGTTCCTCGTCAAGTTGTATATCATTCTTGACTTCGTAATTTTCCTGCATACTATAATTTTTTGGACTTTGTGCCTGTTGACACTTTCGATCTATACATTATGGACTATCATTTATCAAAGTCATAAGGATTCTGCTAGGTGTAAAAATTGTCAACTTCAAACACTATTCATTAATTCGATTCTATAGTTTTTTCGATTTTGTGCCCGTTGACACTTTTGGGGACTCTACATCTCTCATACTTTACTATTACTCAACATCTACACATTAGGGACTATCATTTAGCAAAATTTCAAGAATCTTGTCCGAGAGATATAGACCAAGAGTCAGCAACGTATTTCGAGTTGTCATTTCAACAGTCGTGAAAATTTGGGTACTAAATCTTATATACCTACCTGCTGAACACTAAAAGTCAATTCTGGCAGCTCCTTGCGGCCGGGTTATACTACCCTAAAATTACTAAGAGGGTGAGAAATAAGATTCTCTCTCTAACCTGCAGGCCGCTATATAACTGTCTCGCTCGCACTAACATGTAAACCTACATATACCTACTTTATTTATTGTGTCTTTTGACACAATAAATTTTTTTCAAGACTTTTAAAATAACAAAAATGTCACTTTTTTTAAATCAACATTTACAGCGTTCTGGCAACATTTAGAAGAGGAGGAAATGTTCTGGCAATATTTTTTATAAATAAAGAACACTAAGTAACCTCGAAAGTAACCTCCTGAAATTTCATGACTGTTACTTTAAATAAATTGAATCTTATTTCTCATCCTCTTAGTAATTTTAGAGTAGTATAACCCGGCGGCAGGGGGCTGCCAGAATCGACTTTTAGTGTTCAGCAGGTATATAAGATTTAGTACCCAAATTTTCACGACTGTTGAAATGACTACTCGAAATACGTTGCTGGCTCTCCGTCTATTAGGATTTTGTGGGTCCTTTGTATCAGTACCTTCACTTTTATATCACTGAAAATGTTAGTGATACAAAGAATCTCCTAGATGATGTCCTAGGACCTTTTTTATAGTACATTTTAAGAAAGCCTTTTAAGAAAGTTTTCAAGATAATCGGAAAAAGGTGAATTTACTTTTTCCCCTCCCTTATAAAAAACCTTTTCACTCGCGATATGCATCAGGACTTTTGAGAAATTTTTCAACCTCATAAAGAATAAAGCTGCACACAAAAATCTGGCTTGGGAATCTTTCAGAAGTTTCGTCATTTTTCGACCTAAATTCTCCTGGCCTACTATGCCCTCAAAAGAAATAGATGCCAACAATTGAAATCGGCTACTTTGGTATGAATTTTTGTTTGTACAGCAAAAGCATACTACGTTTTTTCATTTGCCAAAAATTACGTAACAATTAAAGTAATGAGAAAAATGAATCAAAACCCTTACAATATTTAAATCAAATGAAAGCTGATTACATTTTCTATCAAATGTAATTAATAGTATATTAAAGAACAAGTTTTATAAGACATGATTTATTGCACGAATGCTAGTTTAAAAAACGTCCGCGTAGCATGAGTGCATTTTTTAAAGCATGAGTGCAATAAATGTCTTATAAAACCTATGATATATGGTGAAAATGAAAATATTCAACAATTCTAACCCCAATGTTTTCTACTTTTCTAGACGTAATGTAATTTTGAACTGATTTTTAACCTTTTTCGTTATATCTACTACCCTTGTAAACGATTTATACATATGCCTTCTTACTGTGTATAATTTTGCCCCATGTAGATATTCGTCGTATCTATAGTAAACTCATATTTTAACGTTATTTTACAATATATCAACCATTTTCAATGGTTTCGAAATACGTAGATATGTAATAATATACTATATACTCTTGTAGGATATTCATCGTTGAATATAGTAAACTCGTATGATTAATATTAATTTGTAATTATTTTCAGCACCTCCGAAATATATATCTATAACATATGTCATATGTTTTGTAATACGTCTTTATAACTTTGAAGCTCTACGTGATTTCCTCTTACAACATCTATAGTTATGAGAACCTTGAAGACTTAACCTGGAGAAATAAAACAGATAAATATTTTACTTTTTATTGAAACTACTTAACTTATATTCTAACATACAAATATACAACAACAAAATGGAAAAGTATACTTGAGGGTAACAAAGAAGTCCTGGACGCGGTTATCTATAACATATGTCATATGTTTTGTAATACGTCTTTATAACTTTGAAACTCTACATGATTTCCTCTTACAATATCTATAGTTATGAGAACCTTGAAGACTTAACCTGGAGAAATAAAACAGATAAATATTTTAATTTTTATTGAAACTACTGAACTTATATTCTAACATACAAATATACAACAACAAAATAGAACAGTATACTTGAGGGTAAGAAATAAGTCCTGGACGCGGTTATCTATAACATGTGTCATATGTTTTGTAATACGTCTTTATAACTTTGAAACTCTACGTGATTTCCTCTTACAATATCTATAGTTATGAGAACCTTGAAGACTTAACCTGGAGAAATAAAACAGATAAATATTTTACTTTTTATTGAAACTAGTTAACTTATATTCTAACATACAAATACACAACAACAAAATAGAAAAGTATACTTGAGGGTAACATTTTGTATAACCATTATCTTTTATTCTATCATACCTTCTTCTTTAAGCTCAGAAATAATTGAAATAATCTCATCCTAGTTTTCTAAACTACTGCTACCCCTCTGTTTTAAGGTATACAGTAGAAAGCCTATCGACAACTTGATTAAAATACGGCGTTTTGTTTTTGGAATTTGAAATTGGTAGCTTGAGGTTAGAGCCTACGAATACATTTTTAGGACAGAACGTAGGGAGCAGAGTAAGTACAAAACAACATACTTTCATACAAGAACGTTTATTGATACGAGTAGTTTCGACGTTACTTAAAACATAATACATAACTTATATATAATATATATTAAAATAGTACATTTCGTATACACTAATAATGGTACTACATACCCGACTATAAAGTAAACATGGTAAGTATAACAGCAGTTTAAATAGATAGGATAGATAGTAAATATAACTATATCTATTTATTTTGTACTGATATAAAAAGCCGCGGATCGACTGATGTTACGGGCCTCTTGTAGTAATAATATCTGTATATAGTTTTCAAAATAATTTTTTCTTTGTATAGTTTAATAATGTTTGTATATTCTTCATCATGTATTTATATTAATCGTATTTAATGGATGTAATAGTTTAAACAATACCTGTATATAGTTTTCAAATTGTTATATCTTTTACACGTTTCACTGTGTTATCAATTATTTTGTAATGTTATAACATGTATTATATTATTCGTAAATAATATATGTAATATGATTTATATCTTGTCTTTTTATTTCTGTAATTTAAGGTAAAAATAAAAATGTAAATAAAACGTATCAAGATGATGCAGGAACTCAAAAGGATCATCTACCAGAACGTTTGCTGCACGAGAGAGGTAAAGAAATAAGAAACATATATACGATGTATATCGTTTATTTTATCATATTACATATAAATAGCAATACAATAAGATCATCTTACATAGTACAAATTAAATATTTACTAATTCTATTATTTTTCTCGCTTTATGCTCTGCGATGACTGAAATTATTTCATTTTCGTTTTCGAGACTGCTGCTAAGAGCTTTCTTTACAGCATACAACAGACGAAGTCTGTCCACTAGTTGATCAGGTGTACTCTGACGTATACAATCCGGTTTCATCTTGTTTAACTTTTTGGGGAGACTAACCTCAAAGTCTGTTATTCTGTATAAATTAGGCCTGATTACATTTTCGTATTTCCAATGTTTAACGCTTATTAGTCGACCGTTGCGCCTATAGTCTTTCTTATGAGCATTAGTAAGTCAGATTATTTTCATATAGTTGTCGATATCTTCCTCTGTTGGACTAGGAGAGCTTATTCGTTTAAGCGTTAGCAAAGTAAACAGGCCGGATGTTCCATTGAAAAGCTTGTTTTTAATTAAAATATCTTTTCCCTGAAACTGTACTAGCGAACAACCAAATCATCACTCATCGATGTCATTATATAGACCATACCTAGTTTTATCTACGTTTTTATTTTTTCCGCTAGCTAATAATGCTCTATAATAGTTAGAGAATTCCTGATAAATCTTTAAGTCAGAATCGCATTCTTCTCCTTCTTCATCTTCAACAGATGTAACTGGAGATGAGTGTTCAAGTTTTGGTGAGAGATTAACGGTCCCCAGTCGAGGTTCAGCTTTATCATGATGAAAGTAGGCTAATTTCTTACGTATAGAATTACGGGCGTTTAGTATTTTATTATTATTTTCTCCTTTATTGACTTTTGTAGTTGTCATTGCGGTTTCATGAACGGTGGTCTCACTGTGTCGACGTTTCAGATTCACGTCTTTAAATATTCCATTATTGCTAGGTGAAGTCTTATTATCACCATCTAGGGTACTATGAACAATTTTCAAATGATTTCTGTAGTTATCGAGACGTGTAAAATACTTTAAACAAATAGAACACTTTGTGTCCACGGTGTATATTCATATGACGTGCAAACCCGGAGCGTCGAATGCTCAGACCGCATACATCACACTCACGTCGCCGTTCCATCTTGACTAATGATTGAACATGAACTCCTATTTATATATCACGTTCCGTTTAACTTAATTAACCCTGGCTAGTCACCCTTCACCCTTCTCCCTTCATCCTTCACCTTTCATCCTTCACCCTTCAGGATCAACTGATGTTACGGGCCTCTTGTAGTAATAATATCTGTATAGTTTTCGAAATAATTTTTTCTTTATATAGTTTAATGATGTTTGTATATTCTTCACTATGTATTTATATTAATCGTATGTAATAGACGTAATAGTTCACCCTTCAGTTTCAATAAAAAGTAAAATATTTATCTGTTTTATTTCTCCAGGTTAAGTCTTCAAGGTTCTCATAACTATAGATATTGTAAGAGGAAATCACGTAGAGTTTCAAAGTTATAAAGACGTATTACAAAACATATGACATATGTTATAGATAGCCGCGTCCAGGACTTCTTTCTTACCCTCAAGTATACTTTTCTATTTTGTTGTTGTATATTTGTATGTTAGAATATAAGTTGTCTAGTTTCAAATATGTATGTTAGAATATAAGTTAACTAGTTTCAATAAAAAGTAAAATATTTATCTGTTTTATTTCTCCAGGTTAAGTCTTCAAGGTTCTCATAACTATAGATATTGTAAGAGGAAATCACGTAGAGTTTCAAAGTTATAAAGACGTATTTCAAAACATATGACATATGTTATAGACTTACATTTCGAAGGTGCTGAAAATAATTACAAATTAATATTAATCATACGAGTTTACTATATTCAACGATGAATATCCTACAAGAGTATATAGTATATTATTACATATCTGCGTATTTCGAAACCATTGAAAATGGTTGATATATTGTAAAATAACGTTAAAATATGAGTTTACTATAGATACGACGAATATCTACATGGGGCAAAATTATACACAGTAAGAAGGCATATGTAGAAATCGTTTACAAGGGTAGTAGATATAACGAAAAAGGTTAAAAATCAGTTCAAAATTACATTACGTCTAGAAAAGTAGAAAAAAAATTGGGGTTAGAATTGTTGAATATTTGCATTTGCACCATATATCATAGGTTTAATTTTTTATCTCTAATTTTATATAAGGCGTTTTGTATAGATCAGGAGTCTCACGATAATTTATTGTCATATACTGCCTTTGAATATTCTAAAACAGATAAAGCTACCCATGTTAGGAATTTTTAAATAAAAACACATTTCATTGTAAAAAGAATAAGAATAATTTCAATTTTATTTATCAGGCGATATACATTATATTATTTTCATATATTAGTACGCAAAGTTATCGTTTCATGTCTATATGGTGTAAAGCAATAAGAACACATATGTAGAAACAGTTTACAAGGTAGTAGATATAACGAAAAAGGCTAAAATCTGTTCAAAACTACGTTATGTCTAGAAACTAGAAAATTAGAGAATTGTAGCATACGCTTGTTAAAGAACCGGTAACAACTTATTACTATAGATACGATGAATATCCTACAAGAGTATATAGTATATTATTACATATCTGCGTATTTCGAAGCTATTGAAAATGTATGATATATGGTAAAATAGCGTTTAAATATGGCGACGAACTTATTTCTTTTAAACTGACGACAACTCATCATACAAAACATACTGTATTTATGTATTCCCTTTCTCTGCTGATATGTTTTCTACAGTGTGTTTTTAAATATTATACCGCGTTCTCTCAACATATCTGTATAACCTACTAAGTATGTCCTAATGGTAAAACTGTAATTGACGAGATCTAATATCATAGTAATATTATAACAGATTAGGTGACCTAACAAACTCTTTAAAGAAATGTTTATTTACATGTATGAGATAGTATTTAACATAATGTCCTTACATACTGGGTTACGATAGAGAGGGATAATCATAGGAGTTGCTGAAATGTATGATATATTGTAAAATAACGTTTAAATAAGAGTTTACTTTAGATGCTACGAATATCTATATGGTGTATAAACACTTAGAACGTATATGTAGAAATCGCTTACAAGGGTAGTAGATATAACGAAAAGGGTTAAAATCTGTTCAAAATTACATTACGTATAGAAAACTAGAAAATTAGATAATTGTAGCATACGCATGTTAAATGTACCTATTCTTTCACCTCGTCTGTAGTAGATATAATGAAAAAAGGATAAAAATATGTAGATTAGAAAGATTAGAAAGATGTAGTATAGGGTTTATGCTTATACTCAGGCTCGTAATCGTATGTAGCGTATCGATGCTTACATAGTATAATTATTTTCTCAACGTAGGATATATCGATATTTTTCTAGTTTGATTAAATCCTATAAGTTATATTCATTTCACCCTTTTTTTATTCTGTTAAGACATTTATAATAATCATAGGGAGCCTGGTATTGGGCATAAACCGATTGCACCTATTCTTTCACCTCGTCATTAGTTATACTCGAACTTTATGATTTCATATATGAAGAATACGTTTAGTGATGAATACTCTGTGTTCTAGAATACTTGTATGGGGGCTAGGAAGCTTGATTTGAATACTACAATCTTGATCACGTGGTTGGAGTGTACTGATACCTCGATTGTGTGCATAGAAGTATAATGAGTACCCGTTATCGTATATTCAAATTAGTTGAATATATGTAGTACAACTTTATAGATTCTACAAAGTTCCTATCAATATTAGAACAATGAATGTAGACTGATGTGTGTTATATAATACCGATTCTCGCATATACGAACTTAGGAGCTAGCTGCTGACTCTGCATGACATTAGATGATTATGATAATGATAGATGATCGTGATAAAGAATGTTGTTATTTATAGCAGCGACTTTATTACAATTCTTACTAGAATATAATTGTATGATATCATATCATGATATGTACCTACAATTTGACTACCTAAATTAGACCTTAGTCTAAGAATAATCATGTGTTTTATCGTTATCTTATGATATCAGGAATGCAATACTTCTATTAATCTTTAGTTTAGCGTAGATATAAATCTCTTTGTATAGCTCAATAAATGATAGTTATAGGGCTGTATTGACTTATATAACATTTCTCTCATATATGAATATTTTAGTTCAGAGAGCATTTACCAACAATGCACAATTTATACAAAGCAGTCATTCAAAACAGGGTAAGATAATTCGTATGGTCTATTAAATTTAAAATAGTAATCTGCTGTTCAACTTGATTTAATTTTCGTAAATGTCTAAATATTACAAACATACAAACAAAATAGACTTAAGTAAGAAACAAAACGTATACATTACATATCTAAAATTGTACAACATATTGATAGGGTAGGTGAATTGCAGGCATTTAGCAGGCCCGTGTTTCTAGCTGTGGATCCATAGGCTAGAAGAAGAATCAGAAAAAAGTATTAGGCAATGTTCATTGAATAGACTACCTGTTACATTTCATACCTTATTCGTTTCGATAAACATACAGTCAGCATACGGTTGATATGTTTCTGTCTTTACTTTACCTAGGTAAACCAATCCTAGAGACAGAGTTTTATTCGCTATCTATTGGTTGAGATCGATCACTTTACCTTCAGTAAGTTTGTCGGCGAATCTTTTGGGTAGATATGTTATATGTTTTTCAGCGACAATGAACACAGCTCTGCGTCCGTACCTGCAGGTGATAATTTTGACGTCCGATATCTCTGCTACTTCCTTCACGTTGTATTCGTGCAATTTCTTGACGGGTTTTGCTGTTCCGACTGATTGGTTCAATTCGTTTAAAAATTCCATTTCTTACTGTAAGCAATCGTAAAACATTTACATATCAGGCACTCTTAAAATATAAGCAAATGAAGATAAAACATACCTGCTTGATATATTTCAAATAAATTTGCAGGATATAGAATTATCAAACGTTGATAATTTCGCGTCTTCGACTTCCTTGATACAGTAACCTGTTGGATTAAAAAACTATGTGGGTTTCACGCAGATAGAAACTACAGTCAGTCTATAATAAATTTCAAAATGATTAGTTTTCATAAAATAATTAAAAATAAAAGCAACTTACTCGATGAATTTCAGATAAGAAAAATTAATATTTCTCAAAGATACGAAATTGTAGACGATCTAAATGGAAGTTAATTTAAAAAACAATCGTAAATCATTTACATATAGTTTTTAAAATATAAGCAAAAATAAAACATACCTGATTTTAATACTGCACTAGATGTAACTATCTTGATCGAGAACACTTTTGGAATGATAGGGAAACAGAAATTTCGGGGTTTTTATACTAGTTTTTGGCGTCTGCGTAATTAGTATGCCATGAACATTATTATTTTTTAAATAACACAAAGAAATCTGTTAGTTATTATAAAAACACTTTGTCTTATTCTCCAGCTAAACAATAATAATAAACACGTTTCTCGGTTAAAAAAGTTAATGAAACGTACATCAAATCTGTATGATTCATTTGAAAGCAGAAATACTAAACAAGTGACTATATTGAAGTTTCTTTATGATTAGCTCATGCAGAATAACACAAAGAAATCTGTTAGTCATTATAAAAACCTGTCCAAATAGTACTCGACGTTTTTTCTCTGCAAAATAATAAACGCACTTAAAATTCCTAGAGCTCGTAACAATGAATCATTACACTAGAATGTTAAATGTTATTGTTCGTATTTTTTAAATAAATTTCTTGATATTAATAATCTTTTAAACGTAATAACAGGGAAAGAATGTTTATCTTTTAATCGTTTTGGTTCATATAGCCCTGAATATTAGAATAAGTAATGAAACAATCTTTTGAAAACTACGGTTTTTAAAATTCATTTATTGTATTTAAGATGCTTAATATAACTGTTGTTAGAAAATCTAAATTCCTTTCAGTCATTTGTATGAACGTTTGTTTATTTATGGTTGAAAGCAGTTTTAAAGAATGTCGAAAACAACACGACTAATTAGTTTGTACGTATTTTCATGCAAAAACATTTAGTTTGAAAGTAACTTCTTAAACAGTTTTAGCTACAGATAATGTTTTTGAATTTTAAAAATAATGCTCTACAGTATTCTATATTCTTAAAAGTTTAATTTAAATAAATTTTGAAGAAATCATAATGAACGATGCTAATTGTTTTCTTTCAAATAGAATTTGCTTTACTTGTAAACCGTATGTTAAATGTTTATGACGTATATTTAAACATGTCAGATTGCAATAGAGATAATCTGACTGTTGATTGACAGTAATCTTTAGAGATACTTTGTATACTTGAAAGCAAATTTTTATTATTACGTTTCTACATGTTAAATTGTTTTCGCATAATTACATGATGACGTGTAGATCTATATTTAAATATCATTTAGGAATGACAACATAAGATTTATTTTGAAATAAATTTATGAGAGATGAGATATGCTAATGATACCGTGAATTAATTTAATTCGAGCATCAATATGAGAAATGATAAATGTAAATGAGATGAGATATGCAAACGATACCGTGAATTAATTTAATTAGATCAATTAATTTAATTCGCGCATGCATATAAAAATGAGCTAGGCTAATGAGAGACGAGATATGCAAATGAGAGAATGAGATAAGTAAATGATACCGTGAATTAATTTAATTCGAGCATCCATATGAGAATTGATAAATGTAAATGAGAGATGAGATACGCTAATGATACCGTGAATTAATTTAATTCGAGCATGCATATGAGAAATGAGAGAGGTGAGGTGTACAAATGAGAGATGAGTTATGTAAATGATACCGTGAATTAATTTATTTCGCGCATGCATATGAGAAATGATATATGTAAATGAGAGATGAGATATGTAAATGATACCGTGAATTAATTTAATTCGCGCATGCATATGAGAAATGATATATGTAAATGTGAGATGAGATGTGTAAATGATACCGTGAATTAATTTAATTGATCTAATTAATTTAATTCGCGCATGCATATGAGAAACGATATATGTAAATGTGAGATGAGATATGTAAATGATACCGTGAATTAATTTAATTTAATTTAATTAGATCAATTCGCGTATTTAATCCGCGCATTTAATTCGCGCATTTTTTTAGACCACGCCTATTAATTATCTTCGACCTTTGCTAACATGCAGCAATCTCAAAAATCATGTCATCCTCTAACTCTGGCTTTGCAATTTTAATTTGGTGGTATTTAGGGAACATAAATTTAATAACAACGAAGAAATTAGCGAAACTTCGAATTTATTAACAGATTACTTAAAAACAATATAATAATAATAATAATAATAAGCTTTATTACCCAACAGCATAAGCCAATTACAGGGAATACAATAAATAGAAAAATCAATTGCATGCGAAGTAAGTGTACATATTACCAAATCATATTTAATACAACAATTTTAATGAATTACACAAAAAAATAAATATAGTATCTGCATATATAGTTTAAAGTTGAATGAAATAAACACTTGAAAATATTGTAACACCTAAAAGTAATTAGATGCTATTTCCACAATAGTTTTTTAAGAGTCAACATTTATGTCAGTACTATTACTTATACTATTGTAATGCCTACATATTGAGTTTACAGGTGACTTCAAGCTTAGGTTAGTTCTACTAGCCGCTAAATAAAATGTAACATTTCTCCTACTATTAAGTCTCGGCACATGAAAATTGATTAATTCTAAAATGTATGAGCAATCAATTTTATAGTGTATTAGCTTGTACAGAAAAGTTATCCCCTGACAAATCCTTCTACATTCACAGGAATTGAACCCAAATGTATTTAATAGGATTTGGTGGTCAAACCCTCTAGTGGCATACTCGTCATAACTCTTGTACCATAAATACTTCAAAAATTTCCTTTGAAGACCTTCAATATCATTTTTGTAACACTCATAAAATGGACTCCAGATAAATGCACAATATTCAAGTTTGGAGCGAATTAAAGCAAAGAATAATAATTTTAAGGCATCAATATTAGTAAATGGTTGGCAGTTTCGCATAATAAATCCCAACATCTTGTAACCTGAAGAAACCACTTGATTTACGTGTGCTACAAAGGTGAGTTTGTTATCAAAAATTATACCTAAATCCTTAATTTGCTCTGATCGCGACAAAGGTACTTGATTAATGGAATAGGTAAACAGTATTGGAATAGTCTTGCGAGTAAATGATACCACTTTACACTTATTAATGTTTAGATGAAGCTTATTTAAGGGGCACCAATTGGCAATAGAATCCAGGTCTGATTGAAGAGCAATACAATCCAATTCAGAGGTCACGGGTAAAAAAATCTTAACGTCATCTGCGAACAATAATATCTTAGATTTAATATTATTACATATATCATTAATGAACATTATGAAAAGGAGTGGGCCTAAATTGGAGCCTTGTGGTACTCCAGAAGGGACCATATATTCATTTGATGTATACCCATTATAAGTGACATATTGCCTTCTATTTTGTAGATATGATCTAAATAAGGAGGTAAGTGCTGCACTAAAGCCAAAATTGCAAAGTTTTTGAAGTAGATTGTCATGGTCAATCCGATCAAACGCTTTAGAAAAGTCTGTGTAAATAGCATCAATCTGACCATGATTGTCCAATACTTCCGAAGAAATGTGTACAAAGTAACTTAGATTTGTAACGGTAGATCGTCTTTCAACGAACCCATGTTGGTATATTGATATATTATTTTTTATATTGTGATAAATATGTTGAAATAAAACTATTTCTAAAATTTTGGAAAAATTTGACAAAATAGCAATCTGTCTATGTCAGAAATGTCGCCACTTTTAAACACAGGAACAATTTTAGCAACCTTCCATTGCTTCGGAAAAGTGGAGGTTTTCAGGATTAAATTAAAAATAATAGAAAGCGGCCGAGCTAAAATACCTGCACAATCTTTGACAAAAAAGCTAGGAATTTGATCATTACCAGCTGTAGGTTTGTTCTTTAAACTTTTAGTTGCGGCAATTATTTTATCCTCGGTCACATGATCTACACTTATGGAAGGAAAGTTTATGCGTAAATTATCATTATCATAATGACCATTATTGTTTGATGATACTACTGGGATATTGTACACAGAATAAAAATATTCACCAAATTCATTAACTATTCCTTGAGGTGTATTAAGTGCTGCATCATCTTTACGCATTATGCTAGGGATCCTACTGCTGTTCCTCTTAGTTTGTATAAAGGACCAGACGGTTTTTGAATCGGTAAAAATAGATTGTTCAACCGTATGCACATATTCACTATAAGCATTTTTAATTTTTGTCTTAGTCAAAGTTCGAAGTCGACTAAACTCATTATAGTAAACATTAGAGTGTGTCATTTTATATAAATTATATAAAGACGGTACATACAAATCGAATAACTCATATAATATAGAGTAAAATTTGTTACAAACGTCATCCACATTATTATAATTGTTTAGAACAGACCAGTCAACCAAAAGCAGGTCGCTATAGAGACTATGGTAGTTTGCTCTACGAAAATTATACGATTTATTTTGAAGATTTGGAAGAAAGCTGGTTCTAGGGAATGTATTAAAATCTACAGAAATCCTTAGAGCCGGATGGAATACATCTTCTATAACTAATGGGGTATCATCCCGTGTTACGTTACACACAATATTAGACATAACTATTTCCAACAGTCTTCCGTTAACATTGAAGTAAAATTATATTGTGTAATGTTCATTAGAGCAAAGAAATTCTCTAATAAGTTGCTTAGAGTATTATTAATTGACAAATCATTATAGTGAGGTATGTTGAAATCCCCAATAATTAATAAATGTTTGGTAAGCGAATAAAGTTCAACAAAGTAATCTAACAAAATCTCAAGACATTCGACTGTAGGAGTACGTGGAATATAAATAGTGAAAATATAGAAAGTGAGCGAATTAATAATACATCTACTTCCAACAATATCAAACGATGGAAGGAGTGATAATAGATCTGATAAATCAAATTTATAAGAAATTATTTTATTTTTTAATGCAATCAAGACTCCTCCACCTCTTGTAACATTATTCAATTCAAGATTGCGATCGCAGCGATGCACGGCGTATATATCTTTTGGAAAAAACTCCGAACACATCGTTAGTCATCCACGTTTCAACTAAGCAAATAATGTCGTATTCACATTCACTAATAGAAGAACAAAACTGATTCACTTTATTCCTTAAACTTCTTATATTCTGATAGTAACATAATATTCTGCTACTGTTGGGACATTCTAGTTTTTTATAGCATTATCGAGTTTTTTTGTAATGATTTTGGGAGTGCCGTTTACATATTTAATGGTTAAATTTGACTCACCAGCGTTTCTTCTGTTATTAAGTGTTTGTCGTAAACCTGCAAGGTGTTTCAATTGCAATGGTGTTTGATCAGATGCAAGACGAATCTTGGATGTTGGTGGAAGAGACTGCTTTTTTTCAAAACCTTTATGGCATCATTTTCAGATTGAAGCAATACTTTCAATGGCCTAGGTCTGTTTTGATTAGCTTTTCCTAACCTAAACACCCTTAGTGCAGTCGTATCTATATCAGCTAGACTTTTTATAATTTCAGTTGCTTCATTTAGATCATCGGTGACAGGACCATTTCGAGAACCAGAAAGAGATTCATCTAGGTTATATATGATTACATTACATGCCCGTTTTTTCCTTTCATTAATTTCCGAAATAACTGTTTCAGTAATCTCTGGTACAGCATCCTGATTATTAGCTGCTGCTTTCAGATCTTTAATTTCATTTCTTAAGTATTCAACTTCTGAAGTAAGTGTAGATATTAATTCTTTTAATTCAGATAATGTTTTCCTACTACATACGCAATTATCACAATGAAATACAGGTTTCCGTTTATCAGCGGTCAAGTATAGTTGAATGTCCGTTCGTGATAAACCAGAACACGTAGAGTGAAAAGGTAAATCGCATTTATTACAAATGATTTCTATTTCCTGATTCAACGGCTTATTGCAGGCGGCACAATTTTTTATCATAGGCATCTTAGGCACTTTGATGTTGCACACAGTAAAAATTAATATAAATTTCAGAAAACAAACCACAAAAAGTAAGTAAATATTGAGAGCACAAAATTCATGCATACATGCAAAGTTCAATTCAATCTAATTCAATATAAGACACACCACCATCCGAACTTATTAAGTGCTAGATCATAGGTTCCCAACGGGTGGGCGCTGGAGCTTTTCGTGGGGGCGGCAGCGGGTCCAACCTAATTAGAAATTTAATGTAATAAAATCCTTTGAAAATACATCTATTTTCATGAAAATACATTTTATCTAGCCGTCTAAGATGTTTATCTTATTATTATGGCGTAAATAAACATTTAAATAAGCATTAAGTATAAAGATAAACTAATTAATTGATTCGGTTTAGGACTGTCGGTAACAAGTCTATGCAAGTTGGCAAGCAAAGACGTGATTTACGCAATCAAGCATGTTTCGACAAAAATATGGGAATTTGTAACAACCTATTTGCAGGGCAAGTGCACCGAGGCACCGCAAACAAACAAAGGCATACAAGTTGTTGCGTGCTCGAAATCAAATCTTTAAAAGGCAGGGATAGCTCTTCTAATGTCTTATTGTTTTTCTGTGCTTCGCCAGTGATCCATCCTCGCGCGTGACTGATAAAGTAAAGAAGTCATTATAGCCATTAGTTTTATAACTTTCAATAAATCCGTTGAAAAGTTTATGTATTGAAATTGTGAATTCCAAAATGTCTGAAACTAAGAAGAAATGTCGGCAGTACAACATTGAGTATTTGAAATATGGATTTATGCAATCTCCAACAAACCAATTATTACCTATGTGTTTAATTTGCCAAAAAGGATTTTCAAATGAAGCCATGAAGCCTTCTGGGCTCCAAGAGCATTTAAATAAGTAGGTATTGCGTCCATTGGGCTGACCCCCTCCCTTTTTATGCAAATGACCCGCGATCTAATTAATATTCAAATGAGGCGTGAGTAGATAAAAATTGAGAGTTCTGAACCCACCCCCCACTCCTGACCTTGACCTTGAACCTATCTCTCTCTAACACATGGTGACCTGAATCTATCTCTGTTACCTAAACGTGGCAACACCGCATTCTCAAGGTCATCAAAACGGCAACAACGCATTCTCAAGGTCATCAATATGGCAACAATGTATCTTCAAGGTCACCCAATGTTGGTGACCTTGAAGCTATCTCTCTCTAACACATGGTGACCTTGAATCTATCTCTGTCACCTAAGCGTGGCAACAATGATCATCAATATGACAACAATGTTGTGACCTTGAACTCAAGGCCACTAAATAATGTATCTTCAAGGTCATCAATATGGCAACAATGCATTCAAGGCCACGCAGATAACTAAATAAGGTATATTCAAGGTCATCAAACACCATTCAAGGTCAAGCTGTAGATATATATATATAGCAGGTTGCATGTATGGGAAGAGTAAAGCGTTTGCAGTTGCAGTGTACAGTGCAGTGTTACAATGGAAAGCCTCGCTAAATCAATTGAGAATGCGAAAGCGCAAGCTCTAGAAAAGCAGTTGATGGCTCCAAACGAGCTTCCTAAGGATGCTAAATGGGCACCGCTAGTGAATCAATCAGTGTTTTATTTAAACAAATCAAAAAGTAACGTTGTATTTGTTGGATTATGTGCTCATTTGGGATTCGCTCCTGTAATAAAAGTAGCTGGAGTAAAGAATCAGTGTATGCTGTTTGATGAAACGGAGTGGAACGCGTTAATAACCAATGAAGGAGTCATTAATAAGTACTTTAAAGCAGGAGAAGAGGTCGGGGTTCCTTTGAAAATTAGTACAAAAACTATCTCGTTTGAGCGTGTTAACAGAAATTACGATAAAACAAAAATCATAAAGATAACTGATGCAGGAGATGATGAATTGTGTATTTAGCGTGGGAGTCCTTATATGAGCTGTGGGAGTCCTTATATGAGCTGTGGCAGTTAATACCGTTACTAACATATCGATTAAACCTTCTGAAGGGTATGGAATTTTTCAATTTCTACCATAGCATAATAGATGGTGTTGTAGACATGCCGGGTGACTGCATAGTGAACATCACTAACATATTGGAACCATTAATGAAGATGCAAATCCAGAACGTGTTTGGAATGCTAGAAGTTGTGCATTATCTACCAGAAAAGGTAATAGTGGATGTGGAAGTCAAAAGGTGTATTGCGTAATGGAAGAATGAAGAGGGGAAAGGGTGGGAGCGGGTGAATATAAGAACACATGATCTATGCGTAACGTAGTGAAACAGAATGGGGACGCGTAACAGTGAAGACGTATCAAGAAAAGCTATTGATAAACTGAATGCTGTGGAGAAACTACGGTGTGAATTAGAAGCGCTAGAGGAGGATGCGGCACACGAAGCTGTTCATGGTACGGGGATATTCAGTCCGGAATATTGTCAAGAGTTAGCACAACGATATAGAATAGGCGTGCAGTTGTGTCAAGACTTCATTAGAGGCGTGATTTGTAATGAGTGTTTGGTAAAAAAGCTCATTGAACAACAGCTAAGGGACTTTGCATATGACTTAATAGAGGAGGGATTAAATGGGTGGTTTAGTGACATTTGATGAAAGTAAAAACAAAATGCATTTCATGTTAACATGGGAGTATGCACATCGTCAAGCACGCAGAAGTCAATGGGAGATAATAGCAAGGGATAGGGTACGATTTCAGAGACGAATAAGCTACGTGGAAAATGTAATCGCTCCAGTTTTGAAAGAAGAGTATAGAGAGGATATCTATAATACACGTTTTAAAAGTGGTGGGGGTATAGTTTAAATAGTCACATCAATCGCTTACCCTCAGTTACAGAAATGGGTTTAATCAAAGTGGGTTGGCAACATTACTGGGTTCTTGAAACAACAGATAAGTGTGAAATTAAATTTTCGCGTTATAAAACGCACAATACCGGGTTGTTAATCGAAAGAGCTAAACTATCGAACACTGTGGTTGTACGTAGTGAAAACGATTATCGATACACTTCGTGTGCAGGTGTAGAAGTCCATTATTTGTTAAAAAATGGTGAACTTATAAATATACAAAATTATGGATGTACAGAACATGGTTTGTTCCAACATCGTCATACTATTAACTTGTTGCTGATAAATGTGATTTCATTCTTTTCAAATGTAAATGTGTTACACCGTATAGTGAATGGATTGCTGCAACTGAACGTGCACGTGACAACCTTGCTGCCGGTTTTCCTGCTGGTTTGGTGCGTTATCTGGATTGGGAATTAAAGGGTAGTAATTGCTATATATTCAATTGTGAATAGTTATATAAGTTTGTAATAGACAATGAATAAATAGTTGTAATCATATTATGTTGTTTTAATAAAACCATTAAAGAATTTAAAAACTTTATTCTGAAAAATCCATTACATGAGTTTTATATAAGTAGTATACATTACTTAATGCACAATAGCACAGTGAATGATGATGATAAAAGCATGATAAAAGCATAGCCTGGAGAGCTGGTTCCTCTGGTAACTCCACCACCGGTTGTGATACGAAACGTCGAATGTAGTTGCTTTTCTCAGATCCCTTCACGTAAACGGTATCCGCCTGCTGAGTCAAGCGTTGCAGAATTACAGGAAGCATAAAGGGAGGAGTGCATCCTTCATTCCAATCCAGACAATGATGATTATGCATTAACCAAGTAGCTTGTTGACGAAACGTGGGTGGTAAGTTGCGAAAGGCGAACGGAGGTTTGATAACGTAGTGAGACACACGATGTCCATCAAACACGGCTAATTCCTCGGGTGCAAAGTCTTTTTCTGAAGTCTTGAAACCTTGCACATCGATAACTAGCATGATCGAAGCGTGCGACTATACTAATAAAGGTAACAGGTCCTTGGACGTATATAACGATTTCCTTTACAGTTGACGTACTTGCTTCGTCAATGCATTATACGTAAATACACGATCGTGCAAAATGAGACAGTAAGCAGTAGTGTTCGCTGGAATGCTTTTGTGAGTTTCGAAAGTAACTCGAAGAACGACAGCTTTCCCTAGCAAGGAATCTTTCTGTCACGAACAGTCGATGACGATTAGAGGTGTAAGTGCCTTAAATCTATCAGGAGCCAGTAGAGGTGCGTTGGGTTTATCATAGTACGATCGTTGAAAGTTAGCATACATTTCGTATAAAGTAGCATATCGATTTTCACCATAATTAATATTTAATTGATAGTAAGGATATCTTTCCGTATTTAAAAATACCGTCACGTTTTGAATATCACAGGCGTCGAATGCGCTCATATCTTTCTGCAACTGACCATCACGATCGGTTTGATACCCTATGATAACGTAACGGGGAGTTTCCAGAGTGGTCGATGTTTTAATAGACCAACTGTGCTTATCCATTTGCGGTACAGCGGGGTAAATATGTGTTTCCCAGCTTCTAAATGCCACTTGAGTGACAATATTTTTCCCAATATATTTTGTTAATGATAATTCTTCCGCTAATCCCGGTTGAATATGTGGAACTTTCCAATATACTTTTTGCAAGTTAACCTTAAGCTTTTCATTAGCATCGGTGGATGTTAGGGCATCGACATCCGAATTGCTTCTAATTAATACCAATTCCTGACGAATATTCATAATAATCTTTCCATAGTCTTCAAAAATCCCCAACAGTGTTGATAAAGGTATGCAGGCGCAAGAATTACCTTTACTATCTAGCAAGGTGCTGGTACCATCCGGAAACCAACCAGCGTTTTGTAACTTAACGCTTTCATTCGAATTGTGGGAAAGGTAAGCTTTCATGGTGGTTGTTAGACCAACTTTTGTTACAGAATCCACCACAACTCCTTTCATTTCGTACCGAATCTCACTAAAAAGATATGCAATACCATTGTTTATAAATTTACCACTCGCTGATGGTTTACCATCTTCTTTCAGTACAGTACCTTCTACATATAGATAACTACACGAAGGTAAAGTGGACATATCCTCTTGAATAGGTATTCGAATTTCGTCATTATTCTCAAAACGAGTGGTATAAGGTTGGTGAGTGTGAAATTCAGCTCCAACAATCGAGTTATCGACGAGCACTTTTTCGTTTACATTTAGCACATTCATTTTGGGATAACAAAGCCTAAGGTTTGCAAGAATAAGCGGTTACCCCTTGTCAATTGAGTAGCGACCGATGCCTGACTAACCATTTTCCGCTTCCAACACGATCTTTTATAGCCAGAGCGATCAGTGCAACATCGAGGAGTGTTGTATTTGAACACCAGCATCCACGCTCTTCAAATGAAGTCCTATCGTCACGGTTTCCCCTTGGAAATTAACCAAGTCCCCGTCTTGATCCAATATTTTAAGGGTAATGTTTGAAATAGTATTGACATTAATTGGTAAATAGGGTGCAGTCTCAGGTGCTTCTATTATTTTGAATCCAGGAGGAACACTGGGGAAGAATTGATGTATCACATGGGCAGGTGCACCATTAATATAATTTCCTGTTATTATATTACATTCTATCATTAGCGAGTTAACCTTGATAATTTTAACTGGAAAATCAGATAGGTGACGTTCCTTAGCTTTTAAGATTCTATTCTTAAACCCTAACAATGTTCCGATAGAGTGTTCAACTGTAAAGTCAATGTCGTGATCGGCTTTTATAATCGATCTTAGGGTATTATGATTCGGATCGATGTTAACAGACTCACCGTTTACTTGAGAATTGATGTATTGAGCTATATCAGTAAGCTCATATGACCCTGTAGGTATCTTTATTATTCTTTTTCCCATTTTAAACACGTTGTTTTTATCCGTTACGTTCGGAATAGTATTAAACGTTTCGAAATTTGTCAAACGCATAACCCATTTTTTTGTAGGATCCAAATATATGGAAGGGTTAAAAGGAGAAGTTGAAACAGACGTTATAGCGGAGAAGATGAATGTTTAAGACATCTCAACATTCCCAGTAAGACTATAGGGGAAATGTTAAGGAGTGTTATCATATAAAAAGTTCAGCGCTAAATGTCCACAATTGTACGAATTTAGCTTCTGAAAAGCATCGTAGTTGTAACGAATACTGTTTAAGCTACCATCACTTTTAAAGTAATGAACGAGTTCTAGTGGGGGTTTTAACTGTCCAATACTATCAAAGTATAATATATTTCGACCACGTTTAACATACGATGTCCAATGCGTACCTTCCCCATCTGTATCATCCAAATTCACAATTCCACATTCGTTTTTACGGATACGTTTCGGCAACCCGTTTCGCATAAAAATACCTCTGAAGTATGGAATTTTTAACTCGTTTACGTACTTTGACAGATCGATATTGGTCAGTGGTCGGTGTGGTAGCTTTAAGGGTAGTTTTTTGGAGGTCTTAAATACAATCCTAATCCTTTTTTGTACGGTTTCAAATATAATCCTTTTCCTACAGGCGCTTGCTCCATCGCTATATTGTGTCGTTTCGTTTCTTCAAGCGCTGATTTCGCTGCTTTTGCTTCATTCACTGCTTTGGCAACCGCAGCTGCTCCAGTTCCTAACGAGCCTATAGCTCCGAGAGCGGCAAATAAAGGAATCAGCGGTAGGAAACCACCTTGTTTGGGGATAGGTATAATCCGACCTTTGGGAGCAATGATACGTTTACGTTTCAAGGCCGCTAGGGCAAGACGAGCAGACCGTTTTAAAGATACATTTTTTACTTTACCACCAATACGTTTTCTAGCTAATTTGATGGCGTTGTTGAACGTTAAAGTACCCCTTCTTTTCACCTTAGATCGTTGTCGTCGTCGAATACCCATACCCAATTTTCTTTTTCCAGACATAATGCCGGACACAGTAAGCGCAGCCGCTCTCTCTCCAAAACGAGCATCCTTAGAACGAAACCTAGTGCCTTATGTCCTAATATACTATCGGCTTTATGACGTTCACCAAGATCGTTAGTTTTTGAATAGACTATGTAGTGCTCTTTACAAGCTTCATCCAACGGGTTTATTCCTTTGTCTCCACGAGCAAGCCTTTGATGTAAACGGGTGCCAGGTCCGCAGTTGTTATACCCTGGTAAATGTAATTCTAACGGTAACTTATTAATGAGAGTGTTGATCACTCCCTTCCCCTTACGAGTTGATTGACGATTCTCCGCTTTTCGTAGAGTACGTTTCATAACACATTACTCCTCCTATCACAGGTGAAGAGTGACTGTAAGCTTGTTTCACCATCTAAATATATTTATATATCACACACGTGTGCTCCTCCCTCACAACGTGTCCTACATGGAGCAGCTAAAGTTGGTGCATTAGAGGCACAGATTGCCGGTTGTAAATCGGGATAATTGTTCACCGACGCCGCAAGTTTTTAAACATAGTGTATTGTTGGGTGCAGGATGCAAACGCGGTATGATATAGGCAGTTCCGGATGTGGTAAAACCAACCTAATGATAAGTTTACTAGAACATCCAAACGGTTTACGCTTCGAAAACGTATATGTCTATAGTAAATATCTTTATCAACCGAAATACGCATATCTCCGCGATCTGTTTCGATCTTTACCCATCGGTTATTTCGAATACGATTCTTCTGAAACTATATTACCGCTTAAGCATGCAAACCAAAACTTGGTTATTATCTTCGATGATGTAGTTTGCGATAGTCAAAGCACCATACGTGATTACTTCTGCTTCGGGAGACATAAACACATCGACTGTTTTTATTTATGTCAGACATATTCTGCGATACCTAAACAACTCGTAAGAGATAATTCAAATCTCATTGTCGTGTTTAAGCAGGATAATACTAACTTAAAACACATATTTAACGATCATGTTAGCGGGAATATGACTTTCGAACCGTTTAAACACTTGTGTTTACACTGTTGGAAGGAGCAATATTGCTTTTTAGTAATCGACAAAGATTATCCACTTAATGGGGGACGTTATCGAAAAGGTTTCGACTGTTACTTCACCATAAATACCGAAGACACGAACTAAACGTTTTAGTAAACATGGACAAGCGTGTAGCAGAAGACTTGGTTAAAGCACGACGACATGTTAAAGAGAAATACAAAAGTCTCAAGTCTGAAATTGCACGGTCAGAAGTGAAACTACAACGCCGCTATCAACCTATCACTCAACCATTGCGTGAGTTTATAACCGGAGTTAAAACGAAATTATTAACTCCGAAAGAAGAACCCTTAAAAACGGAAGTTGCTTCTCCCATACCTACCTCGACTCAAAAAAAAATTTATAAACGACTTCCACCCGCAAGACGAATAGGTATGCCTCGCGAACCATCACCTATCGCCCTAAAGAATGCGCACTACTAGCGTTCCCTCACCTGATATCTCGGTTTTTGAAACAGAAGTCCTGGAAGAGTCTGGGGTCCCAACATTGGATCAATTGAAAGAACAACTTGCTGCTGTTGGGTTCAATCCGGAATTCCAAACTTACCAATAGATGAGACCTTTTCTGGTAGAGCTAAAACTTATATGGAGAACATGTTCAGGGATACTAAGAACGAGTTCGATCACCATTATGGAGTACGATTCCATCCGGAATCTCAGCAGTACCTAATCGGAAACTCCGTACTCACTTTTGACGAGAACGACTTTATTATTAAAAAACCCTCAGGCACAATTTTTAAATATACAGGCACTCCTGGTTTTTACGAATTAGTATTTAAAAAAGCACCTATTGGATACACTCAATCAGACTTACAGAAGTATAAGGACCTTCTTACACGTAACAATGCTACCAGAAGAGGTTACATTGAGGGTGCACCGCTACACGGAACCGGAAAGAAATATTCAAATATAATTAAAGCTGGGGCAAGATTCCGAAGCGAGTCTACACCTACTACACCGGTCACGCGATCGAAAACTCGCACATTACCAAAACGTGGCGGTGGTGATATGCGCGTTCTCAACTATAATAATATACAGGTGGATTTTATACCTTGGAAAGATCCTAATAAATTAGTGGACAGATTGAGACTCCTTTTAAGTTCAAAATCGGCTGGTCACACCGGTCACACTAATGAAATCATATATATTATAGATGAATTGAGAGCTGCTAAAATTATCGAATAAATCATCACACGCGTATCGATCCGTTTCATAATATTGCTAACGTTAGTGCAATCATGACGCTCAATAAATTCGGTAAACATCTTCACAAAACCCCTGTCCGAGTGAAACTCGAAACTCGTTCGACAGTGTACCTATTAGAAGATATACAAAATGTAAGGTACACAACAATGATGTATATGTGAGCGGATTCCGAGCCTGGGTGGACTCCGAGCGAACCTACTGCTGTATACACAAGTCCACCGAAATATTACAATTTGAGAGGTAGCAACAGTAAACGGGAATACACAATACCGTTTACAGAAGGGATTGTACAAGCAGTTTACAGCTCACCAACATGCATTATGTTTGTAAACGATAAACGAGTTGGTGCTGCTGCCAACTTAATTGGGAGACGTTTGAGAAAGGCGATAAGATTAAGGTGCTAAGTACGTCGGTAGATCCGTCTGCAACCGGCCCATTTTACTTCGAAGCTATTATTAGTCATCCATATCACCATATATCATCATTACCTCAAGACGATGATTCTGGATAAGTTCGGTAAACATCTTCACAAAACTCCTGTCCGAATTAAACTCGACGCTCGTGCAAAAGTATTCCTTTTAGAAGACGTGTCTAATGTGCACTACGAGACAATGTTGTATATGATGGGAATATACAATCATGAAAACGGTTATGCACTTTTGAACTCCACCAACTTCGAGTATGTCGTTCCTTTAAAAAAAGGTAGCATTAAACAAATCAAATACTATCCCACAGATGCGCAAATCTTTTTAAACGATACGTTACACGATGCCGAATCACTCATCGGGGTGTCATTGAAGACAGGGGATAAGTTTAAGGCGAAGAAGCCTGGATCAAAGGACATATTTATTTTGAAAGCTGTTATTAGTGTTCCAACATTTTCTAAATGAATATAAAACGTCAAATAATTGAAGAATTGCATAAACCTGCTCGTAAACGATTTCGAAGAAGACGCGTAATCGTAAAAGGCTTGAACGATTTATACATGGCCGATCTTGTGGAAATGATTCCCTATGCTAAAATAAATAAAGGTTTTCGATATATTTTAGTATTGTTGAATATGTTTAGCAAGCGTGTTTGGGCGTGTCCACTTAAACGAAAAACTGGTGAAGACGTCACGAAAGCAATGAAAAAATTATTAACATCAACAGGAGGTACTCCGGACAATTTACAAACGGTTATGGGAAAGGAATTTTACAACCAGCATTTTCGTAAGCTAATGCAAACTTTCAACATCAACCAGTACAGCACCGTCCGGTAGAACGTGTAAACCGAACTCTTAAAAACAAGATGTGGAAGGAATTTTCAATGCAAGGGTCATATAAGTGGTTGCAGTTATTACCAAACGTTGTTAACCAGTACAACGATACCGTACACCGCACCATCGGCTACAAACCCATCGATGTGAACCACAGCAACGCCAAGATTCTTTTACAAACAGTTTACGATTTCCAGAAAACCAGCGACCTGCGAAGTGCTAAATTCACAGTCGGTGATCACGTGCGAATCAGCAAGCATCGGGAAGCGTTTGCGAAAGGCTATACTCCCACATGGAGTACCTAAATCCTCCAAATTAAAAAGGTTAATCGAACCAATCCCATAACGTATATCTTGGAAGACACGAACGGGGAAGAGATACGTGGAGGCTTCTACACGGAGGAATTACAGATGGCTAAACATCCTGAAGTATTTTTAGTAGAGAAGGTGTTAAAAAAAGGGAGATCAAGTTCTAGTCAAGTGGTTGGGCTTTGATAATACCCATAACTAGTATATAGCAGCACGTGATATAGTGCATTAAGTAGTATAGTGCATGCAGTGTATGTATTGTGTAACGGGTACATTTTCCACCGGCATTTAGTTTGCAGAATTTTGTATTAATTCTTATTAAAAATCCTAAGTTCGGTCCTGTGGACTTCGATTTATTTAAATATGCAGTTCATCATGCAAACTTTTTCTATAGAAAGCACTTTTAAGAAGGGAATGTTTCATATTTGCTGTAATTAAAGAAGTAACGTCATAAAGATGTTGTCTTTTTCGTATCTTGCTACCTGGCATTTTAATATAATATCAATTGCTTCAAAAAAAAACCTTGAAAAGAAACTGTGAGAAGCGCTTAGTCAACTCATTTATAGAAATATTTCGGTAAACATTTTGAGTGTATACGATTCGTAAATACACTTTCCTTTGTCTGTTATTTGCGTTTTAAAAATTTTAAGTCAATGTAGCGTAGGAATATCGTCTACAAGCCACATGCAATATTATTCCACACTGTTTGGGCGCGAAATTTCATGTACTGCTTTTTATACGTAAGGTCGGGAATCCTATAGTAGGCCAAGCAACAAGCGCCCTTGCCGCATAAAAACAGATGTGTTTTCGCGTAGCAATGGAGAGCAAAGTTAATAAAAAGGCTCGCTGGGGTTGACGCGAGACGAATACGAATACAGACTCCACTCTGGAGACTCGACACAACACCCTGATAGCTAGAAATCGATAGCTGTTTTATCGTTTGAGTTCCGATCAATAAAGATTGATCGATTTTGAAGCAGTGTTTACGGATTACTGTTCATTAATCCCTTAGAATTGAAAGACATTCTATTTAAAGTGCATTACCGTTAAAGTTATTTCGTTAAGTGCTAAATCCTTTTGAAAAGGTTTTACGTTCCGTTAAATTGTGTTTGAAGTACTTGTAATTACTATTACTTCCTTTAATCTAATCTTCAGATAAGTGCAGTTACTAGCGAAAGAAGAATCTTTTAAAAAAAGCAATCCTAAATTTAGTGACCGATTTTCGTGCGTTTGTAAAGTAAAATTCCGCTTAAAGAATTTAAACGCATTTAATGTTATAAGTGAATTAAAACAATTTGAAGCTCCAGAACATTTTCGCTATTTTTCCGGGGGAAAATACATACGTATTTACGTAATAACAAATTAAAATCTTGTTTTTTCGTGCCTGACTCTATTGGTGTATGTAATCATATGGGCTGGTATTACTAATTAATATTGCGTTTTTGGTACGAAGAATCCACACTTCAAAGCAACGCCGAGTTTTACCACAATTTCCCGAAATGAAAGGCCAACTTTCCAATTTCTTCTGGACTATATGTATGGTGTTCCATGAGTTTGATGGAAATACTCAAGGTACTGTAGTTTTAAGGATTTGTTTGTAATTCAGTGAATTAAGAATCTCACAGTTAAGAATTTTTCTTTAGGGAGAGCTCTCCTCGTTAGTTAAAAATCTTTAAACTTTAATTTAATTACAATTCATTTATATTGATACTTTCGAACTGATTTAATTTGTCTAATCTCATGTAGATATTTGTTTATCTTTTTGTCCAGAATAAGATAAGTCAATAATATTTGTGTTAATGCTTTTGAACAATATTTGTGGTTGATCTAATCAATTTTTTGAGCTATTTTCATTATTTAATGAAAAGTTTTAAATGAATTTTTATTGATTAATTTTGGTATAATTATAACCTAATAAATTTAGGTTGGACTTGTAATAAATATACGATGTGAGTTTTATTTTTATCTATGCAAAGTTGTGTTTTAATTATTTTCCTGTTAATAAATGTTATTAATTCAAAACTGAATGATCTGAAAAACGGAACCATATTAGTTATGAATGCTTAGTTTCATTTCTTCAACAATTTTAAGTAAACAAAATTTTGTTTCAACTAAATATTCTATTCATTTTCTGGTTAATGGATTTAATAATTTTTAATGCTTATTCAATTAACATCTTTGATTGGTTAATTTATAATTACCTAAGCTCATAACCAGATGGCGCCCTTTTAAGTTTTTATTTGTGTTTGAACCCTTATCTATTCCTTTTCACAATTTATACAGCTGTGGAACCAATACCTACGACTTGATTAATTAATTTGTAAGAGAGAGTTTAAATCTCAAGCTGTGACAGATAATTTTTTTGAGTTTTCAGTTACAGTAAGTATACATTATTTTATTGTTATTTAGACCTGCAAAATACTTACGTTTCAATTGCAATGTTAATATATAACTATCATTTTATGTAAGCAGTAAACAATAATAAATCACTTTTTGATATCAATAGTGTGTTTTATCTCGTCTTCTTCTACCTTTAGTTAGACATTTACAGAAACACAGAGTATGATGTATATAATTTATTCACATTAGTCAATACAATACCATAATGATTATAATAAATACATGAAATATGTATGGAATGTAGGACAATTTACAATAATGAGTAGAACAAAGCACAAATACTATTTACAATAATACATAACAAGGAAAAGGCTGTTGTCAACGTAGTCGGGGCCTCTGTGATAATACTAATCAGTACCGTAGGTTCTACGAACAAACGAGTTCCAAAATTACACTTCGGCTTGCAGTAATTCTAACAGACGATCCAAATTCTGATAACTATCACGCCCCGGATGAAAGTCGCGGTGTCCCCATGCTAAAGTGTTGTGCGACCCGGGAATAATGTAACGTTTGTTATCGGCTGGTGATAACGCTACTTTATTCCGAAGTTCTGTGTACATAGCATGTAAACGTGATTTGAATATAAACATATTGCGGAAGAGCACAACACCATCCTCCACAACGTGACGGTAGTCCCTCAACGGTGAGATCGCGCTTAATTACCGCCTTTTTTACCCCTTTCGCCTTTTTAAACGCGATCTCACCGTCGCGGTCAAGCTCGTTTACACAATACGTTTTAGCACCTGCACCGTAGAAACTGCAGAGGGGCACTCCACAATAATCATTTTTCATTTTACCAACCATCGAGGGCGTGCGCGGGATACCGTGAATGTTGTCAGGCGGGAATTTTGAGGTGTCAAATTTATCTAAGTGTTGCTTCATATCAGCATAAAAATTTTTAGTACGAATTTCTATAATGAAAGAGTCAGTATCTGTGTACAGCAAGCGCACGTTATCACCATATAAAGGTTTGAGAAAATCATAAAAAAATTCATACATTATCGTTTTAGAAAGACCCAAAATAGTAAAACCCACGTACACCGGTTTATTGTATGTAACGGAAACTTTTTGTAATTCTATAGCGACCAAATTTTCCGAAAAGACAGCAACGCTTTTGAATTGAGGCTTTGCTACTAAAGACTCGGCCCCATCATGACGTTCCCAATGATTGACCAAACGAACGTCCACCCTTTTATCGACATTTTCCATTGTCTTCCAAATAAACTGTTAACCATTAATTTGAAGAAGTACCTGTCCGCTTCGTTAGTCGCCTGATTACGTAACGTGTCAAACGATCGAAAAAGTCCTTATACGTCGGCAACGTGTCCTGTTCGAGTTTGGAGAAGCTGTCGAAGCTAACCCCATCTCCAAAATACTTTTTAATAGTCAAACACTGGTTGGAAGTTAGATTTTGAGACAACTTATCCAAACTAGAATTTAGAAATCGTAAACTGTCCAGAAAGCGCATTTTAAGACATACCTGTTGTCGTTGGGACCCGTTCCTAATTTCATCTACCAAAAGCCGTTTCGAAAACGAAACGTATTTCTCTTTATTGAGCGCAATCACGTCGATTGCTTCTTTTTCTAATGCCAATTGCTTTATGAATAGATGTGAATCATATCCAGTCAAATTATGGAAAAATATCGGTACGAAGTCGGGAATTTGATACATTAGATTGCACACGGAGTGAGTCGCAACGCGGTACTCGCCGCTGAGGTGACAGTGATCTTTCACCTTAACGTCGTTTTCACCAAAGGGTCTGTTACAAATATGACACACGGTTGCATTGTCATAGTTCAAAGTTTGTCGCTACGATAAAAGTCGCATGTCTTTAACATGTTTTAAATGATCCTTATACAACCTTCTAACATCCCCTTCTAAGCGCGTCATAAACTAACTTGCTGCATTCGGACCACGGTACAATTCAAATTTAGATAACGCGTCATCGTAGGAACACTTAATGTAATACGCAAACGAATGTGGTTCGTGTTCGTACGATGTCATGGTAAATTTTCCCCGAGGATCTGGCTCAACCGTGTCCAATGGTTTCAACACACTTTCAAAATCCGCGTAAACGACAAAAGGTACTGTAAGTTGCTTTTGAAAATTTTCAAACTTCAATAGATTACCCTGCCGGTCGTGCCCCAATTTACCGCGTACGGGTTCGATAGTTGGTAACTTGGTGTAAACATGATTGCAATCAAAACGGGTATGTTGTTTAATCTACTTTCACTTGGAAAATACTGCAAACAGCCGTCACAAAAGTGTTTTTCTCCATTGTGAGCCGACAGTTGTGACGACACCAAACGCGAAAAGTTTTTTATCCAACAGTAATGACTATTACCCTCCATATCGGAAATTAATAATAAATTTACATGCATTTCTGTCTTCTGCTTAGAGTAATACAGAGGCCCTACAACTTCTTGTTTCATTTTTCCGTCTTGAAATACAGCTTCCAAACCATACACGTTAATGGATAAGCGTGGATTACACGCTTCAAATTTCGAAATAGCATCCTGTTTGACAGGAAAGGTGATACCTTCAAAATCAAACTGTTGCGCAAAATTTGGATACGACGTCGTCCTGTCGGAACGTCCCCTCGGCGGATACAAAGCGATAGGTATACTACAGAATATGACCTTTACCTATGTATGAACAGTAGCAGCATACAAATATCTATTAGGTTCAAGTAACTATTGTTCATTTATTTATAAATGTGTGTTAAGACAAATACATAGTTCCAAAACATTTAACAAATCCCATATAGCATCTGCAGAGCAGAGCAGGAAGCAGAGCTACCGTAGAAGCTTCTATGTCCGCTAGGGATAGTCATCTAAGTTGCTAGACAGAGACCTACCAAAAAGCCACTAGACAGAAACATGCATAAAAGTCCCTAGGTTCCACAGAGATACGTTCTAGATCGAAAGAGACCGGTGTCACCAGTCGCAACAGTACGATTTAGCAAAGACCCGAACCTGTTAAACAACAGCAGCACTATTACATGCATAGCAGAGTCTCGAACCCGGCAAGAGTTACTAGCCTCCTCTATTAGCCCCTAGCAATTTAGCAGAATCCTGAACCAACACCTGTAATATAGAATCTTGACAAGTCCCTAGTTTGTCCCCAACATATATGCAGTTTGGTGCCTCTCCAGACAGTATGGTCACATGTGAATGCTGTGGAACTGGCTGCGTTGAAGTAAAGTGTCCATACTTGTTGACGCAGATGAACTTGGAGGAGTTCGCTGCACAGAAAAGTTCGTGTCTCGAGCAGTTGGAGTCTGGGGAATTGTCTTTAAGGAAAGATTATTCATATTATTACCAGGTTCAGATGCAGATGGCATTAACAGGAGTGAATTTTTGCGATTTTGTAATATGGGGGCCCAAGAATGATTTTTTTCTAGAACGGGTGTTTTTTAAAGAAGATTTTTGGGTAAGTGAATCTTCTAAAGCTATTGAATTTCACAATCGGGTCATAATGCCAGAGCTACTTGGGAAATTTTTTACAAGGACAGAGGCTACAGTGGAAACATGATGTACATGTGGGGGCATTGATGATGGAAGGGCCATGTTATGTTGTGACAACGACAATTGTCTTATACGATGGCACCACTTAGAATGTGTTGGACTACATGATATACCACTGGGGGCTTGGTATTGTAATACTTGTGCTCCAGACTTTTAACGTGTAAATATATATTATTGTCAAATAATTAAACCTTTGTAGATACCTACCTAGGTACTAGACTTAAAATGCTTTGTAAATGCCTAGTTAATAGATTTTACATTAGTTGTAAATACCTACCTAATAGATTTTAAATTATTTGTAAATATGATAAAGTTCCTTGATGAACAATTGTCTTAATAATTAAACTCTGAAAATTGATTTTGTTTATGTTTTTATTTAATTTGGCAACATTAGATACATTACCTACATTGTTAACATCAAACTTATAAATTAAATAAACTTTTTTAACATCAGGATAACATGCACCGCCTAGATAACGATAAAATTAATATTTACTAAAAAATATATTTATTCCAAATAATATGAATATTTTTTTATTACATAGTGATAACTATCATTTTATGTGGCTACATTAATGTTTCCACTGATTATAGTTACAAATAACTATTCAGATGTTGTAAACGTAACATAAACACTAGTCTATAAAGGCACTATTGGCGGGCAAATATTAATAAGGGCACAGGAAACAAACACAATCTCATATAGCAATGGTTCACTACCGCCTGTACTTAACATGTCGATTGACACAACATCATTACAAATCCTGTATTTTTGTCTTATCATTCCTATTACCCTTTCAACATGAATTCTGACATGAGCAATTACTCTTGTACTTTCTAAGTCTACAGGATGCAATTGAGATTGCCCTTTTGTGAAGGCTGGCACTTTCACCGTAGCTTGAGAAATTTCTACAAATTCTTTTATCAGAAATCCTCGATCGGCCATTACAACATCCCCAGGACTTAAATGATTTAAAAATGTTGAGTGCTCTGTCAAAAATTTATCGGAAACCCTACCACCCCATCCTACACTGAGAAAACAGACAGAACCTTGGGGTGTAATTCCTATCAAATATTTAATCGTTTGGATATGTTTATAGCTTGACCAGGATTGCGCTGCTGTCATTAATTTAGACGGTGTTTGTGATTTAATTTCAAAGGCGTCTATTATCACCGTTGTTTTGTCATGAAATGACTCTTTAAAAAAAGATGGCATGGTTTTTTCAATACTGACCTATCTGGCCAAAATTTTTGAATCTTAAACACATAATGTGTAGAACAGTTTTAAAATATGTGGAACTAGTTGACGGACTAATACCAAACCTGTACGCTAAATCTTTATAATCTAAGTTTAACCTTAATTTTATCAAACATAGTAATATTTGATTTTTAGCAGACAGTGCTGTGTTTTTGTGCACTCTAATATATGGTTCAATATGTTTTACAACGATTTCTAATACCTGAAACGTATCTACACCAGCGTAGTATCTGGTTTTTACATTATTGTTTTCTACACTTTCATAGTTTAAGGCTAATTTTAGTAACTTATTTTCCAAGTCTTTTGCTACCGTAAGAGATAAAAACATTTCTGTCAACTGCTCGCAAGTTAAGTTGGTTTGAACGTGCTTGCAATTACTTTCTTCACCTTCATCACTTATTCCAACAACTGATGGTAGCTCTTGTTCCTCGTGTTCTGCTAAGCTATGTTCTGCCAATGGTGTAACTTCTTTTTTCACCTATTGTTAAATCAAATAATTAGCATTAATTGTAATTAATGAATTAGCCATGTCACATAAGTATTTACACATAAAACAGTAAGCATCTGAGAAATAACACATTTAAAGAAGCTGTAAGAGTAAGTTGCCTGGCACAGTTATATCTATTCAATTATTAGCGAAGTTTAACACTGCAATATTTATAATTATCAAATTCGGCGTAACGCCCTTAATCTAAAACAAGTTATCAACTTTATATCTACTTTAGGATATTATATTTACATCTTCTTGCTAAAATGACAACAAAAAAATGCATATTGCAACAGTCATAATTTTATATAATAACAGAGGACTAACAAAATGTTAATAACATAGTCATACAACTATCACACTACTTGATTCGGCAAGGTGCATGCACAGATTAAAATATACACAGCACATTTTTTTAATTATTTTGTACCTTTTTCCGTTTAATCCCACGTTCATATCTTCCCACTTTTGAACTTGAAGAACTTTCTGCAGTCTCTTTGTACCCCATGTTCACTGATGGAACCCAGTCTGGATTAAGTTTATCATCCAATTTTGCAGGTTTTCCTTGAATAAAATTAATATATAATGTTGACAATTAATATTATTACATGTACATAACTACCTGTATAATAGTGATAAAATGTATAATATGATATTAATTTATATCCAAAATATATGACAGTTATTTGCTTCACTTTTATTCAATTACAATACAGGTAAATTACTTATTATACGATATATCCTACCTATTATGAAATGTTTAGAGCACACTCGTGCACTCTTAATTTTGTTTTCAGTTAAATCTGCACGTCTAATAGCATTTAGCCATCGTTCTCGTCGAAGGGCAGATAATTCGTTCAATTCCACTTTATGTTTGAAAGCCAAAATCTTTGGAATTGGATAGAATAACAACTTATCGCGATTACTTCTACTACCACAGTGTACGACACAACAAAAATGAGGCATTCTGGTTATTTACACTTCCGAAATCTTTATATAATTCAAACTTCCACAGGCCCTCCACACTGTTAAATGACACTTTATGCAATGTTTGCCTCCATGCGGCCATATTGGATTTAATTTGACAGCGTCTTGGACCGCCCTATTGCTGGTTTAAGAGTGAAATACAATTCTTCTTAAACTTTATCAGATTAAATTGATCTGATACGATGCAATCCAATTCGATTCTATTATTTCAATATTTTTAGATAAATTCTTCTTGAGAACTCACCACGATGCAGTAAGTTAAATTTATTTCTTGCATGAAATTCTTTTTTCGTAACCTCACTTTTTTTATCATAGAAACGCTTGCTTTTAAAGGTTATCCAAAACAGAAAGCACACAACCTCCTATCACTACGTTTTGGAGATTACTGATATTTTTTAAAATTTTAAATTACATTGAAAACATATAGAAACAAAGAAATATAACACTCATCAAAGCAATCCAAGGATTGATTTGACATTTAACATTTTTCAATAAAATAAATTCTTTTTTAATTGTACATTTAGTTACATAAAAAGAAAGCCCAACACTTCCTGAAAACAATATAACACACTTATCTATAAAACCCAACAATAACCTACAATTTGAGTCGGACGAGCAAATTTTCACGGTCGACTAAAATTGTATTAAATTTCATTTAACTATGTCCCCATACCAATTTGACCCGTTGAATCTTTACACAATATGTTTATTTAACTTTTTCTATTCTATTAACGTTAATAACAACTATTTAAAATTCAAAATTAACTAAATTAGAATTTGACTATCGCCATGGGTCTGTGGACATTTTTAAATTGAATTTAACTGAGAATCGCACGACGATGCCGAGAACCAATAGAAACATTCCAATTTGAATTGTATCCATGACAATCACACAATTTTCCGGAAATTTATAATATATATATATATATATATATATATATATATATATATATATATATATATATATATATATATATATATATATATATATATATATATATATATATATATATATATATATATATATATATAATTTTAGTTTTATATTTAGTCATAATACTTTTTAGCCTCCAGAAAAATGGACATTGATGGAAGCACCATCTGCTTAGAAAAAGATGGGACATTTATACAAACTGACGAGGAAATTCAATATTTTTCGAATGATGTATTTTTTATTGCTTACGAAGGATGAGAAATGGATGCCAAATGTATCTACTCCGGAAATTATAATTATACCAAATATATCAAGTGACACTGATAATTCCACTATCATATTTGTTTTCCTCTGATATACTAGAGAAAAATGGACAATATAAAGAAAATGTAGCTTTTAACACTATGGAAAATATGAATTACAATTTCTTGTGGGAAAATTTGTAGTAATCCATGATTCGTTTACCTACATTTCTAGTAACTGAATTAGACAATGGAACTCGAAAACCATCCATTATTTCAAAAGTAATTAATAATATAGTGGTGGAAGAGCTCTCCGAAATTAAAACCACTATAGCAATAAAAGTATAGCCAAAAACATAATTAATAAATATCTCAACAGTTTTCAGGATACTGATGAGATGGAAAAGCTTTTGGTGATGGAATTAATAGCTTGGTAGCTAAATTTGTTGATCGTAACAACTATTTAAACCACCCTCATAAGCGAAAACAAAATACTAATACAGAAGTAAAATTGAAAAGACACAAACTTCTTGTAGCCAGTGCTGGCTGCGCTAAGCATGGGAAAGCATAGATAAGAATTTATCAGCAGAGGAAGAGTTTTCTGATGAAGTTCAAAATCATGAGTTGGTACGTAGTAATTTAACAGTTGACTTTTTATAAGAATATCTATCTGGGCACTATAAGTAATAAGGAGAGGGCTTTTTTGAATAGAAAGATTCTGCCAACTGATGATGACGTTAAGAAAAAGTAACCAATTTTTACTAAAAGCGTAAAATATATATTTTATTACATTTTGAAAGTAGACCTAGACTTAACGTAGACCAATTTAAATAATTTTACGGAGAAACTGGAAACCAAGGTAGAAAAATTTGTTGCATTGCCTTTGGGGTAGAGAAGAATTACATTACAAAAAATGACCAAGAAAACTTATCTTACTAAGCACTTATATTTGTTGCCAAATATTTTAAAGAGCACTCCAAAAATTTTTATACAGTTCGGCTCAACAAACCGCTGCTGTTTCTTGTATTATCAAAATTCTTTATTATTAAAAATACGTTTTGATAAATTTAATGTTAATCTTAAAAGGGAGGTCTGTTTTCGGACTGGGACTCAAATCGCCCGCCTTTTTATTTCAAATCGATGAAGACTACATCTTGTCCAGTTTGCGTGGCGCCCATCTACCTTATTATTTGTACCTACCTGTGTTTAATTTTATAATCAAAAGTTTTTGTGATTAACACCCACGATGCCACAGAATTCGATTGAATAAGATGTCTCTGCTGGAGTAAATAAGTCTAGTAACGTCAGTATCTGTAGTGAAAGTTTCAAGCATTTTCGTTGAGCAACTTTAACTAAGTACGAACCTGTTTATATTTTAATTGAAGTAATTAAGTATTCTACAATTGGAGCTGATGTGTGGGACGTTTGTGTTTGACAAAATGACTAGATTTATTCATATATATGTTATATGTTACATAACTTACATATATGTTATATAACTCTGACCAACCACACTCCTTAAAAGCTGCACATAAACGCCTACGTCAAACCTTGTAAAATAGTTTAGAAGCGAAGTTAAATTTTGTTTTCCTGAAATAGTTTTGTTTATGTTTTGTCTCATCTTAACAGCAGAAATGACATTAGCTTTCTTAGTCACATAGTGAAGTTGTAATCCACATCAGATTAAAAAGTATCATCGTAAAAATAGAAGTTATTCTCATAGAATTAAAAGAATACGAATCGAATTAAAACGTCTAATTAAGCAGTCATACAATTACTAAATTCAGCAAATAGAAAATAACATTACTTCTAACAACTTAAGGTAGTTTTGGTGTTTAGTTAAAAATAGACTATTCATAGTATATAATCTGCTTTTGAAATCAAGTAAGTAGTAAATTACCCCACACAAATATTGCCACAAAATCAAAAATGATAAAATTAAGGAATAACCCTAATTTTGGGCTTAATTAAGTACTATTCGTTGTCGCATAACCCATTTTTCTAATAACCTAACCTAACCTAATCATTCCCTTAATTGGTAAATCGCTCCCTGTAAATAAATCCAAGAAAATAAATAATAAAAAGCTGATAGAACCATGCCATAATGTTGCGACCATGCGGAAGCTTACTATCGGGTTTCTCTATACATACCATTTCTAGAGGTATTTATAAACGCACTAGAAGAACGGATTTAAATCACCGTGAACTATTTACCAGCTTCAGATGTCTTTTGTTACAAAAACTGGAAGACTTGAGGATCATCGATAGTATTGAAAAGCTATATGAATTCTACTACACGGATCCGTTAACAAGCGATTTAGTAACTACGAAAGCTGAGTTATTATTCTTCCATCAGCTTTTACGTCGGCTGGAACACATACCGCAAAACGTAATGGAAGCTTTGAATGTGTGTAAGCGGTTGCTGCAACTTTCGGGTACCCTTCCAGTATCGACAGCTACCAATGAACAAGCATTTTCCACCCTAAAAAGGATAAAAACGTACTTCGGCAGCACAACTGGCGAAGTACTGTTAAACGGACTTGCTATGATGGCAATCCGTCGAGAAGAAGCGATTGACATCCAAATGGTCACGCAAAAATCCTAAATACGCCACTGATATTAATAACGACTTGGACGTGTAAAGAAAAATGATTGTCTGCAGGTAATAGAAAACGGTATGGTTTATACTGGTTCACTAATGATTGCTGAATTATTTGGCAAATCATTTTTCAACGATAACGGAAAAGAAATTACATTTAGCCTTTGGCAACAATAAGTCTACTTCTTGCACAGTAGATAATGTTGTTGATCAGTCCTTTTTATTTATACCAGTCACTGCCGCTGAGGTCAGATCTATTATACAAAATTTAAAAAATACTAATTGTGTTGGTGTGGATAACATCAGCACCAAAACTTTAAAAATGGCATGTGAACTTGTAATTGAACCTCTCGCATATCTGATCAACTATTCAGTTGAGCAGGGAGTATTTCCTAAATTATTAAAAACAGGTACTGTGATACCTTTACACAAAAAGGGAAACCCTGAAAGTATTGATAATTATCGACCAATTACGATAGTTAGTGTGTTATCTAAAATTATTGAAAAAATAATGTATTGTAGAATAACTGACTTCTTAAATAAATATTCATTGTTTAGTGATTCACAATATGGCTTTAGGACTGACAGGTCCACTGAAAAAGCTGTTACATATTTTTTGGAACATGTCAATAAACAATTAGATAAAGGCTATGAGACTGTTGGTATGTTTTTGATCTCTCAGCCGCCTTTGACAGCTTAGTTATTGAATTCTTATGTGAAAAATTATATGCTCTGGGTTTTAGAGGCACTATATTAGAGTGGTTGAGATCATATGTAACTGATCGTAATATATGTGTAAAAATAAATGGTACGAAATCTTCTAATTTTAGGTTAGAAACTGGTGTTCCGCAGGGTTCCGTGCTGGGGCCACTTTTGTTTCTTATGTATACTAATGAATTAACCAGAGAAATTAATGATTGCGTTACAATCATGTTTGCTGATGATACCTCCATGGTGGTCTCAGCGAGGACCTCTGCGGAACTAGTTCATAAGGTTAGTTATATTTGTAATAGTTTTCACTTGTGGTGTTCTAAAAATAACTTAATAATGAATGCTGATAAAACTGTTGTTATTCAATTCTCATATGGTAATGTTCATACACATCATTTCTGTGTAAATTCTAATATAACGTTAAGTTCAAAGTCCTGTACCAAGTTTCTAGGTCTATATGTTGATGCCTCTTTAACTTGGCAGGACCAAATAAATCATATTTGTAAGAAAATAAATAGCGCATTTTTTACTGTGTATCAATTAAAAGATGCGTTCGATACTAGTACACTTATTCAAGTTTACTATTCGCTTGTCTATTGCCACTTACAATATAACGTAATTTTTGGGGTGGATCTGTACACTGGGAAAGTTTTTTTGCACAAAAGAAAATTATCAGGGTAATTTTTGGCTTAAAATCGACAGAGTCTTGCAGACCATACTTTAGAAAGTATAAGATTTTAACTCTACCTTGTATCTTTATTTTTAAAACTCTTGTAAATACGAAGTTAAATCTAATTGAATATGAACTAAATAATCAGTATCATAACTATAATACTAGATTTTGTAATGATCTGATAGTTGTTAGACACCGAACTTGCAAGTTCGAAAAGACTCCCTCTTTCATTGGAGCTAAACTCTTTAATAGACTTCATGAGGATATCAGGCACTTGCCCATCAAATTGTTCAAAACTAAAAAATTGTTGTGGGAGAAAGCCTACTATAACCACCAAGAATTTCTCGACGACTTTGTCTAATTTGTATTATTATCACAATTGTTACTTTATCTTATATATGTATTCTGCTTTATATGCTTTAATTAATTTAATTTCTGTTGGTAATATTGACATATACACATTGACATGCACATCCATTGTTTTAATGGCATTTGTATAAATAAATATTATTATTATTATTATTAATATAAACTATTTTGTTGGAGCCAGTTATGTTTATTTAAGGTTCTTGTGTTCTTGTTTGAAAAATGAACAAATCTAATGCAGTTAAAAAAGTAACCTTGATGTATAATGGATCGATACAATTAAAATTGAATTGAACTAGCAGGTCTTGGTGATTGGTTACAGTAGAATTTGTTGAGGTTAGTGATAATGATTGTCTGCACTTCTGGAGCACATCTTTGATTACCAGAATCTAAAATCAAATACTTCATTTGATTCAACTGATTTGAAGCAATGTCGATACTTTTGACTGATGACTTGCGTTCTAATTTAGTTTACATTTCGTTTGTTGTAAAGTACACTACTGCAATAACTCAAGTGCACAATTCTGCAATAAGTGCAAAATTTTTGTAACAGAATGACAATGTTACATTCCGTTGTGAGAGTAAATTTGCATATTGGTTTTGGTCGATATTTTCAAATATGCTTGATAAAAGTTCTGACCTTAATCTATACGATTCCATGGTTATCTTCTTTACGAAGATTTTCACTATATCAAATAAATGACTATTGGTGTTATTTACATGATAACCTAACCGGTAGACTATAATAAGCATTAGCAAGAATTTGCACGAAAGAGTCGAAAGCAAATGTATTTCTCACAATATTGTTCACTGTTTTTACCTTGATTGGTTTTAAAATTGTAAGACGCCCATTCTTTAGTAAATTACCAAACTTCTTTCTTTCAAATCTACTTTCATCCACTCTGAATTCGCTATCCAGTAGCAGACCTTTGCCGTTTTATCTAAGCGTGGTGTGACCTCTTCGAGATGACAGTTGTACAACAGCGAAACCATCTTTTGTTATAACCATCGTATTAGATTCTTTGCTGTCTATGTGTTATGATATTCTGTATTTCAATTTCGCGAGATGTAACCCGACCTTTCCAGTTTTCTTCATTCAGCAGTTTACACATTTTATCCTCTGAAATATCTGGTTTTTCAATAATAGCTGAATACGATTCACCTTTATCCCATCGGCTAATACTAATTTCATGTTGTGTCCTCTTATATAATGTATGTATTCGGTAACAAAGCCATCTAATCTCAAAGACAGTTTATGATTTGAAAATATTCTATTTTTACCGTTGTTCAATAATCCTTCGACAATCGCGTTACTAACAGTTACAGAAGAAAATGGAAAGCATTTGTTCATGCAAGCGGGCCACAATGGGAACAACTTCATTAATGTAAATATATCATTAACAATCGAAGGTTCTATAATCTTACCACTGGAGGGGATAACTATGGTGGTCCCCTCCTCCTAATAGGATTGTTAGCGTTTTGTATTATTGCTTCCTCTCAAGTAAAAAACGAATTATTTAGATTAACATCAATTTCTTTATATTCTAGACTCAGTCAAGCGCTCAAGTTATCATCATCTTTTGCTGTATCATTGTTGTCATTTTTTACCAAAAAAAGAATGTTTTTTAATCATGATTTTTGGATTTCACAACATGTCAGTAAGTTTGACAGTATGTTATGTGCTAATTTCGTAGCACCCTGTATAGCTATGCTTTAGTTTGTATAACGTTTGGGGATTTTCGTATTATCTCTCCTTGTAGTTGCGATATTATTCGCAACTAACATTCTGTTGATAACAGAACTGACACCTTTTTGTTCGTTCCTGTGAAGCAAATTCTTTAAGAGAATGTTTTAGTAGCATCGCCGTTAACTTGATTTTCCCTTTATGTTGTGAAATGGCAATTGCATTAGTACAGATTTATAATTAATTTTTGGTGTGATTTCTAATTTTATTGGTATCAACCAAAATGTAACTATTAAGAAGACATTTCGGGTCAATGCACTACTTATTGCAGTGATATACTCATAATAAGAAAATTCCAAGGCACCAATTATAATTGAGGTGAAACTCAATAAAACAATAGTATAAATATACCACTACAATATTTTTTTAAATTTTTAAATAACAATTTTGCACCGTCACTATCTCAGATTTGATCTCGGTTAAGCAATCGACAAATATCTCTTTTATCTGAAATATAATCAACCTTACCCTGCCAAATTTTGTTTCAATGGGTCCACCTGTAATGATGACACCTGGGCTGGTAAAATTGTAACAAGCTGCTAAACAAATTATCTTCACACAAAAAAAATAAACAACAAACAAAATCCAAAAATATAAATATAAACACAATTTTATTTAAACACAAATAAACAAAACATAAAATAAAAAAAATAACGAAACAGAGACTAATTATTCCACTAACTACCAATTAGCCTTTTTTTTGTTGGGGATTTCTACCAACTTTTTATTTAATCTAAACTACAAATCAAAATCAAATAAAAATTAATTTTTTTTTTATACAAATTATTCTCAATTTAGTAAATTTTCTTTTTCATGAAATTAGGTTAACTTTTCTCAAGATTTTTAATTATACAGTTATATTCTTTAATAGTTCAATGTAAAATAGTTCGATATCTGTTTAATAAAATGTTTGTCCGAAATTATTTTTGACTGGCCAGTATAATGAATTTTGAATCACTTACGATTTTTCGCACACTAGATACATCCTTTAACCGATCCCGGGAACAACAGACTGCTATATTAACCACTGCCAACCTCTTCACCGGTGGAAGTGTAAAATTGCTTGATTGCAATAAAATTAATTCTTCTTAATTCTTTTTATCAGATTAAATTTTGATCTGATATGAAGCAATCCAAATCGATTCTATAATTTACATTCTTCTTGAAATTATGACGATAGCGTAAGTTATATATATTTCTTGCACAAAATCTTTTTTTTTATGTTTATAACCTCCCTTTATTCTTAAATTATGAAAATGCTTGTTTTTAAAGGTTAATCAAAATAGAAACGACACAACCTCCTCTCACTGCATTCTGGAGATTACTGATTGTTTTTTTCATTATAATTTACATTAAAAACATATAGACACAAAAACAATATAATACTTGTCAAGTAATCCATGGATTGAATTGTTATTTAACATTTTTAAATAAAATATACATTTCTTTAAATTTTTCATCTGATTACATAAAAAGAAACCCCAACACTTCCTTAAAATAACAATATAACATTTCTATCTATAAAACCCAACAATAACTTACAATTTGAGTAGAACAAACAAATTCACACAGTCGACTAAAATTGTATTAATTTCCATTTAAATATGTCCACATACCAATTTTACCAGTTAATCTTTACACAATATGTTTATTTAACTTTTCCCATTAGTTTGACATCAAAAAACAAATACTTAAGATACAAAATTAACTCAAAATGAAATTTTAATATCGGCACAGGTCTGTGGGCATTTTTAAATTGAATTGGCTGAAAAAACACACATTGAACTACAAAAACTTTATACAGCTTACACAGCCAAGATGTTAACCAACAAAACTCCAACAATAACCTCATGAACCTATATAAATTAAATCAGAACGGTGGCTCGACAAGCCAACACTATGAACCGTAAAAGGAAAAATCACCCATTCTAGAAAATTAAGTAAGTTAAGTAACTTTTATATATTCAAATCTACTCATAATAGCCCGTTTTATTTAATTATAGGTGCATTTTACCAAATCTGAGCTATTGACGGAAGATTAAGAAAATATTTCAACGTACCAGTCGTTGTATTAAAAATTACAATTATAAAGTTATATACACACGTAAATAGTATCCTTTTGTTGAAATATAAAACTTTTTATGCACGTTAACATAATATGAATAAATTATTCCACTAAAGAAACCCATTTTGAAAATTATTTTCAAAGTTTGAGGTTATGTAATGAATAGATCGGAGCGTTAAATAACCATGCATGAAATGTAACTTTAACAAGAAAATATCGCAAATAGGATTTATTTATCTTAACTCCTGTATTTAACTGGCTTCAACTGTACTTTTGAAACTACAAAATAAACCTTTTAACATGGATTAGTTTATAAACGCCTGAAAGATAGGCAACCCAAATGACCTATTTAAAATTTTTAACTGCAGATAACACAACAATATGCATCTGGTCCTGTTGAGGGCTGCAGTAACACAGTAGGCGACGCTTCCTAGAAGTGTCATTGTATATTGTGTGACGTTTATATTTATATTAATAAAGTTGAGTTCATTATTAATTATTGTTATAATTAACAAGCCCATGATTTACACATGTACAATAACAAGTTATAACATGGTGTCAGGTGTAAAAGAAAATTAATGTTATAAACGTTATTGTATTTATTAATAAATAATCCGATAGGCGGGAAACCTATAACCTAAAAATAGAGTTGAAACCTCCGCAGGAATTGCAAATTAATGAAAATGCTGCACAAAACTGGCAGTTATTTAAACAGAAATTCGATATTTATTTATCTGAAATCGTCTGGTCATGAAAAGAAAGAGGAACAGGTGAAGATTGCAATACTTTTAAACATTGTTAGAGAGGACGCTCTGCAGTTGTTTAATACATTTAATTTGAATTATGAAAAGGCTACTTTAAAACAGGTAACAACCTCGTTTGATAATTATTTAATAGTGTACGAGCGATACATGTTCTTTAAGCGAAACCAAAAGGTCAATGGACCCTTTTCTTACTGATGTAAAGAAATTAAGTAGTAAGAATTGTGAATTTAGTGATCAAACTGATGCATTAATCCGAGATAGAATAATTAGAGGAATACAAAACAATAAATTACAAGAAAAACTTTTACGAGATGCCGAGACGGAACTAAATAAAGTTGTTAATGCATGTAGAGCAGCTGAACAGTAGGGTGTATAACGAAAAACTTTTGTTGTCGAAAGTTGTCACTATGGTCACATATTTACCAAAAAATGTTTTAGTAAAATTGAAAAATATTTAGGTTTCCCGGAATGGGCCTAAAGTTTGATTTTTCTTTGTCAAAAACGTAGATTTTCAACTTTTTTTAACAACATAAATATAAAGCAAACTTTTGTTTTCAAGTAGTCCAGTCAAACTAAACATTTGAAATGGAAAATGGAAGTACATAAGATTTTTTTCTTCCAGCATGCAGGGGGGTCTAGAAAAGCTTAACTTGAAGTTTTCGACCTCAAATTTATATGAGCTTTTTCCGCCATTTTGAAAAGAAGGGATGAAGTGTTATTTTGAAATTATCTCTGTAATAGTAGGTCAGACAAAAAATTTGTATAAAGCATTTTTGTCGGCAATACGATTGTCTACAACTTTTATTTGAAACGTTTTCGCGTAATATAAAAAATGAAAAAGTTGTGAGGGAAAACAGAAATAAAAATTGTGGTGGCCGATTTACCTTTCGCCGGTTTCCTGGTCAACACATTATATTTATTGTCTTTGATTTTTTTCTTCCAGCATGCAGCGGGGGTCTAGAAAAGCTTAACTTGAAGTTTTCGACCTCAAATTCATATGAGCGTTTTCCGCCATTTTGAAAAGAAGGGTGAAGTGTTATTTTGAAATTATCTCTGTAACAGTAGGTCCGAGAAAAAATTTGTACAAAGCATTTTTGTCGAAAATACGATTGTCTACAGCTTTTATTTGAAACTTTTTCGCGTAATTTTATACTTTATTTTATACTTTATACAAATTTTTTGTCTGACCTACTATTACAGAGATAATTTCAAAATAACACTTCATCCCTTCTTTTCAAAATGGCGGAAAAAGCTCATATAAATTTGAGGTCGAAAACTTCAAGTTAAGCTTTTCTAGATCCCCCCTGCATGCTGGAAGAAAAAAATCTTATGTACTTCTATTTTCCATTTCAAATGTTTAGTTTGACTGGACTACTACTTGAAAACAAAAGTTTGCTTTATATTTATGTTGTTAAAAAAAGTTGAAAATATACGTGAGAAAAAATTTATACAAAGCATTTTTGTCGGAAATACGATTGTCTACAACTTTGATTTGAAACTTTTTCGCGTAATATAAAAAGTGAAAAAGTTGTAGACAATCGTATTGCCGACCAAAATGCTTTATACAGATTTTTTGTCGGACCTTCGGTTACAGAGATAATCTCAAAATTACACTTCATCCCTTCTTTTTCCAATGTTTTTTCCTCATAACTTTTTCATTTTTTATATTACGCGAAAAAGTTTCAAATAAAAGTTGTTGACAATCGTATTCCCGACAAAAATGCTCCTTAAATTTTTTGTCGTACTTACTGTTACAGAGATAATCTCAAAATAACACTTCGCCCTTCTTTTCAAAATGGCGGAAAAAGCTCATATGAATTTGAGGTCGAAAACTTCAAGTTAAGCTTTTCTAGACCCCCCCTACATGCTGGAAGAAAAAAATCTTATGTACTTCCATTTTCCAAGTTAAGCCCATTTTTCGTACAGTTTGACTGGACTATAGGGTAAATTCAGGAGATAATAAAGATGCCCACAAAAAAATAAACTACGTACTTACTTTGATCTAATCTCCCTATTTATACTTGCAGTAATCAAATAAGTATCACACGCTTAAAACTTTAACGTGATTTTTCGTTGAACTTTTGTTTTAAATCTCTAAAGGACATGTCATGCGCAGCAACAATCGAGCGTGTGCTGATTTGATTTCATAGATACAAATAATGTTATTGAAATGTGGTATAACTATATCTCTATCTTTTTTAGTTGCAGAGATATGACAACTGTGGCGTCTCTCCCGACGTGGCGTCTCTCCTGAATTTACCTTACAAAAATGTAAAGCTTGGAATGTTAATTAACAGCAAAAAAAATTATATCTGTTATGTAACATTTAAGTATCCCGGAATTTGCATTAAAACCCTATTTTTTACCAAATACGCAATTTTCATTTGTCCAGCCATTTCGCTTTCGCGTGACCTTGGAGACAGGTGTCACGCGACGGCGTCGTGGGAGTCACGTTATATTTCTCGCACCTCCGATCATCCTCGCTACCTTTGTCAGTCGGCTCTTAGCGCCTTATGTATAAGTCGAGTATATGCGCTTCGTGCGTTGATACTCGTATTTATTAGTTAACGAGTTTTTGATTTGTGAGTGGTGAATTCAGTGCGGTGTTGTTGTTTCGTTATGAGTAAAAAAACTTATTCTACAAGAAAAACTACTGATTCACCGATAATCGGTCAAGCTGTTGATATAAGTAATATCAATGCTTTGTCTACTAAAGTTGAAGTGCTACGGTATTTTGAAAGGGTGAGAAATCAACTGAAATCTGAGGGATGCTAATTTGGAAGAAGGCTTCCATTCCTGTTTCAAGCACAAACAACATTGTTTCTATGATTTTAAAACTACACGAGAGATGCGAAAAAATAAAAAAATCGTCAGGGTGTAACACGAAAAATGCAAAGAGCTTCAAAACGGCAGTTGAAAACTTCAACTCAGACATTGTAAATAGTTTTTTGATATTTGTGCCTATAAATATAATGATTTAGCGAACTGTTTGTTTTCAGCTCGAAGGAAAGTACCACCATTGGAGTTTGAGTTCTTGAACGACCAACCAAGCTTGAGGGCTAAGATTATCGGAGGTCGTGATGCACTAGAGAGTAAAAAAAATCAAAAAACCCGGTGAAAGAAAGGAAAAGTCTCCGAAAAAATCCGAGCTAAATAGAAGTCTCCAATCAACAAAGACCGCAGCTTTGAGACATGAAGGCAATGTTATTGACAATGATTCAATGTTAGAGAGTTCGATTGATGAAAGTATATTTGATAGTAAAATCCTTTCACCATGGGAAAAGTCAGAATGTTTAAGTATTTCAGTGAACCAAGGGCTGCCAGAAAATCTACCCTCTCTTTCTAGAGCATGTGACCGTAGAGCTATTTCCAGTAGAGCAGGAGCTCAACTTGGAAGTGCACTTTTGCAGGATTTCAATGTAACGCCAGAAAATCAGGCAGCGGTAATAGATAAATTTAAGGTTTTTCGTGAAAGGTTGAAATGCCGTCAAGGCATTAGTTCAACTCGCAGCTCAGAAATAATCGCACTCTATTTTGATGGTCGGAAAGATGAAACAATAAGTAAAGAAATTGTAAGAGGTAAATGTGTCCGGAGAACTGTACAAGAAGAACACATATCTTTGGTTGAAGAACCAGATTCAACATATTTGGGACATGTAGCTCCAGACAGTAGGTCTGGGAAAGACATAGTATCATCATTACTAAAATTCATGAAAGAAAACTGCATTGATGAGAAAAGTATTAAAGCTCTTGGTTGTGATGGTACCGCATCAAATACTGGAGTCTCTAATGGATCAATTTCGTTGTTCGAAAATGCTTTAAAACACCCAGTGCAAGCAGTGGTTTGTTTGCTTCATTTAAACGAATCGCCTTTTAGGAAAGTTATGGTTGCCCTCGATGGTCCAACTTCTGGACCTATTTCTTTTAGTCATCCAATAAGAAAACGTTTAACAAGTTGTCAAGATTTACCTGTTGTCAAGTACAATAAAATAGGTAGTATTTTTCCAGAGGTTGATTTTAAGGAATTGAGCACCGACCAGAAATATCTCTGGCATATATGTTAGGCTGTACTAACAGGCGAATACCTCCAAGAGTTGGCAGGCAGAAACATCTCCCATACAAGATGGCTGACAATGGCAAACCGAATATCACTTGATCCAACCCCGCAGTTGAAAAAACTAGCTGAGTTTGTCATGAAAGTTTATGCCCCCTCATAGTTTACAATAAAATATCATCCAGGAATTATTTATGCATCACAAAACTTTTTTAAAATAGTACAATGCATCAAGTACTTAGAAGATGCTCTTAAGGCTGTTATTCAATCGACTCTACAGAGAAATGCTTTTATGGTACACCCAGAACATCTCCTTTTGGGAATGTTGTTTGACTCACGAAAACATAGATGTCTGGCAAGCAAAAGGATACAAAAAACTCGACAAACAGAGTTAAAAGCAAAGAAGGTTTTCAAACCACCACAAAGATCGTTTTACTAAAATTCAGACCAAATCCAAAACATACTATAACAGAACTGCTCAAAATGACCAGAAGTTTAAGACAAATGAAAAAGTTTTTATTCAACATCCTAATAACAAAACTTGGGAAAAAGGAGAAGTACTAAAAGAAGCAGGAACTCCTAGGTCATATATACTAAGGACACAAGAAGGTGGAGTGTATAGAAGAAATTCATCAACAATCCCGAGTAGCAAAATTTATCTATACCAGGAAAAGATTGCGCACACGTGCGAATAAAAATATATGTGATGTTATTGATGAAATGTAAGCACGTACACGCAGTCTGCATTTGGTATAGACAGATTTTGCTACTCGGGATAAGAGTTAGAAGATATGAAGATACATACGATGAAAAGAAAGAAGAGCATACCAGATAAGATAAGGAAAACAGATGAATGAAAGAAGCGAGAAGAAGAAAAAGTGGTAAGTGAAAGTTTGCAAAATAGTGTTAGTGTGAGCAATCTAAAAAGCGCAAACTTCAAAGACTCAGTAACTACTAGAAGTGGAAGACTTATCAAGAAACCTATCAAACTAGATATATAAAAATCTTGATTGTAACGTAATATTAAGTAAAGCATTATTGTTGTGATTTGAAATACAAATTCAATGTTTAGCAAATGTAAACATTATAGGTTCAGCTTAATGTGTACATTTATAATTTCTTATTTGTTAAAAAAAGGGAAGGTGTTATGTACGCTGTTTAGACACTATATATCTGGTCCTGTTGAGGGCTTCAGCAACACAGTAGGCGACGCTTCCTAGAAGTGTCATTGTACGTTGTGTAACGTTTATATTTATGTATATTAATAAAGTTGAGTTCATTATTAATTATTGTTATAATTAACGAGCCCATGATTTACACATGTACAACAACAAGCTATAATAACAACCAAATGATCTAATCGATCCAATTTCGAATGCTCAAGTAAATGTGTTGAATGCTTCGAAGAACTACTAGTGGTTTTCTTGTAGGTCTCTAAGATACCTGTTGCCACTGATCTTCGAAAAGCTAACTGGTCCATTTTACCACCTTCTTGTTTATGAATATGCCAAGCGTTTTGGATTGCCATATCTATGCATTGCGCGATTAGAGGAAAGTGCCACTTTTTCTTCTAATACTTATTCTATGAAGACTCATGTTCTGAGTCGGCTTCGGTCGATGTATTGTCATAAATTTGTATATGTATGTAGATCGTTGCTTTGTTTTTAAAAACTGCCAATAAGATTATTTTTGTCCTGTAACAAGTATAATAGAATTGTCTAGTTAAAGCTGTTTTATACTTGATTTCAAAGTGTATAGAGTCCACAAGAGCTATCAGCTGCTGCCACCTTTTTCTTTTCTGTTCGGGAAAAACGTTGAACTCCTCTTACATGATTTACAGGACAAACATTTGATGCAGCACAAACAATACTATTTCCATACCACTTACGTATAATGATGTTGTCTTCTTGGGACGACATATAATCCATGGATTCTCTTTCCTTCTTTTTCAGCACCTTACTGTCCATTATTTGGCATTTGCATAATCTATTATCACGAATAGTACCAGTCTCTTTTATTCCCCTTGACGTAAGTTCGTTTAGTAGGGTCAAAGACGTAAAGTAGTTATCGCAAAATAGATGATAGGAAGCAGCTTCATCACTAATTGCACACAGGATGTATATGTACTGTAAAACTACAGCAGAACCTAAACCAAGATCTTTGTATTTCTTCGACAAGAAATGGGTCAAACCAAGCAATATAGCCGAGTCTTGTTGTTTCTATCCAGAATTTCTAGCCCCAGCGAATGGAGTTTCCCCTTATAAATTGCTTGCACCCATGGCACCCATAGTACGGCATTATGGATTCATCAAAACTATGATATTGAGCATGGGGTAACTCGTACTTACTTTCATATAGGTAATTTAACTCGATCTGTTTAACAAAATCACTCGAACTACGCTCTCGTGATTTTTTCAAAACAGCTCTCGTTAAATTACCAATTAAAGTAAGTACTCGCAAACAACCATTAAAAAATATCCGGCTAAATCTGAGCTCTTATGGTATTACCCCCGACAATATAAGTTACAAAGAAAATCGAATTAAGAAAAGAAAAATACAATTTGGTGAGTCAAATATGAATGATATACGGCTGGTGGGACGAGATTTATTCATAGTAGAAACACATAATGTTATTTGTGATACACTTGCAACAGAAATTTCTACCTAAAATGCAATATATAGGTAAGTATTAAGTGATATTATTTAAGTGATCAAATGTTTTTTGATCATGACATGACTAAAGATGAAGTAAACAAATTTATTTTAAAATTAAATAATCAATATAAAAATGATATTGATATACTAGTTTACTTTAAAGACGAAGTTCATCATTTTTTAAAATATACATCAAAGAAAAAATAACTTGTCCTTTTAAAATATATATCTCAATAATTAATGGATTACGATCAACATTTCCCAACATGAATTGAAATCCATTGAAACAATTTTAAAAATTTTCTTAACATTACCGATATGTAATATGCAACTGGAGAACGATCTTTCTCCGTTCTTAAACGCGTGAGAAATTATTTAAGAAATAGTCTTGGACAAAGTCATTTAAATAATTTGTCAATTTTGTTTATTGAAAATGACCTTACGCAAAATTGATGTTTTGAAGATATTATTGATAAATTGTAAAATAAATGTATTTAATATTTATTAGTGCGTATAATGTTAATTAACGAATAATAAGTCAGTTATACCAAAAACCTAAAATTATACGATTAAGTAACAAGCGTTCAAAAAAACCTGTGGTCAAGTTGGCTGGTGTTTGCATTTGTCAGCGTTACCGTATGTCGTGACTAGAGCCACAGCTAGAGCTCTAATGTCTAATGTCAAACGTCATTTTATCTATTTTCATTTATTAATTAGTTCGTAGCTTTCTGGCATTCATAAATAGGGTTATGTTCCAATTGTAACATATAAGCTGCGCCCTATGTTTGAAATTTTTCCATAGGCCACTTGACCACAGTTTTTTTCGAACACCCGTTACTATTCCGGCAGAAAAAATTTAATCGATTTTCTTCCCTTTGTAAACGGTCTTACATCCAGTGGCAAGTTTAACTTATGTCAAATTGTTATTTTTCTTTTAATGTCATAAAATACAATTTAATAAAATACGTAGTTTCTAAATCAAAATGATGTGTCTTGATATAAATTCTTTTTTTTACTAATAATAAAATGTCAAGAAAAGTCTTTCTTACTCAGCCTACTACTATCGTGCGAGATTTTCCTACCAGAAAGGGTTATAATCTTGTAAATTTTGCAATAAATTTAAGAAATTGTTTTATGCAATCTCTGTATTTTCTTTATGTGTAAAAGATCTTTAAGATGCACCAACCAGCCAGTAGATTTACGTTTCACTACTTCAAAAACTTTTAAATAAAAGCTCTTCTTGTTTGTGTGGGCAATCATTGTCTGTCACAAAATAAGCTGTACGAGGGACAAATGGTACTTCCCGCTTATAAGTCACTGTGTGGATATGGTAGATTCGCTAAAAGATATATACATACACATAGTATACATTTGAAATGCTTTATTACATAGCATACCAAATAATTTGTTATAGTATGTAATAATATAGTAGGTATCCATATAGGGTCATTCCATGCGAAATCGATCACTAAAATGGGTCGATCTCACGGATTTCGATGAAAATCAATTATGAGGTAGTAAGCAATTAAAGAACATAACTTTCATTCATCAATTTGCTATATTACGCAGAACTTCGGAAATATTCAACCTAAAAAAATTGTCAACACTGCTTGCACGTCTTTAAAGAAATATAAATATCTCGAAAAGTATTTATCCTAGAACAAACATTTTTTTTATAAATTACTCACAAGAAGACGGGCTTTTTGGACGGCCTAATAATTTTTTGCTACCAAACGTATTTCTATTTTTTTCTTAACGAAATATTCTAAAATTGCAAAACAATCGGTGTGGTCACATTTTTAAAAATCTGAAAAAAATTGTACAGATTCTTTGAACATTTCTGTATTTAAATGCAAAATGGCAAGCTGGACATTTTAATAGTTTTTGCAGGAGAAATTTTTAAGGAGCGCATTGCAAGCAGTTGGTGCACCATAGCCCACGACCGGCCGGCGCAATCCTATCACTACCTTTTAGTTAGTAATAACATGGTCCCTATAATAATAGCGATATGTCTTACCTAGTGTACACAAGATAAATGCATTTATGTGGATATGATTATATTGATTAGTTAATTACTTGTGTATTTCAGATCGGCTTCGTATTATAAATTCCAACTGTTCCGTTAAAAGGGTACCTATAGTAAATTAATGTTTATGATCCCATAAACTCTTAAAATGTTTATGATGAAGTACTGAAGTTTTATTGGTAGCATGGTATAAAAATTGATATGTCCTGTCTCGGTCCTCTTTTACTACAATAGCATTTAAAACCTATTTGAACAATAGGCACAATAAAACATTTACCTATTTCTACAAATGAGTTTGACGAAGAGTGTTTTTCAACATTCAAACTATGTTATAACGGTACATATAGCTTTGGATCTCGAGTCATAAATACTCGACAGGCAATTTTAGAAAAAAAGGACGGTAACGGCATTGACACAGAGTACAATTAGTCTTTTATTCTATCTTTTATTGGTTTTATACTATTTACTTCCCTTTACCGACAACTAAATATAAACTTGGTTTTTAGAAAACAGCAGCAGTTGATAACGTGTTGTTGTTCTGTGAACTTCATGAAGTTACATATCACGAGTTTTCAATAATGCCAAAATTTTATTGTTGTAACCCCCATAAGAAGCGAGGTCATAATCGCGTAACAAAAAATGTGAGAAAAGTGCCTGGACAGTTACGTGCGTTGTGTGAAGACATTAACTTAGTTTTAGGAGAATATATATGTTCTAGTTGTCGACTAAATCTATGTCGACTTAAGAATATAGCTACAACAGGCGAAAGGGAGTTAGAAAATGTTGATGTTAGCACATCAAGAGGATCTGAAATTGATATTCCAGGATCATCATCGTCATCATCAAATGAAAATAAAGGATCTTCCACATCAACTACTTCCGCTGTATTTGTTGACCAAGAAACTGAGAGGCAAACGATTATAACAGCTGTTAATAAGGTGCTTCCAATAATCAAAGAGTCGCCAATAAAGGAAGATTTTAGCAGAGATCCAAACAAGCGTCAGAAGATTGATAAAATCCAGAAAGCGCTAAAGAGAAAGCTATTCGAAGATAGTAGTGATAGTTCGGAGGAAGAAGAAACGGTCGGCGGTACTATCATAAAAGACCTAAAGGAGAAGTTCGTGTCCGTGGCAGATTCCAGTGAAAAAGTTCGAATTCTCACAGTACTTCCAGAGAGTTGGTCAATAAGAAAAATAATAAAAGAATTCGGAACAACTTTTTATATGGCACGTAAGGCTAAAAATCTACGTAAAGTAAAAGGATTACTTTCTTCTCCCAATTTGAAACCTGGTCAGACTTTATCAGCAGCTACAGCAACCCGTGTAGTTGATTTTTACAAAGATGATAGCATAAGCCGAATGATGCCTGGAGCAAAAGATTTTGTCTCAGTTAAGCAGGAAAATCGTCGGATACACGTACAGAAGCGATTGGTTTTGTGCAATTTAAAAGAAACGTATGAGGCTTTCAAAGAAAAATATCCCCTGGAAAAAGTAGGATTTTCTAAATTTGCGTCTTTGCGGCCAAAAGAATGCGTGTTAGCAGGATCCAGTGGTACTCATTCCGTGTGTGTATGTGTCATACACCAAAATCCCAAATTAATGTTAATGGCAGCAAAACTAGGCGAACTTGAAACGGATACAGTCGCCTTTCCTACAACTTATAAGGGAATACTAGCGATGGTAATGTGCCAACCACCTTCCACGTCTTGTCATTTACAAAACTGCAGTCTGTGTCCTGGATTTGAAGACATACAATTACGTATGGAAAAATTATTCGATGAACATTTTAAAACTCAAATCGAATATAAAGAGTGGACACAAACGGATAGGTGTACCTTGCGAACATCCATTTGTACACCCGATGAATATGTTGATAGATTATTACAACAGTTGCGGCAGCTTCAAACGCATGATTTTATTGCCAGAACGCAAAGCGACTTTCTGAAAGAAAAAAAAGAAAATCTTGGTATTGATGAATTAGTAGTAATCGCAGATTTTTCCGAAAATTATTCTTTCGTAATTCAGGATGAAGTACAAAGCTATCACTGGACTAACACACAAGCGACTATTCACCCTTTTACTATATACCATCGCAGTAATAATGACACCAAAAGTGAAAATTTTGTGATAATTTCCGACTGCCTTACGCATGACACAAGTGCTGTTCATCTTTTTCAATGTCGGCTAACTTCATTCGTAAAAACAAAATTTGAAAATATAATTGAAAAGATGTTTTACTTTTCGGATGGAGCTGCTTCCCAGTACAAAAATAAGTACAATTTTGCAAATTTAGTTTATCACCAAAGAGATTTTGGAATACAAGGTGAATGGCACTTTTTTGCTACTTCCCATGGAAAGGGCCCATGTGATGGACTTGGGGGTACAATCAAACGATTAGCCAAGCATGCGAGCCTGCAAAGACCACATACTGATCAAATTACAGATCCTTTACAATTATTCCAATGGGCTAATGAGAATATAAAAAACCTTAATATAGAATACTGCACCAAAGAAGAGCACGCAAATCATACTGTCGAACTAGCAAATAGATTTCAATTAGCTGTACCCGTAAAAGGTATACGAAAGTTTCATGGATTTTTACCTCAATCTCAGACAGAGCTTATAGCCAAAACGTTTTCTTCCTCAGAGGAAAGCTCCGTTGTTCAGGTAATTCGTGCAATTCTTTAAATTCATCTTTCCTATCCTCGACTTTCTATTTTTCCCATTTTTCCTTTATCCTCTTTCCTAAACCTTTCCTGACGGAAGGCGATTCACCACCTTCTCGTGGTTTCCGTCGAGCAATATCATTTAAGACGTGTTATTGGCCAAGAGTGAATCAGTATACATTTTTGTTTACAAACCTTATTAGTGATGTTTACTAGATCAAGCTGTTACTATTTTTTTCTCCGTCCATCCTGAAAATGAGTTGTTTTTAATATTAAATTTAAAAACAGTTTACACTTAGTCCGGAAAAGCTGCACCGATAAACGCTTTTTCCGAGTTCTATTGTAGGTTCTGATGTTTAATAAAACTTAAATTAAATAAGCTATTGCATTATAATATTTTAGGATCTTTATTTATGTAACACACCCGAAGAAACCGATTTAAATACTAATTAAATTAGTAATTAACTAATCTAACAGTTTTTCACTGTGGTGATTGTTTGGTGTCACAGGAATCCAATTTATTGGTGTTTTCAGCTCTACTGCAAGGTACACCCTTTTTATTACTCTATCTTTATGATTATCTCTAACAGCTCCTTGTTTTGTAGGAATACTTTATTAAATACAACAAGAGGTGATAATCCACCCATATCTATTGTTTCGAGCCGATGAAATCATCTTTTCCGGTAGGCCTGTGTTTATGTTGATAAGCAGTTAATTTATACAGAATTTTCTTTCTAGGCTCCTAGTTCTTTTCAGGCTTCTAGTTATTTTCCGGGTTTTCTTCTCCTTTTCGGCTACTTTTCTTTTGCAGTCTCGACGTTACCTCCTACTTCACGATCTGGTTACAGCAGCATTCTACCTGTAATTCAACATTTATTACCAGCCGCCTTCAAGTATAAATGAGGACAAACCAACACCAACATCAACACAGAACATCTCAACATCTCAACGAACACACATTTTTCTCTTCTTAACTTTTTAGGTTATGTAAACAAAGCAAATCATAATAATAGGTGTATTCTTTTGCTTTATACTGATTAATCGGATTCGTTATTTCGTAGCACATCGCGTTCTTTCGAATACTGATTAACCCCCACCTAGTCAGATTTTCATAGCATGATTGGAAATCCCCTTACCCCTTTGAATCGTCGAAATTTTGGTATTAAAATGATTGAATCAAAATTCTAACCTCAAAGTGAACCTATAAACCAAAACATTTTGTTTTAGTGCAGCTTATTTTTTGCTTTTGCTAAAATCTGCCATTTAATAATAGTAATGGATGTTATGAAAACAATGGTAATAGTAAGTATTAAGCAATCTTTACATTAGTATTAATTACTACTATACTGATTACATTAATTGCTGAAATAATTATATTTATTTTTATTAGAAAGAATTGCTCCAGTCAAGTTCCACAATGCAGGCGGCAATTAATAATAATAATACGAGTGATAGTTCAGAAAGCAGTTTCTCATCTGACGATGAAACAGTAATTATTAGACCACACAAGAGAAAACGACATACTCGTATTAAAGAGTATGTTTTTGAAGTTGTGTGGAGATATTCAGATAGCGATTTTAAATCACACTTTAGAATGGAGAGGACCACCGTAGCAAATCTGATTGGTAAATTTGTGTTTTTTTAGAATTGTACATTATTTATTCATATAATATATTTACAGATCAGTATGGACAGCACAAAACAGTAGTATGTGTAGGGGGTTGGACTAAAGTGTCTGTAGAATCTGCTGTTTTAATGTCTATCTGGTATTTATCAAATATAGAAACTTTTCGCCAAATCGCCGATAGGTTTAATGTAACAAACAGCTGTGCATACAACACAATAGTACAATTTATGAACTTTATGGTGCACCAAGCGCATAAATATATTAAATGGCCTAACCAACACGAGGCACATGCTAATAGCATCTTGTTTCAAAATAAGAAGAATATTGACAATGTATTAGGAGTAATAGATGGAACGCACATCAGAATTCCCAGACCAGAAAAACATCAAGAGGACTATTACAACCGGAAGTGCTACCATAGCTTTATATTGCAAGCTCTTGTAAACTCGAAAATGGAGTTTATAGACATATATGTAGGTGAACCGGGATCGATGCACGACGCACGAGTCCTGCGAAAATCGCCTTTGTATAAAAAAGCGACCCAGAATATGCAAGATCTGTTTTATAATAACTTTCGGTTACTTGGAGATTCTGCGTATCCGTCGTTACTGTGGCTGAAGACTCCATTCAAAGATAATGGTCACTAGACCGAAATTGAAAGAAATTATAATTACAACCATTCTGCAACACGCATTGTTATTGAAAATCCATTTGGCCGTCTAAAAGGTCGATTTAGAAGAGTGCAAAAATTTGACAATCACAAAGTCAGTTTTACTGTGAATGCAATAGTTGTTTCATGCGTGTTGCATAATGTTTGTATAGCTTCTCAAGATTTACACGATGATTATTTCTTTGTTGACGATTGTAATCCTGTGTGATAATAAGAATATATAAATAAAATACATAATAAACTTTTTATTTTTAGGATTTTATTTTATTTATAAATACAAGATTAGAATAAAAAACTTAAAACAATTATGGCACATTTCTTGAACGAACCTTATTACTTACAAAATCAGAAATACAATGCTTATGAAATAATGTAATGGCAAATAAATACAAAAACCTAGTCGCAAACTGATCTCAGAGCTACCTGATTTTTAACACTAAAAGATAATGTTTATTTATCAAAATATTGCAAAAGAGTCTCCATTACTTTTATCGTTTTTGCTTCAACTTGAAGTTTCTTTTCTTCCAACTGCAATATCTCCTCATGTCGCCTGTGCTTCGCAGTTTCTCTTGCAGTCCAATATTCTCGTTTCATGTTTATGTATTCTTGATTCAAACTTGGCAGACTTGCTTTTCTTTTTCTACTGGCCGTAGGAGTTAATCACTGCTCCGGCTCCTCAGACTGATTGGTGTTATCATCAATGGTATTAGAAGCTGTTTCTTCTACTGCTGGAGACAAAGGTGCAGAATCTGCACCAACTCCTAATACTATAGTGGAGTCTGTTTTATTTGTAGGTTTGTTTCCAACTATTTCATCTATGTGTTCAAAATAGACATAGGTCATTGCTCCTCTACCAGTTTTCTTTGCGGAATTGTTGTCTTTTATTTTTCGATACACTTGCATTAAGTTCAGCCACTTTCTTTCAATTTTTTCTGCAGATGCTAAATATATTTAATGTGCAAAAAGAATGAATAAATTTGTGTGTCTATATTATATTTACATTATGTCCATATGAATTCATTCTTTCCGCAATGATGGACCACACCTGCTTCCGTTTTTTAGCTTTAAAAAAATCTTCTTGATGTTCACGGTATAAATTTATCAGTAGTAACGTTTCCTCGTGTGACCAAGGATCGTGGGATGTTTGTAAGATGACACCATCCTCTTCATTGTCATTGTTTAATATTTCCCAATCAGTACTCCTTACTACAGGTGTATCTGTAACATATTGCATTGCAATGTAAACTTATAACACATAGTGTGGATAACAAATTACCAGCTAAACTGCTTCCGGATGCTTTTTTATTTACCTCTGCATGAAATAGTAATGATTGAGCGAAAGCTACATCTAAATAAGACTAAAATGTATTAATTTTTCCACAATTCATTTACATACATACCTCGTAGTGCGCGATCGTGATCTTCAGCATTAAGTTTTAATTGGTAATTCAGGTTTGTTTCAGGATTCAAAATGTTTAAAACATTCATATTATCATACATTATATATAATTCAATTTTAATTAGATTTAGAAGCACTTTTTAAGCAATTCTTTGATAATAATGTTTCTTTAAACTAAAAAATTAATAATTATGTAAACGAAATAAAAAGCGCGGCCACAGATACAAGTGTAGGTTATGTGCATGGTTATGTACTTAGATTAGGGAAGGGAGAGGATAGCGCATTTACTATTTACGCATGTGTCAGAAATGTTACTAAATCGAAGCGACCGTCATTATTTTGGTGTCCAACAAATTAGTTGTAGCCAAAATTGATTTCGCATTTTCGTGCAAATTATGGTGGTAATAAGTGGTATAATTGAACAATTTAAAATGGTGATTTGTGCAGCATATAAGTGCAATAGCCGTACAGAGAGGAAAGAGCCAGGAATAACATTTCACAGGTACCTAAAACAAAATTGCTGTTTACACCTTGCTCTTATTGAAATTAATTTATTTTAAAATTCAAAACCAATATGATATATATATATATATATATATATATATATATATATATATATATATATATATATATATATATATATATATATATATATATATATATATATATATATATATATATATATATATATATATATTTTCGGCACAAAACGAGATCCTTTGGAGTTGGAAACTATACAAGTTGAGATCCTTTTTGCAAGGCGAGATCCGATTTTGGATCTCGTCTTGTATCTGTGTGTATATCTTACTCATTCAATAGGCGATGTGAAGGGAAGAGGAAATTCAAATTTTTGGTAGGAGCTCACTTTGTCCCATTTTGTGCAATTTTATACTCTGGCAGTTCATCTAACCTTACTGTAGGGGGCACTGCAGCGCCTTTTATGTATAAAACCTCAAAATGTATGTTACAGTCAAGTCGAGATCCGGTATGCTTGACAACATCGCAGATGTATTTGCAGCTTGAATTCTTGGGAAACGAGATTGTCACTTCCCTTCTTAGTCATCGAACTGGGTTGTTTATTTTTAAAATTACTTCTATACGTGGTCATGCGATTCTTATAAAAAGCAATAGTATAAATTCTATTAAATGGGAAGAAAGAGCTATCCCAAATATTATTAGCATTATCTAACTAACATTTGAATCACAAATATATTTTTAGTTTTGTCTAAAGTAAGAGAAAAATTCCAATGTTTGATTTATAAAAAGCACACATTTAAGCACTATCTTTCTTGTTTTAAATACGCGCTGTATGTTTCTATCCAGTCCATATATATTGTTTAACTTAATTTATAGATTTTGTTAATATCACGACTGTTGGAATTAATTTTAAAAGGGAAATTTTTTTCTTTTAAAAGGAATTTCTGCGTAATTATTTTAAAATTGTTTTAGATCTTGATAAAAACAAGAAATCATTGTCGAAACGTTGATATTTCGATGGATTAATTAATAAAATACATCAAAGACTGAACCCCATAAAGTTTCCTTTTTAAAATTAATTTATAGAATTAACAGAATTCCAGCTGAAAACTATTTTAACATTGATAGGCCTTGGCTAAATTTTGGCTTGAAAATAGTATATTGAAAAATGAGCGTCACAACGACCATTAGTGTAATGCGAGTGCAGTTTTTATAATAAATTGTATGTAGATATCCCAGTAGCACAATTAATGCCTTGTCTCAAATGGGTTGTCTTTAGGAAAAAGGCATCAAATCAAAAAGTGCCGTATTTAGCTAAGAAATGAATAAATCGATTTCCTTTCTTTAATTCAAATGTTTTTTTATAACTTATATGTACTAATTATTAAAATAAAATACAAATTCACTAAAGTAGTTCATTAAAATAACCTATCAAATTAATTAATAACCAGAATTTCTCTTCAATACTCTTTTGGTGATACACCATTGTAATAATTTTCTTATATACTGTTACCGGAATATTGTATTTATTTATATTCTTATCAAGTATTATTTGCACATGATGGCGTATAGTTTTTAAGATGTTATTTATACAAGGTTAATTATCACTATTTCAGCATTTCTTTTCTGAAAGTAAATATCAAATCCAACGATGGAGCTACAATTACCATTGCGGAACCTTCTATAAAATTTTTGCATAACTATCAGGACGTTTAGTAAGTTTAAGGGTAACCTACAAAGAGAAAATATTGATACAGGTATTGGAATGGGAATTATATTGCCCTTTTAAAAAAAGTGGGATTAAATGATCTAAACATCTGATTACAGTAATTTACATACAATATTATAGGAAATTTAGTTTTTTAAGTAATTCACAATATAACAGTACTATTTTTATTGTAAAAATAAACACTAGTTATCAGAGGGTTTCATTTTTATCTATTATAAACAAACTTCAGGGTGCTCTGTAGGCCTCGTGAAATTTCCTAACCAGAGATTTAATGTATTTATGAGAACAAAAATATTTTTGCTATATGTCCATATATTTACAATACGGGCTTTTACTTATTCCGTAAATTTAACTGCTTCTGACATTGACCGTAGTCGGAAACTGATTATAGTTATTGTTAGGTTAAATATAATATAGTTATCTGTTAATAATTTTATACAATAATTTGTAATAATTTTCTTATATACTTTTAACAGAATATTGTATTTATTTATATTTTAATATCAAAACCTTGGTTTTAATATTTGTATTTTTATCATTAATGTTTGCATTATTTATGGTTGATTTTTGTGATATAATTGCCGTTGTCTTACAATCTTTATATTTGTTAAGGTCTTTTTTTGATTCGTATATTTAATATTATATTTTATTATTTTCCTGTATTAAATTATCAATATCAACTTTTAACATAATTATTTTCATATTTCCTTATTCCAATTGTTGATAATGGAGTTTATAACGTCCGATTCTCTGACTGTATTATTTTTATATACAACAGTATTGGAAACAACACATTGGAACAATTAAGGGAAAATATTTGCCACCTAAATGTCATTTGTTAGATTATATTGAACTGTTTGACTATTGGATTTGCATTACATATAACGAACGAAGTTACAATCGAATGGCACTCCACATACAATATGTACTTATGACTGATAGTTTAGGCAACAAATTGTAAGATTCTTGAAATAAAGATTCTTAAAGGTTGCGAAAGCAATAATTTTATTAGAGCATATAAACATTATAAACAAAGTACATCCCTTGATATTATATTCAAAAATACCGCAAAACACAACGAATTCAATCTTTCAAAATAATTTTGTAGTATGAAGCAAATATTTTCTCCGCCGTTCTAATGTTTTCAAATTGAAATAAGTGATTTCTGATCATTCCAATGTTTCCTTGGCATAGCTGGTTTTTTGCATAAAGAGAAGTTTTCTTTTCTTTACCTTTTCCGGTTATAATCAAATGCAATTCGTAACCAAAGGCATCATTCAATTCGTATTTTTTTCTTTATAGCATTCCTTAATATCTTTCATTTGACATAATTAGGGGAGATAATATTAGGGTTTGAAACAAAATGCACGTAAAGCTGTATTGTGCGTGATGCGATTAATTATACATATGTGCAAAAATAAAATATGAAAATGGTATTAATTAAAAACAATCTTATATTTTAGTCTTTCAATTTCAATAATCTTTATTTGCTTTATTTTTAAAATCAATAGTTTCAAGGCGGGTGGCATGTTAGGTTTAATATAATATAGTTATCTGTTAATAATTTTATATAATGCAATTTAAAGATGTACATAACAACCTTTCATATTTTTAACTTTTTCCCTTCTTTTACTTTTAAATGAAATATTTTTAAGGAAGTTAAAAACATTAAAAGTTAATATGTAGTATTGATTTCATAATGATCTCGAGCAACAAGGCTAATATAATGCTATTTAATTTATTTCTTTTAGTGTAAACGTATAGCATAAAATAATAAAAAATAGCCTTGCTGTTCTAGATCATTATGAAAACAATAGTACATCTTTAAATAATTGTATTGTATAAAATTATTAACAGATAACTAACATATATCATATTAAACCTAACATGCAGAATAACATGAATAATAATTTTATACTTTCAAACAAAACTTGTCCTTTTTCTATTATATGAAATTCCAGGTCAAGTCATTTTAACAGTCCCTTTTACAACATCTGGTTGTCATAATGACCCTCGTTTGTGAGTTTTGTGGTAAATATCTGTCGAATACGGTGGCAACGCTGCAGGATCTCACGTTGGTATACATATTATGCTATATACAAAAATGGACCTCGACTTGTTGCGGATCTCGCTTCGTTATGGATTTATAAATAAAATTTTAATTGCAAAATCTGTGCCCCTCTGAGGGGGTAGTGGTTAAGTCGTAAATTATAAATCTATTAACAGAAAATATACATGCATAACTCTTTATCTTTTGGTGGATCTCGGGTTGTCCTAAATTTATTCGGATCTCAACTTGTTACGAAAATAGATATATATATATATATATATATATATATATATATATATATATATATATATATATATATATATATATATATATATATATATATATATATATATATATATATATATATATATATATATATATATATATATATATATATATATATATATATATATATATATATATATATATATATATATATATATATATATATATATATATATATATATATGTATATGTATATATATATAGAGGCCTACCATGCGTCCGGACCAAAAGCGTAGCGCCCAGCGTCCGGCGTATATAAGTGTATATAAATGATGGTATCAGTCAGCGTCTTTTGCAAGCTATAGGTTTATTCAGCGTCTGTTTATTTTATGCAAGCTATAGGTTTATACAGCGTCCATTTATTTTTTCAGTATTGGCCAGCCTGCTTGAATTCCTTTGCCTGTCTGCGGTGTCGAGTTACTCTCTGCATTTCTGACTAAAGATTGCGTCATTTAAACTGGCAAAAATAATTCTATTTTATTAACGCTATGTAATAAATACTTTTAGTTTCGTTTCTGTATGTGTATGAATTTTATTTAAAAGGCTTTCAGATTTAAAATATTATATGCATAAAAACATCATAAAACTTGAAATATTATTGGATTTGTATGAAATTTTCTACAAAGGGGTTTTTCAGGTCGCTGATTTCAAATTTGATGTCAACGTTTGCAAATTTTAAAGGGCGGATGAAATATGGCGGCCATAATAATTAAAATTTGATTTATTTGCATAAAACTTAACATCTGTGAGTATATTCGAAATAGCGGGTATGATATAGCTCTCTGCGTTGCCAAAGTACTATGTGTATTTCTCAGTAAGGATTGCGTCATTTAAAGCGACAAGAATAATTATATTTTATTACAGCTACTTAATAAATCTTTTACTTCCATTCATTGGTGTCTGAATTTTATTTAAAATGTTTTAAATAAGTTTTAAGGTACCATAAACATAAAAATTTCGTAAAATTAGAAATTTTATTGGATTTGTATGAGATTTTGTACAAAGGGGTTTCTAAGGTCGCTGATATCGAGTTCGACGTTAAGATTTACAATATGACGATTATACTTGAGATTTGGCACAGTTATAGGAATTAGGATTCTTGTAAAGAAAAAATAAACCAATGTTATTATGACAACCCCCGTACCCCCTTTTAGGGGTTGTAAAGCTTTTAGATGACTTAGAAACTTGAAAATTGGTGTAATTATAGGATTTAAGATTCTTGTAAAGAAAAATATTTAAAAATGTTATTATGTCAACCTCTGCATCCCGTTCGGGGGTTGTAAGACTTCTAGATGACATAAAAACTTGAAATTTGGTTTAGTTATAGGGTTTAGGGTTCTCGTAAAGAATGATATAGAAAAATGTTATTATGTTAACCCTCCGCAACCCCTTTAGGGTTTATAAAGCTTCTAGATGACACAGAAACTTGAAATTTGGTACAATTATAGTTTAAGGTTATTGTAAAGAAAATATATAAAAAAATGCCGTTATATCATCCCCCGCAACCTCTTATGGGATTGTAAAACTTGCAGATGACACAGGAACTTGAAATTTGATATAGTTATAGGGTTTAAGACTGTCGTAAAGAAAAATATAATTTTTTTTTATTAAGTCAACCCCTGCACTTTATTTGGGGGTTGTAAAAATTCTGGATGACATTCAAACTTGAAATTTGAGATAGTGATAGGATTTAGGACTCTCGTAAAGAAAATTATTAGGTCAACCCCCGCACTCCATTTGAGGGTTGTAAAACTTCTAGATGACATACAAACTTGAAATTTGACATAGTTATAGAGTTTAGAATTCTTGTCAAAAGAAAAATAAACAATGGTAAAATTTCTACCCCCCACTCACATTGGGGGTTGTAAAACTTCTATATGACATACAAACTTGAAATTTAGTATAGTTATAGTGGGTTAAAGACTGTCGTAAAGAAAAATATAATTTTTTTTTATTAAGTCAACCCCTGCACTTTATTTGGGGGTTGTAAAAATTCTGGATGACATTCAAACTTGAAATTTGAGATAGTGATAGGATTTAGGACTCTCGTAAAGAAAATTATTAGGTCAACCCCCGCACTCCATTTGAGGGTTGTAAAACTTCTAGATGACATACAAACTTGAAATTTGACATAGTTATAGAGTTTAGAATTCTTGTCAAAAGAAAAATAAACAATGGTAAAATTTCTACCCCCCACTCACATTGGGGGTTGTAAAACTTCTATATGACATACAAACTTGAAATTTAGTATAGTTATAGTGTTTAAAATTTTCCTAAAGAGAAAAATCAAAAATATTAAAATGTCAACCCTCGCACCCCCTTTAGAGTTATAAAACTTCTAGATGACGTACAAACTTGAGATTTTGACGTAGTTATAGTGTTTAGAATTCTTGTCAAAAGAAAAATAAACAATGGTAAAATTTCTACCCCCCACTCACATTGGGGGTAACTTCTATATGACATACAAACTTGAAATTTGGTATAGTTATAGTATTTAAAATTTTCCAAAAGAGAAAAATCAAAAATATTAAAATGTCAACCCTCCCACCCCCTTTCGAGTTGTAAAACTTCTAGATGACGTAGAAACTTGAGATTTTGACATAGATATAAAGTTTAAAATTCTTGTCAAAAGAAAAATAAACAATGGTAAAATTTATACCCCCCACTCACATTGGGGGTTGTAAAACTTCTATATGACATACAAACTTGAAATTTGGTATAGTTATAGTATTTAAAATTTTCCTAAACAGAAAAATCAAAAATATTAAAATGTCAACCCTCCCACCCCCTTTTGAGTTATAAAACTTCTAGATGACGTACAAACTTGAGATTTTGACATAGTTATAGAGTTTAGAATTCTTGTCAAAAGAAAATAAACAATTGTAAAATTTCTATCCTCCACCCACATTGGTGGTTGTAAAACTTCTATATGATATACAAACTTGAAATTTGGTATAGCTATAGTATTTAAAATTTTCCTAAAAAGAAAAATCAAAAATATTAAAATGTCAACCCTCCCACCCCCTTTTGAGTTATAATACTTCTAGATGACGTACAAACTTGAGATTTTGACATAGTTATAGAGTTTAGAATTCTTGTCAAAAGAAAAATAAACAATGGTAAAATTTCTACCCCCCACTCACATTGGGGGTTGTAAAACTTCTATATGACATACAAACTTGAAATTTGGTATAGTTATAGTATTTAAAATTTTCCTAAAGAGAAAAATCAAAAATACTAAAATCTCAACCCTCCCACCCCCTTTTGAGTTATAAAACTTCTAGATGACGTACAAACTTGAGATTTTGAAATAGTTATAGACTTTAAAATTCTTGTCAAAAGAAAAATAAACAATGGAAAGATTTCTACCCTCCATCCACATTGGGGGTTGTAAAACTTCTATATGACATACAAACTTGAAATTTAGTATAGTTATAGTATTTAAAATTTTCCTAAAGAGAAAAATCAAAAATATTAAAATGTCAACCCTCCCACCCCCTTTTGAGTTATAAAACTTCTAGATGACGTACAAACTTGAGGTTTTGACATAGTTATAGAGTTTAGAATTCTTGTCAAAAGAAAAATAAACAATGGTAAGATTTCCAACCCCCAGCCACATTGGGGGTTGTAAAACTTCTATATGACATACAAACTTGAAATTTTCTATAGTTGTAGTGTTTAAATTTTTCCTAAAGAGAAAAGAGTTTTTATGTCAACCTCTGCATCCCGTTCGGGGGTTGTAAGACTTCTAGATTACATAAAAACTTGAAATTTGGTTTAGTTATAGGGTTTAGGGTTCTCGTAAAGAATGATATAGAAAAATGTTATTATGTTAACCCTCCGCAACCCCTTTAGGGTTTATAAAGCTTCTAGATCAAAAATATTAAAATGTCAACCCTCCCACCCCCTTTTGAGTTATAAAACTTCTAGATGACGTACAAACTTGAGATTTTGACATAGTTATAGAGTTTAGAATTGTTGTCAAAAGAAAAATAAACAATTGTAAAATTTCTACCCCCCACCCACATTGGTGGTTGTAAAACTTCTATATGATATACAAACTTGAAATTTGGTATAGTTATAGTATTTAAAATTTTCCTAAAGAGAAAAATCAAAAATATTAACATGTCAGCCCTCCCACCCCCTTTTGAGTTATAAAACTTCTAGATGACGTACAAACTTGAGATTTTGACATAGTTATAGTGTTTAGAATTCTTGACTAGTGGACATTTAACTTCTATAATGGCATCTTCATTAACAGGTTCATCGGGGCTTGCCGCCAGAAATGGGTGTTCTTGATCAATAAATAATCCACATTCTCTTACTTCCAAGTTGTATTCACTTTCAAATTCTTTTATGGCAATTGGCTCATGTTCCAAGCCATAATGCGTTGCTCTATTTCCTGTAAATGTTGAGTACAGTATTTCCTTAACTGTGTTCACGCAAGATGTTTTGGCTTGCAATTTGCAGACTCTTCCGAAGTGAGATGCAGTCAATCTCAATGATCTTTCTTGTTTCCAGAGAGGGTTCCTTGACTGACCGACAGTATTTCGTTCTAGATGGGTAATCTCTTCTTTGGAGTTTTTCAAGGTGTTACGGAACTCGATTTCTTGAATTTTATACTCTTCAGGTGATAACAGCTCAGCCTTTTCTGTGACACCATAATCTGTGTCTGGAAGTGCAGTAGTTTTCGTTTTGCGGTAAATTTGCCCCTTTTCCTCTTGTTCTTTTCTAGCATTTGGCGTTTCCTTTTCAATTTTAGAGCATATCTTTTTGTAAATACACTTTGATCTTCTTGTAATAGTTCGTGGTAGTCTGTCCCAGCATTAAATAATATACTAGCAGCTTCACATTTTGTTTGATAGGAACCTCGAAGGGAATAATTTACCCTTTCCCCCCCTACAAATTTACACACTAACGAATTGTAATCTTCTGCCAAATTGTTATTCATGTTTAACAGCAAACTATTAACATTTAAAGTTAACCTGTAAAGAGTTGCTTCAATATCTTGATATAGGCCACATTTCTTCATATCAGGAACGAAGTTTTGTTCTCCTTTTTTGTACAAGAAAAATACCCTATTTCTTGACATTTTGCATGCTCGCCAAAAACGTGCGAGGGGGCATTTAAAATGTCAGCAGTAAGCAGCTGCATTCAACAAAACTCGCTGACAACTAAATATTCAGATAGCAGTTTATAAATACAATTCAATAAGATTTAACATCTCGCTTTGCTTTATTCGCCGCTTAAATTTTGGCTGACATACTTCTAACTTGGGGATTACAATTATCTAAATTGGATAATGCCCCACTTGCTGATAATTTCAAATTCAATAACACTAAAGATCCGAACTGCTTGAGGATCATTCAACAACTTTGAAATTATGATTTTCAAACCATTTTTTAGTCGTTTTTGATGTGTGGTAAGAAGCACCATCTTGTTGAAAGATTAAATCGCGGTCAAGATCGATTTTTAACGATTGGTAACAAGTTTGCGTTAAGAATTTGCTGATACTTTTCAACATTAACTGTGCCGTCTATGGACTGAAATCATTCTAACCCTCCAGCTGACATATAGCTCTAAACTATTGCACCTTGAGGAAACCTAACCGTACGTTTTAAGCAGTACTTATGGAATGCTTCATGTTTAGCTCCGATCACTCTTTTGCGAGAGTAACCAACGAAAACACCAGACTTTGACTAGTCGCTGAATATGACCTTATACCAGTCATTCTCTGGAACATTGTCTAGGACAACTACATATTTAGTCCATGTCACTCGTCGTTGTTCTTGTTTCTCGGTTAGAAGTTTTACTTTGACTAAATACAAAAACCGTTTATGTTACAAAGATAGTTAAGGAATACTCAATGCATCAAAGTTTAAAGATAACTAATTACCTTATTAAAGAATGGATAGTCTATCTGAAAACAAATAAACTGTTTGGATTCTTGGCAATTGTTGCCACAGAAAGGTAAAGACAGGATTAAGTGTGCCCAAATAGCTGCAGGACATGATCTGGACTAGCAGAAATACATAGAACAAAATTAAATAATTTATCGGTATTTCCAACGTAAATGACTGCTTCTTCACGGCTTGCTCCAAAATGATAAGTCTAGATTTCTTTAGCTAGTTTGCAAGGATAATCTTCAGAGAAGACTATATGGAGTAACCCTTCACTCTTACTAAGACTCTTTTTCAGTGTGTTGTAAGCAGCATTTTTATTTCTAATGTTAAATTTATATTTATTTTTAAAGTTTTCATTTCTTCTTGAACCTCTCCCTGCAACTCTTGAACTTCTGCTGAACCATACCTAAGACTGATAATGGAGGGCAAGATTGAGGGTAGAAGAGAACTGGCAGGAGACAAGGCTCATGGTTGAGAAATGTGAGAGACTGCACTGGCCTAAACTCACAGTTATTACTAAGAATAGCAAAAGATAGTGAACGATTTGCCGAAGTTGTTGCTAACCTTCTATAAGAAGACAGCACCTTAAGAAAAAGAAGATGTAAAAAAGGCTGCAAAGTTAGAAAATGTAACAGTTTTATCGACCTTACTGAATATTTCTGAATTTGTTTTACTCATGCAGTTCTATACAATATCGACTCTTTTGCCTTCTTCAACATACCAATACAAATTAGCTTGGGGCAACGTATGATAGCCTAATAAAAACAGGATGCCAATAAAACTGAAAAGTTTTTCCCTTGTAAATATAAAATCGTGTGTATTATTTATCATGAGCCTACTTTACAAAATATCGCAATACTATATCTTGAACTTCATCATCAAAGAGTTTTAGAAAAATATCCAGAGGTGATTGACCTGCCACATGATTTTTTAGCTGTTCAATTTTTTTGTGTTCTCTTCGTCGGGCAAGTTCAGATACAAAAAGAAACCTCTCTGTACTTGGGTTTCTGGTTATTTGTTTTGAGCAAACTTGAGAATGTGAAAAGAAGAAGAAAGCATTTAAGTAGAAAAAAACTGAAAACAATACAGTTATGAAAACACCTGAAGAAAAACTAATGCCCATCTCTGAATAAAAAAAAACTGCACGGAAACGTTTTGTTGGACTTGGACCTGGAAAAGGGAAAAGCAATGAGAAATAAGCAATCCGTACTCTAGTTCTGCATGACTCGCTGGTGAAACCTTGGAGAGCTTCTGGAGGTCAAAAAACCAACGGAAAAGATTTTTAAGTGCTTTGTTGATGTCCATTGATATTCGACACTATCGTCTTTATAGTTTAGCAAATAAAACAATTGGCCTTGCACACAAAACAAAAATATCCTACAGTACATTCTCTCGATGCCATCCCTATGTTATTACCGTCTATATTATGTATGCAAACCTAATGAAATAAACAGAGCTACCTGTTTGTACAAGCAACGTGCAAACATAAGCTTCAAACCACAAAAACTAAAGCCACTAAAACTTGTAGATAATGAAAATTCATATGAACTCCTGTAACATGTAGTAAGGCTTCCGCATTGCATATGTATGGCAGGCCTCTGAAATGTCAAAATAAAATGAAGAAAAGGTTCAATTTAATGTTAAGATTGCAGCTAAAATCAATGTTGCTAAACCTGTCCGAGAGTTGCAGGGAGAGGTTCAAAAAGAAATGAAAATAAATATAAATTTAACATTAAAAATGAAAATGCTGCTTAGAACACACTGAAAAACAGTCTTAGTAAGAATGAAGGGTTACTACATATAGACTTCTCTGAAAATTATGCTTGCAAACTAGCTGAAGAAATCCAGACTTATAATTTTGGAGCAAGCCGTGAGGAAGCAACATTGTACGCAGGAGTCACTTACGCTGGAGATACCGATAAGCTTTAATTTTGTTTTATGTATTTCTGCTAGTCCTAGGACCTTGAACTGCTTCTCTAGTTCCAATGCCTAAGCGAAAACCAAATTGTTCTTCTCCTACATATTGTCCGCATTTTGTGTGTACTCGTTGATGCATGTTCTTAGCATTATCTACTGTACATGGCTCATCAGGCTAATCAATCGGTACTGTGAGCACTGTTTTACTCCGCTCTTTTTAGGTATCGGAATAAAAGTAAGTTGGGTCCAGTCGTGTGGTACGATTCCTGTATAGTATATTCTATTTAAGAAAGATGTTAAGATGTTGAGGCTTTCATCGTCTAATACTTTACGCATCTCAGTATAGATGTTATCTTCACCTGAGACTCTACGTGTTTTGATAGTTTTATTGCGTGTTTCACTTCTGCTATAATAATTTTCAATGGCTAATCTTCTTGATCTATTTCTCTAGGTTCTGGTTACATTCTGATATCATCAAAAAGCTCTTGTATATAGCTTGTCAAAATCTCTTCTATCTCGTTTGGGTCTATTGTTTTTTTGTTACTATCTGTGACTAAGATATCGTGTTGATGGGTTTTATTTCCAGTTATTTCTTTTATCTTCTTTTTTGTGTGTTAAAGAAATCATGCTTTCTTGGCAGCTCTTCGAGTACTTGACAACGTTTCTCCATCCAGGTCTCCTTTGCCTCTCTTATAAGCCTTGTAATCTTTTTATGGATTTCTTTATATTTATTATAGTCTTTATGTTTGTACTTCCTTCTTTCGTTCATCAATAAAAGGATTTCTTCCGTCATCCATATCTGTTTTGCTCTCTGCTCTTGGTTTTCCAATTCATTTTCTTGTACTTCATGTTTACATTTTTAACAGACTGCCAAAAGTTTTCCATTGTTTCTGTTTCCAATTATACCGTTTCCCTAAACTTACTATTCAAAACTCGTGTTATTTCCTCTTTTATTTGTGGTTCCCCCAGTTTCTCAAAGTTAGGTCTTGTTTTATTTCTCTTCCGGATTTTCTTCAATTTAATCTCACGTTTTTCAGCTACGGGGTTCTGATCAGATCATATGTCTGATCCAGGAGAAGTTCTTACACCTTTAATTCCGTTTCTATATCGTTTATCAATCAGTATGTAATCTATTTGATTTTTTATGATATTTACTTCATTGTCTCCTGGTCCTAAGTACACTTCTAAGTGTACAATCGCCTCTGTGGAAGTTGGAACCAGGTGTTTGCTACCATTAAGTTTTCTTCATTAGAGAACTGTACCAGATATCCCCCCTATCGTGCCGTTTGCAAATACCATGGTCTCCAACAATATATTGAACTCTCCCTTTACCTATCTTTCCGTTGAAGTCCCATGATTATATTCACTTCATTCTTTTTGGTAAATCTTAGTAGGTAATTTTTACATCATGAATGAAAAACTCATGCAGTATGGAGTATTCTCGTGCAACTTCTATCACTAGATGAACAGATAGTTCCATATTTTGGACGGCACTCGCAACAAAATGCTTCTAAAAGTAAAACCGGTAAGATTCGGTTTCAAATTATGGTATATCTGTTCAGATGAAGGGTACTTATACAAGTTATCCTCCAAATAATAAAAAATCAAGACTTGGGTTGGGAGGTGACTTTGTTTTTTATCTACTATCTATTGTAGAGAATAACCATAATCATAATATTTTCCTAGACAACTTCTTTTCTTCATATAAATTATTCGACAAGCACACACTATGGTGTTGGACCATTGAAAACTGCAAAAAATTTATGACGCAAAGGAAAAGAAAAAACTACTGTATTGCTCAAAAGCTACTGTACTATCAAAACAAAAGGAAATAGTGACGTTAACGAAGAAAATAAAGTAAAAACCTTCCCAACGATCTTGTATGGTTTCTCTATTTCTTAGAAAATCAAATGTAACTGAACTAAACGGTTCATTGTGATGCAATGCAGAAGTACATCACATGCTCAAAGAAATTCAGTGTGTCTAAAAAAAATCCCAACCTATTGATTGGTCTTGGAGGGATTCATCCAGTGTTGTAATGTATCTAGATAACATACAAGTATCTAGATACAATATCTAAATACTTTTATGGTACCTAGATACATATCTAGATACTTTTCAAATTTTGTAGCTGTATTTGGATCTAGGTACATTTTCTGTAGTATCTGAGTATCTGTATTGTGCAGATACTATTTTCATAATTTAATGATTTTATAATACAAAAATTGTCATAAATGATGTGTAGAATCTTAAATTTGAAATAAACCGCCGAACATAATAAAACTAATTTTTAATATGAAATTGCTTTGAAATCATGAAATCAAATATGTCACCTCGTTAAACAATTGAGTCACTACATCTAGTCAGCCAGGTCAACTTGGCGTATCAGAGTTTCGCTATCGACGCCATATTGAGATAAAAGAAGTGTAAAATATAGTAATTCGTAAATTAAAATCGCATCTTACGTATTTGGCATATTACAATTTGGGGCTGTCAGAATGAAAACTATGTAGAAAAGCCTTTTAAACTAAACATGGATTTAATTAAATTCAATGGGGATAATAATAATTAACAATTTCGGGCTTTTCTCGCCACAAAATGGGGTTGTTTGCGCTACTCTGATCCGCCAGTATAGTCTGGCTGACTAGATGTAGAAACTCTATAAACAATGGATATTGTTACAGAATTACGATATTACCGATTGTGTGAGGAAGAAGCATTCTTGTCCGTCCAGGGCAGTGTTACCAACTGTACCATAATTATGGTACTTGTACCATAATTTACTGATTGTACCAATCAACAACAATTAGATAAAAGTGTACCATAATTTCAGATATGAAGAGAATTCATTCTATATTACATGTAATAGTTGTAGTAATGTTATTATATTTAACATTTACATAACAAGTCTGGAATGGTTATTTTACTGGACTTGTAGATAAGTACTAGGTACGACAAGCCACTGGTGAGTCTTCGAGCACCGTAAAGGCACTATACGGATTTTGTTACACACTCCTATTTTTTCTGTCAACAGTCAATTTGAGAACTTTCAAAGTAAGAACTATCTTAATGTAGTGCGTTTGAAAATATGTTGAAGAGCAAATAATTATAATATATTCCGTTACACCAAGGGTAACTAAAAGCAACCAGATTTAGCGAATTTTGGGTGTAATAGTACTACGAACTAATAGCAAATTGTTATAGTGTGAATCGTACCAACACATACTTTGAAGCTAGGTTATCAGAAATAATATCTAGGCTATGATGGTTTCTGTTAAAGTGGTAAAATATTTTCTAGGTTTTCAAACAATGAAGACTATAGGAGTTTATTCAAATTATTAATATTCTGCACAGCACCAAAACTGAAGATAAAAGATCTACACAAATGCCATGCTGTACTTATCTTTAGATACTGGTTTCTGCTTATCAATTTTTAATATGTATAAATTTAAAAAAAAAATTGCTGTCCTAGACTAGCCCTGGAATTGATACTTAGTTAAATGACTATTTTCGGTACGAAAAATTGACTAGGAAGTTCTTATATTCCGGGTGAAAAACAAGTATCTACAAATGTATCTAGATACATTATGTTAAGCTTTGTATTTGGATCTAGATACTTCACTGTAAAAGTACCTGTATCTGTATCTAGGTACTTTTTTCTGATAGTATCTGTATCTGTATCTAGATACACAAAATAATGTATCTGTTACAACACTGGATTCATCTCCTAAAAGTGGTACTGTCATGCATTGGGCTGTACCTCAAAGACAGTGGAGCTTCGAAAATCCTTGTTGAGACAGTATAATTGGAATGCTGTTTTCTATTTTGAAAGGCTTACGGTGTTATACCAGTGTACGAAGATCAACGCTTGTTGGATAAAGTTAAATTGCTATAAAACTACATATAGTGACATAAAAGAATATTTTGAGAAACTCATAGAAAATGACAGGCTGGAGAAAACTGGGGCCTGCGTGCATGCTGTATAAGAGAGTGTTTGCCACTTTCCTTCTTCTTTGATAGAAAAAATTATGCACGATGGTGCATTTTATACTACAATGATTGCTTGAAGCTGGACGAAGGTCCTATAATTTATAATTCCATGTCACTCTTTTAAACAAAAAATAATAATCTTAATTCAATCCTAGTAACGCATTTAAAACAATAATTATTCAAGGGTTTTTAACCAAAATTTGTTTTGGTGGTTTCAAGTGTAAACATTTGCATTTAATTTTACATTTTTTATAATAAACGGGGTTTACACGCGTCAATCAACTTTAAACTCCAATTTATAACTGATGTAACCTACAACACTGTATTTTTATTTATTTTATTTATTAAAGTATTTTCAAGCCGTTGTTTTCAAGAAAAAAATTTCCAGATTCAAGAATATAAAGAAAAATTTAAAATCTGGCAGCAAAGCACTCTGGAATATACTGTTTGCAAATCTACGTTTTTCGCTTAACCCAACCATTTTTTGTAATCATGAATTTAGCATCCTACTAAAATATATTTTAAGAATGCAGGAAAGTTAATTAGAAATTTAAAAAACAAATCTAATATTTTTATTTTTTGAAATAAAAATATTTCCTAATAAAAATGACTTTCCTGCAAACTTGATTAATAGTTACATAGAAAAAAAAGGTACGCACTTATGATAAATTAAGCATAACTCCACAAATCGACTAATTCAATTTAAACAAAATAATTTAAAATATATTTTTATCTCTCAGAACTTGTCTTTGTCCGATAATAATATCGAGCGGTCCATGGGACGATAACGAACAAATTATTACCTGGAACCAGACCAGAGTTGTAATTATGATCAAGAATGAAACTTAATACTTTATTATTTTATGAAAGATTTGCTAAGCTAAAAGAGGATACATTACATACACTACATGTTGCAGATATAATACATTTTACATATTATTGTTGTAGTTGAATTAATAATATCTTAACTGGGAATTGAATTTTTTAAATAGGTAGAAATTTTATTTTATCTGCTAAATCCAGAAGGTTAATTAATAAGTAATTAATCTTAAATATTAATTAATAAGTAATTAATAGTAATTAATAATTACTAACTAATTGGGGAAGTTTACATACAACATTTTGTTACACCATGACCATGGGAGGTGTAACAAAAAGGGAAGCAGACACAAAACGTGTAACCGGCAGAAGAATTGTTGATATAAAACAATTCTTTGATCAAATCTTCTCAAACCATTTAAAACATAAGTTCGACTGCAACATAACAAACATGGAATTTCTTCAAGAGACCAGAAGAGGACTTAAGAGTATTTTTTCATTTAAATGAAAAATGTGCGGTCTTATCGACGACATAAGTTCCAAAGGTACCCCGGGGAATAATGTTCTAGATACCAACACAGCTGTAACATTAGCTGCTGTTTCAACTGGAATTGGTTATGCCCAACTGGATGAAATTGCTGCTACCGTGAACATGCCCATGATGTCAAACAAAACATATTTAAAATGTCACGAAATAGTTAGCGAACTCGTACGCCACAAAGCTTGGGCTGTGATGGAGGAAGCCGGTAAAGAAGAAGCAAAGCTGGCCAGAGATCTTGGAGAAGTTAGCAAAGATAACATACCGTACGTAACAGTCGTGACTGATGGGGCTTGGTGCAAAAGATCGTACAATGTCAACTATGATGCTTTATCTGGGGTTGGCTGTATAATCGGTTATCGAACAGGAAAGTTATTATATTTAGGAGTACGAAATAAGTATTGCACTGTATGCGCTAGGGCCGAAACAAAACAAACTTAAATACCTAAACATCAGTGTTTTAAGAATTGGCAGAAAAGTTCTACGGGAATGGAAACCGACATCATTCTTGAAGGTTTTAAATCAAGTTTGGAACTTTATGGAGTTAGATATATTCGCATGGTTGGCGACGGAGACAGTTCGGTGCATAAAAAACTATTAGAAATGAAACCATATGGAAACATGTTAGTCGAAAAAGTAGAATGCAGGAATCATTTGCTGCGAAATTTCTCTTCCAAACTACGAGATATTGTCACCAGAACCACAAGTAAATCTGAAAATAAGCCAGTACCTCCAGCTCTCAGACAAGAATTAAAGAAAAATGCGTATCGCCTCAGAATATCTATTTCAAAAGCTGCACGTCATAGAATAATAGAAGGCAAAACTGATGCTGAGAAAATGCAGCTGCTTACTGCTGACATTTTAAATGCCCCCTCGCACGTTTTTGGCGAGCATGCAAAATGTCAAGAAATAGGGTATTTTTCTTGTACAAAAAAAGGAGAACAAAACTTCGTTCCTGATATGAAGAAATGTGGCCTATATCAAGATATTGAAGCAACTCTTTACAGGTTAACTTTAAATGTTAATAGTTTGCTGTTAAACATGAATAACAATTTGGCAGAACATTACAATTCGTTAGTGTGTAAATTTGTAGGGGGGAAAAGGGTAAATTATTCCCTTCGAGGTTCCTATCAAACAAGATGTGAAGCTGCTAGTATATTATTTAATGCTGGGACAGAGTACCACGAACTATTACAAGAAGATCAAAGTGTATTTACAAAAAGATATGCTCTAAAATTGAAAAGGAAACGCCAAATGCTAGAAAAGAACAAGAAGGAAAAGGGGCAAATTTACCGCAAAACGAAAACTGCTGCACTTCCAGACACAGATTATGGTGTCACAGAAAAGGCTGAGCTGTTATCACCTGCAGAGTATAAAATTCAAGAAATCGAGTTCCGTAACACCTTGAAAAAGTCCAAAGAAGAGATTACCCATCTAGAACGAAATACTGTCGGTCAGTGAAGGAATCCTCTCTGGAAACAAGAAAGATCATTGAGATTGACTACATCTCACTTCGGAAGAGTCTGCAAATTGCAAGCCAAAACATCTTGCGTGAACACAGTTAAGGAAATACTGTACTCAACATTCAAAAAAATAGAGCAACGCATTATGGCTTGGAACATGAGCCAATTGCCATAAAAGAATTTGAAAGTGAATACAACTTGGAAGTAAAAGAATGTGGATTATTTATTGATCAAGAACACCCATTTCTGGCGGCAAGCCCCGATGGACTTGTTAATGAAAATGCTATTATAGAAGTTAAATGTCCACTAGTTATAGAGAAGATACCTCTTGGGGAAGTAATAGAGAGCAGAAAAATTGCCTTCATGCACCGAGATAACGATGGCAAGATATCCCTCAAAAGAAATGACGAGTATTTTTATCAAGTACAAGGGCAACTGGCAGTAACAAAAAGAAATACGTGCTATTCTTGTGTATGGCAAGAATCTATAAACAATCCTTTTGGATTTTTTATAGAAACCATAAAAAGAGACGAGGCATTCTGGAATGTAGAAATGCTTCCAAAGTTAATTCAATTTTACAACATTTGTATGCTTCCAGAATTGGTGGACCCCTGCCATACAAAAGGCCTAAAAATTAGAAATCCGGTTAGAAAACGCTAAATTTAAAAATGTATATGTAGTATATCAGAGTTTCAACTACTACATACAAAGTGTATTGTCGGTTTTGTTGCATACGCGAATAGCATGTAAAAACCCAGTTTCTAAGATATTGGCTCCCCTAATTTTACACTGAACAACACATTTGAGGTCCTTAAAATTTTTTGAAAAGAATTATGGTGTACGTTATAGATACTCTAATATGGAGCACTTAAATCTGGAATTAGATTTTGTCTAGTACCCTTGGTTAAAAAAATTATGATGATGGAGAGCATTTTAATCGAATTCTATACAAAATAAATTAACAATATTCACAAAAACTTACAGACTTTTTCTTTTACTTTGTCTTTTATAGTCGCTGGAGGTATCCGTAATCAATGTCTAACAATTGCCAACACTAGTCTGATCTAGATCTAGAATCGAGCATAGATGTTGTAAATTTTTAATTCTGCTTCCATAGTTTATAGTTTTGCGAACGACAAATTTGGGGTAAAGGGGACATAAAAGACTTATAAATCGTCATATAAGTGGCGTATTTGGGAGGGGGGGCAACGGGCAGGCCCCCCCGAATTTCTTTTAATAGTTCAGGTTATTTATGTCAAAATCTAAGTATTTTGATTCGGAATTTATATAGAGTAGCCCCCGCCAAAAGAAAATTCCCAAATAAGCGACTGCGTCATATATATCTTCAAAATAAATGAAAATGGGAGTAATAAAAGAGAACTAACTTTATAAACTTTAGAACTAAATAAATAACTTTAAGTGTACCGACAGCAGTGGTTTAAAATATACGCAAGTATCAGAACTGACATACTATTTCAAAAACGGAGGGTGCTACAACAACTCTAATTGAATCAATGAATCCAAGAACAGTACAAGTCCAAAAAGATAATTTTGAGAAAAAATGAAAAAACATAATAGCTCCACAATGAGTAGTCACCGTGTTGGTCTTCATATAACAGTTGTGATAAGTCTTTAGACAAATGATAATTGAACATAAAAAATCCAAAAAAATCACCCCCTTCCAAGCTATAGAGAGAAAAAAAAACATGCACTTGTACTGCTCTTGGACTCAGTCTTTTTTTTTGTTTACTTTTTGAGTTTTAGTGTAGGATAGGTTCTTTGAAAACTATAATGGAGAGTACTAAACATGCAACAAATGTTTTATTAAGTAAATTTATATAAAAATGTCAATTAAAAGTACATTATATTGCCAACTTATTTATCAGGATCTTCATCTGCGTTACTTTGTTTCCAAGAAGTAAGATGATAGTAGAACTCTAGTGTTTCATCGTTAATATACTGCATGACTGTTTTAACATCAGCGATCTTCTTATCATTGATAGGAAGCGGTTCTTGATATGCGCGTATTTCTGGCAAAGCAGGACTTGGTTTGTTTTGTTTGAAGAGCTTAAATGTATAAGAACCTAAACCATCTATATATTCATAGGTTCTAACGTATCCTGGGGATGAACTATCATAAACTAACTGCCTATACTTTAAAATAGTAAATGTTTCCGTACTATCACCAGGTTTGGGGATCGAAGAAGCAGCTTTTTTGGCACGTAGCTGGTGGACCATCAGTTATTCTGCGGAGGCTCGTTTGGCAGTGTCATTCAAATTTTTACTCTTTATTTTGGCACCTAATCTTTCACATTCGGAACAAACGTCCACCTGTGGTCTTCCAAATGTGAGTGCATAGCTTTGCCAGAAGTATTATAAATAGAATTCATATTTAACGTTATGTTACAATTCAGGATTATCTTTTATAAAAAGATAAACGTTTTTGCTGCAACCATTCTTCCGGATGTAGAAACATAAGCTTCACCTTTAAGAGCAGCAGTTTTCCTTTTACTGTCTTTCCAAGTTTTCGGATCCCGTTTGCACTTATGGCTACCATAAAGACCTTCAACACTATTGTCAGATTATCACTACTGCCACTAATATACATTATAACTACTCAAAAACTACTGCTTTTAACTTCCTAATAAACACAGCAAAGGTAGTGTTTTGGCAGCTTAATAAGAATAAAATGCCCTCACTTTATTACATCAACTGCACGTGCGACCATGACATCAGTGAGATAAAAACAGTACATGTCCTGGACTGGTAATGTTTTTCATCGCAACGCCGTAAATAGGTGGCGCGTAAGACCGGATTAGTCTTGAAGGTTGTAATGTTTTTGAGCGCAACGCATGGATCTTCGAATTTTAAACACTTTGGCTATCTCAAGTCAAAACGCCATTTTGTGGACTTGTACTGTTCTTGGACTCACCGATTCAATTGCACTTCTGAAGACAGCATTCCAAAATACAAATGCACCCACTTTCAAATGAATAATTTTCACTGTTGTACAGTGTAGTTTAGAGGAAAAGTCACTACAGAGAAGTTCTAGATCTTATTGACTACTATTCAAAACAGTCTTCTTTACCATTCTGTGTTAAATAGCTTCCAAGATGCAAGCGATGTTATAGTATAGGAAAATAAAATGATTGTAAATTGGAAATTTGCTAATAAGCAAATTTCCCATTTACAATTTTATTTTCCTATGCCAAAAAATCGCTTATATCATGGAAGCTGTTTAAAAATTTTAGTTAAAGAAATGGTAAAGTGGGGTAGGGGGTGGTGAATAGTACTCAAAGGGATTTGCAACTTTTCATCTCAAATAATTAGGGGAGCCAATATCTGAGAAAGTGTCTGTGCACATGCTATTTGCCTACTTATGGAAGAAAACCGAAAATACACCCTGTATATTGTTCTAGTTATTACATTACAATTTATTGCATTACAATTAATTTGGTTTCGATTAGTATCTGTTTTAATAATAATAATAATAATAATTTTAATAAGAAAGAAAATTTTCAGTACAAATAAAATATAAATGTAAATTTCAGTACAAATAATAATGTTAACTGTTAATGTTAATTTTATGTAAATAAATCAATTTATGTAATTAGAAATATAAAAAATATAAAAAATGTTTAAATAAAAGGATAGAAATATTATAAATCATCAATCTACAATCTAATAATAGTAACTAATTAATTATTAATAATAAAAATTAAATTCGTTAAAGATTAACAATATCACAACATTACCAAATAATTGACTTTTTTTCGCACATTCTGTTCAGGGAAACAGAATATGCGAAAAAAAAGACTAAGACTATAGAAAATTTATATATAAGTAAATACTTTATAAATCTAAATCAACAAAGGGTGAAATTATAACAACAGTAGATTAGTAATAATAAGGGATCTGTTGCCTAAGCTTGGCTTGTGTCTTACAGTTCTCCAGTTAAATCTATAATGCTCTTACATGTGTATAAACTAACAAAAACGATGCTGCGCATCTATTACATAGATTCTTATATGAATAACAAAAGTGTAAATTTGATTTATTTTTTGATTTTATTTTATTGCATATTTATTTTGTATTATTAAGTAATTATTATTACATAATATTATTAAATGTACGTAGCACAACAGTGTTTTTTTTCAATAGACTAAATATTCCGAGAAATTATTTAAGAATTTAAAATATTATTTGGGTATAATATTTATACAATAAACCTTGCCAATCAATTTTGTCATTTTCAACTTATGTGCTACCTAGACAAAAATGAATTGTTTCATTAAAGTTACCTTCAACTTCAGCGCGTCTTGGATTTCAATAATAAAAATTGTGAAGAGTAAAATAATACTACGTACGTGACTGTTGTGAAACTGGCGTTCTTCTCATTAGGTGTTTTGCGTTTTATTAGTTAACTGGTTTGTGATTATCATTTTAAAATAATGTCGACTTGTATTATTAAAAATAATAAGAATTATACGCAAATGGTTAATCTTTAGAATTTCTTTTAAAATGCGCCTTTACAAAAATGACAGCTATTTCTCTCAAGTTTAAATTGTAATGGAAATTTAATTATAAACAAATAAAAACTCTTCAGCGTGTACCTCCTAAAAAAACATTAGAATTGATTAAAATAAATTAGTAAATGATAAAATGAATTAACTAAAATAAATGGAAAATATAGTATACATAACTACGATCCATTTTTTTTCTAGAGTCTTCTGATTTTGAAAGCGTATTGCTCAGGAACTAATGAACCAAATTAAATATTTTAAAAACGAGCAAATAGTAAATTTATTTATACATACAACAGTAAAATATTATATTTCTAACTGGTATACTTTTGTTTTTATCGGACGATACGCAATAATAGGTACCCATTTTTAGGAACAATTTCATTGAAAGTAAGTTAACTAATTTTTTTCTCAGAAAGTATATGTCGTATATCTATGAAATTTTTGTAGGGGTTAGAAAGAAACCTTGCGGTTCTTATGTTATTAATTTTCAGACAAAAAAGCGTTTTATTCAAGAATTATGCGAAAAAATAGCGAACTATGCGTTCTTATTTATTAATAGAGATAGCGTCAAAAATTTTTCGCTAAATCAACACTTTTCATATGTAAACATTATTTTTTCAAAAAAATGTTCCTAATTTTAATAATAAAAATGCGGAAACAAAAAACGATTTTTGATGACGAGCGGTTTCGACAAAAAACAGTTTTTTTGTTATTGCACTTTTATTGTTAAAATTCGGAATATTTCTTTAAAAAAAATAATGTCTATATATTAAAAGTGTTAATTAAGCGAAAAAAATTTTACGCTATTTCCATTAATAAACAAGAACGCATAGTTCGCTATTTTTTCATATAAATCTTAAATAAAACACTTTTTCGTCCGAAAATTAATAGGATAACAACCGGAAGGTTTCTTTTTAACCCCTACAAAAATCTCAGATATATGACACATACTTTCCGAGAAAAAAAATATTTAACTTACTCTCATTGCAATTGCCCCTAAAAATGGGTACCTTTTATTGCGTATCGTCCGATAAAAACAAAAGTATACCAGTTAGAAATATAATATTTTACTGTTGTATGTAGAAATAAATTTACTATTTGCTCGTTTTTAAAATATTAAATTTGGTTTATTAGTTCTCGAGCAATACGCTTTCAAAGTCAGAGGACTCTAGAAAAAAAAGGATAGTATGTATTTTTACTTTTAAGTAATAAGAAAAATTTGATTATCTACATTATAATCTTGTGGTATTTAAATCAAAATGAAGAACGGCCTTTTTATCGTATTCGCAGTAAACCAATAACTAAACAGTAAAATTGTAGCCCTGTATTAAAAGTTGCAGCTTGAGTTTATGAAGAGTGGCGCAACAAAAGAGGAACATTGTGTGTGAATCCCTTGCAACTTTTAAAAATTGCCGTTGACACTTTTAAGTTGCGCCATTCATTTCTGGCGTAACCTTGGACTTATTTTTGGTCATGTGTGAACACAACGTGCAATTTTGTAGTTGCGCCACGGAAAATGGCGTAACAAAAGTGTACAAGTCTAAAAGCACTTTAAGAAAGATTTTAATTTGCATGGGCAACTAAAATCTTCAGTAACATGACATTTGATACGATGTTTGATGACGCGACGTCAAATTGTTCATCATACTATTCTGAGAACCTAAAGTGTTTAAAGATATTTAATTCTTAAATGCTATACCATTATATTAAATTTCAAGTTTGTATGTCATCTAGAAGTTTTACAACTCCCAAATGGAATACGGGGGTTGATTTAATAATTTTTTTTATATTTTTCATTATAAGAATCTTAAATCCTATAATTACACCAAATTTCAAGTTTCTAAGTCATCTAGAAGTTTTACAACCCCTAAAAGGGGGTGCGAGGGTTGACATAAAAATATTTTTTTATTTTTCTCTGTACAAGAATCCCAAATCCTATAATTGTGCCAAATCTCAAGTTTGTATGTCATCTAGAAGTTTTGCAACCCCCGAACGGGTGCAGGGGTTGACATCATAACATTTTTTAAAATTTTTTTTATAAGAATTTTAAATCCTATAATTACACCAAATTTCAAGTTTCTAAGTCATCTAGTAGTTTTACAACCCCTAAAATGGGGTGTGAGGGTTGACATAAAAATATTTTTTTACTTTTCTCTGTACAAGAACCCCAAATCCTATAATTGTGCCAAATCTCAAGTTTGTACGTCATCTAGAATTTTTACAACCCCCGAACGGGGTGCAGGGGTTGACATCATAACATTTTTTTATATTTTTCTTTATAGGAATCTTAAATCCTATAATTACACCAAATTTCAAGTTTCTAAGTCATCTAGAAGTTTTACAACCCCTAAAAGGGTGTGCGAGGGTTGACATAAAAATATTTTTTTATTTTTCTCGGTACAAGAATCCTAAATCCTATAATTGTGCCAAATCTCAAGTTTGTATGTCATCTAGAAGTTTTACAACCCCCGAACGGGGCGCAGGGGTTGACATCATAACATTTTTTTATATTTTTCTTTATAAGAATCTTAAATCCTATAATTACACCAAATTTCAAGTTTCTAAGTCATCTAGAAGTTTTACAACCCCTAAAAGGGTGTGCGAGGGTTGACATAAAAATATTTTTTTATTTTTCTCGGTACAAGAATCCCAAATCCTATAATTGTGCCAAATCTCAAGTCTGTATGTCATCTAGAAGTTTTACAACACCCGAACGGGGCGCAGGGGTTGATATCATAACATTTTTTTATATTTTTCTTTATAAGAATCTTAAATCCTATAATTACACCAAATTTCAAGTTTCTAAGTCATCTAGAAGTTTTACAACCCCTAAAAGGGTGTGCGAGGGTTGACATAAAAATATTTTTTTATTTTTCTCGGTACAAGAATCCCAAATCCTATAATTGTGCCAAATCTCAAGTCTGTATGTCATCTAGAAGTTTTACAACCCCCGAACGGGGCGCAGGGGTTGACATCATAAGATTTTTTATATTTTTCTTTATAAGAATCTTAAATCCTATAATTACACCAAATTTCAAGTTTCTAAGTCATCTAGAAGTTTTACAACCCCTAAAAGGGTGTGCGAGGGTTGACATAAAAATATTTTTTTATTTTTCTCGGTACAAGAATCCCAAATCCTATAATTGTGCCAAATCTCAAGTCTGTATGTCATCTAGAAGTTTTACAACACCCGAACGGGGCGCAGGGGTTGATATCATAACATTTTTTTATATTTTTCTTTATAAGAATCTTAAATCCTATAATTACACCAAATTTCAAGTTTCTAAGTCATCTAGAAGTTTTACAACCCCTAAAAGGGTGTGCGAGGGTTGACATAAAAATATTTTTTTATTTTTCTCGGTACAAGAATCCCAAATCCTATAATTGTGCCAAATCTCAAGTCTGTATGTCATCTAGAAGTTTTACAACCCCCGAACGGGGCGCAGGGGTTGACATCATAAGATTTTTTATATTTTTCTTTATAAGAATCTTAAATCCTATAATTACACCAAATTTCAAGTTTCTAAGTCATCTAGAAGTTTTACAACCCCTAAAAGGGTGTGCGAGGGTTGACATAAAAATATTTTTTTATTTTTCTCTGTACAAGAATCCCAATTCCTATAATTGTGCCAAATCTCAAGTTTGTATGTCATCTAACAAAGTAGAAGTTATAAAGGTTATTTAATTTCAATATTTTAATGCATATGAAGTCCCGTTTGAAATGATGTCACTGTCTGCCTCACAAACATATGAGATTTAAAAATCTTAAAATATAATGTGGGATAAGATAGTATTTTAAACAGCCAGATTTATTATTAGCTAACAGCATCAGTGATTGATTAAATACTGAATGATAATATAATAATGGTTAACGTTTGTTTCACTTAAATCAATAATATTAAATATATTATAATAATAATAATTATAATATTAAATAGCTTTAACAAATATAATATGTAAGAATTTTTGTCACCTTAAATGACATAATCTTTACTCAGAAATACAATGCATAAAGTGAAGTCCCGTTGAAATGACGTCACTGTCTAGACACAAAGCAATCAGTGTTACCAACACAATTCTTGTTAAATATGCGGACGCAGGGTAAACCTATGCCATAAATTTGTATACAAATGTATACAAATCCCGCGCTATTAGCGCTGCGTGTGGCAAACGCTCGAACTACGATTTTATACACGAATCAGGAATGGGTGTCAAACTGCGCACAGCTAATTTTTACATTTTCGTCATCTAGACACTTTAAGCTTCATATGGTGCAAATTTGAGGCACTAGTCACCCAGCGTCCGTATATCCGGACGCCGAGTGACTTCGGACGCTGCTTGAACCTAAGATTTTACATGGGGGGACGCATAGTGGTGCCCTATAGATATATATATATATATATATATATATATATATATATATATATATATATATATATATATATATATATATATATATATATATATATATACATGCAGAAAGCACTGATACGCCTCCGAATATATGTCTGTTCATAGCGATCGCCTCCGATTTTGGAGGCGAAGTGGAAAAAACGGAGGCGAAAACGAATCCCCGTGTATATGTAGTTTAAAATGTTGGAAATCATTTATTATGCCGTTTCCCAAATTTTAGGTCGGAGTCGAAAAATACCTATTCACCCAGTCATAGATACATTTTAGTACATCGTGTTATACTCTAGGCGGCGCCTTCGCTGTATACGAGATACGTCTTAACTTAAGTTACAGCATTATACACCTCCCTACATTTAACATGCATTTTTTGTTCATATTAGCGGCAACACAGCGTAGAGGCGAAACCTACCTACGTGCATCTTCAAGAAGTTGTTCTATTGTATACACTTGACCATGGGCTTTCAAATTTATTAAAAAATAGATTTTTCATAAGATCAACAAATTAAAATGAAACTAAAATTTTGTTACTAAAAGCTTTACAATTGGTTACTTGCATTATATATGATTTGGGTAATTTATGTAAATATTAAAACATAGTTTTACACATAAATTTATAATCACATTTCAAAAACACCTGTTTAAATTTCTGAGGAATGTAGACCGACCAAAAGCTTGTTTCAAAAATTAGCAACATTCTTAATTATTATGAAATGACCCCGTTTATTCGTATATCCATTATCGGTATACATTATTAAAATCTAATTAGATGTCTAATAAATACACAAATTCTCTGAAATTATTTCAATTGACTGCCTATTTACGTATTTACTTATAAAAAAATTATATGATATTATTTTTTATTTCTTCCTTGGCACTTTAAACGTATTTTAAAAATAATCAAAATACTTTTGCAATGCAAATGCCCTCGCGCGTCCTGCTCGTTTGTTTATTACAGTATAGGAATGAATTTAGGAAATCATTTTAAATACCTCATTGTCAGAAAAGTTTTGTTCGTTATGAAATAAAGTTTAATATTTATGTCTATTAAAATTGTAAGCGTAATTAGGCTATATTAGACGTTTTCTTCTGCATTTTATGATTAAATCCAAACAATCATAAACATTATAGCACGATTTGAGAATGCTTTGTCACAAATTGTTTGTTTTAGCAACAGTTTGTAAAGTGATACTGTCAAAACTAGAGAGGCGCAGTATTTTACGATGACTTCATAATTTTAAGAAGAACAATACAAACTCAGCAGTACCTACGTATCACCTTATTATTACTGGCCATCGCCGAATCAACGATTGTTGTATCCAATAAAATGCTATTATGTGAATAATTTAACTTTCTACGTCTTTTTAATTATTTTCATTATTTATAATTATCATAATTATATTATTTTCTAACGATAAAAAGTGCCATTCTTGGGGGCATACTGTCTTAATAAAACGCTGTTACATAAACCATTATCACTTCCAAAGATTAAGAATGAATGTTTTTACTGACAAACCTTTAATTTGTAAATAACCCACATTATATGTAAGCAAGAATATCAAAATTTCGTTGTGAAAAAATTAAGCTATTATAGAAATTTAATGGTATCTTTCAATTAAAACTACAATGAATAAATAAAGTAACACAATATTTACTATTTAAGATGTTATTAATTATTTGGTTTCACTCAATTCTTCTACTTACATACACATGGTATACGCATCATTCCTTATGGACTCTTATGAGAAGACAACGTCATTGGAGGCATACACAACTGATAATTACATACAATATATACTAATAGGAGTTGACAGAGTACGATAAGTATTTATTTAAGTATACATGTCTCCGAGCATTTAACTTGCGTTTTTTGTTCATATTAATCAATTAATCATATTAGCAGAAACAATGTATGAAGGCTGATCATACTAAAACGTTTCTTTAATAATTTATTGTATAATATCCAGGCACAGATTTACCATATTCGAGGCCCCCATCGTATTGTCCATAATAAAATTTTAATTGTGAGAAATGGTTTTAGGGAATAATTACATTTTTGACTAAAGATTTCATATTTATATTCGAAATTTAACATTTTTAATAAAAAGCAACTTGAGAAAAAAGTGAAATATTTATTATTAAAAACGTTAATAATTGGAATAAAACGTTTTGCTCATTACATAAACATATAACCATCTTCTCCATTGTAATTTAGTAAATCTACTTTGGTACAATAACAACTCGAAAAAATTCTTGTATATCAGTTGCACTTGCAAGAGATTCAGATTATTTATAATCAATGAAATTATAATAATATTGAAAACTATTTCACGAATGACTCTAGAGGTACTAAAACTTTAATTATTATATATTAAAAAAAACTAAAACAAAACCTAACTAAACTTATAAATAACAAAAAAGTCTGAGTCTGAGTAGAAAATTACTCGTATGCTAAATAGATGTTGAAAGAAAGTATAAAATTTAATTTCAGGATTTTGTAGAATATCCTTTTTGTTTAATTACTTCTAACGTTTTTTTATATTTAAAACTAATTTAGGTTTTCTCCGGCTGTGATTTTATTCCATTCTTCATCCAACACTTCTTTTATAGCAGCTTAGAATGTTATGTAGTGTTATCGAATTCGTCTCTCCAATAACTCTCAAAGGTTCCCAATGGACTTTCGAGCTGGGGGATCTCTAGGGACTTCTAGGTAATGTCATTATTGACCTACTTTGTTTAAAAAAGGATCCACTAATAACTGATAACTGAAGAATTAAAAAATCAACTTCATGAACATGAAACATGAATGGAACATGAGGAAACATGGTGGTCAATGATGATCAGTTACATTTTCAGAAGGATGGGGCTCTAAAAGATGGTATCTCAATAACAAGATCAGTTTTTAAAATAATATACTTGAGTTGTCTGTAAGTAAATGACTGAACTGCCACAATTTGGCACCAGTCGGTATGTGAAACGTGTGAGACGTTTGTATGTGAAATAATTTAAATCATATTGAAAATGGGTTGTTAAAAGACTTATCTCTGTATCTCAGCAATCCATGGGCCGATTTCAATTATTTTGCTCCAAAGATTCCTTTTTCCGAGGGGTCTCTCACTCTCGGCAATAGGTGTACAGTTTCTCGGGAATAAATTGCTATGAGTCGGAAATAATGAGCAATATTGGGCAATGTGGGAAATAAACGGGAATACAAAGGAATAAGAGGCAATAAACAGAAATAAACGGGAATACGCAGGAATAAGCGACAATAAATAGAAAATACGCGGCAATAAATGGGGAATACGTGGCAATACTGAGAAATAAACTCGGCAATAGGAATAACACGCTCCATTCTTCTCGATTTCCATTACGCGTTTTATCTCAAACGCGTTTAAAAATCTAGGTGGTCTTCTGAAGAAGTGAGTATATGTTGTAGTGTGCGCGGAAAAATAATGACGGCAAGTAATTGTTTTTTGTTTGAACATTGAAAATCATTCACCGTTTCTAAGAATCGTGATATGACACTTAGCCTTAAAAGGCTAATTGAATAAAGGATTTCTTTATACTATACAGTGTGTAAATAAAGTATGGAATAAAATTCATATTTTCTGTATTACCACGTGAATTTTATTTTCTTTCCTGCGAATTTTATGGACATCAATTTTAATTTTTTAGTTTGCTACTGTATCACGGCCGATGATTTTAAATGGAACCCCCTTATTTTCTTGCTAGAAATGAAAAGTATATATTTTTTTGAGTTCAGCAATACCCCATATGTGGTATTTAAACTTAGTATTTTTGAAATTTGGAGGACCAAATGTGATAACTTTCACGAAAATAATAACTAATCTTTCAACTCTTATTATTATTTTCGTGTCAAAGTTTATGAAAAACAATTAGCAAATCGGTCTTGTAGAACTCGTATAGGAGAACTATGGCGGCATGCAAGGGTTTGTCTATACATCAGAACAATACGAATATTAAACACTCAGTGATGGCTATGGCTAGACTGTAAAGACTGCAGTCGATTTAAAACACAAGGCTGTTTCTAGCAGTTGTAATTTTATATTTTAGTGGTTATAATAGTAAACAAAAATCAATTCAAAATAGATAAAATAGTACTAAGATTACCACATGAATGATAAGAGAATAAGAATAATTATTTTCTGAAATTGTGAAGTTATAGAAAATTTAAAACGACAATATTTAATTTTTAGGTTAGTTCACTACAAACATAACTATAAAAACTGCAATAAACGTATGTATAAGATAGTATTTGCAACAAAATGCTATAAACATCTACTTGTTTATTAATAATTCTTGTAACTAAACAATTTTGGTTTGAAGTAACAGTTTCAACTTGCATAAAAATGTACAGTAACGAAATATTTGACTGCCAATTTCAAACACATATTTTTCATCAGTCATGTTTTTGAAATACTAATAAACGTGTTCAAGAAATTTGTTAAACAAGATCTCTAGATTCTCATAATTTCTGTATTTAAACGCGGGCAGTATTTAAAAGTGCTACAATAAATTAATTACAAATGCTAGGAATAGCTAGGGCATGTCGGTGGCTGCAGCCCTTGCAGTCTAGTCTTTCAGCATCCATCATCGAGTGTTTAATATTCGAATTGATCTGATGTATAGACAAACCCTTGCATGCCGCCATAGCTCTCCTTTACGAGTTCTCCAAGACCGCTTTGATATTCTATTTTCTTTAGATTTTTATACCATGAATTTAAAATACTTTATACCTATTTAAAACACAAGGCTTATTTTTGTTACGCTTCGCTTGAGAGTTCTACTGGGCCGATCTGCGCAATTCCAAGTTAAAAGTTTTATGATGTAGATTTGCCAGGTATTTTTAGTTTTGCGAGTTTTTAATTATTTATATTTTTAAAAGAGTTATTTGTAACCGATGCATTTCTATACGCTCGAGACCGATTGTTCACTTACATCGAAATCAAGCGAATCTCTTGAAGTAATTTCAGTTTCATCAGAATCAGAATTTTTTGAATCAGAAAAATCAGACTTAGAGGAAGGAAACATGCAAGAAAAAAATGAAAGATAAAGCTGAAATAGAAAAATATTATGTAATGTTTTACGACACCCGATGGTACATTGGACGAATTTTGGATATTGATAAAGAAAAATTCTTGAAAGAAGATTTGGAAAACTTCATACAGCCCAAGGAAAACGACATTCAAAAAGTAGATTCGGAATTTATATTTTATAGTCCTGTAAATTTTACTGGAGTTCTGGAATTCTTTTTGAATTTTATTTACTGCCGTGCATTGGGATTCTCACTTTTCAAATAAATTTTTGTTATTTATCTCAATGTGTCTCTTTTTGTATTTCTTAGAGTCGATCTATCTGATATATATGTTCTTCGTTTCACGTATTCGGTTCGCAGTTACTTTAACAATACTTAAAAATGTGATGTACATATATTATGATTGAATAAAAAACTATTTTTTACAGATCATTTTTTATTTGTGAGGAATTTTGTTTACATTTTTCTTAGTGGAGCTACGACCTTTTGTAAAATTATCAAAAAAACCAATAATAAACACCTTTCATTCAAATACACCCACTGCTAAAATCATGCATGGAATACGTAAATAAACACGGCAATAGGAAAATTAATGCAGCAATACAGAAATAAATACGGCAATACGGAAATAAATAAGGCAATACGGAAATCGAGACGGGAATACAGCAATACAGACAAGAATAAAGGAATAAAAACGGCAATACGGGAATAACAAGTGAGAATACGGGAATAAAGACAGTTATTGCCGTAAAGCGGCAATAGGTGTACATAATTTCTGGGTGTGAGAGACCCCTCGCCTTTTTCATTCCCTTTAAAATGATCTGTCACAATGGGGGGAGGGGTCAAAAAGTTGGTGGAGTGGGGATAAGGGTGTGAGATGCAAAATTTTGACAATTCTGTATTTAAATGTCCCCATCGAAAAATAAATTGACGTGTTTTTGCTGAAATCGATATTTTGTTTAATTTAGGAGATTGTCACGTGGGGTTTTCGTGACTGGAGGACGTAGTTAGAGGTAGAGAGAAATTAAACACAAGTTGTAAAAAACAACTATATACTAAAGACAATAAAGAGAGTACAAAAGGTTAACACACATGTTGACATATTGATACATATTGTGAGGACGTATATGTCCTCCAAAACAAGTACAATCAAGGGGAGGTCGGAACCAACCCTGTTCTAGCACTAAATCTACTAACTAAGCGTAGGAGCTAGACTCCTAGTAATTTATAAAGCTAGGGATTTTTGTTTGTTTGTCGGATGGTAACAACTTTTACTAAATCTACAAAAGTCAAACGCGAGATTTCTAAACCTAATGGACTTTCTTATGGATCTACATTGTAGCGCCGTGATTGGCTGTTTAGGTTCCCACTAGTGGACGGCCTTCGGCGCTTCGAGAAGTTTCATAACCGGCTTGCCTTCATCTTTACAATATAAAAGTCACAATAATTGATGTCTAGTATTTATTAAATACTGTCGTGTTGTTGCGCTATGATTGTTGTGTGTTAATGATAGTGTTAATCGTACGTATTAATAATGTACTGATGACATTTATATTTTTTGATATATTCTGCAAGTTTAAAGGCTTTTTCCTTGCAAGCAGTGGTGATTAACTTCGAAAATTATTTAAAATATTGATATTTATGTCACATTTAATATTAAAATTAGTCCTATTTACATAATAAATTTCTAAAAATGTGAATGACCACAATCTTCATAATCATTTGAAAGAGATGATGGGTTATGATAATTCTTGCAAAAAGTTTAGTCGACCCTGCTGTTTAAATTATTGTGACACAGTATTCGACAGCACGAAATCGATTATATTATTTATTTAAAATATCAAAGCTTCTTTTAATAGTTAAACCTTTAAACATCTATCGTTTTAATTAATTCTAATTAATTAAAACGACTTATTAATTAAACTATTATTAAGTCACAAAAAGGATTAATATGCACTCTACTATAAAACAACATTGAATTTATCTAAACACGTCAGTTGTTATGATAGTTTTCATTTCATATTTGTGCGCAACAGAAGCTGACCAATCACGGCGCCACAATACACGTCCGTAAGAAAGTCCATTAGGTTTAGAAATCTCGCAAGTCAAACAGAGATATGACAATTTAAATTCAAATGTTTTGTTGTTACCAACATGAAAACAAAAAAAGTCCGTATAGCACTCATGTCATCTAAAGAACAAGTTAATTTTATTTAAGAAATTTCTGCAGAATTCGGCACAAAAGAATTCGCGGATCACGCGCCCAGAAACTACGTTGCAAATACGCGTTATTTGTTGTGTTGCAACACACTCGTACGCAAACATTGACTATTACAAACAAATTACTATGAATAGAACGCCGGACCCGATTGCAAAGTATACGATACAACGAGCGGGCGCTATAGACTATAACGCTCGTTTATAATGCCCTTGTTGTTATACAGTTGTTTATATAGTTCGTATCGCAGGTATAAACAAAGAATAATATGTAAGTGAAACATAAAAGATTTTTATTTTCAAAACAACTCGACATTGGAAATTTACCCGACTTAGTCTAGAAATCTCATAAGGTGTATTTGAGGATAGCCCTAATTAGGAAAGCCCGATCAAGTTCCTATGAGTACTCGATTACGTCAGCCCCAATTTATTTCAAGGATAAGTTACTTAGGGAAGCTTGATTAAGACCTCATGAAGACCCGATCGGGATAGCTACAGTTTTTTTCTTAATTAAACTACATAGAGGAACCACTTAAGATCGTTGTGAATTTCAAAAGGGGCAATCTGAGCTAATTTTACAATTAAATAACTTAAGAAAGCCCGATGAGGCCCCCACGAAGGCCCCAAAGAGACAACCTCAGTCCTCGTAGGGTCCGGATAAGATGTCCTAATACGGTTCTTATAAAAGGAAATTGCGTTACTTGGTTTCACAATGTTCTAACAACAAATACGATTGTTTTATTATAACAAAGGTTAAATAATTTGCACTGTCTCCGATATGAGTTACATTTTGTCCTATCTCACATCCAAAAATACTGCAAAACACGCACGAATTCAATTTTTCATATATAATTTAACAAGTGCTCTAATTTTTTCCGATAAAATTTGTCATTTCAGAAATGAGAATGAGTATCTTTTGCAACTAAAACTACACGATTCGACGAAGGAGACGACTGTAATTTTATAAAAGCAAAGCTACGAATGTCTTAAATGACAAATTTTGCAAAAAAAAATTAGATCACGATTTGAATTCGGCTTGACAATCCATCGAGCAAATTTGACATTTCATTTTGACATACATTTTTTCACTGAGAAAAAACCACTACTGGTTTTTTCACTATAAACTAATTTCATTTGTCCTAATTTGAAAAATTCTGTAATTTAATTGGTTAAAAATTTTCGAGTTGGATTGTCAAAATAATCTTGACTATGGCGCAAATGTTTCCTCTATCATTCTAATATTTTCATTAATAATATAACAAGTGGTCTAATTTTTTCCGACAAAATTTGTCATTTCAGATATGAGTAGCTTTCGCAACGAAAACTACACGAGTCGACGCGTCGACGAGACGAGTGTAATTTTCCAAAAGCAAAAGCTACGAATGTCTTAAACGATAAATTTTGCAAGAAAAAATTAGACCACGAGTTGAATTCGGCTTGACAATACATCGAGCAAATTTTTATTTAGCGTGTGTAGTTAATATTAAGTTAATTAAATTTGACATTGAATTTTGACAAGTGGTTTTTTCACTATAAAACTAATTTCATTGGTCCCAATTTGAAAAATTCTGTAATTTGATTGGTTAAAAATTTTCGAGTTGGATTGTCAAGGTATCATTAATTGATTTCTGATCGTTGCAATATTTCCAAAGCATAGCTATGTTTTGCAGAAACGGAAGTTCTATTTTCTTTACTCTTCTACAAATGTAATCCGTAACCAAAGGTTTCTAACATTCTAATATTTTCAAGGTATAATTGATTTCTGATCGTTCCAATGTTTCCAAGGCTTAGCTAATTTTGCAGTAACCAAAGGAATCATTCGATTCATATATATTTCTTTTCTTTATAACACTCCCGAATATTTTTACTGTAAAATAATTAGGGGAGATAGTATTAGGGTTTGAAATAAAATGCACATAAAGCTGTATCGTGCGTGAAGCGATTTTACACCTTGTATGCTGCACTTGCTAAATTAAATATTTTAAATTAATGGAAAATTAGTCCTTTATGCTTAAAGTAGTCATTTTTGAAGAATAAATAAATGTACTTCCCTAACTGAATAAATAAAAAGTTAACTTCTAACAAAAACTTAAGCTTTTTAAATTAAATTAATTAAAGTAAGTCTTTTAACCAATTCATTTAACTCTAAATACATTAAAGTACGTGATAAAATGATATAATATTACACGCCAACGATACAAATATAATCAACCGTCCTTCTAAAATATGGCATATCTCTATTAAATTAAATATTATCATTAGTAAGCAGACGACTTATAGACAACAATGCAAATAATACTATTTATAACAGAGGTACTCAGCGAAGCTGTTAAACAACAAGGATAGAAGAACCGTGCGTGTTTTAGTAATATGGTTATAATATCTAAGAGATACAAATAATACATTTTCGACTCCGAAATAATAGCAACGCCGCTGGAGGCGAACGCAACCGGTTGTCATATATAAAATATACAAATAGGAGTTAAAAGCGCATGTTAAAGATTCAGAGGCGAAATGGTACGGTAATTTGTTCACTCTAAGTATAAAGAATTTACAAAAAAAAATTCCCCTCTCGACGTGCTCATCATCAACAAAGCTGTATAAAGCAATGGCAATAACTAGTTTGTCCGTATCTGTATATTTAAGGCCGGAGTCGCGGGCGCCTTATATGCCGTCGGAGTTGAAAAAGATAGATAAGCACGTATATATATATATATATATATATATATATATATATATATATATATATATATATATATATATATATCTATAGGGCACCACTATGCGTCCCCCCATGTAAAATCTTAGGTTCAAGCAGCGTCCGAAGTCACTCGGCGTCCGGATATACGGACGCTGAGTGACTTGTGCCTCAAAATTGCACCACATGAAGCTTAAAGTGTCTAGATGACGAAAATGTAAAAATTAGCTCTGCGCAGTTTGACACCCATTTCTGATTCGTGTATAAAATCGTAGTTTGAGCGTTTGCTACACGCAGCGCTAATAGCGCGCGATTGTATACATTTGTATATAACATTTTTGGCATAGGTTTACCCTGCGTCCGCATACTTAACAGTAATTTTGTTGGTAACACTGATGGCTTTGTGGCTAGACACTGACGTCATTTCAACGGCACTTCACTTTATGCATTGTATTTCTGAGTAAAGATTACGTCATTTAAGGTGACACAAATTTTTACATATTATATTTTGTTAAAGCTATTTAATAAACACTTTACGTTTCATTTATGCGTCATTTAAATTTCTTTTTTAAAACTGTTTTGATTGCTATTACAAATGGGCGATAATTTTAATAAGACCGTAAGATTTAATAAGATAGATAAGAATGTAAGGACATTCTTTCGTTCACAAAATACGTCTGAGGTATTTAACCGTTATTATATTACCAATCAGTATTTAATCAATCACAGATGCTGTTAGCTAATAATAAATCTGGCTATTTAAAATACTATCTTATCCCATATTATATTTTAAAACTTTTAAAACTCATATGTTTGTGAGGCAGACAGTAACATCATTTCCAATGGAACTTTTTATGTATTACAATATTGAAATTAAATAAACTTTATAACTTCTAAATTGTCAGATGACATACAAACTTGAGATTTGGCACAGTTATAGGAATTAGGATTCTTGTAAAGAAAAAATAAAACAATGTTATTATGTCAACCCCGTACCCCGTTTTAGGGGTTGTAAAACTTTTAGATGACTTAGAAACTTGAAATTTGGCGTGATTATAGGATTTAAGATTCTTGTAAAGAAAAATATTTAAAAAATGTTCCTCTGTCAACCTCTGCATCCCATTCGGGGGTTGTAAGACTTCTAGATGACATACAAACTTGAAATTTGGTTTAGTTATAGGGTTTAGGATTCTCGTAAAGAGTGATATAGAAAAATGTTATTATGTTAACCCTCCGCACCCCTTTAGCGTTTGTAAAGCTTCTAGATGACACAGAAACTTTAAATTTGGTTCAGTTATAGGGTTTAGGGTTTTCGTAAAGAATGATATAGCAAAATGTTATTATGTTAACCCTCCGCAACCCCTTTAGGGTTTGTAAAGCTTCTAGATGACACAGAAACTTGAAATTTGGTACAGTTATAGTTTAAGATTATTGTAAAAAATATATAAAAAAAATGTTATTATATCATCCCCCGCACCCTCTTATGGGGTTGTTAAACTTGCAGATGACACAGGAACTTGAAATTTGATATAGTTATAGGGTTTAAGACTGTCGAAAAGAAAAATATAGGTTTTCTTTTATTAAGTAAACCCCCGCACTTTATTTGGGGGTTGTAAAACTTCTAGATGACATACAAACTTGAAATTTGGCATAGTTATAGAGTTCAGAATTCTCGTCAAAAGAAAAATAAACAATGGTAAAATTTCAACCCCGCACCAACATTGGGGGTTGGAAAACGTTTATATGACATGCAAATTTGAAATTTGGTATAGTTATAGTGTTTAAAATTCTTCTAAAGAGAAAAATAAAAAATATTAAAATGTCAACCCTCCCACCCCCTTTTTAGTTATAAAACTTCTAGATGACGTACAAACTTGAGGTTTTGACATAGTTATAGAGTTTAGAATTCTTGTCAAAAGAAAAATAAACAATGGTAAAATTTCTACCCCCCACTCACATTGGGGGTTGTAAAACTTTTATATGATATACAAACTTGAAATTTGGTATAGTTATACTATTTAAAATTTTCCAAAAGAGAAAAATCAAAAATATTAAAATGTCAACCCTCCCACCCCCTTTTGAGTTATAAAACTTCTAGATGACGTACAAACTTGAGATTTTGACATAGTTATAGAGTTCAGAATTCTCGTCAAAAGAAAAATAAACAATGGTAAAATTTTAACCCCGTACCCACATTGGGGGTTGTAAAACGTCTATATGACATGCAAACTTGAAATTTGGTATAGTTATAGTGTTTAAAATTCTTCTAAAGAGAAAAATCAAAAATATTAAAATGTCAACCCTCCCACCCCCTTTTTAGTTATAAAACTTCTAGATGACGTACAAACTTGAGATTTTGACATAGTTATAGTGTTTAGAATTCTTGTCAAAGGAAAAATAAACAATGGTAAAATTTCTACCCCCCACTCACATTGGGGGTTGTAAATCTTCTATATGATATACAAACTTGAAATTTGGTATAGTTATAGTATTTAAAATTTTCCAAAAGAGAAAAATCAAAAATATTAAAATGTCAACCCTCCCACCCCCTTTTGAGTTATAAAAATTCTAGGTGACGTACAAACTTGAGATTTTGGCATAGTGATAGAGTTTAGAATTCTTGTCAAAGGAAAAATAAACAATGGTAAAATTTCTACCCCCCACTCACATTGGGGGTTGTAAATCTTCTATATAATATACAAACTTGAAATTTGGTATAGTTATAGTATTTAAAATTTTCCAAAAGAGAAAAATCAAAAATATTAAAATGTCAACCCTCCCACCCCCTTTTGAGTTATAAAACTTCTAGATGACGTACAAACTTGAGATTTTGACATAGTTATAGAGTTTAGAATTCTTGACAAAGGAAAAATAAACAATGATAAAATTTCTACCCCCCACTCACATTGGGGGTTGTAAAACTTCTATATGACATACAAACTTGAAATTTGGTATAGTTATAGTGTTTAAAATTTTCCTAAAGAGAAAAATCTAAAATATTAAATGTCAACCCTCCCACCCCCTTTTGAGTTATAAAACTTCTAGATGACGTACAAACTTGAGGTTTTGACATAGTTATAGAGTTTAGAATTTTTGTCAAAAGAAAAATAAACAATGGTAAAATTTCTACCCCCCACTCACATTGGGGGTTGTAAAACTTCTATATGATAGACAAACTTGAAATTTGGTATAGTTATAGTATTTAAAATTTTCCAAAAGAGAAAAATCAAAAATATTAAAATGTCAACCCTCCCACCCCTTTTAGATTATAAAACTTCTAGATGACGTACAAACTTGAGATTTTGACATAGTTATAGAGTTCAGAATTCTCGTCGAAAGAAAAATAAACAATGGTAAAATTTCTACCCCGCACCCAAATTGGGGGTTGTAAAACGTCTAAATGACATGCAAACTTGAAATTTGGTATAGTTATAGTGTTTAAAATTCTTCTAAAAAGAAAAATCAAAAATATTAAAATGTCAACCCTCCCACCCCCTTTTTAGTTATAAAACTTCTAGATGACGTACCAACTTGAGATTTTGACATAGTTTAGAATACAATAGAATAGAGTTTAGAATTCTTGTAAAAAAATAAACAATGGTAAAATTTCTACCCCCCCACTCACATTGGGGGTTGTAAAACTTGTATATGATATACAAATTTGAAATTTGGTGTAGTTATAGTACCTAAAATTTTCTTAAAGAGAAAAATCAAAAATATTAAAATGTCAACCCTCCCACCCCCTTTTGAGTTATAAAACTTCTAAATGACGTACAAACTTGAGATTTTGACATAGTTACAGAGTTTAGAATTCTTGTCAAAATAAAAATAAACAATGGTAAAATTTCTACCCCCACTCATATTGGGGGTTGTAAAACTTCTATATGACATACAAACTTGAAATTTGGTATAATTATAGTGTTTAAAATTTTCCTAAAGAGAAAAGTCCAAAATTTTAAAATGTCAACCCTCCCACCCCCTTTTGAGTTATAAAACTTCTAGATGACGTACAAACTTGAGATTTTGACATAGTTATAGAGTTTAGAATTCTTGTCGAAAGAAAAATAAACAATGGTAAAACAACCCCCACTCACATTGGGGGTTGTAAAACTTTTATATGACATACAAACTTGAAATTTTATATAGTTATAGAAGGCCAGTAACCGGGTAATTTATTTCTGCATCTTCTACAGAATTGATTTTCTTGTTGGAAAATGTTCGGAGGTGTTCCGTGAATGTAACGGTTGGGAATGAATTTGTCAGGACGGGGGCGGTTGAGCACTAGCCGCCATCTTGTAAAACATGTTTTATCAAATATCTCGTGAACCGTGCATCGTACGACAAGAATAGTGTTGATCGTTTTTTTGAAATTCTGCTTAATGCTTTATATAAATGGAAGTATATCTGATTAACGTCCAAGTGTACGCAAAAAACGTGTTTGTCTTTTTCTTAAATAATATAATAATGTAATAACTTTGGTTTTAAATTAATACTCTAGGAATGTTAAAACTTGCTTACTTTACTTGTTTTGAAAAACGATGTTTGTTAATTAAATTATGTCACATTTTTTACGTGAAAAATTAATTTTAGAGAAACTGTTCGTTCAAGTTACATTAGACATACAACTTTCCTAAAAGTTTGGAAAAAAAATTTCAAATACTATGAGACTTAAGCTGTATTTTTTGGTTAACTTTGAATGTACAGTTTTTCTAAAATTTATTTTTCACATAAAAAATGTCAAATAATTTAATTAATAAACATCGTTTTTCAAAACAAGTTAGGTAAGCAAGTTTTAACATTCCAAGACTATTCATTTAAAACCACAGTTATCACATTATTAGATTATTTATGAAAAAACGACGATTATTGATCATGCGGTTAAGATTTATGCACCGTATTTGAGTGTCTAAATGGCTTCTTTGTACTGACTTTTTGTTAAATTTGGAATAGTTATTCACAGTACATATAAGTAAATCCACTGTGGTTTTGTTTAGATTTTTTAATGTACCGTTAAATTTTTTCTGGGTACATTTGGACCTTAAAATTACTCAAAGATTTTGCTATATTGTTATAAAAATGAAACTTCAGGACAGGTAACCCTTCTATAGACGGGTTGGCTGTGTTACAAGTCTGCTCCTGGTCTGTGAGTTTTCGTAATATTGTTTATTGTAATTTTCGTTGTACTCGTAATTATTTTTTTAAATCTTTAGTTTTGTGTAATAGTAACAGTAATAGTAATAGTAATATTTATTTTTCCCAACAGACAAAATGCCTATGGTGGAAACATAAGCTAACAACAACATTATACTAATAACATGAACAAGTAGATGTTACATAAAATAATATCATAAAAAATAATATAATAACATAGAACTAGTGTGTGAACAATATGCCAAAGTGAGATAGTTTAGTTAATAATAATACATTAAATTGCACTGTTATGTGGTTGCTCATAAATACTAATTATCTTAGATCTAGTACCTCTCGATGTGAAAACATCTATAAATATGTCAAATCTGTTACTAGGTAAACAATTGTATAATTTAAAGATAGTTAACATGGGACTATTATAATGGTGAAAAGTGTTTAGTATTCTATAATAAAAGACCTTTGTTGATCGGCTAGTAGATCTAGGTACATAAAAGTAAATTTGACTAAGAAGACCAGAACACTGTATACGACCATTAGTAATGTTTTGTAAGAATACAAGACTAGAAAGATTTTTTCTTGATAGGAGTGAAGTTTCATTAACAATAATAAGCAGAGCCTGGTGATTACAATGCCTAATTGGATAGTTATCATATGTTTTGTAGTAACAATATTTACAAAATTTACGGAAAAGATTTTCAAGAAGACAAATATATATTTCCTATCTTTAATGAAAGTAAACTATTTTTGACAAATTCAAGGTCAGTTATGTTTACAAATTTTTAAACGTGTTCCTTTTAACATTCGTTTTTTAGGGATTTTCCATGTAGGTTCTCTTTTGCAATTATTAATTTGATAAACCTTACAGCTGTAGTTCATATAAAGTACTTGTAAAAAATAATTTATTTATGCAGCACTCATTCGGATCATTTAAAAATTAAATATCTTAAAATAAACACGTTCTAAGAATTCTATATAGTCAACATGCGAACTTTAGAATTAATTGTTTTTGTTCCTCAAGGCTTGTTTATAGTAACGAATGCAACTAAACTACCGTTGTAGATTAAAAGGCAAATAAGATTTTATGTCTGACCAATTTTTATTATAAAAAGTCATGTATCTTTTATAACAGTGATTATTACATTGCCATTTCACGATTCGTTTATGTATCTACGGCATACATAAAAAAATGTTGTGCTAAATTTAAAAATTTTTAATATAGAAAACGCATTGTAACATTATATATTATACATTCCCAGATTTGCTACAATATCTGAAGTATTATATAACAAAGTTAAAAAAACTTTAAAACCTGCGTAATATGACACATCATATAAACACTCCCTTATACTGCATGCACGTAGGATCCAGCTCTTTTCTGCTTCTCATTTTCTATGAGTCTTTCAAAATATTTTTTAATGTCACTCGATGTTGTTTTATAGCAATTTTACTTTGTCCAGCAAGCGTTGATATTCGTACACTGGTATAACTGTAAACGTTTCAAAATTGAAAACAGCATTCACAAAGCATTCCAATTATAATGTCTGAACAAGGATTTTCTAAGCACCACAGTCTTGGAGGTTCAGTCCAATACATGAGAGTACCACTTTTAGGAGATAAAACCCTCCAACCCAAGCAATAGGTTGGATTTTTTTCTGCATTAGCAAACTGAATTTCTTTGGGCATGTGATATACTTTTTCATCACATCACACTGAACCCTTTAGTTCAGTTACATTTGATTTTGTAAGAAATAGAGAAACCATACGAGATCTTTGGGAAGGCTTTTACTTCATTTTCTGCGTTAACGTCTCTATTTCTTTTTGTTTTGATAGTACAGTAGCTTTTGAGCAGTAAAGTACTTTTTTTTCTTTTCTTTTCCGTCATATCTTTTTGCAGTTTTCAATGGTTCAGCACCATAGTGCGTGCATGTTGAATAAAAGAAAAGAAGTTGTCAAGGAAAATATTATGGTTATGGTTCTTGTCTACAATAGAATCTTACCGGTTTTACGTTTAGAAACATTTTGCATGAGTGCCGTCCAAGATATGGAACCATCTATTCATCTTAATATAAGTTGCTCGAAAATACTCCATACTGCATGAGTTTTTCATTCATGATGTAAAAATTACCTACTAAGAATTACCAAAAAGAATGAAGCGGATGTAATCATGAACGACTTCAACGCAAGGATAGGTAAAGGAAGAGTTGAAGATATTGTTGGAGACTATGGTATTGGCAAACGGAACGACAGGAGTACCAGTATATCCCTATACTGGTACAGTTCTTTAATGAAGAAAACTTAATGGTAGCAAACATTTGGTTCCAATTCCCAGAAAGGCGATTATACACTTAGAAAGGACCAAGAGACAATGAAGGAAATATCATAGGAAATGATAATCAAATAAATTACATACTGATTGATAAACGATATAGAAACGGGATTATAGGTGTAAAAAGTTATCCTGGATCATACATCGGATCTGATCGCAAACGCCGTAGCTGGAAAACTTGATATTAAATTGAAGAAAATCCAGAAGAGAAAGAAACAAAACAAGGCCTAACTTTGAGAAACTGGGAGAACCAGAGAGATAAAACAGGAAATAACAAGTGTAAGAGAATAACAACAGTAAGAGTGTCAAATAGTAAATTTAAGGAAACTAAGTACAATTGGAAACAACAGAAACAATGAAAAACTCTTGGCAGTCTATTAAAAACGTAATACATGAAGTACAAGAAAATGAATTGGGAATCCAAGAGCCGAGAGCAAAACAGAAATGGATGACGGGAGAAATCATTTTATTGGTGGACGAAAGAAGGAAGTAGCTGCAATCTTAACATTAAATTCAACTATTTTTTCATTTTATTTTGACATTTCAGACACCTGCCATACATACACAATGCGTTACTACATGTTACAGGAGTTCATAGGAATTGTCATTATCTACAAGTTTTAGTGGTTTTAGTTTTTGTGGTTTGAAGCTTATGTTTGCGCGTTGCTTGTACAAACAGGTAGCTCTGTTTATTTCATTAGGTTTGCATACATAATATAGACCAGTGGTCGCCAAACTTATGAAGCTTCTGAGCTACTGCACCGTTTTTAAATCCTACTATGAGCTACTAGTCAAGAGAACTACCAACTTTTTTAAAAAATCTTACATTTGTTTATTGCCTATAAACTTACATTTCTAGTAAATATGAAATCAATTTTAATTAAACTGTATATAACAAAAAGAAACTGAAATTGAATTGTACATAAGAAAGAAATTGAAGTATTGCTAGTAATAAATAACAAATGTAATAACAGATTTTTTATCAGACTTATTAACTTTAATGAGAAGGATGGACTTCTTTTTTGTCATCAACAGCTCAGTGGAGGAATCATGGTTAGCCATCCGGAGCGTTAACGCGATCTACCGAAAATGTCCCCGCGAGCTACTAGTACCTCGCCATCGACGGTTTGGGGATCCCTGATATAGACGGTAATAACATAGGGATGGCATCGAGAGAATGTACTGTAGAATATTTTTGTTTTGTATGACAATTTTGTTTTGTGTGCAATGCCAATTGTTTTATTTGCTAAACTATAAAGACGGTAGTGTATATCATTGGACATCAACAATGTACTTAAAAATCTTTTCCGTTGGTTTTTTCGACCTCCAACAACTCTCCAAGGTTTCACCAGCGAGTCATGCAAAACTAGAGTACGGATTGCTTATTTCTCATTGCTTATTCCTTTTCCAGGTTCAAGTCCAACAAAACGTTTCCCTGTGTTTTTTTTATTCAGAGATGGACCTTAGTTTTTCTTCAGGTGTTTTCTTAACTGTATTGTTTTCAGTTTTTTTTACTTAAATGCTTTCTTCTTCTTTTCACATTCTCAAGTTTACTCAAAACAAATAACCAGAAACCTAAGTGCAGAGATGGTTTCTTTTTGTATCAGAACTTGCCCGACGAAGAGAACACAAAAAATTGAACAGCTAAAAAATCATTTGGCAGGTCAATCACCGCTGGATATTTTTTCTAAAACTTTTTGATGATGAAGTTGAAAATATAGTATTGCCATTTTTTGTAAAGTAGGCTCATGATAAATAATACACACGATTTTATATTTACAAGGCAAGAACTTTTCAGTTTTATTGGCATCCTGTTTTTATTAGGCTATCATACGTTGTCCCAAGCTGATTTGTATTGGTATGTTGAAGAAGGCAAAGGAGTCGATATTGCATAGAACTGCATGACGAGAAACAAATTCAGAAATATTCAGTAAGGTCGATAAAACTGTTACATTTTCTAACTTTGCGGCCTTTTTTACAACTTCTTTTCCTTAAGGTGCTGTCTTCTTATAGAATGTTAGCAACAACTTCGGCAAATCTTATAAACTTATAAATACTTATTAGTAAATTAGAAGTACGTAATTCATGTATAAAAAATAATCGTATCGGGAATAATTCAATATAAGCATAAAAGACGTTCCTATAAAAATGCTGTTGTTTATTAATAACAAGTCGTAGCAAAATAAGAAACCTTTGCACTACGCCATTTCCGTGTAAAGCGATATTATGTAGGTGACAAGCATTATTATGGATTATATTTCCCAAAATTTCTGTCTTTGTTTATTTTAACATAAAGTGACGTAATCCTGTATATGCTATTATACTTTAGCATAGTTGCTTCCACGGTCATTTTACTTTTTTTAATGTCTCTGAAAATAAACGTTTTAAATTATTTTTTATTAAGAACTTGCATTATTATTATTACTTGTTTATGATAAATCTAATTTTGTCTGTATTACCTACAATTCTCGCAGTAATAAATAGTAGAGGAAAATATGAAACAAAAGCCGCTTATTTACGATTTTCGTGTGAACGGAAAGGTAAAAATGTATGCATGCATTTTTATGATAGTTTATGTCTTGGGGATGAACTTTCAACAATTCGTCAAAAAATCGTTCTGTGCAGGGGTCTTCTAGGGGTGGTTTTATGATAAAACCATCAATTTCTGATTTTTTGTAGTAATATTCTATTTATTATAAGCTTTCTGATGGTACCATCGGTAATTAAATGCGAGTATTAGAAATAAACAATGTTTAAGAAGACTTAAATAATTTAACACGGCAGTATACGGGCGAGAAATATTTCAAGAGCGATTATCTCAAAAGCGGCAATTTCTGTAAATTGTAATTTTTGTTTGCACTCAATTTTCTCGAAAACCGTCGACTTTATCAAAAAATCATACTTTATAAACATTATTACTCAATAGTAGCGCTATCTGATGGTTTTTAATTTTCTTAATTATCTCTCTTAATAAGGGAGATATTTGATGAAACGTAAAGCTCTGCATATTCCCCCTCTTAAAACGTCGTATACCCCCGTACACCGCAGCGCTCAACAAACTATCCATACATGCATCAAATAATGCTTCCTGTTATTTCTTACTATTCATATTTTTTACCCTTTGTTATTAAATATATTATTTAACTGCTATAAATTGGAAAATCCTTTGTGTGTACATATGTATAAGCAGTTACAAAAGTTGGTAACTTATTAGTTGACCCATTTAAATTTGTTATGGTAGGTTAATAATTTATTAATTATATCTTCCCATAACTTTAAACGGACCGTTGAATTTTAGACGTATGCTTGTGTTTATTATTATAGTTTTATGAAAACCCTGACAGATGTGAAATTATTAGTCTGGAATTTTAGTTTGATTTTGTCATTCAGTGGTTGAAACTGTGGTGACTGTTTGAAGGGTGCTTTCTTTAAATAAAAGTGTGTCTGTTTCGAGAGGTTAATAAGACTGTTTTTGCATCACATTGTTTACTTACCTTGAACTCCTATAATTGTAAGTATTATTTTTCACCATTTTATAATGTTCTTACTAAAAACAACAGTTTAACATAATTTGGTAGTAGTCATTTATTTTATTTCGTTCGAATATTATATTTTAGAATTGGAAATCATGGAAGTAACAAGTAGCTCGGAAAGCGAATTAGAATCAAAGATAAAAACGATTCAATATCGCAAGAAAAAACAGAAAACCTGCATAACTTGCGGACAATTTAGTTTCAAGTGCTCCAAAATCATTCTTAACATTTAAAAATAGTGTTCAATTAAGGCTAAATCAGCTAAATGTAGATCCTGGTCATGATGAATTTTTAAATAAAATTCTAGGCATTAGTAATTCCTCTCAAAGTCATGAGTTAGACTGGCATCAAAGGTGTTACTCTAGTTTTACAAGTAAAAAAATATTAAAACTTTTCAAGCTAAATATATAGCAGAGAATTTGTTTAAATCTTGTGAAAGTCACAGATAATTGAGATCGAACAGAAAGATGATCTGCAATCTTACGATTTCTTGCAAATTGGTTGTTCTGAAATATCTGAGATCGTCAATCTCTGCAACAGCATTAAAAGTGATATGTCACAAGTAAAGGGATTGGACAACTACAAAGATTTAAGTAGCAATAGTTTTAGAGAGTACATTCCAGATAAACTGTTTTTATTAATACAGTTGCTAGTCGAAGATTCAGACGATGAAAGGAAAAAAAATGTTGTTCTGAATATTTGTCAAGACATAATTTACTGTCATTCCAATTTTAAAAAGCATACTCCAAAACACGCCGCTTTGGGTTCACTGGTTCATCAAGAGACTAAATCAAGCAAAATCATCGAAACCCTTCATTCCTGTGGGCATTCTCTACCTTATAGGAATATCAATATCATGAGAATTAGAAACTCCGTTGCACAATCTGAAATTCTACGAAAATGAAAAAACATTGTTCCATCACAATTAATAAGAGGAAGATTTATTCAATTTGCTGGAAACAACATTGACCTTTTAGAGGAAACTCTTGGTAACGGTTCAACTTAATATTAAATATAAATTGTAGTAAACTGTGTTTTTTGGCTGTTTAATCGCTATTTATTGGCTTTTCAAACATTCTATACTTTAAACAATCTTGCTTTCTTTTTTTCCAAACTCTTATATTACGTTTGTATGAAGACATTACAAAATTACAAACATAAATAGTTCGTATAAATGAATCGTTGCACGTATTTACGAAGCCTGTAAGGAGTTGTGCCACGCGCTATCACAGCGCTTCACAAAACAATCGATATCTCCAAAACTATTAAACATAAGTTTATAATTCTTTTTTTAAAAACTTTTTGAAACCTTTACCATTAATTCTTCCGCAGGATGTATAGGAAAATATCCAAAGATAAGAAACTTTGTCACTTAGTGTAATTTACATTACACGAAAAGCTAAATTTCAAGTTCAGACATATTGTTTAAATTAATTAAACAAATTTTATTAATCTGCTTTATATAGTTAGAAGCGCTCATGTTTGAGCATTAATTTAAAAAAAGAACTACAACGATATCGCAATTAGTTCCCAAGATATTGCGATATAAATATTAAAGTGTGGATTTTAAAAATTGTCGATTTTGATCTAAAATCACCCCTACAGCACCCCTGCACAGGACGATTTTTTGACGAATTGTCGGAACTTCTACCCCAATACATAGGCTATCATATAAAAACATCCATACATTTTTGCCTTTCAGTTCATACGGGAATCACGATAGCTGGTCGATTTGCTTCTACTAAAACAGTAGTCGAACTTTAAAACCAATTCTAGCACACGTAAAAAACAAATGCTGATTATTGTGTCACTTAATTCACAAATGACACTTAATTCGAATTCTCAGTTAGTGAACAGATTCAGAATTGGGAAATTGCCAAAAATTCCGTACTTTTTATAATTTTTAAAGAATTTTGAAAACATTTACATTTTTTCGGCAAAGAACAGAGCTAAAAATCTGATTTTGTACCGTAAATCTAGTTATGTTAAAAGTGTACGTTATGATGTTGACATTTCAAAAATGTGTAGATTTTATTTAAAAAAATAATTTCTCGAACGATGGATATTAGGGTAATGGACAATGGCTAGAATTTCAGACTGTGTTTGCATGCATGTAAAAACTGTAATAATTACTTTCTACTATTCACTGAACTTATTACTAAAGATGATAGCTTAAATATGTAAATCGATTTCTACAGCAGTAATTGTTGGACACCGTCGATGGAAAACTTTAAAATGTAAACGGAAACAAAATGTTTTAAAATACTTTAGTATTTTAGATTTTAATTACTATGGACGACATATTTCATACGTCCTTTCAAAATTTGCTAACGATGACAACAAATTTGAAATCAGCGACCTCAAAAATCCCTTTCTATAAAATTTCATATAAATCCAATAATATTTCGAGTTTTATGATGTTTTTATGCATATAATATTTTAAATCTGAAAGCCTTCTAAATAAAATTCATACACATACAGAAACGAAACTAAAAGTATTTATTACATAGCGTTAATAAAATAGAATTATTTTTGCCAGTTTAAATGACGCAATCTTTACTCAGAAATGCAGAGAGTAACTCGACACCGCAGACAGGCAAAGGAATTCAAGCAGGCTGGCCAATACTGAAAAAATAAATGGACGCTGTATAAACCTATAGCTTGCATAAAATAAACAGACGCTGAATAAACCTATAGCTTGCAAAAGACGCTGACTGATACCATCATTTATATACACTTATATACGCCGGACGCTGGGCGCTACGCTTTTGGTCCGGACGCATGGTAGGCCTCTATAGATATATATATATATATATATATATATATATATAAATATATATATATATATATATATATATATATATATATATATATATATATATATATATATATATATATATATATATATATATATATATATATATATATATATATACAGAGTCTTCATTAAGTTTGGAACCGGCTTAATATCTTCAAAACTATTAACTGGATTAAATTGAAATTTGGGGTGTGCATTTTATAAATTAATATCTATTGTACCTAATTTTTTCACCTGCTTTGCATCGTTACTTTACGAGATACACAGCCAACTTGATTTTTTTTAAATAGCAATGGGGGTCAAATTTGACATCATTTGAAAGCTTATTTTTTTCTGAGTACCATTATGTATACACGTGTTGTATCATTTTGACAAAAATCGCCAAAAAAATTAAAATCAACGAAACATGTTTTATCCACAAAATCAAAAGTGTTGAATAAATTAAAAATTAAAATATCTAGTGATCTTACAAAATTCATAGAAATGTCAAAAGTTACACATTGACAGTAAATATTTAAGTAATTTTAAGTAAAAGTAAATTTTAAGTAATAAATTTAATTTTGTGGATAAAACATGTTTCGTTGATTTTAATTTTTTTGGCGATTTTTGTCAAAATGATACAACACGTGTATTACATAATGGTACTCAGAAAAAAATAAGCTTTCAAATGATGTCAAATTTGACCCCCATTGCTATTTAAAAAAAATCAAGTTGGCTGTGTATCTCGTAAAGTAACGATGCAAAGCAGGTGAAAAAATTAGGCACAATAGATATTAATTTATAAAATGCACACCCCAAATTTCAATTTAATCCAGTTAATAGTTTTGAAGATATTAAGCCGGTTCCAAACTTAATGAAGACCCTGTATATATATATATATATATATATATATATATATATATATATATATATATATATATATATATATATATAATAATATATATATATATATATATATATATATATATATATATATATATATATATATATATATATATATATATATATATATATATATATATATATATATATATATATATATATATATATATATATTGATAAAGGGTACCTTGTCACCTCCAAAGTAGATACCCAGCATACGTTGTCACCTCATATATAACGTTGTGACCTCCGTTTTCGGAGGTCACAACGTTTTGCCCTGTTTTCGACTGTATAAGCATATAGATGGTGTTAGAAGCCTAAATTCAAATTTTTGTCTGGAGGTGATAACGTCATACTTATACTCACAAAATTAATTTTTAGTTCAGCTGTAGATCGCTGGCGTTGCCGTCGCTGTTAGTTGTATAATTGCCAATACGATGTCACCTCCGCCTGTATATGTTGTTTTTTGTATCATGTACGGTACGTTGCAGGCTCCACACATTGGCAACGTTGTGTACAAGACCTAAACCACTCAGGTATATAGAATTCCATCGAAACCAGTACCCCTGGCGTAGTTTCGGCCATTTCACGCTACCTGAATTTTTGCAGACACTTTTTGGGTATAGTAGCAGCATTTAAATAAATATTTGTAAACTACTCAGAAAATTTAAGGGATCTCTTGAATTGTACGTCATTTTTAAATAGTTAATGATACTTAAGAACAATAAAATAATAATTTCTATTTTATTTAAAAAGTTTTGAATTGAAAACCACTTTCTTTGAGATATGAAAAAAATTAAATAGGAAATACGTTTTAGTCGTAATTATGTATAAATAAAAGATTCATCTTTTTACAAAATGATCATTTCGGATTTACTGGATTATTATTATTTGATTATTATTTTAGGAATTGTCATATGACATATGATATATTTAATCTCGCATCCACAAAGAAAGATTTAAAATCTTTAAAATCTTCAGTATTTTTAGTATTACAATTAATATAATAATTAATATAATTTTCAAAGAAAAATAATTTTACTAAGCAAAATAATGTAACATTTGGTATGTAGTTTGCAAATTTCACCAAATTACCCGGTTAATAAAGTTTTCATTGACATTCTAACTATGTTTACATTTGATGAAGGAAAGAATAAGTCTGAAATACTCATTTTGTAATATATATTATGTAATTAGGAGATCAAGCGATATTTTAAATCCAAGAAGATGTTTAACGCCGAGGCGCCAGCCGAGGCGTTATAACATCTTTGAGGATTTAAAGAAGCTTGATCTCCGTATTGCATAAGTTGTTTTATTTTATTTCGTATTTCAATCCTAATTTCTCCCTTTTAAAATCCATCCGAATTTATTGTATAAAGAAGCAAGTTGCCTTGTCTGTGTCATCATACGCGTAACTAAGGAGATAAAAAGCAGCATACATGCATGCATGTGGCTATAATGCAACATCAAATTATTTACGTTGCCAACAACAACGGAGATCAAGAACGTCTTGCACTCCGGTATCATTGACAACGGAGATCAAGATATACTTTATATTACTAATTGTGGTATATAAAGAATTGTTTGAAATACGAAATGAAATAAAAAATATTAACTGTTTATATTTTTACATAATTACGACTAAAACATATTTTCTATTAAATTCCATATTGTAGCGGAAAATAAAACCTTACGTCATAATCTTGACATGAAGCTTTACGTACTGAAAGGCTTAAACAAACGTCAGTTTAACATAAAGTGTCGTATTTTTATTATTAGTATAGTCAATTTTTGCATTAAGTTCTTATTTTTTACTATCTAAAGATAGAGACTTGAGATCTTTTCTAATGCCTTTAGTACTGGACCAATATAAAATGTAATATGTTTAATATGGGGGCACGCCCCCCTGGTGGTTGAGACCCCCATTTTGTACCCCTGATTTAATAACGCAACCAAATTGAGCAAAGTTGTGTTGGGAGTGTTCTTGGGGTCGCTGATTATGAATCCTATGAGAAAATTAAAAAATTCAAATAGCAGACCCAAAATGGCGGCTCTAAAATAACGGCCTTTTATATTAAGAATGCGATTTACGCCATTTCTATTGATTCTAGAGAGAAATTCAAAGAGTCAAAAAGTGTTTATAATGTGATTTTGCAAAGGACTACGCTATTTTGGTTACCTTATTATGTAACCCCTTCGCTCTGCCCTAGCAGTAGAGTCAATTTCTGCATTAAGTTCTTATTTTCTACTATCTAAAGATAGAGACTTGAAATCTTTTGTAATGCCCTCAGTACTAGACCAATATCAAATGTAATATATTTAAGATAGGGACACGCCCCCTCGGGGGGTTGAAATCCCCATTTTAAACTCCCAATTTAACAACTCGGGAAGTTTTCAACCAAGTTGAGCAAAAACTATGTTGGAGGGAGCTGTGAGGTCGTTGATTATGAATCAAATAAGAAAATCACAAAATTCAAAATGGCGGACACAAAATGGCGGTATTTTAGATTGAAAATGCGATTTACGCCGGTCCTATTGATTTTAGAGAAAAATGAGAAAAGCCAGAAAGTGTTTAGAATGTGATTCTGCATAGGAATACATAATTCCGGTTACCTTATTATGTAACCCCTTCACTCCCCCCTACTGAGAAGCCCACTAGGGTTGATTGAAGGGGGTCACATAATAAGGTAACCAAGATAGTGTATTCCTATGCAAGATTACATTCTAAACACTTTTTGACTCTTTGGATTTTTCTCTAAAATCCATAGAAACGGGCGTAAATCGCATTTTCAATCTCAAATACCGCCATTTTGAGTTCGCCATTTTGTATTTCTTAATTTTCTCATTGAACTCATAATCAGGAACACCAAAACCCCCCCAACATGAATTTCACTCAAGTTAATGGAAAACTTCCCGAGTTATTAAATTGGGAGTGTAAAATGGGGGTTTCAACCCCCCGAGGGGTAAAACCGCCATTTTAAACATATTACATTTTATATTGGTTCAGTACTGAAGGCATTAGAAAAGATCTCAAGTCTCTATCTTTAGATAGTAAAAAATAGGAACTTATGCAAAAATTGACTTTACTACTAGGGCAGTGCAAAGAGGTTACATAATAAGGTAATCGAAATAGTGTATTCCTTTGCAAAATCACATGAATTTTTCTCTAAAATCAATAGAAACGGCGTAAATCGCATTCTGAATCTCAAAGGCCGTTATTTTAGGACCGCCATTTTGAATTTTTCAATTTTCTCATTGGATTCATAATCAGTGACTACAAGAACCCTCCCAACATAAATTTCGTTCAATTTGTTTGCGTTATTAAATTAAGGGTACAAAATGGGGGCTCAACCACTAGGGGGGGCGTGCCCCCATTTTAAACATAGTACATTTTATACTGGTCCAGTACTGAAGGCATTACAGAAGATTTCAAGTCTCTATCTTTAGATAGTAAAAAATAAGAACTTAGGCATGTTTTTTGCAAAAATTTACTCTACTATATAGAATGACTAGATTATTATAAAGCAGGGAATGAATGAACTTTCGTTCAAAGAGAAAAAATTGCAACACATGAAAAAAAACGTTATAGGTCCTGTAAATGATTCTCCTTAGTTATCGTTTCAAGAATTCAGACGCGACTTCTGTCTTCCTTCAGAGATCAAACTCGTTCTGTAAAGTTTCATTGCCGGATTTATAACATAAATAACTATAAATCAAAAATGTTTCTTTTTATAACATTCTATTCGTAAAAAAAATCCTATACTAACATCCTATCCTATTCGTTTGTTGGCGAAGGAAATGGACATGAGCTCCAGATCTATGTCGCCACTGACCAAGGAAGACCTTAGTATGAGGACTGGACACTTGTTAACAGCTCGACATAATGAAATAAGAAGAGTTGGAGACAAGTCTCATTTGCAGAGATAGGTGAAAAATTTTCATCGCCCAATCTTGTTTCCCTGCATTTTATATTTGGATTTAGGATTGATGCATTATGAATACAATTAAAGTAATTGTCAAACAATCCACATAGTTGATTTGGAAAACCCGTTTGCACATCGCAGCTAGGATGCGTGAACTCTCCTAAAGTCATTCTATTTAGATTCCTTATAGGAATCGAGCCCAATTAAGTAAAATACTTGTATTTACCCTATAGCGGAGTTGTTCACATGATAAGATTATTATTTATTTATTATTTAGGCGGAGTTATTTATCGCTCGTAAATAGCAACAAACAAAGTCACTTTAAATCCAAATAAAACATACTATTTTTTTCCACTAGGTAAACGTGCCTCCTCTCTATGATTAGAAGTTTAGTCTAGCAATACCAACAATTTTTTATTAGAAGAAAAAAATTAAAACAAAGGTCTTTGAATAAACCCCAGCGTGGCTGAATACTGGACAGTCAAATGTCGTTTTCTCGACATTGATCCAAGTGTAGGCGAATTTTCAGATATCGAATCTTGGTTCTCTAACTCATGTTTAATATGTATTTATTTTTAAGCGTTTTATATGTATAAAATGATGATGTACTTCAAACAATATTATTGCTTGGGTGATTGTTAAATCTAAGACGGCTGTGAAAACTGCTGCAGCGCTATATTTCCAGCGGTGTGTTGGACGCACCGATTTTCACCCACGTTTCAAGCAATTTTCAGATTCTTTGTCTCGGTTGTTTAATTGTCACTAGAGGGTTAATCAACAACCTGATACTAATTTTCGGTTCACTAAACGTTGTACAAGTCGAAGCCAATGTTCAGAAACCGTTTCAGGGTTCCTTACAACTTGCCCAAGCTTCAGCCAATTTTCACCCGTTAGGTCAATGCCAGTTACCCATAGAATATACTTAAGTCAAATATCAGATACTATTTCGCAAATTTGCTTTAGCTAGTCTAAATCTAAGTACTCACAGCAGCGGATCCGCAGGCGGATGTCATACGATTGGTCGGATTGAGTCGATTTGACTCAATCCGACCAATCGTATGACATCCGCCTGCGGATCCGCTGCTGTGAGTACTTACCTTTAGTCAATCTCTACATATCAAGTGCCGATTACATACTTATCACCCAAAACCTTAGCCAACTTTGAATCTTAGGTTCGCTAAACTAACTCCAGTTTTAGCAATCTTCAAAATTCAAAATCTTGGTTTCTTACCCTTCGGCTAAGGTTGGGTCAATATTCATATTATATTTTGCTAAATTTCTGTAAATGTGGTTTATTGTAAAGATGGATTAGTGGTTGCTAACCTACTGAATTTTTATGAACTTAAACTTACACTGGCAAGACTAAAGTGTAAACTATATTGACTTACCGACTGTACATATGTATTTGCACAAGAAGACGTACACTATGAAAGTGTTAGGTTTGTACGGTCTCAATATGTGTTGAGAGTCTAAGACATTAATCATTTATACGAATTTTCGATTTCTTCGTATTTATTTTGTTAATGAACATTTTATATCCAACACAAAAATCGACTTTGTATTCAGTTACGGCGAAACAGTAATGGTAGACTTCGTTGCTTGTTTGCACTAGCATTCATTAAAGGAAAAGGATTGTGTAATAGTTGCTTTGTTTCTCAATTACCAGCCTTGGTACTACATTAACATTCAAGATCGGTCCAAGACTAACTTTAGTTTTATTGCGATATCGGTGTCATTTATTGTCCAAAACATTGCATAACGTATTGGTTTTAGCCAATAACAACCAATATTGGGTAACTCTGATCTTTCCATGTCTGAGACCAAGCTTGGTATCAAATTATCATCCCTACTTTAGTCTAGCAGTGGGCCATTTTCGGATATTAAGGTTGTGCCAAGGTTGATAAACATTGTTTCAAACAAAAGCTTATAGTGGTATTTTGTTTTAAATGGAGAGCCGCGATTGCTAACATAATTAAGTGTCAAATAAACTGCCACTTTTAATTCTGATAACGCAATATACCTACTATTTATCTATGGTTTATACAATGTTATCAAAAAAGACTACATTAAGTTAAACCTGTCTTTAATGTGGACTTAAAGTACACGTTCCATAAAACGTACATGTTTTGTCGTTAGTAAGTGCTTTATTTAAAACATAAGTTAAAACATAAATTTACAAGAGGTAGGTACATGGATAACAGTGTAACATACGTATTCTGTATTTCGTTAGATCAACAAATGCTGGAAAAAATGTCTTAAGCAAAAATTCTATAAAAATGTTGATTAATTTGTTGTGTTTCGATTTGTTTTAATCTTAATAAAGTTGGTAACTCTTTTTGTTAATCAAATCACGGGAAATTCAATGGTCCTACATGATACGTGCGTGACTTCGGAAACAACAAGCATTTGTTGTAAAAAACACAATATTTAATTTGTTTATATTAAACTCTTATCGAGTTTAGTAAAAATTAAAAGAGTATCTGCCTTTATTTCAATCGAAATGGAATCTGGATAAAAGCATATTCAATTTAACCGTTATTCCCGAGATTAAAAGAAACTTTGTAGAATATCATATTTATACAAATACTACGTTACATAACTGATTTATGTCTAATACACCTAAATTTCAAAAATGTGCTATACTAATTATACGCAATATTGGTACTGGTTGCGTTCTTATTGACTTTTATTGACAATAACAAAAGAATTCCCTTTTTCTGGTTTTGTTATATTTTTAATTCATTATAGAAAGAAATTTCTTTCTAATATATAACCGATCTAAGTATTTCTAATCAAATTACTAAAGTTTTCATTTAAAAAATACAACTTTATGAAGTAAACCAGAAATCAATGATTATAATTAGAAAAGCCTTATTCAACTAGTCAGTGCTACTCATAAAGACGCTTTAATAGTGTCGAAACGGCTTTTTAATATCTTTAATAACAATTCATAAGAAATACAAAAACGACAATTTCCTATAACTCAAAAAATAAAAAATAAGTAAATCGAGAATGCTCGCTTGTTTTCTTTTGTTATCTGGCCACTAAAATGCCCTCGGCGAGCAATTTAAACCACCCGATTTCAACATCTGGAGACCCACAAGAGAACCTTTTTATGAAATGTGCATCTATGGAATGTGGAGTCAACGCTCTGTATATATAACTGCACATAACGGTGGTATCTTCTGACCTCCGAACACTTGGCAGCGCTGCTGGAGGTAACAGCGAACTATAAGTATCTTCTTATATATAAATTTTGGAGGTCGGTTCGTATCTTCTGTATACTCTATATATGACAAAATAAAACAAGGGAAATGATTTCCCCTTTCTTGAGATTCGGATTCTAGAGGTTCCCCTCATCACAAATATAACAAATTTTTAGCAATATATCCACGGGAATACCCGGAAGTCAGGCCGTCTCCTCTGTATGACGGAGGTGACAGCTTAACATGCATCAATATATATATATATATATATATATATATATATATATATATATATATATATATATATATATATATATATTTGTCAAACCGCTTATACATACCCGTTTCGCTATATTCTACCGACTTGTCGGACCATTTTCGACGCTCTCAGACCCGGGCTTGGGTCTGGCAACGTTCTCCTATGTTTTCGAAGTCTACAGGATAAGGTTTACCTAAAACTGCAATAAAAAAATATACAATTTGGGTGTGGAAAAGTAGGGTCTGTAAAAAGTTTTATACAACCGTAGTTCATCACAATGAACTATAGGGGGCGTCGCGCCTTTCTCAAGTGTATATTGTATATTTTTATACAAGACGCTATCAAACCCGCTATGTTCTACAGACTTCCTAAGCCCTGGATCTGGCAACATTGCCATGACGCATATGTTAAGCTTTGTTTTATAAACGTTTGGTTATAATAGCTCGCATTTAATATTTGATGGAGAAAAGTGACGTAAGAATTACATCAGCTCGTATGCGAGTTCTTTTCATTTCGAATAATTTTCTGGCTTTGGAAAATTGAAGGTTTTAATATTTATTAATAATAATAATATACTTTATTTATAGCATATAACTAGATAAATTCTATATAATACATTATAATTTTTTAAATTTTAATGTAATTTATTACATATTTTTTACACTGTTTCTTAAATAATCTTAAAGATGTACAGTTTTTACATTAGCTGGAAGTGAATTACATTCAACTAAACCTTTATGAAACAGATTATTTTGTCCTATATTTGTTGTTGCTGAACATAAAAATTACATAAAGATTCTACTTCTAGTATTATGATCATGAACATCTACGAATAGTAATTCATTTAAGATGTGCTCTGGATATATTCGGTTTTTTATTTTAAATATTATTATCATCGTATTATAAAATATATTTTGTTTAACACTTAACAAAGATGTAACTTGCAGCATTCTTCTGATGCTTAACGCACAATTTTGTTTTTTTTGAAGATTGTTAATTTCAGTTTGTTTTATATAGTAATAATTTAGACCACTTGCTAAGATTTTGGCTTATTCTACCCATGAAATTTACTATTTTTACAACTTTACTGATAACATAGTTTGAATGACTAGAAAATGTTAAGTGACAATCTACTATTACGCCTAAGTACTTCCACTCATAAACTTGTTCTATTTTTTGACTATTAATTTGTATTCCCACAGGACTAGATGTATCAATTTCGTTAAACTTATTTTTTATTATCATGAATTTTGTTTTATTTACATTTAAAGAAAGACTATTTTTACCTAACCAGTTATATACATTTACTAATTCATCATTGATGATATTTATTACTTTTTCAACATCATCTCCTATAAAATATATTAAAGTGCCATCTGCAAATAATTGAATGTTACAAATGTACTATTAAAGTATCTGGTTTTTTGAAATCTGTTTTTGAGATATTCACTAAACCATTTTATAACTATTGGGCCGAACCCATATCTTTTTAATTTCAATAATAATAGATCTCTGTTAATAGTCTCAAAAGCACGTCTAAAGTCTAGAAAAACTACACCTATCACCTTCTTCTTGTAAATAGCACTTTTCCATTTCAAAAGAACTGATTGTATTGCACTTTCACATGAATTATTTTTCCGAAACCCTGATTGAAAAGGTGTTAACAGTTTGTTCACTTCAATGTAGTCACGAAACTGGATATTTACGACGGTCTCTAATAATTTTTCATAAGTTGGCACCATGTTGATCGGTCTGTATTCTTCACATTCGTTAGTGTTGGTTATCTTCTCAATGGGGATAATATGGGATGTCTTCAAGGTTTCTGGAAAGGATCCACTTTCTAGACTCATTTGAATTAGATGCAAAAGTCTCCGTCCTATTACATTAAAAGCTAATTTAAGAATTTTTACTGTAATACGATCGCCACTACTATTCTTATTAGGTAAATTGTTTATAATTTTTTTTAACTCCAAAAACTCTATTGGTAAAAATTTTTCGAACTTGCATTGATGTACATAATGTACATGTAATGTGACTTAAATCAGTTTCAATTTGGGTTAAATTTGTTAATGTAATAATTTGTTGTATGCTGTTAATAAAGTAAATATTGAATTTTTCAGCAATTTGAATTTCCTTTTTTTCTAACTCATTGTCAAAAATAATACCTTCCTTTTTGTCTGTTATGGCCTCCTTTAATTAATTCTTTAACTGTTTTACACATTTCTGTTGAGTTATTTTTCATATCATCTATTTTTTCTTGATAATAATTTCTCTTGTGGTTCCTGATCAAACTAACAATTCCATTTCTTTGTTGTCTATACCTATTCATATCACTTTCTTCTTGTGTAAAGATTGCTCTTTTATATAATCTGTCCCGTTCTTCAATTTCCAAGGCTATTTCTGGGGTCCACCAACGCTTACAACTCCATTGACATTTAATGGTTTTTTTGTAGCATGCCTGTTTAGTGTGTTCATTATGGTTTTAACTAATGTTTCTGCTAGTTGATTGGTGTTTGTACAGTCCTGATTCCATGGTTGATCCATTAGAACTAATTGAAACTGCATTTCATTGAAGTTGCTCATGTCTCTGTGTTGTATTGTATATTCTTCATATTTTTCTTTCACTTTTGCATTTACAGTTATTATTGAGTGATCGGTTATTTTTGGAACATGGTGTACCTGGGAATCAATGGTTTTTTCATTAGATACAAGAAGATCTATGAGTGTAGCACTGTCCTTAGTGATTCTTGTAGGTTGGTCGATAATCTGATGTAGTCCATTATTTTTAATTAAAATTCTCAGCCTATTTTCATAATATGAATCCTTTAATAGGTCAATATTAAAGTCTCCGATAATTAGTAAGGTCTCTGATCTACTAGCATATACATCAAACAAATTTTCAAGTTTCATTAGAAATTGAGCATCACTAGAGTTTGGAGAGTGATATAAATTTATAAAGTTATATTTGTATGATTGAAAGCATATATTAATACCTACAATCCATGTGTTCATATCAATGGTATCTTTAAGTAGGACTGTATAACTGAATTCATTTTTTATATAAATGATTAGAGTAAGGTTAACAGGATTTTCGAACAAGTGAGACAACGCAACATAATACGGAAAAGTTAATTTCTGGGGAAAGTGGATGGTTTCCAAATAAGGTGGAAAAGTACATATGTCATTTTCCGTAGTAATCAAACGATAAATTTCAAGAACTTGATTAAATTTTTTTGTATAAAAGTACTGTAATATCTTCTTTGTATGTTTGTTTGAAGGATTGTTTGTGGTTAATTAAAGCTTTATTCTTTTACTGTTAAGATGAGAGAATGAATGCTTGAACTATTTGGTTTCTGAATTATTTTCTGATCCCTCGATTACATTCATTTCATTGGATACTACAAAGTATCCAAGGCAGCGGTTATCATCACATTTATTGCATCCTTGTTTTTTAGAATTTTTCCAGCAGAAAAAGTCTCCATCAGTTTGCTTGAGGACAGGATTGGAAAGAACTAGTGAATGTACGCATAAGATGCGGTTGTGATTGTAAAGCAACTTGATAGATACGTAAAAAACCGCGTTTTTTTCTTGGGCTGGTTTTACAATTGATTAAAGTTAGTACAGGGCTCTTAATGTTAATGTTCGTTACAATGATAAGAACTTGACCTATAGAAATGAGCTAATAAGAATAACGTGAGAATCGAATGAGATAATTGAAAACGGTTAAAATTAAGACAGCAGATTCTTAATTTTAGGGCTCGTTGCAAAATGTAAATAACTAAAAACTACAAAACTTAACCTAAGAGGAACGTATGAGGATTCGGTTGGACTTGTAGGTTGTTGGTTGGATCATAATCGTATATGCAACATAAAAGGAAAATAGTAAATGTATGTACAGATGTACACAAATATGTCTAACAGGTAACAAAAAGTAATTGCGAACGTTCTATACATAAACGGCACAAAAAAAGATAAGAAGGATTTGTAATGGGCTGCATTCGAGCTTATCTGCTATGTATTCCCTGTGTTACCGATCACACGAAGTAACGAATTTTTGGTACGACCGTTTATTGAAGTTCACAACAACCGATTTGTAATTAACTTTTTCTGGAATAAATAGGTTTAGCTCAGGTTTAAATCGACAATCTATGCCAACGAAATGGCATCATTCTTGTTGCATTCTAAGGATTGGAAAGTTATGAATAGCTTCTCTTTTTGAAATTTGCCGCCTAACTCCATCACTGTTCACTGTGTGGTCGAGACAGGTTAGTTCTTTGGCTTCAAAGATAGTTTTTTTGTAATTTTATAGTAAACCGTAATGATATAGGCGTTGAAATACTTTCTTTAAATGCTGTAGATAGTCTGCTTTGATGGCAGAATAATTTACAACAGAAAAAACTTTATACAACCGTGACTTCAGATAGATTATGATTTCTGTGATGGAACTGCTCCATGTACTGGTAGTGGTGGTGCTGAGAGAGTATTGATCTTCTACTGGAATTATGCTACTTGATTTCTCGGCATCTGCTTCATAAATAGGATCCTGGTATCTTGAATGGTATGCTTGCAAGAGTAAGTTTCTTGACAGATTGTTGCGTGTTCAATTAAAGTCGGCGGTCACCACATGTAATATCTTCTGTGTTTGTTTGTTTGAAAGACTGTTTGTGGTTAATGAATGCTTTATTCTTTTACTGTTAAGATGAGAGAATGAATGCTTGAACTATTTGGTTTCTGAATTATTTTCTGACTCCTTGTTTATATTCGTTGCATTGGATACTACACGCACACATACATATCACTGGATCACAGTACTCACTCATACATATTGTCGACGTTAATGCATACTAGCGGAACTATTTTCTAGCAATTTTCCAAGAGCGCGGTTTAAATGCTTATAAAAATTTTGTTACAGATGCATGATGAATTCTTTGAAATCGCAACTAGCAACATTGCTAGTTACAACATTTCAAATAATTAAGTTCATATGCATTAACGGCGACGATACGTACTATATACCACCAATAAATAACAACGTCGTAGACCATTCAGGGTAAAAATCGTGAGGTGTTCTTTATCAAAAATTAAAATGGGTAAACTAAGTTGAGCATCATTTGTGACTTTTTTGCTAAAACGCTAAAGAAAAACTTTCTCGTCTGTAATTTGTAAGATTACTTAATGGAACTTTTAATGGAAACAGGGCACTCAAAAGGTTCGGAGGGGCAGTGTATGTTGCAATCCCCAATTGAATTTCATAAATATTGGTATGGGGTAGATGCAGTAGCAGCACTTCACTATAGCAACAAGAAACGGCCACCTCATAGAACAAAAGATAAACGGAATAAATTCTGTGGGACGTTCTTTAACAAAAATGAAACTGGGTGGACTAATATGATTTGCGCCTTGTATATTTAGAACTACATATATTTCAAATGTAATCAGAAAATCTCTGGTGTACAATTCGTCACTAAGAATATAATACATATTCCAATTCACAAATAGCTATTTCAGAATACAATAAAAATTGATCTTTATCTTAGTACAAGTGCAATATAACGGAATTGAGCAAGGTTTGCAAAACTTCTTCTTTTCTTCGTTATCTTTCGACGTTTCTGTTAAAAGCACTTAACTACCATATAGTGTATACCTTCACCTGTTTTGTACCTTCAAATTCATTAAACAGAAAGTAGGGATCGAACATTCCATAATTTTCTTGTAACTGTACAAACGCACAGTAAAAATAGAAACTGCTATTTTTTAATCTAGGTTAAACTAATCAAATGTAGTGTATTTTGGTCAGCTAAACTTGAAAATGACTTTATGCTTGATTTGTTCATGTTTACGAGTAGATAATATCCTGAACTTTGTAAAATATCAATATTAAACTACGCCCCCAGATGGACTTTGTCGTTTTATTTTCAAAAACTGTTAGGTTTATGGACTGGTTGTTAAGTGGGTTAGATAAAATAAAGCTTATTTAATTAGCACATGAATATATATCATACAGGATGTTTCACTTAAGATTCGTATCCTCTGAATAGGTGGTAGTACACATAAAATGCAACCAAAAAGCTGAAAATCATTAGTGTCTATCTTTCATAATAACCGAAAAAAGAATGGTTTTTGAAAAGTGGGTAGCAGGTCACTGGTCTAAGAATCACACTTGGAGCTGGATGTGCCTATCTGATACATTGACGCAGCTGCTACTAGGTGATGTCGCAGTTTGTTTTGACTATAATTTCCAGTAGTTCCCAAAACTTGACATTTTTAGCAAATTTTTGTCGATTTGCGTAAAAACCAAAAGAGTTTTTTGTTCCTATTGATGAATACTATCACACATGCAATTTATACGAAAGTTGAGTAAAACACCCTGTATGTAGACCAACAATTTCTACCAATACATTTGACGGAGCAACTTTAGAACATAACTTATTGCGATCTTGTATTCGTCATCAAGTACTTAGCTAAGAAAAAAAATGTTGAGTTCGCAGTGCAACCTTAGCATCACTTCTGCAAAATTCATGAAGCGATGTTGTTGTTATTGTTGGTTTTAGTATTATGATAATTTTGCAATAAAAAGAATATCTTTAGGAGAATACCCTGTACTGGACAATTATTTTATAGAAACCAAAATGTATAGGGCATTTCACCTTGTTTTGAAATCTTTCTTACTTCGTTTGTATGTCATACTGCATGACGTTTTACCTTTATTTTCTTTCTGCATTTTATAGAGCATTATTTGACTTATCACTATTCGACTTGGGTCAAGTATACCTGTTTTGTGAAGAATTAAATTTTGCATTCAATGGTGTATTCATTAAACATATCACTAGCACAGAATTCCGTATCTAGCGGTAGCGGGTACGCTACAGCTACCACAAACACAAAATAACACTAATGTATGTTCTAATAACAACTGTCCTTGAACACAAAATTTTATCCAAATTGCATTTTTGACTTTTTTATTTTGAAGGTCTATAGCTTTGTAACATTTCATTTTTGAACATAGATATTTTGTGCTTAATGGCCTATTTTGATTAAAGGCATTGACCCTCAGGAATTGGCATCGTCTGCTCGACATATCCTACATGTAAAATGGGTGAAGTCCCAATTAATGTTAAATATCTAGCTACATTTTAAAGCAGGCGTGGAATTAAGTCGTGAACTTAGATTCCAAAACAAAAACCATTCAAGAAAAAAATTACTCGATGCGAATATCAATATAAAGAACGAAGTAAGAGAGATCCAAAAACCCTGAAGTACCCTGTACGTTTTAGGTTCACTAAAAAGATTGATTAGTACAGGGTATACCCCTAAAATGTATCTTGCCAATACGAGGATTACCATATGACTAGCCCCAATAATAATGATAATATCGCCTCGTAGATTTTGCTGGAGATGGTGAGATAGAAGAAGACTGAACCAGGATCGCGTACGATGCTCAACGAGATTTCCACAGTTATTTCATGATGAACATCAAATCACACAAAGTTATGCTCGAAGCTTCTCGTATAATATGTACCGATACAAATTATTTGTCTATGTGACATATGATCGTTTTTCGATTACACAGAAACAAGACAACATGCACAGAGTTTTCTTAGCTTTTTGGTATGAAAGTTAAATAAAATCCTATTTTACCTAACTGGCTCCATTTTGATAAACCTAATAGTTTCTGAAAAAAACAGTAAAAATCATCTGGGGGCATGGCTTACCCTCATCAGCTCTTATGGTTCACCACTTTTGAGTAGTAACTTTTAAGGGTTATTTAACATATCACAAAGAAGGCCTATCAAAAATCCAAGGATCTACCTCAATTCCCCTCTATTTTTACTAATTTGACTGAACTGTTACCGTGGCATTAAAGTATACATATCTTAGAAACTGTTCATTTCGGCTAGAAACATAACAGTAAAATGTTCAGGAGGTCAAAAGATTTGGCTATAACATTTATTTTTTCAAAACACATATACATGAAGTGTCTTCGAAACTTTTAATTGCATTCTTGTAAACAAAAATAATCATGTTAAAATAAATGATTTAAAAACAAATTATTAAAAAACAATTATTTGCATAAACCTTATGTATTTTAGAACAAAAGAGGCTCAATGCTATTTTCTCACGTTAATAATAATTTTCAGAGTTACATCGTTTTACGGAAAACGTTAATTTTTCTGCGTTTAAGGTTATTTATGGAATTTACAAACAAATCGACAAAAAAAAAGATCACTTATGTGCTTAGCATCCCGAAATCATTACGTCAGTCGTAATTTTATCTCTGATACATCGGCAACGTTGCTGGGTTCGGTAGCGTAGGTAGGCTTGCTTAAAATTATACAAATGGGTCTGTAAACACTGTAATATGTATTGGGTTCAAGAACGACTGTCAAATATCACCAATATATTTTTTTCATATATTTTTACCCCTCGAGGATCTTAAATATTGCTTATCAGAAATAGATCAATATTATGTAAAATATACACATTTTAAAAATCAAAAAATGTGGGTCTACTAACGACCCTACCATATAGCGGGTCCGACAACGTCGATTAAACCAATATATATATATATATATATATATATATATATATATATATATATATATATATATATATATATATATATATATATGCAAAATATGTTTATGAATTGAAAGATATAAACTTGAATAATTTAGTGGCAAGATGCGATATGCTAATTTTCATTCATAATTTCGGTTTGGAAGTTGTTTAAACATAAACTCGAACGCCATCTTCCCAGCGGCGTAGTAAAATTGTTGAAATTGGGGTCGACATTATATAAGTAATATGCTATTTAATGAAACGATAAGAAGATTATTGATTATTTTTTAATATTTCAATTGATTTTAAACATATTCAATAACAGTAAATTTTCTAATTATGTAAAAACAATTTCCTTATTCATACTAGCATATTGATATCAATAATATAAGAATACTTAAATTAATTAATCGACAGTGTTCTTTATTATGATTTTTAAATAATGAATATTTTCATTATATTGATTTTTTGATTGAGCTTTTAATGTATTTTTTAACAATTATTTAACTTTAGATTCCCAAAGAATGAAGAAATAAGGCAACAATGGATCAGAAATATGAAAGTCGCTAATTGGACACCATCTAGCCACCATAGATTATGCAGTAAACATTTTGAGGGGCGATTCTTTTATAGAACGGAACTAAAAGTAAGACTACTAAACGAAGCAGTACCAACAATCTTTAAGGAGTTACCACAATATTTACAACCTCCATCTGTAAGTAATAAATATTTGTTACGTATAATGAATATTAAAGTCATATTTTTAGGGACTAAAACGATCACATAAATGTACTTGTGCTAGTAAAACCACAGCAGACCCTGGTGTTGCCACAACATCACGGCAAGAGGATGCCTCGGATCACACTCCTCGAAAGAAGTTATTGCGAAGACGACTATTTACAGAAATACAGAAAAATAAACAAAAAACTCGCAAGATAAGGGTGTTGAATCAATCCTTAAAACGATCAAAACAAAAAATTGTATCATTGAAACATTGCATTAGAAGTTTAGAAAAAAAGAATTTACTATCTTTAGAAAATTGTAGGCTAATGGAGAATATGACTGGTGTTCACAAGGAACTATTGCAACGAAAAATAGGAAAAAGAATAAAATATTCACCAGAATTAAGGAAATTTGCAATTTCTTTAAATTTCTTCTCTCCAAAGGCATATGAGTACGTTCGAAGTTCTTTTGATACCTGTCTACCACATAAGAGTACCATAGGGAAATGGTATAAAAACGTTAATGCGGAGCCTGGATTCACCACCGAATGCTTGGAAACCTTGAAACAGCATGTACAATCATCATCGAAAGTAACACTGTGTTCTTTAGTTGTAGATGAAATTGCTATAAGGAAACACTTAGAATGGGATGGAAAGAAGTACCATGGCTACGTTAACTTTGGCATTGATTTTAATGACGATTCAAGTTCGCTTGCAAAAGAAGCGTTTGTTTTAATGGTGGTTTGCATTAACGGCTCCTGGAAAGTACCAATTGGGTATTTTTTCATCGATGGCTTAAGTGGTCATCAGAAGGCGTCTATTATTTCACAAGCCATTAACTTAATTGAAGAAACAGGCGCTCAAGTAAAAGCTTTGACATGTGATGGTGCACCTTCCAACATTGCAATGGGAACAATATTAGGATGCAGCTTTCAATATCCTAATATCAAAACCACATTTCAACATTCCTCACGGCCTGTTTGCTTTTTTTTGGATCCATGTCATGTAATTAAGCTCGTGCGAAATACACTTGGAGAAAAAATGACATTAATAGATGAAGATGGAAATTCTATACAATGGCGGTATATTTTGTTACTGCAAGAGTTACAAGAATCTGAAGGAATGCACTTGGCAAACAAATTACGTCGAGCGCACATTAACTTCTTTAAACAAAAAATGAAGGTTAGATTAGCTGTGCAAGTCCTCAGTAGATCTGTTGCAGATGCTTTGGAGTATTGTGAAGAAACGTTGGGTCTTCCACAATTTCAGGGTTGTGGAGCTACAATAAAATTTATTAGGCTTATAAATGATTGTTTTGATATCCTGAATAGTAGGTCCTTAATTCCACCAGGTTATAAAAAAGCTTTGCATGCAAAGAATTTCGAAGCAACTGCCAACTTTATTCATTTAGCAATTGATTACATTTCTAAATTAAAATTAGTTGATAATCAATTTGTTATTAATTCCTTACGAAAAACGGGCTTTATAGGTATGATTGTATCATTATCGAGTGCCTTAGATTTATACAGAGACACTGTTATTCACTCAGAATCAATAATTTATCTCCCATTGTATAAAATTAGCCAGGACCATTTAGAACTATCTTTTTCTTCTATAAGGTCACGTGGTGGGTGGAATAATAATCCTACATGTCGGCAATTTACAGGGTCCTACAAACGATTATTAGTGAGAGCTGAAATACGAGAAGGGGGTTTAGGTAATTGTTTGCCTTTAGAGCAAGTCCCAATTTTAGTTACATCTAGTAGAAGCTGCGTTTCAAAGCCAGAAGAGATCATAAATAACAGCATACCTTTGCTAACTGAATATATGGAGGATGAACAGTTAACTGAAGTGTTGCAAGAGCATAATTATATGGCCAATGAGTTTGTTATGTCACAATGTTCAGAGCAGATTGTTATATATATAGCGGGATTTGTAACAAAAAAGCTACAAAAAAGCATTAAGTGCGAAACATGTGTTGCTGCTTTGAGTGGTGATAAACAAAATTTTTTATATTCACTTATTACTCAAAAAACCCATGGTGGTTTAATGTATCCTTCTGAGCATGTTGTTAAGATTTGTAAAAAAACTGAAACGTATATACGTATGCATCTGTCAAACATTAATTCAAAAAATTTCATTTCAATATTGTCAAACCAAATCATAGCATATTTTTGTGACTGCTGCATTTTTGATAATTTAAATAATCATGTTTTGGAGAATACAGTCAATCACATATATTATTTAATCCAAGCAATTTGCATGGCGTATGCAAATATTCGCCTCCATTTTATTGGTAAGATACAGTCGCAACCGCAAAATCCAATGCGAAGTCAGCTTACGAAACTAATCTTATTTCAAGGTCAATAAACAGAGCCAAGCGTTGCTACATTTCATATTTTTGTTTTTTATTGAAAAAATAATTTAGCTTGTATATTATATAAGGTATCTGTTTTGGTATATTTCTTTATTATAACCAGTAGTAAAAGTTATTTATGTTTTATCAAATTTTTTTATTTATAATTATACTACTTAAATATCTGAGTTTTTTTTCTTAACCACTTTTCCCATTTGAACCATCCACTTTAGCAATTGGGTTAATCTTTATAAGTGCATAATATCATTAACTCGCGTGTGCCTTACAACGTTTTATCCATAATCTTTTGTTATATAAGTTCAAATATTGAATTTGAAATGTATAGTTTAGTCTGTAATTTTAACGGTAATAAACTTAACAATAGCCCGACGACTGGATTTTAATATTATGCAATGTAAGCTGGTGATTGATTGCTACCTACAATAGCAGCCGATCACGATTCTACAAAGAATAAAAAGCTTTTTCTACTCACTGGTGAATAAACTTTAACTTTAATTGCTTAAAAACCAAGGAAGTGTTCTTTTTATTTAGAGGTGTTGGTGGATAAACGTTTATTTTATTTAAACTCGCGCGAATAATCCGTGCATACAGTATTTGCTTAGTCGAAGTATTTACTTTACCTCTCGCGCGAATATCAAAATCATATAAATGCACGTTAAAAACGCGCTTTTCACATATACCTTCTGCAACGTCTGTATTTATGGAATCTTCATGTTATCTTAAGTGTTATTATTATTATGTTTTACCCTTTCTATCTGTTTGGTACGTTTAATGTGCGTCACACGTTCTGTAAAACTTAATATTACATTTGACATCCTTATAAAGCGACATCATGCGCCGCCCATGGCGCCCTTTCTTTGGTGTCATTTGGTAACAGTGTGTATCTGCTTGTTAGCAGTCCTTTCTCTTACCTTGTCTATGGTTATGTATCATAACTGTTGACCTTGTAACAAAACTTACAACTAATAAATTTGCCGTTCTTTTGCTACAACGGATTTTCAAGTCATGCTAACATTTTTATGATGGTTTAGATTTAATCACAATGTGCAAAAGAATACACCTAATATTCATTACAACAGTTAATATTAAAAGCGCAGTTGCCGCTAGCATTACTTTTCTGCAGAAAGCGTAAGTGATACGAATATTCAATTTGGTTAAGTAATAAAACAATTGTTATTTTATTGTGTAAACTTATTGATTGTAATTGGTTAAGATTTTCCGATTTCATAACGTAATGTTTATTTTTCCATTTTTATTATTATTAAGGGTTTAGTACGAATAACATTGTGTTCTATATAATCGTGCATTTGGTGTGAACCACACAATTTTTTTTTATATGTATATGTTTAATTATAAGCAAGAAAGGCCGATTAGGATTATGGTCAGAAACTTGCATCCATCTTGCGATTCGAAAGAAATATCAACTGAATTAAAAGAGAGAGGTTTCAAAGTAACCTCCGTAGAAAATAAATCAAAAAAAGTGAAGGAGAATGACAGGGTTGAACATATTAAGCTACCGTTGTTCGTTATAACCTTCGATAAAACGGAGGACATCAAAAAAATATTTGAAATACGGTATTTGGCTAACATGAAAGTCAAAATCGAAGCGTTGAAAGCCAACAAGTTAGTACCTCAATGTAAAAAGTGCCAAAGATTTGGTCACACTCAGAAATACTGCTAAAGAAGTCCTGTCTGCGTCAAATGCGCTGGTGGTCACCTCACAGCTGATTGTTCTAAGCCTAGAAGTATCCCAGCAAAATGATCAAATTGTGCTGAAGCTCATCCAGCGAGCTACAGAGGATGTGTTATTGCAGAAGAATTACAAAAACGGAAGATGCAACAAATTCAGAAAAAACCGCAACACAGAACATTTAGCACTAAGAAAGTATCTAATGAGATTTCATATGCTAATGCTGTTCAAACTCGTAAGGTCCAACCCTCAAATCCTCAATCTTCGACCACATATGAAGAACATGGTTCCATGCAGCAGATGATGAAACAATTGATGGATATGTTTAATCAGTTTGCTGTTAGACTAGACCGATTAGAAGCCAGAGTCACTGGTGTTATTCCCAAAAAGAAATAATTCATGGATATAACTGACCTACGAATTGGACTCTGGAATGCCAATGGCATTCTAAATCGTAAACATGAATTAGAAGTATTCCTTATCAACCAGAACATTGATGTATGCTTAATTTCAGAAACACATTGTACTAATCAGTCATACCTCAAATTTAGTGGATATCAATGCTATCAATGCATACATCCAAGAAACCAAGCTAAAGGAGGTAGTGCAATCTTAATTAAAAACAATATTAATCATTATGAAGAACGTCACCTTCAATCTGAAGAAATACAACTTACTGTAGTAGGCATCAAATCAACCAAACAAAAATTTAATTTGGGTGCCGTATACTGTCCACCCAAATATAACCTTAAACGACCGGAATATCTTGAACTTATACATCATATGGGTGAGAGATTCATATTGGGAGGAGACTATAACGCTAAAAATGTAGATTGGGGATCTCGCCTGACCACAACCAAAGGTAAAGAACTTAGACTGGCAATAGGTGAAACAAGTTGCAATTTTCATTCTACAGGCAAACCCACCTATTGGTCTACAGACTTAAATAAAATACCTGACTTGCTAGATTTTTTTATTACAAGAAAAGTGTCACCAAACTTTGTTGATGTACAGGAGAACTTCGACCTAAACTCTGATCATTCGGCAGTTATTTTAACACTCAGTGAAAGAATAATCAAAAAAGAAACCCAGCCAAGATTAGTTAATAGAACTACTGATTGGGAAAGCTTCAAAATTGACCTTGATAATAATATCAACTTGAATGTCAATCTAAAGTCCAAGGACCAATTGAATAATGAAGCTGAGAAGTCTCCGAATCATTAATAGTTGCATTCAATGCATCAATCGTTTGCAATTGGTTTTCCGATTGTTGGTCGTAACGCGTTCAACGTTCGCCAAGCGATTATAAACGATTGAAATCTTTTGCATCGTACATTTTTGACGATTGAAATCGCATTATTGGCGCGAGCGCAAGCGCATGTTTGAATTGTTGGCACGTGGTTGGCACCGTGGTTTTGTGCATTGTGTTTTATAACCTAAAACTAAACTGTTCATTGTAATTTTTGGTGGTTGTTTATCAAGTTTAGTATTCATTTTCTATGCTTCAAAAAAATGTCTGCCAGCACCAGCAGTGTGTTTAATTTTGTTACCACGAAAGATGATGAATACATTAGTAATGAAAATGGTGAATATTTGCTATATAATCCCACCAGTAAGTACCTCTAAAGCCACCTGTATTTGCTATGAAGGGAAACTAAAAATTGTGTTTTAGCTGGAGAAATGCACTACACAAAGGCAACACCTTTCGGATGTTCTGTGCCTGAAGAAACAGGACCAGCAATGCAAAGTACATCAGCAGTATCAGCAGAATCAGCACAATTACCACCTACGTGCAATGATAGATGTGAAGATGTGATCCCAGGTTCTTCCCAGGTTTCATCGTTTACAGATGCAGCAACTAAATGTTTTATAAACATTTTACTTGAAAAGAAAGAAAAATTACGGAACAGCTCGATAAAAAAAAAGAATTTGTGGGCAGAAATATCTGTCGAGCTAAAAAAATATGATTATCAACTGGATGAGCACGCTGTTGAGCGGAAATTCAGAAATATGAAGCATCAGTTCTTACAAATTAGGGACAATAACACTAAAACGGGAAGAGGTCGGAAATCATGGGTCTACTATACACTAATGGAGCAAGTGTTTGAAAAAGACACTTGCGTGAACCCAAAAGCATGTATGGCTTCCATGCTCCCACAGAAGGGAGCCAGTGAATATGTCGAGCCTTCTACATCCGAATTATCTGGGTTCGAATTAATAAAACAGGTTCACCCACAGACTCAAATGATCCCTGAAAGTAGTTCTGCCTCTGAGGTGACAAATGCGGTTCTGAAAAGAAGGCTGAATAATAAAGAAAACAAGAATAACAGCCCTGCTTGTAAAAAGGTGCGAAAACGTGGTGCACAGAGAAATGATGAAAGTTTAACAAAAATTCAGACTGCCATCGAGGACAGCAACAAAATACAACATGAACGAAATGAACTTCTACGGCAACTGCTGGAAAAATTTCAATAGGTACCACACATCGTGGGTACATTATGCCTTTCAGTATTTAAGAGTTTTATTTAGTTGTAGGGAACTCTGTGCACCCCAATCTTTAGTTTATAATTGATTTATTTTTGTTACTTTTCAATACCTATTTTTTAAGTTTTAGTTGTAGAGAACTTAAGTGCAATACTCTAAGTGCAATACTCATAGCTTTTGTATATACCATACCAAATCTAGAATATTTGTTGTTGCACACTGTATGACTTTCCTCAACAGTAAAATACATGTTTTCAACTATTATATATTCAACAAATTTTATTATTTACAACATATTTATTATTTGATTTCTTTTTAAATTTCCTGCAGCAGCTGCAAATTCCAATTGAGGATACCACTCTGGAGCAACATGATCAATTTCATCAACCTCATCTTCCCCTTCTTCATAGCCTTCACGTACAATTATAAGATTATGCAGAACGCAGCAAGCAGTAATCACGACAGGAATCTCCTGCAGTAAACTCATATCCAGAAATCTCAGTCTTCTAAATTTGTTCTTTAAAAGGCCAAATGCACGTTCAATCATACTTCTAATGCTGGCCTGTTTGGTATTGTATGTCCTTTGTGCCCTTGTCAAATGTCCATTGTTGCGTAATGGTGTTAAAACATTATTGTGAATGCTATACGCAGAATCAGCCAGTATATGAAAATTTGCTGGTATCAATCCAGCACCAATTTGCTGATTTAATGGACTTAGTCGGTACACTCTGGCATCATGCATTCTCCCTGGCATTCCCACAAATATGTCGGTAAATTTAAGTGATGGTTCACATGTTCCTTGTAGAACTACAGAATAAAATTGTTTTCGATTAAAGTAGTCGTACGCATTTTCAAAAGGTGCTTTGATTTCGACATGACAACCATCGACTGCTCCTACTACACCAGGAAAGTTAGTCCTATCAAATATTTCGTTAGCAATATCTTCACACTGGGCCTCACTTGGCCACTGGATAACGCTTTCTCGTAGATATGAAAGAGCTGTACAAATCTGCAAAAAAACGAAATGTACACATCCTGTGCTCATTCCAAATAAGGTCCCACATTCTCGAAAGGTGACTGCATAATTAGCCAACATCCATACGGTGACATGTACCTTTTTTTCTAAAGAGACAGTCATGTTATGTACTTGAATATTATATTGTATTATTACAGCCTCTATTTCAGTGATGATACTCTACAACAATTAATTCAGATTCAAGCAAGGAATTATACAATCTAATCAGTAATCACATACCCTCATTGTCTCTCTTCTCATTCGAAAATGTTTTCGGTATGTTTCATCTGAATAGTTCGGTACCACTTCCTCAAAATAATTCTTAACATACACATCTTCTTCCATGTGCACATTGTAAATCTGCCCGAGAATATGCCCGATTTGTAATAGGACATTATCATTTTCAGCTAATTCAGCTATCAACAAATTGAAAAGTAAATGTCGATTATCAGCCATATTAATATTTAACGATTTCAGTGATTTTACGAACAAACTAAGCTCTAATCTAACGTTAACGTTTTAAAGGTTATGTTATTCTGTCTGTGCTTATATTCTACAAATGACATAACATAACAAGTGACAAGTGACATATAACTCCGTTCAACAACACAAATAATCGTTTACAATCGATTTCAATCTGTAATCTTAAACTGATTGCTACATTGAATGCCCATATTCAATCGGCGGCGACTAGCAACACCAAAGAAATTACATATGTCACCAAAGGGAATAATTACCCACTGGAGATTAGAGAATTGGGCAAAGATAAAAGAAAGGCTAGAAGAAAATGGCAGCATTCAAGAAACCCGTTGGGTAAAACTATTTTAAATAATAAAACTCAGAGGCTTAAAAGAGAGATTCAGAAGTTGAAAGAGGACTCCATAAGAAGATATCTCATAGACTTGTCTGCAGATGAAACCACGGACTATTCCTTATGGAAAGCCACCAAAAGAATTAGAAGACCTGTTTCATCTATTCCGCCAATTAGGAAGGAAGATGGATCATGGGCTCGTAGTAATAAACAAAAAGCTGAGGTGTTTGCTGATCACTTAGCCAATATCTTTAAACCAAATCAAATCCAGTCAGATGTATTACTTGAGGACACATTTGATCCAGTTTCAGAAGAAATAATGTTGGTTACGCCGAAAGAACTGGCCAATGAAATTAAAACTAATCTGAATCCTAAAAAAGCCCCTGGTTTTGATCTCATTACTGGAGAAATCTTTAAACAACTGCCGAAGAAAGGAATAGTGATGCTTATTTATCTCTTCAATGCAGAATTTCGTCTCAGATACGTTCCTGCTATCTGGAAGGTGGCAGAAGCAATTATGTTACCAAAACCTGGTAAACCAGTAAATGATGTCAAATCATATAGACCTATTTCTCTACTTCCAATTATCTCGAAAATGTTCGAAAAACTACTATTGAAAAGACTGCGGCCTATAATAGAAAGCAATAGTTTAATCCCAGATATTCAGTTTGGATTCCGCCAGAAACACTCCACCATCGATCAAGTGCATCGAATTACTGATGTTATTGAGAGAACTCTTGAAGAAAAATTAGTATGCTAGGCGGTCTTCCTCGATGTTGCACAGGCTTTCGACAAGGTCTGGCACGATGGTCTAGTCCATAAATTAAAAAGAATGCTACCGAAACAATATGTTGAAGTTTTATCATCATACATATCAGACAGACTATTTCGCATCAAACAAGAAGACGAATATTCAGATCTCAAAGAAATAAGTGCAGGTGTACCACAGGGAAGCGTCCTAGGACCATTACTTTACCTCCTTTACACCAGTGACTTGCCAGAAACAAGAGCTGTGACTACCGCAACATTTGCTGACGACAGGGCTTTGCTTACAGTTGGACACAATTCTGAAACCTCTACCGCTAAGCTGCAAAATGCTAGTAACAGAATTCTTGATTGGACAATAAAATGGAAAATAAAACTAAATGAACTTAAATCTATCCATGTCTACTTCACCAATAAAAGGTTGACGGACCCCCCTACGCTTAATATCAACGGTAACATTGTACATCATGCAAACAACGCTAAGTACCTTGGTATGAACTTGGATGCTAAGCTACGCTGGAAGGAACATGTTAAGAAGAAACGGTCTGAACTTGGTATGGAATACAAAGAATATTATTGGCTCCTTTGCCAAATTGCAATGCAAGTTTTTAATTTTACGTAAATGCTAATTGAATTTTAATCTTTCTTAGAGGGGAGGAATTCCCATTTAGACAAGTAACAATGTGTATAATGCATCGAAGTTTAATCTTTCCTAGAACTCTCATTCAAGGTAAATTTACAGAAATCCACTAAAAAACCAGTTGTAAGAGTCTTTTTAATGACAATTTTAACCCTTCTTAGAACTGCAATTTAAACAAATTTACAAAATCCTTTTGAAAGATTTACAGGTTTTTAAAAATGTGTGCAGGCTTCTTGGAAGAAAGGTAAATTTATAATCTTTTACTGCTGTGAAGAAAGAAAGATTGATGCATAATACATACATTTACCCGGAAAAATTTATTTTAGTTTGGTCTAAAAATTTCGTTATATAGAAATTTTACTTCGTTATTAAAAGACACTTTTTGATGTATTTTTTTTAAAGGGCAGTGTACAGCACAAAAATTCGTTATATAGAGAAATTCGCTATATAGAAGTTCGTAATATAAGTTTGACTGTATTCAACTTTCGTTACGCGACACTAGCTGGAGGTAGGCTATACGCTATACAATAGTGTAAATCTGGTTGCTGTCACATTTATAGAGCGGCTGTAACAGTGAGTTGAAATTTGAATTTCGCCAGTTTGTGCATAAATATGTGACGTGCGCGCAGTCCTGTTTCAAAATATAGAAAAAAAATACTTAGAAACCTCGTATTGAGCTGGAAAAATTGCCGGTAGGTAACTTACATCTTATATTTCATGTGGCTTGTGTTGTCTGTGACAAAATGATAAATGAAACACAGGGGGGCCCCTGGAAGACATCACCGCCTGTAGGCGGACCTATGCAGTATGGTGTATCTTCAGTTTTCAAGGTTCTCACTTCATTTCATTTGATTTTTTACGGGAATTTCAAATTTCAAAAAAGGGGAACGGTTTCTTCTAATGTGTTGATTTGTTTATTTGTAGGGGTACCTCTTTACAATAATTATTACCAAAATATTCCTTTGTTGTTTAGTAATGGCTCACCAACGGAAATATTTGAACTTGTCGAAAATATCTGACGAAGAAAACAGAGAACTGATGTATTCAATAACTAGTGATGATGAAGATACCTGTGATGAGGAAGAAGATGATTTTCATAGCGATGATGAAACCGTCGAACTACAAAATTATGTAGTTACTAACGAAGATGAATTAGCCATCGACCATTGTCTAGAAGAAATGACAAGAGCTTCTTCGACAGAAATTATGTCAGAAGCAATAATAACTGAACAATCTGCTAACCCGTCGCCAATAACAAATTAATCGCCTGTTCCATTTGAGACAGAACATGATGAAGAACCAACGCTTGCCCACCCTTCCACGGCTGATGAACTCAGTCCACCACATACTCGAACTTACAAGCGTTCAAAACGTCCCAGGTCACCAAAACTGATTGAAGAAGGTGGGCCGAACATTCCTACTACAGGAACATTTACCGGTAACGTTATGACAACGAAGAACGATTCCCAAGAATTCAAATCTATGACTTGGAAAAAAAGAACTTCAAGTGCACGTGAACGAGTTAGTGTTTCTCGGGGACAAACAATTGCCCGAATATCTAAAAAAACTGGCTACTCCTTATGACTGCTTTAGGTATTTTATGAATGCCGAAATTTTGCAGCACCTTGCCGATCAAAGTAATTTGTACGCTCATGAAAAGGATATTAGAACTAAATTCAAAGTGGATCCCATCGACCTTCCAAAATTTATAGGCATCTTGATATACATGTCAGTATATCGGTACCCAAATGTACGCGCATATTGGGGAAAGCATGCGCTTGAAGCAGTTCGTCAAACAATGCCAGTGCTGACTGAGATTTGAGGAAATTTGTCGTTACCTTCATTTCAATGAAAATTCTCTTATGGTAAAAAAAGGCGAACCAGGGCATGATCGCTTGTATAAAGTTCGACCAATTATAACTCATTTCAACGAACGCTTCTTATCGATTCCTATGCTTCCCCGACTTTGTGTGGACGAGCAAATGTGCGCAACAAAAATGACTGGAACAATTCTTCGTCAGTACTTACCAAATAAGCCTCACAAATGGAGTTTCAAATTCTTTACTCTTTGCGACTCAACTGGGTTTCTCTATGCCTTTGAAATCTATTCGGGTGCTGGTGATAATACGATACCTGAAGATGCTCCGGATCTTGGAGCAACGTCTAACGTTGTCGTTCGGCTGTCAAAGCTTATTCCAAATTTTGTGAATCACATTATCTATTTTGACAATTTCTACACATCTTTGGGCCTACTGGCTTATCTTAGGAGCAGAGGAATCTACGCTTTAGGAACAGTGCGTACGAATCGTGTGCCGAATTGCAAGCTTTCCAGCGATACGGCTCTGAGTAAAAAAAAGGCGAAACGTGGTTATTCCGAAGAGTACGTTGGAAATGCATTCGGTATCGACATATCCTCAGTTTTGTGGCGCGACACTAAAACCGTTCGACTTTTGTCGACCTATGTTGGTACAAAGCCATTTGCATCCAGAAACCCCAACACACAACCACAAAAAGCTACTCGATAGGATAAGAAAGAAAAGAAGCACTATGAAATTGATTGCCCACATATCATCAAAGAGTATAATCGGCACATGGGAGGTGTTGATTTGATGGATGGACTTCTCGGTTGGTATCACATCCGTATGAAGACGCGAAAATGGAGTAGCCGCATGTTTTATCATCTCGTCGATGTGGCAATGGTGAATGCATACTTATTGTACCATCGGATTCATCCGAATGAGCAAAAGTGGAGCTCCCAATTTTCCGTACAGAAAGTTGCCGAATCGCTGTGCATGGCTGGAGTTGTAACACAGCTTCAGAAAAGAAGCGTTGGTCGACCACGCTCTGCCAGCTCTTCACCAAGGGCTTCTTCCAAAACTCACAAAAAGGACATACTTTCCTACGGAGGACGTACGCTACGATCAGTTGGGCCACTAGTGCATCTTTCGGAACCGATCTGGCAAGAAGCAGTGTAAATACCCAAAATGTACTTGGGTATTGTATAAACACAAGCATTTTGCGTGAAATGCAATCTTAGTTTGTGCAATTCTCCAATCAAAACATGCTTTTATGATTTTCATAACAAGCTACAATAATTCGAATAATGTATCGAATCATAGAATCATTCATGAGTTCGATATAGATATTTAGGTATTATGTAGTAATTATTACAGTTATTTTTTTATTGATTTGTAATAATATATTTTGTGTTTTCTTGTATTTTGAATAATATATGCTTTTCATAAAGTCAACGGGTTTCTACTGTATTACTGCACAGGTCCGCCTACAGGCAGACGTTCTATTCCTCCCCTAAAAAGGGTGAAATCGAAATCCAAACTTATTTTTAAGGCTAGATTCGTGCTTTTCATGACAAAAATACCTTATTCAGAATTTATCAGCTCAGAACAAAATTCATGCATTACAGGGTTAATTCAATTACGGTTAGGTAAGGAAAACGATTTTAATGAACCCATACCTAAAAGCTACATAGCTGCTTAGACGGCAACTATAGGACCATATAGTGTATTCACAGTGAGTGGAGACATGTTCTATTCAAAATTCAGAAATTTACTTGCTACTTCTAAAAACAACAAGAAGAAAGTACAGCACAGCGGAAAAGAAAGTGTAACTTTGGAATATTATAACGTATTTAATGAAGCTCTAGACTGCAAGGCAAGCATATCACCCTCTGAAAAGACATTTGTAGCTATTGAAAATCTATTTATCTAATGAGAAAAAATGAATTAAGACCTGCTAGACCTTTATCAACTGCCTCTTATGAAACAGATAGTGTTAAATCCACATTGCCTCAAAATCATCATTAAAGGCAACTAGGAAGGGAGTCTAAAAAAAGAAAGCACCAAAAGATGGGAAAAAATGTGAAATAATTCATGAAAAGCCAGAAATTGTTTTAGAGCTACTATAAAAGTTGTAGAGCATCAAATACTGCATCGAATGATTATTTCAAATGCAGAATTTCCCAGGTAGCACAACAATATCGGTCCAATATTGGCACTTTAATTTGCGATTGGGCCAATATTAACAATTTCTGATCGTTATTGACGAATTACAATGAACCAATACTTTAAAAATCATATGTGTACATGATTGGGCCATTATTATTTTTTCATAATTATATTTCATAAGGTTTTGAAATATTGGTTTAATATGTTTATTTGTAATTTAGCCAATATTTATAGTACTTGTTGAAGCCAATAATGGCATATCATTAATTTATTTTGGGCAACCAATGGTTAAAAACAATAAATCTCCATCATTAGGCTATTAATGTATTTTAATTATTAATCTCTCAAAGCTTCTAAATATTGGTATCTTATATGTATTCATATCTAAGTCAATATTCACAGTTTTTGTTGAAGTCAATATCGGTCCGTTATCATTTTACTTCAGTCAACCAGTATTTTAGGAATAATATAAATCCGTTATTGGGCCATTTATTTCTTCCTATAATAAACTCTTATCATTTTAAGATATTGCTGACATAGTGTATAATTGTTATTTAACCAATATTAAATATATATAAGATGTTATTACACTTGGCTTGAGAAGAAAATTGAGTTAATAGAGTAAATTGAGTTAATTAAATATGGGTAATGAGAGTATATTATATAGTATTTAGTTTTTATCATTATGCTAGTTTAGGGGAAAATATAGAAGTGAGTTGCCATATTGTCACTGTTGTCAGCATTGCATGAAATGGTGCAATCTGTTAAAATTAGCGAGCCGATTCTATTGTTCTTTCTCACTCTAGCACCAACGAACTAGAATCTTGTATTTCTTTTAATTATCACTTCACGGCAGGAACATTCACCTACATCACAACCCTTGCCACAACTCAAGTGAATTCACTCGTATCAGCAAGTCCTCACATCTTTTTAATGATAAAACGTTGCGAGTAATTTGTATTGTTTGTGGTTTGTTGCGAAGAGAATTTTTGGGTATTGGACAACGAATTGCCAAATTGCAGTACCAAAATCTTTCATTAGAATTTGTGTAATTGTTAAATCGTTTGGTGATTTTATGCCGGTTGTGGTAACTTTTATCAATCCCTTCTCTATTCTTTCTAATTTATTAATTAACTGTAATAAGTTTAGAAGTATTTGGTAAATAATTAGATAATAACTGTTGCTACTTGTGGAAGTTACTGTAACGGAGCCTAAGTCTCATTTTTGATTTTTAAATTTATTTTATTAATGATTTCATAATTACTTATTATTTCTTATAATGCATAATTGTTATAGATGAATCACATCAAGTTTTTCAAATTTATTGTAATTTTTATAAAGCTAACTAACATATCATAATTTTTCATTTATTCTAAAAAGATTAAACTATTAAAGTTTCAATGATAAGTTGCATTCTTAGAAATATTGCACAAAAGGCAGAGACATAATTTGATATTACATATCCTGTGGTATCAGTATCAGACTTAAGAAAGCTTATCTAGCTTAGTATAGAAAAACCAAACGCAAATCGTGAGATTTGCAATCTTCACAAAATCCCGACAAAAAATGCAAAAGGAAATAATGTTTGAGACAATTGTTAATCATAGCAAGTAGAATTGTAGAAATTGAATAGAAAAAAAGATATCAAAACTGTCCTCCGCTTAGCCGTGATGGAAATTGAAAACCCTTTTGGAATTTAGTGGTGAAAATCTCTTATTTGAAGAAACATGCCTTAATTAATTAACGGTCGCGTTCGGTTGGGATACTTACAAAAAGATAAATTGAAGTATATCGTTATTTTGGGATGTATTAGAAATTTCAGTACTAAATTCAGTCACTTACTTAATCTATGTGTACGTTAATTTAAATAAAGGAGTGATAATATCTAATTGGGATTACTTCGTTTGGATTATTTGATATACAAAAGGTCAGTAGAATGTTTTATTAATTTAGGATGACCAATTTTATATGTTATACTACCCATGTGAAACGATAACGTCATTTTATATATATATTTTTTTGTTCTTTAATAAATTTCAGTTTTTTCTTTTATAGTTGTTTTACTGCGTATCATTTAATAAATTTGCTTTTCAGAAGGATTAGCCTAAACTTTTGTGTAACTTTGTTTAGTGCTTGATAATTAAATTTTGGTATTTATTAATAGAAATTAACTAATCTAAAAATCATTGAATAATAATAAGTAATATCAAATAGGCATATAACCTTGTCATTAATAACAGTGTAGATACAAGAAATCAACCCCAGGACGCAGAGGGCAGCTAGAAGAATAGAACCAGGTGCCTTGAACGTCAGGTTACCTACCCGAGCGGGTCCAAGCCGCTAGATAGGTGGCGGCATCCGTTACATTACAAAAGGCAATGCATATAAAATTGAACTTTTTTTTTCACATGGGTATGTTTCCGCTCGTTTTTTTTATTCAAAACTGGGGGATTTGTTGAAGAACTGTTGGTGACAAAAAAGATTTGTCTGCGATGCTCCCGCAAGACCCTACTTGAAATGTGTTGAAATGTGTTAGGGCATACAGGTATAGTGGATGTGAAAAATGCCTAATCACGGGTAACCGAGTAAATATTAAATATTCGCAATTTTGGTTTAATCACAGGTTTCAACTTAGATAATATGCACATGGCGTGTTTAGGTGTGATGAAAAGGTTAATGACCGTATGGATAAAAGGCGATCTGCCTCCTAAGACTATCAGCATTTTAACGAAAATTACTTTCGGACAATTTGATCAAACTTTCTACTTTCATACCCGCTGAGTTCAATCGGAAACCTCGGAGATTAAATGAATTTAACAGATTCAAAGCTATAGAATTTCGAGCAATTATGTTGTATATTGGACCTATAGTTTTAAAAAAATTAAGTTCAGATAAATATAAACATTTCTTGAAATTCCATACCTCGATGAGAATTTTATGTAGTCCACAAGCAGCAGTTGATAGGAACATGCTGCTTGAATATGTACAATTTTCCACTAAAGCTTACGGAATCTTTTAATTAATAATTTAAAATTTAATTCATAATTCTGTTTTGTTTCAATTGCTGTGCGATTGCGCTTTGAAAAAGCTATTGATACTGACATTATGAAAGATGTTGGCCTAGCACAGCTCAAGCTGGCGACAGAGAAGGGGGTAGAAAGAACAAAGCTTAAACGAGTTTTGTGTATAATACTGACTTTTATTTTTATTTGATTTTCCTCTTGATTTTTTTATTTTTCTGCTTTTGAACAAAGATTTTGAACAAATAGTTATTACACAGTTTTATTTCTAGTCTGTTAAGATAACCTAATTTAATCTAAGTGAACAAATTTATATGAGATTTTGGTTAATGTTGAAGAATGTTGGCAATTTTCTAATATTGTCATACAGGGTGAGTGATAACGTGCGGAACAAACTTTGTCAATATTCAGGGGAAACCATTTTGACTAAAAAAGTTACGTCCAAGATTGCAAAACTGCAAGAAGCAAAAATTTAATATAACTATTTCATATTACATTTCCACTTTAATTTTATTCAAAAAAAACTTGGACTTCTTGTAGTTCCTCAACTATGCAGATTAAGACATAGGTTCATAAGAACTTTTCTACTCAAAAGGTCTCCCCTGTATATTGGCAAAGCTTGTTCTGTCCATTATGATTCATCCTGTATATATAATATAGTATCATTCTTTAATAACGGCCCAATATATAAAACAATGTTGCATAAACATGATTCTTCAATAAAGGTCCAATATATATGATAATTTAAAGAACCAATAAATAAATAAAATAATGGTCCGTATATATTTTCAAATATGGTATAAATATGGTTTTACAAAAGTGGCACAATATGGAAACATTTAATAGGACCATGATTACAAAGTGTTCACATATCTATATTAGCCCAATAAGTCGAATAGTTACAGAGCGATTATTGTCGCCTCTATTTTGCCAATATTATACCATTATTGTTGTGTTACCTGGGTTGGTAAGTAATTCAAGTCTGCGCGTGCTAAATATGAGCTTTATTTATTCGAAGAAAGAAAATAAATAGTCCTACAATTTTTATGTGATATTTTTAATGTTTCCTAATTTACAATTGTATAACTTTATTATATAAATGTATTTATTACTAATGTAAACGTTGAGTAGTATATTAAAGTATTAGTTTCATAAGACACGTTTTTAGCACACGCGTCCGAGTTTAAAAGGACAATGTATCGTTTTATACATGTCACTTTTGTTTAGAACCCGAGCCCTAGTCTACCGTAACGAAAATGGTCTCTAGTGCAGTAGTAGAACACAACCAAGATCATTCAGGATTCAAGATTCAGGAAAGCACCCCCACAAACCAGTGGAAATAATGGAATCTTAAAGTTACTGGAGAAGAAACACGAAGCATTAAGGACTCCAGCATTCAGTACAAAGCCTGCAACAAAAGGTACTTTAAATGCTAAGCTAGACCACATAATAGACTCAAGAGGTGGATTATTACAATTACAAACAAATTTACTCAAGGAAGAGAATGAAGTTAAAGAGAAGCTGGTCAAGGAAAACGAATTTTGAATGCAAGAAAGAAAATTAAAATTTCAATTGTTACTGTTATTCTTACTTGTTCAACTTTTTTGCGCAGCAACAGGATCTATTATTACATTGTCATCTGTCTCACTGTCTGGTAGTTCATCATATGAAGCAACACTGCATTCGCCACAATAATTGATTGAGCTAATTCCGAGGGGTAAACCGCTGAGGAAATCTGGTGTACACCCTGGAGGAAATGAAGGGGAAATCAGAGGAAATCAAGGGGAAATCAGAGGAAATCAAAGGGAAATCAGAGGAAATCAAGGGGAAATCAGAGGAAATCAAGGGGAAATCAGGGGAAATCAGAGGAAATCAAGGGGAAATCAGAGGAAGTCAAGGGGAAATCACAATCGCTTTAGGTTCCTGCGCATGCTCAACGTCATGCGCGTTAGTCCATTGGCATCAGATGTTGGTTGTTGGCTGTCGGTTAGTGTTTGTTTAATGTAATATTGTTAAGATTTGTTAACTCATTACACATGAAATACGTATTGACATTTTGACAACAAAGGTAAGTACACTTTTATAATTCGCTTTTCTTTTTGTCGTGTATACAATCTGCGCAATAGCAACACTGGTTTCTTTAAGTTCAAAATCGTGAAAAAAATTCGGCTGGCATGGTCTTCCATATTCCACTTTGCTTTTATGAGGGGTCTCCCTCTATTGTATGGAAGTTATTAGTATTCTCAATAGACAATTACCTACCGCAAATAATCGACAGACAGTAAACTGGTCATAAATTATGACCTGTTTACTGTACTCATAAATAAAGATTCGACCAGGCAAAAGCAGACAGATGGGATTATCAAGAGCCGTATTATTATTATTCGAAGAAACAGATCTCTCGTGCCTTGCTTTCTGCAAATACCTATTATTGAAACATGAAAAATTCCGAACTTCTCTTTAAGATTATAAAAAAAACCTTTACCTCATTTGAAGGGTACGTTCTTTACCAATGGGTCCCTCTTGCTTGAGGTCGTAATTCTCCTGCTTTCACGCTTTCTAAGAATATTGATTACGGTCCTGTTTCACAGCCATCGGTCGAATCTATCAAATCTTGATGGTATTATATTATTGCGGTAAGGTCGTTATGAAATTATAAAAGGCCGTCAAACCGTCAACACGATATAATTCTACTCCAACTATAACAGGTAACAGTTCCGGGGGCACGATAATAACCGCAATTGATTATTATGGTTGTCTTTATGAGAAGAATGTAATATGTAAAAATTATTTTATATTATTTAATTCAAAAATGTAAAGAAAATATGGCAAGCAAGAACACAACTGAGAAGACCTGTAGGCAGACCAAGGAAAACTTGGGACAGACAAGTAGAGGAGGCTCTAAAAGACAAGGGAATCACATGGAACGAGGGGAAAAGAATGGCACGCAACAGGAAAGAATGGACAAGACGGGTATATGGAGCAGAATACTGAGAGTTATTTTTTGCATTACTATATTATTGTATTAACACTGTTTTACATAATGCGTTATTTTCGATATTTTAACCAATGTATTTTGATTTATTTAGTTTGTTTATTAGGAATACGAATTTTGTAAAATTCACCTTAACACCTAACGGTAGATAAGGTTATGATTATATATATATAATCCTGATATATATATATATATATATATATATATATATATATATATATAGATATATATATATATATATATATATATATATATATATATATATATATATATATATATATATATATATAAATATATATATATATATATATATATATATATATATATATATATATATATATATATATATATATATAAATATAAATATATATATATATATATATATATATATATATATATATATATATATATATATATATATATATAAATATATATATATATATATATATATATATATATATATATATATATATATATATATATATATCTATATATATATATATATATATATATATATATATATATATAATTCAAAAATGTGCCTATTTATTACGCGAAAAGCGGTACCACTTTAAGACGGTTCTGTACAGCTTTGGGTTCCGGTGGTAGGAATTTTATTTATGACGAATTTGTTTACAGCTCGTTACCGTAACGTCGATTGTTACTGCCCCACCATATACGCAAAGTAGAATATGTAAGAGTATAGTCGTGCCTCTACGGTATCTATTCATCAATAGGACCTGTTGAATAATTTTAAAATTTGTTGTATTATTTCAGATGAATGCCAGCCAAGGCAACGATACTATGGAATTGGATATGGACTGTTTTGCTATTGCTGAAAAGAAATTAAACATAAAGATTCCAGAAGATTTAAAGAATTTATTAATTATAAATGGGTACCATAATTCAGAAGTTTTAGCGCAAATTTCCAATGATGATATTACAGATTGAAACCTTTGCTCGTGATATTCTTCCAAGTTTGATTGAAAATGCTGAATATAAAAAGTATTACGGAATTTTCTCAAAAAATATTGACGTTTTTAAGATTGTTGGTGGGCATAAAAAAATTATTTTTATGCTGGCGGAGTACTTTAAAAACCATCGAAGCAAAGATAAATCTTCGGAATATGAAGACTCGACTCGAGGCTCTACATCTAACAATAAGGCGTATGAGGCTTCAGTGCCCTCAGAAGACAAGAAAATTGAACCAAAGACTCGGAAAATGGTCTCCCACAATTTAACTGAAGAAAATAGTATTATCTCAAAAGCCCTTAAAACCTGGGTGAAAAATAAGTCTACGGAAGAACAGTGGACGCATTTCAATGAACAATTTAATTGTATAAACATTTTATCAGAGTTGGACTGCAATGGTAATTTAATCAGTCGTATTACTTGTTTTTGCAAGAGAAAGGTAACAATATTGTAACGAGTGCAACGCATCGTCTGTTCCGGCCGTCAATGGGTTGTAGAACATTCCGGAGCCACAGCGCAATGCACTCAACCTTCTAGTGTATTCGATGTATACCGGTATGTTCGAGCGACTTCTAGAAGAATTACATGGGGGTATATAATCGACGGCGGATAAAAGAGAGGCAGTCAACAGCGAGTCGTTAACTGTGTTTCACGAAATAAATAGTAACTGTATAGATAAATGTTATATTAGAAATTCATAGTCTGTAAATAATAGTTTTAATGGTTTATAATCATAGCGTTAATTTATAGTGTATTCATTAGTGTATAGAAATAAATATTTGTTTGTGAATAGACGATTTAAACAGCACTTGTGTTATTATTTGAAAAAGAACGTTACAGTGGTGTTACAGGTGTGAGGTTTTAAAATAAATAAAATCGTGTAATAATTAAATAAAGTGCTGTGAGAATAAATTTTTAGTGTTAAAATTAATTTCAACAAACAATTAAAATGGTGATGAAACTATTAAAAGATCTCTTAGTGATAGATTTAAAACGGGAATTGGACGAGAGGGACTTGGATAGTAATGGAAAGAAAGAAGTTTTAATAAAACGGCTAAGAGAATGGCTTTTAGAACAGAAGGAAGATCCTGAAAATTACCGCTTCGAGATACCTGGACCCGCAATTGATACTAGTTTGTTGTTAAGTAAATTGGAAGAAAGTTCTAGAAAAGCCGAAGAAAATTCTAGAATTTTAAAAGAAGAATTACTGCAAAAGCACGAAGAGAGTTCTAGAAAGTCCGAAGAGAATGCTAGAAAGCTAATGGAAAATACTAAAGTGCTGGAAAAAAAGTTTTTGAAAATTCTAAAATGCTTAAAGAAGAATTACTTGAAAATACTAAAGCACTGGAAGAAAATGTTAAAATGCTTAAAGAAGATTTACTGGAAAATTCTAGAACGCTTAAAGAAGAATTACTAGAAAAGTCTGAAGAAAGTTCTAGAAGGCTTAAAGGAGAATTGCTGGAAAATGTCAAAGCGTTGGAAGACAAAGTTTTCGAAGAATTTTTTCAGAATGCCAGCGCGTTAGGACTGTTGGAAGGTAGATTGGCGGAACATGATAGGGTAATAAAGATGGTAGAAGAGAAAATATCCCAAATGCAATTACCACCAACAACTAAGAAAGACGATATGACCGAAATGCTGGAAGATAGAATGAGGCAACTACGGTTTCCCTCAACTTCTGAGTGGCCGTTTAATGAAGTAAAGAAACAATTTAAAGAAGAAAAGGTTCCTGCCGTAGGGATAAAAGTAATACCACCCACGTTCGATGGAAAGATACCTTGGTCCACCTACTACAAACAATTTGAGGCGGCCGCTGGGGCCAACGGATGGACAGGCAAGGAAAAGGCCGTTTCTTTAACTGTGGCTTTGCGTGGAGACGCGTTGAATGTCCTGCAAACAATCCCAGCAGGACAGGAAAATGATTATCAATTGTTAGTGTCTAGATTGGAGATGAGATATGGAGACGCGCATCTTCAACAAGTGTATCACGCGCAAGTGATGAATCGTATCCAGAAGAATGGAGAAAGCCTGCAGGAGTTTGAAGCCGATGTTACGCGGCTTGTCCGATTGGCGTACCCTACGGCACCCGATTCATTTCTGGGACAGCTCGCTGTGCAGACCTTCATTGATGGGTTAAGAGTCGGGGAAACACAACAATCATTGAGGCTAGCACGACCAAGAACAACTGATGATGCGCTTGCTCACGCCTTAGAATTTGAAGCTGCAAAACAAGCGTCCCGAGGTCACGGGCGTGTTCGGGCCGTTGTGGAGGAAGAAGAAGGTTCTAAAGATCACTTAGAGGAGTTAGTACTGAGAGTTCTTCGGAAGGAAGAAAGCCGTAAGAAGAATCATCAAGAAGTTCGAGGGCCTCGTTGTTGGAACTGCGGCGAACAAGGACATGTAGAACGCCGTTGTCCCAAAATAAGAAAAGTACAACCGTCGGAAAAGTTAAAGGTGGTTGGCAAGAGGGGGCGAACGTTAACGGCGAGTGAAGATGCCCCGGAGATCACGATCCATGCCGTAACATCGAAGAATAGTAACGGCAGTTTGTTTGTAGATGGGAAGATTGCTAATCGAACTGTTCCACTACTTATTGATACGGGGGCGACAAAATCCATCGTACGCCCTGATGTTTTACGATCAAGTATTAAGTTGCTACCCACAACTACTCAACTCCGTACAGCAACGGGTGAAGTGATACCAACACGCGGAGTGGTGAAGATGAAGATTGGCATTGGAAGTGAAGAACGTGATCATGAGGTGCTGGTAGCCGATATCACTGATGACTTCATCTTGGGAATGGACCTCCTGAGAAAATTTGGTTTTACGTTGGATTTGAAAGAGGGTGTTTTGAAGGTCGGTAACGAAGAACTTCCGTTGCGCCCACGAGAAGATCCGGTTGTAAGGGTTTTGCTGACTGAAGATGTGATATTGCCGGGTCAAAGCGAGATGGTTGTCGAGGCGGGTTTGGATGGAGATCTTCGGGTAGGATGTGTGCGAATGATGGAGCCTGTTTGTGATAACAAGATCCATAGTGGCATACTGGTGGGAAAAGCGCTGATCAAGGTTGGAAAGAGAGTACCGGTGAGAATTATGAACGTTATGAATGTGGATCCGGTGACAGTGAAGAAGAGTACCCTTGTGGGACAGTGTGTGCCAGTATTCCGAGTAGCCAGGTGTATGGCTGATGTTCCAAAACCAGTGCCCAAAGACCATGGTGGAAAATTAGTGGGTATGGTTACTAGTTCGTGCGAAGACCTTAACAGAACGGAAGTGAAAGAGGTACAGGGTTTGGTTCACCGATACCAAGATATCTTCGCTCTTGACGATAGCCAGAAGGGACGAACAAATATAGTAAAACATAAAATCAATACAGGCAACTCTATGCCTGTCCGTCAGCAGCCGAGGCGTCTACCTCTAGCAAGGCGAGCAGAAGCCGAAAAGATTATTACTGATATGGAAGAACAAGGGGTCATCGAGCCATCCAGCAGTCCATGGGCATCACCGGTGGTCCTGGTCAGTAAGAAGGACGGGTCAACGAGATTTTGTGTGGACTATCGGCAGCTTAATGACGTGACCAAGAAAGACAGCTATCCCTTACCACGCATCGACGACACGTTAGATACCCTGTCTGGTTCACGATGGTTTTCGACTTTGGACTTGAAGAGCGGTTATTGGCAAGTTGAAATGGAACCTGAAGACCGGGAGAAGACCGCGTTCACTATTGGTTCCGGACTATGGCAGTTTACAGTTATGCCTTTCGGTCTATGTAACGCTCCGGCCACCTTTGAGCGTCTAATGGAGACCATCCTGAGAGGGTTGTCGTGGAAGACCTGCCTGGTATACCTAGATGATGTGATTGTAGTCGGAAAATCATTCAACGAACATTTGAACAATCTAGAGGAAGTGTTCCGAAGACTACGTGGAGCCAATCTGAAACTGAGTCCGAAAAAGTGCCACATATTCAGAAAGGAAGTGAAATATCTCGGGCACGTCGTATCACAAAATGGAGTGGCAGCCGACCCCGATAAGATTCGTGCAGTTCAAGAGTGGCCAACACCGAAAGATAAACACCAAGTTCGTAGTCTTCTTGGGTTATGTACCTACTACAGGCGTTTCGTTCCTGGGTTTGCCAATATAGCGAAACCTCTGACAAGGTTAACTGAAGATGGGCGCGAGTATGTTTGGAGCGGAGAGTGCGAAACAGCTTTCCAACAGCTGAAGCGTGCCCTGACAACAGCACCAATATTGAGCTATCCACGGACAGAAGGGAAATTCATACTTGACACAGATGCAAGTAATATGGCCATTGGGGGGGTACTTTCTCAGATACAGGATGGACAAGAAAAGGTCATCGGCTATTTTAGTAAGGTTTTGTCGAAAGCCGAAAGGAATTATTGTGTGACCAGAAAAGAACTATTGGCCGTCGTGAAGTCCGTTGAGCACTTCGACAAATACTTGTACGGACGGAAGTTTTTATTGAGGACGGACCATGCAGCGTTGAAATGGCTTCTACAATTCCGTAATCCTGAAGGCCAGGTCGCAAGGTGGATCGAACAATTACAAGGATACGACTTTGACACCGAACATCGAGCGGGCACTAGTCATCGAAATGTCGATGCTCTTTGAAGAAGACCCTGTCCAACGGATTGCCGTCATTGCTCTCGTTTGGAAGAGAGGGTTTGCCAAGTATTAAGGACTACCATCGTCAACGACAATTGGTTGCCGGAAGAATTGCAACGACAGCAGGAGGCTGATCCCGAACTAAAAATGGTACTGGAATGGAAGCGCGTGGGAGAAAGGCCTGCCTGGGAGGCCGTCAGCCCTTTCAACAGAACGCTCAAAGCATATTGGGCCCAATGGGAGTCCTTGAAGGTGGAAGACGATCTCCTGAAGCGAGTACTGGAGAGTGAAGATGGCACCACCATTAGGTCTCAGTTCGTGGTTCAAAGAAGCCGAGTGGCTACAGTATTGCGACATCTCCATGACGGTGCCTCAGGAGGACACTTCGGTGTGAAAAAGACTTTGGAGAAAGTTAGGGAGCGTTTTTATTGGGTCAACTGTAAAGAAGACGTGAAGGAGTGGTGCCGGAAATGTGAACTATGTGCCACTGGTAACGGACCCTTGGGGAAACGAAGAGCACCTATGAGGCAGTACAATGTGGGTAGTCCTCTGGAAAGAATAGCCATAGATATTGCCGGACCATTTCCCGAAACCGACGATGGGAATAAATACATATTAGTGGCAATGGACTATTTTACCAAATGGCCAGAAGCATATGCCCTACCAAACCAGGAAGCTGCGACTGTTGCTGACGTACTAGTCAAAGAGTTTTTCAGTCGCTTGGGAGTGCCCATGGAGCTGCATTCGGATCAAGGCCGCAATTTCGAGTCTGTACTCTTTGGAGAAGTCTGTCGATTGTTGGGCATTCGCAAGACTCGGACCACACCGTTACATCCGCAGTCCGATGGAATGGTAGAACGCATGAATCGGACAATGGGCAAATATTTGGCCAAGGTCGTCTCCGATCATCAACGAGACTGGGACCAATACCTGCATCTGTTCCTGATGGCTTATCGTGCATCGGTCCACGAAACAACCGGTCAGTCACCAGCGTCTGTGATGTTTGGACGTGAGTTACGGTTACCGTGTGATCTGGAATTTGGGTCTCCACCTATAGAGCAGGAGGTAGCCGGGAATGATTATGTCATCAACTTAAAGAAGAAGTTGGAGGATATTCACGACCGAACCCGAAATAATAGTCGAATCGCGAGTGACCGGATGAAGGCTACGTACGATGTGAGAGCCCAAGAAGGAGGGTTTCAACCTGGAGAGCTTGTCTGGTTATACAATCCGCAAAGGCGTCGTGGCTATTCTCCAAAGTTACAGCGAAATTGGGAGGGTCCATACCAGGTGAAGAAACGAATAAATGACTTGATTTATCGCATCCAGAAATTGCCAAGGGGTAAACCAAAGGTGGTACACTCCAATCGTCTGGCGCACTATGAGGGAAATAATGACGCAGTCCCGGATCGGAAAGATTAGGCTGAGGTGGCTATCAATACCGTAAGGCCTGAAGATGATCAGCCAACCTTTAGAGAATTTATGGCTGCGTTCTCTGGAACTAGAAAAGCGCGATTCGGAGTCACGACTGAGATGCAACAAGATCTCTTCCGGGTCCCTGGTGATTATTCCATTGCCCACTGTGTCTCTGAGGATCTCCGTATGTCCAGGGGGATCGCAGTAGTGTTTAGAAATAAATTTGGACGGCTGAATGAACTTCGAGAACAAAATCCCTCTGCTGGTAAATCCTTACGCTTGCCTGATCATGACCGATCCATTTACTACTTGGTAACCAAGCAGTTTTACTACCAGAAACCGAGTTACGCCGACTTGTGGAGGGCACTATGGAATTTGAGGATCGAGTTGCTTACCAGGGGAATTAACAAATTGGCAGTTCCCAAACTCGGCTGTGGGCGGGACCAGCTGGATTGGAGAATCGTTAGAAACATGCTGGAAGTTGTCTTTAGAGGTACGGACGTCAAGATCTTCGACTGCAGTTTTGACCCACAGCCCGCATTAAGGAATCCATCGCCGGACTGACATAGCGTGTTGTGCTGTCCTGCGCCCGTGTAGTCCGAGAATCCCTGTCTCTTCATCACCGCAGTGACTTAGCGTGTTGTGCTGTGTCGTCGTCG